>JAOPSE010000003.1:38570791-39874553 GCA_029449295.1 Zea luxurians | reverse complement strand
ATATTCTCCCCACAAGAGGCCAAATTTTGCACATAAGAGTATTTTGCCAAAATAAGAGTATTTTGCCAAAACAAAAGTTCTAACTCTACTATTTTCAAAATTCTCAAGTGGTAGCTGATCCATTTGCTTTGGCCTTAATTTCTCCCCCTTTGGCATTAAGCACCAAAACGGGATCATTATTGGCCCTTAAACCCCATTGCCTCACCAAAACAGTCAATTAAGAGTAAAAAAGCAATAAGAGCATGAAGATGAACTTGGAGTAAATTACCCTCTCATCGGAGTGCAGTGGAAGTCTTGCATGGTCCAAGTTCACCTTTTCCCTTTCAATCCACCTTTGAGACTAAATTAAGAAAACTCAAGCACACGGTTAGTCTCAAAGGGTCAAGTTGTAGCATTCTCCCCCTAAATATGTGCATCATTCACACATGGACTTGTGAGGTCCGGGGATCCCTTGCACAACTTGAGCACCATAAATAAGCAATAACATGCATAGAGGAACATGATCAAAGGCATAAAACACATGTATGCTCTAGATCAATCCAAGTTACGCGAATCTAAGATATTTAGCTCACTACGCAGCCTGCAAAAGGTCTTCTCATCTAAAGGTTTGGTAAAGATATCAGGTAGCTGGTTCTCGGTGCTAACAAAAAAACACTTCGATATCTCCCTTTTGGTGGTGGTCTCTCAAAAAGTGATGCCGGATGTCTATGTGCTTTGTGCGGCTGTGTTCAACAGGATTGTCCGCCATGCGGATTGCACTCTCATTGTCACATAGGAGTGAGACTTTGCTCAGATTGTAGCCAAAGTCCCGGAGGGTTTGCCTCATCCAAAGTAGTTGCGCCCAACACTGTCCTGCGGCAACATACTCGGCCTCAGCGGTGGATAGGGCAACGGAAGTTTGTTTCTTAGAACTCCAAGACACCAGGGACCTTCCTAGGAATTGGCATGTCCCTGATGTACTCTTCCTATCAACCTTACATCCAGCATAGTCGGAGTCTGAGTATCCAATCAAGTCAAAGGTAGACCCCTTTGGATACCAGATCCCGAAGCAAGGTGTAGCAACTAAATATCTAAGAACTCGCTTAACGGCCACAAGGTGACACTCCCTTGGGTCGGATTGAAATCTAGCACACATGCATACGCTAAGCATAATATCCGGTCTACCGGCACATAAATAAAGTAAAGACCCTATCATAGACCGGTTTGCCTTTGGATCAATGGACTTACCTCCTTTGTTGAGGTCGACATGTCCGTCGGTTCCCATTGGAGTCTTTGCGGGCTTGGTGTCCTTCATCCCAAACCGCTTGAGCAAGTCTTGCGTGTACTTCGTTTGAGAGATGAAGGTGTCGTCCTTGAGTTGCTTCACTTCAAACCCAAGGAAGTAGTTCAACTCGCCCATCATCGACATCTCAAACTTCTAAGTCATCACCCTGCTAAACTCCTCACAAGACTTTTGGTTAGTAGAACCAAATATTATGTCATCGACATAAATTTGGCACACAAATAGGTCACCATCACAAGTCTTAGTGAAAAGAGTTGGATCGGCTTTCCCAACCTTGAAAGCATTAGCAATTAGAAAATCTCTAAGCATTCATACCATGCTCTTGGGGCTTGCTTAAGTCCATAGAGCGCCTTAGAGAGCTTACACACGTGGTCGGGGTACCGTTCATCCTCAAAGCCAGGGGGTTGCTCTACGTACACCTCCTCCTTGATTGGCCCGTTGAGGAAAGCGCTCTTCACGTCCATTTGGAACAACCTAAAAGAATGGTGAGCGACATAGGCTAACAAAATGCGAATTGACTCTAGCCTAGCCACAGGAGCAAAAGTCTCCTCAAAGTCCAAACCTGCAACTTGGGCATAACCTTTTGCCACAAGTCGAGCCTTGTTCCTTGTCACCACCCCGTGCTCGTCCTGTTTGTTGCGGAACACCCACTTGGTTCCCACAATGTTTTGCTTGGGACGTGGCACCAGTGTCCAAACTTCATTTCGCTTGAAGTTATTGAGCTCTTCCTGCATGGCCAACACCCAGTCCGGATCTAGCAAGGCCTCTTCTACCCTGAAAGGCTCAATAGAAGAGACAAAAGAGTAATGCTCACAAAAATTAGCTAATCTAGAGCGAGTGGTTACTCCCTTGCTTATATCACCCAATATCTGGTCGACGGGATGATTCCTTTGAATCGTCGCTCGAACTTGAGTTGGAGGGGCCCGTGGTGCTTCTTCCTCCACAACTTGATCTTCTTGTGCTCCCCCTTGATCACATGCCTCCTCTTGAGGAACCTGTCCATCATCTTGAGTTGGGGAGTGCACCATCATTGAGGAGGAAGGTTGATCTTGCTCTTGGTGTTCTTGTGGTCGCACATCTCCAATCGCCATGGTGCGAATTGCGTTCGTTGGAACATCATCTTCATCTATATCATCAAGATCAACTTGCTCTCTTGGAGAGCCATTAGTTTCATCAAATACAACGTCGCTAGAGACTTCAACCAAACCCGATGATTTGTTGAAGACTCTATACGCCTTTGTATTTGAGTCATAACCTAGTAAAAACCCTTCTACAGCTTTGGGAGCAAATTTTGAATTCCTACCTTTCTTCACTAGAATATAACATTTACTCCCAAATACACGAAAATAAGACACGTTGGGTTTGTTACCGGTTAGAAGTTCATACGACGTCTTCTTGAGGAGGCGATGAAGGTAGACCCGGTTTATGGCGTGGCAAGCTGTGTTCACAGCTTCCGACCAAAACCACTTGGGCGTCTTGAATTCTCCAAGCATCGTCCTCGCCATGTCTATAAGCGTCCTGTTCTTCCTCTCTACCACACCATTTTGCTGTGGTATGTAGGGAGCAGAGAACTCATGCTTGATTCCTTCCTCCTCAAGAAACTCCTCCACTTGAAGGTTCTTGAACTCGGACCCGTTGTCGCTTCTAATCTTTTTCACTTTGAGTTCAAACTCGTTTTGAGCTCGTCTTAGAAAGCGCTTGAGAGTCCCTTGGGTTTCTGACCTATCCTATAAAAAGAATACCCAAGTGAAGCGGGAAAAATCATCAACAACAACAAGACCATACTTACTTCCCCCTATGCTGAGGTAGGCGACGGGTCCGAAGAGGTCCATGTGAAGTAGCTCCAAAGGTCTTGATGTGGTCATCAGGTTCTTGCTGTGATGAGCGCTTCCCACCTGTTTGCCTGCTTGACAAGCTGCACAAGGTCTATCTTTTTCAAAAAACACATTTGTTAGTCCTAACACATGTTCTCCCTTTAGAAGTTTGTGGAGGTTCTTCATCCCAACATGTGCTAGAGGGCGATGCCACAGCCAGCCCATGCTAGTCTTAGCAATTAAGCATACATCCAAATCGGCCTCCTCTTTTGAAAAATCCACTAAATAGAGTTTGCCATCTAGTACACCCTTAAAAGCTAGTGAACCATCACTCCTTCTAAAGACATACACATCTACATTTGTAAATAGACAATTATAACCCATGTGGCACAATTGACTAACAGACAGCAGATTATAGCCTAGCGACTCTACTAGAAATACATTAGAGATAGAGTGCTCATTGGAGATGGCTATCTTGCCTAAGCCTTTGACCTTGCCTTGATTCCCATCTCCAAATATGATTGTATCTTGGGAATCCTTGTTCTTGACGTAGGAGGTGAACATCTTCTTCTCCCTCGTCATGTGGTTTGTGCATCCGCTACCGATAATCCAGCTTGAGCCCCCGGATGCATAAACCTGCAAGGCAAATTAGGCTTGGGTTTTAGGTATCCAACTCTTGTTGGGTCCTACAAGGTTAGTTATAATAGTCTTTGGGACCCAAATGCAAGTCTTGTCTCCTTTGCATTTGGCCCCCAACTTCCTAGCAATCACTTTCTTATTCTTACGACAAATTGCAAAAGAAGTATTGCAAGCATGGTAAATTGTAGAAGGTTCATTACAAACTTTCCTAGGCACATGAGCAACATTTTTCCTAGGCATATTTCTACCATGCACAAAAGAAGAACTTGATGCAATCATGGCATGTGAATCATAAGCATAATTCCTATGAGCATTTCTAGAAAACTTTCTATCACTATAGATGAAAGCATGATTCCGTTGAGTACTATTAGCCATAGGGGCCTTCCCTTTCTCCTTGGCGGAAATGGAAGCCCTTTGACTTGTTAAGTTCTTGGCTTCCCTTCGAAAGCCAAGCCCATCCTTAATAGAGGGGTGTCTACCAACAGTGTAGGCATCCCTTGCAAATTTTAGTTTATCTAAGTCATTTTTGCTAGTCTTAAGTTGGGCATTAAGACTAGCCACTTCACCATTTAACTTTGTAATAGAAGTAAGGTGCTCAACACATGCATCAACATCAAAATCCTTACACCTATTACAGATAACGACATGCTCTACACAAGAACTAGATTTATTAACAACTTCTAGCTTAGCATTTAAATCATCATTAATACTTCTTAAGCTAGACACAGTTTCATGACAGGTAGATAATTCGGAGGAAAGCATCTCATTCCTTTTTACTTCTAAAGCAAGAGATTTTTGCACATTAATGAATTTGTCATGCTCTTCATATAAAATATCTTCTTGCTTCTCTAACAATCTATTCTTCTCATTTAAAGCATCAATCAATTCATTGATCTTATCAATTTTAGTTCTATCTAAACCTTTGAATAAACTTGTATAGTCTACTTCATCATCACTAGATTCATCATCACTTGAAGAAGCATACGTAGGGGTATCTCGAGCGTTTACCTTTTTTCTTTTGCCATGAGGCAGGTGTGGCGCTCGTTGGGAAAGAGAGACGACTTGTTGAAGGCCAAGGCGACGAGTCCTTCGTCGTTGGAGTCGGACGAAGAGCAATTCGAATCCCACTCCTTGCCAAGGTGCGCCTCGCCCTTCGCCTTCTTGTAGGACTTCTTTTTCTCCCTCTTCCCATTCTTTTCTTGTCCCTGGTCACTATCATTATCGGGATAGTTAGCGATAAAGTGCCCGGTCTTACCACACTTAAAGCAGGAGCGCTTTTCCTTTGTCTTACTTTTGTTGGGATGCTCCTTGCGTCCTTTTAGCGCCGTCTTGAAGCGCTTGATGATGAGGGCCATTTCATCCTCGTTTAGCCCGGCCGTCTCAACTTGTGCCACCTTTCTAGGTAGCGCCTCCCTGCTGCTTGTTGCTTTGAGAGCAACGGTTTGAGGCTCGTAGATGGGCATTGGGCCATTCAATGCCTCATCAACATATCTTGCCTCCTTGATCATCATACGCCCGTTCACAAACTTTCCGAGTATTTCCTCGGGCGTCATCCTTGTGTACCTAGGATTCTCACGAATTGAATTCACAAGATGAGGATCAAGAACAGTGAAGGACCTGAGCATAAGCCAAACGACGTCGTGATCGGTCCATCTCGTGCTTCCATAGCTCCTGATTTTGTTGACCAGGGTCATGAGTCGGTTGTACGTTTGCGTTGGCTCCTCTCCCCTGATCATTGCGAACCTCCCTAGTTCGCCTTCCACCAACTCCATCTTGGTGATCATGGTGGCGTCGTTCCCCTCATGAGAGATCTTGAGGGTGTCCCAGATTTGCTTGGCGTTGTCCAAGCCGCTCACCTTATTGTACTCGTCCCTGCATAAGGATGCTAACAAAATAGTGGTAGCTTATGCATTTTTATGGATTTGCTCATTAATGAAAACGCGGTTGTCAGTACTATAAAAAAGCATTCCATTTTCAACAATCTCCCAAATGCTTGGATGGAGCGAGAATAGGTGACTACGCATTTTGTGACTCCAAAATGGGTAGTCTTCTCCATCAAAGTGCGGAGGTTTCCCAAGTGGAATTGAAAGTAAATGAGCATTAGAGTTAAATGGAATACGAGAATAATCAAAAGAAAAGTTTGAGTTGACCGTTTTCTTTTTCTCGTCGTAGTCGTCGTCTCTTTGGGAAGAAGAGGACTCGTCGCTGTCGTAGTAGACGATCTTCTTGATGCGCCTCTTCTTCTTCCCGTCCTTTTTCTTATGACTCGAGCCAGAGTCCGAGGGCTTATTATCTCTTGGCTCGTTGATGATGGACTCCTTTGTATTGTTGTTGACCACCATTCCCTTTCCCTTAGGATCCATCTCTTCGGGCGATTAGTCCCTTGCATGAAGAGAACAGCTCTGATACCAATTGAGAGCATGTGATACTCGGTTTGCAAAGAAGAGAAGTTGGGGGGTTGTTCTTTTTGTTTTTTTTCCTCATCCGGTTGTTGTTTTGGGGATTTGGGATTTTGTGGAAAACATTCACAACTAGGGCAGTAGAATTTATTTGGTTTGACGCTTGTGTTGCGGTCGGGAGCTGTCGCGTGGGTTAGTTGGGCCGCAACTGGAGTTTCGGCCCATTAACCCTCCCAAACCCTAGTCGCCTCCCTCCTAACCCCCTCCCCCCATGTGCAGCCGCCCCCCCACTTATCTCCCCCCTTGGCCGCCGCCCCCCTGCCCATCTCCTCCTCTCTCAATTCTTGCAGCCACCAAACCCTAGCCGCCCCCCCTCAATCCCCTCCTCCCAAGGTGCCAATCCTTGCCGCTCGGATCATCGTCGTCGTGGTGCGAGTCTTCAATCGTTTTGGTGGAGGGAAGAAGGGAGGAAGGAAAGGGGGAGAATCTAAGGTGATTTTTATGTTCATCCCTTGTTCATTTGCGCTGCAATTTAATTGATTAGAGGTTGCGTTTGCGATTGGGTAGAGGGGGCTGTCCAGAATTTTGGGTGGTGGGTGAACAACAGTAGTCTAGCAGTTTCTGTGTTTTTTTCGTGAGGAATTAAGGGAAATCAGTTTGGGGATCATGTAGAACTTTACCTTACCTTTCCAACGAGTATTTATGCGCTCAATTTGGAGTTATAAATTGAAAGTTATCACCGTTTGAATCCGGGTATGTGGCTGTCCAAAAAAACAGATTTTCAGGGGATGAACAGCAGCAGTATTAGCAGTTTCTGGGGATTTTTCGGGAGTAATTAGTGTTAATCAGTATGAGAATCATATAGGGCTTTATGTTATCTTTCCAACAAGTACTTATGCGCTCGATTCGGAGTTATAATTCAGGAGATATCGTTGTTTGAATCCGGTTATGTTGCTGTCCAAAAAAACAGATTTTTCAGGTGGGTGAACAGCAGTGGTATTAGCAGTTTCTAGGATTTTTTCGTGGGTAATTAGTGTTAACCAGTATGATAATAATGTAGGGATTTGTCTTATCTTTCCAATGAGTACTTATGCGCTTGATTTGGAATTATATTTTAAAAGATATCGCTGTTTGAATCTGGGTATGTCGCTGTCCAAAAGACAAAGAAAAACAGATTACAGGGTTCATCTTGTGGACTGTTTTGGGCTAATTAGATATTGGAATTTAATTATAAATTGTATACAAAACTTGTGGGGAATTTTATGTAGATGCCTCTGGAGGTTTTGTTTGTTACCGCTGCTGTCATAATTTTAAAGTTATGAAATTATTAAGCAGCGCCGCTGCAGTTTGGTGGGTGTAGGGTGAGATGTAACCCGCGGCGGGGTTTGAGTTTGTGCGTAGGTGCGGCGTCGCTTATGAGCCTGATTATGTGAAATTGGTGTACTAAGTTGGGTTTCAAAAACAGGTGGTGGACTTCCGGATCGTACTTAGGGATTTGCCCGAACTTCCAGTAAAGGCAAGTAAATACAGTGGTGGTTGCTACCGTTTGGTTTGCATCCTATTCCCTGTCATTGAGTATGCATAAGTTTTAATTATGTTAATCATTGAATTCTATGATGAAGTTTATTTGGTTGGAAGTATTAATTCTCAATTGTCTAATATTGTGGATGATCATAATTTGGTAATGATATATGTGGTTGATTCCCATCTGGTTGAAGTTGAAGTGTCTCTTTGAATCATGTTATATGAAGTGTTGTAGGCATGACATGCACATCGCATCATCCATCTTGCATTTTGAAGTTATGTCGTGATCTTATGGTCCGACCGTACCGGTACATTTTTAGCATCGTACGTTGCCCGAGGAGGGGTACGATGCAGCTTCATATCCTTAGAGGTATGGAGGCAGAAGTCATCCTTGCATTTGCAGACATTTGCACTCATGAGGAATATATGAAGTGTGACATTACTATGTTACTATTGTGGTTTCTACCTGCGAGGTGTGGTAACTAGGTGCGTTGTACGTTGTATACGTGCTGCACCTTCGTAATAAGAAGGTTGTGGAATTAAGTGGTGGTAAAACAATGTTCTTATGTGGTTAAACTGTTTGATATTATTTTACTTGCTGAGATGTGTCATCTCACTCTTGCATTACTCAATGCAGGTACTTGATACATGTTGGGAATGAGGGGAGTAGCAGCACGTCCACTTTCACTCTCACAATAACGCTGCCCAGGCGCAGCCATGATTTAATTAGAAACTTATTGTCAAAGGAAGTTTGTTTTTTTATTTGGTCGTGCGCACTGGTTAATTCAGTTCAAGTCGTATGTTTATCTTTCCTTGCTAGCCGATTAATAATACTTAGTATGTTTTAGTCATGATATATGTTTATACTCTGTTGCTCCCTCTTTTATGCAATCTTGCAAAGGGGATGCTGCCGAAATTTTATATATGGACGTCGGAAGTGTAGTACAGTAGCATTCCGGGTTGTTTGTGGAACCTGGAGTGTTACAGTTGGTATCAAAGCATAGGCTTTAGATTCTACGCAATTTGAAGATAAATTTGACACACTTGCACATATAGGAAGGGTATGGGTTCATATATCTTTCATATTAGTATTTTATTGTATAAATGACTAGAATTTCCTTACTCCAAACCCCTTTATGGTTTGATGAGGTATGTCGTTAACGACGTAATGCTTGATATGAAATGTTACTTCTATTTAATATTGGTTTCTTGATGTGGTTGTTATTGAAATTATTATGCGAGTGAAGCTACTAATGTACTTGTTTTATATACATATCGTCATAATGATGTTTTTTGGGATGCAATGTTTACTAATCTCTGAGCTATTACCATCATATATTTCTATATGCTTGACTGTGGATGTTTTTTTCCCAAAAGGATTCTTGGGTTCTAGTACTTGTAGGACCGATTGTTTATTGAGTTTGTGTATAGAGGGTCTAATCCGACTTGGTGTAGTGTGAAAACACTATACAATGAAGTTTTATGGTGTTGTTGAGTTTGATTGACTGTTGGGTTACAACCCAACTTATCAATGTAATATTTCCATGGGTGCAGTGCTTTACACCTCACCTTTTTTTTGGCTAGTGTGGCTACTTGCCAACTTGATCTTAGAGTACAATAGGTTTGTCTCCATAGAGCAAAGGCAATGTTGTACTGTCTATGAAATCTTGAGACTAGAAGAACTCAAGTGAATTTGCAAGATGACGTGGATAGATAAGTCCAACCATGTTTACATGATAGGTTTTCTTATTGTGTGCAACCTTATCTTTAATAATAAATAGGGTGATTTCAAGTGGATTTTATGTCTATATTATAGTTGAAGAGGCATGCATGTTTTCCTTCTATGGTTTGTTTCTATAGCCAAAAAGGTTATGCATAATTTTTATTTGTTGGAGGCTAGTCATGCGGACGATATGGACAACCCGTTTTATATTGTTTTTAATCGCCGATGATACATGGTAGTTTTTTTTATATGATCAGTTCTCTATGCATGCTTGTGGAATTATTATTTGGACCGCTTTATCTTAAACAAAGTCAATGTTTAACTGGAAGTTGCTTATGTTTGTTAGTCATCTATCTCTATAATGATGTGGTTGTTGCATTAGATGGAGATTTTTATTATATGAATGATGGTTTGATAGATCATGTATGTCTACTACTTTGAATTCATCCTATGACATCACTAGGTACAAATTGTTCAAGTGCAATAATAGGAGGTATTGTTGTATGTGAGGTTAATCAAAGTAGTTGGGTTAGGTGGATTATCTTATTGAAGTCCAATTACTCCTGTTGAGCATAGTATCGTGTTATTATTTTAGTGTTGAAAGTAATATTTATGAAGCTTTTGCATGAGTCTGTGTCAAGAAGTACATTAGTTTTTTCTTGTTGTTATCCCTCCATTGCTTTATGAGTATTGCAAATTTTATCTATTTTGAGAGGGGGAAAAGATGTTATATGACATGAGCACCATTTGCTTCACGTCAACAGAATAGTTTTGGAGATTTCTAGTAGTTGGATTCTAGTGTAATAACAACCATGTTTTATAGTGCTGGAGACGAGTATGTCAGGTGTTTCATACATTGTCGATACATGGATGTTTGACCTTAGTGGCATTAACAAACGAGGTTGTTGAATTCATTGATTGTTGTGCTTAGTGTTCTAACCCATTTGGTAGAGTGTTATTTAAAGACTTTGTGGAGTTGCATCCCAGTTTGGTAGTGGAAAATCCTAGTGTTGATGGCACCTGCCAATGACTTGGGTTTCATTTTATATTGTTTTTTTATTGTTGATAATGTGTTGTTTGGTTTCGGGAGGCATTTTAAATTAGTTGGAGGCTGAATCAGGCTTCACTTGTCTAGAATGTTTTGTAGTATGTTTCTGCATCTTTCCATAGGATGCTTAATCACCATGTTTGGTCTAAATATTTGAGAGATATGGGTTTCTTAAAACATCTTTGTTGGTGTCTCTAGCAGAGTGAGTCTTTAATTTTGTACGGAAGAGTAGACATTGAAGACGGTATAATTTGGTCTTTGTGGATTATGAAAGTTTTAGTAATTTCATGATCTTTTCAAAGAGTATGGGTTTCTAATTCTCATTGCATATAATTGGAATTAGGTTGCTCTGAAGTTGTGGCACTGTTGTGTCTGAACTTTAGGCGTCGTTATAATCACCAATAAATCGACCGCGTTTTGATAGTTGCAGAGCACAAATTTGCGAATTCTCTTTAAGCAAAACTTGTAGGTCTTTTCAGTACCTTTTTAATGGGTATTTACTTGTAACTGTCTGTTAAATAGATTTGGAGAGGTGGTTGCCCGGATATAAGTCGAATCTCTAATGTGCAGTATCTCAGGCTGAGTTTAGCTGTAGGTCATGCAGAGTTGTGGGCTATAAGGATAAATTTGGGTGCAACTTTATTGCAAAAGTCGTGGACAATTTTCAAAAACTTTTCCAACACGTGTTCGTTGTAGTTTGAGTATAGCAGGAGTTATAGGTTTTTGAATTTTAGTTGTCCATTGTTTCAATCTTATCAGTTTTGAAACAAAAGAGTTGCATTGTTTTATCGGTTTGGAAAGCAATTCCGAGACACTCATTATAATAAAAGTTCTAGGGAATGTTATAATCTTTTCAGTGAGTTTATATTTGCAAAATTTTGTTAGCTGCAGGGAGTTATGATATCATGTATAGAATGTGCTTGGATGAATATGTGGGCAGACATAACATGCTTAAATTGATTCTTGTTTGCATGATGTGAGATTAGGCTTAAATGATTTAAAAAGTTATCATATTGCTTCTATACTTATATTTGTTCTAGGTGTCTCGTAATGAAGAACCTAAAGTTATTAGTCTTTCAATGAACGCTTAATCTTAGAAGAGTAATGAACCTGATAAAATCTATTGCTTGCTATTGGGACTGCATGACCAGTTTTAGTTATGCAGCTAGTTCAGTGAAGTAAACCATCTTTTCTGTAGAGATGTTGTATATAAAAGTTGTAGCCAACTTCTTTATCTTACCTGTGTAAAAATTTCATGACCTTAGGTCTAGTAGTTTGGGAGTTATGATTTTCTCAAGTCCAGTCATGAAAACTGTGCAGATTCTATACAGATTTCGAAGCTGACCTTGTTTGCCCAATCTAAACTTCGAATAACTTATTATAAATTATAAAGAAGTTGTAGTACTTTTCTTAATCGTTACAACAAATTTTGGATTAATTTTTTTTGGAGATCTATAAGTTAAGTTACAGCTGTTTTAAGTATGATCTCTGAATTTGTCCAATTTGGACAGCAGAGCCTTTCTCATGTCTTTTGACCTTAATATGCATTGAATTAACTTGATATGTTTATAAATGAATTATAGACAATTCTACTAGCTTTCTAAAAAGTCTGGGAGCATCTGAATTGGATGATTGAGACTCCAATTATGGATTTTTGAATTGAGTAGTTGAATTATGTCCAAGTCTGGACAGAATTTACGTATAGTACTGTTTGACCTTTCTAAGTGTCAAATCTTGTTGTGATGATAATACCAAGGGTATAGTGGACTTTATAAGTTTTCCATAAAGTCCTAGTTTACTAATTTTCGATGCATATTTTGTGAGTTAGGAGCAAAACAATTAACCGCTGTGCTGCTATCTAGAAATATGCAAGCATTAAGTTGCTCTCTTGAAGTTGCTCTTGTGTGGCTAAGTTTGGTTTAGCCTATAGGAACATTATATGCCTTGCATTCATATATACATGCCTTGAAGTACTTGCATATGTCAATGATTGATTTGGTGTCAGGAAAGCTTGGTCCGAGGTATATAGGACCGTCTGCTATCTGGGCCGAGTTGGCAGCTGGGCTTAGCACATGTAATTGTCGGAATCTGTGATCAGAGTACACCAAGTATTCCATGTCTTTTTGTTGAGGAAGTATTTGCGGAATCCAGACCATCAAATCGAGCTAGAGCCGAATCCTGTGTAGCAAGAGCAGACTCTAGAGTGTCGTCTGCTGCGTATCTTAGAATCCTAGGAGCTTGAGGAGCTGATGCGGCAGAAGTACTCGAACTTTTCTTTATGTGTGAGTTTTGTTGATTCATTAACTTTTCTTTTGTTGTTCCGATAGAAGCGTCAGAATTCGAGGTCGAATTCTTTTTAAGAGGGGTAGAGTGTGATACCCGGTTTGCAAAGAAGAGAAGTTGGGGGGTTGTTCTTTTTGTTTTTTTCCTCATCCGGTTGTTGTTTTGGGGATTTGGGATTTTGTGGAAAACATTCACAACTAGGGCAGTAGAATTTATTTGGTTTGACGCTTGCGTTGCGGTCGGGAGCTGTCGCGTGGGTTAGTTGGGCCGCAACTGGAGTTTCGGCCCATTAACCCTCCCAAACCCTAGTCGCCTCCCTCCTAACCCCCTCCCCCCATGTGCAGCCGCCCCCCCACTTATCTCCCCCCTTGGCCGCTGCCCCCCCCTGCCCATCTCCTCCTCTCTCAATTCTTGCAGCCACCAAACCCTAGCCGCCCCCCCTCAATCCCCTCCTCCCAAGGTGCCAATCCTTGCCGCTCGGATCATCGTCGTCGTGGTGCGAGTCTTCAATCGTTTTGGTGGAGGGAAGAAGGGAGGAAGGAAAGGGGGAGAATCTAAGGTGATTTTTATGTTCATCCCTTGTTCATTTGCGCTGCAATTTAATTGATTAGAGGTTGCGTTTGCGATTGGGTAGAGGGGGCTGTCCAGAATTTTGGGTGGTGGGTGAACAGCAGTAGTCTAGCAGTTTCTGTGTTTTTTTTCGTGAGGAATTAAGGGAAATCAGTTTGGGGATCATGTAGAACTTTACCTTATCTTTCCAACGAGTATTTATGCGCTCAATTTGGAGTTATAAATTGAAAGTTATCACCGTTTGAATCCGGGTATGTGGCTGTCCAAAAAAAACAGATTTTCAGGGGATGAACAGCAGCAGTATTAGCAGTTTCTGGGGATTTTTCGGGAGTAATTAGTGTTAATCAGTATGAGAATCATGTAGGGCTTTATGTTATCTTTCCAACAAGTACTTATGCGCTCGATTCGGAGTTATAATTCAGGAGATATCGTTGTTTGAATCCGGTTATGTTGCTGTCCAAAAAAACAGATTTTTCAGGTGGGTGAACAGCAGTGGTATTAGCAGTTTCTAGGATTTTTTCGTGGGTAATTAGTGTTAACCAGTATGATAATAATGTAGGGATTTGTCTTATCTTTCCAATGAGTACTTATGCGCTTGATTTGGAATTATATTTTAAAAGATATCGCTGTTTGAATCTGGGTATGTCGCTGTCCAAAAGACAAAGAAAAACAGATTACAGGGTTCATCTTGTGGACTGTTTTGGGCTAATTAGATATTGGAATTTAATTATAAATTGTATACAAAACTTGTGGGGAATTTTATGTAGATGCCTCTGGAGGTTTTGTTTGTTACCGCTGCTGTCATAATTTTAAAGTTATGAAATTATTAAGCAGCGCCGCTGCAGTTTGGTGGGTGTAGGGAGAGATGTAACCCGCGGCGGGGTTTGAGTTTGTGCGTAGGTGCGGCGTCGCTTATGAGCCTGATTATGTGAAATTGGTGTACTAAGTTGGGTGTCAAAAACAGGTGGTGGACTTCCGGATCGTACTTAGGGATTTGCCCGAACTTCCAGTAAAGGCAAGTAAATACAGTGGTGGTTGCTACCGTTTGGTTTGCATCCTATTCCCTGTCATTGAGTATGCATAAGTTTTAATTATGTTAATCATTGAATTCTATGATGAAGTTTATTTGGTTGGAAGTATTAATTCTCAATTGTCTAATATTGTGGATGATCATAATTTGGTAATGATATATGTGGTTGATTCCCATCTGGTTGAAGTTGAAGTGTCTCTTTGAATCATGTTATATGAAGTGTTGTAGGCATGACATGCACATCGCATCATCCATCTTGCATTTTGAAGTTATGTCGTGATCTTATGGTCCGACCGTACCGGTACATTTTTAGCATCGTACGTTGCCCGAGGAGGGGTACGATGCAGCTTCATATCCTTAGAGGTATGGAGGCAGAAGTCATCCTTGCATTTGCAGACATTTGCACTCATGAGGAATATATGAAGTGTGACATTACTATGTTACTATTGTGGTTTCTACCTGCGAGGTGTGGTAACTAGGTGCGTTGTACGTTGTATACGTGCTGCACCTTCGTAATAAGAAGGTTGTGGAATTAAGTGGTGGTAAAACAATGTTCTTATGTGGTTAAACTGTTTGATATTATTTTACTTGCTGAGATGTGTCATCTCACTCTTGCATTACTCAATGCAGGTACTTGATACATGTTGGGAATGAGGGGAGTAGCAGCACGTCCACTTTCACTCTCACAATAACGCTGCCCAGGCGCAGCCATGATTTAATTAGAAACTTATTGTCAAAGGAAGTTTGTTTTTTTTATTTGGTCGTGCGCACTGGTTAATTCAGTTCAAGTCGTATGTTTATCTTTCCTTGCTAGCCGATTAATAATACTTAGTATGTTTTAGTCATGATATATGTTTATACTCTGTTGCTCCCTCTTTTATGCAATCTTGCAAAGGGGATGCTGCCGAAATTTTATATATGGACGTCGGAAGTGTAGTACAGTAGCATTCCGGGTTGTTTGTGGAACCTGGAGTGTTACAGAGCACCTAGAGGGGGGGGTGAATAGGTGATCCTGTAAAAATCAAACATTTGTAGCCACAAAACTTGATTAAGTGTTAGCTCAATAGAATCAAGTGGCTAAGGACCAAGCTCTTGTGAAACACAATGGTCACGAAGAAAACAAGCACAAGAGATACGGTGATTTATCCCGTGGTTCGGCCAAGTATCACACTTGCCTACTCCACGTTGTGGCGTCCCAATGGACGAGGGTCGCTCTCAACCCCTTTCAAGTGATCCAATGATCAACTTGAATACCACGGTGTTTTGCTTTCTTTTACTATCTCCCGTTCGCGAGGAATCTCCACACTTTGGAGCCTCTCGCGCCTTACAAATGGTGATCACAAAGAAGCACGGAAGTAAGGGATGGGATAGCAACACACACAAGACTCAAAGCACGAACACAAACACGCACACAAGCCACAACTTGAGCTCACAACACAATGCGGGGAGTTCTCTACTCAACTAGAGCTCAAGTCACTTATCACAAAGAATCGAATGCGTGAGAATGGAGTCTTGGTGCTTAGAGATGATCAAAGAATGCTTGGGTGACTCCTCCATGCACCTAGGGGGTCCCTTTTATAGCCCCAAGGCAGCTAGGAGCCGTTGGAAGCAATCTGGGAAGGCAATTCTTGCCTTCTGTCGGGTGGCGCACCGGACAAGCACTATTCATGGTCCGGTGCAGATTGCCTTCCTAAAATAGCACAGCCGACCGTTGCAGAATTGGAGTCGTTGGCGCACCGGACACTGTCCTGCCTACCGTTGGCGCGGCCACGGGTCACGCGTGGATTGCGCGGCCGACCGTTGACGCAGTCGACCGTTGGCTCACCAGACAGTCCGGTGCCTCACTGGACCGTCCGGTGAATTTTAGCCGTACGCCGTTGAACGATTCCCGAGAGCGACGACTTCGCCGCAGACGGCTCACCAGACAGTCCGGTGAACCACCGGACAGTCCGGTGAATTATAGCCATACACCGCCGTCAGTTCCCGAGAGTGGCCTGTTCACCGGAGGCTGGCCTGGCGCACCGGACACTGTCTGGTGCACCACCGGACAGTCCGGTGTGCCAGACTACGCTGAGTCTTGGCTGTTCCAGCCAAGATAATTTCTTCTTCTCTTTTCTCTGATTCTAGCACTTAGACAAATATATTAGTACACAAAAACCAATGTACTAAGTCTAGAATCATACCTTCTTGTTGATTTGCACTTCATCAATCATTTGGCACAAGATTACTCACTCAATACGTGTTGGACACTTAATCACCAAAACTATACTAGAAATGGCCCAAGGGCACATTTCCCTTTCATGTTCAAAAATCTCTTGCTCTAGAAATTGAAAGAAATGAAATGCTATCCTCTGAGTTGTCTGCATGCCATGAATCTGTTTCTAGTTTAAAGATTTTAAATGATGAATTAAATGCTAAGCTAGAGGAGGCAAATGCAACTAGATCATGTGTAGAACATGTAGTTATTTGCAATAGATGCAAGGACTTTGATGTTAATGCTTGTGATGAACACCTTATTTCTATTGCTAAATTAAATGATGAGGTGGTAAGTCTTAATGCTCAACTTAAGACTTGCAAAATTGATTTTGATAAATTAAAATTTGCTAGAAATGCCTACACTATTGGTAGACACCCCTCAATTAAGGATGGACTTGGTTTTCGAAAGGAAACCAAGAACTTAACAAGCCAAAAGGCTCCCGTTCTCAACAAGGAGAAAGGGAAGGCCCTTATGGCTAGTAGTTCTCAAAAGTGTCATGTCTACATTTATGATAGAAAATTTTCTAGGAATGTTTATAATGATAGAAACTATGATCATGCTATGATTGCTTCCAGCTCTACTTATGATTGTAGTAGAAATAAGCCTAGGTGCAATCATGTCGTGTCTCATGCGCCTAGGAGAAATCATGTTGTGTCTCATGTTTCTAGAAAATTATGCAAAGAACCTTCAACTATTTATCATGCTTGCAATACTTCATTTGTACTTTCATGTAAAAATGCAAAAGTAGTTGCTAGGAAGTTGGGATCCAAATGCAAGGTAGACAAAACTTGTATTTGGGTTCCAAAAGTAATTGTGACTAACCTTGTAGGACCCAACAAGAGTTGGGTACCTAAAACCCAAGCTTAATTCCTTGCAGGTTTATGCATCCGGGGGCTCTAGCTAGATAATCGACAATGGATGCACAAACCACATGACGGGGGAGAAGAAGATGTTCACCTCCTACATCAAGAACAAGGATTCCCAGGTTACGATCATCTTTGGAGATGGGAACCAAGGCAAGGACAAGGGCTTGGGCAAGATTGCCATCACTAACGAGCACTCAATTTCGAATGTATTTCTAGTAGAGTCGCTTGGGTACAACCTTCTGTCTGTAAGTCAATTGTGTCACATGGGTTACAATTATCTTTTTACAAATGTTGATGTATCTGCCTTTAGAAGGAGTGATGGTTCATTAGCTTTTAAGGGTGTATTAGATGGCAAACTCTACTTAGTTGATTTTTCGACAGAGGAGGCCGATCTAGATGCATGCTTAATAGCTAAGATTAGTATGGGCTGGCTTTGACATCGCCGTCTAGCACATGTTGGGATGAAGAACCTTCATAAACTTCTAAAGGGAGAACATGTGTTAGGACTAACCAATGTTTGTTTCGAGAAAAATAGACCTTGTGCAGCATGTCAGGCAGGAAAACAGGTGGGAAGCACTCATCACAGCAAGAATGTGATGACCACATCAAGACCACTGGAGCTCCTTCACATGGACCTCTTCGGACTCGTTGCCTACCTTAGCATCGGGGGAAGTAAGTATGGTCTTATGATTATTGATGACTTTTCTCGCTTCACTTGGGTATTCTATTTGCAGGACAAATCAGAAACCCAAGGGACCCTAAATGCTTCTTAAGGAGAGCTCAAAACGAATTTGAACTAAAGGTGAAAAAAATAAGGAGCGACAACAGATCCGAGTTCAAGAATCTGCAAGTTGAGGAGTATCTTGAGGAGGAAGGCATCAAGCACGAATTCTCCGCTCCTACACACCACAGCAAAATGGTGTAGTAGAGAGGAAGAACAGGACGCTAATCAACATGGCAAGAATGATGCTTGGAGAGTTCAAGACACCCGAGCGGTTTTGGTCGGAAGCTGTGAACACAGCTTGCCATGCCATAAACCAGCTCTATCTGCATCGCCTTCTCAAGAAGACCTCCTACGAACTCCTTACCGGTAACAAACCCAATGTCTCTTACTTTCATGTATTTGGGAGCAAATGCTACATTTTGGTGAAGAAAGATAGACATTCTAAATTTGCTCCTAAGGCAGTAAAAAGGGTTTTTACTAGGGTATGACTCAAATACAAAGGCGTATAGAGTCTTCAACAAATCATCAGGGTTGGTTGAAGTCTCTAGCGACATTGTATTTGATGAGACTAATGGCTCTCCAAGAGAGGAAGTTGATCTTGATGACATAGATGAAGATGATGTTCTGATGGCCGCAATTCGCACGATGGCGATCGGTGATGTGCGACCACAGGAACAACAGGAGCAAGATCAGCCATCTTCCTCTACAATGGTGCATCCCCCAACTCAAGATGATGAACAGGTACATCAAGAAGAAGGGCATGATCCAGGGGGAGCACAGAAAGATCAAGTGATGGAGGAAGAAGCACCACAGGCCCCTCCAACCCAAGTCTGAGCAACGATCCAAAAACATCACCTCGTCGATCAAATCTTGGGTGACATCAGCAAGGAAGTAACCACTCGCTCACGTTTAGCTAATTTTTGTGAGCATTACTCGTTTCTCTCTTCTATTGAGCCTTTTAAGGTAGAAGGGGCCTTGCAGGATCTGGACTGGGTGTTGGCCATACAGGAAGAGCTCAACAACTTCAAAAGAAATGAAGTTTAGAGCCTGGTGCCACATCCAAAGTAAAACGTTGTGGGAACCAAGTGGGTGTTCCGCAACAAGCAAGACGAGCACGGGGTGGTGACAAGAAACAAGGCTCGACTTGTGGCAAAAGGTTATGCCCAAGTCGCAGGTTTGGATTTCGAGGAGACTTTTGCTCCTGTGGCTAGGCAAGAGTCTATTCGAATATTATTAGCCTATGCTACTCACCACTCTTTTAGGTTGTTTCAAATGGATGTGAAGAGTGCTTTCCTCAACGGGCCAATCAAGGAGGAGGTATACGTGGAACAACCCCCCGGCTTTGAGGATGACAGGTATCCCGACCACGTATATAAGCTCTCTAAGGCGCTCTATGGACTTAAGCAAGCCCCAAGAGCATGGTATGAATGCCTTAGAGATTTCTTAATTGCTAATGCTTTCAAGGTTGGGAAAGCTGATCCCACTCTTTTTACAAAGACTTGTGATGGAGATCTCTTTGTGTGTCAAATTTATGCCGATGACATAATATTTGGTTCTACTAATCAAAAGTCTTGTGAGGAGTTTAGCAGGATGATGACATAAAAGTTCGAGATGTCAATGATGGGCGAGTTGACCTACTTCCTTGGGTTCCAAGTGAAGCAACTCAAGGACGGCACCTTCATCTCCCAAACGAAGTACACACAAGATCTTCTCAAGCGGTTTGGGATGAAGGACGCCAAGCCCGTGAAGACATCTATGGGAACCGACGGGCATGTTGACCACAACAAAGGAGGTAAGTTCGTTGATCAAAAGGCATACAGTCCATGATAGGTTCATTGCTTTATTTATGTGCTAGTAGACCGGATATTATGCTAAGTGTATGCATGTGTGCTAGATATCAATCCAACCCCAAGGAATGTCATCTTGTGGCCATTAAGCGAATTCTTAGATATTTAGTTTCTATGCCTTGCTTCGGGATCTGGTATCCAAAGGGGTCTACCTTTGACTTAATTGGATACTCAGACTCCGATTATGCCGGGTGCAAGGTTGATAGGAAGAGCACATCAGGGACGTGGCAATTTCTAGGAAGGTCCCTAGTGTCCTAGAGTTCTAAGAAACAAACATCCGTTGCCCTATCCACCGCTGAGGCCGAGTATGTTGCCGCAGGATAGTGTTGCGCGCAACTACTTTGGATGAGGCAAACCCTCCGGGACTTTGGCTACAATCTGAGCAAAGTCCCACTCCTATGTGACAATGAGAGTGCAATCCACATGGCGGATAATCCTGTTGAACACAGCCGCACTAAGCACATAGACATCCGGCATCACTTCCTGAGAAACCACCAGCAAAAGGGAGATATCAAGGTGTACCATATTAACACCGAGAACCAGCTAGCCGATATCTTCACTAAGCCTTTAGATGAGAAAAGGTTTTGTAGGTTGCGTAGTGAGCTAAATGTCTTAGATTCGCGTAACTTGGATTGATCTATAGCATACATGTGTTCTATGCCTTCGATCATGTTACTTTATGCATTTCAATCAATTATTGTTATTTATGGTGCTCAAGTTGTACAAGTGATCCCCGGACCTCACAAGTTCATATGCGAATGATGCACATATTAAGGCGGAGATGTGCTACAACTTGACCCTTTGAGACTAACCTGTTTATTTGAGTCCACTTGAGTCTCAAAGGTGCATTGAAAGGGAAAAGTGAACTTGGACGATGAAAAGACTTCCACTGCACTCTGGTATTAGTGTACTTACTTCCAAGTTCATACTTGCAATCTCATTGCCCTTTTTTGCTCTTAATTGACATTTTTGGTGAGGCAATGGGGTTCAACTGGGCCAAAAATGATCCTGTTTTGGTGCTTAATGCCAAAGGGGGAGAAATTAAGGCCAAAGCAAATGGATCAGCTACCACTTGTGAATTTCAAAATTAATAGAGTTAAAATTTTTGATTTGTCCAAAATGCTCTTATTGCAAAATTTGGTCTCTTGTGGGGGAGAATTTTGATTGTGGGAAAAGGGGGAGTTTTTAACACTTGATCAATTTCACTCTTGGAATATCTCTCTTTGTGCCCAAACAAGCGTGTTTGACTTAGAGATAGGAAAATGAATTTGATTTAGAAAAACAAACCAAGTGGTGGCAAAGAATGATCCAAATATGTCAAATCTTGTGCAAAAAATGATTTGGTCCTCATTTGTATTGATGTTGCACTTATTTTGGTTGCTTTTTTGATGTGTTGGCATAAATCACCAAAAAGGGGGAGATTGAAAGGGAAATGTGCCTTTGGGCCATTTCTATAATGTTTTGGTGATTAAATGTCCAACACGTTTGATTAAGTTCTTATGTGCCAAATAAAGTGAGAAGTACAAATCAAGGCACAAGGTATGTTTCTAGACTTAGTACATAGTTTTTTGAACGCTAATGTGTTTGTCTAAGTGCTAGAAACAGTGACAAAAGTAGGAGAAAAGAAATGGAAAGGACTTGGCTCTGTGCAGCCAAACTTCAGCTCGGTCTGGCACACCGGACTGTCCGGTGCGCCGGGCTGGTCTCCGGTGAAAGTACTGCTCTCGGGAATCAATGGTGGTGTACGGCTATACTTCACCGGACTGTCCGGTGGTGCACCGGACTGTCCAGTGAGTCATCCGCGCGAACTCATCGCTCTCGGGAATGAAGAAAGGCGACGTGGCTAAAATTCACCGGACTGTTTGCTGGTGCACCGGACTGTCCGGTGAGCCAACGGTCGCCAGCGCCAACGATCGGCCGCGCAATCTTCGCGCGACACGTGGTCGCGCCAACGGTCGATTGGGCACACCGGACTGTCCGGTGTGCATCGGACAGTGTCCGGTGCGCCAACCAATCCCGGGGACCAACGGTCGGCTGCTCTCCGTATGGAAAGAAATCAAGCAGCGGGCATGAACAGTAGCTGTCCGGTGGTGCACCAGACTGTCCGGTGCACCACTCGATAGAAGGCAAGATTGGCCTTCCAAGTTGGTCTTCAACGGCTCCTAGCTGTCTTGGGGCTATAAAAGGGACCCCTAGGCGCATGGAGGAGTACACCAAGCATTATCTAAGTATTCTAAAGCATCCAGACTTTGCTCCCGCGCATTCGCTTCATTGTGTTAGTGATTTGAGCTCCATTTGATTTGCGAACTCCGTGTGTTGTGTTTCGAGCTCAAGTTGTGACTTGTGTGCGTGGTTGTGCTATGGATTTGAGTCTTGTGTGTGTTGCTCTTCCCAACCTTACTCTGTGCCTTCTTTGTGATCTCTATTGTAAGGGTGAGAGACTCCAAGTTGTGGAGATTCCTCGCAAATGGGAAAATACACTAAAGGAAAGACCGTGGTATTCAAGTTGATCATCGGATCACTTGAAAGGGGTTGAGAGCAACCCTCGTCCATTGGGACGCCGCAACATGGAAGTAGGCAAGTGTTATTTGGCCGAACCACGGGATAAAATCGCGTGTCTCTTGTGTTGCTTTCTCTGTGATTGTTTTGTCCACAAGAACTCGCCTCAAAACTACTTAGTCGCACTAACACTTCTATAACTAAGTTTTGTGGCTATTTAGTGTTTGATTTTATAGGACCACCAATTCACCCCCCTCTAGGTGCTCTCAACTAGAGATGCAGCGGCTAGGTTATTTTGGGAATGGCGTTGGGCGGGCTCTAGGGGCAGAAGAGGTCCCTGAGCCGAAGGGTGAATTGGTTGTTTTTGAAGCTTTTCCGCTGCTGGTCTTCGTCTGCCAACGCATCGGTTTGTTGTAGAGGTTTTGTGGAGGTTCAAGGTACAAGTTCATCAGTTGACACCAAATGCTATGGTGGCGCTCGCGAAGTATGTCTGGGTCGTTTCCTCATATGGCGGGCAGCCATCTGTGGAGGTCTTCGTGAAGAATTACTGTCTCCATTGGCAGAAAAGAAAAATAGGTGATAAGATAGCTCAATTTGGATCGTGCACTTTCACGCCGAGGACCGGGAAGACCTCGTCTGAAGTTGTTGAGATTGTTCCCTGTGCTAGGAATAAGTGGGGCAATTGGTGGGACTTTTGGTTTTATGTGGCTCCCGGGGATATCGAAGGGTTGTCGAGTTTGCCCCCTGCCATCTTGTGCTCACATTGCTATGTGGCCTTTCCACCTTTTGAGGTGGCAGAAGAAGATGAAGATGAGGGGCCCTTCGGTATGCGGCCCGTCTGAGTAGCGAACGTGACTTGGTCGAGGAGTTCATTGCCTACAGGGTTTGGCCCCTAGCGCATGGTTGGACACTATGTGAGATTACCCCCACCGGATATCGACGCTGGGGGGCCAGCTAGTGCGAAGTCCTGCCTTCGCCGTGGATCTGCGCAGTCGAGATGCGGTCACATTTGTGCGTGAGGTTGAGTCCGTGGCCATCAAGATTGTTGGCAAATACGCGCCGAAGACAGAGACATTGAGGAGCTGGGATATTTGTGGTTCCAACGCTAGGTTGAACCGCGTGTTTGAGCTAAATCATTTGCCATATGGTTCTTACCCGGAGGGGGACTCCGCCGACACTGCTGATCGCCGAGGGAAGCAAGCAAGGCCCTCGGCTGATGAAGGCCTCTCAAGGGATAAGGCTCTGGGTGCGGTTGCCAGAAAGAGAAAATTAGGTATGGCGGCTAAAGAGTTGGGGCTGAGGGCTTCTGGTCATTTTGTTGGGGAACTGCTAGAGACGTGCGTGGCTCCCAGGGAAATGATGTCTTCGCCCGAACTCTAGGAAACCTCTGTGCAAATGTTGAAGGTTACCGGGGTCATTGGCCTAGGACTGATCTGATACTGAAAGTCGCTTAGATGGGGGTGAATAGGCGAAACCTGAAATTTATATACTTAAACACACACTAAGGCCAGGGTTAGCGTTAGAATTAAATTTGAGTGCTAAAGATTGTTTCTCTTGCTATGAGTTGCTCTATTAATGCGGATGACGTCTGGGAGCGAACTCAAATCAATATTAGCAAGGAAACTTTCGACAGAAGAAAGTGGGGAAAACAAATAAAGCGAAGATCAATGCAAGTGGACACGGTGATTTGTTTTATTGAGGTTCGGCTCTAAAGAACCTAGTCCCCGTTGAGGAGGCCACAAAGGCCGAGCCTATTTCAACCCTTTCCTTCTCTCAAACGGTCACTAAGACCGGATGACCTTTTTCTCCTTAATCACTTGGGTCACTAAGACCCCGCAAGGATCACCACACACTTAGGTGTCTCTTGCTAGGTTTACAAAGCACTTATGAGAATAAGAATGGGGAAGGAGAAAGCAATCCAAGCAACAAGAGCAAAAAATGAACACAAAAACTCTCTCCCTCAAGTCGCTAAGTGGTTGAGTTGATTTTGAGACTTGGAGAGGATTTGATCTTTGGAATATGTCTTGGAGTGAATGCTATTGCTCTTGTATTGAATAAGAACTTCAGAAAACTTGGATGCCACTGAAGGAGGTGGTTGGGGTATTTATAGCCTCCAAGCACTTCCTAGTCGTTGGCTGAGTCTGCTGGCGATGGGCACACCAGACAGTTTGGTGGCACACCGGACAGGCACTGTTCACTGTTCGGTGCGTGCCACGTCAGCACGCCCGTTGGGGTTTGGAGCAGTCGACCATTGAAGTTGTTTGTCCTATAGTTGCACCGGATAGTCTGGTGCCACACGAACATGTCCGGTGTGCTCTGACTTCTCTGCTCTGACCTCTGCCGCGCACTGTTCACATATGTTCACCTTTTAGGAGACGACCATTGGCGCAGGTTACCGTTGCTCCATTGGCTCACCGGACATGTCCGGTGCATACCGGACAGTCCGCTGAATTATAGCGGAGCGCGCCCTGGAGAAACCCGAGAGTGGCTGGTTTGAGTGTTGCTCGGCCTGGGGCACCGGACACTGTTCGGTGCACACCAGACACTGTTCGGTGCGCTACTGGCAGCACACTCTCAAGTCCTTTGCTCCAAATTTATTTGAGTCCCCAACTGAATTTTTTCTTAGTTTGTGTTGGACTTTATGCACCTGAGATAAATGACATCTAGACAAACTAGTTAGTCCATGTGGTTTGTGATGGACATCAACCACCAAAATCGATTATAGGAAATGATTAAGCCCATTTCTCTTTCAGATACCCCGGGCAGCTGGCGAAGATTTTTTACGTCTCGATTAGCTCGTGACCTAAAGATTTTCCCTTACGGAAGGAATATTGGTGCTATTGTGTCAGCAGTGATGGAGAAAGATCACCAGGATGCGCAACGGAAGAAGCGTCGGGCCCGCGTCAGGTTGGTCGACCCGCGTCGGGAAGTGAAGCTGGCGCGGCCCAGTGCGAAGGCTGCCGCTTCAAACAGCGGGATGCCTACGCCCGCTGCACCTGCTGCTGGGCAAAGACCCCCCTTGCCACCACGCGTTGCTGAGACGGCAGTGCCAGGGCCCGGAGGAGTCTCCACAGAGTTGTCCGTGGACGACTACTTGGTGGGCGGGGTCGCTATGTTCAACGCCCAGATGCGGCTGTCGCCTGCTGGTGAGTTGATTTTTTATTGAATGGGGTCCATGTTTCTGACTTTAATGTGATGTAGGGGCAGAGTCTGGCCGACTGGCGGTTGTGCCGGCAGCGTCGTCCGCCGGCCTGGTAGTCACGGCGACGGAAGCAAAGGGTGACACGGGGGGCACAGAGGACCCATGGGCTAGGTTCTACGCTGGGGGCGAGATCACCTCCGCAGTCACCGCTGCAGGCGTGGCCACTTCGGTCGCGCAACAACTGAAATATGTGAGTGTGATTAGGGCTTGTAGCTGTGTTGTTTTTCTGGCTCTGTTCTTGAATGTTGTTTTTGGTGTCAGGCGACCGCCTTCACGAAACGTGTTGCTTCGGGGGCGCTGACCTTGGAGTTTGCCATCAAGAGGCGGCGGCTTGAGGGAAGGATTGAACGCATCCGCACACAACATATTTAGGCGGTAAGAGAAAAGTCGGTGACTAAGAATAAAAGCCGCAATCTCCTTGAGAAGCTCTCGGTGGCAGAGAAAGAGAGGGAAGACCTCAGTCGCCGACTTGCTGAGGAAAAGGAGGGCACAGAAAAATCCCGTGCGGAGGCCTAGGCCGCCCGCGCAGAAGCTGAAGTCGTGCATGCTGAGGCTGAACTTGCTCTCAAGTGTGCCGCCGACAGGGAGTCGGAGCTGAAGAGCATCCGCAGCTATTGTGAGAAGACAGAGGCCTCCACTCGTGCCGGGGTTGAGCGGGCGCACACGCTATTTGTGGAAGCTTACCACGAGCTTGGCGCACAGACTGCTCCTTTTGATAAATCTGGGGAGGAGGTGGGTCTCCGCTTGCTTGGGTGGCTACAGGAGGAGCTGGAGTCACTCTCGTCCTTCGTGACAAGTCTTATGTCCTACACATCTCTTGTTACTTGTGAGGGGGCGTCGAATGCCTTGTCCCAAGAAGAATGTAGGCACTTTGAAGTCATCGACCGGGCGAGCGAGGACTTCGACCGTGGAATTTTCCAGGTTGAAGATGATGTATTAAAGCGGTCCACTAGGGCGCTTTATGATATGATGTGGGGTCCTCATGGTCGTGGCACCGTCCGGGAGAGGGCCGACCGAGCACTGGCGCAGGTATTTATTTTTGTTTACTTATTTTTTTACTTAGCTGTGAAATGTCATGTTGTCTTCGCAGATGATGAATGAAGAAGAAGTTGACGACCTCGCCGGTCTTGAAAGCTCGATGACTCGGACGGATGGCACGGAGGAGGCGGGAGGTGAAGGGCTCTCAGCACCTCAGGACGGCTCCGGCGAAGACCCTGCAGCGGCGTCTGCTCCGACACAGGTTGAAGAGATGCGCTAGGGGTTTAGGGTTGGTGGTTTTGCTTTTTGTGATACCGAAGGTCGGTTGCTACGCAGGTTCCGACGTCTAGGCCTGCGCAAGCAAACCCTGATGACGTTGATATTAATGATGTTTTGATGGCTGCAAATGCAACGTTTCTTAGTGGAAATGTGTCTGAGGGGTCTGAGCTTTGCTCGTGGTCTTCAAATGAAAAGGAATTTGGGAGTCCTTTCTCATGGGTTGAGGAATCTTCTGAGGATGACCTAGATTATTTTGATGCGTTGGATTGGCTATGTCGGAGTCTCCGCCACGATCTATCCCTCGCAAGGCGCTAGCGACCTCGGCTGATGCGAGAGCTGAAGACTCGTGGAGGCGAAGAATGGGTGTGTCGAAACAGAGGATCGGTGAGTCGTCACGAGATGGGAGAAGACGTTGTCGAATGGGTATGGAAAGGTCTCGTCTTCGGGGTGGCCTGCGATTGGGTCAGGGTGCTTAGCTTGAGCTACTTTCATCGACGTCTGGGACGTGCATTGGAGAGGGGAACTTGCGGGACCTGTTTCAGGGGGAAGAGTTGAGGATGATGTTGTTCAATTTTTGGGAGGTGGGTCTTATTCTGAAGGAGGAGCCTATGTGACATTTTTGTTGCCCTCGCTGCTTTGTTGCGATATTGAGTGAAAACGCTGCCCTCCCCCTCTTTGCAATAGAGTTGTGAGGGTAAATACCGTGGTGTGCACTATTGTGTGATGGTGCCGTGGAGCCCTTCGCTTGTTGTTTATTTGTGATTGCGCTATGTAATTATGTTGTGCCTATTGTGAGTTGGCTTCGATTCGTGATCGTGTACATGCCGTAGGGGACTTCGCTTTTGACAGGTGACTGCACAGCCTTTTTCACTTATCCAGTTGTGCCCCTAGGCGACATTTGCTCGGTAGGTTGTTTATGTAGTGGAGATCGCGTACCGCGACTGCTGTGTTTTTTGTTTTTTCCGGCTGCACCCTTGGGCGACTTCTGCTCGGAAGATGTCTTTGTAGAAGACTTCGCACCCCATGGGTGGTGTCGCACACTTGTGCTTTCGTCCGGCTGCACCCTTAGGCGACTTTTGCTCGGACGTGTCTTCGTTGAAGACTTCGCACCCTGTGGGTGGTGTCGCACACTTATTGTGCTTTTGCCCGGCTGCACCCTTAGGCAACTTTTGCTCGGATGTGTCTTCATTGAAGGCTTCGCACCCTGTGGGTGGTGTCGCGCACTTATTGTGCTTTTGTCCGGCTACACCCTTAGACGACTTTTGCTCGGACGCGTCGCACCCAAAGGCAGTCTAGGCTACCTGTTGCGTTGACTGTCTTATGCATCAAATGTCGAAGGCCAGTGCCGCAGTCTTTTTCGACAACCGTGGCCGTGGTGCTAGTTTTGACTTTGCTTTTGTTTAGGGGCTTTGCGGTATTATATTACACGGCTCCGCCTCGTTAAAAACCTCACCCCCTAGGAGGAAAGAGGGCAGGCCTAATTGACATTGTTTGAGAGTTACAATGGTGTTCAGGCCTTGGGACTAGACGAAGAATTTGCGCAGGTTGTCTATGTTCCACGAATGCTCTAAGTCTTCGTCGGATGGTGAGGTGAGCCTGTAAGCATTCGATGATGTTTTGGTCTTGACGGTGTAGGGCCCCTCCCACTTGGGTTCAAGCTTGCCTCGAGACTCTGTTCTGATGGTTCTTGTGAGTACTAAGTCTCCTTCTTTAAACTCTCTTAGGATGACGGTGTTGTCATGCCATGCCTTAGTCTGTGCTTGATATTTGTTCAGTGCTTCCAGAGCGAGGACACGACCTCTGTCGATAAGGTCTTTGGAGGTTGGTTTGTCGATGTTAGGGGTGGACGTTAGGCTTGTTCGTGGGGATTCGTGCTTTAGCTCTTGCGGCGTCATTGCTTCGGATCCGTACATCATGGGGAAAGGTGTGAACCCGGTTGCTCTGGATTCTATTGTGTTCAATGCCCATATGACTTTGGGTAGTTGGTCCGTCCATTTGCCCTTTTTGTCATCAAGTAGACTTTTGTTGATGGCACTGAAGATCTTGCCATTGGTGCGCTCGACTACACCGTTGGACTGTGGGTGGTAGATAGAGGCAAACACTGCCTTCGTGCCGATTGAGTTGCAGAATTCCTGGAAGTCTTGGTTGTTGAACTGCTTGCCGTTATCGACTGTTAATTTGGATGGGACTCCGAACCAACATATGATATTTTGCCCGAAAATTTTTTGTGCTGTCTTGGATGTTATTATGGAGACGACCCTACCCTCGATCCACTTGGTGAAGTATTCGACAACGACGAAGGTGAATTTGAGGTTACCTTGGACTGTGGGTAGTGGCCCAACAATATCAAGCCCCCACCGCTGAAGCGACCAAGTGTGGGCAATGACCTTGGTGAGCTGCGAAGGGGCGCTTGTTCGGGGTGAGAATTTCTGGCATGCTTCGCACGATCGGGTTACTCGGTTGGTCGTGCATATGACTACAGGCCAATAGAATCCCTGACGAATGACCTTAGTTGCAAGGGCCCTTGGTCCTGAGTGTGATCCGCAAGTACCATTGTGGATCTCACGGAGATGCTCTAAGCCTTCGGTTTCAGTTACGCATTTCAACATAGGTTGGCTTATTCCATTCTTGTATAGGTGGCCGTTGACGATTGCGAAGTCTCTGCTTCTGTGTTTAAGCCTTTTGGCCTCATTCTGATCGGATGGATGGTAGTGGCCTTGGAGGTATAGGGTTATTGGAGCCCGCCATTCTTCGGCCATTATAAGGTTGACAATCTGGTGTTCGTCGGCGTCTTGCGTTATTTGTAGACCTTCAGGATTTCTGATGGCTGGTGTACCGATGATGTGATAAAATACATAGGAGGGCAGGGCTTCGCCCTTCGCTGCTGCTTTAGCTAATTTATCAACCACTTCATTCTTGTTTCTCTCAATGTGTTGTAGAGTGAAACCCTTGAATTATTTCTCGAGGCTTCGATTTGGCCGGCGACGACCTTGGAGTCTATTTTAATGATGCATGTGGTCACACTAAGGGCTCGCAGCTTGCGAAGTCCGAGGATGACTGCTTCGTACTCGGCGATGTTGTTTGTGCATTTGTCGGACTCGAGTGCGAAGCTAAGGCACGCCGACGTATCTGTATTTGACTCCGGTAGGTGATGTAATGATCGTCGCGGTGCCTGCTTCTGCGTGACACCATGCGCCATCGCAGTGGATAGTCCAGACTGTTTCTGCGTGTTCTTGTTGTGGCCCCGCGGTCCTGTCTAGTCTATGATGAAATCAGCCAGGACTTATGATTTGATTGTCGTTCTAGGCTCGAAAGTGATGTTGTACCCTAAGAGTTCCACCGCCCATTTCTATTCTTACGGATGCCTCCGGATTTCTGAGCAGCTCCCCAAGGCCCCTGTCGGAAGTGACTCGTATTTTGTATGCCTCGAAGTAATGTCTTAGCTTGCGCGAAGCCATGATGACTGCGTATGAGATTTTCTCAAGTTCAGTCATGTTGCATTTTGAACTTGTGAGGACTTCGAAGACAAAGTACACTGGACATTGCTGAGCCTTGTCGTCCCTTTCCTTTTCTTGGACCAGCAATGCGCTGACTGCGCTGTGCGAGGCCGCGATGTATAGGAGGAGGAGGAGTGCTGGGTCTGGACTTGTCAAGGTCGCCAAGTCGGATAGATGTTGTTTGAGAGACTCGAAAGCCGCTGCTTGCTCTGGGCCACAGACGAAGTCTTTCACGCCTCGTAATGTTTTGAGAATGGGAGGCTTCGCTCGGCGGATCTGAAGATGAATCTGTTCAGTGCCGCCAGTCTTCCTGTTAGCCGTTGGATATCCTTTGTGGATTGTGGCGGTGCCATGTCCATGATTGCTTGGATTTTATTTGGATTGGCTTCGATTCCTCGGTGTGATACTAGATAGCCGAGGATTTTTCCTTGATGTACCCCGAAGATGCACTTCTCTGGGTTCAATTAGAGTCTTGCTTCGCGCATGTTGGCGAATGTTTCTGCGAGGTCAGAGAGGTGGTCCTCCTTGCTTTTACTCACAACGACGATGTCATCCACATAAGTGAAGACGTTGCGGCCCACTTGGTTTTTGAGGACCTTCTTGGTGAGGCAGGAAAAAGTTGAGCCGGCATTCTTGAGTCCCTCGGGCATCCGTACGAAGTAGTATGTGCCGAAGTGGGTGATGAAGCTGGTACTGGACTTGTATTCCTCTTTTATATGAATCTGGTGGTAACCCGAGAAGCAGTCTAAGAGGGACATGACTTCGTAGCCTGCTGCGTAATCGACAATTTTGTTGATTTGTGGTAGGGGGAGTTGTCCTTGGGGCATGCTTTGTTAAGGCTTGTGAAATCAATGCACATGCGCCATTTTCCGCTCTTCTTCTGTACCATCACGACGTTGGCGAGCCATGTTGGGTAGGCGATTGGCTCGATGAATTTGGCTTCTAATAGGCGATGTACCTCGCCTTTGGCTGCCTCTGTTTTTTCATCAGACATTTTTCTTAGTCGCTGCTTTTTTGGGCGCGCCGAGGGGTCAATGCCCAAGCTGTATTCGATGATTGCGTGGCTAACCCCCACTAGGTTGAGGGGGGCCCAGGCGAAGACGTCCTTGTTGCGGCTGAGACAAGAAAGAAGCCTTCCCTTGTCGTGTGGTGTCAGGTCTTCGCTGATCATGACTGTTTGCTTTGGGGTTGCGGGGTCGAGGGGTACTATCTTCATCCCATCATTACTTCGCAACTAGGCGTTTATCTTTTTGCTTTTTGCTGAGCGATGACTATCGTTGTCTTCGCGCTCTATTGTTAAGCAGTGAACATTGCGCTGCCCTAGAACGAAATCTCTCTTGATGTTCCGTGCTGTCTTCTGGTCTCCGTAGACTGTGATCACGCCCTCTAGGCCTAGGATCTTCATACAGAGATAAAGCCCGTGTATGGCTGCCTCAAACTTGTTGATTGATCCACGCCCCATTATGGCGTTATACGGGTAGACCATGTCGACTATGTCGAAGGTGATTTGTTCGCTTCGCGCGCTAGGCACCGTGCCGAATGACAATGGTAGCTCTATTTTGCCAAAAGGGAATGTGCCTTTGACTCCAAAACCGTATAAAGGGTTGTTTGTAGGCTTAAGGAGGCTGTGGCTGATGCCCGTGCGATCGAAGGCGTGCAGGAAGATGATGTCGACCTGGCTGCCATTGTCGACCAATACTTTGTGCAAATCCTAACCTGCTACCCTGCAATTGATTACCATGGCATCTGCGTGTGGTGCACTGCGCAAGTCAACGTCCCTGGCCTCGAAGGTGAATAGGACATGGGACCACTTTGTTTGTACCACTGGGCTGGCGAGAGCGATGTGGTTGACACTGCGGTAGGGGTCCTTTTTCTGCCGCTTGGTGTCGAAGTCTACGCTGGATCCCCTAGTGATCATGTGAATGACCCTACGGTAAGGTTGCTCGGCGAAGTCTTCTTGCTTGGGTGCTGGCGGTGGGGGGTTTTGACGTGGAGGATTTAGATGATGTGGTGGTGGTGGGGGGAGGACTTGTACCTCTTGATGGTGATGGTACACATGGTTGGGTTGGTGATGAATTTGCTTGTTGTGGTATGGCTGCTGGGGGTATTGCTGGGGGTGATAGGTGTGCGCGACGACTCGTTGGTTATCGGTTTGCTAGGCTCTGGCCATTCTGTCCTTGGTGGCCTTGGTCTCCAGATAGTCCCTGGTGGGGTGTGCGCAGTCTTCGCCGTGAAAAAGGCAGTAAAATCTTCATGGCTGCTGGGCTCGGCCTCTGCCTCTTCCTCTTGTGTTGTTGCCATGGTTTTGTTGAGAGGGATACTCCTGACGACGAACTGTGTCTCCGGCAGGATGTTGGTTGGCGATGGTGTGCACCTGTTGCTGGTTGCGATTGTCCTTGTCGGAGTCGGACTGCGCCGGCCTGACCCACATTCTTCTGGACTGTGGAGTGTCCTTGGGTTTCCTCTGAGATTCTATCTTGCGCTGGTGCATCTCCTCGGACATGGCATATTTTTTGAACAATTGGTAGAGCTCATGCAAGCTTTTGGGCGGGTCTCTGATGCAGTGGCTGTACAAGACACCGGCGCAAAGACCGTTGATTGCATAATGGATTGCTATGTGATCGTTAACAGATGGCAGCTGCGACTTGAGTGTGAGGAACTTCTTATAGTATTCTCGAAGAGTCTCCTTCTCTTGTTGCTTGCAGAGTGATAGCTCGGCCAATGCATCTGTGTCTGGTCTGTATCCTTGAAAATTTAGTAGGAACTTGTCGTGAAGTCCCTTCCATGACTCGATTGAAAGTGGCGGCAGCCTGGTATACCAGGTTAGGGTTGGGCCTTCGAGCGCGATGATGAATGATTTGGCCATGGTAGCGTCATCCCCTCTAGATGATGCAACGACGACTTGGTAGCTCATGATGTACTAGGCCGGGTCGGTGTTGTCGTTGTACTTGGGGTAAGTGCTAGCTCTGAAGTTGGAGGGCCAAGGTGACGCTTGGAGCTGTGGAGCGAGTGGACTTCTCTCGTCGAGGTAATTGATTCCCTAGAAAGCAGCTGGTGGGGCGAGGGGGCCACACTGCGGGTGGTATGGGCCTTCGCCTTGTATGTTTTGTTGGAAGGCAACCGGGGCCGCGAGGGGGCCATGCTGCAGGTTGTAAGGGCCTTTGCCTTGTATAACTGCAATTTCTTACTCTAGTTCCCGAGCTTTTTGTTCCTCATCTAGTATCATTTGTCACACTTTGGCTTGCATGGTGATGCGTTGGCGCTTCACTTCGAGTATTTCTTTTTTGCTTTTGAAGGTGGTTGTTCTTGATGCGCAGGGCTCGCAGCTTTAACTGATCTTCGACCGAGATGCCTATGATATCGCCGTCTTCTATGGTGTCTTTGCCTTCTAGAGGAGCGAAGCCTGGTGGGGGTGCTCGCGGTGCGCCCTCGGAACTGTAGGTGCGCACAGTGTCGTCCGGCGTGGGGTTGTTGTCTTGGCGTTGCCTTTTGCTGTTGACGGCGTCATCTTCGAAAGCCTCTTGAAGGGTGTTGTCCACAAGAGCCTTGCCTTTCTTCTCCGCCAGGAGCGCTGCCTTCGTCGCGTCGTCGATGGAGGCGGCGACCTTCGAACTTGCTCTCTTGGGGGCCATCGCGGGATGTTTTCTGGTCGCACGAACGGTGGGCGCCAAATGTTGGAACTTGCTAATCCGGGAACAGCAAAATCCAATAGGAAGAAAAGAGAACAGTTTGATGCTACTAAACACAAGGCGTTAGGGCAACAATGTTTTCTTTCGTCCCCCGCATTGGCACAGTGCGAGAGTATTTATAGGTAACTGAGGGACCATCAGGCCCTGCCAAGGACAATAGACCCTCAGTTACCTAGTTTATCTCCGGAATATTCTCTCACGGGGGTTACAACGTGTCATTACAACATACTTTTATTACAGACGTGATCCAACCCGCTCTGCCCACACGGCGACCTGCAGGCGGGGCTCTACAATATGGGACGGATTGTACGTGGGCCCCTTCTTACATTGAGGGAGACAAAGACTTGGAGTCTTCGCGGTCTCGGTCGTCCGGGCCTTGAAGACTTCGATGGTCTTCGCCTCGGCTCGTCGGATCGAAGGGAGCGCTTGAGCCTTCGCATGGGTGATGTCCGCGGGCCTGGCTAGCGGAGCCTGTCGACGGGGCCTTCGATCTGTGATACGTCAACGTTAGAATCTTCGAGCGAGGGGGGCGTGTTCGCCTTCGTCCTAACACTGATCATAAAAAAACATGATGATCTGTTGTCCTCTGACAAAAAATAACCATCAGTAGTCGAATACGCGTACATAGAAGCATGGAGAAGAAAAGGAAGTCCTTTGGCCGGATGCTTTGGATCCAATTCGGAATCTGCGGGGCCCTTTCATTTTTCTACCAAAATTTAGCGAAACTTGGACTTAGGGCTAATTTAGAAAACTCCATTTCTTTAATTTTTATTTTTCTAAGAAAAATTAGTTTATTTTCTGTTAGAAAAAATCCTTAGAAAAATTGAGTTTTCAAACTAGTCTTAGGGGCGTGTTTGATTTCTAAAAACTAATTTTTAGTTCCCTTATTTTAATTTCATTTAGTCTCTAAATTGTCAAACATATCTCTTTTTATCCATGTGTTTGGTAATTTAGAGATTAAAAATATAAAATGAAGGTACTAAAAATTAATCACTAGAAACCAAACACGTCTTAGTACATAATTTGTCCTTGTTTTGATGCACTGGAATTCGCTTCCTCAGGTCTGGTAGTTTGGCAAAAATGAAGAAAAGAACTATGGCACGCAAATATACATGTTCGGTACATATTCAGTGTAAATCTCGTGTTCAGTACAATGGCGATGCTTCGTAATTCTAGTGAAACACGTACACATAAGTTTTAAAAAAATTATAAAATGATGCACAGATTCAATGCATCTGATGCACATTGGTCAAAAGTTGAGATGCAAAATATTTTTCTAAAAAAATATGAAAATAACAAATCTCATGTCACGTGTCAACCATGTAGCCACAGCCATGAGGAGCATCAGTACAGCACACTATATTTAACAGGACCGTAAAAGTTATATCAGTCTCATTGTCCCAAAACACAAAGCAATAGGATAGGCTCTCTGAGTTCAGTTATGTAAAATCACGTTATGAAGCGAATCCCATCGGTGAATTGCAGAAGCAAATTTATTTGTAATAAAGCCACACGCACGCGCATCGCTTGGTGGCGACGAACAGCCCACCTCTGCTCACCAGCAGAGCTTCAAATTTATTTGTAATAAAGCCACACGCACGCGCATCACTTGGTGGCGACGAACAGCCCCCACCTCTGCTCACCAGCAGAGCTCCAAATGTTATTTGTAATAAAGCCACACGCACGCGCATCACTTGGTGGCGACGAACAGCCCCCACCTCTGCTCACCAGCAGAGCTCCTCTGCAATTTTGCCTTCCATCCATTCACGATATCGTCATAATCCTCCTGGGAACAAATAAAAATAAGAGTGTTGGAACCCAAAAATGACCGTGCGGACGGTCCGGCCCGGAGGCCGGACGGTCCGCGGTCCGGACCGTCCGCGGTGGTGGCGCGGACGGTCCGCGCGTGCGCAGAGTTAGTTAGGGTTCCTAGTTTCTCGCGGGATTTGTTACCTAAAACCGCGGGATTAACTCGGAAATCAGTTGGAAGCGGATCCAGACCTCCCCCTTTATATAGATGAAGGACTACGGCCGATTGAACCCCCAACAATCGATCAAATCCAGTCTATTACTCGTTTTTTACCTTATGCATTAGGAGTAGTTCTAGTCTAGTTCTAGTTTAGCCCTAGTTTAGCCTCTCGATCCCCAAATTCTACGCCTCTCCTCGACTCTACGTCGATTAGAGGAGTCTAGGTCGGCCTGCCCGAGCCTAGACAACTCCTAGGATCTCTCCTCCCCGACGGGGTCCCTCCCGGGAGCGAGATCCAGGCGCCGCCGGCGATCCTCCGTCGCCCCTGCGCACGCGCGGACCGTCCGGCCACAGGGCGCGGACCGTCCGGCCGTCAGGCAGGGAACCCGGGCTCCTGTACCAGGTCGCGGACCGTCCGGCCCTGTGCCGCGGACCGTCCGCGCCTGACCAGAGAGCACCTTCGCCTCGCGCCAGGTCGCGGACCGTCCGGCCCTGTGCTGCGGACCGTCCGCGCTTGGCCAGAGAGCACCGCCGCTGGTTCTTTTGAAGTGATTGGCGCCTCCAAAAAGGTGTCAACATACTTTTTGGCGACTCCGCTGGGGAACTAGGTGTCTAGATCTGCTAAAAATCGGCCCATAAATGGCCGGTTCTAAGGATCACACCAAGATCTCCACTACCAACATCATCAAGCCGGCTATGGAGGCGCTCCCGGCTGATGACCAAAGGCCCTTTGAAGACCTCGTAATGCGCGATGAGAAGGAGGTGATGCGGCAATGGAACGAACAACGCGACAAGGAAGAGGCGGAACTGCTGCATAAACTCTCCGAACGGCGCAAGGAGGCGGCGGACAAGTACTTGTCACACTTCACGGTAGATCGCCACCAGAAGGTCGTCCGTCAAGGGGAGATCGATATGGAATCTCTCCTACCTCCACTTCAGGGTCCCGCTGTAAGTACTCCAGACCTATCTCTTACGACTTTCATGGATCAACGAGGAGATCAGTTAAAGCAATATGTAGATGAATCTATTAAAATGCATTTACGTGCATACGAGAAATCAGCTGCTCCTAACTTTCCATCGCGAGAGTCTAATACAGTGCCACCCGCGTCAAACACATCGGCTATAAATGGGTCACCCTTGACCCAGCCATCATATGGTATGCCGATGCACGCTTTCGTGTCACCATCACAGCCGCAACCACTAGGCACGCGGCAGGTACTGGACGCGACCGGACCGTCCGAGCATCATCTCAGACAGTCCGGTTATACCGCGAACCGTCCGGCGTATTTCGCCGGACCGTCCGACCAGATGCAGGCCCGCACACAAAACACTCAGGTCGCACCATATATGGCCGGACCATCAGGGTACAACGCTGAACACTTCGGCCCCATCACGGACCGTCCGGTGCATCACGCCGGACCGTCCGGATATGTTGCGGACCGTCCGCCATCTTACACCGGACCGTCCGGATATGGCATGAACCGGCCGACGTATTATGCTGGACCATCCGACTCTACACGAGTCCATGCGCAGACTGCCCAAGTCGCGCCATATATGGCCGATCCGTCCGGGTACAGCCCTGGACCATTCGGCCCGATCGCGGACCGTCCTATTCTTTACGACAGACGGTCTGGGTACGAGACTACCCATGTAGCACCATATACGGCTGGACAATCCGGATATACCTTCGGACCATTTGGCCAGGTCACGGACCATCCGGCCTCTTACGCCGGACCGTCCGGATATGCATACGCAGAGCCGAGAGCTACGCAATACGCGCAGTTCCCGCATTCATCGCAGCAACATTATGGTGCCCCACCAGCAACACATTATAATCATACCATACCACCTCATGGACATAGGGCTGAATACTATTCGGCCACAAGAGAGCCTGAGGGGTATAGGGCAGGAGCTGGTGACATTAATAGGACACCTAACACACACCTCAAACATCCCTGGGAGGAAAGCCGACAGAGTAACGTCAGGCAACCTGAAATCTCCACCCACAAACTCAATGGATGGTCGCCAGATATGGCGGAGAGGATCAGAGACGAGGTAGCCGGGATGTTCAGGGACAAACTCGGTGTTAGTGTGTCAGGTACAGGGCAATCGTATCGGAAGCCTTATAGCCACCGATTCGACACCGTGCCATATCCACAGGGAACTAGAATACCAGACTTCTCTAAGTTTTCTGGTGAAGGTGGGAAAAGCACACATGAACATATAAGCCAATTCATAGCACACTTGGGAGAATTGGCTGATGGGGAAGCCTACCGCGTTCGTTTATTCTCGTTGTCCCTTACTGATACTGCATTTGCATGGTACGCAGCTTTGCCACCAAACTCTATTAACTCTTGGGAAGAATTAGAGCAGAAATTTCATGAACACTTCTTCTCAGGAGAACGTGAGTTAGAATTGGCTGACTTAGCTTCAGTCCGACAGGGGCCTGAAGAATCGGTTAATGACTATATCCGGAGATTCCGGGACACTAGAAACCGATGCTTTCAGATTCATGTCGCAGAAAAACAACTGACAGGGCTAGCTTTCAATGGGTTGCGACCCTACTTAAAAGAAAAATTAGATGGCACCCAATTCTTTTCGCTAGTGCACTTGCACCAGCGGGCTATGACATGTGAAAGCCGAAGTAAGGAAACATCAAAATCGGCTAGCCATAAGATGCATCTAGTGGGATACGATGACTCGGACGATGAATCCACAGATGTATACACCGCCGAACTGGTTTGGCCAGGGCAGGCTAAACCTTCACCATGTTCTGCTTTACAGTCGATTCGAAAGAATCGACAAGAAGAAGTTAAGTTTACGTTTAATGTTGCCAAATGCGATAAAATATTTGACGAGTTACTGAAAAACGGCAACATTAAATTAACTCATATTATTCCTCCTCCTGATGAATTAAAGAGGCGTGCTTATTGTAAGTGGCATAATTCCTTTTCTCATGCCACCAATGATTGTAATGTTTTTCGTCGACAGATACAATCGGCCATAAATGAGGGTCGATTGGCTTTTCAGGAGATGCAAGTAGACACACAACCCTTTCCTGTTAATACAATAGAACTCACATGCAAAAAGGTCTTGGTTCGGCCCGAAATGGCCGATAAAGGCAAAGGCAAGGGTATCGTCATTGGCGATCCCCGCATGTCAGATATATCACAAAAGGAGATTGCTCGGAAGGCTTCGGACGAGAAGGCTAAAAAGTCCGAAGGCACTGGGGGGCAGGCACAGTTAATGAACCAAACACATCAGCCTAGCCCGAACATCGTAGATGGTCCGGCACCTACGTGCGGACGATCCGGTGCTCAAACAAACGGTCCGGCTAACTCAGCCGGACAGTCCCCCTATGACCAAAGGCGTCAACCTCTACACAAAGCAAGGAAAAAGACGCAAGGTCAAAGCACATATAATCGGCTGATCAAAGCCGATCCTACTTTTGATCAGTTGCTCTCCAAAGATGCTAGCAAAAAGACTGTTCCACGTGATCGGTCAACAAAGAAACCCCGGCCACCTGCTAAAACAAAACGGTTAAACAAAACGGCCCGAAAGGCGACACAACAAGCATCGCCTATTCATTCTATGAGACCAGGGTACTTTCCATCTATTTACTCATCGTCGGTATATTATCCTGTTCAAACATGGAATGACACGATGATGAAACCATGGTACATGTATAGTCCCTTCGTCTATCCAGACTGGGGGGCACCTCCATTGTATTCCTTTTGATCCATTGATCAAATGGTCATGGCCGAGAAAGATACAATCCGAAACGGCCTTTATATTGGTGCTTTATTGAATAATCTCCATATCGAAAAGCCGGTGACTTACATCAGGTTTAGTTCATATGCTTTTGGTTCGTCAACCTTCACCAAAAGGCAGGGGGGCATATGTTGGAACCCAAAAATGACCGTGCGGACGGTCCGGCCCGGAGGCCGGACGGTCCGCGGTCCGGACCGTCCGCGGTGGTGGCGCGGACGGTCCGCGCGTGCGCAGAGTTAGTTAGGGTTCCTAGTTTCTCGCGGGATTTGTTACCTAAAACCGCGGGATTAACTCGGAAATCAGTTGGAAGCGGATCCAGACCTCCCCCTTTATATAGATGAAGGGCTACGGCCGATTGAACCCCCAACAATCGATCAAATCCAGTCTATTACTCGTTTTTTACCTTATGCATTAGGAGTAGTTCTAGTCTAGTTCTAGTTTAGCCCTAGTTTAGCCTCTCGATCCCCAAATTCTACGCCTCTCCTCGACTCTACGTCGATTAGAGGAGTCTAGGTCGGCCTGCCCGAGCCTAGACAACTCCTAGGATCTCTCCTCCCCGACGGGGTCCCTCCCGGGAGCGAGATCCAGGCGCCGCCGGCGATCCTCCGCCGCCCCTGCGCACGCGCGGACCGTCCGGCCACAGGGCGCGGACCGTCCGGCCGTCAGGCAGGGAACCCGGGCTCCTGTACCAGGTCGCGGACCGTCCGGCCCTGTGCCGCGGACCGTCCGCGCCTGACCAGAGAGCACCTTCGCCTCGCGCCAGGTCGCGGACCGTCCGGCCCTGTGCTGCGGACCGTCCGCGCTTGGCCAGAGAGCACCGCCGCTGGTTCTTTTGAAGTGATTGGCGCCTCCAAAAAGGTGTCAACATACTTTTTGGCGACTCCGCTGGGGAACTAGGTGTCTAGATCTGCTAAAAATCGGCCCATAAATGGCCGGTTCTAAGGATCACACCAAGATCTCCACTACCAACATCATCAAGCCGGCTATGGAGGCGCTCCCGGCTGATGACCAAAGGCCCTTTGAAGACCTCGTAATGCGCGATGAGAAGGAGGTGATGCGGCAATGGAACGAACAACGCGACAAGGAAGAGGCGGAACTGCTGCATAAACTCTCCGAACGGCGCAAGGAGGCGGCGGACAAGTACTTGTCACACTTCACGGTAGATCGCCACCAGAAGGTCGTCCGTCAAGGGGAGATCGATATGGAATCTCTCCTACCTCCACTTCAGGGTCCCGCTGTAAGTACTCCAGACCTATCTCTTACGACTTTCATGGATCAACGAGGAGATCAGTTAAAGCAATATGTAGATGAATCTATTAAAATGCATTTACGTGCATACGAGAAATCAGCTGCTCCTAACTTTCCATCGCGAGAGTCTAATACAGTGCCACCCGCGTCAAACACATCGGCTATAAATGGGTCACCCTTGACCCAGCCATCATATGGTATGCCGATGCACGCTTTCGTGTCACCATCACAGCCGCAACCACTAGGCACGCGGCAGGTACTGGACGCGACCGGACCGTCCGAGCATCATCTCAGACAGTCCGGTTATACCGCGAACCGTCCGGCGTATTTCGCCGGACCGTCCGACCAGATGCAGGCCCGCACACAAAACACTCAGGTCGCACCATATATGGCCGGACCATCAGGGTACAACGCTGAACACTTCGGCCCCATCACGGACCGTCCGGTGCATCACGCCGGACCGTCCGGATATGTTGCGGACCGTCCGCCATCTTACACCGGACCGTCCGGATATGGCATGAACCGGCCGACGTATTATGCTGGACCATCCGACTCTACACGAGTCCATGCGCAGACTGCCCAAGTCGCGCCATATATGGCCGATCCGTCCGGGTACAGCCCTGGACCATTCGGCCCGATCGCGGACCGTCCTATTCTTTACGACAGACGGTCTGGGTACGAGACTACCCATGTAGCACCATATACGGCTGGACAATCCGGATATACCTTCGGACCATTTGGCCAGGTCACGGACCATCCGGCCTCTTACGCCGGACCGTCCGGATATGCATACGCAGAGCCGAGAGCTACGCAATACGCGCAGTTCCCGCATTCATCGCAACAACATTATGGTGCCCCACCAGCAACACATTATAATCATACCATACCACCTCATGGACATAGGGCTGAATACTATTCGGCCACAAGAGAGCCTGAGGGGTATAGGGCAGGAGCTGGTGACATTAATAGGACACCTAACACACACCTCAAACATCCCTGGGAGGAAAGCCGACAGAGTAACGTCAGGCAACCTGAAATCTCCACCCACAAACTCAATGGATGGTCGCCAGATATGGCGGAGAGGATCAGAGACGAGGTAGCCGGGATGTTCAGGGACAAACTCGGTGTTAGTGTGTCAGGTACAGGGCAATCGTATCGGAAGCCTTATAGCCACCGATTCGACACCGTGCCATATCCACAGGGAACTAGAATACCAGACTTCTCTAAGTTTTCTGGTGAAGGTGGGAAAAGCACACATGAACATATAAGCCAATTCATAGCACACTTGGGAGAATTGGCTGATGGGGAAGCCTACCGCGTTCGTTTATTCTCGTTGTCCCTTACTGATACTGCATTTGCATGGTACGCAGCTTTGCCACCAAACTCTATTAACTCTTGGGAAGAATTAGAGCAGAAATTTCATGAACACTTCTTCTCAGGAGAACGTGAGTTAGAATTGGCTGACTTAGCTTCAGTCCGACAGGGGCCTGAAGAATCGGTTAATGACTATATCCGGAGATTCCGGGACACTAGAAACCGATGCTTTCAGATTCATGTCGCAGAAAAACAACTGACAGGGCTAGCTTTCAATGGGTTGCGACCCTACTTAAAAGAAAAATTAGATGGCACCCAATTCTTTTCGCTAGTGCACTTGCACCAGCGGGCTATGACATGTGAAAGCCGAAGTAAGGAAACATCAAAATCGGCTAGCCATAAGATGCATCTAGTGGGATACGATGACTCGGACGATGAATCCACAGATGTATACACCGCCGAACTGGTTTGGCCAGGGCAGGCTAAACCTTCACCATGTTCTGCTTTACAGTCGATTCGAAAGAATCGACAAGAAGAAGTTAAGTTTACGTTTAATGTTGCCAAATGCGATAAAATATTTGACGAGTTACTGAAAAACGGCAACATTAAATTAACTCATACTATTCCTCCTCCTGATGAATTAAAGAGGCGTGCTTATTGTAAGTGGCATAATTCCTTTTCTCATGCCACCAATGATTGTAATGTTTTTCGTCGACAGATACAATCGGCCATAAATGAGGGTCGATTGGCTTTTCAGGAGATGCAAGTAGACACACAACCCTTTCCTGTTAATACAATAGAACTCACATGCAAAAAGGTCTTGGTTCGGCCCGAAATGGCCGATAAAGGCAAAGGCAAGGGTATCGTCATTGGCGATCCCCGCATGTCAGATATATCACAAAAGGAGATTGCTCGGAAGGCTTCGGACGAGAAGGCTAAAAAGTCCGAAGGCACTGGGGGGCAGGCACAGTTAATGAACCAAACACATCAGCCTAGCCCGAACATCGTAGATGGTTCGGCACCTACGTGCGGACGATCCGGTGCTCAAACAAACGGTCCGGCTAACTCAGCCGGACAGTCCCCCTATGACCAAAGGCGTCAACCTCTACACAAAGCAAGGAAAAAGACGCAAGGTCAAAGCACATATAATCGGCTGATCAAAGCCGATCCTACTTTTGATCAGTTGCTCTCCAAAGATGCTAGCAAAAAGACTGTTCCACGTGATCGGTCAACAAAGAAACCCCGGCCACCTGCTAAAACAAAACGGTTAAACAAAACGGCCCGAAAGGCGACACAACAAGCATCGCCTATTCATTCTATGAGACCAGGGTACTTTCCATCTATTTACTCATCGTCGGTATATTATCCTGTTCAAACATGGAATGACACGATGATGAAACCATGGTACATGTATAGTCCCTTCGTCTATCCAGACTGGGGGGCACCTCCATTCTATTCCTTTTGATCCATTGATCAAATGGTCATGGCCGAGAAAGATACAATCCGAAACGGCCTTTATATTGGTGCTTTATTGAATAATCTCCATATCGAAAAGCCGGTGACTTACATCAGGTTTAGTTCATATGCTTTTGGTTCGTCAACCTTCACCAAAAGGCAGGGGGGCATATGTTGGAACCCAAAAATGACCGTGCGGACGGTCCGGCCCGGAGGCCGGACGGTCCGCGGTCCGGACCGTCCGCGGTGGTGGCGCGGACGGTCCGCGCGTGCGCAGAGTTAGTTAGGGTTCCTAGTTTCTCGCGGGATTTGTTACCTAAAACCGCGGGATTAACTCGGAAATCAGTTGGAAGCGGATCCAGACCTCCCCCTTTATATAGATGAAGGGCTACGGCCGATTGAACCCCCAACAATCGATCAAATCCAGTCTATTACTCGTTTTTTACCTTATGCATTAGGAGTAGTTCTAGTCTAGTTCTAGTTTAGCCCTAGTTTAGCCTCTCGATCCCCAAATTCTACGCCTCTCCTCGACTCTACGTCGATTAGAGGAGTCTAGGTCGGCCTGCCCGAGCCTAGACAACTCCTAGGATCTCTCCTCCCCGACGGGGTCCCTCCCGGGAGCGAGATCCAGGCGCCGCCGGCGATCCTCCGCCGCCCCTGCGCACGCGCGGACCGTCCGGCCACAGGGCGCGGACCGTCCGGCCGTCAGGCAGGGAACCCGGGCTCCTGTACCAGGTCGCGGACCGTCCGGCCCTGTGCCGCGGACCGTCCGCGCCTGACCAGAGAGCACCTTCGCCTCGCGCCAGGTCGCGGACCGTCCGGCCCTGTGCTGCGGACCGTCCGCGCTTGGCCAGAGAGCACCGCCGCTGGTTCTTTTGAAGTGATTGGCGCCTCCAAAAAGGTGTCAACAAAGAGTTAGAGCTGTTTTAGAGCAGCAGAGAAATAATGCAGGTTTCTAAAGCGCCAGCCAGTTCATTGCTGAACTTTTGCTATTTTTATTTTTGCTACGCGTTTTTATTGTTGAACTTCTTAGGGGCTTTATCGAATCACCTGGGCAAACTCAGACAGGAAATCATCTTTGTTCTTCTCAAATTTGTCTAGCTCCTTCTGTAAAACACTGAGGAACTGAAAGACAAAACACAGTGTGTCACTAAAACTGTTTATCCAAGCATCTTACTAGACATTAGACAGGAATAAGAACATGCAGATTGCATATGCTTAGATGGGTAGACCTGGTCAGTTCGGTCTTCAGCAATGACATGACTGAAACCAGCATTCTTGAGCATCTAGATAATTTGGGAAATAGATGTTTATTGCTCATCAAACGGAATTGTACTTTTAGATCAAATCACTTGTATTAAACATTAACCACGCATACAAAATAAGATCAGGTAAAAGCTAAAAACCACCTGTCCATAAGCCTCCACATCATGGAGATCATAACCCCTCTGCTTAATGTATGTTGCAAACTCTTCTGATGGTTTTCCAGGACTCTTGCAGTAATCACTGATTAGAACCTTTCCCCCGGGTTTCAGCCATTTGAAGAAACTTTTAAACAAGGAGGGTTTATCCTGCAGAGTCAAAACCAGAAAAGGCATGTTAGTTAAACAGTCAACTAAAGGTATGACATAAACAAGTTTCTAATAAGTACATCTATAACTGGAGATAGTTTCCATGATTCTATATGATCAAGATGTAGCTCTATCATCTTGGAAGAAAAGGACTGCATGCATTATATGTATAAAGCATACTTGTATATGAAGGATAGTGTCACGACTGTAGATGACATCAAACATGTGGTCTGGGTATGTCTTTGTGGTGCAATCAGCAACTTCAAACTCAACTAAGCACTTACACCCAATGGAACGCTCAAGGGCAAACATAATCATGTTAATGGAAAGGTCAATACCAACAACATGTGTACCATACTTCTCAGCCATATAAAAGTCACCTCCCCCAATTCCACATCCAACATCAAGCACCTTCTGCCCAGGCTTAAGATTCAGTTTCTCCACAAATTCTTTTGTAGTCTCTGGTGCATAGTGATGAATAATAACATTTAATGGCACTGCACATACGATATCACAAAAAAAAATGACAAAAAGGGATGTGTCCTCTCACCAGCTCCACCAGTACTCACGTAGCCATCTCCAAAGATACGTTCATAGCGTAGTATTCCAGTGGCTTTGTACTGCACATTGTCCAAAAAACTTTGAAATCCCCCATCTTCTGATGAGTTTACTTTTTTCCATAGCCAACATATCTGGAAACAATGAAGTCATGTTAATCGCTGATTTCACAGGAATGAAAGCGCAAGTCTATGTGTAGGTGTGAGGACAGAGAAGTACCTGGTTTTGATCTTTCTTGATGTTTACATAAGCTCCAATGCATTTGAATGTAATCAAAGAAAGTTTGAAGGAAGTGCCATCCTGATTAAAGGTTTGGCATTCTTTAAATACCTAGATGGGAAAAGACATTATCAGCAAATTCAAAGAAAGCTGGTACTAAGAAAACTAAAGAGTGGAGTGGGTAAGAACAAAAGGACTTGAATTGACTGAAATCAGGGGGGGGGGGGGGGGGGGGGGGCATTCTCACCTTGGTATAAAACCTTGGTTCTCGATAGTGTGTTGGGTTAAATTTCCTTTCTGTATCTCCAGTTTGATGGAAGCAAGATTCCCTAAAGAAGATATAACCACCGACCTTCAACCATTTTACCATTCTTTCTACCAACTTGTCAATCTACAGTAAGAGAGACAGTTAGAAAAATCGGAAGGGACAAACATATCCCAATTCAGGTCAAATGATAAATGTAACCTTATCCACACAAAAAGTTGCAGTTGAATTTTTTCTTTAGCGATAGACCTTGAACCAGTTTATGATTCTAACGTACGGTTTGATCCTTACCTCCTCATCTGAAAGATACATCAGCAACCAGTTTGAAAATATCAGATCAATGGAGTTTACTTCAATCATCAGGTCCGGGGATGTAACATCAGCACACATAAAGGATGTGTTGCCATAGTGATCATTTATACTTTCATTCTACAAAACGATCAAATTTCAGCTACGAAGCCCTGAAAATATTTACATCAGGGGGGAGTGTAAATTTCAGTACCTTTTTAATCACACTTTCAACGAAATCCACTGCAAAAACATGCCCAGATGTTTTAGCCAGTTCACCAGTAAAGCGACCTATTCCAGCTCCCAGCTCCAGTATAGATATCCCTTCATATGAAGGAAGTAAAGACAGAACCTACAAAAAAAGAAGCACCGATACATCAAAATTTGATGTGTACAAGGCTACAATCGCACGAGGCACGTCCTCATGTAGTCATGTTCAAGCTGATGAATCACAAACATACGAACTAAAACTAAAAAAAGCCGAGTGAAAAATATCGTCGCGGGATAAATCACCTCGGGGCGCTCCTCCTTGTCGAGTTCGGCGGCACGGGAGTCGAGCATAATGGCCTCGAGGTTGAGCTCCCCAGCGTGCTCCTCCCAGTAGCTCTTCTGCGCCTTCCTCTCATGCACGTCTAGGCTCCCTGCAACAACACAGCCAGAAACCATCAGTCCCCGCAGTCAACTCCAGGACTCAATCCTCATACAAAACCTGCACGCCATGTGCTTGACAGTTATCTGAAACCAATTCAAACGTTAAATGAGCGCGCAACGGACCTATCGCTTACCATTCACAGCGGCGGCGGCGGCCATTACAGCGACCCCGCGCGTTTGTTTGTTGGTTGGTGAGAGTGTTGCCAGGTTAACAGCCCTCGACGGCGACGCGGGCTTGGGAGAAGCTCCGGGCCCGGTGGTTACAGGAGATGCATTCAGAACCACCGAATCATGGCGATGTTTAGAATGCGAGGAGGCGAGAACCGTGGCGAAGGCCAGTGGAACTGTGATAGGGGCAGTGGAATGGGAGAGATTTTGATATTTGCCACGATCAACCGTGATGACCGGTCCCCTCTCCCGCTGTGAGTGGATGCTGCACTGCGCCGGCGTCCTTTTCCATTTCCATTATTGCAATCATTGCCGGACCATGTCGGATTCCACGGGAAAGTTTCTTTAACCGCCACCGTATTCGCATGGCGTTTATAATATATCCATATATGATACATTATCTATTTACATGTAAATGTGTGCCATAGATTATTACTAGTACAATCACATGTGTTGCGACGGCACACACAATCGTATTTATTTTCTATAAAATAAATTTAATATCTAAGTGGACATATAGTTTATACTAGGTGAACGCCCGTGCGTTGCTACGGAGCAAATATGTTATATTAAGATATATTGAAATTCAAAAATACTAATTGTTATTTTATGTTCATGAATTAAGAAAATTGATTACAAGAAATGCGAGCACAATGTTTTGAAGGTATTTTCTTCCGTGTATTCCTTGAGGTTATTCGTCTTCCTTTCTGTTGGAGGCAGCATAGTTAGTAGCAAAGTTACTGAGACCCAACTTAAACATGTCATGGTTCACCCCGTTCTCTACTAAAACACTCGTCACTTCCATCTTTGATAACTGAAAATAAGAGATAAATATATTTATCAGTCACGGTGACATGAAGACATGAGTGCCATAAAAGTAACTTCTATGCCTGCATACATACAACTGAGATGGCCATGTATGCATTATATAAGTCAGTGAGTGCAATTACAATATAATATGACCAGACCTACATACTTAAGCCTTATAGAGTGTTGTATTTTTGGGAACCAAGTGTATGCAAGAACCCAAATAGCCTACACTGCTTGTATGTAGTTATTTTAGTGTGTTTCTACGACAATCAACTTGGCATATTCATTGGAATATGCCATTTGATCCACATAAAGCCAAAGTATTGTTTTTCAATCATATAATGTAGAGAAAAACGAGCAGACCCACTAACCTATAATTCGGTATTTTTTAAGTTTTTTTGTTCTATGAAGTAAGCTTGGCATCCCTTACAATCATGAATACTTGAGTATGGGATCAATTAACACGTCTAGATACCCATAGCCTCCAGCAATATAATAGAAAGGCACTAAAAATAACATTCTAGATTCTAAATTTTGTGTATAGTTAGAGAATGAGGTGAACAATACAAATAAGTGATTATTGATTCAATATTCTTGTTCTCATCATAAAAAACATGGATTTGTAGGGAATCTCAGTTTTCCTATGGATCTTTTGGAAATGCTTAGTCTTGTGAGTCCAGCTGGAGAACATTTCCTTCATACAACGACCAAGAGAAAACAATATAATATTCAGCATTTTGTTTTTACACCAGATAAGGCATCTGATTCAGAAAATAAACTTAAGCAAGGAACACAAAAGCGTGTGAGTGTGTAGGATCATTAAAGGAATGTATCATTAGGTAAACAATAGCATGCTGGAGATGCAAGTAGTAGCTCTAGATTGTTCACACAAAGTAACTGTAACTGGAGTGTGTTGTGTGCCACAGATTTTCTTCAATTCTCTCACAAAACTTGTTCAGTAAATGATCAGCTAGTTGATGAAAGCCTAATAAGCCTTAAACACTTGAAGTTTCATACCTGCAAGAGAGAAGGTTGTGTTGGTGACAGTGCTTGATTACTTGAGGCAGCTCACTGCCAGGCAGATTAAAGCATAGTCAGCCCAACTCCAATTCAAACATCGTCCATCATAGAGCGCATATGTAAGTCAATATTGTCAGTAATTTCGCCCTATCAAACAAGCTTGTGTCACCAAAAGGAAAGGTGCAAATGACAACACCACCTGAGTGCAGTTCGTTGCCAGCCTTTACGCGGGTTGCTTCCTTTCAGGCTTGTCAAAATGACAAGTGCAGCAAGATCGCCTCCAGCACAAAATGCTCTTTCTATGCCCTGAAACAAGTGATGATTGAATACAATAGTGATTATCATATTAAATAGAGCTAAAAGGCATCAAGGCAATGACACCATAGTGATTATCATATCAGATAGAGCTAGGAGGAAATTAGAAACAAATTAAACCAAAGGGGAAAACACAAGTTGAAGTGAGCTCTGTAGCGAGTTTTTTAGATAATGAAACAGTAACATCCTAGCTAGATAATGAACTCACCATTTGTTTGGTTCCTCATCAGTCATCACTCATCAATCTTTAACGCAGTCTACAACCATGCCAGCTTGTCTCAGCCTGATATTTGTCCAACAGGGAGGTAAACCACATGCCCATGGAGTCAGTCACTTCATCTATAGCTAGACCAAATTAACAACACCATGGAACAGGTACCTTCATGTACAGTCGACAGTTTCAACCTTTCTGAGACAATAGCCAAAAATAGGTGCTCGTCAATATTTCAAGTTCCTTCCAACCTACAGCAAACAATAAATTCAATTGTAGGGAGAATGTTGCGGACTTTAGATGATTTATCCTTTTAAAAAAAGGGTATAACTATTAAACAACAATCAAAAGTCAGATTAGACTAATACCATCAAAGAAGATGCAGATAGCTTCAATAAAGGCAAAGCCTAAGATGGATCACCCATTTTCGAAACATGGTTAGCCATTCATCGTTGTTTGAGAAATGGAGTCACTCACACAAACAAGGAGAAAAGTTCGATATTTTTATACTTACTACTCATGATCAATCCAACACTGACAACGATTAATGGCTAGGCTCGGTGAGAATCTGAACCTAAGTGTGTTTAGTTACACTGAGATGTGGATGTGGGTAAAATCAGGTGCGATGATCCAACTTCAAAATGCCCAACGAGTCAACGACCAACAAAAGAGGAGGAGCATGTGAGGCTATGATATTAGTGAAAGCTAGTGAAGGAGAATTGGATATCGCCTGAGATGTTCTGATCCTTGCTGCTGGCTTGTTTTCTTGATTGATGCATAGCTGATACAGAGCCTCTTATTGGTCAATGAATTTTTCATTGAGCTAAAGTATAATATCAGAAGAAGGCAAGGGAATTATATCTATGCACCTTGTGAATGTCGATGCATGGTCTGAAGCTAACAGCAGCACACACGACACACACACAAAGGAGGAAAAAGAGCGGGATGAATAATCCATATTTCATCAAATTAATAAAGAAAAAGATGTACCTTCACTGCTCTATCAAGGCAATCACGTTAGGTAGATACTCATATTTCTTTCACCAAACAGAAATACTTTTTTTGGCATGCCAGTTCTCTTGTTCCACCAGACAAGCATTACTAAGCAAAGATCCAACATAGAAACACCTTATTTCAACAAAATAACAGTTAATATTCACATATTGACAAAACAAGAAAAGAGGGAACGAAGTCCTGTACCTACTGCGGCGGCGTGGCGACCTCAAAGAGCAGCGCGCCGACCTCAAAGAGCAGCGCGCCGGGACAATCGACGGCGACAGGGAACTTGCTCCCGACGCAGCTGACTCCGCAGTGGCAGGTGTAGACATCGACGAGCGCGTTAGGGATCCAGATCCAGCCTTTGATTAGCACCCTGACGTGGCACACCGCCAGGTCCTCACACCGCTAGGTCCTCGCACCCTGGCGGCGGACAGTGGTGTGGGCACTGCGGATGGAGCGGTCGGGTGGTAGAGACTGCGTGATTGACGGAGCGCGAACGAGAGGGTGTTGGAGGCAGAACATGGATGGTGTGGACGCCTACACTACAGGCATATAGAGTAGTAGAGATAAAAGAGCACGGTGGATAGAAGCCGAGCAGCTGATAATTATTTTAGTATGGTGGTAAATGAAAATGGAGCCATGAGGAGCTAGTTTTTTTGTTTTACCTGAACTCCTACTGTAAAATGAAATTTTGATTCTGCATCGTTCCCATCAAAATCTGCATGGGATTCTGTTGTGCGAGTGATTCTCGTGCAGAGTCTACTCCGCGGCTCCGCGCGCGCACGCAGATGGGCATCAGCCCCTCCAAGCGCGTGGACGCTGCGCTGCGCCACGTGCCGTTGTTCGCCGACGCCTGCGACGTCGCCTTCGACCGGTGCCTCGCCGACGCGCAGCGCCGCTTCCCAGGCGTCCGCCGGTACCAGCTCGCCGACGTCGCCGCACACCTTTAGTCGGAGCTCAGCGCGTCCGTCCCGCTGGTCCGGCGCTAGGTGCCCTCGCCGCCGCCCCGCGTCCGAGTCGACGCCGCGCTCCGCGCCGCTGGGCTAGAGGACGAGGCAGAGCTCTCGCGACTCCAGTTCTAGGAGTTTGCCGTCGAGCTGTTCAGGGAGGCCGTGGTGGCCGGAGCCGCGGACCTCCTCCGTGCCCCCGCAGCCGCGGCCGGGATCGTCGGGATAGGCATGGTGGCTCGAGCCGCTCTCCCGGTGGTCGGGAGGATCGTTGCCGTCTGCGCTGCTAGCGTGGCCACCGCGACGAGCGCGTTAGGGATCCAGATCCAGCCCTTGATTAGCACCCTAACGTGGCACACCGCCAGGTCCTCGCACCTCGTGGCCCCGCGCCACACGGCGCCGCCGGTGATAGACGCTCCCGGAGGGTCCTCCGTGGAGCCGTTACCGTTGGTGCTCGCTGCTGGCAGCGGCAGGCCTGGCTCCAGCCCCGCGGCGGCAAGCTTGGTGCGGATGCGGGGGCAACCGACGGTGGCATCCCAAGCAACGATGGCCTCGAGGAGGGAGGTGAAGGGGTCGCAGTCGCGGTCGCGCGAGCCAAAGGATTTGAGCGTGGTGGGGACGTGTGCGCGAGGGGAGGGGGAGCTGGAAGGTGGGACGGAGAGGGGGAGTTGTCGTCGCTCAAGGTGTGGCCGGAGGCTTTCGCTCGTCGTCGTCTCACGCACGAGGGGGAGGAAGGTGCCGACGGTGTGGGCTTGAGGTGGTCCAATACGGCGGCTAGGGTTTCGGGCGCTGGCGGCGGGATCTGGGCCAAGGAGGAGGGAGCTTGGCGGGTCTCGGGCGGGCGGGAGAGGAGGCGTCGATGATGGGGATGAGATCCGGATTTGGCGGCGGACGGTGGTGTGGGCGCTGCGGATGGAGCGGTCGGGTGGCAGAGACCGCGTGATTGACGGAGCGCGGACGGGAGGGTGTCGGAGGCAGAACATGGATGGTGTGGACGCCTACACTACAGGCATATAGAGTAGTAGAGATATCAGATATAAAGTTGATAAGAACAAATATTATACGTTATCTTAACCAAAAGACCAAAAAAGGTATGAGTTCAAAAGGAGCTAAACCCTTTTTATAGGAACAACACAATCATATTTGTTACCAATAAAAATAAATCTAATATCGAACATATGGTTAACATATTAGATATTAAATCGATAAGAAAAAATATTATATCTTATTTTAGCTAAAGGTCGAGAAAAGTATAAGTTGAAAAGAAGCTGGATCCATTTTTATAGAATAAGTTTACATGACTTCTGACTTTTAGAGAGTGGTTTACTTCACTCCCTCACCTTTAAAACCGATTTAACCCCCTCAACTTTACAAAACCAGATAAATAACTACTAGATAGTTTTAATTGACGGTTTTGACGATGTGACAATGATTTAAATAGCACCAATCTGGTCTTTTTCAAATCTATTTTCTACTAGCGTTCAAAATTTATACAATTTTACACAAAAATCGGTAATTAGATATTATATTTGTCGTAATTGTTCTAAAATTTTAGGAGTAACATTTTAATTACTCAAAATAAACATGACATAAAAAGAGTTTAATATTTTTGTATCTCATTAATTTCTTATCTTCTAAGGCTAAAAATTTTACTAGAAATAAATAATACTATTACTAAACTACTAATTTTTTGTTGATTTTATTAAGCAAGTGAACTTGTCTTTTTTTCTAATTACTAATTAAATTAACTTTACATTTGTTTTCTGAAACACCTAATAAATTGTAATAAAATGATCTCCAGTTTTACACAAAACTTCCCTTAGCTAAAAATAACATTTATAAATATTTAAGATTTTTTGAACTTTAAATCTAGACCCATATAAAGTTCTGAGAAATATTTATATAAATTATGGGTCCTGATTCAAAGTTCTCAGAAAATTATAAAAATATTTGTGTACGTTAACTTAGCTAAAAAAGTTTGTGTAAAAACTAGATAACATTTTATTACCCATTTGGTAAGTTTTTATTAAAAACAAATATACAATTGATTTAGTTGGTTTATTCATAGTATTATTCTGCTCTAGTAAAGTTTTTAGCCTTAGAAGATAAGAACTTAATGAGACACAAAATATTAAACCCTTTTTATATAGTTTTATATTGAGCAATTAATCTATTACCCAAAATTTCAGACAAATTAGGACGAATGTAATATCTAATTACCTTTTTATAAAATTTATAAATTTTGGACATCAGTAGAAAACAAAATTGAAAAAAAATAAAAACTGGTGTCATTTAGATCAGTGCAACATCATCAAAACCATCAACTAAAACTGTCTAAGTGGTTATTTGTCTGGTTTTGTAAAGTTAAGGGAGTTAAATATCTGGTTTTGAAGGTGAGTACGTGAAGTAGACCACACTAAGTTAGAAAGTTATGTCGACTTATTCCTTTTTATAGGCTATTTGATCGTTCGTCCTCCTTTAGTTGTGAGGTGGTACTATATGACAGTGTTGTGCTATATCTGTCGTATTAAACTTGAGTGGTTTCTCAAGGTCTATCTGTGACGTAATGATCTAAAGTAGGAAAGGAAAATTCTATCTGTCATTTAACGATCCATTTGTCAGACGACAAGCAGAAAAATAGTGTGTGCACGAAACTAGTAGGGACTTCTAATGAAACTAGAACAGACGGCGCCCTTACGGGCGCCCTATCCAGGGTTATGTCGTGGCGGCGAAGATGTGGATTTAACAATGCACCAGATAACGATCGGAAACTTACATGACATAGACAATAATAGTATGATACATACCCCTTCTATCTTTTCTGCTAAACAATACTCTTGTTCAAAATCCTTCAGATGATCCTCTTTGATACAATTAAGGAGTTATGTGATATATATACATCCTTCCAAGGCCGTTCCTCTGTGAAAAAGCCTTCGGGCAATGAAGAATCTTTTAGTTTGTCATATATTTCCTGGAGTGATGGAAAATAGATTAATAACAATGATTACGGGTTCTCAAGTTGATGCACACGAACACAACAATACACACAAAAAAGTTATTGTCAAGGCAATCCTTCAATATATTCACAAGAAATATCTCATTTGTAGACACAAATGATCATGAACACACCTGAATATCCCCTCCCATTGCAGTCGCTTTGTTGTTTTCATCAGAGATTGTAGATCCCTTCTGTGCTCCGTGAATGCATATCCTTAGTTACAAAATTATGAAGCAGAATGCCACAAGACAATGTGTAATAAAATATAAAGCCACAAGACAATGTGTTCAGCATAAGAAAACAGACAAAGCCGCCTCTTTGCCATAAAATGAATCTCATCCACAAATAATTCAATCTTCCCCGAAACATAAGCCCAACTAGAACCAAGGCATATCATTCCTTTCAGCAGCCCACGCTCTGATCCCACTGGCACCCTCAAATCCACGGGAACAGCATACACGTACTCATAAACGCAAAAATCACACATCCCTAAGCCACAACACACTCGTACACTAATTCCAGAACGAAGTTCCAACGGGAATACACATTACGACCCAATCCAGAACAAGCAAACAAACCACCCCGCAGCTCAGTCACAGCGCCCGCACGCTCACGCTCTTAACCTGAGAGAGGCAGCAAAGGTGTGATGAGGAGCAGACGAAGGGGAACTCACGGGCGAGGCCGCGGAGAGGCCGGTCATGCGCCAGAACATGGCGGCGGCGGCGGGACAACCAGCGGCGGATCTAGGGGTTGGGGCGCCGGGGATAGCGAATCTGAGGGCGAGCCCACGCGAATCCGAGCAGTGGCGGCCGAATTGCCCGGCCGCGGAGGGCGGGTCGGATCGGTAGAGCGGGCAAGCGGATCGAACTGGGATCGCGAGATGGGGAGGGAGGCGCACGCTCGCTCGCACACACGAGACACGAGAGGATGAAAAAATAGCACGCTTTCACCTGCGGGACCGCGTCGGCGGTGTGGGGCGGCTGAGATCCGTAGAGGCCAGCTATGAGGTCCTTCAGATCCGCGGGGCGCGACCCGTTGGATGGGACGGACAGAGCGCACTGGGGCGCCGTGGCCATCAGCGGCGGCCCGGCCGGCCCTTCCTCCTCCTCCTGGCCGTCGTCGTCGGCATCGACGCCGAACAGGGAGAGGGGCAGCGGGCCCCACGGCTTCTCCCAAGGCGAGGAGGAGGGAGCGGCGGCTGGCGCGGCCGTTGGGGCAGATGTGCCCGCGTCGGATCTGAGCCCGCTTGCCACAAAGTCGCCCCAGTCGTCGTCGAAGGCCGCGAAGGCGACGGTGGGCGGCTGCGGCTGCGGCGCGGAGGCGAAGGTGAAGTCCCCAAAATCGAGGTCGTCGTCGAGGAACGGTGCGGGCGACAGCGGGAACGCGACGGCGTCCATTGGCACACGTGGTGAGACGCGGTGGGCGGAAGCCCCGCCGAATGCGGAGGAGCCTCCAATTTCTAGTGACTTTTAACAAGAAGTAATACATTGCGGTCTTAAACCTAAGATTTCTTTATTGGACTAACGATTAGTTAACTAATTTTAAGTGTCTAAAATATTAAATAAGTGGACTAATGGTTAGTATATTAGTTATATACTGGTCGTTAATATATGGGTATCACTATAGAAAACAAGAATTTATCTGTGACCGGACTAATTTTTGGTGGGCTACAAATAATTAGGGATGATAGCATATCACGATCCAAATATTTTCAGAATTTGTTTGATGTCTTAATTAATTTTAGTTCAAAAAGGAATAGAAATAAAATTAGATCCTAATCCAATCCGATACTTAAATTTCATAGTGTAAAATTTAGAGTCTACTACCACCCCTACAAGAAGTTGCCGAAAATAACTCAAAGGGAAATAGGGTTTAACCTTTTTCTAAATATAATTTTGGTGGTTGAATGCCCAATACAAATATTTGGACTAACTAGTTTGCTCTAGATTATATATTCTACAGGTGTTAAAGGTTCAACACAAACCAATAAAAAGATCCAAGTCAGGCTTCAAAAGAAAAGAGCAAAAGAAACCGAAGAGAACCCTGGTCTGGCGCACCGGACTGTCCAGTGTGCCACCGGACAGTGTCCGGTGCACCAGGGGCGATCGACTCAAACTCTTCACCTTTGGGTTTCTGGAGAGCCGCTCCGCTATAATTCACCAGACTGTCCGGTGTGCCACCGGACTGTCCGGTGCACCAGCAGAGCAACGGCTAGCAGCGCAACAGTCGACTTCAACGGTCGTCTAACAACGCACAGTGCGCGGATAGTTCGCGCAGAGTCAGAGCAGCCGCTAGAAGGCGCACCGGACAGTGAACAGTGCTTGTCTGGTGCGGCACCGGACTGTCCGGTGCCCCAAGATGTCAGAGCTCCAACGGTCGAAACCGTCAGAACCCTAACAGTTGGGTGACGTGGCTGGCGCACCGGACTATCCGGTGCGCCCATCGACAGACAGCCTCCCCAACGGTTGAATTGGTGGTTGGGGCTATAAATACCCCCAACCACCTCCACTCCAACAATCCAAGCATTCACTCCTTCACATTCAATACAAGAGCAATAGACACCACTCCAAATACACAATTCAAGAGATCGATCCGCTCAAAGTCTCAAAATCCACTCTAGCGCATTTAGACTTGTGAGAGGATCATTTGTGTTTTCTTGTGCTCTTGTTTGCTTGGTTGGCTTTCTTCCTTCCTCATTCTTGTTCCCAAGTGTTTTATAAGCAAGGCAAGAGACACCAATTGTGTGGTGGTCCTTGCGGGGTCTAAGTGGCCCGTGAGAATTAAGGAGAAAGCTCACTCGGCCTAAGTGACCGTTCGAGAGAGGGAAATGGTTGAAAGAGACCTGGTCTTTGTGACCACCTCAACAGGGACTAGGTTCTTTGGAACCGAACCTCGGTAAAACAAATCACCGTGTCATCCACTTCATTTGCATTTGATTTGTTTTTCCCTCTCTTTCGGACTCGGTTTTATTTCTAATGCTAACCCCGGCTTGTAGTGTGTGCTTAAGTTTGTAAATTTCAGATTCCACCTATTCATCCCCCCTCTATGTGACTTTCAATTGGTATCGGAGCCCGGTACTTCATTAGAGTCTAACCACTCGAAGTGATGTCGGGAGATCACGCCAAGAGGGAGATCGTGACCGGCGAGAAGGCCACAAGCCACGGGAAGGCTCCATCAAGGGAGTCCGACAACAAGCTAAAGGAGGGTTCACCTCCTCACAAGTCGCATCAGAGTGGCAACAAGAAAAATAAGATAAAGAAGGTGGTCTACTACGAGACCGACTCTTCATCGTCATCCACCTCCGGCTCTGACGTGCCGTCTGTCACTTCTAAGCGCCATGAGCGCAAGAAGTATAGTAAGATGCCACTTCGTTATCCTCGTATTTCTAGACGCACTCCTTTACTTTCCGTCCCACTAGGCAAACCACTGGTTTTTTATGGTGAAGATTATTGTATGTGGAGTGATAAAATGAGGTATCACCTAACCTTACTCCACGCTAGCATATGGGACATTGTTGAGTTTGGAGCGTAGGTACCATCACCGGGGGATGAAGGCTATGATTCAGACGAGGTCGCTCAAATCAAGCACTTTGATTCCCAAGCAACTACTATACTCCTCGCCTGTCTATGTCGACAGGAGTATAATAAGGTGCAAGGGTTAAAAAGTGCTAAGGAGATTTGGGACGTACTAAAGACTGCGCACGAGGGAGATGAGGTGGCCAAGATCACCAAGCGGGAGACGATCGAGGGGGAGCTCGGTCGGTTCATCCTCAACCAAGGAGAGGAGCCACAAGCCATGTACAACTGGCTCAAGACCTTGGTGAACCAAGTGCGCAACCTCGGGAGCACCAAATGGGATGACCATGAAATGGTCAAGGTAATTCTAAGATCACTTGTTTTTCGTAATCCTACGCAAGTTCAATTAATTCGTGGTGATCCTAGATACAAGCTAATGTCTCCTGAGGAAGTGATAGGAAAGTTTGTGAGCTTTGAATTGATGATCAAAGGCTCTAAACAAATCATCAACTTGGAGCAAGACGCCACCTGCACACCCGAGGTGCAACCCATCGCATTCAAGGCGACGGAAGAAGAAAAGAAGGATTCTACACCAAGTAGGATCCCCATCGACGCCTCCAAGCTTGACAATGAGGAGATAGCGCTCATTATCAAGAGTTTCCGCCAAATCCTCAAGCAAAGGAGGGGGAAGGACTACAAACCCCGCTCAAAAAAATATGCTACAAATGTGGTAAGCCCAGTCATTTCATTACTAAATGTCCATTATCTAGTGACAGTGACAGGGGCAACGACAAGAAGGGAAAGAGGAAGGAAAAGAAAAGATACTACAAGAAGAAGGGCGGCGATGCCCACGTGTGTCGGGAATGGGACTCCGATGAGAGCTCCACCGACTCCTCTGACGAGGACGCCGCCAACATCGCCGTCAACAAGGGCCTCCTCTTCCCCAACGTCGGCCACAAATGTTTCATGGCAAAGGACGACAAAAAGAAGGTAAAATCTAGAGCCTCTACAAAATACACAACATCTAGTGATGAGGCTAGCTCTAGTGATGATGAGGATGATTTGCTCACACTTTTTGTCAGCATTAACATGCAACAAAAAGAGAAATTAAATGAATTGATAGGTGTTATTCATGAGAAGGATGAACTCTTGGATAGCCAAGAGGAATTCCTTATTAAGGAAAACAAAAAGCATGTTAAAGTAAAGAATGCTTATGCTCAGGAAGTAGAAAAATGTGAAAAATTGACTAATGAGCTTAGCATATGCCATGACACTATTTCCAACCTTAGAACTAAGAATGTTAATTTGACTACTAAGGTTGAAAAATCAAATGTTTGTCATGATTCAATTGTTAATCTTAAAAATGATAATGCTAGTTTAATAGCTAAGATTGATAAATTGAATGAATCAATTTCTAGCCTTAAAACTGAGAATGCTAAATTAATTTCTAAGGCTAAAGATTTAAATGTTTGCAATGATTCTATTTCCAGTCTTAGAAGTGAGAATGCTATGTTACATGCTAAGATTGATGAATTAAATACTTGCGAACCCTCTACATCTACTGTCGATCATGTATCTATTTGTACTAGATGTAGAGATATTAATGTTGATGCTATCCATGATCACCTAGCTTTAATTAAACAACAAAATGATCACATAGCTCAACTTACTGCTAAAATTAATGAGCATGAAATAGAAAATGAAAATTTTAAATTTGCTAGGAGCATGCTCTATAATGGGAGACGCCCTAGCATTAAGGATGACATTGGCTTCTAACAGGGAGGCAATGTCAAGCTTAATGCCCCTAAGAAATTGTCTAACTTTGTTAAGGGCAAAGCTCCCATGGTTCAGGATAACGAGGGTTACATTTTATATCCTGCTGGTTATCCTGAGCATAAAATTAGGAGAATTCATTCTAGGAAGTCTCATTCTGGATCTCATCATGCTTTTATGTATAAGAAAGAGGCATCTAGTTCTAGGCAATCAACCCATGTTAAATTGCCTAAAAAGAAATCTCTTATTGCATCAAATGAATCTAATATTTCATTTAAGACTTTTGATGCTTCTTATGTCTTAATTAACAAATCAATCAAAGTAGTTGCCAAATATGTTGGGGGCAAACACAAGGGCTCCAAGACTTGTGTTTGGGTACCCAAGGTACTTGTTTCTAACGTAAAAGGACCCAAGGCTGTTTGGGTACCTAAGAACAAGGCCTAAAACTGTTTTGCAGGTTTATACATCTAGGGGCTCAAGTTGGATCATTGATAGCGGATGCACAAACCACATGACAGGGGAGAAAAGGATGTTCTCCTCATATAAGAAAAATGAAGATCCCCAAAGAACTATCACATTCGGGGATGGAAATCAAGGTTTGGTCAAAGGACTTGGTAAAATTGCTATATCACATTACCATTCCATTTCCAATGTTTTTTTGTAGATTCTTTAGATTACAATTTGCTTTCTGTTTCTCAATTATGCAATATGGGCTGCAACTGTCTCTTTACAGATGTAGGTGTTACTGTCTTTAGAAGAAGTGATGATTCAGTAGCATTTAAGGGAGTATTAGAGGGTCAACTATACTTAGTTGATTTTAATAGAGCTAAACTCGATAGCTAAGACTAATATGGGTTGGCTCTGGCATCGCCGACTAGCCCATGTTGGGATGAATAATCTTCACAAGCTTCTAAAGGGAGAACACATTTTGGGACTAACAAATGTTAATTTTGAGAAAGACAGGGTTTGTAGCGCATGTCAAGCAGGAAAGCAAGTTGGTGCCCACCATCCACACAAGAACGTCATGACGACCGACAGGCTGCTTGAGCTACTCCACATGGATTTATTCGGCCCGATCACTTACATAAGCATCGGCGGGAGTAAGTATTGTCTTGTTGAAAGGGAAATGTGCCCTTGGGCCATTTCTAAGTGTTTTGGTGATTTAGTGTCCAACACAAGTGCCTAAGTGTAAAGAGGTGGACAAAGTACAAATCAAGGATAAAGGTATGTTTCTCAGACTTAGTACATTGTTTTATGGACTAATGTATTGTGTCTAAGTGCTGGAAACAGGAAAAATCCAATTGGAAATGTCTTGGCTCGAGCAGCCAAGAATCTGCTGAGTCTGGGAGCACCGGACTGTCCGGTGCGCCAGGCTGGTTCGAGCGAACTGGCCGCTCTCGGGAATTCACCGGCGACGTACGGCTATAATTCACCGGACTGTCCGGTGTGCACCGGACTGTCCGGTGTGCACCGGACTGTCCGGTGAGCCAACGGTCGGCCGAGCCAACGGTCGGCCGCGCAATCTGCGCGGGACACGTGGCCGAGACAACGGCTAGAAGGGGGCACCGGACTGTCCGGTGCACCGGACATGTCCGGTGCGCCAACGGCTCTCAGGCTACCAACGGTCGGCTTCGTTATTTAAGGAAGGAAATCGGGCACCGGACAGTGTCCGGTGTGCACCGGACTGTCCGGTGCGCCAGTCGACAGAAGGCAAGATCTGCCTTCCAAGATTGCTCCCAACGGCTCCTAGCTGCCTTGGGGCTATAAAAGGGACCCCTAGGCGCATGGAGGAACACACCAAGCATTCATACAACATTTCTAAGCACCAAGACATAGTTTTCGCGCATTCGTTTCATTGTGATAGCATATAGAGCTCTTGTGGAGTTGTGAACTCATTGAGTCGTGTTGCGAGCTCTTGTTGCGATTTGTGTGCGTGTTGACACTCTGATTCTTGTGTCTTGTGTGCGTTGCTAATCCCTCCCTTGCTCCGTGTTCTTTGTGAATTTCAAGTGTAAGGGCGAGAGGCTCCAAGTTGTGGAGATTCCTCGCAAACGGGATTGAGGAAAAAGCAAACAAAACACCGTGGTATTCAAGTAGGTCTTTGGACCGCTTGAGAGGGGTTGATTGCAACCCTCGTCCATTGGGACGCCACAACGTGGAGTAGGCAAGCGTTGGTCTTGGCCGAACCACGGGATAACCACCGTGCCATCTCTGTGATTGATCCTTGTTGGTTATTGTGTTTTGTTGAGGATTCCTCCTTAGCCACTTGGCAATTATTGTGCTAACAATTAACCAAGTTTTTGTGGCTATAAGTTTTTGAAGTTTTACAGGATCACCTATTCACCCCCCCCTCTAGGTGCTCTCAATTGGTATCAGAGCCGTTCTCTTCAAGAAAGGGACTAACCGCCCGAAGAGATGGATCCTAAGGGCAAGGGGATGGTGATCAACGACAAGGAGAAGGAGTCCTTCGTCAACGAGCCCAATGATGACAGGCCCACCGACTCAGGCTCGGGCCACAAAAGAAAAGACGGGAGGAAGAAGAAGACAAGGCGCATCAAGGAAATTGTCTACTACGACAGCGACGAATCTTCCTCCTCCCAAAAGGACAACGACGACTACGACAGACGAAAGACGGTTAACTCAAACTTTTCTTTCGATTATTCACGCATTCCGCATAGCTCAAATGCTCAATTGCTTCCCATTCCACTTGGCAAGCCCCCTCACTTTGATGGAGAGGACTACGGATTTTGGAGCCACAAAATGCGTACTCACTTGTTTTCTCTCCATCCAAGCATTTGGGAGATTGTGGAAAGTGGAATGAAATTTGATAGCTCGGATAGCCCTGTGTTTATTAATGAACAGATTCATAAAAATGCATAAGCTACTACTGTGTTGCTAGCCTCTTTGTGCAGGGACGAGTATCACAAGGTGAGCGGCTTGGACAATGCCAAGCAGATCTGGGACACCCTCAAGATCTCTCATGAGGGGAACGACGTCACCTTGCTCACCAAAATGGAGTTGGTGGAGGGCGAGCTTGGAAGGTTTGCGATGATAAGGGGCGAGGAGCCAACTCAAACATACAACTGGCTCAAGACCCTTATCAACAAAATAAGGAGCTACGGAAGCACGCGATGGACGGACCACGACGTCGTCCGACTGATGCTAAGGTCCTTTACCGTTCTTGATCCTCATTTGGTGAATAATATTCGTGAGAATCCCAGGTACACCAAAATGTCGCCCGAAGAAGTCCTCGGAAAATTCGTTAGCGGGCGAATGATGATCAAGGAGGCGAGGTACGTGGACGACTCCTTGAATGGTCCGATCAACGAGCCGCAACCCCTTGCTCTCAAGGCAACAAGAAGCAAGGAGGCGCTACCTAGCAAGGTGGCACAGATTGAGGCGGCCGGACTTAATGATGAAGAGATGGCCCTCATCATCAAAAGATTCAAGACGGCGCTTAAAGGTCGCAAGGGACAGCCAAGCAAGACCAAAGCCAAGGGGAAGCGCCCATGCTTCAAATGCGGTAAGCTTGGTCATTTTATTGCTAACTGTCCCGACAATGATAGTGAACAGGACCAAGGGAGCAAGAGGGAGAAGAAGAAGGCATACAAGAAGGCAAAGGGCGAGGCACATCTAGGCAAGGAGTGGGATTCGGATTGCTCCTCCTCCGACTCCGACAATGAAGGACTCGCCGCCACCGCCTTCAACAAGTCATCCCTCTTCCCAAACGAGCGTCACACTTGCCTCATGGCAAGAGAGAAGAAAGTAAGCACTCATGATACTAGTACTTATGCTTCTTCAAGTGAGGATGAGTCTAGTGATGATGATGAGATAGATTACTCATGCTTATTCAAGGGATTAGATAGATCTAAAATTGATAAGATTAATGAGTTGATTGATGCTTTGAATGACAAGAATAGATTATTAGAAAACAAGAGGATCTTTTATATGAGGAGCATGATAAATTTGTTAGTGCACAAAAATCTCTTGCTCTTGAAATTAAAAGGAATGAAATGCTCTCTAGTGAATTATCTTCTTGTCATGAAACTATTGCTACGTTAAAAGGTTTTAATGATGATTTAAATGCTAAACTAGAAGTAGCTAGTAAATCTAATTCTTGTGTAGAAATTGTTGAAACTTGTAATAGGTGTAAAGATTTTGACATTGATGCTTGTAGTGATCATTTAGTTTCAATTTCCAAATTAAATGAGGAATTAGCTAGTCTTAATGCCCAACTTAAGACTAGCAAGAATGAATTTGACAAGCTAAAATTTGCAAGGGATGCCTACACGATTGGTAGACACCCCTCAATTAAGGATGGACTTGGCTACAAGAGGGAAGCCAAGAACTTGACAAGCCATAAGGCTCCCATCTCCGCCAAGGAGAAAGGGAAGGCCCCTATGGCTAGTAGTGTGCAAAAGAACCATGCCTTTATGTACCATGATAGGAGACAATCTAGAAATGCTTATAGGAGTTGTAATGCATATAATGCCTTTGATTCTCATGCCATGTTTGCTTCTAGTTCTTCTTATATGCATGATAGAAATGTTGGTAGGAGAAATGTTGTTCATAATATGCCTAGGAGAAATGTTGTTAATGTTCCTAGGAAAGTAAACGAACCTTCTACAATATATCATGCTTTAAATGCTTCTTTTGCTATTTGTAGAAAGGATAGGAAGATAGTTGCTAGAAAATTAGGGGCAAAATGCAAGGGAGACAAAACTTGCATTTGGGTCCCTAAGGATATTTGTGCTAACCTTGTAGGACCCAACATGAGTTGGGTACCTAAGACCCAAGCCTAAATTTGCCTTGCAGGTTTATGCATCTGGGGGTTCAAGCTGGATTATCGACAGCGGATGCACAAACCATATGATGGGGGAGAAGAAGATGTTCACCTCCTACGTCAAGAATAAGGATTCCCAAGATTCAATAATATTCGGTGATGGGAATCAAGGCAAGGTAAAAGGGTTAGGTAAAATTGCAATCTCAAATGAGCACTCTATCTCTAATGTGTTTTTAGTAGAGTCTCTTGGATATAATTTGCTATCTGTTAGTCAACTATGCAATATGGGATATAACTGTCTATTTACAAATGTAGATGTGTCTGTCTTTAGAAGATGTGATGGTTCACTAGCTTTTAAGGGTGTACTAGACGGCAAACTTTACTTAGTTGATTTTGCAAAAGAAGAGGCCGATCTAGATGCATGCTTAATGGCTAAGACTTGCATGGGCTGGTTGTGGCATCGCCGCTTAGCACATGTGGGGATGAAGAACCTCCACAAGCTTCTAAAGGGAGAACACGTGATAGGTCTAACCAATGTTCATTTCAAAAAATATAGACCTTGTGCAGGTTGTCAAGCACGAAAACAAGTAGGAGGAGCGCATCACAGCAAGAATGTGATGACCACGTCAAGACCTCTGGAGCTGCTGCATATGGACCTCTTCGGACCCGTCGCCTATCTGAGCATAGGAGGAAGTAAGTATGGTTTAGTTATTGTTGATGACTTTTCCCGCTTCACTTGGGTGTTCTTTTTGCAGGATAAGTCTGAAACCCAAGGGACCCTCAAGCGCTTCCTAAGGAGAGCTCAAAATAAGTTTGAGCTCAAGGTGAAGAAGATAAGGAGCGACAACGGGTCCGAATTCAAGAATCTTCAAGTGGAGGAGTTCCTTGAGGAGGAGGGGATCAAGCACGAGTTCTCCGCTCCCTACACACCTCAGCAAAATGGTGTGGTAGAGAGGAAGAACAGGACGCTCATAGATATGGCGAGGACTATGCTTGGAGAGTTCAAGACCCCCGAGTGCTTTTGGTCGGAAGCCGTGAACACGGCTTGCCACGCCATCAACAGGGTCTACCTTCACCGCCTCCTCAAGAAGACTTCATATGAGCTGCTGACTGGTAACAAACCCAATGTATCGTACTTTCGTGTATTTGGGAGTAAATGCTACATTCTAGTGAAGAAGGGTAGGAATTCCAAATTTGCTCCCAAAGCCGTAGAAGGGTTTTTATTAGGTTACGATTCAAATACAAAGGCGTATAGGGTCTTCAACAAATCATCGGGTTTGGTTGAAGTCTCTAGCGACGTTGTATTTGATGAGACTAATGGCTCTCCAAGAGAGCAAGTTGTTGATCTTGATGATGTAGATGAAGAAGACGTTCCAACGGCCGCGATACGCACCATGGCGATTGGAGATGTACGGCCTCAGGAACATTTGGAGCAAGATCAACCGTCTTCCCCAACTATGGTGCATCCCCCAACTCAGGATGACGAACAGGTACCTCAAGTGGAGGCGCATGATCAAGGGGGAGCACAGGATGTTCAAATTGAAGAGGAAGAAGCACCTCAGGCACCTCCAACCCAAGTTCGAGCAACGATCCAAAGAGATCATCCCGTCGACCAAATTTTGGGTGATATTAGCAAGGGAGTAACTACTCGTTCAAGATTAGTTAATTTTTGTGAGCATTACTCTTTTGTCTCTTCTATTGAGCCTTTCAGGGTAGAAGAGGCCTTGCTAGATCCGGACTGGGTGTTGGCCATGCAGGAGGAACTCAACAATTTCAAGCACAATGGAGTTTGGACACTGGTGCCGCGCCCCAAGCAAAATGTTGTGGGAACCAAGTGGGTGTTTCGCAACAAACAGGACGAGCACGGGGTGGTGACAAGAAACAAGGCTCGGCTTGTGGCAAAAGGTTATGCCCAAGTCACAGGTTTGGACTTTGAGGAGACTTTTGCTCCCGTGGCTAGGCTAGAATCAATTCGTATCTTGCTAGCATATGCCGCTCACCATTCCTTCAGGTTGTACCAAATGGATGTGAAGAGCGCTTTCCTCAACGGGCCGATCAAGGAGGAGGTGTACGTGGAGCAACCCCCTGGCTTTGAGGATGAACGGTACCCCGACCACGTGTGTAAGCTCTCTAAGGCGCTCTATGGACTTAAGCAAGCCCCAAGAGCATGGTATGAATGCCTTAGAGACTTTTTAATTGCTAATGCTTTCAAGGTCGGGAAAGCCGATCCAACTCTTTTTACTAAGACTTGCGATGGTGATCTTTTTGTGTGCCAAATTTATGTCGATGACATAATATTTGGTTCTACTAATCAAAAGTCTTGTGAAGAATTTAGCAGGGTGATGATGCAGAAATTCGAGATGTCGATGATGGGCGAGTTGAACTATTTCCTTGGGTTCCAAGTGAAGCAACTCAAGGACGGCACTTTCATCTCCCAAACGAAGTACACGCAAGATTTGCTAAAGAGGTTTGGGATGAAGGACGCCAAGCCCGCGAAGACGCCGATGGGAACCGACGGACACACCGACCTCAACAAAGGAGGTAAGTCCGTTGATCAAAAAGCATACCGGTCCATGATAGGTTCTTTGCTTTATTTATGTGCTAGTCGATAGGATATTATGCTTAGCGTATGCATGTGTGCTAGATTTCAATCCGATCCTAAGGAGTGTCACTTAGTGGCTGTGAAGCGAATTCTTAGATATTTAGTCGCTACGCCTTGCTTCAGGATCTGGTATCCAAAGGGGTCTAACTTTGACTTGATTGGGTACTCAGATTCCGACTATGCTGGATGTAAGGTCGATAGGAAGAGTACATCGGGGACGTGCCAATTCTTAGGAAGGTCCCTGGTGTCATGGAACTCTAAGAAACAAACCTCTGTTGCCCTATCCACCGCTGAGGCCGAGTACGTTGCCGCAGGACAGTGTTGTGCGCAACTACTTTGGATGAGGCAAACCCTCAGGGACTTTGGCTACAATCTGAGCAAAGTCCCACTCCTATGTGACAATGAGAGTGCTATCCGAATAGCGGAAAATCCTGTTGAGCACAGCCGCACAAAGCACATTGACATCCGGCATCACTTTTTGAGAGACCACCAGCAAAAGGGAGATATCAAAGTGTTTCATGTTAGCACCGAGAACCAGCTAGCCGATATCTTTACCAAGCCTCTAGATGAGAAGACCTTTTGTAGGCTGCGTAGTGAGCTCAATATCTTAGATTCGCGGAACTTGGATTGAATTATAGCATACATGTGTCTATGCCTTTGATCATGTTCATTCTGCATTTTGTTGCTTATTGTAGTGCTCAAGTTGTACAAACACTCCCTGGACCTCACAAGTCCTTTTTGCAAGTGATGCACATATTTAGGGGGAGCTGTGCTACAACGTGACCCTTTGAGACTAACCATGTACTTGAGTTTGGTTGTTTTAGTCTCCAAGGAGAATTGAAAGGGAAAAGGTGGACTTGGACCATGCAAGACTTCCACTGCACTCCGATGAGAAAGAGTAACTTTTCCAAGTTCATCTTTATACTCCTATTGTCTTTGTGTTCTTATTAGAAAATTTTGGTGAGGCAATGGGGTTAAAGGGCCAAGATTGAACCCGTTTTGGTGTTTGATGCCAAAGGGGGAGAAAATAAAGGCCAAAGCAATAAATGGATCAGCCACCACTTGAGAAATTTTGAAAATAGTAGATTAGAGCTTTTGGTTTGACAAAACTCTTTTATTGTCTTTTATGTCAAAAGTTGGCCTCTTGTGGGGAGAAGTGTTGATTATGGGAAAAAGGGGGAGTTTTTGAAATCCTTGATCAAATTTCTTTGGAAAGCCTCTCTTTATGTCTCTACGTCTCTACAAGTGGTTTTGACTTAGAGATAGGAATTTGAGTTTTGATTTGCAAAAACAAACCAAGTGGTGGCATAGAGTGATCCATATATGTCAAATCGAATCAAAACAATTTTGAGTTCTAATTTGAATTGTTTTTGTACTTGTTCTACTTACTTTATGTTGTGTTGGCATAAATCACCAAAAAGGGGGAGATTGAAAGGGAAATGTGCCCTTGGGCCATTTCTAAGTGTTTTGGTGATTTAGTGTCCAACACAAGTGCCTAAGTGTAAAGAGGTGGACAAAGTACAAATCAAGGATAAAGGTATGTTTCTCAGACTTAGTACATTGTTTTATGGACTAATGTATTGTGTCTAAGTGCTGGAAACAGGAAAAATCCAATTGGAAATGTCTTGGCTCGAGCAGCCAAGAATCTGCTGAGTCTGGGAGCACCGGACTGTCCGGTGGTGCACCGGACAGTGTCCGGTGCGCCAGGCTGGTTCGAGCGAACTGGCCGCTCTCGGGAATTCACCGGCGACGTACGGCTATAATTCACCGGACTGTCCGGTGTGCACCGGACTGTCCGGTGAGCCAACGGTCGGCCGGGCCAACGGTCGGCCGCGCAATCTGCGCGGGACACGTGGCCGAGCCAACGGCTAGAAGGGGGCACCGGACTGTCCGGTGTGCACCGGACTGTCCGGTGTGCACCAGACATGTCCGGTGCGCCAACGGCTCTCAGGCTACCAACGGTCGGCTTCATTATTTAAGGAAGGAAATCGGGCACCGGACAGTGTCCGGTGTGCACCGGACTGTCCGGTGCGCCAGTCGACAGAAGGCAAGATCTGCCTTCCAAGATTGCTCCCAACGGCTCCTAGCTGCCTTGGGGCTATAAAAGGGACCCCTAGGCGCATGGAGGAACACACTAAGCATTCATACAACATTTCTAAGCACCAAGACATAGTTTTCGCGCATTCGTTTCATTGTGATAGCATATAGAGCTCTTGTGGAGTTGTGAACTCATTGAGTCGTGTTGCGAGCTCTTGTTGCGATTTGTGTGCGTGTTGACACTCTGATTCTTGTGTCTTGTGTGCGTTGCTAATCCCTCCCTTGCTCCGTGTTCTTTGTGAATTTCAAGTGTAAGGGCGAGAGGCTCCAAGTTGTGGAGATTCCTCGCAAACGGGATTGAGGAAAAAGCAAACAAAACACCGTGGTATTCAAGTAGGTCTTTGGACCGCTTGAGAGGGGTTGATTGCAACCCTCGTCCGTTGGGACGCCACAACGTGGAGTAGGCAAGCGTTGGTCTTGGCCGAACCACGGGATAACCATCGTGCCATCTCTGTGATTGATCCTTGTTGGTTATTGTGTTTTGTTGAGGATTCCTCCTTAGCCACTTGGCAATTATTGTGCTAACAATTAACCAAGTTTTTGTGGCTATAAGTTTTTGAAGTTTTACAGGATCACCTATTCACCCCCCCTCTAGGTGCTCTCACTTGTGATTGTGGATGATTATTCTCGCTTCACTTGGGTGTTCTTTTTGCAGGATAAATCACAAAACCAAGAAACATTAAAGGGATTCCTGAGATGAGCTCAAAATGAGTTTGGCTTAAGGATCAAAAAGATTAGAAGCGACAATGGGACGGAGTTCAAGAACTCACAAATTGAAGGCTTCCTTGAGGATGAGGGCATCAAGCATGAGTTCTCTTCTCCCTACACACCTCAACAAAATGGTGTAGTGGAGAGGGAGAATAGAACTCTATTGGACATGGCAAGGACCATGCTTGATGAGTACAAGACATCGGACCGGTTTTGGGCCGAGGCGATTAACACCGCCTACTACTCCATCAACCGGCTCTACCTTCACCGAATCCTCAAGAAGACATCTTATGAACTCCTCACTGGTAAGAAGCCCAATGTTTCATATTTTAGAGTCTTTGGTAGCAAATGTTTTATTCCTGTCAAAAGAGGTAGAAAATCTAAATTTGCTCCTAAGGATGTAGAAGGCTTTTTACTAGGATATGATTCAAACACAAGGGCATATAGAGTCTTTAAAAAGTCCACTCGACTAGTTGAAGTTTCTTGTGACATTGTGTTTGATGAGACCAACGACTCCCAAGTGGAGCAAGTTGATCTTGATGAACTAGATGATGAAGAGGCTCCGTGCGTCGCGCTAAGGAACATGTCCATTGGGGATGTGTATCCTAAGGAATCCGAAGAGCCAATTCAAGCACAAGATCAACCATCATCTTCCATACAAGCATCTCCACCAACTCAAGATGAGGAACAGGCTCAAGGTAATGAAAATGAAGATCAAGAGGATGAGCCACCTCAAGAGGAGGACAATGATCAAGGGGGAGATGACAATGATCAAGACAAGGAAGATGATCAAGAAGTACAGGGTCAAAGACCGCCACACCCAAGAGTCCACCAGGCGATTCAAAGAGATCACCCCGTGAACTCCATCCTCGGTGATATCCATAAGGGGTAACTACTCGATCTCGAGTCGGTCATTTTTGTGAACATTACTCTTTTGTGTCCTCTATTGAGCCATACAGGGTGGAGGATGCACTACGAGATTCGGATTGGGTGCTGGCAATGCAAGAGGAGCTCAACAACTTCACGAGGAATGAGGTATGACATTTAGTTCCACGTCCTAACCAAAATGTTGTAGGAACCAAGTGGGTATTCCGCAACAAGCAAGATGAGCATGGTATGGTGACAAGGAACAAAGCCCAACTTGTGGCCAAGGGATATTCACAAGTCGAAGGTTTGGATTTCGGTGAAACCTATGCACCCGTAGCTAGGCTCGAATCAATTCGTATATTACTTGCCTATGCTACTCACCATGGCTTTAAGCTCTATCAAATGGACGTGAAAAGTGCCTTCCTCAATGGACCGATAAGGAAGAGGTCTATGTTGAGCAACCTCCCGGCTTTGAAGATAGCGAGTACCCTAACCATGTTTATAAGCTCTCAAAGGCACTCTATAGGCTTAAGCAAGCACCAAGAGCATGGTATGAATGCCTAAGAAACTTTCTAATCACTAATGGCTTCAAAGTCGGCAAAGTCGATCCTACACTCTTTACTAAAACTATTGCAAAAGATTTGTTTGTATGCCAAATTTATGTTGATGATATCATATTTGGGTCTACTAACAAATCTACTTGTGAAGAGTTTAGTAGGATCATGATTCAAAAATTAGAGATGTCTATGATGGGGGAGTTGAAGTACTTTCTAGGATTTCAAGTCAAGCAACTCCAAGAGGGCACCTTCATCAGCCAAACTAAGTACATTCAAGACATACTTACCAAGTTTGGAATGAAGGATGCCAAGCCCATCAAGACACCCATGGGAACCAATGGGCATCTCGACCTTGACACGGGAGGTAAATCTGTAGATCAAAAGGTATATCGGTCGATGATAGGATCTTTACTCTATTTATGTGCATCTTGACCGGATATTATGCTTTCCGTATGCATGTGTGCCAGGTTCCAAGCCAATCCTAAGGAAGTTCACCTTAGGGCCGTGAAAAGAATCATGAGATATTTAGTTTATACACCTAAGTTTGGTCTTTGGTACTCCAAGGGATCCACCTTTGATTTAATAGGATATTCAGATGCTGATTGGGCAGGGTGTAAAATTGATAGGAAGAGCACATCAGGGACTTGTCAATTTCTGGGGAGATCCCTGGTGTCTTGGGCTTCAAAGAAATAAAACTCAGTAGCTCTTTCTACCGCAGAAGCCGAGTATATTGCCGCAGGTCATTGTTGTGCGCAATTACTTTGGATGAGGCAAACCCTTAGGGACTATGGCTACAAATTGAGCAAAGTCCCTCTCCTATGTGACAATGAGAGTGCTATCCGCATAGTGGAGAATCCCGTTGACCACAGCCGCACTAAGCACATAGACATTCGACATCACTTTTTGAGGGATCATCAACAAAGGGGGATATCGAGATAGCCTATATTAACACCAAAGAACAATTAGCCGATATCTTTACCAAACCATTAGATGAGAAAACCTTTACCAAACTTAGGAATGAGCTAAATATACTTGATTCTCGGAATTTTAATTGACACTTTGCACACATAGCTCATTTATGTACCTTTGATCATATCTCTTTAATTTGCTACGACTAATGTGTTTCCAAGTGTATTTTTATGCCAAGTCGTAGATTGAAAGGGAAATGGAGTCTCGACGAAGACAAGGCTTCCAGTCCACTCTATCGGTATCATTACCCTTCACCATTACTCCACCTAAACTTCACATTGGTATGATCTTTCCACTCATATTTACTTGTACCAATGGGGGAGAAAGTAAAGGGCTCACAAAGTCTCCATTTTTGGCGATTAATGCCAAAGGGGGAGAGCGTATTAGCCCAAAGCAAAAGGACCGCACCACCACCTAATTTTTAACATTATGTTTCGAAAATTTTTATTGGTATATTTCAAATTGGTATGTGTTATTTTCAATTGGTATCTATCAAAACCCTCTTGAAAACTAAGAGGGAAATTTCAATTAAGGGGGAGTTTTGTTTAAAGTCAAAGGAAAAGCATTTAAAACAGGGGGAGAAATTTCATATCTTAAAAATGCTTCTTGCAATCTTACTCATATGCCTTTGACTATTTGCAAAAGGACTTTCAAAAGAATTTGCAAAAACAAAACCGTGGTGCAAGCGTGGTCCAAAATGTTATGCATATCTATTGAAATGATAAATTGGTTTAATTCCAAGTAACCTTTGCACTTACCTTATGCAAACTAGTTCAATTCCGCACTTATATATTTGCTTTGGTTTGTGTTGGCATCAATCACCAAAAAGGGGGAGATTGAAAGGGAATAGGGTTTAACCTTTTCCTAAATATAATTTTGGTGGTTGAATGCCCAACACAAATATTTGGACTAACTAGTTTGCTCTAGATTATATATTCTACAGGTGCTAAAGGTTCAACACAAACCAATAAAAAGATCCAAGTTAGGGTTCAAAAGAAAAGAGCAAAAGAAACTCTTTACCTTCGGGTTTCTGGAGAGCCGCTCCGCTATAATTCATCGGACTGTCCGGTGTGCCACCAGACTGTCTGGTGCACCAGCAGAGCAATGGCTAGCCAGCGCAACGGTCGACTTCAACGGTCGTCTGACAACACACAGTGCGCAGACAGTTTGCACAGCGTCAGAGCAGCCGCCAGAAGGCGCACCGAACAAAGAACAATGCTTGTCCGGTATGACACCGGACTGTCCAGTGCCCCAAGATGTCAGAGCTCCAACGGTCGAAACTGTCAGAACCCTAATGGTTGGGTGATGTGGCTGGTGCACCGGACAGTGTCCGGTGGCGCCCGTCGACAGACAGCCTTCCCAACGGTTGAATTGGTGGTTGGGGCTATAAATACCCCCCAACCACCTCCACTCCAACAATCCAAGCATTCACTCCTTCACATTTAATACAAAAGCAATATACACCACTCCAAAGACACAATTCAAGAGATCGATCCGCTCAAAGTCTCAAAATCCACTCTAGCGCATTTAGACTTGTGAGAGGATCATTTGTGTTTTCTTGTGCTCTTGTTTGCTTGGTTGGCTTTCTTCCTTCCTCATTCTTGTTCCCAAGTGTTTTGTAAGCAAGGCAAGACCGCAAGAGACACCAATTGTATGGTGGTCCTTGTGGGGTCTAAGTGACCCGTGAGAATTAAGGAGAAAGCTCACTCGGTCTAAGTGACCGTTTGAGAGAGGGAAAGGGTTGAAAGAGACCCGGTCTTTGTGACCACCTCAACGGGGACTAGGTTCTTTAGAACCGAACCTCGGTAAAAAAATCACCATGTCATCCGCTTCATTTGCATTTGATTTGTTTTTCCCTCTCTTTCAGACTCGGTTTTATTTCTAACGCTAACCCCGGCTTGTAGTGTGTGCTTAAGTTTGTAAATTTCAGATTCCGCCTATTCACCCCCTCTAGGCGACTTTCAATAACAACCTTACTTTTGGTGTTTATTTTCGGTGGCTGACTCTAGACCACCAAAAATAATCTAATTTTCGGCAGTTGAGGTGGCCACCAAAAAAACTTTTACTTCGAGCGAATTTCTGCAAGCCATCTAAAATTAAAGGTTTAATTTTGGCGTATGGCCATCGAAAATTAGGTATATAGGACAACTACTTATCTTTCTTCCTCATGTGTTCTGTCTTCATCACGTGTTTTTTTGTCTTCGCGCTCTAGTCAACACCGAACCGCACCACCACCCACCACATATGTGCCGCCGCACAAGCACCCCACGCTCGTCGAGACTGCCCCGCTAGACCACACGCTTGTGGAGACTCGCCCGCACCGAGCATGCCCTACCACTAAGCCACCTCACTCGTGTCGACCCCCCATGCCCCGTCCCTAACGTTGCCCTTGCTTCTGCAGCCTTCCCCAACGTAGTCCATCGTGCTCGTGGTCTCCTGGTGTCATCCCATGCACGTAGTTGCCCTTATTTAGACAACCTCTGAGTGACTGATATAATGTGGTATTTATGACGAGACTATAAGGTTTAAATAAAATTTTGATAGCATAACCCTGCTATTTTCACTGCACCATATTTGAGCGTGCAGGTGGAAAACAACGAGATTATGCTACTAAAAATTCATTGGAACCCTATAGCCTTGTCATAAATACAATGTTATATCAGTCACTCTTTGATGGGTTTAGGTGACAAGTTCACAGTTAGTAAACACCTATGTCAAAATGGTTTCGTGGTAGATTATGAAACATAGGGGTTTCATGAGGAGAAATACACCAGACTTATAATAGAGGATGAAGATAGTAATAGTGTGGACATCATTAGAATGGATGAGAACCAGAATTCAACCTAAACTTTGAGGATATGCCAATTTTGGTGGTTAAGGAGTTCCTTAGCCTCCTCGAAGCTTCAGAAGAGCCATTACACGAACACAAGAAAGTGTCCTTACTTGCTTTTGTGTTCCGCCTCATGGTTATTAAGTCAAAAAACTTTCTCCAATAATTGTTACAACGAAGGTATAATATTAGTTGGGGATGTCCTTTCAAAGCCTCGTAAGCTACCGAAAGACACGCACCAATCCAAAAAACTACTCAAAGGACTCGATATTCCCTGATGGTTGTGCTACAGGATTGAAACGAGTTGTCAATGTAAAGGCATAAAAACTTGATGGGTTAAAGAGGCATGATGACCACAACATAATGGAAAGACTCCTTCCTATAATATTTTGTGGGTACCTTGAGGATGATGTGTGGAACGCGCTAGTTGAGCTAAGCTTTTTTCTATAGACAACTTTGTGCTAAAGAAATCAAGAAAGATATGATGGAGAAGTTAGAGAAAGAGATAATGGCGCTTATATGCAAATTGAAAAAAATCCTCTAGTATTTTTCAATCTGATGCAACATCTTCTTGCTCATCTTCTTTATGAAGCTAAGGTCGACGACCCTATGTAGTATAGGTAGATGTATCACATTGAAAGGGCTCTGGAATGTTCTTCTTTGATTGTATTTGGTTCAATAGCATTCCTGAAATTTGACATAACCGGTTTAGCATGGTTGAAATCAAACACAACCAACAACTATCAGGCAATGACATTTTTGTCGTTGCACATCAAGTCGAGCAGGTGTATTCTTTGTCATACCCATGTCAAAAGCTAAATGCATGGAAGATAGTATATAAAGTGAATCATCTCATGAACAATTACATAATCCTAATGATGTTGTTTATCATATTGAGGATGGACAAGTTGATGAGGCCTATTAGGGCTGGAAACGAGCCGAGTCGAGCCCAGCTCGATGTGGCTCGCTTGGTGGTTGAGTTTGGCTCGGCTCGCCTACTCACCGAGCTGTAAAAGGAGGCTCGGCTCGCCTCGCGAGCTGCACCTTGAAAACTAATATTGCATTATATAGTGAATTAATAGTCTATAAATGTGAAATAAATAATCATAACATGGCATTACAAGTAATCTAGATTATAATTGTTATATATACATTATTAAAGACTAAGAAATGAGTCAGATATCTATAAAATTATCCAATATCCAACATTATTGTGTTGGTTGATTATTTTTGTGCAACTCGCGAGCTAGAGCGGCTCGGCTCGTTGCCTCAACAAGCTCGAAAACCTGGCTCGGCTCGGCTCGCGAGCTTCGAGCTTTTTCAGCCCTAAGGCCTATCAAGAAGAAACATTGCTAATGTCCTTTGTTATCGAGCCTGGTGTAACACTTAATTCTTTAGTTGATGCCAGTAATGATGTCATTGTTCTCCCCAAACGGAAACGATGACTTATAAAGAAACGATGTACCTTAGGACGAATGAGAGTGCTTGACAATGATCCTAATGAATTTTGAGTTTAGTTTTTCTAGAAATGGAATCATAAGTTATTTGTATTCTATTTTTAGTTTTATTATATTTTTAAATTATATAATGATTATGATGAATTTTAAGTTTAATTTTTATTATAATTATTGGATTAACTTCTATTATTTCTTTTAATAGGATGAATCATAAGTTTATGGTAGCCGTGAGCCAGGCAAACAAGGCGAGCAACAACCTTTTTAGGGGCATCCTTCCAACATAGCTCATCGAGAGGCTTTACTAAGATGTGGGCGACTAGGCGAGAACCACTGGAAAGAGCACATGATGAAGATGGCAGAGATGGTGGAGATGGCGAAGAGCTACAACATGATGGTGGAGATGGGGGAGAACAGCGGTACGAGGATGGAGGTGGTGGAGATGGGGGAGAGCAGCAGTACCCAGGTGGATAGATGGTGGAGATGAGGGAGAGCAACAATACTATGAGGGCGGACAACAACGATACTATGAGGGTGCACATGCGAACTATGAGGACCCAATGGGTGGATATTCTGCACATTGTTCAGAATATGTGTGGAAGCATATTAGAAAGAGCCATGTTGTTGCCCCTCCTTTGGCGCCCTCAAGTGTGGATGTCAGGATCCTCATCATGTCCACTAGTGACAGGTACATCTATGTCGTTTTATTAATTATATGCATGACACTATTATTTTTGTTAATTTTATAAATGAAATTATGCTTTTTTGTTTCTGGTCATCTAGGGCATGATAGGTCATGATTTTTGACGGGAGGGTCACCATAGACAGAATAATGTTGTCTTAGGTAACATCTGTCATTTGTACAACCCATGATTTATGGTCAACTCATCAGGGGAGACAACTGCATGCACAATCTAGAATGACTTTGCCCTTGCTGAAGATGCACACTTTAGAGATGCACTGGGAGCAGTTAGAGATGCCTTCTAGGCAAGTTTGAAGTTTTTTATTTTTGTGCCATATTTATAATACTATAGTAAGAATATTATTTTAGATATTGCAGAAATGTTATCGTGTGAGTCTAGAAGACACGGAGCACACAAATCGTGTCCTTAAAGTTTACACGAAGAATTGCAAGGATGCATTCTTTAATGCGAGACTTCAGGTTACAAATGCATTTATGAAGAACATCAAAAAATTGTGAGTCAATTGTTTTCAGGAATATTCATTTACCTACTTGGCCGAGGATGAGTATCTATATGTAAATAGTATTTGAAATCATGTTTACTAATTTAATGTATTACTATTATTTTGATATATTAACATATGCACAGGTCTAACTCTTGTGGCTTACTATTATTACAATTAACGCCTTTTGATTGTTCCAACACCTATAAATAATATGGATCAAGGTACCATAACAAATAATGCAATCACAAGTTATAAGCAGATGGAGACACAATTTATCCCGATGATCAGCTACACCATAAAGTTGTGGCTACATCCCTGTTATCGAGGCAACCTAAATGTCCTTAGAATCTCTTTTAACTCCCATCTTTCCTAAGCGACTAAAAAACTGAAGCCAAGACTTCAACTAGAACAAATGGATGATACAAACTTCGTGAACACCCTTTACAAGCATAGATCAAGGGTATCATTGGGCAGCACCTAGCCAACTAGGGTTTCAACAACCCAAGAGCAATAGAGCAAAAAAAACAAATCAATACGGGTGCCACAAGTGCTCAAGAGTATTATCAGAGTCAAAATCTAATAAAGAGCTCACCCCAATCTCACTCATAAAATGAGGATATATGCAAGAGTGAGATGTAGTGTGGGAGAGTGAAAGAAAGAACAAACTTCTCTCAAAGTAGTTAAGTGAATGAATGAGCAACAGATATAAAGATTGGAAAGGAAGTACATTACTTCTCATGGCTTCTAGTCGTTGCTTCGCAGATGGCTTGTCCCATGAAAAATCAAGCCATGGATGACCAGAACTCTAGGGGCATGTTTGGGAGCAAGAGGAATAGGGAGGATTGGAGGGGCTAAAATCTCCGTACCATTCAAAAATGGCAAGGAGATTTTATCCCTCCATTCCCCTAGCTCTGAAACAAGCCTTGGCTAGGAGGGGAAGAGAGGTTGGAGGATGAGGTCAAAGTCACTAACCCACGCTAGTGGCTTCCACCTTAGAAACTCCAAGGAGGGGGTTAGAATTTCCAAAGGGTGACAATGAAGCCCAACAATGGATTGTTCAACAATGCAAAGGATATGTCGGAATTTGTGCCTAAGAAAATCAGTGGCAGAAAAAAGAAAAGGAAGAATTGCTTTTTTAGGTCAAACGTGTTGGTGGTGAGGTCCAATGCATAGCAGTTTCCTTGGTTGTCGATTGCATAGAGCTTCCCTAGGAAGGAGACATTCTTGTACCATGTGTCGTTGTCGTTGTGACGGGTGTGCAATGCCCACAAGATGCCAGTGGTCAAGAAAATGTCGTTGGGACTCCTCTTTAGGACATGTACAACCCTAACACCACTATATTGCACGATACTCCAAACACAAGACACAGTTAAGATAGTGTGATACAATAAGTGTGTTCAAAACCTATGTCTTACTTAGAGATGGCAATGAGGCCTGATCTCCGATTCCCCGCAGGGAATTCCTCCATTAGGGACATAGATGGGAAAGTTTCTTCTCTCACGGGGATATAAACGGGGAAAATTCTTCCCCAACGGGTAAACGGGGATGGGGACGGGGACGGGGACGGGGAAGCATTCCCGTTCCCATTGGGGACCCGTTAAATCTGCACGTGGTGATGTTTTTGTGTACTAGTTAATGATAAAAATAAATAATTACCTTGTTAAAAGAGTAATCATTATATAAATATGTTCATTTTGATGTACACATAATGATTTATTACATCTAACAATACGTATAAGTGAAAATGTTTTGTATTAATAACAAAAGGTGTATGTCCTAATTATAATTTAAACAGGGATGGAGAAGAAATGTCCCCATAAGCGTTCGTGGGGATCCCCGCGGAAAAATTTTATGTCGCGGGGACGGGTATGGGGAGCTATTCTCCGAAGGGGAATTTCCTGTTGTCATCCCTAGTCTTACTTATAAAATATTTAAAATAAATGTAATGCACCAATTAATTATATCTTCATTCTCAAACATAGAGCCAAGAGACGTGTCTTGGTCAAAAGACATGACTTAAGTTTGTTTACATTTACTCCCCTAGACACGGCCGAAGACACAACTCAAAAGACCTATTATACATGCCCTTCATAGGAAAGTGAAGATCACCCAAAAAACCTCATGCGAAGAAGATACGTCGAATGTTGTAAATATAAACACAGGCTTAATTTTTCCATGGAAGAAGTGGTTTTGAAATCACTGCCACTTATGCTGATGCCAACCCTCTATATTTCTCCCATATCTATATTTTTTATTATACTTTACTGCATCCTCTTAAAAGATACTACTTATATATACAGGGCATCTCCAACTATTTTCTAGATCTAGCTCCCCCTATACACTATAACCTAGTTATTTAATGTTTTTTTATCAGTTTTTTAAGTTTTAAAAAATAGAATATTTATACCACTATTATACACGTTATTATCATGTTTTGGAGATTAAATAGAGTTAATATCGCAAAGAAATGACGTAATTAACACGTAGGGTATGAAAAATGCTCCCTTTGTATATGGGGGAGTTCTCAGGGGAAGGAGGGGGAGCCGTTCAAAACCAATATCCCCCTAAAACGCACGGAACATGGGGTGGGGAGCGTTTTGGCGTGAAACGTTGGAGCTGTCTCACATAACTATCTTCCCTTTGCCAGGACAGGCAACTCTACCTATTTTTCATGGGGCTTCGTTTCCCTGAGTGCCAAAAGATTGGAAGTTATTGAAGATATGTTTTTTAATATTGCTAAAGTTTCTGAATTGAGAGTGTTTTGGAAGAAACGCCGGGGACGAGGACTAGAGCAAAGTGGTTTGGGACCTTGGGACCAATTGCGGAAATATTCGCACGGTCATCAGGAGTTACACAAATGCAAACGCTGATGATTATTGCCTTATAGGCACGTACTCATGATTTTATCAGCCCAGAGCCTGATGAAAGAAATTTCTTTACAATGAGTGCAATGGCTCGCCACGGAAGATGGAAAACCAGGCACAGCAAAACAGAAAGCTACACAAGAAAGGCCAAGCGGCCAAAGCCTAAGGAAGGGCGAGAAGAGGCTGGTGCAACATGGCGATTCCCTGATTGGTAACGGTCTGACGGAGAAAAGCGATTCCAGAGACGTCAATTGCTTGTCTTACATCGTTGCGTGGGTATCTACAGATAGCACATCTTCTATGTAATTGTAATGCAAACTTTGCAAAGTATATATGACTAGAGAAGTTGTGCGGCGCCTCCGAAGGGGTTGGTCTGTGGATGCATTCCATTTACTGCCGGGAACGCACCGAACCCGGCGTCGAGGAAGGGGTTTGCTGCAGGAGCGACGCCCGCGTGATGCTGCTGTGGTGGCCCGAAGGGATTTGGTTCAATCATCATGGGCAAATGCTGGGGCTGTGGAGCCATGGCCGCCATTTGAACTGATGGTGGGGGAGCCACTTGATTTGATACGGCGAAGGGATCGCTTGCCATGAATGGATTGGGAGGGGCTGATCCGTATAGCTGTTGTTGCTGCATCTGCCTGTAGGTTCCATCATCATATAGGCTGTCCAATGTGAGCTTGTCAAATCCACCACCCTGCAAATGGAAAAAGACTCCAGGTTATATGCCTCTCGATAAGATCCGAAACAGAATCGTGGGTAATACCGAAACCACATTATTTATTTATTTGGGGGAGGGGGGGTGTTGAAGCTTAAACGATACTCCACACAATAAATTAATTGTTTAGTTATAGTTCATCAATCTGTACTCCTGTGTCTCAGCACAGATTTTTCTTACAAATGGAGAGCAACCTGTAAATAGGTAGGGTTTCATGTACAGAATCTAGCACAACGTTCTGGAGTCAACAGAAATGCTATCAAGTTCTACCAAAACCCAAACGACTGTTGCATAAGCAGAAAGTATGAATTGGGCCATACAATGATTTACACCTTTTCAGACCATGGTAATGATGCCATGAGATAGAAAAGTAACAACAAATGCCAATGAGGAAATTAATGCCACCTGGCAATTAGAGTCGTGAGTCCCAAATTTCCCCTAGTATTTTAAGAACTGTCAACTATCAACTGAACACTCATAACAAGCTTTTTCCAAACGGCCATTGATGGGAACAATCATCAGTCTCAGTTGGCTCAAGCAATCAAGGAGGCAAGATACAGCTTTTCAAAATGTACTCTATAGAGTAATTTGTACGAGTTACTACAAAATATATTTTTTTTACTTTTCTTTGTGATTGCACTTCGATAAAATAGGAATTAGCTACTCATTGCTACTAGTTTTCAGCTGCAGTGAACCAGCATACCAGCGTACTAGTAATCACTTTTCAGCCAGTTAAATGAGTTAAGCTTGACAGTTGAACTACAGGACTGGGGCTTAACAAAGTTGCACGAAACAGAGTAAATAGCAACTGTGGCAACCAACTGAAAGGTAGATATCCTCAATGCAAGATTAAGAAACGTACCAAATTACTCTCCATAGACAGTGGAGTCCCGTTGCTGCTTGTAGTAACAAGAGCAAGTTCCCATCCTGTTGGATCAAATCCACTATCTTGCTGTGTAGTTGTTGTTGAGTTATCAATACCTGCAGCATGCATGCATGCACTTCTCAGAACTAAATGATACAATTAATAACACGACTATTCGACTAATTACCTGTCGGAAGAATTGCCAAGGCCAAAGCACTGCTCTCCTCTATCGCCAACACAGTAGGGGTTGAATCACCTAACCCCTATGAGAAAATATGGCATTTAGATTATAATAAATATAAAAAGAATAATGTCACACACTTTATGACCATTTTTACACTTACCAGTAAATCACCAGTATCTGCAATCTCAGGCTTGGGAGGCAAAGCTATTTGGGAAGAAGGAACTGGAGCAATTTCTTCAACAACTTGCAGTTTCTCCGCTACAATTGGAACGGTATCATGAACTTCTTCTGGTTTGTATGTCAGAAGAAGCCGCTCAGGAAGCTCCTGGTGAAATAAGAAGGATAGTCCGTATTTAAGAATCCATTCCACAATAAGTAAATCGGCTGGTATAAAGTTGACTTGACGGTAATCATTTATCTCCCAAGAAGAGTGTGACATTCACACTGATGACACAATTATCACAAAAATGTCAAAGTAAAAGAGAAATTGTTCACTAGGCCACAATTATTGATGCTAACTGTTTCCCTACATCAGGTAGCTTGCTGTCGTTAGATATAAATGAAGAATGAAGTTGTGATCAGTGCAAGCTACATTGAGATTAGGAGGCTCAACTCAAATGTACCCCCTATAAATGTTAAAGCAATGATGTTGTCTAATTTTTCACCATACATACAACCCCTGTGGAACATGTATGTGCAAGGTAAGGACACCCCAGTACCATCACCCTCTAATTTGCTCTAGTTCCGCCATGGTTGTGATATGCTCTACTTTAACATGCAAGGCACATGAAGTATCACACATTGAGGCTGCTACTTGTTATAAAATGTGAAGGTGTCATGCAAAAATCCAAATGGTTTACTAGAGCCCAGGAACTAACCAGTGGTTCTACAACTGGCATCATACGTGGAGCCTCCTTCACGTACTCCTCCATGGTTGAAAGGAATGTTTGTGGTGGCTGAAAATAAGATTAATCAAATCTGAGTATCTGGTCATACTCTTACATAGTGAAAATTTACATAAAGAACTCTGACACAGATGACCTCACCTCCCTCAAAGTAGGAAACTGGAAATTTCTTGCAAGCTCTAAACCCTGACAACTTTCATAGAAGTCAGATAGGTTCCCAGCCTGAAGCATCAAAGATGTTTGATGGGTAAAAATTCAGCTAAGCGTCTAAGCACACATAATTGTTATGTCTTGATCTTCTTCAAGTTAAAATACATTACTACCGTGTAAGGCAGTTACCTGGTGGACAGCCCTCTTGTAAACGTCAAGGGCTTTTAGTGCTTCATGCTTTGGCATCTCAAAGAACTGCACAGTTGTTTCACAACCAACAGGAAACAGTAAGCATAAGTGGAAATAGCTCAGTGCAACATAGACGAATGCCTACTTTGAAGATTAACGTACCTTGTCAATAAGGTTGATAATTCCATCATTTATTGCACAATAAATTTTAAAGCTTTCTTTAAGAACCTGTACAATAGCAGGATTGATTCAAATTGCGTAAGATTACCCAGATCTAAGAATAAGCTATTACATAGAAGGAATTGAACTGCTCTATTATACATTGAATAGGCCATAAAGTGCAAGACATAGCCAGACAGATTCACAAATGACCAATTCAAGCAAAAAAAATGACAGAAAAAATAGAGCTTACCTGGGCTAGAGCATATTGCACCAGATAATTGTTTTTTGCAGCTCCTTCTGCCTGAATACAAAAGGAAAAGCGGTGCCATGTTGGCTTAGTTAAAATAGAAAAATACAAACAAACAAAGTAAATATGTTTATAAAAACCAGATTCTTTCACTAATCCAACTTATTTGTTGCAAGAATAAGAGAGAATTACTCGACAGCCAATAAGTCGATATAACAATTGCTGCAGTGCTGGCAATTGCTCCAGCAAGTCCTGAGAATTCAATTCCGTAGTTCTACTGTGGCCCTGAAAACAAAGAAGTTTAATTACATGTTGAAGTATCACCGGCAAGTAATATAGCTACAAATACTGAATAACACTGCATAGCTTTGGTAAAGTGGTAATAAAATGAAATAAAAATACTGGATGAGCATGTCCAGACCTTTTCAGGTCCTTGACCTTGCTTTGATAAACGTGCAGCTTCAATGTCATACTTCAAAACCCTGAAGCATTCTAGTTTTTCTTCCAAAAATAAACCGTATGTGCGAACCCATGAAGAATAATCCCAAGCTAGTTATAATTCCGAAATATAAAGAGAATAAATTAGAAGGAAATATGGAAGAATAGTAATGATCCAAATAAAACATCAGGTTAAATTTAAATTGAAGAAATACAGACCAACTGGGCTGGAATCATCCTTGAAGTTTGACAGCTGCAAAATCCGCACTCTCTGTGTAAATGTTAGAAACTCTTCGCGGAATGCAGGGTCACCTTCACGAAGAAGCCTATGGATCACTACAAGTGTCTTTAGGACAACCTACATAACACAAGAACTCATTGTACATTATAACTATGCAAGCATCAGGTTGGGCCAAAAAAATTCATCACTTTTTTGGCCAGAGCAGGCGTAGTGGTGGTTTTTTTTGGGGGGGGGGGGGTGAGTAGGCACGTCGGGTTGGGTTGGGCTATTTTTCAAGTTAGGTAGGGTTTTCCTATGTTGGGTCAATTTCTAGGTAAAAAAGGTGGCCCGTGCCCGACCCGTTGGTTGTTGTGGTTCAAAAATTTACAATCCACACCCAACCTGATGGTTGTTGCAGTTCGACAATCATGGCCCGAGCCCACCCGGTGCACCAGTTGGGTTAGGTTTTGGGGGTTGGATTGGGTGGCCCATGATCCGATATATTCTACATTGTTAGCTACTAAGATGAAAGGCTGATCAAGACCTACAAAAGGAAGCAGAACCTTCTGAATAGGAATCCAAGAACTCCAAATAATTTTGAGATAGTTGCTGCTAGTATAACTGTAAGGAAACAACAACAAAAAACAGCGCAGAACAGCCAAAGTTGTGCCATCTCAACTGAACTCCATCATACAATTCAGGCAAGACCAAAAGCTAGCCATTAAAAAAAGATTTTAATCCAAGGACATAACATATAACACTACAGGGTGTCAAACGGCTTCAGACAATCAACAGAAAAGAAGGAACTACACAATTTAAATTATCAATTCTAAGTTCAAATAAAAGCAACCACAAAATGTGAAGAACTGTGTTAAATGTAGAAATTTCACTGTGCTTTTGCAAACAAGCTTATTATGCTATGCAAAGAAATTTCAACGTGGCTGTATAATGTCTTGATTGCAGCAGTAAATAACAAAATTCTTAGTTGTGTCTCTATTTGTTTTTTTGTTCCCACATCCAAATTAACTTGTACATATACACTCAAGCCACCAAAAGCACAGAGAATAAAGGTCTAATTTGTATTGCAATTCCAGACTCACAACATAACATTCTATCATATAACTGAACATATGAGCTCGAGCTCTCCAGTGTGCAATGACCAAGGTTCAGGTGCCCAAATCAATAGCACTGCATCCTCACTAACCGTGCATGAAACTTGGGCATTTGACGATTGAGCATTTAGTCTCCATTCATTTCCACAACGTGATCACATTTTTAATAAACGAAATTGCATTTGAGATTCATCGATCACCCATACCATTACAGGATCGGCACCAACTTAGCAGCTGAAGCAACCATCAGAGCATCGGATACGCTGAACGAAACAAATAATCTGAACCGAAGTGCGATAGTGCTTACGATCCAGTTCCTGGTTTTGGCGAGTCGTCGGGCAAGCGCATGGATGCAGTAAGTGACGTCCGCCCGTGGCCTCGCGATGGACGTCGCCACCACAATCTCTACAACACCGGCACCGACAAACCCATCAGACAGCAAACTCAAACCGAGAAAATGCTGGAGAAACCACAGCACAGCACTCGACGACCCGGCTAGTTCCTAAGATCAAACTAAGCAAAAAAAAAGTGGGAAGGGAGGACATGGGAGGAATCCACGCACTGCGCAGGTGGCGCTCCTTGGGCGGGCTCTCCACGTGGTTGGTGGCCCTCACGATCGCGACATCCAGATCCTGAGAAAACAAAAAAACACACGCCAAAGAGAACCAATAAACCCAGTGCTGCGCCGCAGCGCGGCCATAGATCCGACGGCGAGCACACGACCGCCTGCTCACGAACTGGACCGCTTTGGCGCCCGCAAAATCGGGGGAAAGCACGGGCGGGTGAGTGAGGATTCGACGGCGGACCTTGAAGTCGGAGTTGAGGTTGGCGAGGCTGACGGTGGTGGTGTCCTTAAGCGCGCCGTACGCCTTGCGCCAACTCTGCAGCGCCGCCATTGCTGCCTCCGCCGCCGCGCCGCGCTTATCCCCGGTGTCGGCCCTCGCGTCGCACTCCTCGTGGCTTTGTGCTTCTCCCGCTACGGGTTTGGTGTTGTGAAATTTCGGGCGCGAGCGCGCGGTACACAGAACTGCCAACCTTCCCGTCCCCCAACAAATAGGGGGACCCTCCTGCACGCACGGAAGCGCGTTCCTCACCTTCCACGCCAATGGAGGTTTTGATGACTGATCGCGCAACCCTGGCTTGTTCGCTGCGGCTGGATTAAAGCCGTTTGGACTGCTGCAGCTGCAATCCATAGAGAGAAAAATACTGTAGAAGCCGCAGCCGCAGCCGGATTAAAGCCGCAGCGAACAAGCTTAGTATACCTCAGTTCCAAATTCCTACAATTCGAAAAGTCCATAATTTCCAAATTTAATGAAATATATAAAAAATAATAATATTGATGATCCCAAATAAGCACTATTAAATAAATCACATAATAAATTCTAGTGAACCTATTTAAAACTACAAATATTAATGTTAGTTTATAAAAATGTAGTTTAATTTCTTAAAATACAAGACGTGCATTTATTTTAAAAGAGACGGGAGTACTTTCTACTTTTGCAATATAATAATAACTCCGGTCCGAGCCCAAGTGCCCAACGCTGTAGATTAGTGCAATGTCGGTGCCTACTGCCCGTCTGGGAGCGGCAGTTGCCAGTTGCAGCCTAGTAGAGTGCTGGATCTCAACGCAGAATTCATTCATCTCAGATGGGGCTGGCGGCGTAGCTGAACTGTTTTCCTGGTTGTCTTGGTTGGGGCAAATTGATACGTGCCACCAAAGGTAACAACATTACAATAATAAGTGTGAGTGTGTGTGACTGTACTTAAATAAGCCTGTTCTGACATGAGTACGACTTCTTTCCAATCCAAAGGCCGAAGGCCAAGCCAAAATTACCAGTTGACTCGTTTTATAAAGGCTAATTTTTAGTCTCTCTATTTTATTTTATTTTAATATCTAAATTATTAAATACGTAAATTAAAATAGAGTTTTAGTTTTTGTATTTAAGAATTTAGGAACTAAAATAAAATAAAACGGATAGCCTGGTAAAAGTCAGCAACTCAACTATTTATCGTGACGGTAAGGATATGTATTTTTTGCTAGACATACTTAAATTTCTACTTTTGTTTTTTTTCTTTCTCAAATACGCAATAGATTTGTGGGAGTCGAAGAGTTTAACATTCGGACTAGAGATGACAATGGGTACCCGCGATCTGATACCCGATGGATATTTATTCCATTAGGGTATGTATGTGTGCTAAATATTCTATCAGTGGGTTTATTATTGGGTAAAAATCTTCACTCAATGGGTAAACGGATATTAGAACGTTCTGCCTTCACCCATACCCGTTAACCCGTAGGTATAAAATACCAAATATAAACTTAGCCCAAGCATGAACTTGGACTTTAGTCATTCGTCTTTTTTACTATTTAACAACCTTTATAATGATGCTAGCACTTTTTCATGTTTAACTTATCTATTCTAGACACAAAAACGCAAAGAGCGAAACGCTATCGACCAGTCTTGTTTAGATTGATAAACTAATGTCTCAATTACTTATCGAATACTCTATCCGTTTCAAAAATAGTATTTGTTTTAGCTCTTGATTTTTATGTTTATATTCAACTATATAATGATGAATCCAGTAAAGAGGCAAAACGAATTCTATTTTGATACACAAAGAGTACTATTTACTATACACATGATAGTTGCATCGTCAGAGAGAAGTTTTTTAAAATTGAAATATTTTTGTGAACTATTTATGATCAATAATAACTCAATAGAGGTTAAATGGCTTGGCGATTCTATATATCGAAAAAAGTTGTTAGATGATATTGGTCTCAATGATATAAGCGATGACTTTGTATCACAAAATGTTAAAAGATATTTTAATAATATCAGATAATAAGTAAGTGTTTTTGGTTATATTTTATATAAACTTCAAAATAGTGTATAATAATTTTTATACGTTAAATATTCGATGTTATATGTATAATTATATATATTTGTGTGTGGATAGACCTTCATATCGGATCGCACAGGTCACGAACGGCACTGATTGAAAAGCAATTGTATCTCCGCTGCTACCAACGCGATCTTGTTCGACGGCTGGAAAAGGCGCTTCCAATGCTTCGACACTGGAAACATTCAGAGGCCAACGTCGAAGAGGCTTTTCATCTCGACACGCTTGTCATGGTAGAGCTGTGAGTCTGTGACCAAAGTTGTATCTCCGAGAGACTATTTATTTTTGATTTTCTGTTTGACTCTCTATTTATCTTTTTATAAATATTACAGTCTATATATAGTTTCTCACTTCAACAGACTATCTATCTAGTTTTGTTAATCAGGTGGCTAGCTAAATTTGGCTAGTGACAGAGCTAATTTGAAGAGTCAGATAGCTTGGCGAGTCAGATAGCTAGTCTGTTGGAGAGTTATTTTGTTGTTAAGTAGTTAAATTTAGGTTGGCGAGCTATTTAACTAATCTGTTGGGATGCTCTTGTACACTGCATGACTAGGATTTTACCTAAGCTTAGTCACTCTCTCTGCTGTGGAAGCATCGGCTTACCAGGTGACGGAATCGTTGCCAATATCCATCCATTTGGCAGCATGTTTGAACTTCCTTGCATGCCACCCCGGCTGAGCATGCAGTAAGCATGACGATGCTGAACACTGATTGGTCTGTTCGTAGCATCAGTATATCCCCTATGTTGAACTTACTACGTACAGAATTAGGCAGGCATGGTGTGGTCTGGTTGCAATTGTCAGGACCCTTGAGACAGCTCGTCATGACGTCCTGAATGGTCCGTTGGTCCTGCATCTTGTTGGAGAAGGATTTCTTCAGGAAGGAAGAAGAGAAAGGCTCGGCAGGAAGCGGCAAGCGAAGAGGCGCTGGTATTTGACAAGCACGTCTCGCCTGTCTCTCGAACGTCGGTCTCTGGAACTTCGTTTTGTGCAAATTCTTTTCAGTTGATTCTTCGCCAGATTTCTCTTTCGGTAGCTGAGGGTAGCTGGCGCGTCCCGGAGCCGCCAGCTGGGCGCCACCGTACTTGGATGTGAGAAGCAAACAGACGGTGGCGCCGGGCGTGGTTGGCGGAAGGCAGGAATCGCCCGCCCACCGAATGTTTCGGTGGCTCAGCCGCTCAGGCCAATTCACGCACAGGCAGCGCGGCACATGTCTCCGGCGGTAGCCGTGGAACCCACGGCGACGAAGTCACCAACAACCGTGGAGGAGCGCAGCTAGAAGTGAATCGGAGAGGGCAGCCGGCGGCGGGGCTCAGGGTCACGCTCACCGCCACGATGCCCTGGTATAGATATTTATTAGATGGGCTGCCACAAAGTCCACATGTTTAGCCCGGTCCGAAGCACGAGCGAGCACGACCTGTTTCCTATAGCGCTCGAGCGATCACGGCCGTGTTTGGGTCACGGAAAGGCTCGCTAGGTGCTACGGATATGATGTCCCGATTAAATGGCTGCTTAGCCCGTTATGCTCCTCGCCTCTTCGAACCGTAGCTTCCCGACGGTCCTACCTCTTTCTCCGTCTTTCAATAGCTCAACTATATATATATATATACTAGTCGGTTGCCCGTGCGTTGCGACGGCTTACAACAATACCCACATAAATTATCCATCAAAAAAATTTCAAGATTTTTTATTGATTGTCTCTCATCTCTGTATAATATATTTTTTGATTTGACTAACTGATGTTATTGTTTACTTCATGCAAATATGTCTTGGTACAACACAGCCAATGAAGTGAGCGATTAAAAGAGAGTTCACAACGATTGACTGAATGAACAGAGATTATAAAATGTCATAATTCCATTATACAGAGACCAAATAAGAGAAAGTTTGTGTGATCAAGTTTATAAAATAAGTCTCATGAAGTCAAACTTATAAAAAAGATAGATCAAAATATGGAGTTATTGCTAAAGTCAGGCATCAATAAAAACTGGATGCGCTCCATATAAATTATGCTACTTCGTAGCAATTACTAACGTTTAAAACAACAAATAACCTTTCATTTTGCTGTTAGTGTGACAAATCATTGCTACTCCATCCAATTCAGCAACCTCAAACACCATGTAGTCTATTGCGCAATGTGGTCTCAGAAACGAATTAATGTTTGCAAGAGCAAAGAACGTCGTGTCGTATTTGGGCTATAGCCTCGACCCGTAGTGCTGACCCGGCCCGACACGATTTTTTTTATTTTACAAAAAACATATATACCTATATACAATTTATATTCAATATTAAAAACATCTTAGCGTGATGTTCTACTGGTTAGACAGTTTCACTCAGTGTCTCTCGTCCTTCTTCCATCAGGGCATGAGTTTAAACCCCACATCCTGCACCGTTTTTTAACATTTTACGCTGATTTAATTAAATGGATCGACGGGCTAGCCCAACACAGTTAGCAGGCCGGCATGACGTGCATGTGCCATAGTTGTGGCCCGCGTGCATCTAGCCCGTGTCGGGCATCGTTACGCTGATTTAATTAAATGGATCGACGGGCTAACGGGCTGGCCCGACACAGTTAGCAGGCCGGTATGACGCGACACAGTTAGCAGACCAGTATGACGTGTCACGTGCAGCGGATTAATTTGAAATAGCTATGAGGGGTTATTTATAAAAAAATAACGCATGACGACCGTTGAAACTGATGCTTTAAGTATAGTATAGATATAGGGTAGGTATAAAGGGAGCCCTGGGCTTCCAATAGTTAAAGGAAGCCCAGGCCGACCACCCTGCAACGTGGTTCAGCCCAACGCGCTGACTCAATCAGGCTGTTGGGTGCGCCATCCGCCTCATGCGCGTAAAAAAGGAATGCATGTATGAGTTAAGCACGTTCCCTTGCATGCGCGTAAATTTAGGAAAGATATGTGTGACGTTTTCTGTTTTTAAATGCTTTATTTACTCCATAAATTTAGGATTGCTGTAACAGTCATGCAGCTAAACTCGTAAGGACCATTTTATGACATATACTGATACTAAATATGCTACACTGTGTAGATAATTATGCACTTCGGTATACTGCATAAAAATCTGCTACCAGCTGTATGCGCACGAATTTATGATGAAAAGAATGTGTAATGAAAGAAAATGAATTGCACGCATAGAAACAAAAAATCGTATTTAATGTTTTATTTCCTTCATAAATATAGGATCTCTCCAACAGCCATGCAGCTAAACACATTAGAACCAGTTTATGATATATACTGATATAAATTATCCTACACGGTGTAGTTATTTATGCAATTTGGTACACTGCGTAAAAAATCTGGCATGTTGTTCACTGGTGGACGCATCTCCGGGTTAGAGCGTAAAAATTTTAAGTTTTGAGCATAAAACCCCTCAATTATAAACGTACATACCGAGCCAATGTGAGAGGTTGATAGCTCTGTTAGGTTGTTATTATGATCCTATTTTTATGGCAGATCCGAAAAAATGGCAGCCGCATGCATGCGGTTCCTATTTTTATACATATCCAAAAATTATGCCAAAATATATGCATGAGTCAAACACATTCCCTTGCATGCGCGTAAATTTAGGAAAGATATGTGTGACGGTTTCTATTTTAAATACTTCATTTCCTCCATAAATTTAGGATCGCTGCAACAGCCATGCAACTAGAATCGTAATGACCATTTTATGATATATACTAATACTGAATATGCTACACTGTGTAGATAATTATGCAATTCGGTATACTGCGTAAAAATCTGTTACTAGTTGCATGCACACGAGTTTATGATGTATACTGAAACAAATTATACTACATGGTGTAGGTATTTATGCAATTCCTTATACTGCGTAAAAAAATCTGGCATGTTGTTGACTGGTGGACGCATCTCGGGTGGAGCGTAAAAACCTTAAGTTTTAAGCATAAAATCCCTCAATTATAAGCGTAAATACCGAGTCAATGAGAGGTTGATAGCTCTATTAGGTTGTTATTACGATCCTATTTTTATGACAGATCCAAAAAACATGGCAGTCGCATGCATGTGGTTTCTATTTTTATACAGATCCAAAAATTAAGGCAAAATCGTGGGAGTTTCCATTGCATGCGCGCAAATTACGAACAACATAAATCAAGGAATTGCCTTTTCAATGTGCATGCAGTAAACTGATATACAAACTCTGTGTTCAAGCATAAAATCGTACAGTTTTTAGCGTAAATAATACATGTGGTAGGCATAAAACACAATAATCGAAAAGAAAACTGCGCCGGATCGGAGGATGTCACGCGTGATCATCGATGCGCGCATCTCGCGCCTTCCATGACGTCGCTCGCTCGAACATCGCGCCTCATGCGTCGCCGTCGCTACTCGCACGTCGACGGGCGTCGCTTGCTCGCCGGCCTTGGAAGTGCCGCCTCCTCGGAGCTTCGGGGACGCCGCCGCTTGCCCGCACAAGGGCCCCGCTACGGATCGAGGAAACTCCGCCACCGCGCGTCGAGGTAATGGAGTTGCGGCCACCGAACTGGGAGCCGCCACCGCCGCCGCTCGCCCTCTATATCGGGGGCCGCCACCGCCGGCCTGGGAACCACCGCCATCGCACAAGGGCGCTGCCGCCGCTCGCCCTCCGGATCGGGGGCCGCCACCGCCGGCCTAGGAACCGCCGCAACCGCATATCGAGGTCGGGGAGCCGTGGCCACCACCGCGCGCACTATCGGGCAACCGCCGTGGCAAATGAATCGAGATGAGGCGTGAAAAACTGATCCTTAGCACTATGGATTTTCTTTTATAGACGTCTGGACCTGGTCCGGCTCGACCGGATTGCACTGTCTGGCCTGGGCTTCCAATAACTAAAGGAAGCCCAGGGCTCCTAATATACAATATATATATATATATATATATATATATATATATATATATATATATATATATATATATATATATATATATATATATATATATATATATGCTCGTGCGTTGCCACAAAGCGGGGGAACGAGTGGAGTGGTGCTTAGACTGCAAATATAATTATTATTTATTTCTATACACTGATGTATGTGCGGTCTGCTGGTTAACCCCAAATTTCTGGAGCAAAAGGGGCGTGGCTTCAAGTACTCGATCTACACTATTTTTTGTGCGGGCGTTGGAAATGTGGAGCCGTGGAGCACCAAGGTGCCCACGTCAGGTTCTTAATAGATTAGTACAGATATAGATTATTTATAAACACTAAGGTATAAGGTATGTGTGGTCTGGTGGTGTCGGCGTTTCGACCCCGGGGGTCCCTGAACCGACGAGTAAATTGTCGCCGCGTGCCCCAGCCCAGATGGGTCGGCGCGAGGCGGAACGCGAAAAGGGGAGAGCAGCCGGAGGGAGACAGGCGTGGGAGGTGGAACCCGCGGCCTTCGTGTTAGCCCCGCGCCCAGGTCGGGTGCGCTTGCAATAGGGGGTTACAAGCGTCCACGCGGGAGGGAGCGAGCGGCCTTGCGCGAGCGCCGTCCCGTCCTTCCCCGCGCGGCCAACCCTCTGTAAGAGGGCCCTGGACCTCCCTTTTATAGGCGTAAGGAGAGGATCCAGGTGTACAATGGGGGGTGTAGCAGTGTGCTAACGTGTCTAGCGGAGGAGAGCTAGCGCCCTAAGTACATGCCATCGTGGCAGCCGGAGAGGTTTTGGCACCCAGTTCGTGTGATGTCGTGGCCGTCGGAGGAGCGCTGGAGCCTGGCGGAAGGACAACTGTCGGGGCTGTCGAGTCCTTGCTGACGTCCTCTTGCTTCCATAAGGGGGCTGAGAGCCGCCGTCGTCACAGGGCATGCGGGGCGCCATCATTACTCGTATAGTGGAGCGAGCCAGATAGAACGCCGGTCTTGTTCCCCGTAGCTTGAGTCAGCTCGGGGTAGGGTAATGATGGCGCCTCCTGTCGACGTGGTCGATCCGTGCCCTAGGTTGGGTGAGGTGGAGGCTCCTCCGAGGTCGAGGTCGAGTCTGTCTTCCAAGGTCGAGGTCGAGTCCGAGCCCCCGGGTCGGACAAGGCGGAGACCGTCGGCTGAGGCCAGGGCTGAGTCCGAGCCCTGGGGGTCGGGCGAAGCGGAGTTCGTCGTCCTTCGGGGCTGAGCCCGAGTCCGAGCCCTGGGGTCGGGCGAAGCGGAGTTCGTCGTCTTCCGGGGCTGAGCCCGAGTCCGAGCCCTAGGGTCGGGCGAAGCGGGGTTCGTCGTTTTCCGGGGCTGAGCCCGAGTCCGAGCCCTGGGGTCGAGCGGAGCCGAGTTCGTCGTCTTCCGGGGCTGAGCCCGAGTCCGAGCCCTGGGGTCGGGCGAAGCGGGGTTCGTCGTCTTCCGGGGCTGAGCCCGAGTCCGAGCCCTGGGGTCGGGCGGAGCGGAGTTCGTCGTCTTCCGGGGCTGAGCCCGAGTCCGAGCCCTGGGGTCGGGCGAAGCAGGGTTCGTCGTCTTCCGGGGCTGAGCCCGAGTCCGAGCCCTAGGGTCGGGCGAAGCGGAGTTTCCTATGACGCCTGAGGCCGGACTTGGCTGCTGTCAGCCTCACTCTGTCGAGTGGCTCAGCAGTCGGAGCGGCGCAGGCGGCGCTGTCCTCTTGTCAGACCGGTCAGTGGAGCGGCGAAGTGACTGCGGTCACTTCGGCTCTGTCGACTGGAGGGCATGCGTCAGGATAAAGGTGTCAGTCTACCTTTGCATTAAATGCCCCTGCGATTTGGTCGGTTGGCGTGGCGATTTGGCCAAGGTTGCTTCTTGGTGAAGACTGGGCCTCGGGCGAGCCGAAGGTGTGTCCGTTGCTGGAAGGGGTCCTCGGGCGAGACGTAGATCCTCCGGGGTCGGCTGCCCTTGCCCGAGGCTGGGTTCGGGCGAGGCGTGATCGCGTCCCTCGAATGGACCGATCCTTGACTTAATCGCACCCATCAGGCATTTGCAGCTTTGTGCTGATGGGGGTTACCAGCTGAGATTTACGAGTCTTGAGGGTACCCCTAATTATGGTCCCCGACAGTAGCCCCCGAGCCTCGAAGGGAGTGTTAATACTCGCTTGGAGGCTTTTGCCGCACTTTTTTGCAAGGGGACCAGCCTTTTTTGGTTGCATTTTGTTCCGGTGGGTGCGCGCGAGCGCACCCGCCGTTTGTAGCCTTCGAGGCCTCGGAGGAGTAGTTTGACTCCTTCGAGGTCTTAGTGCGTTTCGCAACACTTCGGCTGGTCTGGTTGTTCCCTCATGCGAGCTGGCCGTAGCCCGGGTGCACGGTCGGGTCCCAAGTTCTCGGGCTGGTATGTTGATGCTGTCAACGGTTTGGCCGGAGCCAGGTTTGCGAGAGCAGCCCCCGAGCCTCTGCACAGGGCGAGAGGACGGTCAAGGACAGACTCGACTTTTTTACATATGCCCCTGCGTCGCCTTTCCGCAAGGAGGAGGGGGGGAAAGCGCCATGTTGACCTCGGAGGGCGCCAAACATGGTGTCTCCGGTGAGCTGCTGGCGGGTAATCCGAGTGGATGCCCGTGCCCCATTTATTAGGGGTCGGCTAGAGGCCCGGAGGCGCGCTCCAAAAGTACCTGCGGGTGATCTGCCGGACCCGGTCCCCTTTTGACGGGGTCCGAGGGCTCGATGCCTCCCTCTGATGGGATTCCGTTACAAGATCATTCCCGCTGGTCTCGGAAATGTCCTAGGGTACCTCGGGAGCATAGCCCAAGCCTTGGTTATGTATCGAACGTACCCAGGGTCATCCCTCGCTCTGTGTCTGAGGCGACTGTGAACCCTTCGAGGGCCAGCCTACGAACCCCTGATCAGTAGTGGGCGCGGAGCCCGAGTGGCCTGAGGCGGCCGTTGAACCCTTCCGAGGGGCCGGCCATCGAACCTCTGACCAGTAGTGGGCGCAGAACCCAAGCGCTCTGAGGCAGCCGTTGAACCCCTCCGAGGGGCCAGCCTTTGAACCTCTGATCAGTAGGGAGGCTCGGGGCCTGTTTCCTTCGCGGAGAAGGATCTTTTTTGGGGTATCCCCCTTTCCCGATCCCTGTTGTAAGAGAGAGAAAGAGGAAAAGGAAAAGGATACGAAATCGAATGACGTGGCGTACCTTTTTCGACGCGGTCATTATGGCGAAGGCGAAGCGTCGCTTGCTTCTCCTGCCTGAGGCGCCGCCTGTCCCACCGTGGAGTTAATGCGACGGGGCGAGTGGTTCGCGAGGCGGCCGTTGCGCGTGTGCGAGCCGTTCGAGGAACGGTCATTTCGCTTTGAGTCTTTGAATCCCGCGGCGGGTTCGGGCGACGCGTTGAACGGGTCTTGCCTTGGTCTTTATATACTCGGGGGAGGGCCTGATGACGGTTCTTTGCTCTGCTTCTTACTTTCTTCTTAGGTTTTTGCAACCTGAGAGATTTAGCCAGAGAAAAGGAAACCGCTCACCCAGTCCTTTCCGCCGCCACCCCTTCTGCTCGGTGATGGCCGACCGGGTGACCATTATTTCGCCGCGCGACCCATGGCCTTTCTCCACAGTCACGGCGGGTGACCTGGAGGACCTCGTTGCTGAGGGTTTACTTCGCCCTCTCTCTGATGAGAGGCAGCCGGAGTGGACCCCCCCCCGAATGGAGCCGCCCCGTCCCCGCCGCCGGGGTACGTCGTGAGCTTCGTCTCCTTCCACGAGCGGGGATTCGGCGTGCCGGCAAGCCGCTTCATGCGGGCGATCCTGCATAACTACGAGGTGGAGTTACACAACCTCAGCCCCAACTCCATCTCGCAAGCCGCCATCTTCGTAGCGGTGTGCGAAGGATACTTGGGGATCGACCCCCACTGGGACTTGTGGACTCATTTCTTCTCCGCGGAGCTTTTTGCTTCGCCGACGGGGGAGAGAAGGGTCCGCGCGGCAGTGCGGGCCGGCGGCTGCATCCTCCAGCTGAGGCAGTCGCGGGCGTCGTAGTATATTCCCGCCGTCCTTGCGTCCTCGAATAAAGGGTGGCAGCGCCGGTGGTTCTATCTCCGGAATGACGACGAGAGGCTCCCGTCATTTTCTCAGCGAGTGGTCACCGTCGCCGCCGATGCTTGGCGCTACGGGACCCCGCACGACAGATAGAAGAATCTCGAGCCCCTTCTCAAGGCCCTGGAGGCGTTGCGGAAAGGAGGGCTCACCGCTGCGGGAGTGATTACCGCCATTCGTCGTCGGAGGGTGCTTCCCTTGGCGGAGCGGCGGTTGCCGCTTTGGGAGATGACGCCAGAGGCTGACTTGGAGGGCTCGCAGATGTCCTCGGATCCCCTTCCCATCGACGTTCTCCACGAACGGGTGGCCGCCGCGTTGGGAAAACCGGACGCCAGCGCCTTCTCCCAGCCCTTGATGCGCCCCGACCGCGGGTGTGTGTCCCTGGTGAGTGTCCGCTCCTTCTTTCTCCTTGCGTCGGATTGCCCTTGGTCCTTACGGTCGAGACTTTTCATCTGTCTCCAGGAGGTAGGGTGTCACAAGCCTTCCCGACCACGGGTCCCGGAGGACGTGGTGGACCGAGCAGCGCGGCGGGTTGCCATGGAGGAGGAGAAGAAGAAAATGGACGCGAAGAAGGCTCGGGCCCATGAGCGGACGCGGGCCCGAGACGCCTTGGAAAAGCTCCGTCGCCGGCAGGAGAGGGATGGACTCCCGAGGGAGCCGTCGCCGGAAACGCCTGACGACGACGACGATGATGAAGACGATGACGACACGGCTGCCCGCCTTGGCCTCAGCCCGGGTTTGAGGCTAGGCCAGGAGTCGTCAAGCTAGCCCCCGAGCGGGCTGGCGCCGTCAGTTCCCGGGGTCGGGACGCCAAGGTCCCGGCCCGAAGAGCGGGGGCAGACCGAGGGGGTACTCGACCCCTCAGCTGGGGAAGTTGAGGTGACCCCGGGGAGTCAGGCCGAGGCGCCTGTTCCCCGAGAGCCGTCGCCCATGCCGGCAGCGCAGGAGAGCGACCCTCAGATCGCCGTGGCAGCGCCTGGGCAGTCCGTCTCCCGGGCGTCCAAGGTGCCCAAGGCGAGGATGGTACCGAAGCTGGCGGCGAGGCGGACCTCGGCGGTACCTTTGGGGGTCAAGATCCGAGAGACCTCTCCTCAGGCATGGTTGATCATGGCCCGGAGCGGGTAAGTACCTTAGAACGTCTTCGTCCTGGCTCCTCATCTGTATGTCCCGACAGCGACTTTCCTTTCCTCCTCAGCAAGCGAAGCCATGGCCTGACCGATCTGGCTCCCCGGAAAGTCCTTAAGACGGCGTCGGCTTGCGCAGCCGGTGCCGTGCCGGGCCTCGCCGTTCAGCTGACCTTCTCGCAAGGCGCCCCACAGCGGGGGGCTCAGGCGGCACCTGTCGCTGTGGAGCGAGTTCCCGAGGCCGGCTCTTCTGTCGAGGTGGCCGTCGCGCTGGGGGAGGCGGCTGGCGCGGACGTGGCCTCGGGCCCACCAGACATGTCGCCGGCGCTGGCGCCAGCTACTGCCGAAGCCGCTGCCGTCCCGGTCGGGGAGCGACCTGTCGCCGCCGATGCTGAGATGGCCGAGGCGTCGGCGCTTGGTGCCTTGGAGGAGGGGGGCGTGGAACCGCGACTCGTCCCGCCGAGCGACGGCCTTGTCCCTGCGCGGCGGAGCTCCGAGGGGTGACACCAGTTGCTCCGGTTCCGGACCCGTGAGGCTTCGGATCCCTTCTTCGTTCTTGACGATGAGTGGGAGGAGCAGTCTTGGGACGAGCTCCGCGAGTGTGCCGAAGCAACGGTGGGGTCGCTCCGGTCATCCTTGGAGGTCTTTTGCAGGGACGTCCCCAAGGTCCTCCAGGTAATGATTTCAGGCATACCTTTTTTGTGATCAAGGCGTCCTTTGTGACGCCCCGCTTCCTTCCCTCATGATCTAACGGATCTGAGCGCCGCCAAGTCATCGTTTATCCGCCACGAGGTCGATGTCTGGGGCTCGCTGTGATCCCTGAGGACCTCGCTCGCCGGGGCTACCGCGCGCCTCTCCCAGCAGGGCGCCGAGGTGGCGGACCTTCGGTTGCTCTGTGCCGATCTGAGAGCAGAGGCAGCAGCGGCACGCGCAGAGGTGCAGCGACGGCAGTCGGAGTTCGACCAGGTCGTCGATGAGCGAGATCAATCTCGGGGCTGGGCTGCCGAGGCCGAAAGCCAGGCCGGAGCCCTTGCAGCAGACCTAGTCGTAGCCCAAGCCGCAGCCTCGGAGCAGCGTGCCCGAGCCGGAGGTATGTCCTGGCTGTTTTCGGTTTTCGTTTCAGCTTGTTTCCTCCACTTGTGTTTGAGGCCTTGCGCTCTGGCTGTTTGCAGAGCTCGAGTCTGCCCTTGATGAGTCCACCAGGGCGCTTGCCCAGGCGGCCGAGCAGAGGGAGGCTGACCACGCGGCCATGTCCGAGGCCATCTCGGACTTCTGCCGGGTCTTTGGCTTTGGCGACGTCCCCTCAGGAAGCTCCCCTCAAAGTCGCCTGTAGGCCTTGGGTGACCACGTGCGCGGCAGACTCCGCGAGGCGCTACACCACGGCGTCAGGCGGGCCTTCGCCGTGCTTGCTTCCCACTACGTCGTGGATCTGGAGCGGGTCAGCGAGGGGTATTGCCTCCCTGACGAAGATGAAGCCGCCCTGGCTGAAGTCCAGAGGCTCGACGCGGCCGCCGCGGGCCCGAGCGCAGTGCTGGCGACCACCTTCGAGGCAGAGATCCTCCCGCCTGCGCCGTCGTCCGAGGCCGAGGTGGACTTTGCCGAAGGTGGGGACGAAGCCGAAGGCGCGGCTCCTTCCCCGGGCGACGCCTAACTCTGCCGGAGCAGTTTCCTTTGAATGCACGTGTGTCTTTTGCGGCCGCTGAGGCCCGAACACTTTATTATCGTAGTATAAAGTCGTGCCCCTTTTCCTTTCATTTTGCGTGCCCGGCCCCGTTCGTCAGTAGCAGGGTGGCTTGCCCAAGTAGGAGTCATTTTTCGTGGTAGGTGACGAGTGAGGTGTCCGTAACCCAGAGGCGTAGGAGTCCCTCGGCTCAGTCAGCCTTGCCACTTACATGCACCCGGGTTCGCTTCTTGGGGTCCTACTACCGACATAGCCGGGGGAACGCGGAAGCCTTTTTGATTGAAAATTTTGACGCAGAGGGGGTTCCCCCCTTTTAGCCCCCGAGGGAGGGTCGGGCTTTGCCGAGGCAAGGCTGACCCTTCCTTGATGATCAAACTTTGCGTGGGAACGAGGTATACGAACAACTTAAAAGCATCTTAAGGGTAGAAGCGACGTAGCTGTTGGATGTTCCAAGCGTTGCTGTAGACCTCGCCTTGACTGTTGGCCAGCTTGTATGTTCCGGGCTTCAGAATTTTGGCGACGACGAACGACCCTTCCTAGGGAGGCGTGAGTTTGTGCCGCCCTCGGGCGTATTGTCGCAGCCGAACCCCTTGGGCGTGGTAGCGTCACAGGGACTGCTGGTACCGCGCCGAGTGTAGTAAGGCCATGTCCCGAGCCTCTTCCAGCTGGTCCAGTGAGTCTTCTCGATTAGCTTGATTGCTTTGGTCGGCGTAGGCCCTCGTCCTCGGGGAACCGTATTCTAAGTCTGTGGGCAAGATGGCCTCGGCCCCATAGAGTAGAAAGAACGGTGTGAAGCCCGTGGCTCGGCTCGGCGTTGTCCTCAGACTCCAGACCACCGAGGGGAGCTCCTTCACCCATCGCTTGCCGAACTTGTTGAGGTCGTTGTAGATCCGCGGCTTGAGCCCTTGCAGGATCATGCCGTTAGCCCGCTCTACTTGCCCATTCATCATGGGGTGAGCCACGGCGGCCCAGTCCACCCGGATGTGGTGATCCTCGCAGAAGTCCAGGAACTTTCTGCCGGTGAACTGGGTGCCGTTGTCGGTGATGATGGAGTTGATGCTGTTGGTGAAGAACGCCAAAGCGATAGATGATGTTGGTGAAGAACGCCACCGCCTGTTCGGACCTGATGCTGTTTAGGGGTCGGACCTCGATCCACTTGGAGAATTTGTCGATGGCGACCAACAGGTGCGTGTAGCCCCCGGGTGCCTTCTGCAAGGGGCCGACGAGGTCCAGACCCCACACAGCAAACGACCAGGTGATGGGTATGGTCTGCAGAGCCTGAGCGGGCAGGTGGGTCTGCCTCGCATAAAACTGACACCCTTCGCAGGTGCGGACAATTTTAGTGGCGTCGACCACCACCGTCGGCCAGTAGAAACCTTGTCGGAAGGCGTTTCCAACAAGGGCTCGAGGTGCTGCGTGATGGCCGCAAGCCCCCGAGTGTATCTCTTGTAAGAGCTCCTGGCCTTCGGCGATGGAAATGCATCGCTGGAGGATGCCCGAGGGGCTGCGGTGGTAGAGCTCCTTCTCGTCTCCCAGCAAGATGAACGACTTGGCGCGCCGCGCCAACCACCGAGCCTCGGCTTGGTCGAGGGGTAGCTCTCCTCGGTGGAGATATTGCAGGTACGGGGTCTGCCAGTTTTGATTAGGCGTGACCCCGCTCCGCTCCTCCTCGATGTGCAGTGCCTCACCCTCGAGGGCCGAGGGTACCTCGGGCCGAGCCAAGGGTGCCTCGGGCCGAGCCGAGGGTACCTCGGACCGAGCCGAGGGTACCTCGGACTGTGCCGAGGGTACCTCAGACTGAGCCGAGGGTGCCTCGGTCTGGGCCGAGGCCTTCTCGGGCTCTGGCGTGTCGTCGATCTTGACGGAGGGTTGATGCAGGTCTCGGGAGAATACGTCCGAGGGAACCGTTGTTCGCCTCGAGGCTATTTTAGCCAGCTCGTCCGCAGTCTCGTTGTAGCGTCGGGCGATGTGGTTGAGCTCGAGCCCGTAGAACTTGTCTTCCAGGCGCCGAACCTCATCGCAGTAGGCTTCCATCTTCGGGTCGCGACAGTGGGAGTTCTTCATGACTTGGTCGATGACGAGCTGCAAGTCACCGCGAGCGTCGAGGCGTCGGACCCCTAGCTCGATGGCGATTCGCAACCCATTTACCAGAGCCTCGTACTCAGCCACGTTGTTGGACACCCGGAAGTGGAGGCGTAGCACGTAGCGTAGGTGCTTCCCGAGGGGCGAGATGAAGAGCAGGCCCACGCCGGCTCCCGTCTTCATCAGCGACCCGTCGAAAAACATGGTCCAGAGTTCCGGTTGGATTAGAGCTGTTGGGAGCTGGGTGTCGACCCATTCAGCCACGAAGTCCGCCAAGACCTGGGACTTGATGGCCTTCCGAGGGGCGAACGAGATCGTCTCGCCCATGATCTCCACCGCCCACTTTGCAATTCTACCCGAGGCCTCTCGGGACTGGATGATCTCCCACAGGGGGAAGGATGACACCATAGTTACCGGATGAGACTCGAAGTAGTGTCGCAACTTCCGCCGCATCAGGATCACCGCGTACAGCAGCTTCTGAATTTGTGGGTAGCAGATCTTGGTCTCGGACAGTACCTCACTGATGAAGTAGACTGGCCTCTGGACGGGCAATGCATGCCCCTCTTCTCGTCTCTCAACCACAATCGCGGCGCTAACCACCTGAGTGGTAGCGGCGACGTAGATCAAGAGGGCTTCTCCGGCAGCGGGGGGCACCAAGATGGGCGCGTTCGTGAGGAGCACCTTCAGGTTCCCGAGGGCTTCCTCGGCCTCAGGGGTCCAAGCGAAGCACTCGGCCTTCCTTAAGAGGCGGTACAGAGGCAGGCCTCTTTCGCCGAGGCGCGAGATGAAACGGCTCAGAGCCGCGAGGCATCCCATGACCCTCTGTATGCCTTTCAAGTCCTTGATGGGCCCCATGCTGGTGATGGTCGCGATCTTCTCCGGGTTGGCCTCGATGCCCCGCTCGGAGACGATGAACCCCAAGAGCATGCCTCGGGGAACCCCAAAGACACACTTTTTGGGATTGAGCTTCACGCCTTTTGCCCTGAGACATCGGAATGTCACTTCAAGGTCAGAAAGGAGGTCGGAGGCTTTCCTCGTCTTGACTACGATGTCATCGACGTAGGTCTCGACCGTTCGGCCAATGTGTTCACCGAACACATGGTTCATGCACCGTTGGTACATTGCACCCGCATTCCTCAAGCCAAACGACATGGTAACATAGCAGTACATGCCGAAGGGTGTGATGAAAGAAGTCGCGAGCTGGTCGGACTCTTTCATCCTGATCTGGTGATACCCTGAGTAGGCATCGAGGAAAGACAGAGTTTCGCACCCAGCAGTGGAATCCACGATTTGATCGATGCGAGGCAGAGGGTAGGGAACCTTCGAACATGCTTTGTTTAGACCAGTATAGTCTACACACATCCGCCATTTCCCCCTTTCTTTCTCACAAGCACAGGGTTGGCAAGCCATTCGGGATGGAATACCTCTTTGATGAACCCTGCTGCCATTAGCTTGTGGATCTCCTCGCCTATGGCTCTGCGCTTTTCTTCGTCGAATCGGCGCAGAGGCTGCTTCACGGGTCGGGCTCCAGCTCAGATATCCAGCGAGTGCTCGGCGACTTCCCTCGGTATGTCGGGCATGTCCGAGGGACTCCACGCGAAGATGTCGGCGTTTGCGCGGAGAAAGTCGACGAGCACTGCTTCCTATTTGGGGTCGAGCTCGGAGCCGATCCAGATCTGCTTGGAGGCATCGTTGCAGGGGTCGAGAGGGACGGACTTAACCGTCTCCGCTGGCTCGAAGTTGCCGGCATGGCGCTTCACGTCTGGCGCCTCCCTAGAGAGGTTCTCCAGGTCGGCGATGAGGGCCTCGGACTCGGCGAGGGCCTCGGCGTACTCCACGCACTCCATGTCGCATTTGTACGCGTGTCGGTACGTGGGCCCGACGGTGATGACCCTGTTGGGGCCCGGCATCTTGAGCTTGAGGTAGGTGTAGTTGGGGATGGCCATGAACTTGGCGTAGCATGGCCTCCCCAACACTGCGTGGTAGGTTCCTCAAAACCTGACCACCTCGAACGTGAGGGTCTCCCTTCGAAAGTTGGAGGGCGTCCCAAAGCAGACGGGTAGATCGAGTTGTCCGAGGGGTTGGACGCGCTTCCCGGGGATGATCCCGTGGAAAGGCGCAGCGCCCGTCCGGACCGAGGATAGATCGATCCGCAGGAGCCCAAGGGTCTCGGCGTAGATGATGTTAAGGCTGCTGCCTCCGTCCATGAGGACCTTGGTGAGCCTGACGTTGCCGATGATGGGGTCGACAACGAGCAGATATTTCCCCGGGCTCAGCACATGGTCGGGATGGTCGGCCTGGTCGAAGGTGATGGGCTTGTCGGACCAGTCTAGGTAGACTGGCGCCGCCACCTTTACCGAGTAGACCTCCCGACGCTCTTGCTTGCGGTGTTGAGCCGAGGCGTTTGCCGCTTGCCCACCGTAGATCATGAAGCAGTCGTGGACCTCGGGGAACTCTCCTGCCCTGTGATCTTCCTTCTTAGGCTTGTCGAGAGCCTTGCCACCCTCCGCGGGTGGCCCAGCCTTGTGAAAGTGGCGTCGAAGCATGGCACACTCCTCGAGGGTGTGCTTGATGGGCCCCTGATGATAGGGGCACGGCTCCTTGAGCATCTTGTCGAAGAGGTTGGCACCTCCAAGAGGTTTCTGAGGGTTCTTGTACTCGGCGGCGGCGACAAGGTCCGCGTCGACGGCGTCGCGTTTCGCTTGCGACTTCTTCTTGCCTTTCTTCTTGGTGCCGCGCTGAGTTGACGCCTCGGGGACATCTTCCGGTGGGCGGCCCTAGGGCTGCTTGTCCTTCCGGAAGATGGCCTCAACCGCCTCCTGGCCAGAGGCGAACTTGGTGGCGATGTCCATCAGCTCGCTCGCCCTGGTGGGGGTCTTGCGACCCAGCTTGCTCACCAGGTCGCGGCAGGTGGTGCCGGCGAGGAACGTGCCGATGACATCTGAATCGGTGACGTTGGGCAGCTCGGTGCGCTGCTTCGAGAATCGCCGGATGTAGTCCCAGAGAGACTCTCCCGGCTGCTGGCGGCAGCTTCAGAGATCCCAGGAGTTTCCAGGGCGCACGTACGTGCCTTGGAAATTGCCGGCGAAGGCTTGGACCAGGTCGTCCCAGTTGGAGATCTGCCTCGGAGGCAGGTGCTCCAGCCAGTCTCGAGCAGTGTCGGAGAGGAACAGGGGGAGATTGCGGATGATGAGATTATCATCGTCCGTTCCACCCAGTTGGCAGGCCAGCCGATAGTCCGCGAGCCACAGTTCCGGTCTCGTCTCCCCCGAGTACTTTGTGATAGTAGTCAGGGTTCGGAACCGGGTCGGGAACGGCGCCCGTCGTATGGCGCGGCTGAAAGCCTGTGGACCGGGTGGTTCGGGCGAAGGACTCCGATCCTCCCCGCTGTCGTAGCGTCCCCCACGCCTGGGGTGGTAGCCTCGGCGCACCCTCTCATCGAGGTGGGCCCGACTGCTGCGGTGATGGTGCTCGTTGCCGAGGCGACCCGGGGCCGCAGGCGCTGTGTTGCGCGTGCGCCCAGTGTGGACCGAGGCTTCCCGCATGCATCGGGAAGTCGCGGCGCGATGTTCCGAGGGGTACCCCTGCCTTCGGAGGCGGAGCTTTCGGCCCGTCGGACCGTGGTGTCCTCCAGGAGATTCTTGAGCTCTCCCTGGATACGCCGCCCCTCAGTGGTTGATGGCTCCGGCATCGCGCGGAGAAGTATTTCCGCTGCGGCCAGGTTTTGGCTGACTCCACTGGAAACCGGTGGCGGCCTTACCCTAACGTCGTCGGCGATGCGGTGCTGGATGCCCTGGGGGAGATGACGCGCTTCTCCGGCCAGAGGTTGGCCTGCCCATTCCTGCCCGATGTTCCGGCAGATCGGCTCAAGCGTTCCTGCTCCCTCGTCGAGCCTGGCCTGCATCTCGCGGATTTGCTCGAGCTGTGGGTCATGACCCCCTGCCGGGACGGGGTCCACAGCTAGCTCCCGAAGGATGCCAACGCGAGGCACGAGCCTAGGGGGATCACCGTTCTCCGGTATACCAAGATGGTTGCCTTCGCCGGGACCCCCTAGATCGACGTGGAAACATTCGCGACTTGGACCGTAGTCCTCGTCGCCGAGGCTACGGCTACCGTCAGAACAGTCAGAAAGGTAGTAGTCGCATGCGGTCATGAAGTCCCGCACGGCACTGGGGTTACCAAGTCCGGAGAAATCCCAACAGAGGTCGGGCTCGCCATCTTCCTCGGACCCTGAGGGCCCATAGGTCGAGATGGCCGTCAGCCAGTCCCAGGGTGACCGCACACGATACCCCAGAGGGTTTGGACTCGCCTCTATGAGAATGTCCACTGAAGCGGAGTTGCTTGGCGGGTCGAGGCCGAATCCAAAAAGCACGAGATGGGAATCGGTTGGTACCTTTTGGTCGACGGGCGGTGACGAAGTCACGTCAGGGACTGACTGCACCGTCGTCTCAGGTACGAGGGTGACGCCCAGCAAGTCCTTCGCGAGCGTGCTGGCGTCGTCCGTTTGCTTGAGGTTGGTGTGTTGCGGGGAGACGGCGCTCGTCTTCGTCTCAGACGCGAGGCCGATGCCCGACACGCTCTCCGTTGGGGCGCCGGCGCCGTCGACTCGCTCGACAGCCAAAGAGGTGCCGCCTCCTGCTTGGCCTTGGTTGCCCTGCCTCCTCCTCCGTCGGCGGGGGAGGGGATGGGACAAGCCCGAATGTCGTCCTTCCACCACGTGGGGAAGGCGTCGTCGATTTCCCCGCCGGCGGGCGGGTTGTCGACCGCCATTGTCGCTGTCGCGCGGAAGGGGAAGGAGTATCATGTCGTAGCTGCCGTCGAGGGACATGAACTCAAGACTCCCGAAATGGAGCACCGTCCCGGGCTGGAGAGGTTGCTGGAGACTGCCCATCTGGAGCTTGACGGGAAGCTATTCGTCAACACGCAGCAGACCCCTACCTGGCGCGCCAACTGTCGGCGTTTCGACCCCGGGGGTCCCTGGACCGACGAGTAAATTGTCGCCGCGTGCCCCAGCCCAGATGGGTCGGCGCGAGGCGGAATGCGAAGGGGGGGAGAGCAGCCGGAGGGAGACAGGCGTGGGAGGTGGAACCCGTGGCCTTCGTGTTAGCCCCGCGCCCAGGTCGGGTGCGCTTGCAGTAGGGGGTTACAAGCGTCCACGCGGGAGGGAGCGAGCGGCCTTGCGCGAGCGCCGTCCCGTCCTTCCCCGCATGGCCAACCCTCTGTAAGACGGCCCTGGACCTCCTTTTTATAGGCGTAAGGAGAGGATCCAGGTGTACAATGGGGGGTGTAGCAGTGTGCTAACGTGTCTAGCGGAGGAGAGCTAGCACCCTAAGTACATGCCATCGTGGCAGCCGGAGAGGTTTTGGCACCCAGTTCGTGTGATGTCGTGGCCGTCGGAGGAGCACTGGAGCCTGGCGGAAGGACAGCTGTCGGGGCTGTCGAGTCCTTGCTGACGTCCTCTTGCTTCCGTAAGGGGGCTGAGAGCCACCATCGTCACAGGGCATACGGGGCGCCATCATTACTCGTATGGTGGAGCGAGCCAGATGGGACGCCGGTCTTGTTCCCCATAGCCTGAGTCAGCTCGGGGTAGGGTAATGATGGCGCCTCCTGTCGACGTGGTCGGTCAGTGCCCTAGGTTGGGCGAGGTGGAGGCTCCTCCGAGGTCGAGGTCGAGTCTGTCTTCCAAGGTCGAGGTCGAGTCCGAGCCCTCGGGTCGGACAAGGCGGAGACCATCGGCTGAGGCCAGGGCTAAGTTCGAGCCCCGAGTTCGAGCCCTGGGGTCGGGCGAAGCGGAGTTTGTCATCCTTCGGGGCTGAGCCCGAGTCCGAGCCCTGGGGTCGGGCGAAGCGGAGTTCGTCGTCTTCCGGGGCTGAGCCCGAGTCCGAGCCCTGGGGTCGGGCGAAGCGGGGTTCGTCGTCTTCCGGGGCTGAGCCCGAGTCCGAGCCCTGGGCTCGGGTGGAGCGGAGTTCGTCGTCTTCCAGGGCTGAGCCCGAGTCCGAGCCCTGGGGTCGGGCGAAGCGGGGTTCGTCGTTGAAAGGGAATTAGGCTTACACCTAGTCCCTAATTAATTTTGGTGGTTGAATTGCCCAACACAAATAATTGGACTAACTAGTTTGCTCTAGATTATATGTTCTACAGGTGTCAAAGGTTCATCTACAACTATACTAAATCGACTGTCCGGAATACCGTAGATTATTCTGGACAGGAGAAGCTTTTTGGAAAAACAGGCCAAGCGCGGACCATCCGGGCCCTTGCGGCGGACCGTCCGCGACACAAGGATGACCCTCGAACAGAACCAATGCAAAAATCCGAGTCTGCACTATGGACCGTCCGGAGGATAAGCGCGGACCGTCTAAGACCTCGGTCGGACCGTCCGGCCTCAGGCGCGGACCGTCCGGTAGGCAAGGATCCGAAAAACCCGAAGGTGACGGGTTCGGAAGAATGAATTATAGCGGCCTCGCGGACCGTCCGGGGTGCACGACCGGACCATCCGCGACTGGGTCTGTCTGACATCTGACGACACATTAAATGCAATATAGTCGTTGATATAGCCGTTACTGCTGACCGTTGCATTTTCAGCCGTTGATCTACAGGGGCGGACCATCCGGACCTGGCGGGCGGACCGTCCGCGCTCAGCAGAATGGAGTAACGGCTAGGAAGTGGTTGGTGGCTATAAATACAACCCCAACCACCTCCATTCATAACACCCAAGCATTCCAACCTTCAACATTCAATACAAGAGCTAGCAATCCATTCCAAGACACATTCAAAGCCTCCATCTCTCCAAGTTTCACAATTGAGAAAAGAGATCATTAGTGATTAGTGACTTGAGAGAGAAAGTGATCCGTGTGTTATTTGTCGCTCTTGTCGCTTGGTTTTTGCAATCGTGCTTTCTTTCAATCTTCATTGCGATCAAACTCACTTGTAATTGAGGCGAGAGACACCAATCTTGTGGTGGTCCTTGTGGGAACTTCGTGTTCCAAGCATTTGAGAAGAGAAAGCTCACTCGGTCCGAGGGACCGTTTGAGAGAGGGAAAGGGTTGAAAGAGACCCGGCCTTTGTGGCCTCCTCAACGGGGAGTAGGTTTAAAAGACCGAACCTCGGTAAAACAAATCCACGTGTCTCACTTCATTATTCGCTTGCGATTTGTTTTGCACCCTCTCTCACGGACTCTATTATATTTCTAACGCTAACCCGGCTTGTAGTTGTGATTATTTTTGAGAATTTCAGTTTCGCCCTATTCACCCCCCCTCTAGGCGACTTTCAATTGGTATCAGAGCTCGGTGCTTCATTAGAGCCTAACCGCTCGAAGTGATGTCGGGAGATCACACCAAGAGGGAGATGGAGACCGGCGACAAGCCCACTACGAGCCAAGGGAGTACTTCATCGGAAGAGTCCCGCACCAAGAGGAAGGAGAAGAAGAAGGACTCCTCTAAACGGAAGGAGAAAAGATCTTCTTCCTCAAACCACAAAGAGAAGAAGGAAAAATCTTCTTCCCACAAGTCGCATCGGAAAGGCGACAAGCACAAGAGGATGAGGAAGGTGGTCTACTACGAGACCGACACTTCATCAACATCGACCTCCGACTCCGATGCGCCGTCCGTAACTTCTAAGCGCCAAGAGCGCAAGAAGTTTAGTAAGATCCCCTTACACTATCCTCGCACACCTAGACATACTCCATTACTTTCCGTTCCATTAGGCAAACCGCCAACTTTTGATGGCGAAGATTATGCTAGGTGGAGTGATTTAATGAAATTTCATCTAACCTCACTCCACAAAAGTATATGGAATGTTGTTGAGTTCGGAGCACAGGTACCATCCATAGGGGATGAGGATTATGATACGGACGAGGTGGCCCAAATCGAGCACTTCAACTCTCAAGCTACAACCATACTCCTCGCCTCTCTAAGCAAGGAGGAATACAACAAGGTGCAAGGGTTGAAGAATGCAAAGGAGATTTGGGACTTACTCAAGACCGCGCACGAGGGTGATGAACTCACCAAGATCACCAAACGGGAAACGATCGAGGGGGAGCTCGGTCGTTTTCGTCTTCGCCAAGGGGAGGAGCCACAAGATATGTACAACCGGCTCAAAACCTTGGTGAACCAAGTGCGCAACCTCGGGAGTAAGAAGTGGGACGACCACAAGGTGGTTAAGGTTATTCTAAGATCTCTCATTTTCCTTAACCCCACTCAAGTTCAATTAATTCGTGGTAATCCTAGATACACACTAATGACTCCCGAGGAAGTAATCGGGAATTTTGTGAGCTTTGAATGTATGATCAAGGGCTCAAAGAAGATCAACGAGCTTGATGAACCCTCCACGTCCGAAGCACAACCGGTGGCATTCAAGGCGATGGAGGAGAAGAAGGAGGAGTCTACACCAAGTAGACAACCAATTGACGCCTCCAAACTCGACAATGAGGAGATGGCTTTAATCATCAAAAGATTTCGCCAAATCCTCAAGCAACGGAGGGGGAAGGACTACAAACCCCGCTCCAAGAAAGTATGCTACAAATGTGGTAAGCCCGGTCATTTCATTGCAAAATGTCCTATATCTAGTGACAGTGTCAGGGGCGATGACAAGAAGGGAAAGAGGAGAGAAAAGAAGAAGTACTACAAGAAGAAGGGCGGCGATGCCCATGTTTGCCGGGAGTGGGACTCCGACGAGAGCTCCACAGAGTCCTCTTCCGACGAGGACGCCACCAACATCGCCGTCACGAAGGGACTCCTCTTCCCCAACGTCGGCCACAAGTGCCTCATGGCAAAGGACGGCAAAAGGAAGAAGGTTAAATCTAAATCCTCCACTAAATATGAATCCTCTAGTGAAGATAATGTTAGTGATGAGGAGAATAATTTGCATACCCTTTTTGCCGATCTTAACATGGAACAAAAGGAAAAATTAAATGAATTTATTAGTGCTATTCATGAGAAGGATGATCTCTTGGACTCTCAAGAGGACTTCCTTATTAAGGAAAACAAAAAGCATGTTAAGGTTAAAAATGCTTATGCTCTACAAGTTGAAAAATGTGAAAAATTGTCTAGTGAGCTAAGCACCTGCCTGAGACTATTGACAACCTTAGAAATGAAAATGCTAGATTAATTGCTAAGGTTGATTCTCATGTTTGTGATGCTTCAATTCCCAATCTTAGAAATGATAATGATGATTTGCTTGCTAAGATTAAGAAATTGAATGATTCTCTTGCTAGCCTTAGAATAGAAAATGAAAATTTGATTGCTAAGGCTAAGGATTTTGATGTTTGCAATACTACTATTTCCGACCTCAGAACTAAGAATGATATGTTGCATGCTAAGGTTGTAGAACTAAAATCTTGCAAACCCTCTACATCTAATGTTGAGCATGTTTCTATTTGTACTAGATGTAGAGATGTTGATATCAATGCTATTCATGATCACATGGTATTAATTAAACAACAAAATGATCATATAGCAAAATTAGATGCTAAAATTGCCGAGCATAACTTAGAAAATGAAAAGTTTAAATTTGCTAGAAGTATGCTTTATAATGGGAGACGCCCTGGCATCAAGGATGGCATTGGCTTCCAAAGGGGAGACAATGTCAAACTTAATGCCCCTCCTAAGAACTTGTCTTACTTTGTTAAGGGTAAGGCTCCCATGCCTCAGGATAACGAGGGTTACATTTTGTACCCTGCCGGCTATCCTGAGAGCAAAATTAGGAGAACTCATTCTAGGAAGTCTCACTCTGGCCCTAACTATGCTTTTATGTATAAGGGTGAGACATCTAGCTCTAGGCAACCAACCCGTGCCAAGTTGCCTAGAAAGAAAACTCCTATTGCATCAAATGATCATAGCATTTCATTTAAGACTTTTGATGCATCTTATGTTTTGACTAACAAATCCGGCAAGGTAGTTGCCAAGTTTGTTGGGGGCAAACACAAGGGCTCCAAGACTTGTGTTTGGGTACCCAAAGTTCTTGTTTCTAATGCCAAAGGACCCAAAACCGTTTGGGTACCTAAAGTCAAGAACTAAAATTGTTTTGTAGGTTTATGCATCCAGGGGCTCAAGTTGGATACTCGACAGCGGGTGCACAAACCACATGACAGGGGAGAAGAAGATGTTCTCCTCATATGAGAAAAACCAAGATCCCCAACGAGCTATCACATTCGGGGATGGAAATCAAGGTTTGGTCAAAGGATTGGGTAAAATTGCTATATCACCTAACCATACTATTTCAAATGTTTTTCTTGTAGATTCATTAGATTACAATTTGCTTTCCGTATCCCAATTATGTCAAATGGGCTACAACTGTCTATTTACTGATATAGGTGTTACTGTCTTTAGAAGAAGTGATGATTCAATAGCATTTAAGGGAGTGTTAGAGGTGTAATACCCAAAATTGTATTAAAAGATGATATAGTGAATTCCTTATCTTATGTGCCATATTTGCATCATAAAAAGAGCATACATGAAAGTTGGAGGTAAATTAAAACAAATGATAAAAAGAATATGCATCATGTTGGAGTTTTATATGTTTGCACATTAAATAAAATAATAAGGGTAATAACAAAAAGATAATAATTCTAAAGGATTGGATCAAACCCTAAATAGAAATTAGAGTTTGGAAATAAGAAAAAGAGAAGGGATATAAAAATAATATAAAAATATTTCAAAAAAAATTGGCATTCTTAATTTCACAACATGATTGAATAATAAACTTGCACAAGGTTTGAAACTAAATTCGAATTCAAATTGATTTTTAAAAGAAAGAAAAGAAAATGGGAGATGAAAAGAAAAGGAAAAAAGAAAAATCCCACTGTTGGGCCCAACCCCAATTCGGCCCACCTGGGGTTGACACTGCGCGCCGGCCCACCTCTCAATTCCGCTGTGCCTGTTACGCGGGCCCCACTGGCAGGCACTCGTCTCACGCGCGCCCGGTTTCTTAGTCTCTGCCATGTGGGCCATAATGGTCGGCTTCTTCAACCGTGAGCTCAGGCTCCTAATCCGCGTAACAACTCGTCCGCCGCACCTATTCCCTCCGCGATCTTCGCCAGTCGGGTAATGAGATCCTCCGGTGAACTCGCGTGGTGGTTGGGAGTCGGACACCTTCCCATGCATATAAATGCGGCCCGGCTACAACCCTCCCCTACTCCATTGAATCTCGAGCGCCGCCGCCGGGGGAATCCGAGTCTCCAACTCGCCGTCGACATACCGCACAGCTTAGAGCTCGGGCCTTGCCCTTGAAACGTCGCTGCGCCGGGAGGAAGGTGTTGCCCCGCATCTGTGCTACTCCACGGGCAGGGCAGTCCGGGAATTCCTCGCCGGTGCTCGCGCCCGATCTCTCTCCGCACCCTCATCGTGGCCTGCTTCCGCCATAGTTCCGCACGCTCGGTAAGCCACACTACTGTGTTCACCATTGTGCTCTCACTGTTTAGGTAGTCTCGGCCGGGGAAATTAGTCGCCAGCGGGCCATTTTGGCCGTCGCCGGCAAGCTCGCCGCCGCGGATCCGCCCTTCACCGTGGACCACGCTCCTGCTTGCACGATTCGTGGAAATCAACCCTTTCCTATGTTGGCCAGGGCACGTTTCTCGTTTTGAGCGCTTCGGATTCGAGAATGAGGCATCTGGGAGGGTGATGGCGTGTCGCCGGCGATGGTGCGTCGCCGTTGTTGGGCGGCGCCACTGCGTGTGGGCGCGAATTGGGACGAAGGGCTGTGGACCATTGATCTTTGAATCAAGGGCTGGGATTAGATCCCGAATAACGTTTCGGAATGGATGGTGGTGACCGTTGGATCCTGGTTGGAGGGCACAGATCGGTTTGCGTCTTAATAAAATCCTGGCCTTTGGATCTTGATCCGAGGGCTTGAATCGCATACCGGTTCGATTAAAACGCGATCTAATCTGGACCGTCAGAGTTAGATCGGGCGGTTGAGACTTCATGATACCCCTTCGGCCAGGCGCTTTTTCATAAGAGACCCTCTGTTTATTTGAAATCAACCCGCCGTCCAGAGCACTGTGCGCTGTGTCTCTGTAATTTTACCCCGAGCCCCTTGGGTTTCTCTGGATTTGAGGCCCAGTCCAGAACATAATAAAACCAGGGAAAATGATTAATAAATAGATTTTTAATATGAAAATAATTGTTAAAACTTAGATAATTCATAGAAAATCCATTTTAGCTCCAAATTGAACCATTCCAGTTTCTAAAATTTTGTAATAATGTTCTTCATCATTTAGTGTCTTTGTTTTGACATGAACTCTGTCAGAAAATTTATTTATCATTTAATCATATTTTAATCACATTAAACCTTAGGAAATTCATAACTTAAAACCTACAACTCCAAAATTAATAATTCTTTTTCCTGTGATCTTATTTTAATATGTAGATTAATAATATGTATTTTGGCATATATGTTTGGTGTAATGTTAATTTTGCCTATACACTGTTTGTTTGTATTGCTACGACTAGTGCGAGGTCACGAGTCATCTGAAGATCATCCTGGTACCTGGAATCTCAAGGCCCAGGCAAGTTGTGCCCTTGATCACTTCTTTTCACCTACTCATGTTCTAATTAATCATAATGATCTGCATAGGTTAATTTTGATGGGACCCAATAGGATACCCCAGTTTGTCTATCTCTATACCTTGTTTACTACTGAACCTTCTGGGTAGTACTTGCTAGTGCTATATTTGGTTTTGGGTATGGAGATACACTTTATTCATGATTACACTTTTGTTATCAGTTGTTATTTATGGTTCATGTTAAGATCATTATGTTAATTGGAACATGGAGAACCACCCGGGAAAACAGTGCTACCACGAGGGTGGAATGGGACGCCCTTGGCTGATTAATTAGGAAAGCTAGTGGAAGACTACCTTACCCGAAAGGGGCAAGGGCAGTAGGGGAGAGGTCAGTGTAGGGAGGCCCTCGGGAGGATTTTGCTGCGATGGCGGTCCTGCAAGGGATTCCTGCACTGGATCTTCCTATAAACTGTAGCGGGTTTTCGGAAGCTAGTGGAACTTTGTAAAGGCCTCGTAGTGGATCCCTAGCCATTCACCTCGGAAGTGTCTAAGGGCTTTGCAAACCCTGGCGACATGGGATACACGACTTGTGGGTAAAGATGCGCAACCTCTGCAGAGTGTAAAACTGGTATACTAGCCGTGCTCACGGTCATGAGCAGCTCGGACACTCACATGATTAATTTATGGAACTAAAACTCAATTTGTCATATGCATTGCATCGCAGGTGAAGTTGTTACTTTTGTTCTACTATTTAACTGGGTTGGTTTTTACTTATACTTAGTAACTGCTAATAAAATTTTGACCAACTTTAAAAGCAATGCTCAGCTCTAACCACCTTCTTTGGTAAGCCTTACACTTCACATGAGCTCCCACCTTTGGCGAGTTCATGCACATTATTCCCCACAACTTGTTGAGCGATGAACGTATGTGAGCTCACTCTTGCTGTCTCACATACACCACAGGTCAAGACCAGGTACTGCAGGATGATGCTCATGGAGGATGCTGCGATGAGTTCGTGAGAGGTCTAGGTCGTCGTCTCCCAGTCAACTTTGGGTTGCTGGACCGTTGTCTCCTTATAATGTAATTATTTATTTTGTATAGAACTCCTGTTATATATAAAGATGTGACATTCGATCCTGTGCCACTATACATCATATGTATGAGACTTGGTCCCAGCATACCTGGTGTTTATGTTAACCCCGGGTTTTGGACCCCTAAAATCCGGGTGTTACAGAAGTGGTATCAGAGGAATGTTGACTATAGGACGAAACCTAGATAGAACTGGACAACCATTGTCTACTTACCTTTGCTACTCTGATTCTTTTCTAAACTTATCTTAATCTATTCTCATCTATTTCCGCTTTACTCTGATTATTCTTATCTTTTCTTTCTAAAAGACAAATGTGGATTTCACACTTTGAAATCTTGTGCCTAAAGTGACTTTAGGAATAGGAGACCTAATCTTAGGGACAAAAACAAAACTATTTTTATAAGTGTCTATATATTTGAATGTTTGTTCTTATGATATCTGTCTGATTTGGATCTTTGATTGAGTGTGATGGGTTGTGGAGTAATGTCCACAATTGCATCTGCATATACACATAGGTATGAAAATATATTTATAAAATAACTAGACAACCTAGGTTATCCCCCTTGGAACATATCTAAGAGATTTATCTTATCCTAAAAGATCTCATTCTAACCAATTCATCTTATCTTAAAAGATTCTCCCTTATCTTAATAGATCCATCTCATCTTAAAAGATACTTATCCTATCTTGAAAAGATTGTATCTCATCCTAATAGGTCTAACTGGTCCCAAAAGATTCTATCTTATCCTTATAGATCCATCTTATCCTAATAGGCATACTTATCCTACCCTAGTAGATCTATTTAACCTAAACTAGTCTAATCTAGTCTAGCTCCTACTTAATCTAATATGATCTAATCTAGTGTGTGTTACTTAATGCTGGTACAAAAGATATGGCCATGCTCCTAATTCACTTAAGTCTAAATTGGTGACTTAGATCAGTTCAGCCATACCCAGGTTACATACCCTATCCAAACCATACAGAAGCAAAACAATCAAACCAGATTCTGACTAATCTCATTTAACTCATAGCCATCTACTAAACTAATCTAACATGGCCTACTTAATCAGACTAATGCTACAGGTAAGAAGGGATTAGACCTTACTAGTCAGGTGTTAACTTAGCACATTAGACTAACTCAACCATGAGCAGAAGATCTAACTCAACCAATAGATTCATAATGGATTGCATGATCTGTTTATCCCCACCTAACATCAAATAAACTTTTGATCTACATCATGTAGTCTATCTTATTCATAACTATTCTAACCATATTTCCCCCAACTCCGGTAATATACACTAGCTCCTAATCAAAGAGACAAGATCGAAGAATATGATCAACTTCATCAAGTAAGGATGAGCACCAACTCAAGTCTTCAAGGATCAAGTGAGGTCACCAAGATGAATCAAGATCCACAAAATCTTGGAGGAAGTCTTTCCTTACCCTACACTTTCTTACCTAAACCCATCTATGCTTTAAAGACATCTTCTATCCTACATAATTATGTGGACATACATATATACCTATGCTCTCCTAATAACTAACTAATAAAAAAAAGGAGAAACTCTTGATTTTTGAACTAACTAGAAACTGAAATTTAGACTACAATCTAAATTTGTTGTATCATGTTCCTTACAAATCTCGAGGACGAGATTATTTTTAAGGGGGGTAGGATTTGTAATACCCAAAATTGTATTAAAAGATGATATAGTGAATTCCTTATCTTATGTGCCATATTTGCATCATAAAAAGAGCATACATGAAAGTTGGAGGTAAATTAAAACAAATGATAAAAAGAATATGCATCATGTTGGAGTTTTATATGTTTGCACATTAAATAAAATAATAAGGGTAATAACAAAAAGATAATAATTCTAAAGGATTGGATCAAACCCTAAATAGAAATTAGAGTTTGGAAATAAGAAAAAGAGAAGGGATATAAAAATAATATAAAAATATTTCAAAAAAAATTGGCATTCTTAATTTCACAACATGATTGAATAATAAACTTGCACAAGGTTTGAAACTAAATTCGAATTCAAATTGATTTTTAAAAGAAAGAAAAGAAAATGGGAGATGAAAAGAAAAGGAAAAAAGAAAAATCCCACTGTTGGGCCCAACCCCAATTCGGCCCACCTGGGGTTGACACTGCGCGCCGGCCCACCTCTCAATTCCGCTGTGCCTGTTACGCGGGCCCCACTGGCAGGCACTCGTCTCACGCGCGCCCGGTTTCTTAGTCTCTGCCATGTGGGCCATAATGGTCGGCTTCTTCAACCGTGAGCTCAGGCTCCTAATCCGCGTAACAACTCGTCCGCCGCACCTATTCCCTCCGCGATCTTCGCCAGTCGGGTAATGAGATCCTCCGGTGAACTCGCGTGGTGGTTGGGAGTCGGACACCTTCCCATGCATATAAATGCGGCCCCGCTGCAACCCTCCCCTACTCCATTGAATCTCGAGCGCCGCCGCCGGGGGAATCCGAGTCTCCAACTCGCCGTCGACATACCGCACAGCTTAGAGCTCGGGCCTTGCCCTTGAAACGTCGCTGCGCCGGGAGGAAGGTGTTGCCCCGCATCTGTGCTACTCCACGGGCAGGGCAGTCCGGGAATTCCTCGCCGGTGCTCGCGCCCGATCTCTCTCCGCACCCTCATCGTGGCCTGCTTCCGCCATAGTTCCGCACGCTCGGTAAGCCACACTACTGTGTTCACCATTGTGCTCTCACTGTTTAGGTAGTCTCGGCCGGGGAAATTAGTCGCCAGCGGGCCATTTTGGCCGTCGCCGGCAAGCTCGCCGCCGCGGATCCGCCCTTCACCGTGGACCACGCTCCTGCTTGCACGATTCGTGGAAATCAACCCTTTCCTATGTTGGCCAGGGCACGTTTCTCGTTTTGAGCGCTTCGGATTCGAGAATGAGGCATCTGGGAGGGTGATGGCGTGTCGCCGGCGATGGTGCGTCGCCGTTGTTGGGCGGCGCCACTGCGTGTGGGCGCGAATTGGGACGAAGGGCTGTGGACCATTGATCTTTGAATCAAGGGCTGGGATTAGATCCCGAATAACGTTTCGGAATGGATGGTGGTGACCGTTGGATCCTGGTTGGAGGGCACAGATCGGTTTGCGTCTTAATAAAATCCTGGCCTTTGGATCTTGATCCGAGGGCTTGAATCGCATACCGGTTCGATTAAAACGCGATCTAATCTGGACCGTCAGAGTTAGATCGGGCGGTTGAGACTTCATGATACCCCTTCGGCCAGGCGCTTTTTCATAAGAGACCCTCTGTTTATTTGAAATCAACCCGCCGTCCAGAGCACTGTGCGCTGTGTCTCTGTAATTTTACCCCGAGCCCCTTGGGTTTCTCTGGATTTGAGGCCCAGTCCAGAACATAATAAAACCAGGGAAAATGATTAATAAATAGATTTTTAATATGAAAATAATTGTTAAAACTTAGATAATTCATAGAAAATCCATTTTAGCTCCAAATTGAACCATTCCAGTTTCTAAAATTTTGTAATAATGTTCTTCATCATTTAGTGTCTTTGTTTTGACATGAACTCTGTCAGAAAATTTATTTATCATTTAATCATATTTTAATCACATTAAACCTTAGGAAATTCATAACTTAAAACCTACAACTCCAAAATTAATAATTCTTTTTCCTGTGATCTTATTTTAATATGTAGATTAATAATATGTATTTTGGCATATATGTTTGGTGTAATGTTAATTTTGCCTATACACTGTTTGTTTGTATTGCTACGACTAGTGCGAGGTCACGAGTCATCTGAAGATCATCCTGGTACCTGGAATCTCAAGGCCCAGGCAAGTTGTGCCCTTGATCACTTCTTTTCACCTACTCATGTTCTAATTAATCATAATGATCTGCATAGGTTAATTTTGATGGGACCCAATAGGATACCCCAGTTTGTCTATCTCTATACCTTGTTTACTACTGAACCTTCTGGGTAGTACTTGCTAGTGCTATATTTGGTTTTGGGTATGGAGATACACTTTATTCATGATTACACTTTTGTTATCAGTTGTTATTTATGGTTCATGTTAAGATCATTATGTTAATTGGAACATGGAGAACCACCCGGGAAAACAGTGCTACCACGAGGGTGGAATGGGACGCCCTTGGCTGATTAATTAGGAAAGCTAGTGGAAGACTACCTTACCCGAAAGGGGCAAGGGCAGTAGGGGAGAGGTCAGTGTAGGGAGGCCCTCGGGAGGATTTTGCTGCGATGGCGGTCCTGCAAGGGATTCCTGCACTGGATCTTCCTATAAACTGTAGCGGGTTTTCGGAAGCTAGTGGAACTTTGTAAAGGCCTCGTAGTGGATCCCTAGCCATTCACCTCGGAAGTGTCTAAGGGCTTTGCAAACCCTGGCGACATGGGATACACGACTTGTGGGTAAAGATGCGCAACCTCTGCAGAGTGTAAAACTGGTATACTAGCCGTGCTCACGGTCATGAGCAGCTCGGACACTCACATGATTAATTTATGGAACTAAAACTCAATTTGTCATATGCATTGCATCGCAGGTGAAGTTGTTACTTTTGTTCTACTATTTAACTGGGTTGGTTTTTACTTATACTTAGTAACTGCTAATAAAATTTTGACCAACTTTAAAAGCAATGCTCAGCTCTAACCACCTTCTTTGGTAAGCCTTACACTTCACATGAGCTCCCACCTTTGGCGAGTTCATGCACATTATTCCCCACAACTTGTTGAGCGATGAACGTATGTGAGCTCACTCTTGCTGTCTCACATACACCACAGGTCAAGACCAGGTACTGCAGGATGATGCTCATGGAGGATGCTGCGATGAGTTCGTGAGAGGTCTAGGTCGTCGTCTCCCAGTCAACTTTGGGTTGCTGGACCGTTGTCTCCTTATAATGTAATTATTTATTTTGTATAGAACTCCTGTTATATATAAAGATGTGACATTCGATCCTGTGCCACTATACATCATATGTATGAGACTTGGTCCCAGCATACCTGGTGTTTATGTTAACCCCGGGTTTTGGACCCCTAAAATCCGGGTGTTACAAGAGGGTCAGCTATACTTGGTAGATTTTGATAGAGCTGAACTCGACACTTGCTTGGTTGCTAAGACTAACTTGGGTTGGCTCTGGCACCGCCGACTAGCCCATGTTGGAATGAAGAATCTTCATAAGCTTCTAAAGGGAGAACACATTTTAGGACTAATCGATGTTCATTTTGAGAAAGACAGGATTCGTAGCGCATGCCAAGCCGGGAAGCAAGTTGGCACTCATCATCCACACAAGAACATCATGACTAGTGACAGACCACTGGAGCTCCTACACATGGACCTATTCGGCCCGATCGCTTACATAAGCATCGGCGGGAGTAAGTACTGTCTAGTTATTGTGGATGATTATTCTCGCTTCACTTGGGTGTTCTTTTTGCAAGAAAAATCTCATACCCAAGAGACCTTAAAGGGATTCTTGAGACAGGCTCAAAATGAGTTCGACTTAAGGATCAAGAAAATTAGAAGCGACAACGGGACGGAGTTCAAGAACTCACAAAGGGAAGGCTTCCTTGAGGAGGAGGGCATCAAGCATGAGTTCTCTTCTCCCTACACTCCACAACAAAATGGTGTAGTGGAGAGGAAGAATCGAACTCTATTGGACATGGCAAGAACCATGCTTGATGAGTACAAGACACCGGATCGGTTTTGGGCCGAGGCGGTCAACACCGCTTGCTACGCCATCAACCGTTTATATCTACACCGAATCCTCAAGAAGACATCCTATGAACTCCTAACCGGTAAAAAGCCAAATATTTCATATTTTAGAGTTTTTGGTAGCAAATGCTTTATTCTTGTTAAGAGAGGTAGAAAATCTAAATTTGCTCCTAAAACTGTAGAAGGCTTTTTACTAGGATATGACTCAAACACAAGGGCATATAGAGTCTTTAACAAGTCCTCAGGACTTGTTGAAGTTTCTTGTTACGTTGTGTTTGATGAGACTAACGGCTCTCAAGTAGAGCAAGTTGATCTTGATGAGATAGGTGAAGAACAGGCTCCGTGCATCGCGCTAAGGAACATGTCCATTGGGGATGTGTGTCCTAAGGAATCCGAAGAGCCTCCAAATGCACAAGATCAACCCTCCTCCTCCACGCAAGCATCTCCACCAACCCAAAAAGAGGACGAGGCTCAAGTTGATGAAGGAGAAGATCAAATAGATGAGCCCCCTCAAGAAGACGGCAATAATCAAGGAGGAGATGCAAATGATCAAGACAAGGAGGATGAAGAACCAAGGCCGCCACACCCAAGAGTCCACCAAGCAATCCAACGAGATCACCCCATCGACACCATCCTCGGCGACATTCATAAGGGGGTAACTACTCGATCTCGTGTTGCACATTTTTGTGAGCATTACTCTTTTGTTTCCTCTATTGAGCCACACAGGGTAGAGGAAGCACTTCAAGATTCGGATTGGGTGATGGCGATGCAAGAGGAGCTCAACAACTTCACGAGGAACGAGGTATGGCATTTAGTTCCACGTCCTAATCAAAATGTTGTAGGAACCAAGTGGGTCTTCCGCAACAAGCAAGACGAGCATGGTGTGGTGACAAGGAACAAAGCTCGACTCGTGGCCAAGGGGTATTCACAAGTCGAAGGTTTGGATTTTGGTGAAACCTATGCACCTGTAGCTAGGCTTGAGTCAATTCGTATATTATTAGCCTATGCTACTTACCATGGCTTCAAGCTCTACCAAATGGACGTGAAAAGTGCCTTCCTCAACGGACCAATCAAGGAGGAGGTCTATGTTGAGCAACCTCCCGGCTTTGAAGATAGTGAGTATCCTAACCATGTCTATAGGCTCTCTAAGGAGCTTTATGGGCTTAAGCAAGCCCCAAGAGCATGGTATGAATGCCTTAGAGATTTCATTATTGCTAATGGCTTCAAAGTCGGCAAGGCCGATCCTACTTTATTCACTAAAACTCTTGACAATGATTTGTTTGTATGCCAAATTTATGTTGATGATATCATATTTGGGTCTACTAACGAATCTACATGTGAAGAATTTAGTAGGATCATGACACAGAAATTCGAGATGTCTATGATGGGGGAGTTGAAGTATTTCTTAGGATTTCAAGTCAAGCAACTCCAAGAGGGCACCTTCCTTAGCCAAACAAAGTACACTCAAGACATTCTAACCAAGTTTGGAATGAAGGATGCCAAGCCCATCAAGACACCCATGGGAACCAACGGGCATCTCGACCTCGACACGGGAGGTAAGTCCGTGGATCAAAAGGTATACCGGTCGATGATTGGTTCATTACTCTATCTATGTGCATCTCGACCGGACATTATGCTTTCCGTTTGCATGTGTGCAAGATTCCAATCCGACCCTAAGGAATCCCACCTTACGGCCGTAAAACGAATCTTGAGATATTTGGCTTATACTCCTAAGTTTGGGCTTTGGTACCCTAGGGGATCCACATTTGATTTGATTGGATATTCGGATGCCGATTGGGCGGGGTGTAAGATTAATAGGAAGAGCACATCGGGGACTTGCCAGTTCTTGGGAAGATCCTTGGTGTCTTGGGCTTCAAAGAAGCAAAATTCGGTCGCTCTTTCTACCGCCGAAGCCGAGTATATTGCCGCAGGCCATTGTTGCGCGCAATTGCTTTGGATGAGGCAAACCCTGCGGGACTACGGTTACAAACTAACCAAAGTTCCTCTTCTATGTGATAATGAGAGTGCAATCCACATGGCGGATAATCCCGTTGAGCATAGCCGCACTAAACACATAGCCATTCGGTATCATTTTCTTAGGGATCACCAACAAAAGGGGGATATCGAGATTTCATACATTAACACTAAAGATCAATTAGCCGATATCTTTACCAAGCCACTTGATGAACAAACTTTTACCAGACTTAGGCATGAGCTTAATATTTTTGATTCTAGGAATTTCTTTTGCTAATTTGCACACATAGCACACAAGTATACCTTTGATCATGTCTCTTTTATATATGCTATGACTAATGTGTTTTCAAGTGTATTTAAAACCAAGTCATAGGTATATTGAAAGGGAATTGGAGTCTTCGACGAAGACAAAGGCTTCCACTCCACTCTACTACTCATCCTTCGCCGTCACTCCGAGCATCTCTCCAACTTTGGTATAATCTTCACTCATTTATTTTATGACCAAAGGAGGAGAAAGTATTTCGTTGGGCTCTAATGATTCCGTTTTTGGCGATTCATGCCAAAGGGGGAGAAAATATGAGCCCAAAGCAAAAGGACCGCACCACCACCTAATTTTTTTTAAAAAAAAATTGGAGATTTTCAATTGGTCAATTTCAAATTGGTATCTTATTATGTTCTAAAGGGGGAGGAAGTAGTATTTCAAAAATGATATATCAAAACCCTCTTGAACACTAAGAGGAGGATCTCATTTAGGAGGAGTTTTGTTTAGTCAAAGGAAAAGCATTTGAAACAAGGGGAGAAAATTTCAAACTTGAAAATGCTTCGCAAAAATCTTACTCATTTACCTTTGACTATCTTGCAAAAAGTCCTTGAAAAGAATTTACAAAAGAATTTGCAAAACAAAACTTGTGGTGCAAGCGTGGTCCAAAATGTTAAAAATAAAGAAACAATCCATGCAAGAATTCTTATTGGCTCAATTCCAAGCAACCTTTGCACTTACATTATGCAAACTAGTTCAATTATGCACTTTTATATTTGCTTTGGTTTGTGTTGGCATCAATCACCAAAAAGGGGGAGATTGAAAGGGAATTAGGCTTACACCTAGTCCCTAATTAATTTTGGTGGTTGAATTGCCCAACACAAATAATTGGACTAACTAGTTTGCTCTAGATTATATGTTTTACAGGTGTCAAAGGTTCATCTACAACTATACTAAATCGACTGTCCGGAATACCGTAGATTATTCCGGACAGGAGAAGCTTTTTGGAAAAACAGGCCAAGCGCGGACCGTCCGGGCCCTTGCGGCGGACCGTCCGCGACACAAGGATGACCCTCGAACAGAACCAATGCAAAAATCCGAGTCTGCACTATGGATCGTCCGGAGGATAAGCGCGGACCGTCTGAGACCTCGGTCGGACCGTCCGGCCTCAGGCGCGGACCGTCCGGTAGGCAAGGATCCGAAAAACCCGAAGGTGACGGGTTCGGAAGAATGAATTATAGCGGCCTCGCGGACCGTCCGGGGTGCACGACCGGACCGTCCGCGACTGGGTCTGTCTGACATCTGACGACACATTAAATGCAATATAGCCGTTGATATAGCCGTTACTGCTGACCGTTGCATTTTCAGCCGTTGATCTACAGGGGCGGACCGTCCGGACCTGGCGGGCGGACCGTCCGCGCTCAGCAGAATGGAGTAACGGCTAGGAAGTGGTTGGTGGCTATAAATACAACCCCAACCACCTCCATTCATAACACCCAAGCATTCCAACCTTCAACATTCAATACAAGAGCTAGCAATCCATTCCAAGACATATTCAAAGCCTCCATCTCTCCAAGTTTCACAATTGAGAAAAGAGATCATTAGTGATTAGTGACTTGAGAGAGAAAGTGATCCGTGTGTTATTTATCGCTCTTGTCGCTTGGTTTTTGCAATCGTGCTTTCTTTCAATCTTCATTGCGATCAAACTCACTTGTAATTGAGGCAAGAGACACCAATCTTGTGGTGGTCCTTGTGGGAACTTCGTGTTCCAAGCATTTGAGAAGAGAAAGCTCACTCGGTCCGAGGGACCGTTTGAGAGAGGGAAAGGGTTGAAAGAGACCCGGCCTTTGTGGCCTCCTCAACGGGGAGTAGGTTTAAAAGACCGAACCTCGGTAAAACAAATCCGCGTGTCTCACTTCATTATTCGCTTGCGATTTGTTTTGCACCCTCTCTCACGGACTCTATTATATTTCTAACGCTAACCCGGCTTGTAGTTGTGATTATTTTTGAGAATTTCAGTTTCGCCCTATTCACCCCCCTCTAGGCGACTTTCAGTCGTCTTCCAGGGCTGAGCCCGAGTCCGAGCCCTGGGGTCGGGTGGAGCGGAGTTCGTCGTCTCCGGGGCTGAGCCCGAGTCCGAGCCCTGGGGTCGGGCGGAGCGGAGTTCGTCGTCTTCCGGGGCTGAGCCCGAGTCCGAGCCCTGGGGTCGGGCGAAGCGGGGTTCGTCGTCTTCCGGGGCTGAGCCCGAGTCCGAGCCTTGGGGTTGGGCGAAGCGGAGTTTCCTATGACGCCTGAGGCCGGACTTGGCTGCTGTCAGCCTCACTCTGTCGAGTGGCTCAGCAGTCGGAGCGGCGCAGGCGACGCTGTCCTCTTGTCAGACCGGTCAGTGGAGCGGCGAAGTGACTGCGGTCACTTCGGCTCTGTCGACTGGAGGGCGTGCATCAAGATAAAGGTGTCAGGCCACCTTTGCATTAAATGCCCCTGTGATTTGGTCGGTTGGCGTGGCGATTTGGCCAAGGTTGCTTTTTGGTGAAGACTGGGCCTCGGGCGAGCCGAAGGTGTGTCCGTTGCTGGAGGGGGTCCTCGGGCGAGACGTAGATCCTCCGGGGTCGGCTGCCCTTGCCCGAGGCTGGGCTCGGGCGAGGCGTGATCGCGTCCCTCGAATGGACCGATCCTTGACTTAATCGCATCCATCAGGCCTTTGCAGCTTTGTGCTGATGGGGGTTACCAGCTGAGATTTAGGAGTCTTGAGGGTACCCCTAATTATGGTCCCCGACAGGTGGTTATCTCCCAAATATTTGGAGTAAGAGGGTGTGGGTTTGAATGCTCACTTTGCACTATTTTTTGCACGGTGTGGTAGCGCTGAGGGTGAAGCCATGGTATCACCGGGTGCTCACATTAGGTTTTTAATAGATTACGTATGTGCCCATGCATTGCCACGAGGAGGGAGAGCGTGGGAGCGGCGCCTAGGCTACAAATATATTTTTTTGTTTATTTCTAAATATTAAGGTATATGTGGTCTGGTGGTTAGCCCCCAAATTTTTAGAGTACAGAGGTGTGAGTTCAAGTGCTCGTTTTGCACTATTTTTTGCGGACGCTGGGCGTGGGTGGGTGAAGCAATGGGAGCATCAGTTGCCATATTATGTTCTTAATAGAGTAGTATAGATAAATCCTTTTCAATGTTTGCAGACAAGATCAATGCAAAAATGTGAGGTCAGTTCGGATGGCCATGTGTTCTGAAATAAGTGATTACCCTTGTATTGGGCATGCTATGCAATACATGCAACAGGCTATGTTTGTAACCGAATGTGTCTAAAATATATCAGATACCTTTGTTCAGGTGGAGTGTTGAGACAAAGAAAGGAAAGAAATGGTGACTATCAAAACCGTTACGACATTAAGAAGTACATGGGTGCTACAATGGTAGAAATTGGCATGCTCGAGCAGCTTGCAAAATATACATATTACCTTAACCTCTTTAATTTTAATGATAATCACAAGAATTTAAGTGGTGGTATGTGGACATTCCATTTTATTATGATAATATGTACATTTTGCAGCCTATATCCTGAGAAAGAAGGATTTTGGTTTCTAGATATGACGTGATGATACCTTGATTAGGGAATGCATAAAAAAATAGGAGAGCATAATGATGTGCCTAATCTATAGAGTTGTTTGCTATAACATATGTAGTTTCTATGGTTAGAAACCACACACAAAGAAGCTTCCCACGTTCTATCAAGAAGGCTCTGGAGTTATTAAGGCTAGCTTTCAGTAGCAGGAGAGCAATAAAAAAGGGGAGAGTGGAGATTGGTATCATTGTATGGATGCTTACTGTAGTTGCCCTATTGTTGACTTTCGTGATGACGCGCATGGCCATCCAGTCGATGGATTCCAGCTACTCGTTGTTGTTGCCGGCGTGGTACCCAGCGCTGAGCTTCCTCTCCCTCCACAACTTGGTCCTCACCTGAGAAACAACGTGAAGGTCCATCATGGCAGATCCAATCTGCAAAGGCTCCTGCTAAGATCAGTGTGGCGCAGAGAGGGTGGGTGGGTGTGGGAGGAGGGGGTAACATCGCGCGCAGCGGCGGGCATCACAACGTTGGGGGAGAGGGGACGCGAGCACTTATGATGGGTGAAGATCCCGTGCATATCGTCGATGCGGGTGGAGCAGCAGCCGTGGGTGGGTTGGAGATCTCATCCATGTCACCGATGCGGGTAGAGCAGCTGCCGCGGGTGGGTTGGAGATCCTGTCCATGTCATCGATGTGGGTGGAGCGGCGCCGAGGCGCATGGATTTGCTGTCGCGATTGGGTTGGAGGCGGAGGTGGGGGCGATGCAGGGCATGGTCGGGTCTCTGCACCCGCGGGTAGGTAAGACTATCTTCTACGGTTCACTCTATATTTCTATCTCTATATCTCACTCACGTACGTCAGCGTTCTCTCTCCCTCTATATTTCTATTATGTACAACGATTCACTCTAGATCACCGCTCTATACCCCACCATAGTATTACTATACACATTTCTCTTCAACTAACTCAACTACCAATTTTTTATTTTCGTTTTCTACATGATGTCATCCACTGTTGCAAAATTTAGGACCCGTGTATATTATTTTTAATAATTATTGATTGTATAACTATTATGTCTACTAAGCATTGCACATTTTTTGTTACACTACATGTAGCCGCAATAATTTCTAAATAATCAATAATTCTCAAAATCGTAAACTTTCTCTTCGTTGATAGGCTCCAGAAGTAGCTACGAGTATTCATCAACAGAAATGAACGAAAGGTGGGTTCTTCTCGTGGACACGGAAGGGTGGTCCAGCGGAGATCCGCCACCGCCACCTGAGAGCCACCGTCGCGTGAGTGCTGCAAGTTGTCGGGCTTGAGAGTTGCAGCGCCACCTACCTTCCTCTGCCTGAGATCCACCTCAGGCGCCTGCGTGCCGTTGGCGAGTCCGAGAGGGAGCAAGATCTGGCACCAAGAGTGTGCTTCCTGCTTCCAGACGCGCGCTCTGGGTGAGAAAGTTTGGAAGCTCGCGACAGCGTCCTCGCCTCCGCCATGCTGATTGTCGTCTTCATCAATGACGAGCAGAGCTGGCGAAAGCTTCACCATAAACGAGTGAGCTGGGCGAAGAGGACAAGGACAACCGCCAGCACCTAGTAGTAGCACGCTGCATCTAGCGTGAGATGTTCTAAATCCCGTAGCGTAGGAGAGGAGGAAGGGGGCACCGGTGAGGAGAGCTCTGCGGGGGAGGGGAGGCAAGGCGGGGGCATGGTCGCGCGGGCGCCCACGATCTGTTCCTAATTAGTAGTAGGGATATATCTCCCTCTATCTATATTTTTATTGTATTTTACTAGACCTCCCTAATATATTGACCAACTCTCCATATATGTCGTGACTTTATTTAATATTTTTATCAGTTTTTAATTTAAAAATCATACAAAATTTATACTATCATATACATTACTATCATGTTATGAAGCTTAAACGTAATTAATATCACAAAGAAATATGGGCTGAAGGTAGTGCTCATCCATATGAGAGAGTATTATCTCTCCTCCTATATAGAGGGAGCTTTGGGGGAAGCTATTTTAAATATAGATGGCAGTCACACCCACAGGGTACGGGTGTCCATGGGTTTCACACTCATTAGTTGTGAGTTTAAGTGTCAAATTCCACCCATGGGTCTACATCCCGAACTGACCCATAAAATGGTAGGTTGGGTTTGTGTATGACTTTTTTACCCATGGGTGGCCAATGGACCCCATGATACAAATTTGAGTCCTTGTTCGCATATGATTTTGATCTAGCACCACCAAAATAAAAGTTTTAGGTCTTGAAATGTAATAAAACTTTGTAATTGACAATCTTATCATTGAAAAATTCGTGTGAAGTTTTAAATTTGAAATTCAAATTTTGTAAACGGCCTCGGATGTAAAAAATATCAAAATAGAACTTGTAGATCTTGAAAAGTTATGTAACTTTATAGTTGGTCATATTTTCAAATGAATTCATTTAGTGCCTCAAATAATCAAATTACTCTCTGTTTGTTATAGTACATGAGGAATGAAAACGTAATATAGACATAATTGATGTAGTAGTGTAGTGGTAGAGGAGGGTATGCGCGAGAGAGAGGTTGCGAGTTCGAATCTCATCTCATCATTCACAAAACATGTAAATTTGATTCAAAATAATATTGAAAAAATGATAGGGCGATGGGTATGGTAATGGGTAGTGGTTGGAGAGTTGTTCCCATGATTCACAAAACATGTAAATTTGATTCAAAATAATAGTGAAAATGGTAGGGCGATGGGTATGGTAATGGGTAGTGGTTGGAGAGTTGTTCCCATAATTTAAAAAATGTTTTATTATTTTTTGTTTTTTTGCGATTCTTAATTTGTCGAGTGCTTTTCAACACTCGGCAAAGTCTTTGCCGAGTGTCCGAAAAAAATACTCGGTAAAGAACCCTTTGCCGATAAAATGTTTATCGAGTATTCTTTGCCAAGTGTAACACTCGACAAAGAACGCGAGTCCAGTAGTGTAGCCTAATGAAACCTTAGGTCATCTTCACTCTTTAAAATATGAATTGATATTGCAAGTGTGCTTTATGCTTCTAAATAGTTATATTTGGTGTGCTTCTAAATAATAATATGTTTTATTGCTTTTTGCGGTTTGTTGCGACTTTAATCCGCCTACGACTGCGACTTCTACAGTATTTTGTCTCTATGAATTGCAGCTGCAGTTGTTCGAACAGTTGCAGTGGCTACGGCTGCAGGGCAGGTAAGCTAAGTTTTGTTTCTATTTGGTTTGTTGTTAAAATTTGCAAAAATTCTGTGTTGCTTTTGCTTATCAAATGTGTGGAAAATATTTCTGCTTAACTTTTGGCAGCTCTTGGTTGTCAAATGTTTGGCTTGGCAAATTTTAGAAACCAGTTGAGCAAGTCTTTAGCTCTACCTTAGCTAGTTGTCTCCGATCCGTGGTTTAACTCTTTGTCTCTTTTAGAGCAAACCACAAACTTGTCAAAATATGTTTTTGTGTTGTCGCGAATACAATTAACAATTATTTTATAGTTAAATAAAGATTTAAAAAGTTAACACATTAAAATACAAAGATAAATAATAAATCGTAAAAATAACAATTTACGTGTACTACTTGGTAATATTTGAATGTTGTTTGAAAATTTAGGCACCGAAGTGCATGTACTCTCTCTCACACACACATCATTTTTATACACTTAGATGTGTACTGTACGTAAAACACAGTAAAATTAATAATACTGTTGAGCACCAAATTGAGCCTTGCGGACGGTCCGGCCCTGAGGCCGGACGGTCCACGGTCCGGACAGTCCGCGCCTGTGGGCCGGACGGTCCGCGCATGCGCAGAACGGTTTAGGGTTCCGAGTTTTGTGCTACGGTTGTTAGCTAAAATCATGGGATAAGCTCGGAATCAGTTGTGTAAAGGGTCCAGCCCCCCTCCTCTATAAATAGAGAGGTCTACGGCCGATTTGTAATCATTATCAATCGAATCAATACAACTTCTATTTCGCATTTTATCCTAGGAGTAGTTCTAGTCTAGTTTAGGTTTAGATATCCAATCCCCAAATTCTCCGTCTCTCCTCGACTCTACGTCGATTAGAGGAGTCTAGGTCGGTCTACCCGAGCCTAGACACAACCTAGGATCTCTACTCCCCGACGGGGTCCCTCCTGGGAGCGAGATCCAGGCGCCGTCGGCGATCTTCCGCCGTCCCTGCGTACGCGCGGATCGTCCGGCCCCAGAGCGCGAACCGTCCGGTCGTCAGGTAGGAGCCCTAGCCGCGCACCAGGTCGCGGACCGTCCGGCCCCAGGCCGCGGACAGTCCGCCCCTGTGCAGAGAGTACCACCGCGCCTCGCACCAGGCCGCGGACCGTCCGGCCCCTGCGCGCGGACCGTCCGCCCCTGTGCAGAAGGCACCGCCACGGTTCTTGTTGAGTGTTTGGCGCTCCGAAAAGGCGTCAACATACTTTTTGGCGACTCCGCTGGGGAGAACACATCTAAGCTTATCAGATCGGCCCTCAATGGCCGGTTCAAAGGATAGCTCTGATATTTCTCTAAGCAACATCATAGAGCCGACTTGGGAAACCTTGCCGGCTGACGAGCAGCTCCAGTTTGAGGAGCACAAGGAGCGGATGATCCAGGAGGCGAAAGCAAAGTTCTTGGCCAACTTCAAAGTGGACAGGAACAACAAGGTCGTCCGGCATCGGGCGACGGATCCGGCTTCGCTCCAACCCACGCCAGATATCCCCAATGTAAGTAATACCAACGATCTGCAATCTCTTAGAAATTATGTAGAAGATCAGCGTGAACAAATGCAGAACATCATAGGGGGTATGCAAAGCGATCTTAAGAGACTAGTACGTGCATTCGATAAATCTAGTACCGCAAATTTTCCTTCGCACGAGGTTGAGTTAGGAGATAACGCGCGTAACACATCGGCTACAGGTTGTCACGACCAGTCACAACCCCTTTATGGGATGCCGATGGACACATTTCCTAAGCAATCGCAAATCGGCAGCAAACCAGCCGATCTGCACATGCCCGGACCGTCCGCACGTGAGCGCGGACCGTCCGGGCCAACAGCAGTCGGGCCTATTTTTAATGAGTTACCTAGATATGCGCCCGAGCCACCACATATGACACAGAACCCAAACTACCCAGCCGGACGGTCCGCATACAATGACGGACGGTCCGCATATGACCACGGACGGTCCGGGTACGTATCCGGACAGTCCGCGCATGAGTCTTTTGAGGAGAATTATTACATGAATCCTCGCCCGTCCCAGCAACACTTCCCATCACACTATGCAATGCACCAGCCCACTAATTCAGGATCCAAAGCCCAGGAAAGCTTTCCGGCCCCACCTAGAAGGCCGGAAAGAAACGATCAAACATATGAGCCATATAGAGCAAATAGAAATACACCACGTAACTCAAACCAATGGGGGGAGAGACAACATGCTAATATCCAGCCAACCCCACCTATGTTTGACCAGAGAGCCGGTGGTCTCGCACCGGCTGCCATTGATATAGTAAGGGAAGAAATAGCCGGGGCGTTCCGAGATAAGCTCGGAGTAAGCATGGTCCCTGGGGGGCAATCATATCGGAAACCTTATGACAACCGATTTGATCACCACCCATACCCACAGGGAACCAGGATACCCGAATTCACAAAATTTTCGGGTGATCAAGGAAAGAACACACGTGAACACATAGGCCAATTTTTAGCACAATTAGGAGAGTTGGCCGACACAGAGGCATTTCGCGTACGTTTGTTTTCATTATCTTTAACAGGAACTGCGTTTGTATGGTACGCCACTTTACCTCCTAATTCCATTTCATCATGGGGGGATTTAGAACAAAAATTTCATGATCATTTTTTCTCCGGTGACTATGAATTGGATTTGGTAGATTTAGCGTCGTTGCGACAGACAAAAGATGAATCGGTTAATGATTACATCCGGAGATTCCGAGATACAAGAAACCGATGCTTTCAAATTCATTTAGCAGAAAAACAGCTAGTAGGATTAGCCTTTAACGGTCTACGATATTATTTAAAAGAGAGATTAGAAGGCATCCAATTTTTTACACTAGCACAGTTACACCAGAGGGCTTTGGCTTGCGAAAGCCGGAGCAAAGAAACTGCTAAGACAATGCGTCACAATGTACATATAGTAGAATACGACCAAAGTAGCTCAGATGACGAATCAACAGAAGTGTATGCTGCTGAAATGGTTTGGCCAAAACAGGCCAAATCTTCGGCTTGTTCCTCCTTGCAGCCGGTTCAAAAGAAACGACAAGAGGAGGTTAAGTTTACGTTTAATGTTGGTAAATGTGATAAAATATTTGACGAACTACTCAAAAATGGCAATATTAAAATAAATCACACTGTTCCATCCGCCGACGAGCTAAAACGTCGTGCATATTGCAAGTGGCATAACTCATTTTCTCATGCCACTAATGATTGTAATGTATTCCGACGACAGATTCAATCGGCCATTAATGAGGGACGATTGAAATTTCAGGAAATGCAGGTGGATACAGAGCCATTTCCAATGAACGTGATCGACTTCGAGGGCAAGAAAGTCCTGGTTCGGCCAAACACGACCGATAAAGGCAAAGGCAAAGAGGCAATCATCGGCAATTCTAAAAAGGCCGATGAGGATCATAAAGTTTCTTGCAGGAAAGTGGTAGCCGAGAAGACTCCCGATGGAGGGGAGACCCTAAAGGTGACCATCACAACCTCCAGTACTGGGGGGCAAGCGCAGACAGGGAGACAGATACAGGAACCCGTGCTGCGTATCCCGGACGGTCCGGCACGTAGGCGCGGACGGTCCGGGACCCCACCGGACAGTCTGGAGAGCTCTGGCGGACGGTCCGGCCATGCTCAGGACTCGCAGCGACCACGTACCTTCAAACCACGACGACCAGAGATAGGTACGTGGAAAACAAATACATTTAAAGCAGCTGGTCGGCTGATCAAGCCTGGCCCGACTTTCGATCAATTGTTGTCTAAATATGTGAAAAAGAAGGCCGGCCCCAGTGACCGGCCACCGAAGCGACCCCGCTCACCCATTCATGAGCAACGTCAGGTCAGGCCGATTGGACCACCTCACCAATCGGAAGAAATGAAAGGTCCTATTGTACAATTGAGACCCAACATGCCGACATGGACCCCTCCACCTCCTTATCCATCTATGCCATATCCATACACATACTTACCTCCACCATATGTCCCAAATCAAATGTGGGGCATGCCACCATATCCATTTGGGATGCCACAGTACCCCGCCTGGGGGCACCCCAAACATCCGTTTTTGATAGGTTGGCACCGCCAGTGCAAGACCGATTGAGCACCGCTGAATCCGGTCACCAGGCACAGGCCCAACAAGGTTGCCGGACTACTCGGCCTCCTAGGCCGACCAATCCGGCAGGGGGGCATATGCCTGTGGCAGTTCAAGGAACAACAAAAAAGGACATCATCAAAATAGGCACTGCGGATGTTGTCATACAGGGAGACAATAAAGGGCTGATGATTTTTGGCGAATCGGCCAACACAACCGAAAAGGATACGGCTACCATCAAAATAGCCGATCCAAAATACTCCATGCCTCGATGGTGCCCAGCGGGATTGACACGATCCCAAAAGAGAAAATTACAGCGCCTAAGAGCAAAAGAGAGCCAGGAGAAGGAGGCGGAAAAGACATTTAATGACACACATCCACTATACCCGCCACCACAAAAGAAATGGAGACCGAAGGCCGTTGAGAAAAAACAAACGGCCATAGAAATAGAAAGTCAACCTACACCAGGCGCGGACCGTCCGGCCCCCGCGTGCGGACCGTCCGCCGTTCACCAGGAAGGCTCTGGACAACCTGCACCAGGTGCGGACCGTCCGGCCCCCGCACGCGGACTGTCCGCCGTTCATCAGGAAGCCTCCAACAACACGACAACATCCATGGAAGAGGACGACCTGCTAGGAGAAGACCTGGTCGACTACGAGGCTTCTCCAGAACGCCCAGGTATGGATGTAAATATTATTACATTTTCTTCCGATTGCACTATCATTGGCGACGATGAACCTGTTGCTGCCCAGTTCGATTTTGGTCCTAAAGAAGCCGCCTTTACTAAACCAAAGGAATCGGTAAATCATTTAAAGCCGCTCTTCGTGCGCGGTCACATTGATGGAATACCGATTGCTAAGATGTTGGTGGATGGAGGGGCGGCTGTAAATCTAATGCCTTATTCATTATACAGAAAATTAGGTAAACAAGATGACGAACTTGTCAAAACCAACATGACCCTCAGTGGTGTTGGGGATAGTTCGATTAAAGCCAGGGGAGTCACGTCCGTTGAATTAACCATCGGGACTAAGACCCTTGCTGCTGCATTCTTCGTCGCTGATGTAGAAGGGAATTACAGTTTAATTCTAGGCAGAGATTGGATTCATGCCAATCAATGTATACCTTCTACATTACATCAAATGCTAATACAATGGGTAGGCGATGAGGTAGAACAAGTACATGCTGATGTATCGGCCTGCATCGCTGTGGCCGATGCCCCTGTACTCTGGACTTATGAGACTGCTACATGTCTCACAGGAGTAGATTTTTCTGATTATCAGTTCATAAGTATAGATAAGAAAGGTTTCATTCCTGTAATGCTAGAGCCGATGGAGAATCGGCTAAATCCTAAATAAAGTTTAAATGATGAATACACATGAAGTTCATGAGTCGTTGATCACGGACAATTCGGCTCTCAAAGCCGGATGGTCTGGTCTTTCACAAAACAGTTCGGGCTTTAAGACCGAACATCTACCACAGCGAAAAGACAGTATTACGGATGATCCGGTCCCCGAGACCGGAAAGTCCGCCATCACACAAAGATCATCTAATTCCTCTGTGGGGGACATGATAGAGGAATTCAGAGATCTTGATAAACTAGGACAGGGGTTTACATCGGCCGATCCATTGGAGGAGATTGACATAGGAGATGGTAAAACTCCAAGGCCAACTTTTGTAAACAAGACCCTGGAGGCCGATCCTAGAGATGAGATGATCGGTCTATTGAAGGAGTATTCAGATTGTTTTGCTTGGAATTACACTGAAATGCCTGGACTAAGCCGAGAGATTGTCGAACATCGGCTGCCCATTAAGTCTGGTTTCAGACCTTTCAAGCAGAAAGCTAGAACGTTTCGTCCAGATCTTCTCCCACGAATCAAGGACGAAATCCACCGGCTGCTAGAAGCTAATTTTATTAGACCTTGCAGATACGCAGAGTGGGTCTCCAATATTGTGCCGGTGGAGAAGAAGGAGTCAGGTAAACTTAGAGTATGCATTGATTTTCGTAATTTAAATAAAGCAACTCCTAAAGACGAATATCCCATGCCCATAGCCGACACATTAATCAATAATGCATCAGGGAATAGAATTATTAGCTTTCTTGATGGTAATGCCGGATATAATCAGATTTTCATGGCCGAAGAAGATGCGTCTAAAACGACCTTTATATGTCCAGGCTTCATTGGTTTATTTGAATGGGTTGTCATGACATTCGGTCTTAAAAATGCTGGTGCTACTTATCAGAGGGCTATGAATCTGATCTTCCATGAGTTGTTAGGAAACACTGTGGAAGTCTACATTGATGATATTGTAGTCAAATCGGCTAAGTTTAGTTCTCATATAGCTGATTTGCGCAAAGCCTTTGATAAAATGCGTCGGTATGGTTTAAAAATGAACCCACGTAAATGTGCTTTTGGAGTGTCGGCTGGTAAGTTTTTAGGATTTGTCATCCATGAACATGGTATAGAAATAGACCCTGACCGAATCAAGTCTATTCGGAATGTGGGGCCTCCGACTTGTAAGGTCGAAGTGCAGAGGTTTCTCGGCAAGGTGAATTATTTACGAAGGTTTATTTCTAACCTAGCCGGGAAGATTGATGCCTTCATCCCTATCCTTCGGCTTAAGAATGATGCTGAATTCACTTGGGGGGCAGAGCAGCAGGAAGCATTTGATCTCATTAAAAAATACTTGTCTTCGGCTCCCGTGTTAAAAGCACCACAAGTAGGAGCACCATTCAGATTATACATTGCAGCTGAAGACAAGGTTATTGGGGCTGTTCTGACACAAGAAACTGAGGGGAAGGAGCATGTGGTGACATATCTAAGCCGAAGATTGGTGGATGCTGAAACAAGGTACACTTTTATTGAAAAGTTATGCTTATGCTTGTTTTATGCATGCACCAAATGTAGATGTTATTTACTGTCTAGTCGTTGCACTGTTTCTGGTCAAGCCGATGTAATCAAATACATGTTGCATAACCCAATTATGAGTGGTAGAATTGGTAAGTGGGCTTATGCACTCATAGAATATGACTTGGCTTATGAACCATTGAAATCTATGAAAGGCCAAGTCGTAGCGGATTTTATTGTGGAACATCGGGTTAATGATATTTATGAACTAGACATGTCATACCTCACTATTACTCCTTGGACTTTATATTTTGATGGATCGGTTTGCAATGAAGGGCAAGGAATTGGCATTGTGCTTGTTTCACCAAGAAATGTCTCCTTTGACTTCTCTAGCCGATTGAAAACTTATTGCACTAATAATCAAGCTGAATATGAGGCCCTCCTATTCGGTTTAGAACTTTTAAGTAGTATGGGAGTAAAACATGTGAAGGTATTTGGCGATTCTCAGCTGGTTGTCCAACAAGTGTTAGAAGAATATCAATGTCTTGATGGTACTCTAAATAGTTATCTTGAGAAATGTTGGAGCATAATCCATTCTTTTGACGAATTCAGTATTCGGCATATCTCTAGAGTTGAGAATCATAGAGCTAACGATTTGGCACAAGATGCATCAGGTTATCGGATAAAGAAAGGGAAATTTCACAAAACTGAAAATCTGATAACCAGTGCAGAGCCAAATTCCCAGGTCGCGGACCGTCCGCGTGATGACGCCGGACCGTCCGAGGTTATCAGAAATGTTCTCTTAATCGATTCGGCTGACAATGAAGCCGATGCAAGTGATTGGAGGACACCTATACTTAATTATTTGCAAAATCCCAGTATCAGGACAGATAAGAACATTCGGCGAACAGCTTTCAAGTATGTTTTGATGAGTGATGAACTTTACCGCCGAACGGTTAATGATGTCCTGCTTAAGTGCTTGGGCCCAGATGATGCTATATTAGCTATGGCCGAAGTACATGAAGGAATTTGTGGTACCCATCAATCAGCTCCAAAGATGAAGTGGTTGTTGCGAAGGTCTGGCTTTTATTGGCCTAATATGATAGCTGATTGTTTTAAGTACTACAAGGGTTGCCAAGTGTGTCAAAAATTCGGCGACCTACAGTTAGTCCCTGCAGCCGAATTACATCCTATCATCAAGCCTTGGCCGTTCAGAGGATGGGGATTAGACTTTATTGGAGAAATTCATCCTTCATCATCAAAGGGGCATCAGTTCGTGTTAGTTGCCACTGACTACTTTACCAAATGGACTGAAGCCGTTGCTCTGAAGAATATGACACACAAGGAGGTAATTGAGTTCATAACTGAGCATATTATTCATAGATTCGGCATTCCCCAGACCTTGACTACAGATCAAGGGACTTCTTTTATGTCAAAGGAGGTACGTGAATTTGCTGAATTATATAGAATTAAGTTGCTTAATTCATCTCCGTACTACGCTCAGGCCAATGGACAGGCCGAGTCTAGTAATAGGACATTGATCAACTTGATAAAAAAGAAGATATCTGATAATCCTAAGCATTGGCATAAGATTTTGTCCGAAGCTTTATGGGCTCATAGAATATCTAGGCATCGTGCTACTAAAGTTTCTCCTTTTGAGCTTGTCTATGGGCAGGAAGCAGTGTTGCCTGTGGAAATAAGTCTGAATGCTGTCAGGTTCGCTAGACAAAATGATCTAACTGTTACTGATTATTATAATTCAATGATGGATAATATTAATGAGGTGACCGACAAGAGGATGATAGCTTTGGGAGCAATAGAGAAGGACAAGATCATGGTAGCCAGGGCCTACAACAAGAAAGTCAAAACAAAATCATTTCAAGTAGGGGACCTGGTGTGGAAGACCATTCTGCCTCTAAGGAATAAGGACCGGAAGTTCGGAAAATGGTCGCCAAGCTGGGAGGGTCCTTATAAAGTAAAACAGGTGATGTCTGGCAACGCCTATTTGCTACAAACATTACAAGGCAAGGATTTGCCTAAGGCTTTGAATGGGCGTTTCCTCAAGCAGTACCATCCTAGTATGTGGCAAGATGCCTAAGAAAACCGATGTGCTCACATCGAGTTAGTTGCTTTTGGTTTGCTCAGCTCCACCAAAAGGCAGGGGGGCATATGTTGAGCACCAAATTGAGCCTTGCGGACGGTCCGGCCCTGAGGCCGGACGGTCCACGGTCCGGACAGTCCGCGCTTGTGGGTCGGACGGTCCGCGCATGCGCAGAACGGTTTAGGGTTCCGAGTTTTGTGCTACGGTTGTTAGCTAAAATCATGGGATAAGCTCGGAATCAGTTGTGTAAAGGGTCCAGCCCCCCTCCTCTATAAATAGAGAGGTCTACGGCCGATTTGTAATCATTATCAATCGAATCAATACAACTTCTATTTCGCATTTTATCCTAGGAGTAGTTCTAGTCTAGTTTAGGTTTAGATATCCAATCCCCAAATTCTCCGCCTCTCCTCGACTCTACGTCGATTAGAGGAGTCTAGGTCGGTCTACCCGAGCCTAGACACAACCTAGGATCTCTACTCCCCGACGGGGTCCCTCCTGGGAGCGAGATCCAGGCGCCGTCGGCGATCTTCCGCCGTCCCTGCGTACGCGCGGATCGTCCGGCCCCAGGGCGCGAACCGCCCGGTCGTCAGGTAGGAGCCCTAGCCGCGCACCAGGTCGCGGACCGTCCGGCCCCAGGCCGCGGACAGTCCGCCCCTGTGCAGAGAGTACCACCGCGCCTCGCACCAGGCCGCGGACCGTCCGGCCCCTGCGCGCGGACCGTCCGCCCCTGTGCAGAAGGCACCGCCATGGTTCTTGTTGAGTGTTTGGCGCTCCGAAAAGGCGTCAACAAATACTTATACAATTCAAATATCTTATAATTTGACATACATATAGTGCTTTATTAAGTCATTATTATTCCGACAACTTGAACCCACAGCTGAAACCCACCGGCAACCCCCCACGTACAATCACGAAAACAAAGTTCACATTTCTTGCCGGCAGCACAAGCTCCCTACTTCATCGACGCCAAGAGGGCTTGAAAAAACGGAAACCGTAGCGAGACCCCCTCACGGCGAAGAAAACACGAGAGAGGCGAAGCAGTCACCAGGCTAACAACGCAAACACAGAGACAGATCAAAGCCGCCCCCATCGTCATCACGACGACTGACGAGCGCACGCAGACATGGACTACCTATGGAGCTGCAAGGGTCGGTTCAGTTCAGTCGCGGTAGAAGACGAGCAGCGCGACGCAGCGGCAGATGATGCGGAGCCGCGCACCCTGCTCCTTCACGGCCCTGCCGAGGCCCCTAGCCCCGCGCCTCCCCTGTCGACTCCTGACGACGACGAGCTCCATCTCCCCTCCACCAGGTCTCCTCTGCGTCGAGCGAACAACCACGAAGCGCGAGAACCCGATCGCCCGCTGGATCTCGAATTCTCGATGGCTGGATGGCACCACGCATGCAAGGGAGGGGAAACTGGACAGCAGCCAGCCTCCTCCGCGGACAAGCTTGGGCCGGTGGCGTTCCCCGTTCGCTCTCCTCCCGCGCTTTATATATACCGGGCTGGCCGGCGTACAGTACAGTACAGGAGAGCGATCCTGGATGGTTCAACGTAGGTCGCGCTAGTTGCCGTCTTTGTGCCTGTTGACGCTTTTTTGGAGCGCCAATCACTCAACAAGAACCGTGGCGGTACACTCTGCACAGGGGCGGACGGTCCGCGGCCTGGTGCGGGGCGCGGTGGTGCTCTCTGCGCAAGGGCGGACTGTCCGCGGCCTGGGGCCGGACGGTCCGCGACCTGATGCGCGGCTGGGGCTTCTGCCTGACGGCCGGACGGTCCGCGCCCTGGGGCCGGACGGTCCGCGCGTACGCAGGAACGGCGGGAGATCGCCGACGGCGCCTGGATCTCGCTCCCGGGAGGGACCCCGTCGGGGAGTAGAGATCCTAGGTTGTGTCTAGGCTCGGGCTGGCCGACCTAGACTCCTCTAATCGACGTAGAGCCGAAGAGAGACGAAGAATTTGGGGATTGGAAGACTAAACCTAAACTAGACTAGAACTACTCCTAGGATAAAATGCGAAATAGAAGTTGTATTGATTCGATTGTTGATGATTACAAATCGGCCGTAGACCTCTCTATTTATAGAGGAGGGGGCTGGACCCTTTACAAACTAATTTCCGAGCTTTTCCCGTGATTTTAGCTAACAACCGTAACACAAAACTCGGAACCCTAATCTGTTCTGCGCACGCGCGGACCGTCCGGCCCCCAGGCGCGGACTGTCCGGACCGCGGACCGTCCGGCCTCAGGGCCGGACCGTCCGCCGGCTCAAATACGGTTCGAACATATGCCCCCCTGCCTTTTGGTGGAGCTGGGCGAACCAAAAGCAACTAACTCGATGTGCTCACATCGGTTTTCTTAGGCAACTTGCCACTTACTAGGATGGTATGCAGTGGCCTTGGTCTCGATGGTTGACTCAACGGACGTGATCCCTTTAGATTTGATCGAACTGTCAATCCCAACATCGCCGAGCGTCATACTGGTCCTGACCAATTCGTCACATTGCCTTCCTAATTCTTTAAGTGTTCTGGCGTAGCTCCGTAGTCGACCAGGTCTTCTCCTTGCAGGTCGTCTTCCTCCATGGGCGTCGGTACGTCGTCGGAGGTGTCATGGTTTATTGCAGATGAGTCGGCCTCAGGGGTCGGACGGTCCGTGCCCTGTACGGTTGGTCCGGTCTTTATAGTCGGACTGTCTGCTGTACCTGCAAAGAGCTGCACAATTGCTGTTTTATTTTCTGTCTTTATGGCCGTTTGATTTTCCTCAACGGCCTTTGGTCTCCATCTCTTTTGTGGTGGCGGATATTGCGGATGTGTGTCATTGAATATTTTTTCCGCCTCCTTCTCCTGATTCTCCTTTGCCCTAAGGCGCTGTAATTTTCGCTTTTGCGATCGTGTCAATCCCGATGGGCACCATCGGGGCATGGAGTATTTTGGATCGGCTATTTTATTGACAGTCGTACTTTCTTTTTTGTTTGTGTTGGCCGATTCACCAAAAATCATCGGCCCTTCGTTATTTTGTTGTACGACGACATCTGTCGTTCCTATTTTAATGACATCTTCCTTTTTCGTACTGTTGGAGGTTGTAGCTGTATGCCCCCCTGCCGGATTAGTCAGCCTTTGGGGCCGAGTTGTTCGGCAATCTTGCTGGGCATGTGCTCGTGGACCGGATTGAGGGGCTCTCAATCGGTCTTGTACTGGAGGTGTCAACCTATTGAATACAGATGTTTGGGGTGCCCCCCAAGCGGGGTACTGTGGCATCCCAAATGAGTATGGTGGCATGCCCCACATTTGATTTGGGACATATGGTGGAGGTATGTATGTGTATGGATATGGCATAGGTGGATATGGTGGTGGAGGTGTCCATGCAGGTACGTTAGGTCTTAATTGAACATTATGACCTCCCGTCTTTTCCGATTGGTGTGGTGGTCCAATCGGCCTAACCTGCCGTCGCACCTGGGTGGGTAAGCGAGGTCCCTTTGGTGGCCGGTCGCTGGGGCCAGCCTTCTTTTTCACATATTTAGACAATAATTGATCAAAGGTCGGGCTAGATTTTACCAACCGACCAGTTGCCTTGAACGTGTTAGTTTTCCACGTACCTATTTCTGGTCGTCGTGGTTTGAAGGTACGTGGTCGCCGCGGCTCTCCGACGTTGCCGGACCGTCCGTCAGAACGCTTCGGACCGTCCAGTGATGTTACGGACCGTCCGCGCCTAGACACCGGACCGTCTGCGATGCGTAGTATGGGTTCTCGCGCATATCCCTTTGTCTGTGCTTGCCCCCCAGCGCTGGAGTTTGTGATGGTTACCTTCAGTGTCTCCCCTCCATCAGGAGTCTTCTCGGCCATCACTTTCCTGCAAGAAATTTTGTTGTTTCCATCGGCCTCCCGTGCGTTGTCGATGATGACTTCTTTGTCTTTGCCCTTATCGGCTGTGTTGGGCCGAATTAGGACCTTTTTGCCATTAAAGTCGATCACATTCATTGGGAAGGGCTCCGTGTCCTCCTGAAATTTCAATCGTCCCTCATTAATGGCCGATTGAATTTGTCCTCGGAACACATTACAATCATTAGTGGCATGGGAAAATGAGTTGTGCCACTTGCAGTATGCGCGACGCTTTAGTTCGTCGGCAGGTGGAACGATATAATCAATTTTAATGTTACCATTTTTTAGTAATTCATCGAATATCCTATCACATTTGCCGACATTAAATGTAAACTTAACCTCCTCCTGTCGTTCCTTTTGAATTGACTGCAAGGAGTAGCAAGCCGAAGATTTGGCCTGCTCGGGCCAGACTATTTCGGCGGTGTAAACTTTCTTTGGTTCATCGTCCGAACTACTTTGATTGTGTTCTACTATAGGGACATTATGATGAACCGTTCTGACTAGTTCTTTGCTTCGGCTTTCACAAGCCGAAGCTCTCTGATGTAATTGTGCTAGAGTAAAGAACTGGATGCCTTCTAATCTCTCTTTTAAATAATAGCGCAATCCATCAAAGGCTATTCCCGCCAGTTGTTTATCTGTTAAATGAATTTGAAAGCATCGGTTTCTCGTATCCTGGAATCTCCGGATATAATCACTAACCGATTCATCCCTTTCTTGTCGTAGGGTCACTAAGTCTACTAAATCTAGCTCATAATCACCAGAGAAGAAATGTTCATGAAATTTTTGCTCTAAGTCTCCCCATGACAAAATGGAATTAGGAGGGAGCGTGGCATACCATGTGAATGCAGTCCCTGTTAAGGATAATGAAAATAAACGCACACGGAATGCTTCGGTGTCGGCCAATTCTCCTAATTGTGCTAGGAACTGGCCTATGTGCTCACGCGTGCTCTTCCCTTGGTCACCCGAGAACTTTGCAAACTCGGGTATCCTGGTTCCCTGTGGGTATGGGTGGCGATCAAATCGGCTGTCATAAGGCTTCCGATATGATTGCCCCCCAGGGATCATGCTTACTCCGAGCTTATCTCGGAACGCCCCGGCTATTTCTTCTCTCACTATACCAATTGCAGCCGGTGCAAGACCACCGGCTCTCTGGTCAAACATAGGTGGGGTTGGTTGCATGTTAGTATGTTGTCGTTCCCCCCATTGGCTTGAACTACGTGGTGCATTTCCATTTGCCCTATATGGCTCATATGTTTGATCGTTTCTTTCCGGCCTTCTAGGTGGGGCCGGAAAGCTTTCCTGGGCTCTGGATCCTGAATAAATGGGCTGGTGCATTGCATAGCGCGATGTGACGTGTCGTTGGGACGGGTGAGGATTCACGTAACAATCCTCCTCAAAAAGGTCATGCGCGGACTGTCCGGACATTGGCCCGGACCGTCCGTGATTATATGCGGACCGTCCGTCGTTGTATGCGGACGGTCCGACTTGGTAGTTTAGATTTTGTGCCGTATGTGGTGGCTCGGGCGCATATCTAGGTAACTCATTAAAAATAGGCCCGACTGTTGCTGGCCCGGACGGTCCGCGCTCACGTGCGGACGGTCCGGGCATGTGCAGATCGGCTGATTTGCTGCCGATTTGCGTCTGCTCAGGGTACGTGTACATCGGCATCCCATAAGGGGGTTGTGATTGGTCGTGACAACCTTTAACCGATGTATTACGTGTATTATCTCCTAATTCAACCTCGGGTGAAGGAAAATTTGCTACACTAGATTTATTAAATGCACGTACTAGTCTCCTACAATCGTTTTGCATAACCCCTATGATATTTTGCATCTGTTCGCGCTGTTCATCTACATAATTCTTAAGAGATTGCAGCTCGTTCGTATTACTTACATTGGGGATGTCTGGCGTGGGTTGGAGCGAAGCCGGATCCGTCGCCCGATGTCGAACGACTTTGTTGTTCCTGTCCACTTTGAAGTCGGCCAGGAACCTCGCCTTTGCTTCTTGGATCAGCCGCTCCTGGCGCTCCTCGAACAGGAGCTGTTCTTCAGCCGGCAAATTTTCCCATATCGGTGTGATGATATTGCTGGTGGAAACTTCGGAGCTATCCTTTGAACCGGCCATTGAGGGCCGATTTGATGAGCTTAGATGTGTTTTCCCCAGCGGAGTCGCCAAAAAGTATGTTGACGCTTTTTTGGAGCGCCAATCACTCAACAAGAACCGTGGCGGTACACTCTGCACAGGGGCGGACGGTCCGCGCGCAGGACCGGACGGTCCGCGGCCTGGTGCGGGGCGCGGTGGTGCTCTCTGCGCAAGGGCGGACTGTCCGCGGCCTGGGGCCGGACGGTCCGCGACCTGATGCGCGGCTGGGGCTTCTGCCTGACGGCCGGACGGTCCGCGCCCTGGGGCCGGACGGTCCGCGCGTACGCAGGAACGGCGGGAGATCGCCGACGGCGCCTGGATCTCGCTCCCGGGAGGGACCCCGTCGGGGAGTAGAGATCCTAGGTTGTGTCTAGGCTCGGGCTGGCCGACCTAGACTCCTCTAATCGACGTAGAGCCGAAGAGAGACGAAGAATTTGGGGATTGGAAGACTAAACCTAAACTAGACTAGAACTACTCCTAGGATAAAATGCGAAATAGAAGTTGTATTGATTCGATTGTTGATGATTACAAATCGGCCGTAGACCTCTCTATTTATAGAGGAGGGGGGCTGGACTCTTTACAAACTAATTTCCGAGCTTTTCCCGTGATTTTAGCTAACAACCGTAACACAAAACTCGGAACCCTAATCTGTTCTGCGCACGCGCGGATCGTCTGGCCCCCAGGCGCGGACTGTCCGGACCGCGGACCGTCCGGCCTCAGGGCCGGACCGTCCGCCGGCTCAAATACGGTTCGAACAGTGCCGCTACGGGGCATCTAGCTGTGCCTGGACGTACGTACGAAGATTTGAACGCGGGCGCTTGCTTTGCATGCAGTTCAGTGCAAATGTGCCAACCTCTGCCAGGTTCAGTGATTCAGTCAACTGTGAAGTCTGAACATACATGTCCGTGTGTCCTAAATTAAAATTCGTTTTAGATTTTAAATAAATTCATATAATAATTGATGTATGTGTTTTGTATATATTTCTAGATTTATTATTATCTATTTAAATATATATAGATATAAAAACCAAAATCTAAAATGAATATTAATTTGTGACCGAGGGAGTGTTAGATTCGTACTAGATCATATTGAAATACATTAAAGCTAATAGTTAACTACTCCATTCGTTTTTTTATTTATCGCGTTTTATTTAAAAAATAAACTAGCCAGCGAAAAAATATTCAAGATAGAAGGGAATACTAAAGTCAGATGAAGACATCCAAACAGTCGAGCTATTAGCTATCTTTAGCAAATTAACTAATATTTAGGTACTTATTTGTTAGGTAGCTAATTTCTAGTAATTTATTAGCCAACTAACTATTATCTCTACTGCATTCACGTCTATTTAAGATGTGTTTAGTTGGATGTATAAGGAAGGATGGAAGGGACGGCCACAATTTATATAATGTTTAGATGAGACGTTTTTTAATCATGATAACAACTCTTCAACAACTACCTATTACCATACTCATCGCCCTATCATTTTTACTATTAATTTGATTTAAATTTATCAAACTCACAACCTCTCTCTCGTGCGTACCCTCCTCTACCACCACACTACTACATCAATTATGTCCATATTACGTTTTCATTCCTCATGTACTATAACAAACCGAGAGTAATGTGATTATTTGAGGCACTAAATAAATTCATTTGAAAATTTGACCAACTATAAAGTTGCATAACTTTTCAGGATCTACAAGTTTTATTTTGATAGTTTCTACATCCGAGACCGTTTACAAAATTTAAATTTCAAATTTGAAAACTTCACACGAATTTTTCAATGATAAGATAATTTCAAATAAAAAATTTATCAATTAAAAAGTCTCATTACATTTCAAGACCTATGACTTTTTTTTGTGGTTTTTCCATCCGAGAAAGTTTGAAAATTTCAAAATTTTAAATTCAAACATAGTTTTGCATGACAAGATGATTTTAAACCAAAACATTGTCAACTACAAAGTTTCATAACTCTTTAATACCTACAACTTTTATGTTGGTGTTTTCAAAATTCAAATTTTAAATTTTTAAATTTAGACGTAGTTTTATTTGACAAGATGACTTCAAATGAAAAAGTTGCCAACTACAAAATTTTATAACTTCTCAAGATCTACAAAGTTTATTTTGGTTGTTTGGTCGTTTGTTCATCTCACATGATGGTTCTAACAGTCTACACAAATATTATACATCTCTCTCGTAGTTTCATAAACTACGAGAGAGATATAGGTTTTATGAATTTTACTTTTATTTTGTCATATGAAGAAATGGTTAAAATATAAATTGTACATCATAATGAGTTATACAAATTTGTAGTTGAAAACTTTTTCATTTGAATTAATTTACTGCTTTAAATTGTGATTTTAAAATTGTCTTTGCCTAGTGTTGAAAAAACACTCGTCAAAGAAGCTCTTTGCCAGTGTTATATATTTGACACTCGGTAAAGAAGCTCTTTGCCGAGTGTTAAAAAAACACTCGGCAAAGAAACTCTAAACCCTAAACCTAAACTCTTTGCCGAGTGTCAAAAATAAAACACTCGTCAAAGAACTTTTTTGCTGAGTGTTTTCTTTTACCGAGGGCTTTTTGCTTGGCACTCGGCAAAGAGTTTCTTTACCGAGTACCCGAAAAAAAACACTCGTCAAAACATTTAGCACTCAGCAAAGAGACGGATTATGGTAGTGAATGTAAATACCGGAGAAACTTTTTAGTGGCGGATGATCACAAAAATTTGAGGGGACGATGTCGCCCTCGCATTATCCTACTTTGACTTCAAACCAAAGACACCTTTAAACGCTGGCACGACTAAACACGACATGGCTTTATTTGTCGGAATAGGCATGGAACGACTATCGTTGTACTGCATGTGTCGTGTTCAGCCACATAAATCAGCTGTTTAAACTTTAAATAACAGAAGTAGACTAAAAATATCAAATTTGAACTTTATATCCCATTTAAACTTAGAAATATATCTAGTTTAACAACAATTAGGATGCTAATATGCTAACATCAAATCTTGTCTATCGGATTCACCATTTATGACTAAATGCAATCTCACCTAGGGACCACACGCTCTATTATGTGAAAACATAGAGGTTCTTTAGAAAATAGTCTAAGAGGAAGTGAGATTGTACTCAGTTATAGATGATATATCTGATGGGCAAGATCAGTGTGCCAGCTTAAGGGCCTACTCTTGGATTGAAGTGGTTTAAATGAATTGTAGAGTGTTTAAATTCTTAATAGACCAGAAACTCCTAATATACATCTCAATCCACTCCAATCCCTCAAACTAAGTCTAAATGGGTGCCATGTTGTTACTTCTTTCGACGACAAAGGCAAAATGGTTAGTCCGGCAAAAGTTGAAGGGGTGAAGGAATCAGATAAGATGGACATAGGGGGTGCCGCGGAGAAGGAAAAACAGGAGGGTGTCAAAGACGGACGATGCACTAAACAAATCGCCTTGATGGTGAACGTCTTGAACCGAAGTTTTACATTTGGTGAACCAAAATTTAGCCTTAGCCTTAGTACTCTTATGCCTAAATGGTTCCATGTACTAGCAAGCTTCTCTATGGCTTCATTCACCAATTTTGCTTTACAGTGAACCTGTAACGATAGTGATCATAGTCTTTCCAACGCGCTCTTCTTCATATGAGGAAGATTATTGTACTTGTTGGATCCATGAAATTTCATTGATTTTCCAGAACTTGATGAAGTGTTAGATACACAACAAAATACGATGTAGCTAAGATTCTAAGAACCGGAAATATGTGAGCCCATGTGGTATATACGCCAAAATCATCATCAAAATCACTCTAAACTATTTTAGGGTATACTTTATATATCTCGTTTTAAAAGTTAAAGTTGGTATATAAGTTTGATGTTTCTTTTAAAATTCAGCGACAAGCTACGAGCAAACCGGACATCATTTTAAACCCATAATTTCGCAGGGACACATGCATATGCATTGTACCCAGTAGATTGCCGACGCGCGGCTCGATCGCTAGCTACATTTGCACGGCAGAGCCAGTTGACTGAGAACTTGGTGTACATGCGTTAACGTTGGCAGAACAAAGTCACATGGCCTGGACCTGTTTTTCAATTCCAGTCAAACAATATCGAGCTGTTGATGGATAGACCGGAATTGTATCTAGCTAGCCTAAAATATTAACAGTCAAAGCCACTAAAAGTTTGAAGATATCGCACTTTGCAGCTGTAGCCTGTAGGTTCTCTGATTATATTAGTCAACGCTTGCTTCGTCTGATGAGGAAGATTTACGCCGCCATGATGAAGATTAGAAGTTCGATCTTGCGTGCTAATCAAACCCAAGCCGTCTTGTACATCAGTCGTATGCGTCACATCCATCAAACCCATGCTAGAGGTCGACTGTTGTAGGCTTGTTGTAGCCATAGAGACAAAAACACTGTAGATAAAATAGTAGAAGTCGGTACAGATTAAAGTCAATCGAACAAATAGTTTCTTTTGGAGGCAGATACGACAAATTAAAGAGGGCCCAATCAATCAGATGTTATACGCATGTCTGTACGGCCGATTGCAAATGAGCTCAAGTTGGACTTTAGGACATTGTTTAGGAACTTCATGGTCCTTCCTATCCCACTTGAATCTTCCAAATCATCGACGGGAAGATTATGTGTGTATATATACCTACAGCTCGACAGCGAATCACGTTGATTCCCAAGACATAGGAATTGTAAGTCATATCAGCCATGCATGTGGCCTAACAAAACCGTGACGGAGATTTCTGAATCTCACAGTGAATCGGAGCTAGTGGTCCACGAGGCATGATATGTGGTCCACAAATTTTAGAGGCGTTCTCCTTCAGATCTCGTGTTAAACTCCCCGCAAGTCGCAGCTTGAGCTTTGGAGTGGCGCCAGTAGATGATGACCACTGCAGGGAAGTACTGTAGCATATTGCTATGTCGAAATAGAGTAGATTAGTGCAACCTGACAACTAAGCAGCAGCACATAGTCTTCTCTTAAACATTGAGGCAGGCAGAGAGAATGGTTCATCTCTTTTCTCGTCCTATATATAAGCACACAAGGGCTTGTCCGCAAGCAACAGTAAAGATCCCACTCAATACAATACACAACCTAGCTACCTTTTCATTCCCTTGAGGGAAAAAAAACCCTTCTAGTTCGCCATGACGAACAAGGCGACGGCGAGCCATGAGAAGAATAGCCGGGGCATCGGTCGAATGGTCAAGGAGCAGAAGTCGAGGCTGTACATCATCCGACGATGCGTCGTGATGCTTCTCTGCTACCGCGACTGACAATCGCGTTTGAAACATTGTTTCACGTCGTCAGAGAATCCAATTTTTGTTCTGGTTTCTAGCAGTTCCAGAATTTAGGAATAGCAATTCTTTGGTGTGAGATCACTTTTTTTTTACGAAGCTTTGATATGTATATATATGTTCTTGGTTGTTTGTTTTATCTTCCTTTTCTCTTCGCCGCTTGACGCATGTGTTCCCTTCTGGAACCTTCTAGTTCCACTCTGAAATTCCTGTTGCGATATTACATTTGACATAAATGCACTATATATAGATAGTGTCTATCTGCTGTTGTAATTGTACACTGTAAAGGCGAAGATTCAGGTATATATTCAAATGTTTCTTTACTATAAATTAAGATTCTTAATAAATTTTAGTTAAAAATAAATATGAATAGAGCTTGATTCTAATTCGCTTTGATTCTTAATTTTTATAGTCTAAAATTTAGAGTCCATTACCATCTCTATATATATATGTCATGATTTTTTTAAAATAAGGATTTTATTGAATTTTTGAACATATTATATCGAGTATCATCACCCATGTGCCGGACAAGCGCACACAACCACTGTCAATCTGTTGACTAGAACATCATCATATGCCCTGGATACAATAATCTTGACCATCTGCAACAGATTATTGCGAAGCCGCCATAACCAAATCATGCGTACGCGGCTTATGGAGAAATAACCCATAAATAAAGCCGATGAACAGCCAACAAAATAAACATGCTGTGACGGAACCTCCCAAGTTATTAGGCCCATCTACAGTTGTCCTTGTCCCACGGACCTCAGACAACCCTATAGGTGCCCCTGAATCACTTGACAAGTTCGGTATCTGCTTTTCTTACCTTTCCCAAGAGCGTTTCACCCGTCACGCAGACATTACAGATTATCGGAGATGCGGAACCGATTACAAAAATTTATATTTATTTAAAAGTAAGACAAGGTTATATGTTACAGACCAGAATATAATTATGAGTGCAGAGTAATATTATTACACACCAAGAGAGGCAAAAACTCCTCCCGATAAGTATCAAACAAAAGTTCTTATGGAGGAACTCTTCCTCCCGCAGCTTTATTCTTGCTTTTCTTCTTTTGGAACCACCTTGGAACAGAAACAACAAAAGTTTGTTGCTTCCTCACCTAAAAACAATGGGGAATAAACCCCGAGTATGGAATTACTCAGCAAGACTTACCCGACTAAAAAAAGACTCTCAAGGGTATGCTGGTTATAAGGGTGTCAAGGTAAGGTTTCTCAATGATCAAAGACTCTGTTTTGCAGAAATGCTTACTAAAAGTGGATCCTTAAAAATCCAGTTTTATTGTCAGTTTAGGTAAAATTACCTGCATCTAGAGTTCTTTCTACCCTAGTTCAAACACTTGACCTGCACTAGCCGATTTCTTAACAAGACCTTCATCTTTACTGGAGTTCTACGTATAGGGCAGTGACCAAGTCTTCATAACCGCGAAGGTACGGCGATCCGAATCGATTATACTCAGCTGAGGATCTCCAATCACACGACATATGTAGCACTTAACCCTTGCATATGTCAACCCGCCACCGGGGTTCTTAAGACCAGATTAGGTTCACGCCAACAGAGAGCAAAGATACACCACCGTCCAGCCTCTTGCCACGGAGGGTACACGCTACTCTCGCCACTGCTCCACGCCCATTCCGTGTTATCTTATTCTGGCCTAAGTCTGCCCGAGACAAGGCTTACCCATGACGAGGCATGTGACCAGTTAAAGGGTCCTCGGTCATCAAGCCTACATCGACACGGTCCTTAATCGACTCAGACGGAGACACTACACCGAGACTCTCTTCTCATGCAAGTCACCCGCCCGGTCTCAGCTTAATCATTTCATCCCAAAGTTTGGTACCTGGCAGAGGTACATCTTTTCCGATGTTGAACCATCACGGCCATGATGGATCCACCATTAATTTTTGTTTTTCAAAACATCCCACCCACTTTGCCAAATCATCTTTTGTAAAAACAAAATATTTTGTTTTTCTAAAGCAATGCTAAGCATCGAAAATCTTTTGTAAAACAGGTGATCAAGGAAGGTAATCAAATTCAAGGAAGGTAATGCAGAAATTGTTTAGCAATCAACTCCTATCACCTAATGCTTCAAGTAAGTGAAAAAGGTTTTTAAAACACAAGGCGGTGGCAAATGCACCGGGGCTTGCCTTCGTTTATAGGTGAGTCAGGCTCGGATCCGCAGATGTCAAAGTAGAAACAATTTTCTGTCTGATGTTCCGAAGGTGGTGGTGGTGAAGTCTTCTCCTCTTCTACCTCAACCTCTTCTTCGTTTTCTAGAGATAACCATATATATGTATATAAGAATGAATGCCATGTAATGCTCATGAGAGTGCAAAGATAATAAGAATTTATTATCTAAAGTTCTTGAATACAATTTTCCTTCATGGTTCACCGGGAAACTAGGGTTTCCGGAGTCAACAGTGAAGTTCAAAGAGCAGGGGTGGGGGTTTTGGGTTCTAATTATCAAACAAGGTCCAAACCAAATTCTACCCAAAGCTTCTAAATAATGTTTTGAGTTCATATAAAAAGTTTGGGCATTTTTGGACTTATTATCTATTTTCTAAAAATCCAAAAACAATGTTCTAAGCTATTTTAATTACTCCAAAATTCCCTATTTCATCTAAAAATCAGTCAACTATTTTTATTAAATACTATGAAAAATAAGGAATCTAGGAAAATTGGTTTGACATTTTTAGGATTTTTCTACCATTTTCTAGAATTTATTTGGCTCTGGAAGAAAAAGAAAAGGGAAATCTGTGAATAGTATTGGGCCTGATTTAGTCCAGGACGGCCCAACCACAGCAGAAGTGCACTTGCGCGCGCGCCCGCATGGCAATCTTGCAGAAGGGCCCTCGGTGTTATGGTTAATTCGAAGCAAGTTCTTTCACTGTTTTCCAAAGTCGCTGACAGTTTGCAGAAAAGCCCTTGAGGTTCTATTCCTTCACCGCGCCCGATCCACGACGGCGAGGGGCACGGTAGAGCTCCGACGAGCGCGTAGACCGGCCGAACGGGGCAGAGACTAGCGCTCTACTTTGGCCGAAACCGAATTCACGCCCCAACTAACGTTTCCCCTAAGTTAATTGTATGAATAGCTACCCAAATGTCCTTGGCCACGGTGACCGCGCGAATGATTCAAAGAACAACGCGTTCACAGCGAACGGTAGCAATCTAATTCAATTGGGTGGGTTGGTGAGCATCACAGACGCATGAGGATGCTAGAACAAGACTAAAGACAACACGATCGAACCTGATTTGCGATGACCACGGCGAAGTGTGTTTCACGGCGGCGGAAACCAAATTGGGGGAAACCCAAAATTCAGGCACACTGGTGATCGACTGGGGATGATTCTTGGTGGCTGGGTTCGTGATGATTCAACAGAGCTTACGGTCGCTTCAATTTATAGGACGCGACAGCGGTGGCCAGGGATTTTACCGGTGACGCGCGGCGGTCGGAGGAGGGAGAGGTCACTGGTGCAATGGCTTGGTGTCCAACACCGTGGCAATCGCTCCGGTGATCAACGGAGAGTGAGAGCAGGTTATGGCGATGCGGTGGAAAGGGTTAGACACGCGGCGGACAACGGTGATGGCTTAACGACGGTGAGAATCCTTGTCTGAGGGGTGATGAGCAAGGGAAGAGGTACCGCGGCTAGCCGGAGTGGCGTCCAGCTCACCGGCGGCGAAGATTTTCTTACCCCGCGATGTTATCCATCTGCCACGAGCACGAATCCAGACGCCGGTGACATGAATCGCGGCGGAGGATCGGTCGTTGGCGGTGAGGTTTACTGAACCCGATCAGGCTACTGTACCATTGCACCGCTTCATCAGTCGGTCTGACAGAGCAGGTTTAGCGTTGATTTACTCCCGATTTGGTGTAGTGACTGAATTAGCTCTCTGTACCAAAGTTATAGTTTAATAAACCAGCTTTAACTTTGTTACATAGTGCATCCTCAAAAGATCACAAGATCATACCCAAAATCGAACACTAAGGGCCCGTTTGGCACAGCTCCAGCTCCTGATTCTAAGCGAGGATCTGGAGGAGCCGTGCCAAACGGGTATTTTTTTAAACTGATTCTCATGTGGAGCCGAAAGATCGGGAGTCATTTTTGTGAAGAAAGGTGGGATCTAAAAAAACCTGCTCCACCCTCCCTTAAAACAGCTCCTCAACCAACCAAATATGGACCTCCCCTTAAAGTTTGATCGAAATTACCCGCAATTGCCATTGGATAAAAACATAACGAGCCAATTTATGGATTAAACATTTGAGACCATTTTATGCACTACTATGATGGAAATATTTTATATGTTATTGTTTCATAATTTTTTCCCGTATATGCATCCTACTTATTAGTTTGTAACAAAGTTGAACTACAAAGGGTAAAACAGACAATCGCCACAGACCACCAACTTTTAGAAGACAAGAATCAGTTTACTTGCCAAATGGTTTTAAAAATGATTCTGATTCTCTAGGAGAATCAGGAGGATCAGCTCCTCACGAGGATCAGGATCTGGAGCTAAAGAAGCAAGAGCTGGAGCTTTGCCAAACGGGCCCTAAGTTCATCCAATCTCACTGTCATTGGAAAATTCAGACTTAAAATGACCTGACAGCCCAACTTTAGGTCTGATTTTCTCCAATTTCTTCATAACAACGATGCTTACACTCTTAAACAAAGTTGTTCTCCTTTAATAGATTTACAAATTTGATGTGGTGACCTAGGGTAAATTCTCACTAATTTGGGAGATACAAGGGCTCAAAGTTGAATCACTCACACTGAAATTCAGACTTCATCAAAAGGGTCAAGTGTGGCTCTTTTGCACATAAGTCCAAATCTCAAGTTTTTGTATTGCAAATCTTCATGATTGTGAGCCATATGACTTAGGATACCTTATTGTTATAGTTTTTGCACTTTAGTCCAAAAGTGGACTAGTTTTGCACTTAACCCCCTAGGGTTTGGATTCAGGGTTTTCCAGGTTTCAATTAGGGTTTTTGGTATCTCAGGGGTATAAATGTAACTTAAACCCATCCTTAGTAATATTTTATGACTATTTTACTTAGTCTTTGGGGTTTTCTCTATTTAGTCCCTGTTTTGCCCTTCTAATCCCCATTTAGGGTTAAGTACCCTACACTAGGGTCTTATACGCAAAATGCCATAACAATACAACTTGCTTGAAAATTTTTGCCTAGTGAATACACTCTAGGTGTGTCAAACATATGCAAATGCCAATGCTTATGATGTTATGCTCAAGTTTTAGTAACAGTAACACTAGGTGTGTTACACATGCAAATGAGAATATAATTATTTCTAGCCCTCTTTATTCCCTTCTACATTCGAATAAATGATAATAAATATATACATACATACAAACTAACTTCATTGATTAACTAATGAATATATGTTTAGTCTAATAAAGCGAATTATATGAATATATGTTTAGTTTAATAAAGCGAATCATATTCTTTACCGAGTGTTTTTTTCGGGCACTCGGCAAAGACCCTCGGTAAAAGAAAACACTCGGCGAAGAAGCTCTTTGCCGAGTGTTTTATTTTTGACACTCGGCAGTCTTTTTTTGACACTCGGCAAAGGGTTCTTTGCCGAGTGTCACAAATACAAAACTCGGCAAAGAGCTCTTTGCCGAGTGTTTTTTTTCCAACACTAGGCAAAGACAATTTAAAAATCACATTTTAAAGCAGTAAATTAATTCAAATGAAAAAGTTTTCAACTACAAATTTGTATAACTCATCATGATGTACAATTTATATATTGAACATGACAAAATAAAAATAAATTTGTTCATAAAACCTATATCTCTCTTGTAGTTTATGAAACTACAAGAGAGATGTATAGAATTTGTGCATATTGTTAGAACCATCATGTGAGATAAACAAATGACCAAACAACCAAAATAAACTTTGTAGATCTTGAGAAGTGAGAGCACCTAGAGGGGGGGAATAGGTGATCCTGTGAAAACTTAAACTTAATGCCACAAAAACTTGATTAAGCGTTAGCATAATAAGGCCAAGTGGCTAGAGAGGAGTCTTAGCAAAACACAATAACCACAAAGAGATCAACACAGAGATGGCACAGTGGTTTATCCCGTGGTTCGGCCAAGTCCAACGCTTGCCTAATCCACGTTGTGGCGTCCCAACGGACGAGGGTTGCAATCAACCCCTCTCAAGCGGTCCAAAGACCCACTTGAATACCACAGTGTTTTGCTTTGCTTTACTATATCCCGCTTGTGAGGAATCTCCACAACTTGGAGTCTCTCGCCCTTACAAAGATGTTCACAAAGAAGCACGGAGTAAGGGAGGGATGAGCAACTCACACAAGACACAAAAATCACAGCAAATACGCACACACAAGACCCAGACTTGAGCTCAAAAGACTATCACAAGGTTCTCACTAGAACGGAGCTCAAATCACTAAGAATGTCAAACAAGTGCGCAAGAATGAAGTGTGAGTGATCAACAATGCTCAAAGGACGCTTGGTGTACTCCTCCATGCGCCTAGGGGTCCCTTTTATAGCCCCAAGGCAGCTAGGAGCCGTTGAGAGCATTCCAGGAAGGCAATTCTTGCCTTCTGTCGCCTAGCGCACCGAACAGTCCGATGCACCACCGGACACTGTCCGGTGCGGATCTCTTTCCTTATTTGGCGAACCCGACCGTTGCAGATTCAGAGCCGTTGGCGCACCGGACACTGTCCGGTGCACACCGGACAGTCAGGTGCCCCCTTCTAGCCGTTGGCTCGGCCACGTGTCCCGCGCGGATCGCGCGGCCGACCGTTGGCCCGGCCGACTGTTGGCTCACCGGACAGTCCGGTGCACCACCGGATAGTCCGGTGATTTATAGCCGTACACCGTTAATCACTTCTCGAGAGCGACGACTTCGCCTGTGAATGGCTCACCGGACAGTCCGGTGCACCACCGGACAGTCCGGTAATTTATAGCCGTACACCGCCGTCGAAGTCCCGAGAGCAGCAAGTTCGCCAGAGCCAGCCTGGCGCACCGGACACTGTCCGGTGCACCACCGGACAGTCCGGTGCACCCAGACTGAGCAGACTTTGGCTGAACGAGCCAAGTCATCTCCAAATTGATTTCTCCTGTTTCCAGCACTTAGACACAATACATTAGTTCTCAAAACAATGTACTAAGTCGAGAAACATACCTTTAGACTCGATTTGCACTTTGTCCATCAATTGGCGTAGATTTTCACCTTAAGCACTTGTGTTGGCACTCAATCACCAAAATACTTAGAAATGGCCCAAGGGCACATTTCCCTTTCAATCTCCCCCTTTTTGGTGATTTATGCCAACACAACAAAAAGCAACTAAAAGAAGTGCAACATCAATACAAATGAGAACTCAAAATTGATTTGATTCAAAATTGGCATATATGGATCATTCTTTGCCACCACTTGGTTTTGTTTTTGCAAATCAACCTCAATCTCCTATCTCTAATTCAAACACAATTGTAGAGACATAAAGAGAGTTGTTCCAAGAGAAATTGATCAAGGATTTCAAAAACTCTCCCTTTTTCCCATAATCAACTATTCTCCCCACAAGAGGCCAACTTTTGACAAGAGAGACAATAAGAGAGTTTTGACAAACCAAAAGCTCTATTCTACTATTTTCAAAATTTCTCAAGTGGTAGCTGATCCATTTATTGCTTTGGCCTTATTTTCTCCCCCTTTGGCATCAAGCACCAAAACGGGATCAATTTTGGCCCTCGAACCCCATTGCCTCACCAAAATCTTCAAATAAGAGTACCAAGGCAATAAGAGTACATGAGATGAACTTGGAATAAGTTACCCTCTCATCGGAGTGCAGTGGAAGTCTTTCATGGTCCAAGTCCACCTTTTCCCTTTCAAACCTCCTTTGAGACTAAATCAAGCAAACTCAAGCACACGGTTAGTCTCAAAGGGTCAAGTTGTAGCACATCTCCCCCTAAATATGTGCATCACTTGCAAAAGGACTTGTGAGGTCCGGGGAGTGTTTGTACAACTTGAGCACCACAAGTAAACAATGCATAAGGAACATGATCAAAGACATAAACACTTGTGTGCTATAAATCAATCCAAGTTCCGCGAATCTAAGACATTTAGCTCACTACGCAGCCTGCAAAAGGTCTTCTCATCTAGAGGCTTGGTAAAGATATCGGCTAGCTGGTTCTCGGTGCTAATATAAAACACTTCGATATCTCCCTTTTGCTGGTGGTCTCTCAAAAAGTGATGCCGGATGTCAATGTGCTTTGTGCGGCTGTGCTCAACAGGATTGTCCGCTATGCGGATAGCACTCTCATTGTCACATAGTAGTGGGACTTTGCTCAGATTGTAGCCAAAGTCCCGGAGGGTTTGCCTCATCCAAAGTAGTTGCGCGCAACACTGTCCTGCGGCAACGTACTCGGCCTCAGCGGTGGATAGGGCAACAGAGGTTTGTTTCTTAGAACTCCATGACACCAGGGACCTTCCTAAGAATTGGCACGTCCCTGATGTACTCTTCCTATCGACCTTACATCCAGCATAATCGGAGTCTAAATATCCAATTAAGTCAAAGGTAGACCCCTTTGGATACCAGATCTCGAAGCAAGGCGTAGCGACTAAATATCTAAGAATTCGCTCCACAACCACTAAGTGACACTCCCTTGGATCGGATTGAAATCTAGCACACATGCATACACTAAGCATAATATCCGGTCTACTAGCACATAAATAAAGCAAGGAACCTATCATGGACCGGTATGCTTTTTGATCAACGGACTTACCTCCTTTGTTGAGGTCGACGTGTCCGTCAGTTCCCATCGGAGTCTTTGCGGGCTTGGCATCCTTCATCCCAAACCGCTTTAGCAAGTCTTGCGTGTACTTCGTTTGGGAGATGAAGGTGCCATCCTTGAGTTGCTTCACTTGGAACCCAAGGAAGTAGTTCAACTCGCCCATCATTGACATCTCGAATTTCTGCGTCATCACCCTGCTAAACTCTTCACAAGACTTTTGGTTAGTAGAACCAAATATTATGTCATCGACATAAATTTGGCACACAAAAAGATCACCATCGCAAGTCTTAGTGAAAAGAGTTGGATCGGCTTTCCCAACCTTGAAAGCATTAGCAATTAAAAAGTCTCTAAGGCATTCATACCATGCTCTTGGGGCTTGCTTAAGTCCATAGAGCGCCTTAGAGAGCTTACACACGTGGTCGGGGTACCGTTCATCCTCGAAGCCAGGGGGTTGCTCTACGTACACCTCCTCCTTGATCGGCCCGTTGAGGAAAGCGCTCTTCACATCCATTTGGAACAACCTGAAAGAATGGTGAGCGGCATATGCTAGCAAAATACGAATTGATTCTAGCCTAGCCACAGGAGCGAAAGTCTCCTTAAAGTCCAAACCTGCGACTTGGGCATAACCTTTTGCCACAAGTCGAGCCTTGTTCCTCGTCACCACCCCGTGCTCGTCCTGTTTGTTGCGGAACACCCACTTGGTTCCCACAACGTTTTGCTTGGGACGAGGCACCAGTGTCCAAACTTCATTCCTCTTGAAGTTATTGAGCTCTTCCTGCATGGCCAACACCCAGTCCGGATCTAGCAAGGCCTCTTCTACCCTGAAAGGCTCAATAGAAGAGACAAAGGAGTAATGCTCACAAAAATTAACTAATCTAGAACAAGTAGTTACTCCCTTGCTAATGTCACCCAAAATTTGGTCGACGGGATGATTCCTTTGAATCGTCGCTCGAACTTGGGTTGGAGGTGCCGGTTGTTCTTCTTCCTCCATCACATGATCATCTTGTGCTCCCCCTTGATCACACGCCTCTTCTTGATGAACCTGTTCATCGTCTTGAGTTGGGGGATGCACCATTGTTGAGGAAGAAGGTTGATCTTGCTCCTCGAGTTCCTGTGGTCGCACATCGCCAATTGCCATGGTGCGGATTGCGGCCGTTGGAACGTCTCCTTCATCTACATCATCAAGATCAACAACTTGCTCTCTTGGAGAGCCATTAGTCTCATCAAATACAACGTCGCTAGAGACTTCAACCAACCCCGATGATTTGTTGAAGACTCTTTACGCCTTTGTATTTGAGTCATAACCTAACAAAAACCCTTCTACAGCTTTGGGAGCAAACTTAGAATTTCTACCTTTCTTCACTAGAATATAGCATTTGTTCCCAAATACATGAAAGTAAGACACATTGGGTTTGTTACTGGTTAGAAGCTCATATGACGTCTTCTTGAGGAGGCGATGAAGGTAGACCCGGTTGATGGCGTGGCAAGCCGTGTTCACGACTTTCGACCAAAATCGCTCGGGGGTCTTGAACTCTCCAAGCATCGTCCTCGCCATGTCTATGAGCGTCCTGTTCTTCCTCTCTACCACACCATTTTGCTGTGGTGTGTAGGGAGCGGAGAACTCGTGCTTGATCCCTTCCTCCTCAAGGTACTCCTCCACTTGAAGGTTCTTGAACTCGGACCCGTTGTCGCTCCTTATCTTCTTCACCTTGAGCTCAAACTCATTTTGAGCTCTCCTTAGGAAGCGCTTGATGGTCCCTTGGGTTTCAGGTTTATCCTGCAAAAAGAATACCCAAGTGAAGCGAGAAAAATCATCAACAATTACTAAACCATACTTACTTCCCCCAATGCTTAGGTAGGCGACGGGTCCGAAGAGGTCCATATGCAGCAGCTCCAGAGGTCTTGATGTAGTCATCACGTTCTTGATGTGATGAGCACTTCCCACTTGTTTACCTGCTTGACAAGCTACACAAGGTCTATCTTTTTCGAAATGCACATTAGTTAGACCTATCACGTGTTCTCCCTTTAGAAGTTTGTGAAGGTTCTTCATCCCCACATGTGCTAGACGGCGATGCCACAGCCAGCCCATGCAAGTCTTAGCAATTGAGCATGCATCTAGACCGGCCTCCTCTTTTGCAAAATCAACTAAATAAAGTTTGCTGTCTAGTACACCCTTAAAAGCTAGTGAACCATCACATCTTCTAAAGACAAACACATCTACATTTGTGAATAAGCAATTATATCCCATATTACAAAGTTGACTTACAGATAACAAATTATATCCAAGCGACTCAACTAAAAACACATTAGAAATGGAGTGCTCGGATGAAATAGCAATCTTTCCTAACCCTTTCACCTTGCCTTGGTTCCCATCACCGAAAATGATTGAATCTTGGGAATCCTTGTTCTTGACGTAGGAGGTGAACATCTTCTTCTCCCCCGTCATGTGGTTTGTGCATCCGCTGTCGATAATCTAGCTTGTACCCCCGGAGCAAGGCAAATTTAGGCTTGGATTTTAGGTACCCAACTCTTGTTGTGTCCTACAAGGTTAGTCACAATTGTCTTAGGGACCCAGATGCAAGTTTTATCTCCCTTGCATCTTGCCCCTAACTTCCTAGCAATTACCTTCTTATCCTTTCTACAAATAGCAAAGGAAGCATTGCAAGTATGAAAAATTGTAGAAGGTTCATTGTTTACTTTCCTAGGAACATGAACAATATTTCTTCTAGGCATAGCATTTTTCCTAGCTAAATTTGTATCATGCATAATAGAAGAACTAGAAGCAAACATGGCATGAGAATCAAAAGCATCATAGCTTCTATAAGCATTCCTAGAATGTCTCCTATCATGATACATGAAAGCATGGTTCTTTTGAGCACTACTAGCCATAGGGGCCTTCCCTTTCTCCTTGGCAGAGATGGAAGCCTTATGGCTTGTTAAGTTCTTGACTTCCCTCTTGAAGCCAAGTCCATCCTTAATTGAGGGGTGTCTACCAATCGTGTAGGCATCCCTTGCAAATTTTAGCTTATCAAATTCACTTTTGCTAGTCTTAAGTTGGGCATTAAGACTAGCCACTTCATCATTCAATTTAGAAATTGAAGCTAGGTGTTCGCTACAAGCATCAATATTAAAATCGTTACACCTATTGCAAATTACAACATTTTCTACACAAGATGTTGATTTACTAGCTATTTCTAACTTAGCATTCAAATCATCATTTATGCTCCTTAAGCTAGAAATAGAGTCATGGCATGTAGACAATTCACAAGAAAGCATTTCATTCCGTTTAATTTCTAAAGCAAGGGATTTTTGTGCCTCTACAAACTTATCATGTTCTTCATACAAAAGATCCTCTTGCTTTTCTAATAACCTATTCTTATCATTCAAGGCATCAATTAATTCATTAATTTTATCAACCTTGGTTCTATCTAGGCCCTTGAATAAACATGAATAATCTATTTCATCATCATCACTAGACTCATCATCACTTGAAGAAGCATAAGTAGTATTCCGAGTACATACCTTCTTCTCCTTCGCCATGAGGCATGTGTGACGCTCGTTGGGGAAGAGGGCTGATTTGTTGAAGGCGGTGGCGGCGAGTCCTTCGTTGTCGGAGTCGGACGACGAACAATCTGAGTCCCACTCTTTGCCAAGATGTGCCTCGCCCTTAGCCTTTTTGTAAGCTTTCTTCTTTTCCCTCTTGTTCCCTTGTTACTGGTCACTATCATTATCGGGACAATTAGCGATAAAATGACCAATCTTACCACATTTGAAGCATGATCGCTTCCCCTTCGTCTTGGTCTTGTTAGGCTGCCCCTTGCGACCCTTTAGCGCCGTCTTGAAGCGCTTGATGATGAGGGCCGTCTCTTCATCATTAAGCCCGGCCGCCTCTACTTGCGCCACCTTGCTAGGTAGCGCCTCCTTGCTCCTCGTTGCCTTGAGAGCAATAGTTTGAGGCTCTTGGATTGGGCCATTTAAAGCATCATCGACGTATCTTGCCTCCTTGATCATCGTCCGCCCGCTTACAAACTTTCCAAGTATCTCCTCGGGCGTCATCTTGGTGTACCTAGGATTCTCACGAATATTGTTCACAAGATGTGGATCAAGGACGGTAAAAGACCTTAGCATTAGCCGGACAACGTCGTGGTCCGTCCATCGCGTGCTTCCATAGCTCCTTATTTTGTTGATGAGGGTCTTGAGCCGGTTGTATGTTTGGGTTGGCTCCTCGCCCCTGATCATCGCGAATCTCCCAAGTTCGCCCTCCACCAACTCCATCTTGGTGAGCATGGTGACGTCATTTCCCTCATGTGAGATCTTGAGGGTGTCCCAAATCTGCTTGGCGTTGTCCAAGCCGCTCACTTTATGATATTCATCCCTGCACAATGAGGCTAGAAGAACAGTAGTAGCTTGTGCATTTTTGTGAATTTGCTCATTTATAAACATGGGACTATCAGTACTATCAAATTTCATTCCACTTTCGACTATCTCCCATATGCTTGAATGGAGAGAGAACAAGTGACTACGCATTTTATGGCTCCAAAATCCGTAGTCCTCTCCATCAAAGTGAGGAGGTTTACCAAGTGGAATGGAGAGCAAATGAGCATTTGTACTTTGCGGAATACGAGAGTAATCGAAAGAAAAGTTTGAATTGACCGTTTTCTTTTTCTCGTAGTCGTTGTCGTCGTCCTTTTGGGAAGAGGAAGATTCGTCGCTGTCGTAGTAGACAATTTCCTTGATGCGCCTCGTCTTTTTCTTCTTCCCATCTTTTCGTTTGTAGCCCGAGCCCGAGTCGGTAAGCTTGTCATCTTTTGGCTCATTGACGAAGGACTCCTTCTCCTTATCATTGATCACAATCCCCTTGCCCTTAGGATCCATCTCTTCGGGCGATTAGTCCCTTTCTTGAAGAGAACGACTCTGATACCAATTGAGAGCACCTAGAGGGGGGGGTGAATAGGTGATCCTGTGAAAACTTAAACTTAACACCACAAAAACTTGATTAAGCGTTAGCACAATAAGGCCAAGTGGCTAGAGAGGAGTCTTAGCAAAACACAATAACCACAAAGAGATCAACACAAAGATGGCACAGTGGTTTATCCCGTGGTTCGGCCAAGTCCAACGCTTGCCTACTCCACGTTGTGGCGTCCCAACGGACGAGGGTTGCAATCAACCCCTCTCAAGCGGTCCAAAGACCCACTTGAATACCACGGTGTTTTGCTTTGCTTTACTATATCCCGCTTGCGAGGAATCTCCACAACTTGGAGTCTCTCGCCCTTACAAAGATGTTCACAAAGAAGCACAGAGTAAGGGAGGGATGAGCAACTCACACAAGACACAAAAATCACAGCAAATACGCACACACAAGACCCAGACTTGAGCTCAAAAGACTATCACGAGGTTCTCACTAGAACGGAGCTCAAATCACTAAGAATGTCGAACAAGTGCGCAAGAATGAAGTGTGAGTGATCATCAATGCTTAAAGGACGCTTGGTGTACTCCTCCATGTGCCTAGGGGTCCCTTTTATAGCCCCAAGGCAGCTAGGAGCCGTTGAGAGCATTCCAGGAAGGCAATTCTTGCCTTCTGTCGCCTGGCGCACCGGACAGTCCCGTGCACCACCAGACACTGTCCGGTGCGGATCTATTTCCTTATTTGGCGAAGCCGACCGTTGCAGATTCAGAGCCGTTGGCGCACCGGACAGTCCGGTGCCCCATTCTAGCCGTTGGCTCGGCCACGTGTCCTGCGCGGATCGCGTGGTCGACCGTTGGCCCAGCCGACTGTTGGCTCACCGGACAGTCCGGTGCACCACCGGACAGTCCGGTGATTTATAGCCGTACGCCGTTAATCACTTCCCGAGAGCGACGACTTCGCCTGTGAATAGCTCACCGGACAGTCCGGTGCACCACCGGACAGTCCGGTGATTTATAGCCGTACACCGCCGTCGAAGTCCCGAGAGCAGCAAGTTCGCCAGAGCCAGCCTGGCGCACCGGACACTGTCCGGTGCACCACCGGACAGTCCGGTGCACCCAGACTGAGCAGACTTTGGCTGAACGAGCCAAGTCATCTCCAAATTGATTTCTCCTGTTTCCAGCACTTAGACACAATACATTAGTTCTCAAAACAATGTACTAAGTCTAGAAACATACCTTTAGACTCGATTTGCACTTTGTCCATCAATTGGCTTAGATTTTCACTTAAGCACTTGTGTTGGCACTCAATCACCAAAATACTTAGAAATGGCCCAAGGGCACATTTCCCTTTCAAGAAGTTATAGAAGTTTGTAGTTGACAAGTTTTTCATTTGAAGTCATATTGTCAACGAAAACTACGTCTGAATTTAAAAATTTTAAAATTTGAATTTTGAAAACGACCTCGAAAGAAAAAACCACCAACATAAAAGTTATAGGTCTTGAAGAGTTATGAAACTTTGTTGTTGACAATGTTTTGGTTTGAAATCATCTTGTTATGCAAAACTTTGTTTGAATCTCAGATGGAAAAACCACCAAAATAAAAGTTGTAGGTCTTGAAATGTAATGAAACTTTATAATTGACTAATTTTTGATTTGAAATCATCTTATCATTGAAAATTTCGTGTGAAGTTTTCAAATTTAAAATTTAAATTTTGTAAACGGTCTCGGATGTAGAAACTATTAAAATAAAACTTGTAGATCACAAAAAGTTATGCAACTTTATAGTTGGTCACATTTTCAAATGAACTCATTTAGTGCCTTAAATAATCAAATTACTCTCGATTTGTTATAATATATGGGGAATGAAAACGTAATATAGACATAATTGGTGTAGTAGTGTAGTGGTATAGGAGGGTATACGCGAGAGCGAGGTTGCGAGTTTGAATCTCACCGTTTACAAAACATATAAATTTAATTCAAAATAATAGGGTAATGGGTAAGGTAATAGTGTAGGGTTAGAGAGTTGTTCCTATAATTTAAAAAATGTTTTGCTGTTTTTTTGTTTTTTCGATTCTTAATTTGCCGAGTGTTTTTCTTTGCCGAGTGCTTTTCGACACTCGGCAAAGTCTTTGCCGAGTGTCAAAAAAGTACTCGGCAAAGAACCCTTTGTCGATAAAATATTTGCCGAGTGTTCTTTGCCGAGTGTTACACTTGGCAAAGGCTTTGCCGAGTGTAAAATAGCCTTTGCCGAGTGTCTTAGACACTCGGCAAAGAACGCGATTCCGGTAGTGAATAAACACATGTGTGTGTGTAAATTGAGCACATTTCTGTCATTGCAATTGTAGCGATGTCTTAAAATGTTAAACAACAAACATGACACTCAACACAATACTATTTGAGTGTTTTGTGGCAACTAAAAGCGTCATCATTTGAAGCAAGGAAACAGTGAACTCCTAAATTTAAGTTTCAAAATGTTATACGGCTACAATTGTATCATAAAAAACCTTGACTGTATATTTTTGTAAAAAGTAAAAAATGGATATTGAATTCAGAACATTCCTGTAAAAGTAAAAAAAAGATGATGTATCTTGGGCTTGGTCATTTTGTTTAACTGAAATCCACAACATACTTCATCCAGTTAAGCATATGTCATTTTTAGGATTTTTTTGTGCTTAAACCGTTGTGGCTTTGACCATAATAAACACATATATATGTGTGTGTAAATTGAGCACATTTGTGCCGTTGCAATTGTAGTGATGTCTTAAAATGTTAAATAACAAACATGACACTCAACACAGAACCCTTAAGAGCATAGTCAGCTAAACAATAAACATATAAACATTATTAAGAACCCTTAGAGAATCTAGTTGTGCATTTTTAGCTTGTAGTGGGTTGCGGCAAGATCTGCAATCACACATAGCTCAGTTTGATAAAAATAATTGGGTCTGCGGGATTAACTTTATATGGAACATGAGTCGTGTTAGAAGATCACTCGTCGAGCTTACATGGATCTTGGAAGAAGTTTTTGGGTTAAGGAACCCCTTATCATTGTTCTAGATCAGCTTAAACCCACTGCTTGCATTCACAACATACATCATATGTAGCATCTGCATATGATGTTCATACCAAGATGATAGTTCATAGTGGTGTGTTGAGCAGTTAATCACCAAAGCACTTAGAAATGGTCCAAGGGCACATTCTCATTTCAATAACGCTTCAAAGCCTAGCGGCTTTTAACTAGAAGAGATTAGTTGGTACTAACACGATGTGCAAGGGAAAATGCCCGCCCCAACGTGTGGTTTCGCTAAAAATGACCACGAAGCCATACAACTCGTCAAAATGTCTACACCAACGTGCCTATTTATGTGTGTGTGTATAGCCGCACCAGACCCTGCGTCTATAAAAAGAGCTCCAGGCTGCTAGGGATTAGATTTTTGGTGACGATGGCGGTGACGCTCTCCCCCACCCGATGCACGAGCGGCAGTGGCTAGGCATGGCAACGGGCACATTTTACCCGTGTGCCCGTGGATAAAAACCCAGTAGGGTGTGAGTTTGTACCCGTGGGTAAGAGCGGGGGTTTGATTCTTAACCCGATGGGTTTTTTTTCTCGCGGGTATGAAATGTTATACCCGTACTCACAAAATCGCGTACCCACAATGGATATATATATATACCCGTGGGTTTGTGGCACCTGCGGGGCTTGGGTATGGGTAGCATATTGTACCCGTCACGAGTAATGGGGTACAGGTGCAGGTTTAATATTAAACTCGAGGATGCGGGTTTGAAAAATCATCTACCTATGGGTTTCAAACTCGTTGCCACCCTAGCGGCGGCTACTCGAGGGCGCGCGCGGCGGTGGCTCACTGAGGCGCTCGCCGACGACGGCTTCCCCAGGCGCGTGTGACTACGGCAGTGAGAGCACCTAGAGGGGGGATGAATAGGTGATCCTGTAAAATTCAAATACTAATAGCCACAAAACTTGGTTAAGTGTTAGTACGGCTAAGTAGCGAGCTCTTGCGAATACGCAAGTATCACAGAGAAACAATCATAAGAGACACGCGAGTTTATCCCGTGGTTCGGTCAAGTATAACACTTGCCTACCTCCACGTTGTGGCGTCCCAATGGACGAGGGTTGCACTCAACCCCTTTCAAGTGATCCAATGATCAACTTGAATACCACGGCTTTTCTTTGCTTATCTCTTTTTCCCGTTTGCGAGGAATCTCCACAAGTTGGAGTCTCTCGCCCTTACAACAAAGATCACAGTGAAAGCACAAGAGTAAGGGTGGGAAGCAACACACACAAATCCGTAGCAACACACACGCACACAAGCCAAGACTTGAGCTCAAAATGAAGCACAACGAGTTCACAACTAGAACGGAGCTCAAATCACTAACACAGTCGATCAAGTGCGCGAAGATGGAGTGTGGAAGACTTAGAATGCTTAGAGTATGCTTGGGTAACTCCTCCATCCTCCTAGGGGTCCCTTTTATAGCCCCAAGGCAGCTAGGAGCCGTTGGAGATCAACAAGGAAGGCTAATCTTGCCTTATGTCGTGTGGCGCACCGAACAGTCCCTGTAGATAGTCCGGTGCGGATCTCCTTCCTATTTTGGCGCAGTCGACCGTTACAGATTCGCGGCAGTTGGCGCACCGGACACTGTCCGGTGCCTCCTGCCGACCGTTGGCGCTCGCGGATTGAGCGGCCGACCGTTGCGCAGTCGACCGTTGGCTCACTGGACAGTCCGGTGAACCACCGGACAGTCCGGTGAATTTTAGCCGTACGCCGTTGAACTTTTCCCGAGAGCGACGACTTCACCGCGGACGACTCACCAGACAGTCCGGTGCACCACCGGACAGTCCAGTGAATTATAGCCGTACGCCGCCGTCGAGTCCCGAGAGCAGCCTGTTCACCGAGACTGGTCCTGGCGCACCGGACACAGTCCAGGTGCACCACCAGACAATCCGGTGCACCCAGACCGAGCAGCAGTTGGCTGTACACAGCCAACTCTTTTCCAATCCATTTTCTCCTGTTTCTAGCACTTAGACACAATACATTAGTACCCAAATCAATGTACTAAGTCTACAAACGTACCTTGTTACATGATTTGTACTTCTTCAATCTTTGGCATAATTTAACACTTAGAGAATATGTGTTGGGCACTTAATCACCAAAACACTTTAGAAATGGCCCAAGGGCACATTTCCCTTTCAATCTCCCCCTTTTGGTGATTTATGCCAACACAGCCAAAAGCAACCAAAAGAAGTGCAATATCAATGCAAACGAGAACCAAATTGTTTTTGACTCTAATTTGGCATATTTGGATCATACCTTGCCACCACTTGGTTTGTTTTTGCGAATCAAATTCATTTTCCTATCTCTACAACAAACTCACTTGTTTGGGCACAAAGAGAGATAATCCAAGAGTAAAATTGATTAACAGCCAAAAACTCCCCCTTTTTCCCATGGTCATAAGTTCTCCCCACAAGAGACCAAATTTTGCAATAAGAGTGTTTTGGACAAATCAAAAAGTTCTAACTCTACTCTTTTCAAAATTTCACAAGTGGTAGCTGATCCATTTGCTTTGGCCTTAATTTCTCCCCCTTTGGCATTAAGCACCTAAACGGGATCATTCTTGTCCCTTTAACCCCATTGCCTCACCAAAATTGTCAATTAAGAGCAAAAAGGCAATAAGAGCATAAATATGAACTTGGAGTTAATACCGGAGTGCAGTGGAAGTCTTTGCATGGTCCAAGTTCACCTTTCCCTTTCAATTCACTTTGAGACTAAAACAAGTAAACTCAAACACAAGGTTAGTCTCAAAAGGGTCAAGTTGTAGCATGCCTCCCCCTTAATAAGTGCATCACTTGCAAATGGACTTGTGAGGTCCGGGAATCATGTGTATAACTTGAGCACCACAAATGAACAAAATAGATTGAAATGCATAAATTACATGATCAAAGGCATAAAACACATGTATGCTATAGATCAATCCAAGTTACACGAATCTAAGACATTTAACTCACTACGCAACCTACAAAACCTTTTCTCATCTAAACACTACAGGAAACACATAAATTTTCGTGGGCTTAACTATTTTCGTCGGCCGGCCCATGAAAATACGGATGTTATTTTCGTCGGCCTCGTGACCGACGAAAATGTAGCGTATTTTCGTGGGCCGGTGAATCTTTTCGTCGGCAGGCCCACGAACATAGGGAAGTTATTTTCGTCGGCCTCGTAACCGACGAAAATGCAGCGTATTTTCGTCGGCCTCAACCCGGCCGACGAAAATAGTTCATTGACCGACCAATATTTTCGTCGGCCTCACTGAGGCCGACGAAAATAGTTTCACTAAATCGTGCATCCCGGCCTCCACCTTCTCGCTCGCGCCCAGCCTGCCCTAAACTGTTCCCAATCCCGCCGCAGTCGTGCCCCGCCCCGCCCCGCCTCGCCGCGCTCGCGCCGGCAAGCTCCATCGCGCTCGTCCGCCGTCGCCTCGCCGCGCTCGCGCCGGTGAGCTCCGTCGCGCGCGCCCGCCGTCGTCTCGCCGCGCTCGCGCCCCGCCTCGCCGCGCTCGCGCCGGCGAGCTCCGTCGCGCGCGCCTGCCGTCGCCTCGCCTCGCTCGTTCCCCGCCTTGCCGTTCTCTCACGCAAGCTCGGCAAGCTCCGTCGCGCGTGCCCGCCGTTCTCTCACGCAAGCTCGGTGAGCTCCGTCGCACGATCACCGAGCTCCGTCGCGCGCGCCCGCCGTCTGTCCACGCCGCCGTCGCGACGATCACCGAGCTCCGTCGCGCGCGCCCTCCGTCCGTCCACGCCGCTCTCATTCCCCCGCGGTGAGCCTCCCCGTCTCCCTTCTTCCACGCCTGCAATTTTGTGTTTTCTTTCCTATGCGTTATTAAGCATTCGTAATTAGTCTACTGTAAACTATATATGTTCTGTGACTTATATCTGTTTCCTTCTCTTAATTCTGTAAAGTGATAGTACTGTAAGAACTCCTGGTTGCTATTTTTTATTCTTCATAAGTGTCGGTTTAGCCTGTGCTAGTTAATAGCAACTTGTGCTTTTCTCAAGGTCATGAGCTTAAGTAATTAAGGGCTATAGACTGAAAAAAGTAAATCACTTTGTTGCATTAAAGGCAAAACCTTTCATGAGCAAGCTCTATTTGCCTTAAGTTATGCTAGTCCAGGTCAGTTGTCACTTAGGAAAGCGAGATATTCTTGAGACCAGAGGCTTCTGTGGCTGCTATTTGTATTCGTGTTATTAGTTCTTTCTCGGGATCCATCCCCATCATATGCATGCATGTGTACATGCAGCTGCTCTAACCATCTGTGCATGCTTCATGTCCATGTATGTTCTTTTGGTTCTTTCGTTGCTCTCTGATAATAATTTTCTTGCCCCAACCCAAGAGCAGTGCAAAGAGTATTCTCGTATATACTTAGTTTAATAGGAAAATTGTGGTTTTGCATGCACTAGCGCCCATGGGTCCCCACCACCACCACCACGGGAGTATAGCATAAGTTTGTCACTTCAAAAGAAACATTAACAAAATGGCTTGAGAACCTACCTTTTACAACTAGGTGCATTCCTTTCTCACGGTTCTTTCAGCTTTAGAAGAGCTTAGTGTAATTAAAATAGCTGCTTGTCATGGTGAGATATGGTACAAAACTGCACTTCCTATGTCATAGTTGATTCCCTGATCATCTCACCGTGTCACACCATTCCCACGCACCTAGTTTAAGTTTTCAACCTCCCAGAAACTGAAGCGTGCTAAAGCAGTCGTGCGTGCAGTTCAGACTCAGCTAGCTAGACCTGCGCTGCTACTACTGCTACTACACTAGTCACTGTTGTACATCGTACTACTACTGCTACTACACGATTGTGGAATAAATTGCAGATCTGGCAGGGTGCAGTGCAGATCCGCAGTCGGCAACCTCGCTTTTGCAGAGCGCGCACAATGGTTGTACTGTACAAAAACCCATCTCACCATTCCCACGCACCTAGTTTAAGAATAATTGAGTACCGACGAAAATAAGTCATTAATTTATATTAGTTATCTTGTCGTGTTGTGATTAGTTTAACTGTTGATTGCTTTAATTCAAATTCATATTTGTCTCCGAGTTATTTTTAATGTTTAGAGTTTAGTTTTAATCGTTAACCGTAGCGAACCGTACGCGTCACCCGTTCGGGAACGGCGAACGTCACATTGGCTTGTGAGGTTCGCCGTTCCGGAATTGTCCATGTATTTTGAACAGCCTGAGAGTGTAGGCTGATGCTTGTGATTTGTGACATGTGCCTTACGATTGACGGGGAATTTCGGTTGTGTAACCCAGTTGTTCTCCAACACACCATGTTCAGGCGTGTGCTTGGAGAGCAGCGGGGTTATGCTGCCGAAATTTCACGGCAATCGTAGGCTATACGTCACAAATCACAAGCATCGACCTACACTCTTGGGTGGGTTTAGGGCCTTTACCTAATAGGGAGTTCACCTAAGCCACGGACGATCGTTGATGTTATTTGTCTTTTGTTTAATTAGCCTTTGAAATGGACGGTGATCGGAGGGTGATGTATGACGGGTGGAGAAAGGATGGGGCACATTCGAATGAATGGATGGGTGTAACAAAGGCTTTTCTTGAGCACGCTTTCAAAGATGCAACTGGTCGTCTAGTGAAGTGTCCTTGCAATCGCTGCGAGAACAAGTGGCCTCAGAAGAAGGAAGAAATGGAGAAACACCTTTGCAAAAGTGGGTTTATGCTGAACTACCTTTTATGGTACCGGCATGGAGAGTCTATTAGACACGTTGACACGGAGGTGGAGCTTGATGACGATCATGATAGGATGGACGATATGTTGCATGATCTTGGTAGGGAGGTTGAAATGAACGCTGAGGAGCCGGGGCAGCTTCCACGCGATGCTCAAGAATTCTTCCGGCTACTCGCCGCGGGAGAAGAGAGACTGCACGAGCACACTCAGATGTCAGTTCTTGGGACTCTCACAAGACTAATGGCGATAAAGTCGAAGCACAACATTTCAAACAGTGCTTACAACGACATCGTCCAACTTATGGGCGAGGTTCTCCCGGAGAATCATAAGTTGCCAAAGAATATGTACTTCGCAAAGAAGATGTTGGCTGGTCTTGGGATGACATATGAGAAGATCGACGTGTGTCCCAACAGTTGCATGCTATTCTTTGAGGAGGATGACAAACTGGACCGTTGTAAGCATTGTGAAGCTTCTAGATATGTCGAGGTGACAAATGATGAGGGTGAATTGGTAGTTACGAAGGTTGCAGCTAAGCAACTTCGTCGGTTGCCCATCATTCCTCGGCTTTCAAGGTTGTTCCTCAACAAGGAAATAGCTCTGCATATGACGTGGCCAAAGAATGGTGTACGTCTCGTCACTGATCCAGACATAATGGTCCATCCGTCGGACGGTGATGCGTGGAAGGCATTTGACGAGTTTGATCTCGAATTTGCAAATGACCCTAGGAGTGTACGGCTTGGTCTATCGACGGACGGATTCACACCTTTCAATACCAGTGCAAGCCCGTACTCGTGTTGGCCTGTCTTCATTGTGCCATATAATCTTCCTCCTGAGTTGGTCAATAAAGAAGAGTTCATGTTCCTTGCACTAGTCATCCCAGGCCCCGAGCATCCAGGGCCAAAGCTGAATATGTTTGTTCGCCCTTTAATTGAAGAGCTGAAACAATTGTGGAGAGGTGTGAAGGCTTATGACAGCCATACTGAAAAGGAGTTTACCATGCGCGCTGCTTATTTGTGGTCAGTGCATGATCTGCTGGCGTATGGAGATTGGTCTGGATGGTGTGTCCATGGTCGGTTGTGCTGTCCCATATGTATGAATGATACAGATGCATTCAGATTGAAGCATGGTGGGAAAGTGTCATTCTTTGATGCTCATCGACGTTGGACTCCATTCAAGCATGATTTCAGGAATTCGCTTACTGCATTCAGAGGTGGAGCCAAAATCAGAAATGGGCCACCAAAGAGGCAAACTGCACCACAGATAATGGCATGGCATGCTTGTCTGAAGCAAGGAGAAAATGATAGGTTCCAAGGCTACGGGGAGGACCATAACTGGACCCATATCTCATCAATATGGGAGCTTCCATATGCAAAAGCCTTGATCATGCCGCACAACATAGACTTGATGCACCAAGAGCGTAACGTTGCTGAAAGCATCATAAGCACATGTTTCGATGTGACTGATAAAACGAAAGATAATATGAAGGCAAGAAAAGACATGGCTGAAATTTGTAAGAGGCCGATGCTCGAGTTGAAAGTAAGCGATAAAGGGCATGAAAGTAGGCCGCGAGCTGATTACTGCCTCAAGCCGGATGAAAGGAAAGAAATATTTAAGTGGTTGAAGAATCTGAAATTTCCAGATCGGTATGCGGCAAATCTGAAACGGGCAGTCAATCTGAAGACCGGTAAATTGATCGGTTTGAAAAGCCATGACTACCATATTATTATGGAGAGGCTGATGCCCGTGATGTTTCGAGGCTATTTTAAGGATGAGCTTTGGAGCATATTTGTAGAGTTGAGTTACTTCTATAGGGAAGTATGCGCAAAGACGGTATCGAAGAGGTTGATGCAGAAATTTGAGAAAGAAATTCCAATTCTTATTTGTAAATTTGAAAAGGTTTTCCCGCCAGGATTCTTCAATGTGATGCAACATCTAATTGTGCATTTGCCTTGGGAAGCTTTGGTAGGCGGACCAGTGCAATTCAGGTGGATGTATCCTATAGAAAGGGCGTTGAAAAAGCTCAGGGCGTCTGTTCGGAACAAGGCTAGAGTCGAAGGGTGTATTGCGGGGGCTTTTGCCCTTAAGGAGATATCTCAATTCTCATCCAGGTATTTCGCTCGAGCCAACAATGTGTTTGCGCCTTCAGTGCGACTTCATGTCGAAAATGAATCACCCCAAAGCACCCTTCAAATTTTTGCGAATCCGGGTAAAGCAGTTGGAAAAGGGAGTGTACGTCACATTGAAGCATCAGATTTGAACACGCTAATGCTATATATGTATAGCAATATTGACAGCACACAGGAGGCGTTCGAGTAAGTTTTCCTCATAGTTACGTCCATTTTCTCATCTCATAATTTCTATAGTGTGTAATCTCCATGTTTGTAATATGTCCAGCATGTTTGATGAAGAATGTTGGAAATCTACTAGTAAACCTACGGCCATCCAATTAGAAAATCTTCGACGTGATGGGTTGAAAGGTGGACCAAACTTCGTGCAGTGGTTTCGTAATTATGTTAGTAATTGTCGTTCTCTCATTGTCCATACTTAATCTTTGAATTTTGGACTTGGAAGATATAATGCATATACTAATTATTTGTATAGGTTTCCAAAAACTCTGTGCACCCGGACTTGCAGCAAATGGCACATACCTCTATGTCCGTCCAAAACTATACTCGCTATGATGTAAATGGATATCGCTTCCGAACCGCGAAATTGGAGAAGAGTTGACCATTGGCAGCCACCACCAATAGTGGTGTGTTGGCAAGTTCATATGTTGACGATGACAAAGTAGTGGACTATTACGGTGTTCTTCAAAACATTGTAGAGTTGATTTTCGATGGCCCCAAAGAACTTAAAGTCATGTTTTTCGAGTGCGACTGGTTTGATGCTCATAGTGGGACTCGTGTCGACAAGTATGGTAATGTCGAGGTGAAGCATAGCTCTAGGATTCCGAGCAGTATGAGCGATGTTGTCCTTGCAAATCAGGCAAAGCAGGTGTACTACCTGCCATATCCTCACCCAAGCCTTAGGGCTTGGTGGGTTGCAATCAAAGTCAACCCACAAGTCGTCGCTCTAGAGAGTGCTGACTACGTGAGTACGAGCAGGGACAACGATGATGCTGTTTTTCAACCAGAAGCGGCATCGAATCAAGACATAGCTCACCGATTCCATGTGACCAATGGAGAAGGACTTGAAAATCTCTGTTGCAATTCAAGCGACTTAATTGAAGAACCTAGGTCAAAGCGCAAACGACCTGTCGTCGTTAGAAGATCAGTAAGGATCCAACGAAATCAAGAGCGTATGAATAAACAACGAGCCGAAGAAGCATCATCGGATGCGGATGACTTTTGATTAGTATGTTTCTTTTAGTTAATCAATTAAGCTATGTATTCCAATTTCCACATTATTAATTTTCATATTATTTGTTTCATATACTGTGGTTTGACATTAATTTATCTACAGTTGAACATGTTCAAGCATAGGAGATCGAGGAGGAGTGGGGGCAGCGCGGCCATCGAGGACAGCTCGAGTAGTGGGCTTTTTCAGGGCACCTCACAGAGCCGACAGAGGCAGCAGCAACTTCTCGACTGTCTAGACGAAGTGCAGGGTGAGGAGGGTGAGCAGGAGACTCCTGAGCAGGATGCTCATGTGCAGGGTGAGGAGGGTGAGCAGGATGAGGAGGTTGACCCAATGGGGGCAGGCAGCGCGGGCGACGCGTCAGATGGTTCTACGTCCTTCAGGTATTATTATGCATATTAGTTTAATTGATATTAGTTTCTAATCATTTCATCATATTGAATTTACTTGTATACTTAGGTATAAGAAGAGCAATGCGCTTGGTCCGAGACCTGCCGAGAGGAGGCTCATCCGGCCGCATGGAGAATGGTGGGGCTTATTTCTGTTGTGTTAATTTTTTTAATGTGAACGTGATTGCACTAGTTTACTTGTTTTATTAATTTTTGTAGGTCATGGGAAGACTTGACTTGGGACGGTACAGGCAGACGTCCCAAGGTGAACGCGGTGTTGGGTAGCCTCTGTCGCTTCTACTACCCTGGCATGGTGGAGCTGAATGGCGAGAGGTTCGCGGCTATGCAGTGGGCTGACTGGGGTCTAAAGGACTATGTCGAGCCAGGGGAGTCAGGGGAAAGCAGTAGCGGAGGGGGAAGTTCGGAAAAAAAAAACGAAGGACTTGTCAGGTGGCTGTGTGGGACGAGTTCTGGGTGAGTTTACTTTCGTATATAAGCAATTCATTGAATTATTGCTTCTCCTAATCTTACTTTAACTTAACTTCTACATTGATATGTAGGGGAGGTTCCAATTGCCGGATGACATCGAGGAGGATCAGGCTCAGTGGACACGTGTGAAGAGGCACTTTCGGAAGTGCGCTGATAAGATAATCAAGGATGCCATGTACAATGCTCGCATCGCGGCCGTCAACTACTACTACAAGAAGATAAAGGGGCAGAAAATGAGCAAAGCATTAGGGGCCAATGAGATCTACCTCACAGAGGAGCAGTACTTGGAGAGCGTTGTGGATTGGCTGTCGAAGGACATGGAAGCCTGGAGGTGGTTGGCTAAGAGATGGGCGTCGCCTGAGTGGATTGCAGAGTCCAACAAGCACCGTGCCAACCGTGGCACTGAAGGACCGGGGCACAGGTACGGCGCCGATGGACACCTTGGTACCGCACGCCGCATGGTAAGTATATAAATCAAACTTGTATGTTACATCTATGAAAATTATATGGTTTAACTCTTCTTTTTCATGCAGGAAGCTGAAAGTGGAGTTGCTCCAAGTTTTATGGAGGTTTACGTCCGTGGTCACCGTGGCCCTGATCCGACGAACCCTGATGTGCTATGCAGCGAGGTGGCAAGGGAGAAAATGGTAAACAAGTTTGTATTTACGAATTAAATTGCATGTTTTGTGTCTAACTCCAACTTTCTTTGCAGAATGCATATGGGGAGGAAATGACTCAACGCCATGGGCCTGACTTCAACTGGATGCATTCAGACTTAGATGCCTCGGCGTTGTACCATAGTGGTGGGGGTAGAAAGCATGGCAGGTGAGGTGTTTGTGTTTGATTCGACGATTTCATTAACAAGAATGTGTCCACTTAATGGCTCAACTATGTGTATCATGCAGGTTTGCCTTTGGCACCGGCGTTGTGGAATATAACAGGACAATAGGTCAAGGGAAGGCATCGTCTTCGGGAGGGAGTTCTCGCTCCTCCAGGTCTGCTCGAGAGGCTCAGCTGGAGGAGGAGACTCGGGCAGCACAGGAGCAGGCTCGAGCAGCACAGGAGCAGGCTCGAGCAGCGCAGGAGCAGGTTGGACAGCTGACGCAATATATGGCTTCTTATTTTTAGGTAATCCGTCTATCTCATCACGTGTCATCATTGAATTCAAAGTATAATGTTGTGATTCTAACGTTGCATCCATTTGCAGGAAATGACTACTCGACTCAGCCCTGATATGAACTTGCCCGCTTTTCGCCCTCCCTAGGTAACACTATCTGAACACTTCAATTCCATAGCAACTCTTTCTTTATTATCAAAAATGGCTCGCAGGCACAAGGATGGGGACAGTGGCTAGGACAAGCTCCAGCGTCGCAGCCACAGTGGACCGGTGTTGGGTGGACGCAGGCACCTCCAGGCACTTGGACGCCTCCACCCCAAGGATCGCAGCCAGTCCCGGGATGGGTGCCACCGGTCTCCCAGCCACCGGCGGGCTCTCAGCCATTTCAAGCGTGGATGGCACCGCCACCGACGGGGTGGGTGCCACCACCTCTGGGGTGGCCACCACAACAGTACCCGTGGATGCATGCACAACCTCCTCCTCACCATGGATCACAGGTGACGTTCCATGTTTAGTTTTATGCAAATATTGACCAAACACAGCAATGTATATGTATAGTGATAGCAAAATACAGCCTTATTTGAATGATTGATGAATTGCAGGGTTCAGCGTCACATGCTCCTGGATCGGAGGGTGGTGCTGGAGGGAGTGGCCACCTTCCTGGTGGCGGAGGAGGGAGTGGCCAAAACTCCCACAGCCCGCCGGAGTGATCAGTGAGGAGTGAGTAGTGAGTAGTGAGTAGTGAATAGCTTATGGACTTATGGACTCTAGACTTATGGACTAGAGTTTTGTGAATTGTGTATTTGAATGGACAATGGACTTATAGACTCTAGACTTATTTGAATGGACAATGGACTTATAGACTCTAGACTTATTTGAATGGACTATGGACTATTTATGTATATGTGAATGTGTTTTGTGAATTATGTATTAGGCTTGTGAATCTGTATATGTGAATTGTGATATATTGTGTATATTGCTGTGAATTATTAATAGGTGCAGAAAAATCTGTTTTGGGGGGGGGGGGGAACCATCAATTTTCGTCGGCCTCGGTGGTGGCCGACGAAAATATGTTCCCAGGCTATTTTCGTCGGCCACCACCTAGGCCGACGAAAATAGCCTGGCGTATTTTCGTCGGCCACCACCGGCCGACGAAAATTGATGGTCGACTGCCTATTTTCGTCGGCTTTGGGAAAGCCGACGAAAATAGGTTATTTTCGTCGGTGCCAACGAAAATAGCGTCTATTTTCGTCGAACTTATTTTCGGCGGCTATTTTCGTCGGCAGGCCGACGAAAATAACCTATTTTCGTCGGTTTAGGCTTATTTTCGTGGGTTTTTGGCCACGAAAATTTAGGCGTTTCCTGTAGTGAAAGGCTTGGTGAAGATATCGGCTAGCTGGTTCTCGGTGTTGATATGATACACCTCGATATCTCCCTTTTGCTGGTGGTCTCTCAGGAAGTGATGCCGGATGTCTATGTGCTTAGTGCAGCTGTGTTCAACAGGATTATCTGCCATGTGGATTGCACTCTCATTGTCACATAGGAGTGGGACTTTGCTCAGATTGTAGCCAAAGTCCTGGAGGGTTTGCCTCATTCAAAGTAGTTGCATGCAACACTGTCCTGCGGCAACATACTCGGCCTCAGCGGTGGATAGGGCAATGGAAGTTTGTTTCTTTGAACTCCAAGACAACAGGGACCTTCCTAGGAATTGGCACATACCTGATGTACTCTTCCTATCAACCTTGCACCCGGCATAATCGGAGTCTGAATATCCAATCAAGTCAAAGGTAGACCCCTTTGGATACCAGATCCCAAAGCAAGGCGTAGCAACTAAATATCTAAGAATCCGCTTAACGACCACCAGGTGACATTCCCTTGGGTCGGATTGATATCTAGCACACATGCAAATGCTAAGCATGATATCCGGTCTACTAGCACATAAATAAAGCAAGGAACCTATCATGGACTGGTATGCCTTTTGATCAACGGACTTACCTCCTTTGTTGAAGTCGACATGTCCGTCTGTTCCCATTGGCGTCTTTGCGGGCTTGGCGTCCTTCATCCCGAACCGCTTGAGCACGTCTTGTGTGTACTTCATTTAGGATATGAAGGTGCCGTCCTTGAGTTGCTTCACTTGGAACCCAAGGAAGTAGTTCAACTCGCCCATCATCGACATCTCAAATTTCTATGTCATCACCATACTAAACTCCTCACAAGACTTTTGGTTAGTAGAACCAAATATTATGTCATCGACATAAATTTGGCGCACAAATAAGTCACCATCACAAGTCTTAGTGAAAAGTGTTGGATCGTCTTTCCCAACCTTGAAAGCATTAGCAATTAGAAAATCTCTAAGGTATTCATACCATGCTCTTGGGGCTTGCTTGAGTCCATAGAGCGCCTTAGAGAGCTTACACACATGGTCGGGGTACCGTTCATCCTCAAAGCCAGGGGTTGCTCCACGTACACCTCCTCCTTGATTGGTCCATTGAGGAAAGCGCTCTTCACATCAATTTGGAACAACCTGAATGAGTGGTGAGCGGCATAGGCTAATAGAATGCGAATAGACTCTAGTCTAGCCACAGGAGCAAAAGTCTCCTCGAAATCCAAACCTGCGAATTGGGCATAACCTTTTGCCACAAGTCGAGCCTTGTTTCGTGTCACCACCCCGTGCTCGTCTTGCTTGTTGCGGAACACCCACTTGGTTCCCACAACGTTTTGCTTGGGACGTGGCACCAGGGTCCAAACTTCATTTCGCTTGAAGTTGTTGAGCTCTTCCTGCATGGCCAACACCCAGTCCGGATCTTGCAAGGCTTCTTCTACCCTGAAAGGCTTAATAGAAGAGACAAACGAGTAATGCTCACAAAAATTAGCTAGACGTGCGCGAGTTGTTACTCCCTTGCTTATATCACCCAAAATCTGGTCGACGGGATGATTCCTTTGAATCGTCGCTCGAACTTGGGTTGGAGGGGCCGTGGTGCTTCTTCCTCCACAACTTGGTCTTCTTGTCTCCCCCTTGATCACACGCCTCCACTTGAGGAACCTGTTCATCATCTTGAGTTGGGGGCTGCACCATCATTGAGGAAGAGGGTTGATCTTGTTCTTGGTGTTCCTGTGGTCGCACATCTCCAATCGGCATGGTGCGAATTGCGTCCGTTGGAACATCATCCTCATCTACATCATCAAGATCAACTTGCTCTCTTGGAGAGCCATTAGTTTCATCAAATACAACATCGCTAGAGACTTCAAGCAAACCCGATGATTTGTTGAAGACTCTATACGCCTTTGTATTTGAGTCATAACTTAGCAAAAACCCTTCTACAGCTTTGGGAGCAAATTTGGAGTTTCTACCTTTCTTTACTAGGATGTAACATTTACTCCCAAATACACGAAAGTATGACACGTTAGGTTTGTTACCGGTTAGAAGTTCATACGAGGTCTTCTTGAGGAGGCGATGAAGGTAGACCCGGTTTATGGCGTGGCAAGCTGTGTTCACAGCTTCCGACCAGAACCGCTCGGGTGTCTTGAATTCTCCAAGCATCGTCCTCGCCATGTCTATAAGCGTCCTGTTCTTCCTCTCTACCACACCGTTTTGCTGTGGTGTGTAGGGAGCGGAGAACTCGTGCTTGATTCCTTCCTCCTCAAGGTACTCCTCCACTTGTAAGTTCTTGAACTCGGACCCATTGTCGTTTCTTATCTTTTTCACCTTGAGCTCAAATTCGTTTTGAGATCTCCTTAGAAAGCACTTTAGGGTCCCTTAGGTTTCTGATTTATCCTGCAAAAAGAATACCAAGTGAAGCGGGAAAAATCATCAACAATTACTAGACCATACTTACTTCCCCCGATGCTAAGGTAGGCGATGGGTCCAAAGAGGTCCATGTGAAGTAGCTCCAGAGGTCTTGATGTGGTCATCACATTCTTGCTGTGATGAGCGCTTCCCACCTGTTTACCTGCTTGACAAGCTGCACAAGGTCTATCTTTTTCGAAAAACACATTGGTTAGACCTAACACATGTTCTCCCTTTAGAAGTTTATGAAGGTTCTTCATCCCAACATGTGCTAGACGGCGATGCCACAGACAACCCATGCTAGTCTTAGCAATTAAGCATGCATCTAGATCGGCCTCCTCTTTCGAAAAATCAACTAAATAGAGTTTGCCGTCTAGTACACCCTTAAAAGCTAGTGAACCATCACTCCTTCTAAAGACATACACATCTACATTTGTAAATAGACAATTATATCCCATGTTACATAATTGACTTACAGATAATAAGTTATACCTGTCGGTGTTTTGGGTTCGACCGCACACCCGGGGCTGGCCCTCAAGGTGTTTTTAGGAGTAGGACGGTGTCGACGACTGTAGCAAAATGGTTCGTGCTGATCGCACGAGGGACAGTGGACAATGTTTACAGGTTCGGGCCGCTTAGAGATGCGTAACACCCTACGTCCTGATGAGTATGCTGGGTGAATGAGGTTACAAAAGAGCTCTCTGAATTGAGAATGCAGAGAGTTGAAGTGGGTGGCTAGGTAATGCAGTCGATTGATCTGAAGGGGTGCCCCCTAGGCCTTATATATTCGACCGTGGGGCAATACATGTGGATATGATAACAACGTGCGCCTAAAAGATAGTGAACTGCTCGGGTCTATCTCCCTATGATTCTGCCGACCTATCCTCGCGTGGCTCCGTTGCATGAGAGCTCCAGCGCGGGAAAGTCGGATCTCTGTTGTGATCGCTCACTCAACTTCGTGGACCGTCCAGGTTTACACCGGTCCGGCCTCGTATCATCCTGCCCTGCTGATTATTCCTTCCCAGGCCCACGAAAGAATGGCCTCACGATTTTTTGGGCCCTTAGGCCTTTCGTGAGGTCTTTTACTCTTTTAGTGGACCCGGGGGATATCTGTCCCCCACAAGCCCCCGATCTTTGGGTTAATTTAGAAGTAATCAGCCCAAAGATCCCAGGTCCAGCTTGCAGGCAGTTTGAAGAGAACGACTTCTTACTGTTTCCTCCTGCTTTTGATCTTTCACAAACTGAAGCTTTGTTTTGTGCCCGTGCCTTAGAGGTCGGCATTTCGCTTTGCAGGACCCTGAACTTCATTGGGTGCACCGGAGGTGCACCCAATGGGTGTAGCCCCCGAGCTTCGAGTGCCTTTTTAGAAAATAATCTACTCGAAGGTCTTCACCAGAAATTATTCCCATTTTTACTCCTGCATTTTGGTTGAGTGCCAGATTTATCTTTAATCTTGTCCCATGCATTAGAAGTCGGCACTATCTTGGCTTGGAATGATGATTCATGGGGTGCACCGGAGGTGCACCCAATGGGTGTAGCCCCCGACCTTCAAGTGGATTTTTGAGGATAATCCACTCCAAGGTCTTCCTTTTGTGTCTTTTTGCTGAAGATTATCCTTTCTGCTTGTAAAAATCGGCATGATGTCATCCGCATTATGTCATCAATATTATGCTTCAGAGGTCAGCATGTATTTTGTCTTTTGCAGCCGAATTCGCAATCCATCCATATCTTGCTAGGTAGTGTAATTTATTTGCTCTGTGACTGATTGGACATTTGATGGACGTTCTCTGTCTAGTCTTCAAGTCGCTTCTGTCGACCATATTTTGTACTTCACTGGCTATATTTGGCTTTCCTCTAATCCTCACTGATATCTCATTTTTGTCTTGAGGCATTCACTGCATGCCCTGCACAGATGTGACCGTTTTGAAAAATATTTTGGTAATTCCTGGGCGTCCCCCCAATGGGTGTGGGCAAGGGACGGCTTGGTACGCTGAGTGTTTTAGCCGGCTACTTCTGAGTAGTAATGTGATGCGACGGCGAGTGTAATCATATCCTTCGCGCTGTTGACTGGAGTCCCAATGGGTGTTGTGTTGCGTGAAACGGCGTCCGCCGCCTGACGTGTCTTTAGACGGGTTGGAGTGCTTATTGAATGCTTTGCGACTGTTCAGTGACCACTGTTGGAGGTGAGCGGTTGCTTTCTTTTTCCTATAAATAGTGCCCTTGCCTGCCTGATTTTTTCACATCTCTTGCTGTTCTCCATTGCCTGCCTTCTCTCTTCTATATGCATTTCCACCATGGGCAAGAAACGCAAGCGTGAACCGACTCCTCCGTCTGAGGATTTCGGTGACTCGGAGTATTCAGAGGAGGAGTTCTCCTCTGAATCCGAGGGGTCTCCGGCTCCCATCCCCCTGCGTGAGTCATCTGACGACTCAGACGACTCCCAAGGGCTCGCGGCGGAGGTCTGGACGTACATCCGGGCCGTCGAGCGCTCCGGGCTCGAGGGCTCGGATGAGTCGGAGTACTCCTCGGATGAGGAGGACTCGGACGGTGGCGGCGAGGACGAGGACGGCGACGACGACAACGACGACGAAGGCGGTGGCGGTGACGGCAGCGGCAGGGGCGGCAGCGGCGGCAGCAAGGACGGCGACGGTGGCGGCAGCAAGGGCAGCAGCGGCGGTGGCGGCAGCAGCAGAGGCAGCACCAAGGGCGGCAGCGGCGGTAGCAACAGGGCCAGTGGCTACATGCCACTGGTCTTTTAGATATTAGTATAATATAGTTAGAATAATGTAGTAGTAATTACTAGTGTAGTGTAGTAGTAGTAGCAGTAATGTAATGTAATGTATTAGTAGTAATAGGGAAGTATCAACTCATAAAGAGTTGATTTGTAAGTATGACATCTTTCCCTTAATGAAGTAATGATGTTGGTTTCTCTGTGGTGATTATCCTGCTTATTTGTGAAGCTGATTTCCTTGGAGTTTGCACGTAAATAACTCTGGCATCGCTTCGACGCTTTTTTAGAGGTAGCTGCCGAGCGATTTGTAGATGATGTCGGAGTTTTAGAATCAACTGCCGAGCGACTTGAGGGCAACGTCAGCGTTTTAGAGGTAATGCCGAGCGACTTGAGGGCGAAGTCAGCATTTTAGAGGTAATGCTGAGCGACTGAACACGATGTCGGAGTTTTAGAGTTAACTGCCGAGCGACTTGAGGGCGAAGTCAGCATTTTAGAGGTAATGCTGAGCGACTGAACACGATGTCAGAGTTTTAGAGTTAACTGCCGAGCGACTTGAGGGCGACGTCAGCGTTTTAGAGGTAACGCCGAGCGACTGGAAGGCGAAGTCAGCATTTTAGAGGTAATGCTGAGCGAGTGAACACAATGTCGGAGTTTTAGAGTTAACTGCTGAGCGACTTGAGGGCGACATCAGCATTATAGAGGTAACGCCGAGCGACTGAACACGATGTCGGAGTTTTAGAGTTAACTGCCGAGCGACTTGAGGGCGCTGTCGGCGTTTTAGAGGTAACGCCGAGCTACTTGAAAACGATGTCAGCGTTTTAGAGGTAACGCCGAGCGACTGGAGGGCGACGTCAGCGTTTTAGAGGTAACGCCGAGCGACTGGAAGGTGAAGTCAGCATTTTAGAGGTAATGCTGAGCGACTGAACACGATGTCGGAGTTTTAGAGTTAACTGCCGAGCGACTTGAGGGCGACGCCAGCGTTATAGAGGTAACGCCGAGTGATAGCGGGCTGCGTGGGCCACTTTGAGGTTAATAGCCGAGTGATGATGTGGCGCGCCGATGTTTTGGAACTAACTGCCGCGTGCTGACTTGGCGCTTTTTTGAAACGGTATCTGGCTCGGGAATATCCCTTAAGTGCTGCGCTTTTAGCCGTCTCTGCTTTCCGTGCCCTAGTTCTTGCCTTCTCGCTTCCAAATCCTCTCTGCATTCCACCTCCTACTCTGCTCGCTGGTAGAATCGAGATGGCGCCCAAGAGGAAAACCTCGAGTTCATCCGCCATGGTGATTCCTCCAATCGATCCCAACAGCCAGTTGCCTTTCACAGGTAACCACATGTCCGTCATCTCTGAATCCGAACTTCTCCACCTCGTGTCCATCGGGGTCTTCGTCCGAGGGAACTCTGCTCTTGGCAGATTTGCCATGGGGTTACTGTCCCAACTGAGGATACCCATGAGTCCGTCATTTATGCCCCTTTCCTTCTCCGCGGCCTTGGCCTTCCCATTTCTCCCTTTTTCCGCGGCCTCCTTGATTTCTACCATATTAACTTGACCCATTTGAATCCCAATTCTATCCTGCAAATCTCCATTTTCGTTCATTTATGTGAAGCCTTTCTTGGCGTGCTACCTCATTTCGGGTTGTGGAAGTATTTGTATCACTGTCGCCCCGGGATGGCCGGGGGACAACATCAATTGGTTAGGGGTGCCAGCTTGGAGATGCGCCGTGGGAGGAAGACGGAGTATCTCGAAATCCCTCTTAAAGACAGTATCAAAGGGTGGCGCTTGGAGTGGTTCATAGTTGAGAATTATGGAAACTCTCTCCCCCCCGGTCGGGAAGACAGCCGGACGTTCGCACCCCCAGCTGGACCAAGTCTCCCATAGATCAGGAGGTAACTGAGGCAGGTGCTTTGCTTGCTGAAGTTGGATTGCTGAAAGAAAGGGGTCTGACCACTGAAGCCGTGGTTGCTGATTTTGTCTTCAAGAATATTCAGCCGTTAAAAGATAGGGCATACCCAGCTTATCTGTATCGAGGCCTAGCCGACTCAACTCAGGTCACTAACAGAAGAATTCCCTCTACGGACCTAGTGAGCCGACTTGAGATGATCCTTAGAGGCAAAGTGTCAAATGTTGGTGCTCCCGTGGCATTCTCAGCTTGGAACTTGCCTCCTCCCAAAGCTTTCACTCTTTTTGTGTCGAATCCTCCTGATACTGACGGCAGTTTGGGCCTTAGAGTGCGGCCCTCTGCTGAAGAAGTTAGTGCCTTGGTTGCCACACTCGGGGGAATTCCTGATGATGAACGGTAGGTTTATTTTGAGGTGCCCCTGAACCCTAGTGATGCGGAGATAGGTGCCATGCTTGATTTGCTGGCTGAGGACTCTTCTGACGCTGCTCCTGCTGGGGCATTAGTGGTGGCGCCCCTCCCAGAGGCTGGTATGACCTTAGATACTTAGAAACCTGTTGGTACTCGCCCGAGGCGCCCTTGCCGAGCCAATCCATCCGATCCTCCTGCTGATGAACAGAAAAAGAAAAGGAGACGCCTTTGGCAGGTACCCAGTTTGGGTCGGGACGTTGGTACTTCGGTTCCTGATGCTGAAGAAGTGCCTGCGACTGAATTTACTGACGCTGATCCCAATGGGTGTCCCGAATCAGTTGCTGATCCCAATGGGGGTGCTGCCTGTGTTGCTAATGTGGATGATGAGGAGGGAGAAAATGAAGTTCCTTTGACTCGGAAAAACAGTCGGCAATTCATTGCTAGCGGTGAAAGTAGTGGAGTTCCCTCTCCTGCTTTGTCTGCTCTCATTGGTCTGCAAGAACTGTCCCTGGCCAATTTTGATCAGACTCTCAAGGATATGGTTCCAGAGGATTTGTTATCGGAGCCAGCAGATGATGGTGTGATGGAGGTTTGCGCTGATGTGCTTGATGATGGGTTGAGGTCATACCGTGCCTCGTCGACCTTAGAGCGTGATCTTGAGGATCGGGAGACTGACTTGGGTCGTCCTGGTCTCATGGAAGTAGTTGAGGGCCCATCAGCCTTAGAGGTGGCTACCACGGAGAGCTTGGACCCCAAGGATGGTGTTGACACGTGCCCAACCCCCGAGGATGTTGTCGGGGATGACTTGATTCGGGTGGGAAATGCAAGCCACTGCCCAGCCCCCGAGGGTGCTGCCGGGAGTGATCCAGCTCAAGTGGGCAGTGCAAACTGTGACCCAGCCCCCGAGGATGCCCGAGCGGGGTCTTTCTCTGGTACTTCCATGGACGTTCATGCGGGGTCACCTCCACGCTCCGGCTGCATGGTGGTAGCCCAAACCTTGGACCAAGGAGTCGCTTTAGAGGATAGCGTCCCCACTGACCAAGTGTTGGGTTCTGTTGATGGCACCAAATTGATTCCTGTTGGTTAGTTGCAAGCTGCTTCGGGTGGTGGCCTTATGCCTGGTTACCAATTGATCTCTCCTGATTTGGGGATCCCTTCGTTCTTTTCCAACCTCCAGGTACTGTGATGTATTTTAGCTTGGCTTATTACATTACACGAACTGCTGTCATTACATTCATCTGCTCTCCTCATCAGGCTTTGGTGGATGGGATGGCTGGCCAGCTGAGGCTACAGGGTGCTTCTATCCCAGAAGTAGCTTCGTCACTTGCATGTTGGAACCCAGTGTCGCTTCAACATCGTGTCTCCGAATTGGAGGCAACCAACGCTGGTTAGTGCCCTTTTGCTTCTCTTTGCCTTCACTGTAGACTGCTCTACATTTTGACCATTATTTTGTTTGATTATCTCCTGCTAGGCATGACTCAGCAGATTTCCACTCTTGAAGAAAAACATTCCCGAGATCAGGCTGAATTGGCCCAGCGATGCACTGACTTTGAGGAAAAGTACTCTCAGAGTCAGATTGAGTTGGGTCAGGTCTCCGCTGCTTTAGATGACGCCAATGCACTGAGTTCTTCTCTTCATGCTCAGCTCGACTCTGAAAAGGTGATTTATGAAACTGCGCTTTGCCTTGTTGTGCTGCCATTACTTGCTTAGTGTTTGAGGGAGTTGACTTTTGTTTGCAGGAAGAAAAACGCATCCTTGCTGCTTCTCGAGACAATCTTGAAAGGTTGTATCGTGATTCTAGCAACTCGCTGACTATCTTGGAGAGAAGTCATCGCTTCACCATGGAAGAGTTAGACCACCAACGTTGTAAGCTGCAGGAATCCATGGATGAGGTAACCCGGCTCAAGCAGTTGATATCAGCAAAGGATGCTACTATCAAAGAGCTCCGAGTTTCCAAGAAATCCATCGCCCAAGAGTTAGAAACTGCTCAGCTAGCTGCCAAGGTTGTCGAAGAAACTTTTGTTACTCTTAGAGCCCAGCGCGATAGAGCCATGGACAAGGCTATTCGGGCGGGGCGAATCTTGATGAGGAGACCCGGCGTGGTTGTTCCCGAAGACATAAGGGCTGATGTGAATGCTGCCCCTGATTCCTCGAGTTGTCCTTCCTCGTCGATTGCTCCTGAGAAAAATATTACGAAATAGAAAAACACTTTGCGTGCTTTGAGCGCACTGTTAGCATGGTCAGATATTTGTTAGAGGACGTCATTTCAGTATTTGGACGATATTGTTATTTTCATATTGTTTCAGAATTCATAAGATCATAAATTTGTAGTAGTAAAATGATGTGCGGTGGTTTGAAATTTGTTCGCGGGATATAGAAGCCGTCCTTATATGAGTAATTGTGATCTCGTCAAATCGCCTTAAGTCGCCACTGACTTAAGTCGATTGTTTCTGCTAATAGGGCGTAGTGGTCACCCTGAATTGTGTAGGCGCGAGCATGTTGCACCGGCTTAAGTTGCTGCCGACTTAAGCCGATTGCTCTTGGCAGGGTATAGTGATCACCCCGCGTTAAGTTAGCGTGAGCCTGTTGCACTGGCTTAAGTCGCTGCCGACTTAAGCCGATTGCTCCGTTAGCAGGGCATAGTGGTCACCCTGAGTCAAGTAAGCGTGAGCATGTTGCACCGCCTTAAGTTGTTGCCAACTTAAGCCGATTGCTCCGTTAGCAGGGCATAATGGTCACCCCGAGTTGAGTAAGCGTGAGCATGTTGCACCGCCTTAAGTCGTTGCCGACTTAAGCCGATTGCTCCGTTAGCAGGGCATAGTGGTCACCCCGAGTCAAGTAAGCGTGAGCATGTTGCACCGCCTTAAGTCGTTGCCGACTTAAGCCGATTGCTCCGTTAGCAGGGCATAGTGGTCACCCCGAGTTGACTACGCGTGAGCATGTTGCACCGCCTTAAGTCGTTGCCGACTTAAGCCGATTGCTCCGTTAGCAGGGCATAGTGGTCACCCCGAGTTAAGTAAGAATGCAAGTCAACCGTGAACAAACTGAGTATATTTGAAGCCTTTCTTTATTGATGACATGTTTCCATTTTACAGAGTACATCGTCGTCCCGATAGCTTTTGAAATGCAGCTAGGGATAAAACTTCCTGAGGTGTTCTATGTTCCAGGAGTTCCCGACTTCTGTGCCATCCATCTGAGTGAGACGATATGATCCTGACCGAGTGACTTCTGCTACCACGAAGGGTCCTTCCCATAAGGGCGACAACTTGTGCCGTCCCTCCCCCGTTAGAATTCGGCGGAGGACGAGATCTCCTACTGAGAAGGATCGTTGTCGCACGGCTTTGTCGTGATAGCGTCTCAGAGTCTGCTGATACCGCGCCGATTGAATTACTGCATTCAGCCGTTCTTCCTCGAGTACATCGATGTCCTCCATCCTAGTAGCCTCAGCTTCTGCTATGCTCTCGAAGACCAACCTTGGGGCCCCGAACTTGAGATCAGCGGGTAATACTGCCTCTGACCCATAGACCATGAAGAAAGGAGTATTTCCATGTAGAGCCCGGCTTGGCTGAGTTCTTAGGCTCCAAACGACGTAGGGTAATTCCCTTATCCATTTCCCTGCGAACTTTTCATTTTTTCGAAGACCTTCTTCCTGAGTGCCTCCAGTATCATTCCGTTGGCTCGTTCAACCTGCCCGTTGGCCCTCGGGTGCGCTACCGAAGCGTACTTGATCTGAATGCCTTTTTGCTCGCAGAAATCGAAGAATTCCGAACTTGTGAAATTGGATCCCAGGTCAGTTATAATGTTGTTTGGTACTCCGAATCTGAATATTATGTCTTGTATGAATTCCACGGCCTTGGTTGAGGTTAAAGAGGCAATGGGCTTGAACTCTATCCATTTAGTGAACTTGTCGATTGCTACCAATACATGAGTGTATCCTCCTTGAGCCTTCTTGAAAGGTCCAATCATATCCAGTCCCCAGCATGCGAAAGGCCAGGTTACTGGTATGGTCTGCAGTTGCTGTGCTGGTAGATGTTGTTGCTTCGACAAGTACTGGCAAGCTTCGCACCTCTGAACTAACTCGGCTGCATCACTCTTTGCTGTTGGCCAATAGAATCCTGATCTGAAGACCTTCCCGACTAGTGTTCTAGATGCTGCATGTATTCCACATTGCCCAGCATGAACCTCCTCTAGAAGTTGCTTCCCAGTGGATGAGAGAATGCACTTCATGAAGACGCCCGATGCACCCCTTCTATATAACGTTTCTCCAATGAGTGTGTGTGGGCTGACTGTCTGGCGATGCGTTCGGCTGCGTTTTTGTCATCTGGCTCCTCTTCATTCTTTATATATCTGATGATCGGCCTTCTCCAGTCATCGGGGTCCGGCCCGGGTTGATCCACGATATTACATTCTTCTGCTTGATCTGTTGAGATGCTCGGTCGTGGTATTTCTTGCACGAAGACTCCGGGTGGAACCTGAGTTCGGCTGGATCCTAACTTTGACAATACATCAGCTACCGTGTTTCGATCTCTCTCCACATGTTGAAATTCTAGACCTTCAAACTTATCTTCTAGTTTCCGGACGGCAGTGCAGTATTTTCCCATTGAATCCTTTGAACAGTCCCATTCCTTGTTTATCTGACTTATGACCACCAGAGAATCCCCGTATACCATTAATCTCTTGATGCCCAATGATATGACAATGTTTAGTCCATGGATTAGAGCTTCATACTCGGCTGCATTGTTAGAGGCTGGAAACAGCAACTGGAGGGCATATTTGAGGTGCTCGCCTCTAGGTGCGGTGAAGAGAATTCCTGCTCCTGCTCCCTGCAGCTTCAGCGAGCCATCAAAATACATCTTCCATACTTCTGCCGTTTCTGGGTTCTCTGGTATTTGTTGTTCAGTCCATTCTGAAACGAAGTCAACCAATGCTTGAGACTTTATGGCAGTACGAGGTCGAAATTCAATGTCATGAGACCCCAGTTCACAGGCCCACTTAGCTATTCGACCAATTGCTTCCTTGTTGTGGAGAATATCCCCTATCGGAAAGCCGGTGACTACTATGACTTTGTGGTCATCAAAGTAGTGACGCAGCTTGCGGGCAGTCAGAAGTACTGCATATAATAGCTTCTGCACTTGAGGATATTTTTTCTTCGAGGGACCCAGAACTTCGCTGATGAAATAAACAGGATGTTGTACTGGGTAGGCATGTCCTTCTTCTGCTCGCTCGACTACCAACGCGGTGCTTACCACGTGAGTCGTGCAAGAGATATATAGCAACAGATCTTCAGTCGGTTGGGTTGACGTGGCTCGTCGTGGTGGTTTCAGTACTGGTGGTGTTGTCAAGAATTGCTTCAGTGCATCTAGAGCTTCCTGTGCCTCTGAAGTCCACTGAAACTTATCCACCTTTTTGAGTAGCTTGTAAAACGGTAAACCTTTCTCCCCCAGCCTGGATATAAATCTGCTCAGAGCTGCCATACATCCAGTAAGTCGCTGAACCTTCTTTTGTGATCGAGGTGCTTCCATCTTCATGATAGCTTCAATCTTATCTGGATTAGCCTCAATTCCCCGGTTGATGACAATAAACCCGAGTAACTTTCTTGCCGGTACCCCGAAAACACATTTCTCGGGATTAAGCTTCCATCTATACCGGCTCAGACTGTTGAAAACCAGTTGTAAGTCTTCGATGAAGTTTTCTGAGTTCTCTGTTTTGATAACCACATCATCCACGTAGGCCTCCACACGCTTGCCCCAGTGATCAGCTAAGCATGTTTGAATGGCTCTCTGATAGGTTGCTCCAGCGTTTTTGAGGCCAAACGGCATGGAGGTATAACAGAAAGCACCAAATGGAGTAATGAATGCTGTTTTTCTTCATCTTCCTTTGCCAAACTAATCTGGTGGTATCCGGAATAGCAATCCAGGAAAGACAGCACAGAACATCCAGCGGTGGAGTCCACCACCTGATCTATCCTCGGGAGCCCGAAGGGATCCTTCGGACAGTGTTTGTTGAGATCAGTATAATCAACACACATGCGCCAATCCACTTTATTCTTTTTGAGCACAAGAACAGGGTTGGCTAACCACTCGGGATGTAACACTTCTCTAATGAACCCGGTCGCGACCAAGCAGGCCAGCTCAGCACGAATGGCCTCTCTCTTGTCGGGCGTGAAACGACGTAGTTTCTGCCGGATCGACCTTGCTTGTGGATAGACCTTCAGTTTGTGCTCGGCCAGTTCTCTCGGGACTCCCGGCATATCCACAGGTTGCCATGCGAATACATCTCGGTTATCTTGCAGAAACTGGATGAGCGCGCTTTCCTATTTATCACCCAGGCTAGAGCTGATGATGGCAGTTTTACGTTCATCAGCAAACCCCAGATTGATCCGTTTAGTTTCTTCAGTCGACCGCATAGAGGTCACGGCTTGAGCTTCCTTTGCCGATGCTGTGTGATCTTCCTCAAGCTTAGAGTTTGCCTGGGTCGAAGAAGTCGCCGACGGTTTGGCAATGAGGGCCGCCTGGATGGCCACTCGGAAACATTCTGCGGCGCCTTGGAGGTCAGCACGCACAATTATGATCCCTTGCGGTCCCGGCATCTTCAATATCATGTACGCGTAATGCGGAATGGCCATGAATTTTGCTAGTCCCGGCCTCCCGATGATTGCGTTGTACCCGCAGTCGAAGTTCGCCACTTCGAACCTCAGGAACTCGGTTCTGTAGTTTTCCGGAGTCCCGAAGGTGACAGGCATGTAGATGTGGCCCAACGGGTATTCTCCCTCAGTTGGCACGATGCCAAAGAAGGGAGTGTCTGACTCATGGAGTTCTTTGAGGTGAACTCCCAAGCCTCGGAGTGTCCGGGGGAAGGTGACGTTGATGCTGCTCCCCCCGTCCACCAACACCTTCTTCACCCGGTTCTCTCGGATCACCGGATCGACGAGAAGCGGGTATTTGCCCGGATGGTCGAAGTTGAGCCATTGATCCGCCCGAGTGAAGGTGATCGGGTGCTCCGACCACCGGTACGGGGCGGGAGGGCTGGTGGTCGCCACCAGTATCTGACGATCGTTGAGCTTTTGTTGTCTTTTGTTCTCCTGCGATCCGTGTCCGCCGAAGATGACGTTGACCTTCCTGTCAATGCGCGGGAAGGCTCCTCCTCCTCCCTCCTCCTGCTGCTGGGGTTGTCGTGGTTCTTCTGGTCCTCCTCGCGGTGGAGGAGGGGGTAGAGGTTGGAAGGGTCGGCCGTGCCCAACGGAATGCTTGAAGTCCCGGCAGTTCCGAAGAGTGTGGCACATGTCCTTGTGGTACGGGCACTGGGCGTCAAGGATGTCGTCCAGCGTGCGCTCACCTTCGCGAGGTCCTCCCCGGGCGCGAGAGGCAGGTGGTCCGGCGGCGTGCACCTCTTCGCGCGGTCTCTTCTCCCAGCGTTTGTCAGGTTGCTGGTTCGTGTCGCGTCGTGGTGCTGCCGGTGCGGGCTTTGTTCCTCCGATGAGGTCCTGAGCTCGCTCGTCGGCGGTGATGTAGAGGTCGGCTTCCCGAAACAGCTCCTCGGAGGTAGTTGGCGCCTTCTGTAGTATGGCTCGGACGAAAGCCGAGTCATTGGATCCTCTGTAGAAGTCCTCGATCACGGCCGCCTCCGTGACCTCAGGGATACGATTTCTCATGGTCTGGAACCTTTTGAGGTACGATCGGAGAGTTTCATCCTCCCGGCGCTTGATGGATTTGAGGTCCCATGGTTGCGCCGGTTTGTCGGAGAGGGACTGAAAATTGGCAGTGAAGCGCCGACTGAAGTCGCTCCAGTCGTCGATGCAGTGTCGGGGTAGATGTCGCAGCCATTGCAACGCGTCTTGCCCAAGGACAATGGGTAAGTATGCGGTCATCACGTCTTCGGATGCTCCGGCGGCTCGAGCGGCGGTAGTGTAGACGACCAGCCAGCCTCCTGGGTCCTGCTTAGGTTCATATTTATCGACATTGGATTCCTTGAAGTTTGGGGGCCATTGAATGGCCCTAAGGCGTGGAGTGAGGGCTGACACTCCGCATGTGTCCTCCTGTCGTCGGTGATGATGTCTGTCCCGGGGAGGGGAGTAGTTGTTGTGGTTCCTCGACCGTCCCCGGGCAGTTCCACCAGTCGAGGCCGTCGTTGATTCGGTTCTGGTGGCTTGACTCCGAGTGGGGATGCCATGATCCCTGTCGTATTCCTCCCGGCGGCGTATCTCGTTCTCATGCCGTCGTTCGCGCGAAGCGTTGATGTGGCGGAACTGCCCGAATTATTCCAACTTAAGTGCCCAATCCCTGCCTTAGAGGCTAGACCACACTTAAATGGGAATAACCCGTCAATCCCTCGGATCTAGTCCGACACGGCCACTGACAGGATCAAGTACCACAATCTCACTCGATGGTGAGTCACAGTGCAAATACAATAAAGCATAAAACCATACATGTCAGAGTATTAAATTATTACATCATCATCATCATCATCGGGGTTTTTGCAAAAGCAGTCATCATTGTTCGGAGTGCAGCGGAATAAAACTAACGATAATTAAACGGAGAGATGGGGAAGCCTGTCCCATTACTCCTCATGCTCCTCCTCAGCCGAGGCAGGGTCCCACTCGACAGTCCAACCCGGTGGCAGGGTGGATGGCCAAGTCACTCCAGCAGCCATTTCCTCCAGAGAACCTGTAAAAAAAATTGTGCCACAAGCAAGGCTGAGTATACTAATACTCAGCTAGACTTACCCGGTGTGAGGAGTCTATACTCCTCTACCTCTAGACATGCAGCTGTTTGGCTGTGGGGTTTGGTTGCCAAAAGCACTAGCTGAGTTTCTAAGTCAAGATTTTAACTTTGTCAAGATTAAGTGTGACTCTCTTAAGGCTAAAAGTGTACTATCTACTCATACATAGTAGCAGGCATTTTTAGCAATCAATATCTTGTATCATCTCATCACAGTTCCACTTGTTACTCAATGTAGCAGCATGGATCGAGCAGTCTCATTAGCTGCGAGAAGCAGACGATTCGAATCGAGTTTTTATCCTTGCAAGGTAAACCTAAACACACGACGTGGCGAGGCACTCCGTCCCCACACACATCAGCCGTCCCCATCGATTCCCTGGCAACAGATCAGGGCTCACCGCCTTGGCGTACAATGCCTCACTGACCCCGACTGGCCGTCGTGCAGTGACCGCACTTGTACCCACCATAACCGGAATGGGAGACTACGTCTCAGGTCGCGTGAGGGGATATGTCTGCGGGCAGGTTCACTCAGGTACTAGGCTTACCGATTTACCATATTTCTCGGCATGTGCTTAGTACGTTCAAACGCTTGACTCACGGTACCACACCTTAATCCTTAATCAACTTTTTATCCCGTGAACAACCAATCCCCATGGATTGTTGCCCACAAACCAACATCAATATGATAAGAAAGTGGATACAGCCAATTCCTGACCTCGCACGAGTGCTAGAAAAATCACTCGACTTCTACCGAGATCCTAATTAATAAAGCAGCTACTCGACCTAGCATACTAGTATTCATCTCAATAGGATTCCTGAGATCATGCAACTAGGGTTCAAAACAACTCCTACACTTAAGTGCACAAACAATCCTACAATCATTAAGTGTAGTAAAATAGCATAAATAACGGGTTATGCATAAAACCGGGGCTTGCCTTCCAAAGCAGTGGCAGGCAGGTCCTCTGGTGCAGGCTCTGGTGCTGGATCTGGGGCAACCTCTTGGGCAGCTCCTTGCTCCGGCACGAGGATGTACTCTCCGTCAGCAAGATTACAGTCTATCGAAATGCAATAAACATATGTGTCATGATTATGCAAAATTTAAGAACATTAAGCTACAGAAACTAAGTCAAGAATTAACTTAGGGTTCCTTGGCTATGTGGGTCTCCTAGTGGTATATATAGACTTATTACCTTTTAGGTTTAGGTTTTCTTTTAGGACAACATAGCGGATTTGCATTGCCTTTATGGATTTCAGTGGACAATTTACAAAGGTCTTAGGAGGACATTAATTTCCATCATCCATTTTCCTTTCTTTAATTTCCATCTAGAGTTTCTAGTATAGGTTTGAACTATGACAGTATTTTTAAAAATTTCCAAAAATTCTGCAAAAATTACAGTGGGTTGTCACTGGCTATTCTAGCTTGTTTTAAGAATTTGAGGCTTAGAGTACAAAAGCTAGGCTTTAAACAAAAATAACAATAGTTAGGCAAAATGGGCCACTTTACACTACAAGTCTTTTATTAAAGTGGGTCCTGACCTAAGGGTTATTTTTGTTGGCCTCTAATAGTGATAATAAGCTCTTGTACCAAAAAGGACAGAGAGCAACATAATGGTTAATTTATGATGGATTTTTAAAGTTTGGTGCAAAAAGGGTGCTTAAAACTAACTTGTCATTTGAAAAATATCAAACAACAGATTTCAGATTTTTCCTAAGTTCTTATTATCAAAACATTAGTTATCCTAAGGTTTGGGGAGGTTTCACCTTAGGGTTATTTTTGTAAGGTTTTTCTAAGTTATCCTTATTTTATTAATTTAAAAGGTATCCTTTTTATTTTACACTACAACAGGGTATGATATATTTTTCCAGTGAACTATAGTGAATAAGTATCTTAACAAAAATAGGGGTGCCCTCTGGTTCATTATTTATGTCACCTTTTCTATTTTTCTTATCCTTAAGCATATTATGGAATAAGGGGTAAAAACTAACTTAATGTAGTGGACAGAGGGGTTTAACATTTTTAACTAGGTCAGTAGGTAGATATAAACTTCTCCAAATTTTTCTAACCCTAGTTAAATAGTACAACCATTTTTCTTGCTATTATTAAGCTTTTGGTCAAAACTAAAATTAAATCAGAACCTTATATTTTTCTCTAGTACCTATGGAGTTTTATATTTTTCTTAGATAGGTTACATTATTTAGAGTCTGGCAAAATTAGTTTGACCAAATTTGGATAAACCCAACAGAAGTTATGGGTTTTTAAAGTTTCTGTTTGAATTTAAATCAGGTTTTAATAAAGTTTTTCTGGAAAAGCAGTTTGCGCCGAGGTCCCTGGGTTTAAACCGAATCAAATCTCGCAGATCTACCCTCGCGCCACTATTCCCCTGAGTCTCTGACGTTTCACTTAACCCCCTGGCTTTCTTTCCCTCTCACCCGCAGTCCTTCCCCCAACTGAAACAGTAGCCGCGGGAGAGAAAAGGATGGCGCGGCTTACCGGCGGCGAGGGAGGTCCGGCGAGGTGGTCAGTGACGTTCAGGAGGTCGCGACGGTCACGTCGATGTGCGGGTCGTCGCCGGAGGTGGTCGGAGTTACCCTGGCCACGAACACAGGCGGCGGGGATCGTCGGCGGCGCCTGCTCCGGCCAAACCACGGCGGTACAGTTCAATTAGGGTGCACGAGGAGCTTCACGGGGTGACACAGAGGCCCTGCGCGCATTGAATTGAAAAACGGTGCAGGGGCTTACCCGGTCCACGTGCGCCGGCGGGTTCTTGAACTCCGGCGAGCACGATTTGGCTACTCCGGTGACGCGGGTCCTCGGGTCAAGCTTGAGCAAGTCTCACGGCCTCACCAGGAAGCTGTCTGGGGGCTTGGATCGAACGGAGGAGGACGGGAGAGGGGTTGGCCACGGTGGTTGCTCTCGGGCGGCACTGGCGGGTCGCGGGGAGGTCGCCGGAGGCAATGGCTGGCTCGGGCAAGTCAGGCGAGGTACGGAGGAGGCAATGGGGAAGGCAGCCGAGCACTGGGGCGGGTTTTATAGCCGTGGCGCGGGCGTGGTCACGGGCGGCCGCGGGCGTGCGGGGGTTCGCGCACGGGCGTGCTCTGAGCGCGCTCCCGGATGCCAGCTCGCGTCGAACACGTGGAAGGTTGCTTCTGCCAAGGTTCAACGGCCGATTTGAGCGCCATAGCGTGCGTATCTTGGCAAAGTCACTGTGTACGGTCACTTCTCTGCTCCAAATCCTATCCTTTTGCTGTGAGTTCCAAGTCGAGATATGGTCAGGGCAGGGAGATAGAGAGGGAAGAAGTTTGCTGTGTCAGCTGGGTCCAAACCGAGACAAAAGGGGTGTCAAGTCGTGTCTAGCGCCCTAGGGTAGGTGTCATCTCTTGCCAGGGTGTTCTAGGGTTAATTTGGCGCCATTTTGTCAATTGGGTCGACAGGTTTTGAAAAGGGGATCAAGGTGAACATGTGGAGTCTTTGCTCAAGGGTTAGGTTCTATACTTAGGCAAAATCTGAATTCTCCCTTGGGCTGAACCTTAGGTGATCTTTTGAGGACTTTTCTGAAAACTTTTTGGGGGTACTTCCTTACTATTAATTGTAGGTTACTAAGTATATTACAACTTTTATATTTGGCCCAAACCATGATCATGAGGTTTACATGATCTTTTGATCATGGCTTCAATTAGGGTTCTTATTGCCTATGGAGGGTTTTGCTTTAGGTTTTTAGGAGATCCTCATTTAGATGTGCATGATAGGCTAGGGCAGGACATCCAAGGCAGTTTGCACTTGATTAGGGCCTTGAATTCCAAGATTGAAGTACTTTGCCCACAAATCTTTATGTAACTATGGGTTAAAAGGGGTAACCCTGGGGTGGACACCCTGAGTAACACCTAGGGTGTTACAGCCCTCCCCCCTTAAAGGAATCTTGTCCCGAGATTTCAGGTAGAGTCCCTTGGAGGGATGCTTGAAGGTGTGTGGGTGCTACTCTCCCCTTATACTCAAGTTTCACCTTTTTAACTGCTCTTCGAATGTCATCCTCTTTGCAACTTCAGAAGGAAGCCCTTCTTAAGTTAAAACCACAACTTAGACTATTCTTGTTATCTAAGTTTTTCTTATAATTGACTTCAAAGGGCAGGTGGGGGGTGGGGTCACATACCAACTCCTTTGGGCAGAAAGTCGGGGAAGCGAGAGCGTAGAAAATCCTCCGTCTCCCATGTAGCTTCTTCTGCTGAATGATGACTCCACTGAACCTTATACATTCTGATGGATCTTGCCCGAGTTGATCTTTCCTTCTGATCCAATACCTTGACGGGGTACTCTTGGTAGGACAAGTCTGGTTCTATCTCAATGTCTGGTTCCGGTAGCACTTCAGTGGGTAGACGAACACATTTCCGCAGCTGAGATACATGGAACACATTGTGAACTGCTGACATGCAGGGTGGCAATTCCAATTGGTAAGCTACGGGTCCACAACTTGCCTTGATCTTATATGGTCCAATGTAACGAGGGGCTAACTTGCCCTTGATCCCGAATCTCTGGACACCCTTGGTTGGTGATATCTTAAGATAGACATGGTCTCCCACCTCAAACTGTAGAGGTTTCCGCCTCTTGTCATGATAACTCTTTTGCCTGGCCTGAGCAGCTTCCAGGTTCTTCTTGATAATTCTAACCTTTGCCTCTGCTTCAAGCACCAAGTCTGGCCCAAAAACTTCCCTTTCTCCTGCTTGAGACCAATTTAGCGGGGTCCTACACCTTCTCCCATATAATGCCTCAAAAGGTGCCATCCTCAGACTGGACTGATAGCTATTATTGTAAGAAAACTCTGCCAAGGAAAGACACTTATCCCAATCCCTTCCATAGTGTAGTGCACATGCTCGCAACATGTCTTCCAAAATCTGATTTACCCTTTCTGTCTGACCATCTGTTTGGGGATGGTATGCTGAGCTTCGTATGACCTGGGTTCCAAGTGACTCCTGTAGTTGCTCCCAAAATCGTGCCACAAAAGGTGCTCCTCGGTCTGATACTATAGTCCTTGGTATCCCATGCAGACGAACTATCTGGTCGATGTAGATCTCCGCATACTTTTCCGCCCGGTGGGTGGTGTGCACGGGCAAGAAATGAGCAATCTTGGTCAATCTGTCCACAATAACCCATATAGAATCATGGTGCCTGGAGGTATTGGGTAATCCTACTATGAAGTCCATGCAAATGTCCTCCCATTTCCAGGATGGTATGGGAAGGGGTTGCAAAGGGCCTGCTGCCTTCAAGTGACTAGCTTTTACCCTCTGGCAAGTGTCACACTCGGAGATGTACTTGGCAATTTCCCTCTTCATTCTGGTCCACCAGTATAAAGATCTAAGATCATGGTACATCTTGTTGCTACCAGGGTGCATGGAGAACTTGGAAAGGTGAGCTTCATCCAATATCTTCTTTCTGAGCTCAGGGTCCTTGGGAACAACCAACCGATCTCCAAACCATAAAATTCCCTTGCTGTCCTGACGGAAACACTTGTATTTTTCTGCCTTTTGATTAAGCATGTCTTTGATAACCCGAACACCCTTGTCCTCAACCTGTGCCCTAACTATCTGTTCTTGCAATGTGGGCTCCACTGAGATATAGCTCAATTCACCGGAAGGAATAACTTCCAGGTTCAACTTACACAGTTCATCACACAAGGTGGTGATTCTTGCATCCATGTTCACACAATTGCACTGGGCCTTTCTGCTCAAAGCATCTGCCACAACATTGGCTTTGCCAGGATGGTAATGCACCTCCAAATCATAGTCCTTGATCAATTCCAACCATCTTCTCTGCCTCATGTTCAAATCTGCTTGAGTGAAAATGTACTTGAGGCTCTTGTGATCAGTGTAAATGTTACAGTGAGCTCCCATCAAATAGTGTCTCCATATCTTAAGAGCATGAACCACTGCTGCCAATTCCAGATCATGTGTAGGATAGTTCTGCTCATGGGGTCTGAGGGCTCGGGAAGCATAAGCAATAACTCGGTTATCTTGCATCAAGACACAACCCAATCCTGTACCAGAAGCATCACAATAAACTTCGAAGGGCTTAGTGTTATCGGGTTGAGCCAGCACTGGGGCTATTGTCAAATGTTGCCTCAGTGTATGAAAAGCATCTTCGCACTTCTGGCTCCACGTGAACTTGGCTCCCTTCTTCAATAGCTCAGTCATTGGCTTGGCAATTCTGGAGAAATCCGGAATAAATCGTCGATAATACCCTGCCAATCCCAGAAAACTCCTAATCTGCCTCACTGTAGTTAGAGGTTTCCAGTCCATCACTTCTTGCACTTTCTCAGGGTCAACTGATATCCCATTCTGAGAAATTTTGTGACCCAGAAATTTAATCTCCTTCAGCCAGAACTCACACTTACTCAACTTAGCATACAACTGATGATCACGCAGTCTCTGAAGTACAGTATGCAAGTGTTTGGTGTGCTCGGCTTCATTCTTGGAATAAACCAGGATGTCATCAATGAAAACGACCACGAACTTGTCTAACTCTGGCATGAATACTGAGTTCATCAAGTACATGAAATAAGCCGGGGCATTGGTCAGCCCAAAAGACATCACCAAAAACTCATAGAGCCCATATCTGGTAGAGAAAGCCGTCTTGGGAATGTCACTGGCACGGATCTTAATCTGATGGTAGCCTGAGCGAAGGTCTATCTTGGAGAATACCTTGGCTCCCACCAATTGATCAAACAGAACATCAATGCGGGGTAACGGGTATTTGTTCTTGATAGTCACCGCATTGAGAGGGCGGTAGTCAACACACATCCTCAAACTCTCATCCTTTTTCTTCACGAATAAGGCGGGACATCCCCATGGTGAAGTACTTGGACGAATAAACCCCTTGTCCAACAATTCTTGCAATTGTTTCTTCAATTCTGCCAACTCCGCGGGAGGCATCCTATAGGGTCTCTTGGAGATAGGAGCAGTCCCAGGTTGCAATTCGATGGCGAACTCAATATCTCGATCAGGCGGCATCCCTGGCAATTCATCCGGAAAAACATCCGGATAGTCACAGACCACTGGGATCTTTTCCACTGGGGATTCTACCATAACAAACGCACAAGATCGGGTACAACCCTGGTTGGGTAAATATAGTGTGATTTCACCACAGGTTGGTGAGTGCACTTCGATGGCCCTAGCTGCAATGTCAATTACTACCTGATGTTTGGTCAACCAATCAGTCCCCAATATGATATCCACACTATCCAGTCCCAAGATAAGAAGGTTGGTTTTAATTATCAAACTACCAAACTTTAGAGGCACATTCTTGTTGATTTGATAAGTGGCAACTCTGCCTCCGGGTGTTGAAATTGTGATGCCCCCATCGGTATGGTGAAAGGGCAACTGGCATTTGGCACTAAATTTGGCATTGATAAAACTATGTGAAGCACCGGAATCAAAAAGAACAATAGCAGGGAAATTTAAAACTGTAAAGATACCAGTCATGACGGGTGCTCCCTCTGGAATGTCAGCCATGGTAGTGAAGTTCAGCTTGCCCTACCTCACTTGCACCTTCTGTCTCTTGCCTTGGTTCTGATTAACATTCTGTCCCTGCCTCTGCTGGTTTCTAGGGCAATTCTTGGCATAATGCCCAATGCTGCCACAGGTGAAGCACTTGTTGTCATTGGCCTGGCGGTACTGCTGCTGCTGCTGATTGCTCCTTTGAGCGGGAAATTGGGTGCGGTTGGGTAGTTGCTGCTGCTGCTGCGGTGGTCTGATCACCCATCTCCCTTACTGCTGCTGAGGTCCCTTGTTCTGCGTGTCAGACACAATCCTGAAGCGCTGTGGCTGAGCTGAGGGTCCTGCCACAGGGGCCTTCCTCTTCTTCTCTGCCTGTCGAGCTAAAATGCAGTCCTCCTGAGAGATAGCCATGTTGACCAACTCATTGTAACTGTTGGCCCTGACGGTGTTGAGACGATCACGGAGCTTGGTGCTGAGCCCCCGTCTGAACCTGTCCCTCTTCTTCTCATCCGTGTCTGCATGGTATCCAGCATACTGGCACAAGTCATTGAAGGCCTGGGCATACTGCAACACTGTCCTGTTGCCCTGAGTGAGTGCCAGAAACTCATTGAGCTTCCGGTCCATGATGCCAGCGGGGATATGGTGTCCCCTGAAAGCTGCCTTGAACTCCCTCCATTCCACCTCTCTACCTTCTGGCTGCATGGCAAGAAAATGGTCCCACCAAGTCCTTGCGGGTCCGCGAAGCTGCTGGGTGGCGAACCTGACCTTGGTGACCTCTGAGCAAGCTCCATGGAGCAGTGGGAATTTGGATTCCACCACCCGCAACCATACATCTGCATCCAGTGGGTCCTCTGCCCTTGTGAATAATGGAGGCTGGGTGCTGAGGAACTCCTGATAGGTAGCCGCCGCGGGGTGACGCTGATGGTCTCCACCATAATGCTGAGGTGGTGGCTGACGCTGAGCCAGCTGCCTCAAGATCTCATTCTGCTGAGCCATGAGCTCCTGAAGAGTGGGAGGCGGTGGCGGTGGAGGAACGTGCTCATTTTGACCACGGCGCGCTCTCCCAGCCATCTGAAAAATCACATGGTTGCTTAATAACACATCTCCAAGCTTAAGGTTCAAACACGGTAGGGGAGTTAAAGCAATTTGATAGATTCCACATAAATCAAAAAGAAACATAAACCTTTCGTCCAAATTTAAACTGCCATTAATCATCCCCAAACCTCCAAAAGAGTTTAACACGGTTACATCAATGGTCCAAAAGACTCAACTCTACCTAGCCTAGTACCCTAAGGGTGCAAAAGCTAAGCTAGTGGCGAGGAGTCTAACTATCATCAGCCTCTAGGATTAGCCTGGCATCTAGTGAGCGAACGAGGCAACGCTGGACTCGGGGGAAGGTGGTCTCCCTGAGCCAGCGGTGTCTACACTGGAAGCAGGCTCCTCCCCTCCCTCGATGTCAACGTCCTCGTCAGCCTCCTCATCATGGATCTCTTGGTGATGCATGTCTAGGTGCTCGTTTGCTTCTGCTAGCTGCTGCTGAGTGTTGAGGAGCTGATCTTCGAGAACCTCGATGGTGTTCTCCCTGGTGCCCACTAGCTCCTCCAACTCATGAATCTCATCAGACAGCTGCTCCACTTGCAAATCTTTTTCCACCAGCTCCTGGGACAAGTCCACCACGAGCTCCTCCCTGTTGTCCAGGGTGATCTTGGTGGCCTCCAGCAATGCCATCAGATGAGACATTGCCTCCCCACGCATTACTTGCAGACGATACAGAGCGTTCATGCATCGTACCGACAAGTGAGCGGTGTGGCCTGGGTAGAGAGCCCAGATGTCCTTGGCATGCTCCACCCGATCCTTCCACATCGGGTCGTCCTCCTTTTCCGCGGGGAACAACCCAATGGGGTGGGTAGCCAGCTCCAAGGGATGAAATCCGCAGAAAGTAGTCAATCCATGCAGAGCGATTGCCTCGATCGTGTCCTCCGCTCGGTATCCGAAAGACTCGGAGTCCAAGGAGCGCCAGCCTGGCTGCAGGGGATGAGGCTCCAAAGTCATCCTCACCCTACAGCGAGGCACCCGGTGCTTCTCGAACTGCTGCACCGCGTACTGAGGGGGTGTCAAGTATCCTGCCCCCTGAAGTACTTCCCACAAGATGCGGGGAAAACCCTCTCGTGCAAGTCCGTCAGTGTGGGTCAGTGCATTTCCGTCCTCGGAGGATCCGTGGGAAGTCATCTGTGCACGGTTAAGCGTAAGTAAAAGAAAAAGAATTACAAAAAGAAAAAGGGAAATAAAACTCAGCCTGTCTCTAGCTAAAAAGAAAAACGCATTGGGGTCCTAGTTGGCTGTTATCTCATTTTTAAGTCCTTTTACTTAGTTATCCATTTGCTTAATCAAGAATGCATGCATGCGCGTCCTGAACGACCTCTCCAGAAGATAAAAAGGACTAGGGAAGAACTCCCATCCTTTAAAAAGTGGCCTGTAGGGCCTAGTCACTTAGCCACCTAGCTACCCTTCTATTATCCTAAGGCTTCACGTCCTAGGTCTATCCTGCTCGTCCTATGATCTATCCAACATTGTTTCTATCAAATTTTACTTTAGAAAAGGGATGGCATTTATGGTTTATTGATTCCTCTGTGGTGGTACAAGCTCCGATACCAGCTGTGGCGGAACTGCCCGAATTATTCCAACTTAAGTGCCCAAGCCCTGCCTTAGAGGCTAGACCACACTTAAATGGGAATAACCCGTCAATCCCTCGGATCTAGTCCGACACGGCCACTGACAGGATCAAGTACCACAATCTCACTCGATGGTGAGTCACAGTGCAAATACAATAAAGCATAAAACCATACATGTCAGAGTATTAAATTATTACATCATCATCATCATCATCATCGGGGTTTTTGCAAAAGCAGTCATCATTGTTCGGAGTGCAGCGGAATAAAACTAACGATAATTAAACGGAGAGATGGGGAAGCCTGTCCCATTACTCCTCATGCTCCTCCTCAGCCGAGGCAGGGTCCCACTCGACAGTCCAACCCGGTGGTAGGGTGGATGGCCAAGTCACTCCAGCAGCCATTTCCTCCAGAGAACCTGTAAAAAAAATTGTGCCACAAGCAAGGCTGAGTATACTAATACTCAGCTAGACTTACCCGGTGTGAGGAGTCTATACTCCTCTACCTCTAGACATGCAGCTGTTTGGCTGTGGGGTTTGGTTGCCAAAAGCACTAGCTGAGTTTCTAAGTCAAGATTTTAACTTTGTCAAGATTAAGTGTGACTCTCTTAAGGCTAAAAGTGTACTATCTACTCATACATAGTAGCAGGCATTTTTAGCAATCAATATCTTGTATCATCTCATCACAGTTCCACTTGTTACTCAATGTAGCAGCATGGATCAAGCAGTCTCATTAGCTGCGAGAAGCAGACGATTCGAATCGAGTTTTTATCCTTGCAAGGTAAACCTAAACACACGACGTGGCGAGGCACTCCGTCCCCACACACATCAGCCGTCCCCATCGATTCCCTGGCAACAGATCAGGGCTCACCGCCTTGGCGTACAATGCCTCACTGACCCCGACTGGCCGTCGTGCAGTGACCGCACTTGTACCCACCATAACCGGAATGGGAGACTACGTCTCAGGTCGCGTGAGGGGATATGTCTGCGGGCAGGTTCACTCAGGTACTAGGCTTACCGATTTACCATATTTCTCGGCATGTGCTTAGTACGTTCAAACGCTTGACTCACGGTACCACACCTTAATCCTTAATCAACTTTTTATCCCGTGAACAACCAATCCCCATGGATTGTTGCCCACAAACCAACATCAATATGATAAGAAAGTGGATACAGCCAATTCCTGACCTCGCGCGAGTGCTAGAAAAATCACTCGACTTCTACCGAGATCCTAATTAATAAAGCAGCTACTCGACCTAGCATACTAGTATTCATCTCAATAGGATTCCTGAGATCATGCAACTAGGGTTCAAAACAACTCCTACACTTAAGTGCACAAACAATCCTACAATCATTAAGTGTAGTAAAATAGCATAAATAACGGGTTATGCATAAAACCGGGGCTTGCCTTCCAAAGCAGTGGCAGGCAGGTCCTCTGGTGCAGGCTCTGGTGCTGGATCTGGGGCAACCTCTTGGGCAGCTCCTTGCTCCGGCACGAGGATGTACTCTCCGTCAGCAAGATTACAGTCTATCGAAATGCAATGAACATATGTGTCATGATTATGCAAAATTTAAGAACATTAAGCTACAGAAACTAAGTCAAGAATTAACTTAGGGTTCCTTGGCTATGTGGGTCTCCTAGTGGTATATATAGACTTATTACCTTTTAGGTTTAGGTTTTCTTTTAGGACAACATAGTGGATTTGCATTGCCTTTATGGATTTCAGTGGACAATTTACAAAGGTCTTAGGAGGACATTAATTTCCATCATCCATTTTCCTTTCTTTAATTTCCATCTAGAGTTTCTAGTATAGGTTTGAACTATGACAGTATTTTTAAAAATTTCCAAAAATTCTGCAAAAATTACAGTGGGTTGTCACTGGCTATTCTAGCTTGTTTTAAGAATTTGAGGCTTAGAGTACAAAAGCTAGGCTTTAAACAAAAATAACAATAGTTAGGCAAAATGGGCCACTTTACACTACAAGTCTTTTATTAAAGTGGGTCCTGACCTAAGGGTTATTTTTGTTGGCCTCTAATAGTGATAATAAGCTCTTGTACCAAAAAGGACAGAGAGCAACATAATGGTTAATTTATGATGGATTTTTAAAGTTTGGTGCAAAAAGGGTGCTTAAAACTAACTTGTCATTTGAAAAATATCAAACAACAGATTTCAGATTTTTCCTAAGTTCTTATTATCAAAACATTAGTTATCCTAAGGTTTGGGGAGGTTTCACCTTAGGGTTATTTTTGTAAGGTTTTTCTAAGTTATCCTTATTTTATTAATTTAAAAGGTATCCTTTTTATTTTACACTACAACAGGGTATGATATATTTTTCCAGTGAACTATAGTGAATAAGTATCTTAACAAAAATAGGGGTGCCCTCTGGTTCATTATTTATGTCACCTTTTCTATTTTTCTTATCCTTAAGCATATTATGGAATAAGGGGTAAAAACTAACTTAATGTAGTGGACAGAGGGGTTTAACATTTTTAACTAGGTCAGTAGGTAGATATAAACTTCTCCAAATTTTTCTAACCCTAGTTAAATAGTACATCCATTTTTCTTGCTATTATTAAGCTTTTGGTCAAAACTAAAATTAAATCAGAACCTTATATTTTTCTGTAGTACCTATGGGGTTTTATATTTTTCTTAGATAGGCTACATTATTTAGAGTCTGGCAAAATTAGTTTGACCAAATTTGGATAAACCCAACAGAAGTTATGGGTTTTTAAAGTTTCTGTTTGAATTTAAATCAGGTTTTAATAAAGTTTTTCTGGAAAAGCAGTTTGCGCCGAGGTCCCTGGGTTTAAACCGAATCAAATCTCGCAGATCTACCCTCGCGCCACTATTCCCCTGAGTCTCTGACGTTTCACTTAACCCCCTGGCTTTCTTTCCCTCTCACCCGCAGTCCTTCCCCCAACTGAAACAGTAGCCGCGGGAGAGAAAAGGATGGCGCGGCTTGCCGGCGGCGAGGGAGGTCCGGCGAGGTGGTCAGTGACGTTCAGGAGGTCGCGACGGTCACGTCGATGTGCGGGTCGTCGCCGGAGGTGGTCGGAGTTACCCTGGCCACGAACACAGGCGGCGGGGATCGTCGGTGGCGCCTGCTCCGGCCAAACCACGGCGGTACAGTTCAATTAGGGTGCACGAGGAGCTTCACGGGGTGACACAGAGGCCCTGCGCGCATTGAATTGAAAAACGGTGCAGGGGCTTACCCGGTCCACGTGCGCCGGCGGGTTCTTGAACTCCGGCGAGCACGATTTGGCTACTCCGGTGACGTGGGTCCTCGGGTCAAGCTTGAGCAAGTCTCACGGCCTCACCAGGAAGCTGTCTGGGGGCTTGGATCGAACGGAGGAGGACGGGAGAGGGGTTGGCCACGATGGTTGCTCTCGGGCGGCACTGGCGGGTCGCGGGGAGGTCGCCGGAGGCAATGGCTGGCTCGGGCAAGTCAGGCGAGGTACGGAGGAGGCAATGGGGAAGGCAGCCGAGCACTGGGGCGGGTTTTATAGCCGTGGCGCGGGCGTGGTCACGGGCGGCCGCGGGCGCGCGGGGGTTCGCGCACGGGCGTGCTCTGAGCGCGCTCCCGGATGCCAGCTCGCGTCGAACACGTGGAAGGTTGCTTCTGCCAAGGTTCAACGGCCGATTTGAGCGCCATAGCGTGCGTATCTTGGCAAAGTCACTGTGTACGGTCACTTCTCTGCTCCAAATCCTATCCTTTTGCTGTGAGTTCCAAGTCGAGATATGGTCAGGGCAGGGAGATAGAGAGGGAAGAAGTTTGCTGTGTCAGCTGGGTCCAAACCGAGACAAAAGGGGTGTCAAGTCGTGTCTAGCGCCCTAGGGTAGGTGTCATCTCTTGCCAGGGTGTTCTAGGGTTAATTTGGCGCCATTTTGTCAATTGGGTCGACAGGTTTTGAAAAGGGGATCAAGGTGAACATGTGGAGTCTTTGCTCAAGGGTTAGGTTCTATACTTAGGCAAAATCTGAATTCTCCCTTGGGCTGAACCTTAGGTGATCTTTTGAGGACTTTTCTGAAAACTTTTTGGGGGTACTTCCTTACTATTAATTGTAGGTTACTAAGTATATTACAACTTTTATATTTGGCCCAAACCATGATCATGAGGTTTACATGATCTTTTGATCATGGCTTCAATTAGGGTTCTTATTGCCTATGGAGGGTTTTGCTTTAGGTTTTTAGGAGATCCTCATTTAGATGTGCATGATAGGCTAGGGCAGGACATCCAAGGCAGTTTGCACTTGATTAGGGTCTTGAATTCCAAGATTGAAGTACTTTGCCCACAAATCTTTATGTAACTATGGGTTAAAAGGGGTAACCCTGGGGTGGACACCCTGAGTAACACCTAGGGTGTTACATTAGAACTCCGCGCGTCCCGACGACTGTTGATGGCGTGCCGCAAATCGTTCGGCGGGTGAGCGAGAGGTAGAAGATGGTTGGCTGCCTGGGTGAGCAGGCGTCGATAGCCCTCGGCGTCTGGAGTCCGAGGGAGTCTGTCAGCTATCCGAGCTAGCACTCCTCCGACTTCACTCGGCGTATTCATGGCTCGGGCGAAGTCGGGGTTCAGGTTACGGCCGAGTAGTGGATTTTCTCGGTGTTGCCTTGCGTCTTGCTCGGCTTGTTCCTGAGCTCGTCGACGATCACGTTGTCGGGAGTTCCTTCGTTCCCTGAAGATGCGTTCTTCCGGAGTTTCTCCCATCTCCGAGACCTCGTCTCGCGAGACGGGCTGCTCCGGATCCCGTTCTCCGGCTTGGTGGTGTCTCTGGATGTTTCGGCGCCGATTTCTTCGTCGACGGGATTCCTGCTGAGGTGGTTCTTCCCCAAGCGCGGTCGGCTCGTCGTCAGAGACAGGAGGTGACTCCGCTCTTTCGATGAAGAGAACGTCGGGGTAGAATGGCGTAGCTGTCGTGGCGATCTTCTTTCGGGGAGCTGAGGGTAATGCTTCCCCGGTTCTTTCGGAGTTTGTTGGTGAAGGCTTCCTTCCCGGCGGATCTGCAACGCGGTGCAGGATTCCTTTTTCGTCGGCTATGGATGAAATCGTCCCAAAGCAGAACATGGATCCGGGACGGAAGGTGATCCTGCTGTTGATGATGACGGCCATTGAGCTAGCTTAGATCGTTTACACCACCCCTACCTGGCGCGCCAGCTGTCGGTGTTTTGGGTCCGACCGCACACTCGGGGTTGCCCCTCAAGGTGTTTTTAGGAGTAGGACGGTGTCGACGACTGTAGCAAAATGGTTCGTGCCGATCGCACGAGGGACAGTGGACAATGTTTACAGGTTCGGGCCGCTTAGAGATGCGTAACACCCTACGTCCTGATGAGTATGCTGGGTGAATGAGGTTACAAAAGAGCTCTCTGAATTGAGAATGCAGAGAGTTGAAGTGGGTGGCTAGGTAATGCAGTCGATTGATCTGAAGGGGTGCCCCCTAGGCCTTATATATTCGACCGTGGGGCAATACATGTGGATATGATAACAACGTGCGCCTAAAAGATAGTGAACTGCTCGGGTCTATCTCCCTATGATTCTGCCGACCTATCCTCGCGTGGCTCCGTTGCATGAGAGCTCTAGCGCGGGAAAGTCGGATCTCTGTTGTGATCGCTCACTCAACTTCGTGGACCGTCCAGGTTTACACCGGTCCGGCCTCGTATCATCCTGCCCTGCTGATTATTCCTTCCCAGGCCCACGAAAGAATGGCCTCACGATTTATTGGGCCCTTAGGCCTTTCGTGAGGTCTTTTACTCTTTTAGTGGACCCGGGGGATATATGTCCCCCACAATACCCGAGCGATTCAACTAAGAACACATTTGAAATAGAATGGTCGGATGAAATGGCTATTTTTCCTAGTCCTTTAACCTTGCCTTGGTTCCCATCTCCAAAGATGATCGAATCTTGGGAATCTTTGCTCTTGACGTAGGAGGTGAACATCGTCTTCTCCCCCGTCATGTGGTTTGTGCATCCGCTGTCGATAATCCAGCTTGAGCCCCCGGATGCATAAACCTGCAAGGCAAATTAGGCTTGGGTTTTAGGTACCCAACTCTTGTTGGGTCCTACAAGGTTAGTAACAATAACTTTTGGGACCCAAATGCAAGTCTTGTCTCCCTTGCATTTGGACCCCAACTTTCTAGCAACCACTTTTTCATTTTTACATGAAAGAACAAATGTAGTGTTGCAAGCATGAAAGACAGTGCTAGGTTTATTACACACTTTTCTAGGAGCATGAGACACAAAATTTCTCCTAGGCCTACCATTAAAATTAAAACATGAAGCAATCATGGCATGTGAGTCAAAAGCATTATAACTCTTATTATAATGAGAATTTCTAGAAAATTTTCTATCATGATACATGAAAGCATGATTCTTTTGACTACTATTAGTCATAGGGGCCTTCCCTTTCTCCTTGTTGGAAATGGGAGCCCTTTGACTTGTTAAGTTCTTGGCTTCCTTTCGAAAGCCAAGTCCATCCTTAATTGAGGGATGTCTACCAACGGTGTAGGCATCCCTAGCAAATTTTAACTTATCAAAGTCATTTTTGCACGTCTTAAGTTGAGCATTAAGACTTGCCACTTCACCATTTAATTTTGCAATAGAAGTAAGGTTGATATGACCACGCCATTAAGCAACACATTACAACCCCCAAGTTATACTACATCAACTCAAGTACAACCAATATCATCACCAACCCGAGTCTTTGATGGACCAATTACACGTAGCCGAGCTAAGAAGCTACAGCAAGAGGTGCACGCGCTAGTCTTTGATGGACCAATTACACGTAGCCGAGCTAAGAAGCTACAGCAAGAGGTGCACGCGCTACTTTATGAATTTCAATTAAACACTAATGCGAACTTTATGCTACCTAAGTCGTGTATGTTGATATTACTTAGGTTCACCAAGAGAAAGGACAAAACATATCAAAGGCGAATCAGCAAGAAGAGCTACGTCCGAGTCAGTCCAGCGCTACAGAACCGTCCAGAAGAAACAGTCATAACTTTTGATTCCCAAAAGCTATGAAGGCCCATAAGTACTTTTTGGAAAGCTCTTGAAGTCTATTTTCCAATGCTTCTACAGCCGACTTAACCACATCTACCAGAAAGGCAGCCGACCTACTTTAGTGCTGACTGGTCAGAAGGTCAACAGTCTACTTGATGACCAAGTTTTCGTATTAAACTGCATCATTCTACGAAGTTTCATTAAGCATGCTATATATGGTGAGAAAGCTTATCAAGTTAGCTTTCCAATGCAACCAGTCCCACGTCATTTGAAGATTCCTAGAAGAAGTTATTGCCAAAATACTGAAGGCTGCGCAGAAGTCAAACAGCCACACGAAAATCAGCTCTGCAGATCTTCCGAAGAGGCTCCTTCACATTAGCTCGTGAAAATACTTTTATTTTGTGTTTATACCTCGCTAAGGCTGGTTGTTACTAGTATAAATACCCCCCTATGTCTATGATGTAAGGCAGCTTATGATAATCTAAAACAGAACCCCTTTGTTCAGCTGTGTGCTAACAAATATTGAGAGTGATCTCTACCCCTTTGCTCTTGTGAATTCCTTCGCGGGATTGCAGAAGCGGCGGCTTCATCCGCTCCCAATTGGTGCTCCTACTCCCTTCGAGGTCTCCTCGATTGATTGTAGGCTGTGTTGGTTGGTTCTTTGAGAGTGTGGTTGGGCGAATCCTCGATTCAGGCTGCCGGTTAAAGACGGTGGTTGGCTTCGAGTTTTATTTGTCAGGTTGCACTAGTTATCGCTGCTTGCAGCAAGTTATCTTGGCTTCTTTGAAGCTAGTTATCTGAAGATTGATCCTACGTCGTGAAGATCGGGCATCGTGACGCATCATCTGGTATCAAAGCCTCAGTTGCCACGGTAGGATTCTTTACCCTTAGCTACATATATTTTGTGTTCGTCCTATCCACCAAAAAGCCATAAAATATTTTGTCATAGCCCTTTGTTTCAATCTGTTGTTCCAGTGAGTTTTGTTAAGTTTCAGTCCTTAGAGTCTTTGTTTAGTTGCTGGTCACTCTATCCTTTGTGTTCCCTTTGAGCCTCTTATATATATCTGAAAATATCCACAAAAAGAAAAATCTAAAACTCTCATCATTTCCTTCGCGTTAACTTTGATCCTATTTAAGTTATAGCTGCTGGTTGAGTTCTTTGTTAAGTATTATAAAGTGTGCAATATCATATAAGATCTCTGTGTTTAGTTTTATAAAAAAGAGTATCAAAAAAAAAGAGAAGAAAGAAAAGTACCAAAGAAAAGTGTTGAACAAGATTGTGAAAGAAAAGTAGAACAATCAGTTTGTTTATGTGCACAAGTGCTGAAAATTTTATCAAGTTATTCAACCAGTTTGCTATTGTCATTTGGTGCAAAATTTTGGTTGGATCTGATTGCAACACTTGCATTCCAATCATACTCCTTGTCTGCATCAAATCTGAAATTTCTTGCGCGTGTGTTTGATCTATTTACATCACTCGAATCTTGTGGTCAGCACTAGGCAGGGAACTTCTAGTCGGATGGTTATTTAACTTAACAACAACTAGAATTCAGATTGTATCCCTTGTTTATTAATCCCCACCAAGCTCCACATATAAGCCATCGTAATCGGTACTCTGGTCTTGTATTCGCTTAACCACCACTTTCTTGTTACCACCACACATTTTCTTGCAACCCGCAGGGAACTCATAAGAGCTTTGGTTGGTAAGAGTGGTGAGGTTGTGAGATTCTACATAGCTTCATATTCCACCTATATTTGTTGCCTTGTTGTCACTAACTTCGCAGGAAGATGGATCCCAACGTTGAGATTGAAGAATGTGTCACCCTGATACAATTCAATGAGCTCAAACAAAGCATAGAAGCCAAGCAAGATCTGTTTGCACAAGATCTTCAGACACTTATGGCTGAAATCAGAGGTCGTCGTCGACTCCCCGACAGTGTAAGAAACCATGATGAAGATGGGGAAGAAGGTGAAGGAAATTATTCTAGAAGAGCAAGTGAACATGGGAGGAGAAATCAAGGTGCTGCACATGGTAGAGGAAGAGGCCGGAATCGAAGAAATAATGACAATGAAGAATCTGAATTTGGGGATGATCAGTCTCAACATCGCTATGGTCGTCGTCATCATAGAGGCGTCAACCAAGAAGAGAGATTTGGGAAACTTAAGTTTACCATGCCAAAATTTGATGGTAGATCTGATCCTGAAGATTATTTCACATGGGAATTGAAGGTGGAGAAAATCTTCCGCCTACATAATTATTCAGAGGAGAAGAAACTCGCAATGGCATCTCTTGAGTTTGAAGGATATGCTCTAATTTGGTGGGAGCAACTTCTTCGTGATCGTGAAGAAGATGGAGAGGACCCTATTATTACTTGGCAAGAGATGAAGCGAGAAATGAGAATTCGTTTTGTGCCGAAGCATTATCGGCGTGATCTTTTTGATAAATTGCAGAATTTGAGGCAAGGAAGTTTCTCTGTTGAGGAGTATTATAAGGAGATGGAGAAGGCCATGATTAGAGCCAATGTGTATGAAGACGAAGAGCAAACCATTGCACGTTTCATGGCTGGGTTACACCGCAACATTCAGCGTATTGTTGAGTTTCAGCCGTACCAAAGTCTTATTGATTTGGTACATCAAGCCACCAAAGCTGAACGCCAGCTGCAACAAGATGCTAAGAGCAGCAAGCCCTTGTCATATGGTGCACGAACCATGACTGGAGGAAGCAAATCGATCTCAAGGTTTACTGCTGCATCCTCAGCAACAAAAGGTTCAACTGGAGGCCTGCGATCCAATATTCAAGGCAATTCTAGTGGAAAGAACGGTGCTGCTACAAACCCGAGTTATAAACCAGCAGCATCCACTTCAACATCAGTGGGTTCAACAACCAAGAGTAGTGGTATTCAGTGCTTCAAGTGTGGAGGTCGTGGTCATGTCATAAAGGAGTGTCCAAATAATCGTGTGATCCTTGTGACTGATGATGAAGAATATACATCAGCTAGTGAAGAGGAAGCTGAAGCAGGAAATGAAGATGACATTGATAAATCTGAAGAACATACGGGATGTGAATTTGAGCATGGTACTACTCTTGTGGTTACACAAATCTTGAGTGTTCAAATGAAAGAAGCTGAAATTGGACAGCGACATAATCTTTTTCAAACGCGAGCCAAAGTGCAAGACAAAGTAGTAAAAGTGATCATTGATGGAGGGAGTTGCCATAATCTTGCAAGTCGTGAGATGGTTGACAAGCTTGGTTTGAAGTTGCAGCGACACCCTCATCCATATCATGTCCAATGGTTGAATGAATCAGGAGATATCAAGATTGGTTATAAGGTGAAAGTTCCGTTCAAGATTGGAGAGTATGTTGACACAGTGGAGTGCGATGTTGCACCCATGTCTGTGTGTCACATGCTGCTAGGAAGACCTTGGCAATATGACCGATATTCTCAACATTGTGGAAGAACAAATCAATACACGCTAGATCTGAAAGGGAGAAAGTTTGTACTCAAGCCTATGACCCCTCAACAAATCATGGCTGAACACTTACAAAAGAAAACTGAAATTAGTACAGCAAGTAGAGGAGGAGAAGAGCAAAAGAAATTGAGTGCCATCCACAATTCGGTGAGTGAGTGCTACAAGCCAAATTCCAAAGATAGAAAGAAGGAAGAGGGAGAACACCTAGTTATGCTAGCCACAAAATCCGAGCTGAGAGAAGTGAGGAACAACCCATATCAAGTGCTCTTTGTACTTGTGAACAAAGATGTTTTGATTTCTCCTAACGACATAACATCTCTTCCTAGTGTTGTGGCTGATCTTTTGCAGGACTATGAAGACGTATTTCCACAAGAAACACCGGCTGGACTACCTCCAATTCGAGGGATTGAGCATCAAATCGATCTTATTCCAGGGGCTGCACTTCCTAACCGTCCACCATATCGAACCAATCCTGAAGAAACTAAGGAAATACAAAGGCAAGTGCAAGAACTTCTTGATAAAGGTTTTGTTCGTGAAAGCTTAAGCCCTTGTGCTGTTCCTGTGATTTTAGTACCTAAGAAAGATGGATCTTGGAGGATGTGTGTTGATTGTAGAGCTATAAATAATATTACCGTTCGCTATCGCCATCCTATTCCACGGCTAGATGATATGCTTGATGAATTAAGTGGTTCCACAATTTTTACTAAAATTGATTTGAGAAGTGGATACCATCAAATAAGAATGAAAACTGGAGATGAATGGAAGACTGCATTTAAAACAAAATTTGGGTTGTATGAATGGTTAGTAATGCCCTTTGGGTTGACTAATGCTCCTAGTACTTTTATGAGATTAATGAACCATGTCTTAAGAACTTTCATTGGAAAATTTGTTGTTGTCTACTTCGATGATATTCTAATTTACAACAAGTCTTTTGATGAACATGTGAAACACATTCGACAAGTTCTAGATGAGCTTAGAAAGGAGAAATTATTTGCTAATCTTGAGAAGTGCAGTTTTTGCACAGACCATGTTGTGTTTCTTGGCTTTGTTGTTTCAGCAAAAGGAATAGAGGTGGATGAATCCAAGGTGAAAGCCATCAAGGATTGGCCAGCTCCAACAAATGTAAGTCAAGTAAGAAGTTTTCATGGTCTTGCTGGTTTTTATAGAAGATTTGTGCGAGATTTCAGTACCATCGCTTCTCCTTTAAATGAATTGACAAAGAAAGGTGTTGAATTTAAATGGGGAAACTCACAAGAAGATGCTTTTCAAGAATTGAAGAAACGTTTGACTGAAGCACCTGTACTTATTCTTCCTGATTTCACTAAAACTTTTGAAGTAGAATGTGATGCTAGTGGGATTGGGATAGGAGGAGTTTTAATGCAACAAGGAAAACCTATAGCATATTTTAGTGAAAAATTGGGAGGTGCTTAATTAAATTATTCTGTGTATGACAAAGAATTGTATGCTTTGGTCCGAGCGCTTGAAACATGGCAGCACTACTTATGGCCAAAAGAGTTTGTTATTCATTCTGATCATGAAGCTTTGAAGTATTTGAAAGGGCAAGCCAAACTGAACCGTCGCCATGCCAAATGGGTTGAGTTTATCGAAACATTTCCATACATTGTGAAATATAAGAAAGGTAAGGACAATGTGGTCGCTGATGCCTTGTCTCGAAGGAATGTGTTGTTGAATCAACTAGAGGTAAAAGTTTTGGGTCTTGAAAATTTGAAAGAAATGTATAATGATGATCCTGAATTTTCAGAACCATACAATCATTGTAAAGATGGAAAAGGTTGGGAAAAATATCATATACATGATGGATTTTTGTTTAGAGCTAACAAACTTTGTGTACCAAATTCTTCGGTTAGATTGCTTTTATTGCAGGAGTCACATGGAGGCGGTCTAACAGGTCATTTTGGACAAAGGAAGACTTATGAAATGCTCAGTGATCATTTCTATTGGCCCAAGATGAGGAGAGACATCATCAGATTTGTGGAGCGTTGTGTCACCTGTCACAAAGCTAAGTCAAAATTGAACCCTCATGGTTTATATACTCCTTTACCCGCTCCTAAAATTCCTTGGGAAGACATAAGCATGGATTTTGTTTTAGGACTGCTGATGACTCGAAAAAAGAGAGATTCTATTTTTGTTGTGGTTGATAGATTTTCAAAAATGGCTCATTTTATTCCATGCAACAAGAGCGACGATGCTTCACATGTTGCTAATTTGTTTTTCAGAGAAATCGTGAGACTACATGGAGTGCCCAAGACCATCGTATCTGACCGTGATGTGAAGTTTGTGAGCTATTTTTGGAAAACATTGTGGGCAAAGCTTGGAACTAAACTTTTGTTCTCCACCACATGCCACCCCCAAACTGATGGCCAAACTGAAGTGGTGAATCGTACATTGTCAATGCTGCTGCGAACAATGGTAAAGAAGAACTTGAAGGATTGGGAGGAATGTTTGCCACACGTGGAGTTTGCTTATAATAGGGCAGTACATTCTACAACTAATTTATGCCCCTTCGAAATTGTATATGGGTTTAAACCTATTGCTCCCATAGATTTGTTGCCCCTTCCATTGCAGGAAAGAACCAATATGGAAGCTTCCAAGCGTGCTGCATATATAAAAAAGATACATGAGAAGACCAAGGAAGCAATTGAGCTCAAAGCAGTGCGCAAGGCTGCAAGAATGAACAAGCATAGGAAGAAGTTATTTAAATCGGGGGACGTGGCTTGGATTCACTTGTGCAAAGAGCGTTTTCCTGATCAGCGCAAATCCAAATTGATGCCACGAGGGAATGGTCCATTTCGTGTTCTTGCCAAGATCAATAATAATACATACAAGATAGATCTTCCACCAAGTTATGGTGTGAGCAACATGTTCAATATTGCTGACCTTTTACCATTTACAAGTGAAGACACTTCAGAGTCGAGGACGACTCCTTTTCAAGGGGAGGAGGATGATATGACCACGCCATTAAGCAACACATTACAACCCCCAAGTTATACTACATCAACTCAAGTACAACCAATATCATCACCAACCCGAGTCTTTGATGGACCAATTACACGTAGCCGAGCTAAGAAGCTACAGCAAGAGGTGCACGCGCTAGTCTTTGATGGACCAATTACACGTAGCCGAGCTAAGAAGCTACAGCAAGAGGTGCACGCGCTACTTTATGAATTTCAATTAAACACTAATGCGAACTTTATGCTACCTAAGTCGTGTATGTTGATATTACTTAGGTTCACCAAGAGAAAGGACAAAACATATCAAAGGCGAATCAGCAAGAAGAGCTACGTCCGAGTCAGTCCAGCGCTACAGAACCGTCCAGAAGAAACAGTCATAACTTTTGATTCCCAAAAGCTATGAAGGCCCATAAGTACTTTTTGGAAAGCTCTTGAAGTCTATTTTCCAATGCTTCTACAGCCGACTTAACCACATCTACCAGAAAGGCAGCCGACCTACTTTAGTGCTGACTGGTCAGAAGGTCAACAGTCTGCTTGATGACCAAGTTTTCGTATTAAACTGCATCATTCTACGAAGTTTCATTAAGCATGCTATATATGGTGAGAAAGCTTATCAAGTTAGCTTTCCAATGCAACCAGTCCCACGTCATTTGAAGATTCCTAGAAGAAGTTATTGCCAAAATACTGAAGGCTGCGCAGAAGTCAAACAGCCACACGAAAATCAGCTCTGCAGATCTTCCGAAGAGGCTCCTTCACATTAGCTCGTGAAAATACTTTTATTTTGTGTTTATACCTCGCTAAGGCTGGTTGTTACTAGTATAAATACCCCCCTATGTCTATGATGTAAGGCAGCTTATGATAATCTAAAACAGAACCCCTTTGTTCAGCTGTGTGCTAACAAATATTGAGAGTGATCTCTACCCCTTTGCTCTTGTGAATTCCTTCGCGGGATTGCAGAAGCGGCGGCTTCATCCGCTCCCAATTGGTGCTCCTACTCCCTTCGAGGTCTCCTCGATTGATTGTAGGCTGTGTTGGTTGGTTCTTTGAGAGTGTGGTTGGGCGAATCCTCGATTCAGGCTGCCGGTTAAAGACGGTGGTTGGCTTCGAGTTTTATTTGTCAGGTTGCACTAGTTATCGCTGCTTGCAGCAAGTTATCTTGGCTTCTTTGAAGCTAGTTATCTGAAGATTGATCCTACGTCGTGAAGATCGGGCATCGTGACGCATCAAAGGTGTTCAACACATGCATCAACATCAAAATCCTTACATCTATTACAAATACTAACATGCTCTACATATGAACTAGACTTATTTGCTTCTTCTAATTTAGCATTTAAATCATCAATAACGCTCTTTAAATTAGACACAGTTTCATGATAAGCATATAATTTAGAAGAAAGCATTTCATTTCTTTTAACCTCTAAAGCAAGAGATTTTTGTACACTAACAAACTTATCATGTTCTTCATACAGAATATCCTCTTGCTTTTCTAAGAGTCTATTCTTTTCATTTAAAGCATCAATCAATTCATTGATCTTATCAACTTTAGTTCTATCTAAACCTTTGAATAAACTTGTGTAATCTACTTCATCATCACTAGAGTCATCATCACTTGAAGTAGTATACTTAGGGGTATCTCGAGCGCTTACCTTTTTCTCCTTTGCCATGAGGTAGGTGTGGCGCTCGTTGGGGAAGAGAGATTACTTGTTGAAGGCCGAGGCGATGAGTCCTTCGTCGTCGGAGTCGAACGAAGAGCAATCCGAATACCATTCTTTGCCAAGGTGCGCCTCGCCCTTCGCCTTCTTGTAAGCCTTCTTCTTCTCCCTCTTCCCGCTCTTTTCTTGTTCCTGGTCATTAGCAATATCGGGACAATTTGCTATGAAATGACCAGTCTTACCACATTTAAAACAGGAGCGCTTTCCCTTTGCTTTGCTCTTGTTGGGATGCTCCTTGCGTCCTTTTAGCGTCGTCTTGAAGCGCTTGATGATGAGGGCCATTTCATCTTCATTTAGCCCGGCAGCTTCAACTTGTGCCACCTTGCTAGGTAGCGCCTCCCTGCTGCTGCTTGTTGCCTTGAGTGCAACGAGTTGTGGCTCATAGATGGGCATTGGGCCATTCAATGCATCATCAACGTATCTTGCTTCCTTGACCATCATACGCCCGCTCACAAACTTTCCGAGTATCTCCATGGGCGTCATCTTTGTGTACCTAGGATTCTCACGGATTAAGTTCACAAGATGAGGGTCAATGACAGTAAAAGACCTGAGCATAAGTCGGACGACGTCGTGGTCCATCCATCTCGTGCTTCCATAGCTCCTGATCTTGTTGACCAGGGTCTTGAGCCTGTTGTACGTTTACGTTGGCTCCTCTCTCCTGATCTTGGCAAACCTTCCTAGCTCGCCTTCCACCAACTCCATTTTGGTGATCATGGTGGCATCGTTCCCCTCATGCGAGATCTTGCGGGTGTCCCATATTTGCTTGGCGTTGTCCAAGCCGCTCACCTTGTTATATTCATCCCTGCACAACGATGCTAACAAGACAGTGGTAGCTTATGCATTCTTGTGAATTTGTTCATTAATGAAGACAGGGTTATCCGTACTATCAAATTGCATTCCATTCTCAACTATCTCCCAAATACTAGGATGGAGAGAGAAAAGGTGACTACGTATTTTGTGACTCCAAAAAGCGTAGTCCTCTCCATCAAAGTGTGGAGGTTTACCAAGAGGAATAGAAAGCAAATGAGCATTGGAATTATACGGAATACGAGAATAATCAAATGAAAAATTTGAGTTAACCGGTTTCTTTTTCTCGTCGTAGTCGTCATCTCTTAGGGAAGAAGAAGACTCGTCGCTATCGTAGTAGACGATCTTCTTGATGCGCCTCTTCTTCTTCCCGTCCTTCTTCTTATGACTTGAACCAGAGTCAGTGGGCTTGTCGTCCCTTGGCTCATTGAAGATGGACTCCTTCTCCTTATCATTGACCACCATCCTCTTTCCCTTAGGATCCATCTCTTCGGGCGATTAGTCCCTTACGTGAAGAGAACGGCTTTGATACCAATTGTGAGCACCTAGAGGGGGGTGAATAGGTGATCCTGTAAAATTCAACAACTAATAGCCACAAAACTTGGTTAAGTGTTAGAATGATAAAACCAAGTGGCTATAGAGCGAGCTCTAGTGAATCACAATAATCACACAGAAGAGCAATCACAAGAGACACGCGAGTTATCCCGTGGTTCGGCCAAGTACAAAACTTGCCTACTTCCACGTTGTGGCGTCCCAATGGACGAGGGTTGCACTCAACCCCTTTCAAGTGATCCAATGATCAACTTGAATACCATGGTGTTCTTCTTTCTTATACTTTCTCCCATTTGCGAGGAATCTCCACAACTTGGAGCCTCTCGCCCTTACAATTGATGATCACAAAGAAGCACGGAAGTAAGGGAGGGGGGAGCAATGAACACAAGACTCAAAACGAGAGCACAATCACGCACACAAGTCACAACTTAAGCTCTAAGTTCAACACACGGAGTTCTCAACTCAAGAGGAGCTCAAATTGCTAGCACAAAGAATCAAATGCGTGGGAGTGGAGTCTGGATGCTTTGGAATGATCAAAGAATGCTTAGTATTCTTCTCCATGCGCCTAGGGGTCCCTTTTATAGCCCTAAGGCAGCTAGGAGCCGTTGGAGGCAACTTTGGAAGGCTAATCTTGCCTTCTGTCGGGTGGCGCACCGGACAATACCTGTAGCTGTTCGGTGCGTGATCTCCTTCCTTTTCTGGCGCATCCGACCGTTGTAGATTTGCGGCAGTTAGCACACCGGACACTGTCCGGTGCACACCGGACAGTCCGGTGCCCCCTGCCGACCGTTGGCGTGCCCACATGTCGCACGCGGATTGCGCGGCCGACCGTTGGCGCAGTCGACCGTTGGCTCACCGGACAGTCCGGTGCCCCACCGGACAGTCCAGTGAATTTTAGCCGTACGCCATTGAACGTTTCCCGAGAGCGACAACTTCATCGCGGACGACTCACCGGACAGTCCGGTGCACCACCGGACAGTCCGGTGATTTATAGCCGTATGCCACCATCGAGTCCCGAGAGTGGCCTGTTCACCGGAGGCTGGTCTGGCGCACCGGACAGTCCGGTGCACCCAGACCGAGCAGGAGTTGGCTGTACATAGCCAACTCTTTTCCAATTGCATTTCTCCTGTTTCTAGCACTTAGACAACATATGTTAGTACTCAAAACAATGTACTAAGTTAAGAAACATACCTTGTAATATGATTTGCACTTCTTCACTCTTTGGCATAAATTAGCACTTAGAGAAAATGTGTTGGGCACTTTAATCACCAAAACACTTTTAGAAATGGCCCAAGGGCACATTTCTCTTTCAAACCTGTTCATCATCTTGAGTTGGGGGATGCACCATCGTTGAGGAAGAAGGTTGATCTTGCTCTTGGTGTTCCTGTGGTCGCACATCTCCAATCGCCATCGTGTGTATTTCAGCCGTTGGAACATCATCTTCATCTACATCATCAAGATCAACTTGCTCTCTTGGAGAGCCATTAGTTTCGTCAAATACAACGTCGCTAGAGACTTCAACCAAACCCGATGATTTGTTGAAGACTCTATACGCCTTTGCCTTTGAGTCATAACCTAGCAAAAACCCTTCTACAGCTTTGGGAGCAAATTTGGAATTCCTACCTTTCTTTACTAGAATGTAACATTTACTCCCAAATACACAAAAGTATGAAACATTGGGTTTGTTACCAGTTAGAAGTTCATACGAGGTCTTCTTGAGGAGGCGATGAAGGTAGACCCGGTTTATGGTGTGGCAAGCTATGTTCACAGCTTCCGACCAAAACCGCTCAGGCGTCTTGAACTCTCCAAGCATTGTCCTCGCCATGTCGATGAGCGTCCTGTTCTTCCTCTCTACCACACCGTTTTGTTGTGGTGTGTAGGGAGCGGAGGACTCGTGCTTGATTCCTTCCACCTCAAGGTACTCCTCCACTTGTAAGTTCTTGAACTCGGACCCGTTGTCGCTTCTTATCTTTTCACCTTGAGCTCAAATTCGTTTTGAGCTATCCTTAGAAAGCGCTTTAGGGTCCCTTGGGTTTCTGATTTATCCTGCAGAAAGAATACCCAAGTGAAGCAGGAAAAATCATCAACAATAACAAGACCATACTTACTTCCCCCGATGCTGAGGTAGGCGACGGGTCCGAAGAGGTCCATATGAAGTAGCTCCAGAGGTCTCGATGTGGTCATCACATTCTTGCTGTGATGAGTGCTTCCCACCTGTTTACCTGCTTGACAAGCTGCACAAGGTCTATCTTTTTTGAAAAATACATTGGTTAGACTTAACACATGTTCTCCCTTTAGAAGTTTATGAAGGTTCTTCATCCCAACATGTGCTAGACGGCGATGCCACAGCCAGCCCATGCTAGTCTTAGCAATTAAGCATGCATCTAGATCGGCCTCCTCTTTCAAAAAATCAACTAAGTAGAGTTTGCCGTCTAGTACACCCTTAAAAGCTAATGAACCATCACTCCTTCTAAAGACAGACACATCTACATTGGTAAATAGACAATTATAACCCATATTACATAGTTGACTAACAGATAACAAGTTGTACTCGAGCGATTCAACTAAGAACACATTGGATATGGAATGCTTGGATGAAATGGCTATCTTTCCTAGTTCTTTAACCTTGCCTTGGTTCCCATCTCCAAAGATGATCGAGTCCTGGGAATCCTTGTTCTTGACGTAGGAGGTGAACATCTTCTTCTCCCCCGTCATGTGGTTTGTGCATCCGCTGTCGATAATCCAGCTTGAGCCCCTGGATGCATAAACCTGCAAGGCAATTTACACTTGGGTTTTAGGTACCCAACTTTGGTTGGGTCCTACGAGGTTAGTTACAGTAGCCTTTGGGACCCAAATGCAAGTCTTGTCTCCCTTGCATTTGAACCCCAACTTTCTAGCAACCACTTTTTCATTTTTACATGAAAGTACAAACGTAGTGTTGCAAGCATGAAAGACAGTGGTAGGTTTATTACACATTTTCTTAGGAGCATGAGACACAAAATTTCTCCTAGGCCTACCATTTGAACTTGAAGCAATCATAGCATGTGAATCAAAAGCATTATAACTCCTATTATAATGAGAATTTCTAAAAAAATTCTATCATTATACATGAAAGCATGATCCTTTTGATTACTACTAGCCATAGGGGCCTTCCCTTTCTCCTTGTTAGGAATGGGAGCCCTTTGGCTTGTTAAGTTCTTGGCTTCCTTTCGAAAGCCAAGTCCATCCTTAATTGAGGGATGTCTACCAACGGTGTAGGCATCCCTAGCAAATTTTAACTTATCAAAATCTATCTTGCAAGTCTTAAGTTGAGCATTAAGACTTGCCACCTCATTATTTAATTTAGTAATTGATGTAAGGTGTTCAACACAAGCATCAACATCAAAATCCTTACACCTATTACAAATGGCAACATGTTCTACACAAGATCTAGTTTTATTGGCTACTTCTAGCTTAGCATTTAAATCATCATTTACACTCTTTAAGCTAGACACAGTTTCATGACAAGCAGATAATTTAGAAGAAAGCATTTCATTCCTTTTAACCTCTAAAGCAAGAGATTTTTGCACACTAACAAACTTATCATGCTCTTCATACAAAATATCCTCTTGCTTTTCTAAAAGTCTATCCTTTTCATTTAAAGCATCAATTAACTCATTAATTTTATCTACTTTTGCTCTATCTAAACCCTTAAATAATTTAGTATAATCTACTTCATCATCACTAGAATCATCATCGCTTGAAGTAGTATACTTAGGGGTTTCTCGAGCGCTTACCTTCTTTTCCTTGGCCATGAGGCAAGTGTGGCGCTCGTTGGGGAAGAGTGACGATTTGTTGAAGGCTGAGGCAGCGAGTCCTTCGTCGTCGGAGTCGGAAGAAGAGCAGTCCGAATCCCATTCTTTACCAAGATGCGCCTCGCCCTTCGCCTTCTTGTAGGCCTTCTTCTTCTCCCTCTTCCCGCTCTTTTCTTGTTCCTGGTCATTATCATTATCGGGACAATTTGCTATAAAGTGACCAGTCTTATCGCACTTGAAGCAGGAGCGCTTTCCCCTTGTTTTGTTCTTGTTGGGGGTACTCCTTGCGTCCTTTAAGTGCAGTCTTGAAGCGCTTGATGATGAGCGCCATTCCATCCTCGTTGAGCCCAGCAGCCTCTACTTGTGCCACCTTGCTAGGTAGCGCCTCCTTGCTGCTTGTTGCCTTGAGCGCAACGGGCTGCGACTCGTAGATGGGCATTGGGCCGTTTAACGCATCATCAACATATCTTGCTTCCTTGACCATCATACACCCGCTCACAAACTTTCCGACCTAAGCATAAGTCGGACGACGTCGTGGTCTGTCCATCTTGTGCTTCCATAGCTCCTGATCTTGTTGACCAGGGTCTTGAGCCTGTTGTACGTTTGTGTTGGCTCCTCTCCCCTGATCATTGCAAATCTCCCCAGCTCGCCTTCCACCAACTCCATTTTGGTGATCATGGTGGCGTCGTTTCCCTCATGTGATATTTTGAGGGTATCCCAAATTTGCTTGGCGTTGTCCAAGCTGCTCACCTTGTTGTATTCGTCCCTGCACAAGGATGCTAGCAAAACAGTGGTAGCTTGTGCATTTTTTTGAATTTGCTCATTAATAAATACAGGGTTGTCCGTACTATCAAATTGCATTCCATTTTCAACTATCTCTCATATACTAGGATGGAGAGAAAATAAGTGACTACGCATTTTGTGACTCCAAAAAGCGTAGTCCTCTCCATCAAAGTGTGGAGGTTTACCAAGAGGAATTGAAAGCAAATGAGCATTGGAATTAAAAGGAATACGAGAATAATCAAATGAATAATTTGAATTAACCAGTTTCTTTTTCTCGTCGTTGTCGTCTCTTGGGGAAGAAGAAGACTCGTCGCTGTCATAGTAGATGATCTTCTTGATGCGCCTCTTCTTCTTCCCGTCCTTCTTCTTGTGACTCGAGCCAGAGTCAGTGGGCTTGTCGTCCCTTGGCTCGTTGAAGATGGACTCCTTCTCCTTATCATTGACCACCATCCCCTTTCCCTTAGGATCCATCTCTTAGGACGATTAGTCCCTTATGTGAAGAGAACGGTTCTGATACCAATTGAGAGCACCTAGAGGGGGGGGGGTAAATAGGTGATCCTGTAAAATTCAAATACTAATAGCCACAAAACTTGGTTAAGTGTTAGTACGGCTAAGTAGCGAGCTCTTGCGAACACACAAGTATCACAGAGAAACAATCACAAGAGACACGCGAGTTTATCTCGTGGTTCGGTCAAGTATAACACTTGCCTACCTCCACGTTGTGGCGTCCCAATGGACGAGGGTTGCACTCAACCCCTTTCAAGTGATCCAATGATCAACTTGAATACCACGACTTTTCTTTGCTTATCTCTTTTTCCCGTTTGCGAGGAATCTCCACAAGTTGGAGTCTCTCGCCCTTACAACAAAGATCACAGTGAAAGCACAAGAGTAAGGGTGGGAAGCAACACACACAAATCCGCAACAACACACACGCACACAAGCCAAGACTTGAGCTCAAAATGAAGCACAACGAGTTCACAACTAAAACGGAGCTCAAATCACTAACACAGTCGATCAAGTGCGTGGAGACGGAGTGTGGAAGACTTAGAATGCTTAGAGTATGCTTGGGTGACTCCTCCATGCGCCTAGGGGTCCCTTTTATAGCCCCAAGGCAGCTAGGAGCCGTTGGAGATCAACAAGGAAGGCTAATCTTACCTTATGTCGTGTGGCGCACCAGACAGTCTGGTGCGCCACTGGACAGTCCCCGTAGACAGTCCGGTGCGGATCTCCTTCCTATTTTGGTGCAGTTGACCGTTGCAGATTCGTGGCAGTTGGCACACCGGATAGTCCAGTGCCTCCTGCCGACCGTTGGCGCGGGCCACGCGTCACCCGCGGATTGCGCGGCCGACCGTTGCGCAGTTGACCATTGGCTCACCGGACAGTCCGGTGAACCACCGGACAGTCTGGTGAATTTTAGCCGTACGCCGTTGAACTTCTCCCGAGAGCGACAACTTCACCGCGGACGACTCACCGGACAGTCTGGTGAATTATAGCCGTACACCGCCATCGAGTCCCGAGAGCGGCCTGTTCACCGAGACTGGTCCTGGCGCACCAGACACAGTCTGGTGCACCACCGGACAGTCCGGTGCACCCAGACCAAGCAGCAGTTGGCTGTACACAGCCAACTCTTTTCCAATCCATTTTCTCCTGTTTCTAGTACTTAGACACAATACATTAGTACCCAAATCAATGTACTAAGTCTAGAAACGTACCTTGTTACATGATTTGTACTTCTTCAATCTTTGGCACGATTTAACACTTAGAGAATATGTGTTGGGCACTTAATCACCAAAACACTTTACAAATGGCCCAAGGGCACATTTTCCTTTCAGGCGGCTCCCCGAAAATCATCGAGCGACGGCTATAGCGGCAAGCGAAGGCGGCCCGCCGAGGCTCGAGCAACGATCGCGCATGACGTAGGGTGCAAGCCGAAGCGATGATCGCGCAAGGAGCGAGCAGTGGAGATCGCGCGTAACATCCTTCAATTTGGCGTTGCTTCGTCGTCTTCCAGCGACGACCTACTCCGCTTTGGTGGCCTCCGCAGCGTTCGACGTGCGAGCGACGATTGTGGTCCCCGACGACTGGTCCAATCTTTGTTAATGCACGAGGGGTGTTGGTTGGCCCCATATAAGACTTTTTCATCAATTATGATGTGTTGTGTAGATATTTATGTAACTTTCTATAAGGATCTATGCGTTTCGTGATTCCTATCATCCAATTTTTGTGTGTATGTAGTGTGCAGTGGGAACGCAAATGTCATTCAAAATCTGCACGCATGCAATGGAGACTCCCACGACTTGCCATATTTTTTGGATCTGCATAGAAAAAAGGAAAAATAGGACCGCATGCATGTGTCTGGTGGGGGACGTGTCTGCATGCATGTTCCTATGAGAGCACCTAGAGGGGGAAGAATAGGTGATCCTGCAAAATTCAACACTCAAAGCACAAACTCGTTTTACAAAATGTTAGTTCGATTGACCAAGTTGCTAGAGAGCGAGCTTTTGACAAGAAAACAATCACAAAGAAAAATAGCACAAGAGACACGGTGATTTATCCCGTGGTTCGGCCAAGTAACACTTGCCTACTTCCACGTTGTGGCATCCCAATGGACGAGGGTTGCACTCAATCCCTTTTAAGTGATCCAATGATCAACTTGAATACCACGGTCTTTTTGTTTTGAGTTCTTTTCCCGTTTGCGAGGAATCTCCACAAATTGGAGCCTCTCGCCCTTACAAAGTTTGATCACAAGAGAAGCACAAGAGTAAGGGAGGGAACGCAACACACACAAGATTCAATCCGCAGCACACACACGCACACAGGCCAAGACTTGAGCTCAAAAACACGGCGCAGGGAGTTTACAACTTAGACGGAGCTCAAATCACTAATACAACAATCCAAATGCATGGAGGCGGAGTCTAGATGCCTTAAGATGCTTAGAGAATGCTTGGTGTGCTGCTCCATGCGCCTAGGGGTCCCTTTTACAGCCCCAAGGCAGCTAGGAGCCGTTGGAGATTAACTTGGAAGACAAATCTTGCCTTCTGTCGAGTGGCGCACCGGACAGTCCGGTGCACTACTGGACATGAACTGTTCGTGTCCGGTGCAGGATTTCCTTCTATATCGGGCACAGCTAGGGGTGTAAACTGATACTTATTCGGATATCAGTTTTTTGGTCTTTTTTCTTTGATTGTGAATTAATAGAATATAGAATCTTCTATGCAAATTTATATTCTTGTTTTCAGTATTGAGCTTGTAAAAATTCATGAAAGGTAAACCTCAAATATATCATATATCTTCTCAAATAATAAATATAAATTTCAGATACAAATCGAATACGGATACGGATATTTTTTTACCTTTTGTTGTATGGAGCAAATAGTGTATGAAGTAATTTATACAAAATTTTATTCTTATTCATAATACTGTGCTTCATAACATAAGAAGAGATTAGCATCAAATTTCATACATATCTATTTTAAAATATTAAATTTGTTCTAACAGTTCGTATATCCATTTACACACCTAGGCGCACCCGACCGTTGGTCCTCCAGACCAGTTGGCGCATCGGACACTGTCCGGTGCACACTGGACAGTCTAGTGCGACTATCTGACCGTTGGCTCGGCCACGTGTTGCCCGCTGATCGTGCAAACGACCGTTGGCCGCGGGCGCTGTTGGCTCACTAGACAGTCCGGTGAATTTTAGCCGCGGCGCCTTCTCCTTTTCCCGAGAGCGACGAGTTCGTCGCCGAAGTGCTTGGGCGCGGGCGCTGATGACGCACCAGACATTCCGATGAATTTTAGCCACGTCGCCCCGCCGATTCCCGAGAGCAGCCAGTTCGCCACTGGGCTAGCCTAGGCACCAAACACTGTCCGGTGCACCACCGGATAGTCCGGTGTGCCAGACTGGTGCTAGTTTGGCTGATCACAGCCACTTCTTCTTCAACCCTTTTTCTCTTTTTTTGGCCATGTCTCTAGCACTTAGGTAAACATGTTAGTACCAAAAACAATTTACTAAGTCCGGAGACATACCTTGTTCCTTGATTTGCATCTTGGCAATTTAAACTTAGAACAATGTGTTGGGCATCTAATCACCAAAACAATTATAGAAATGGCCCAAGGGCACATTTCTCTTTCAATCTCCCCCTTTTTGGTGATTTATGCCAACAAATTAAAATGCAACTAAGAAATGCAAATTTAAGACCAACTTTTTTCACTTAGTATTTGGCATATTTGGATCACTTTTGCCACCACTTGGTTTGTTTTTGCAAATCAAATTATTTTTCCTATCTCTAAGTCAAACACACTTGTTTGGGCAAATAAAGAGATATTCCAAGAGTAAAATTGATCAAGTGCCAAAACTCCCCCTTTTCCCATAATCAAAATTCTCCCACATAAGAGACCAAATTTTGCAATAAGAGGATTTTGGACAAAATACAAATTCTAACTCTACTATTTTCAAAGTTCACAAGTGGTTGGCTGATCCATTTGCTTTGGCCTTAATTTCTCCCCCTTTGGCATTAAGCACCAAAACGGAAAAACTTTTGGCCCGTTAACCCCATTGCCTTACCAAAATGTCAAATAAGAGCAAAAAGGCAATGAGAGCATTAGTATGAACTTGGAATTAAATACACATATACCGTAGTGCAGTGGAAGTCTTTTCGTCGTCCAAGTTCATTTTCCCTTTCAATGGTCATTCGAGACTACTTCAAGTGTACTCAAACAAACAAGTTAGTCTCAAAGGAGTCAAGTTGTAGCTCATCTCCCCCTAAACATGTGCATCATTTGCATACAGACTTGTGAGGTCCGAGGATGACTTGTACAACTTGAGCACCACAAATAAACAATAAATGATGTAAATGCTCAAAGTAACATGATCAAAGGCATAGAACACATGTATGCTATAGATCAATCCAGGTTACGTGAATCTAAGACATTTAACTCACTACGCAACCTGCAAAACCTTTTCTCATCTAAAGGCTTGGTGAAGATATCGGCTAGCTGGTTCTCAGTGCTAATATGGTAAATGTCGATATCTCCCCTTTGCTGGTGGTCTCTTAGAAAGTGATGTCGGATGTCTATGTGCTTAGTGCGGCTGTGTTCAACAGGATTATCCGCCAAGCGGATTGCACTCTCATTGTCACATAGGTGTGGGACTTTGCTCAGATTGTAGCCAAAGTCCCGGAGGGTTTGCCTCATCCAAAGCAGTTGCGCGCAATACTGTCCTGCGGCAACGTACTCGGCCTCAGCGGTGGATAGGGCAACGGATGTTTGTTTCTTGGAACTCCAGGACACCAAGGACCTTCCTAGAAATTGTCACGTCCCTGATGTGCTCTTCCTATCAACCTTGCACCCGACATAGTTAGAATCTGAGTATCTGATTAGGTCAAAGGTAGACCCTTTTGGATACCAGATCCCGAAGCAAGGCATAGAAACTAAATACCTAAGAATTCGCTTAACGACCACAAGGTGACACTCCATGGGGTCGGATTGAAATCTAGCACACATGCATACAGTAAGCATAATGTCTGGTCTACTAGCATAAAGATAAAGTAATGAACCTATCATTGACCGGTATGCCTTTTGATCAGTGGACTTATCTCCTTTGTTGAGGTCAAGATGTCCGTCAGTTCCCATTGGTGTCTTTGCGGGCTTAGCATCCTTCATCCCAAACCTCTTGAGAAGATCTTGAGTGTACTTTGTTTGGGAGATAAAGGTGCCGTCCTTGAGTTGCTTCACTTGGAATCCAAGGAAGTAGGTCAACTCGCCCATCATCGACATCTCGAACTTTTGCATCATCACCCTGCTAAACTCCTCACAAGACTTTTGGTTAGTAGAACCAAATATAATGGCATCAACATATATTTTGCAAACAAACAGATCACCATCACAAGTCTTTGTGAAAAGAGTGGGATCGGCTTTCCCAACCTTGAAAGCATTAGAAATAAGAAAATCTCTAAGACATTCATACCATGCTCTTAGGGCTTGCTTAAGTCCATAGAGCGCCTTAGAGAGCTTATATACATGGTCAGGATACCTGTCATCCTCAAAGCCAAGGGGTTGTTCCACGTATACCTCCTTGATTGGCCTATTTAGGAAAGCGCTCTTCACGTCCATTTGGAACAGCTTAAAGGAATGGTAAGCAGCATAGGCTAATAAAATCTGAATTGATTCTAACCTAGCCACAGGAGCAAAAGTCTCCTAAAAATCCAATCCAGCGACTTGGGCATAACCTTTTGCCACAAGTCGAGTCTTGTTTCTTGTCACCACTCCGTGCTCATCTTGCTTGTTGCGAAACACCCACTTGGTTCCCACAACGTTTTGCTTTGGACGTGGCACCAGGCTCTAGACTTCATTCCTTTTGAAGTTGTTGAGCTCTTCCTGCATGGCCAACACCCAGTCCGGATCCTGCAAGGCCTCTTCTACCCTGAAAGGCTCAATAGAAGAGACAAACGAGTAATGCTCATAGAAATTAGCTAATCGTGAGCGAGTAGTTACTCCCTTGCTGATGTCACCCAGAATCTGATCGATGGGGTGATGTCTTTGGATCGTCGTTCGGACTTGGGTTGGAGGGGGCCATGGTGCTTCTTCCTCCATAACTTGTTCTTCCTGTGCTCCCCCTTGATCTTGCCCCTCTTCTTGAGGTACTTGTACATCGTCTTGAGTTGGGGGATGCACCATTGTGGAGGAGGAGGGTTGATCTTGTTGTTGTAGTTCCTGTGGTCGCACATCACCTATCGCCATAGTTCTCATTGCGGCCGTCGAAACTTCATCCTCATCTACATCATCAAGATCGACTTGCTCTCTTGGAGAGCCATTAGTCTCATCAAATATAACGTCACTAGAGACTTCAACTAATCCTGATGATTTGTTGAAGACCCTATACGCATTTGTATTTGAGTCATATCCTAGTAAAAACCCTTCTACTGCCTTGGGAGCAAATTTTGAATGTCTACCTTTCTTCACCAGAATGTAGAATTTGCTCCCAAATACACGGAAATAAGAAACATTGGGTTTGTCACCAGTAAGGAGTTTGTAGGAAGTCTTCTTGAGGAGGCGGTGCAGATAGAGACGGTTTATGGCATGGCAGGCTGTGTTCACAGCTTTCGACCAAAACCGCTCAGGCGTCTTGTACTCTCCAAACATCATTCTCACCATGTCGATTAGCGTCCTGTTCTTCCTCTTTGCCACACCATTTTGTTGTGGTGTGTAGGGAGCGGAGAACTCGTGCTTGATGCCTTCCTCCTCCAGAAACTCTTCAAATTGAAGATTCTTGAACTCAAACCCGTTGTCGCTTCTTATCTTCTTCACCCTTTAGCTCAAACTCATTTTGAGCTCTCCTTAAGAAGCGCTTTAGGGTTCCTTAGGTTTCGGATTTGTCCTGCAAAAATAATACCCAAGTGAAGCGGGAAAAATCATCAACTATCACAAGACCATACTTACTTCCCCCGATGCTGAGATAGGCAACGGGACCAAATAGATCCATGTGAAGAAGTTCCAGTGGTCTTGATGTCGTCATCACATTCTTGTTGTGATGAGTGCTTCCCACCTGTTTCCCTGCTTGGCATGCTGCACAAGGTCTGTCTTTTTCAAAACAGACATTGGTTAGACCTAACACATGTTCTCCCTTTAGAAGTTTATGAAGGTTCTTCATTCCAACATGTGCTAGACGGCGATGCCAAAGCCAGCCCATATTAGTCTTAGCAATTAAGCATGCATCTAGATCGACATTCTCCTTTGAGAAATCAACTAAATAGAGCTTGCCGTCTAATACACCCTTAAAAGCTAATGAACCATCGCTCCTTCTAAAGACATATACATCAATATTTGTAAATAAACAATTGTAACAATTGTAGCCCATATGACACAATTGAATTACAGACAACAAATTGTACCCAAGCGAGTCTACTAAAAACACATTCGAAATCGAGTGCCTGTTCGTGATGGCAATCTTGCCCAATCCTTTAACCTTGCCTTGGTTCCCATCTCCAAAGATAATAGTATCCTGGGAATCCCTGTTCTTGAAGTAGGAGGTGAACATCTTCTTCTCCCTGTCATGTGGTTTATGCATCCGCTGTCGATAATCTAGCTTGAGCCCCCGGATGCATAAACCTGCAAGGAATTTAAGCTTGGGTCTTAGGTACCCAACTCTTGTTGGGTCCTACAAGGTTAGTCACAACAATTTTTGGAACCCAAATGCAAGTCATGTCTCCCTGGCATTTAGATCCCACTTTTCTAGCTACCACTTTTGCATTTTTACATGAAAGAACAAACGAAGCATTGCAAGCATGATAAACAGTAGTAGGACCATTGTAAACTTTCCTAGGTGCATGAGAAGTAGCATAATTTCGCCTAGGCCTGCTTCTATTATGAGCAAAAGTGGAACTAGATACGATCATAGCATGAGAATTAAATGTAGCATTATGAGAAGCACTACGATCATAGCATCTATCATTGTAAGCATGACTAGTGAATTTCCTATCATAAATATAGGCATGGTTCTTTTGAGAACTACTACCATAGGAGCCTTCCCTTTCTCCTTGTTGAGAACGGAAGTCCTTTGGCTTGTTAAGTTCTTGGTTTCCTTTCGAAAACCAAGTCCATCCTTAATTGAGGGGTGTCTACCAACAGTGTAGGCATCCCTAGCAAATTTTATTTTATTATATTCATCTTTGCAAGTCTTAAGTTGAGCATTAAGACTTGCAACCTCATTGTTTAATTTAGCAATGGTAGTAACATGTTCATCAAAATCAACATCTTTACACCTATTGTAAATGACAACATGATCTACACATGAACTAGTTGCACTTACTTTCTCTAGCTTAGCATTTAATTCATCATTTAAATCTTTAAACTAGAGATAGATTCATGACAAGTAGACAACTCAGAGGATAGTATTTCATTTCTCTTAATTTCTAGAGCAAGAGATTTTTGAACACTAATAAATTTATCATGTTCCTAAGAGCACCTAGAGGGGGGGTGAATAGGTGATCCTATAAAATTTCAACAACTAATAGCCACAAAACTTGGTTAAGTGTTAGAATGATAAAGCCAAGTGGCTATAGAGCGATATCTTGCAAATCACAATAATCATACAGAGAAGCAATCACAAGAGACATGCGAGTTATCCCGTGGTTCGACCAAGTAATACTTGCCTACTTCCACGTTGTGACGTCCCAATGGATGAGGGTTGCACTCAACCCCTTTCAAGTGATCCAATGATCAACCTGAATACCACGATGTTCTTCTTTCTTATACTTTCTCCCGTTTGCGAGGAATCTCCATAGCTTGGAGCCTCTCGCCCTTACAATTGATGATCACAAAGAAGCACGGAAGTAAGGGAAGGGAAAGCAACACACACAAGACTCAAAACGAGAGCACAATCACGCACACAAGTCACAACTTGAGCTCTAAGTTCAACACACGGAGTTCTCAACTCAAGAGGAGCTCAAATTGCTAGCACAGAGAATCAAATGCGTGGGAGTCGAGTCTGGATGCTTAGGAATGATCAAAGAATGCTTGAGTTACTCCTCCATGCGCCTAGGGGTCCCTTTTATAGCCCCAAGGCAGCTAGGAGCCGTCCCGCCTGAGCCAAAGAAAGGAAGTTGTTATCAGATGGTTGTCGATAGCAGTGAAGCAGACCCAATTGAGAGTATCAAGGTCGTGTCTGAGTTCCCAGATGTGTTTCCAAAGGACTTACCGGGTATGCCACCAGAGCGAAAAGTTGAATTTGCTATAGAGCTTCTTCCTGGCACCGCCCCCATCTTTAAGAGAGCTTACAGAGTATCTGGGCCAGAGTAGGTTGAACTTAAGAAGCAGATTGATGAGCTGTCAGAGAAAGGTTACATCCGGCCAAGCACCTCGCCTTGGGCCGCCCCTGTCCTATTTGTGGAAAAGAAAGATGGCACCAAAAGGATGTGTACCGATTATCGAGCTCTAAATGAGGTCACGATCAAGAACAAGTACCCCTTGCCCAGGATAGAAGATCTGTTCGACCAATTGAGAGGAGCCAGCGTGTTCTCCAAGATAGATCTGAGGTCAGGTTATCATTAGCTCAGGATCTGACCTTCAGACATTCCGAAGACAACATTCATTACCAAGTATGGGTTGTATGAGTTCACTGTGATGTCTTTCGGTCTAACCGATGCACCGGCCTTCTTCATGAACTTGATGAACAGTGTATTCATGGACTATCTTGATAAGTTTGTGGTGGTATTTATTGATGACATTCTGATATACTCTCAAAGCGAAGAAGAGCATGCAAGTCATTTGAGGATGGTATTGCAGAGATTGCGAGAGCACCAGTTGTATGCAAAGTTGAGCAAGTGCGAGTTCTGGATCAGTGAAGTTCTGTTCTTGGGTCACATAATCAATAAAGAAGGATTGGCTGTGGATCCGAAGAAAGTGGCAGACATTCTGAACTGGAAAGCGCCAACAGATGCTCGAGGAATCAAGAGCTTCATTGGAATGGCCGGATATTATCGGCGATTCATTGAAGGGTTTTTGAAGATTGCGAAACCAATGATAGCTTTGCTAGGCAACAAGGTTGAGTTCAAATGGACCCAGAAATGTCAAGAGACCTTCGAAGCGCTGAAAGAGAAGTTGACTACAGCACCTGTCTTAGTCTTGCCTGATGTGCACAAGCCCTTCTCGGTGTATTGCGATGCTTGTTACATGGGTTTGGGATGTCTGTTGATGCAAGAGGGAAGAGTTGTGGCTTACTCGTCCCGACAGCTGAAGGTTCATGAGAAGAATTACCCAATCCATGATCTAGAGTTGGCAGCAGTGGTCCACGCACTGAAGACATGGAGGCACTATCTGTATGGACAGAAATGTGATGTTTACACAGACCACAAGAGTCTGAAGTACATATTCACTCAGTCAGAGCTGAATATGAGGCAAAGAAGATGGTTAGAGTTGATCAAAGACTATGAGTTGGAGATTCACTACCATCCAGGCAAAGCGAACGTAGTGGCAGATGCTTTGAGCAGGAAGAGTCAAGTCAATCTGATGGTCGCTCGTCCGATGCCTCATGAGTTGGCCAAAGAGTTTGACAGGTTGAGTCTCAGATTTCTGAATAATTCACGAGGAGTCATAATTGAGTTGGAACCCACCCTGGAGCGGGAAATCAAAGAAGCGCAGAAGAATGATGAGAAGATCAGTGAGATCCGGTGACTGATTCTGGAAGGCAAAGGCAAAGATTTTTGGGAGGATGCAGAAGGTGTGATATGGTTCAAAGACCGCTTGTGTGTTCCCAATGTCCAGTCTATTCGAGAATTGATTCTCAAGGAAGCTCATGAGACAGCCTATTCGATTCACCCTGGAAGTGAGAAGATGTATCAGGTTCTGAAGAAGAAATTCTGGTGGTATAGAATGAAGAGGGAAATCGCAGAGCATGTGGTGATGTGTGATAGTTGTCGGTGGATCAAGGCAGAGCACCAGAGACCAGCTGGATTGTTGCAACCGTTGCAAATCCCTCAGTGGAAATGGGATGAAATCGGTATGGACTTCATAGTCGGATTGCCTCGCACTCGAGCCGGCTACGATTCCATTTGGGTAGTGGTGGACTGCTTGACCAAGTCAGCCCACTTCATACCTGTCAAGACCAACTACGGCAGTGCAGTATTGGCAGAGCTGTACATGTCTCGGATTGTTTGTCTTCATGGTGTGCCAAAGAAGATAGTGTCAGACAGAGGAACGCAGTTTACCTCTCATTTCTGGCAGTAGTTGCATGAAGCCTTGGGCACACATCTGAATTTCAGTTCAGCTTATCATCCGCAGACAGATGGTCAGACCGAAAGAACCAATCAAATCCTCGAAGACATGTTGAGAGCCTGTGCGTTGCAAGATCAGTCCGGATGGGACAAGAAGTTGCCTTATGCAGAGTTCTCCTATAACAACAGTTACCAGGCCAGCTTGAAGATGTCACCATTTCAGGCGCTCTATGGGAGGAGTTGTAGAACTCCATTGCAATGGGACCAGCCTGGAGAAAAGCAAGTGTTTGGGCCAGACATTCTGCTTGAAGCTGAAGAGAATATCAAGATGGTTCGAGAGAATTTGAAGATAGCGCAATCAAGATAGCGAAGCTATGCAGACACAAGAAGAAGAGAGCTGAGTTTCAAAGTCGGTGACTTCGTCTATCTGAAAGTGTCACCGATCAGAGGAGTCAGAAGATTCGGAGTCAAAGGCAAGCTAGCACCCCGTTACATCGGTCCGTACCAAATTCTCGCAAGGCATGGAGAAGTGGCCTATCAGCTCAGCCTACCAGAAAATTTGTCTGCTGTGCATGATGACTTTCATGTGTCTCAGTTGAAGAAGTGTCTCCGTGTGCCAGAAGAGCAGTTGCCAGTTGAAGGTCTTGAAGTCCAGGAGGACTTGACCTACGTTGAGAAACCAGGGCAAATCCTTGAGACGGCAGATAGAGTCACCCGAAGGAAGACTATCAGAATGTGCAAAGTCAGATGGAATCACCACTCTGAGGAAGAAGCAACCTGGGAGCGTGAAGATGATCTGATTGCCAAGTACCCTGAGCTCTTTGCTAGCCAACCCTGAATCTCGAGGGCGAGATTCTTTTAAGGGGGATAGGTTTGTAACGCTCCGAATTTTGGAGTTGATTTTTTTCTTTTCTTCACTCGCCAAATTTGGGGGCTACCCTTTCCTTTTCCATTCGCTAAGCCTTGATCATTTCCAAAGCTATAGCTGGATTCGGCTTGAGATCTCGTGTAAAGCAAAACCCTAAAATACTTCATTTTGTTTGTTGCACCATGCCGAACCATACATTTACTTTGATTGATTGAAATTGTGAAAGCATTCATCTAGAAAATGGGTTTTAGAAAAGGGAAAACATTTTTTCTTTTCCTCTTTCCCCTTCTCCTCCCTTTTTGGCCCAGCCGCCCCCCCCCCTCGCGTGGCCCAGCTGGCCTTTCTTCCCCCCCTCTCCCCTTTCCCTGCTGTGGGCCTCGCGGCGGCCCAGCCGCCCCCCCCCCCCCCGCTCCCCACGTCGCGCCCACCGCGCGTGCGGTTGGAAAATAGCCGCCCCCCGCGCGGCCCCACCCGTCAGCTTCCCCCTCCCCAAACCCCTCTCTCTCCTCCCCTGCTCGCCCCCGCTCCCCTGCCCGACTCGCCCGCGCCCCTGCTCGGCTCGCCGCCGAACCGCCCGCCGCTGGCCTCCCTCCCCCGCGCGGTAAGCCCCTCCCCCTCTTCCCTCTCCTCTCCCCTCCCTCCCTCTCCCTGGTGTGGTCCCGCCCGCCCTGGCGTCCTGGCGCAGCCCCCGCCCTCGGAGCTCGTGGCCATGGCACGGCGTCCCGGCGCGGTCCTGCCCCGCCCTGGCGTCCCGGCGCGACCCCCCCCCCCCCGCCCTCGGCGCTCGCCGGCCCGCCCATCCCCGGCGGCCCTGCCCCACCCGACGAACCCCCTCGCTCGTGCCCACGAGCTCGGCCTCAGCCATGGTGGCTCGTCGTGGCGCGCGGCCCGGCCTCGCCCCGCCCGGCGCGCTCCCCTCCCCGCAGCCCGGCGGCGTCCCCGCCCCCCCCCCCCTCTCTCGCGGTGCCCCGGCGGCGCTCGGTCGCGGCGCGCCCGCGCGGGCCCCTGCTCCGGCCCCCGGCGTGGCTCGGCCTCGCCCCGCCCTGGCGTTCCGGCGCAGCCCCGACTCATACGCGGCGCCCCCTCCCGCGGCAGCCCCGGCCCCCCTTTTCCCCCCGCGTCTCGGCCTCGGCCGGCCGGCCATGGCGCGGCGGCCTGCGGCCCCGGCGTGGCGCCCTCCCCCGGCATCCCCGCGCAGCCTGGCCCCTCGCCGTGGCGGCTCGGCCCCGCCCGCCTTGGCGTGCCCCGCCCCTGCGCAGTGCGGCCCTGGCCCGGCGTGGCTTCGGCTCGTCGGGCCGTGGTGCCCCTGCGTAGCGCGGCGCGTGCGCTGCTCGACCCCGGCGTGTGCGTGACTCGTTCGCGACACATCAGCGCGGCCTTGCGCGTACGTACCCGCATGGCGCACGATGCCTTGGCACGGCTCGCCGTGCCCTCGGCGCGACGTATAGCGCCCTGCCGCATTCGCGACGCGCTTGTCTACCCCCTAGACACGCCCGTCTACCCCCCCCCCCCCCCCCCCCCCCCCCGTGTGTACTCCATGTGTAGTGATCGCGTTATTTAATTAATGAATGGAAACTCAAGTTGGAAATTGGTTACGTTAGTTAATTCATGTAGTTAATCATCTACCTTATTTAATGTTGATCAATTGAAAATGGTTATGATTCTATTAGTGCATGTGACTAATCCTTTTTATTGGAACTAAGTGGAACTAGAGCACGTAATGGCTAGCTATGCGTCTACCCGTAATACGCCTTGAGTATAGCTTTAACCACTGCGGGACCTTTCTTCTCTAACCATGGCAAATGCAATATCGTATGTTATACTCTATGCATATTCAATCTATTTGTTCTCTTGTAATGATGTACAGTTTGTTTCCTAATTCGAATGGATGGATGTATGTATGCTTGCGCTCGCATAGAGAACGATCCAGTTGAGGAGCCTGAAGAAATCACAGGAGAAGCCCCTGAGCAGCAGTCGGTTGGTGGAGGCAAGTGTCCCTTGACCTATCTCTGTCCTATTCATTCTTTAATTAACCTCCCGCATTTTCACAGTTATACCTAAGGATTTACTAGCTTTTGTTATCCATGTCCTTGTTTACCTATTTGGGTTGGATTATTATTGCTTAGTCTTATGCTATTGCTCAACTCTAATCAATGAACATGATGAGAATGATCAATGATACGCTGTTTTCCCTTCTTTTATTATGATGTTATACTTGTGGTCTTCAAGGGGGCTCGAGCGGTTTCTCGAGTGCCTCTCCGTAAGGACCTGTTCGTTGGATGACCGCCCAGGAAAACAGTGCAACCATGAGGGTGGAATGGGGTGCCCTTAACTGAATAATTAGAGGATCCGGGGTGTAGTTCGCTTCGCCGTCGTGCCGTCAATGGGGCTCGATGTATGCGGCTCGCTCTGCCAAGGTTGATTTGTCCCTTGGGGAGGAGTGCGGTACATTTAGGAAACCTAACGGGCGGCTACATCCTCGGGGAATCTTTGTAAAGGCTACGTAGTGAGACCCTGCCTACTCACCTTGGGAGTGTTCAAGGGTCCGTACAACCCGAGGCAAAAAGGGAATCACGGCTCATGGGTAAAGTGTGCAACCTCTGCAGAGTGTTTGAAAACTGATATATCAGCCGTGCTCGCGGTTATGAGCGGCCAAGGGAGCTCCAGTGATTAGTGGTACTTGATCAGAGATGTTTGGATTACAGATGGTGTTGGGAATGTTGGTTTTGGTATTAACTCTGGTAATGATAAGTGGTATTCTTTCCGTTTGGAAAGAGTACGTTTGGGTTAATAACGTGGGTTAATCCTAAAACTTGGCTTTCTCTGCTAGTAATAATAATCTGACCAACTAAAAGCAACTGCTTGACTTACCCCCACATAAAGCTAGTCCACTACAGCCAAACAGGACACTTGCTGAGTATGTTGATGTGTACTCACCCTTGCTCTACACACCAACCCCCCCCCCCTTCCCCAGATTGTCAGCATTGCAACCACTGCTTAGGAGAAGATGAAGCCGTGGAAGGAGACTTCCAGGAGTTCCAAGACTACAACGAGTTCTAGGCGTGGGTTAGCGGCAAACCCCCAGTCGGCTGCCTGTGAAGGCCGCGTTTATCTACGTTTCTTTTCCGCACTTTGATTTATTGTAAAGGCTATGTGGATGTCTCAGACATATGATGTAATCGACTACTATTTCCCTTTTTAATGCTATTTGAGCACTGTGTGATGATGTCCATGTTATGTAACTGTTGTCTACGTGAATTGCTGATCCTGGCACGTACATGGTTCGCATTCGGTTTGCCTTCTAAAACCGGGTGTGACAACATGGGTGTTGCATCATGTCAAATCATATTTCTTTTGTTTGATGTCGTGCTTAATCGCGTTCGCGAATTGGATTCTGATCTGTGGTTGTGTGTGCCGCGGGATTTTGACCCGCGGTGCGGCTCAGCCCAGCCCGACCCAGCCCGGCCCGCTCTAGCCCACGCGCCCCTGGCGCCCTGCCCCTCCCCTATGCGCGCGCCCCCCTCCTTTCTCTCATTCAATTCTCCCACGCAGCAACTTTCTCTCCTCCATCTCTCTCTCCCCCGTGGTGCCCTAGGTTTTGGAGATGGTGATCGCTAGATTTGGACCCCGAGGTGAGCTCCCCTCCCCTCTCCCTCTCCCTCTCCCTCTCCCTCTCTCTCTTCTCCTCCCCCTCCCCTTTCTTCTTCCCTGCGTGCCCCCTGTTTCCCCCTGCACGCGCACACTTGCGTGGCCTCTGCTCCCCCGCGGCGCGGCCTCGGCGCTCCCCCACGGCGCGGCCTCGGCCCCCCAGCGGCACGGCCCCTGCCTCCCTCGCGGCGCGGCCCCTAGTCCCCCCGCGGCGCGCCCCTGCCCCCCCCCCCCCGGCGCGGCCCCTGCTCCCCCTCGGCATGCCCCTGCCTCTCCCGCGGCGTGGCCCTCGGCTCCCCCGCTGCATGCCCCTGCCTCCCCCGGCGGCTCGGCCCCGGCGCGCAGCCCCTGCCCCGACAGCACGGCCCCTCGTGGCTTGCCTAGCGCGCGCAGCTACAGCACGCGCGGCGATCAAATTTCAGTTTAATTAGTTTTGAATTTAGTTTAATGAACGTGCTTCGTCGCGCGATGAATGAGTTTAATTTCAGATTTATTAGTGTGGTGCGTCGCGCGCTTCGTCGTGCGACGAGTTGGATTAATTTTGGTTATTTAGCGTGCTGTGCCGTGCGCTTCGTCGCGCGGTGATCGATTTAATTTCATACCTTGTTAATATGCTGTCGCGTGCTTCGCCGCGCGGCGAATTAGTTTGATTTCAGATTCCATTAATGTATGGCGTCGTGTGTCCAGTTGCGCGACGTTTTTGTTTTAAATTCAGTTTAGATGATGTATGTCGTCATGCGTTTCGTCACGCGACGCTCGACGTTATTTTTATAATTAATGCAAGTGTCTCATTGCACGCTCCGTCGCGTGACGAGACATTTATTTCTTAATTTAATTTAAGTGTTGTGTCGCGCATTTCGCCACGCGACAATCCTTTTAATTTACTTTGATCTCCCTATGATAATTAAATACGGAACATGACTTTATCCTATGCCTAACACGATGACCAAATTAATATTGTTCTGTTAGGCGATGACCAAATTAACATTTTAGGTTTCTCAAACCTAACCATGGTCAACCGTCGAATTTTAAAGAGATTTTTGGTTTTCAAAAAATAGCTTTTGAATATAGAGGCTTGAGCTTTGGCAAACACCAACCTTCTTTTTGGATCCCCTTTATAGTACGACGATTCCTATACTCAAATTAAATAAAATTAATTAAGTAAACTCCTTGAGTCATTGGTGTCTCATGTGTGATTTCTCCATGGCATTGCTTCATAAGGATCACAAACATCTTTGTCTTACCTTTTGAAGCAAACACAAATCAAACCCTGTGACTTGTACCATATCACCATATATGTGTTCAAATCATGGCTTCAAGTCACCTTACTGATGCATCAACATGTTATAACTCTTCATAGCTGATTAGTTCATCGACTTAGTGCAAGTACTTTCTTCTTCACTTTAGCCATGGTACCTCGGTCCACAAGCCGTCGCTTGGCCTTCACCTTCGCTTAGTTCCTCGAAGCCCTTTCCTTGCTATCTTCACCCTATCAAGCCATTCTTGAGTCACATCATATTGAGCATCCATTGAGAGAATCATTTCTTCAATATTGTGAACCTTGCTTGAATGTCTTCTAGATATAATTGTTAAGATTAATCAAGCTCTAGTTTGATTCTCATATAAGCATATATGGACTGATAGTAATATGGTCAAGCCAATTCACGATTCCTCATATCTTATTCACTTTGGCTTGACCAATCCCCTTAATCACTTCATCCTCTATTTTGATCATATGTATGTAGTGATTTATTAGGTCTTGTCCATATATTCAAACCAATATAGAGATCATATTATATCCATTTGCATTGTCTCATTGGTTATTTAACCTCGTGTTGAACCTTTGTTCACTGATCATTATACACTATTCAAGTATGTTCATCATACTGAATTTCCTGTTCAACACTTAGCAAACTCGTTAGACCTTTAAATGTGTTGTTATCCAAATCACCAAAACTCACAAAAGGGATGAATGCACTTTCACCCTTCATTGCAAATCGATCCATCAAAATATAAAGTCCAGGGAGTAACAGTGAGGTATGATATGTCTAGTTTATGAGCATCATTGATCCGATGTTCTACAATAAAATCTACTACGACCTGGCCTTTCATAGATTTCAATGGTTCATAGACCAAGTCATATTCTATGAGTGCATAAGCCCACTTACCAATTCTACCACTCATAATTGGGTTATGCAGCATGTATTTGATCACATCGGTTTGACCAGAAACAGTGCAACGACTAGACAATAAATAACATCTACACTTGGTGCATGTGTAAAACAAGCATAAGCATAATTTCTCAATGAAAGTGTACCTCATTTCAGCATCCACCAACCTTCGACTTAGATAGGTCACCACATGCTTTTTTCCTCCAGTCTCTTGTGTCAAAACACCCCCAATAACCTTGTCTTCAGCTGCAATGTATAATCTGAATGGTACTCCTACTTGTGGTGCTTTTAATACGGGAACCGAAGACAAATATTTTCTAATGAGATTAAATGCTTCCTGTTGTTCTGCCCCCAAAGTGAATTCGGCATCATTCTTAAGCCAAAGGATATGGGTGAAGGCATCGATCTTCCCAGCCAGGTTAGAAATAAACCTCCGCAAATAATTTACCTTGCCAAGAAACTTCTACATTTCGACCTTACAGGTTGGAGGTCCCACATTCCGAATAGATTTGGTTCGGTCAGGGTCTATCTCTATACCATGTTCATATATGATAAATCCTAAAAACTTACCAGCCAACACTCCAAAAGCACATTTACGTGGGTTCATTTTCAAACCATACTGACACATTTTATCAAAGGCTTTGCACAAATCAGCTACATGAGAACTAAACTCAGCTGATTTGACTACAATATCATCAATGTAGACTTCCACAGTGTTTCCCAACAGCTCATGAAAGATCAAATTCATAGCCCACTGATAAGTAGCACCAGCATTTTTTAGACCAAATGTCATGACAACCCATTCAAATAAACCAATGAAGCCTGGACATATAAAGGCCATTTTAGACGTATCTTCTTCGGCCATGAAAATCTGATTATATCCGGCATTACCATCAAGAAAGCTAATAATTCTATTCCCTGATGCATTATTGATTAATGTGTCGGCTATGGGCATGGGATATTCATCTTTAGGAGTTGCTCTATTTAAATTGTGAAAATCAATGCATACTCTAAGCTTACCTGACTCCTTCTTCTCCACCAGTACAATATTGGAGACCCACTCTGTGTATCTGCAAGGTCTAATAAAATTAGCTTCTAGCAGCCAGTGGATTTCGTCCTTGATTCATGGGAGAAGGTCTCGACGAAATGTTCTAGCTTTCTGCTTGAAAGGTCTGAAACTGGACTTAATGGGCAGCCGATGCTCTACGATCTCACGGCTTAATCCTGGCATCTTAGCGTAATTCCAAGCAAAGCAATCTGAATATTCTTTCAATATACCGATCATTTCATGTCTAGGATCGGTCTCTAAGGTCTTGTTCACAAAAGTTGGCCTTGGAGTTTTACCATCTCCTATGTCAATCTCCTCCAAAGGATCGGCCGATGTAAACCCCTGTCCTAATTTATCAAGATCTCTGAATTCATCTATCATGTCCCCCATAGAGGAACCAGAAGATCTTTGTGTGATGGCGGACCTTCCGACCTCGGGGGCCAGATCATCCGTGATACTGTCCTTACGCTGTGGTAGATGTTCGGTCTTAAAGACCGAACTGTTTTGTGAAAGACCGGACCATCCGGCCTCAGAAGCCGAACTGTCTGTGACCAGGGACTCATGTATTCTGTGTGTACTCATCATTTAAACTTTATTTAGGATTTAGCCGATTCTCCATCGGCTCTAGCATTATAGGAATGAAACCCTTCTTATCTATACTTATGAACTAATAATCAGAAAAATCTACTCCTGTGAGACACGTAGCAGTCTCATAAGTCCAAAGTACAGGGGCATCGGCCACGGCGATACAGGCCGATACATCAGCATGTACTTGTGCTACATCGTCGCCTACCCATTGTAGTAACGTTTGATGTAATGTAGAAGGTACACATTGGTTAGCATGAATCCAATCCCTGCCTAGGATTAGACTGTAATTTCCTTCTACGTCAGCGACGAAGAATGCAGCAGCAAGGGTCTTAGTCTCGATGGTTAATTCAAGGATGCGACTCCTCTGGCTTTGATCGAACTATCAGTTCCAACACCACTGAGGGTCATGTTGGTCTTGAAAAGTTCGTCATCTTGTTTACCTAATTTTCTGTACAATGAATAAGGCATTAGATTTACAGCTGCCCCTCCATCTACCAACATTTTAGCAATCGATATCCCATCAATGTGACCGCGCACGAAGAGCGGCTTCAAATGATTTACCGATTATTTTGGTTTAGTAAAGGCGGCTTCTTTAGGACCAAAATCAAACTGGGCAACAATAGGTTCATCGTTGCCGACAATAGTACAATCGGCGGAAAATGTAATAACATTTACATCCATACCTGGGCGCTCTGGAGAAGCTTCGTAGTCGACCAGGTCTTCTCCCAGTAGGTCGTCCTCCTCCATTGGTGTCGGCACGTCGTCGGAGGCATCCTGGTGTGGTGCGGATGGTCCGGACTCATGGGTCAGACGGTCCACGCCTTGTGCAGATGGTCCGGTCTTTTTAGCCGGGCTGTCTGCCATACTCGCAGGGTGCTGCACAAGTATTGTTTTATTTTCTATTTTTGTGGCCGTTTGTTTTTCCTCAACGACCTTTGGTCTCCATTTCTTTTGCGGTGGCGGGTACTGTGGGTGTGTGTCATTGAATATCTTTTCCGCCTCCTTCTCCTGGCTCTCCTTTGCTCTTAGGCGCTGCAATTTTTGCTTTTGGGATCGTGTCAATCCCGATGGGCACCATCGAGGCATGGAGTATTTTGGATCGGCTGTTTTGATGGCAGTTGTATCCTCTTTTTTGGTCGTGTTGGCCGATTCACCAAAAATCATCGGCCCTTCATTATTTTCCTGTATGATGACATCTGCAGTACCTATTTTGATGATGTCCTTTTTTGTTGTTCTTTCGGTCGCTGCAGGTATATGCCCCCTGCCGAATTGATCAGCCTTTGAGGCCGAGCAGTCCGGCCATCATGTTGGGCCTGTGCCTGGTGACCGGATTGAGCAGCGCTCAATCGGTCTTGTACTGGAGGTACCAACCTGTTGAATACAGATGTTTGGGGTGCCCCCCCAAGCGGGGTACTGTGGCATCCCAAATGGATATGGTGGCATGCCCCGCATTTGATTTGGGACATATGGTGGAGGTATGTATGTGTATGAATATGGCATAGGTGGATATGGGGGTGGAGGTGTCCATTTAGGTATGTTAGGTCTCAATTGAACAGTATGACCTTCCATTTTTCTGATTGGTGAGGTGGTCCAATCGGTCTTACTTGATGTTGCTCACGAATGGGCGAGCGAGGTCGCTTTGCTGGCCGGTCACTTGGGTTGTTCTTCTTTTCACATATTTGGACAATAATTGATCGAAAGTTAGGCCGGATTTGACTAGCCGACCAGCTGCTTTAAATGTATTAGTTTTCCACGTACCTATCTCTGGTCGTCGTGGTTTGAAGGTACGCGGTCATTGCGGGTCTTGAGTATAACCAGACCGTCCGCTGGAATTCTTCGGACCGTCCTGCGTGGTCCCGGACCGTCTGCGCCTATGCGTCGGACCATCCAAGATTTACAGCACCAGCTCCTGCTCCTGTCCCTTGGTATGCGCTTGTCCCCCAGTGCTGAACATCGTGATGGTCACCTTAAGAGTCTCCCCTCCATCAGAAGTCTTCTCGGCCACCACTTTTCTGCAAGAAATCTTATGATTCCCATCGGCCTCTCTTGTGTTGCCGATGATTATCTCTTTGTCTTTGCATTTATCGGTTGTGCTTGGCCAAATCAGGACCCTTTTACCCTCGAAGTCGATCATGTTCATCGGAAAGGGCTCCGTGTCTACCTGCATTTCCTGAAATTTCAATCGTCCTTCATTAATGGCCGATTGAATCTGTCGATGGAATACATTACAATCATTAGTGGCATGAGAAAATGAGTTATGCCACTTGTAGTATGCACGACGTTTTAGTTCGTCGGCGGATGGAACAATATGATTTATTTTAATGTTGTCATTTTTTAGTAATTCATCAAATATTTTATCACATTTGCCAACATTAGACGTAAACTTAACTTCCTCTTGCTGTTTCTTTTGAACCGGCTGTAAGGAGGAACAAGCCGAAGATTTGGCCTATTTTGGCCAAACCATTTCAGCCGCGTATACCTCTGCTGATTCGTCATCCGAGCTGCTTTGGTCGCACTCTACTATATGCACATTGTGACGAATTTTTTAGTAGTTTTTTTGCTTTGGCTCTCACAAGCCAAAGCTCTTTGATGTAATTATGCTAGCGTAAAAAACTGGATACCTTCTAATCTTTCTTTTAAATAATATCATAGTCCATTGAAGGCTAATCCTGCTAGCTGTTTTTCCGCTAATTGTATTTGGAAGCATCGGTTTCTTGTATCCCGGAACCTCCAGATGCATTCATTAGTCGATTCATCCTTCCCCTGCCGCAGGGCCACTAGGTCTACCAAATCTAACTCATAGTCACTGGAGAAAAAGTGGTCATGAAATTTTTGTTCTAAATCCCCCCATGACGAAATAGAATTAGGAGGCAATGTGGCGTACCATGTGAATGTCGTTCTTGTCAAGTATAACGAAAATAAACGCACGCAGAATGCTTCTATGTCGGCCAATTCTCCTAATTGTGCTAGAAACTGACCAATATGTTCACGTGTGCTTTTTCCTTGATCACCCAAAAATTTTACGAATTCGGGTATCCTGGTTCCCTGTGGGTATGGGTGATGATCAAATCGGCTGTCATAAGGTTTCCGATATGACTGCCTCCAGGGACCATGCTTACTCCGAGCTTATCTCGGAACGCCCCGGCTATTTCTTTCCTTACTATATCGATGGCAGCCGTTGGGAGACCACCGGCTCTTTGGTCCAATATGAGTGAGTTTGTTTGGATGTTGGTATGTTGTTTTCCTCCCTATTGGTTTGCGTTTTGCGGCGCGTTAATACATGCCCTATGAGGCTCATAGGACTGGCCATTCCTTTCTGGCCTTCTGGGGGTCAGAAAGTACTCACTCTCATGGGTTTGGTAGATTATATTATGGTGCTGGTGTGTCGTATGGTGAGATGGGGAGTCTAGCTGGGATGAATACGGAGTTGGATATCCATCCTCCTCAAAAAACTCTGTGCCGGACCGTCCGGTTAAATACGCGGACCGTCTGGCTCTGTGTGCGAACTGTCCGGCCATGTGGCCAGACTGTCCAACATTATATTCGGACTATCTGGCGTCATACGCGAACGGTCCGAATGGGTTATCTAGGGTTTGTACGGTATGTGGCGGCTTGGGTGCAGGCCTCGGTAATTCGCTTCTAAAAATGGGATCGGCCGCCGCTGGCCCGGACGGTCCGCGCTCACGTGCGGACGGTCCGGACATGCGCAGATCGGCAAATTTATCGCCGATGTGCATGGGAGGCTGTTGTTGCCCAAGGTATATGTCTATCGACATCCCATAAAGGGGTTGTGACTGGTCGTGACAACCTATAGCCGATGAGTTACGTGTGTATTCCCTCAGTTCAACCTTGTGCTAAGGAAGATTTGCAACAGTAGACTTATCAAGCGAACGCACTAGCCTTTTATGATCATTTTGTATATCCCCTACGATACGTTGCATCTGCTCTCGTTGTTCGTCTATTTAAGCTTTAAGAGATTGGAGTTCATTGGTGCTACTTACATTGGGGGTAATCGTAGTAGGTCGGAGCGAAGCCAGATCTGTCGCCCGTTGCTGAACGACTTTGTTGTTCCTGTCCACCCTTGAAGTCAGCCAGGAATTTCGCCTTTGCTTCTCGGATCAGCTGCTCCTGGCGCTCCGCGAACAGGAGTTGTTCTTCAACCGGCAAGGTTTCCCATGTCGGCGTGATGATATTGCTGGTGGAAACTTCAGAGCTATCTTTTGAACCGGCCATTGAGGGACGATCTCGATAAGTCTATATGAAATCATCCCCAGCGAAGTCGCCAAAAAGTATGTTGGTGCCTTTTTTGAGCGCCAATCACTAAATAAGAACAGGCAGTGGTGCTCTCTACACAGGGGCGGACGGTCCGCGGCCTGGTGCAGGGCTTAGGTTTTCCTGCCTGACGGCCGGACGGTCCGCGCCCTGGGGCCGGACGGCCCGCGCGTGCATAGGGGGCGGCGAAGGTCGCCGATGGCGCCTGGATCTCGCTCTCGGGAGGGACCCCGTCGGGGAGGAGAGATCCTAGGTGATGTCTAGACTCCTCTAATCAACGTAGAGTCGAAGAGAAGCGGAGAATTTGGGGATTGAGAGGCTAAACTAGAACTAGACTAGAACTACTCCTAATTGTACATGAAATAAATTTGAGATAAAAGTGTTATTGATTCGATTGATGATTACAAATCGGTCATATTCCTCTGTATTTATAGAGGAGGGGGCTGGACCCGTTACAAACAAACTCCCCGAGCTAATTCCGTGAATCTCGTCAACAAACATAACAAGAAACTCGGAACCCTAATCGGTTCTGCGCACGCGCGGACCGTTCGGCCCACAGGCGTGGACTATCTGGACTGTGGACCGTTCGCATGCCTATTTTGCGGTTCAACAAAATATTTGTTCTTCCCCAACAAACGCCATACATGCCTTATGGCTAAGGAGAAGAAGGTATGTATTTGGGACACTCCCAAATATACTTCTTCTAGTGATGAAGAATCATCTGATGATGAATTAGACTACACTGATTTGTTTAAGGGATTAGATAGAACTAAGGTAGACAAAATAAATAAATTAAATGACGCTCTTAATGAAAAGGATAGATTGCTAGAAAAGCAAGACATTTTGTATGAGGAGCATGATAAATTTATTAGTGTTCAAAAATCTCTTGCTCTAGAAATTAAGAGAAATGAAATGCTATTCTCTGAGTTGTCTACTTGTCATGAATCTATGTAACATCCCAAAATTGAACCCCAAGGTTTGGAACCCTAATCTCCTAACCCCCCCCCCCTTAATCACTCCATAACCTCCACCTAATAGGACATCTCATCATATGCATACACTTTGATTGTTTGAAGCACCTCACATAGATTATTATTTTTTAAGCACCTAAGATTATTTAGCTAATTATTTGTTCAAAAGAAAAGGAGATAAAAGAAATAGAAATAGAAAATAGAAATAAGAAATAGAAAATAGAAAAGAAAAAGGAAAAACCTTTCCCCCTCGGTTGGGCCGTTTCCGGCCCAACTCCCTCCCGCGCGCCTCCCCCCGGCCCATGCGGCCTGTCTCACTCCCACGTGCCACGCCGCTCCCCGTTGACCGGTCGGCCCCACCCGTCAGCCCGCTCTCCCTCGCTCTCTCGCGATCTCTCTCTCCTTGGCAAGCGGGTCCCGCTTGTCAGCGCCTTCCTCGCGCCCGTGACCGGGCTAGTGACGTGATCACCGCCAGTCGCCACCGCCCCGTCGTCTCACCATTACTCGCTCGCCTACCCGGTTGGCGCCTTGCGCCTCTGTCCCCTTGCGCCAGCCGAGCCATCCCGTCACCCCCTTGCCCGAGCCATCCCGTCATCGCCACTGTGCGCCACCATCCTCGTCGTGGCGAGCTCGCCGGTGCGCGCCACCTCTCGCCTCCTTCCCCACCCAAGCGCCTATAAAAGGACCGCCCGAGCTCCGCTTTTCCCCACACCAGCCTCGGCCACTCCCTCTTCCCTCCCCCGTGCTCAATTGAGCCAGCGCCGCTGTGCCTTCCTCTGCTCCGGTGAGTCTCACCCTCCTCCCTCTGTTAAGTTCCAGTCTAATTAAGGTAGTTCCTGAGCTCCGCCACTTCACCGCGAGCACGACTCACCTTTTCCCCTCGCCTATTACACCCGTTGGCCTCGCCAGCGACCTCACCGCCGCGAGCACCCGCCACATCGCCGTGGACCAGCCATCCCGAGCGTCCAACAACCAAATTAGCCCCACCACCGTGATCCCCTACCTCCGCTCGTACCTCGCCACCATCCTGTCGACGCAGAACCGGACCATCGGCGAGGAACCACCGTCGGGATCACTGGTGACCAGTTCTCACCGCCGCGGACCGCCCGCTGACACTGTTACCCCCTCTTGCTGGCGCGTGGGCCCACGCCCACGGCGCCCGCCCGCGTCGTTCCGCTCCTCCATGGGCCGGTTGGGCCGCCTGCCCGCGCGCACCCGTGCTCGCTAGGCCAAAATCTCCCCCCCGGCCCAGTTAGCAGGGAATACCTTTTCTTTTTCCTTTTTCCTTTTTCCATTTCTTTTTCCTATTTTCATATATATATATACATATATTGATATTTTATGCACCAAAAATAGTCTAAATAAATTATAGGGCACAAAAATAATAATGTCTAACAATTGGCACACCCCACCAAGTCACCATGATTGATGTATTGTTCCTTATCTATGTTTGCTAGCGGAAGAGGGATCCGATCCTCCGAAAATTGTAGCTCCGAAAGAAGGGCAGGAACCCGACCCCTCCAAAATAGATATTTTGTGCCAGGAAATCTTCGACGAAGGCAAGTCCATTCTTCCCTTGATGCAAAAATTACCTATTCTTTCTACAACTACCTAAGCCGGGATTAAGGGATGGACCTTTTGCATTGTGAGCACAGAGATAGCCTGCATTAACAAACATCTTTTGAGTACAAAATGTGGGATGGGAAAAGGGCATGTTTTTACTAAACAATGTTTTCAAAAAGTGTATGATGAAGGGTATTCACCCTCATCACCTTGTGAGTGGGATGATTAGGGACTCCCTGGTTTAGGGGGGGCCTAAGGTGATGGCTCAGCTGGTTTAGGTGTGAGTAGAAGGATTGTACCCTCATATAAGGACCGGTTTGTCATCCTTCACTACCTATACTCATGACAAGTACAACCACTCGAGACTGTATGGGCAGTTACTCAATCTGAACTCGTATGGTCCAAACCCCAGGGTTATGAAGGCTGGGGAGCACCGGGAGGATAAGGAGGGGGGAATGTTTTGTCTGGTTTGGGCATGGCGGTGGACTAACTCCTTCCGGTATAACCGTTAAGGTAAGGACGTGCGAGGAATGAAAGAGATTCGGCCTTCGGGTCTCACGACGGTGAGATCGCAGAAACCGGACTAGTGGGTAAAATGTACCCCTCTGCGCAGAGTTTAAACCTATTCGAATAGTCCGTGTCCATTGGAATAGACAAGTCTGGTGTGGTATGACAATTAGTGTTTTATAAACTCCGGGATCAGGGAAATGTGTCAGTGGGTGTGTTTTTGGAAACGAAAATGATGCCACGAGAGCGGGAAGCTCAGTGGTGGTTGAGTGTGAAAAAGTGTTATTTCCTTCTTAGGAAAAACCATCAAAGTATTGCCTTTCTCTGAGAAAAAGAAGAGAGACTTCAACTCCACCATAAAAAGCATGTATTATATAGGTCCCTTTCTCTTTACGGGAGCGGGATGGGCTTGCGGAATACCTAGTGTATTCACCTAGATTTATTTATGTTTTTCAGCAGCCGAAGACTTCTTTTCTGCTATGCTTGATTGAGGGGGGCTGTGTCTGCATCTAGTTCTACCTGTGGCTTGGGCTAGTTTATCTTCTACTGCGCCTCGTATTTCTAGCACTCTCGAGCTTGTACTCTGGTATTGTAATAACTTCATTCGAACTCTGTAATATTTGAAGTAAGTAATGTGGTTACTAGCCTCCTGGGACTAGTAATTGTATCACATTGAGTCCCAAAGGACTGGGACGCTTCAGGTGGTATCAGAGCCATAGGATTGGCCATAGATCGCAGCCCCGACCTTAAAAGTTTGCCTTAACAAGAAAATACCTCTTACCCCTAAGAAAAATCTTCTCTCCTTTCCCCCGATATTAACAGACCCTTCTTTTCCTCTACCAGATGGAAGGCTCTTTGGTCATTAGGACATCCTACTGCTCAAAGGTGGAAGGATTCCCTCATCTCTTGCGGAGTTGCGCGCTTCGCATGGGGATCTGCAAGAAGCCGGAGTACGTCTGGAAAGAATACCACGAGAATGCAACTGAGAAGTGCTCTATGGCAGTCTACCTGGGAGAAAGCCAAAACTACCCAAACCACCCTCCTTTCCAAGTCACCTTCACCGGACACCGCTTCCGAGACACTTGCCATAATGTTGCCCAAAAAACCCTCCGACAGTTATGCCAAAACTACAGCAGGGAGGTCTTTGAAACCCCCCTTCGTTACTTCCCACCTAGCAACAAAAATACCCCTGCCTAGAGGAAAAGACTTCAGGCCCTCTCAGGAAGAGATCCTACTGAGGATGACACCACCATCGTCTACATGGCCGGATATCTCCACACTCTCGATAACCACTATGATGACCTTTCCTCCCACTGCACCCACCTAAACTCCCGGGTGGAAAGCTTAGAGCAACAGGTCAAGGAACTTAAAAAGGAGAAGGCGTCCCTCCAAGAGAGTCTCGAAATAGCAGAAGGCGAAGAGGCCAACACTCGTGAAGCCTAACGAACTTTAAAGATGGATTACGATAAGAAGCTAAAGAAGCTCGCACCCACGAAGAAAATCTGAAAGAAGACCAAGAGCCAAGTATGCCAGGCTGAGCGGAAGAAGGAAGCCCCTCTAGCACTACCTCCCTCTAGGATAGAGAATTTATCCGATGTCGAGGATATGTCCCTAGCTAGCCTTGACGACCTTCTTAAGGAATTTGGGGACACTTTAGAAAAGGAGTTCGGAAGTACCTTAGAAAGCGCTCGCGTGTAGTGCGACTTGTGGTAACTGTATTCTTGTACTGAACTTGTGTGATGAATAAAATAACTTGGTTGAAAAAAAATGGCATATGCATAGTAGTAATTCTCTCCCCTGGCAGATGGCTTCAGATAAAACCACGCCTACCGCCTCCAGGATTGGAGCAGGGTTTCCCCTAGGAGCTGAAGGAGAAGCCGGTGGAGAAGGGAGTGAGACCCACCTCCCCGCACCTCTAGAGCTACCATTAGATTTAGCCCAAGTTCTAGCCAACCAAACCCGACTCATTGAAGTCCTCACTAAAAGTCTAGAGAATCAGCGCCCGAATGGTGGAAGACCACAGGACAGGATGGGAGATTTTCTGAGGCTCAAGCCTCCCACTTTCGCTGGATTCAGCAATCCCCTCGATGCTGATGACTGGTTGCGCACGATAAAATGGAAGTTAGAAGCCATCGGATGCCCTGAGAATCAGCGTGTTCAGTTGGCTGCTCATCAACTTTCCGGAATGGCCCTATCATGGTGGGATACCTTCAGCGCTGTCATCAGAGATGCTACTTGGACAAAATTTGAAACTGCGTTTCGAGAACATCATGTGCCCCAAGGGATTGTTCAGCTCAAGGAAGATGAATTTCGGGAACTAACTCAAGGTGGAAGATCTGTCAGTGAGTACGTGCACAAATTCACAGAATTGGCCCGCTACGCACCTGACGACGTCAGCACAGAAGCCAAGAAGATGGCCTGCTTTTTGAAAGGGTTAAGACCAGAACTCAAGACCATCCTCGCCAGCCAAGATTTCCTCAACTTCTCACACCTCTCAAACAAAGCCATACAAGTGGAAAGGGCAAGGGAAGAAGAAAAAGGTCACCTCAAGAGGAAATTCCAAGTCCTCCAAGCTCAACAGCAAGACCAGCACCAGAGAACTCGATCCTTTGGGTTTCCACCCAAGGGACCAAGCTACAACAAGCCAGCTGGACCCACTCTGTCATGTTTCAGTCAGTAGAGTCAGAGATCTTTTCAGGCCCCCTCAGTCGCAAGTAACCAACCACTAGCAAATGCCTATTGGCACTGCGGAGACCCTAGTCACTTCAAGAATAACTGCCCCTAGTTGAAGGCATCAGTACCTACTTACTCCAACTCGGTGAATGGCCCCAAGAATGCCTCAGCGCCCGCCTCCAAGGCACCCTCCTCCATCAGCCAGCAGAACCAGACCCAGTATCATGGCAGGGCACGAGTAAACCACGTCGATGCTCAAGAGGCTCAGCAAGCTACGGGAGTAGTGCTCGGTGGGTTCCTCGTTGAATTTACTCCCGCTACTGTACTTTTTGATTCAGGAGCATCCCATTCATTTATAGCCACTAGTTTTGTGGAAAAGCATGGCATCCCCTCTACCCACCTAGAAATTCCCTTGGTCACTCGAACCCCAGGGTCAGACCTTTTGTGCCAACTTAAATGCTCCCATGTCAGGATTCTTTTAAGTGGGGTAGTGTTCTTGGCAGACTTAACCGTCTTACCATCCCAAGGGATTGATGTGATCTTAGGAATGGATTGGTTAACCAAGCATAAGGGCATCATAAGTTGCGCAAGCAAGACCGTCCTTCTCACTGACCACCAAGGAAAGTCAGTTTCTTGTCAGGCTCAGCCACCCACCAAGGATCCAATGGTGTTTAATCTAGCAGCAAAAAGCATACCTGTGATAGAAGAATTCATGGATGTATTCCCAGAAGAATTGCCAGGAATGCCGCCAGAAAGAGAAGTGGAGTTCTACATAGATCTAATCCCTGGCATTGCGCCCATCGCAAAGAGACCATACCGCATGGCTCCCACCGAATTAGCATAACTAAAACTCCAGATCGTAGAGCTTCAACAAAAAGGGTACATTCATCCTAGCTCATCTCCTTGGGGAGCACCAGTCCTTTTCGTCACCAAAAAGGATGGAAGTATGAGGATGTGTATCGATTACTGATCCTTAAATGAGGTTACAATCAAGAACAAGTATCCACTCCCTCGGATCGACGACCTCTTCGACCAACTTCAAGGGGCCAAGTATTTCTCCAAGATAAACCTAAGGTCAGGATATCACCAGCTAAGGATCAAGGAAGCGGATATTCAGAAGACTGCATTTGTCACCCGATACGGACAGTATGAGTTCACAGTAATGCCTTTCGGACTAACCAACGCACCCGCCTTTTTCATGAACCTCATGAATAAGGTACTTATGGAAGAGCTGGATAAGTTTGTTGTAGTCTTCATTGACGACATCCTTATCTACTCCAAGAGTCGCAAAGATCACGAGCATCACCTCTGAATCGTCCTCGAAAGACTTAGAGCACATCAACTCTATGCTAAGCTCAGCAAATGTGAATTATGGTTAGAAAAGATAGCCTTCCTTGGGCATATCTTGACTGCAGAAGGAATAGAAGTAGACCCGTCCAAGGTAGAAGCAATATCCAAATGGAAGCAGCCAACCTCTGTCAGTGAAGTTCGAAGCTTTCTGAAAATGGCAGGATATTACCGCCGTTTTATCAAAGGATTCTCCAGCATAGCAAGACCTATGACCGAGCTCCTCAAGAAGGACAATAAGTTTGTATGGACCCCGAAGTGTGAGGAAAGCTTCGAAATCATAAAGAAGAAGCTCACAACCGCACTCGTTTTGACACTGCCAGACATCCATCAGGATTTCGTCATCTTCTGTGATGCTTCAAGACAAGGCTTAGGGTGTGTGCTTATGCAAAATGAGGAAGTCATTGCCTATGCATCGCGCTTACTCAAGCCGCATGAGCAGAATTATCCCACACTCGATCTGGAATTGGCAGCCATAGTGCATGCCCTAAAAATATGGAGGCACTACCTGATTGGGAACAAATGTCACATCTTCACCAATCACAAGAGTCTGAAGTATATTTTCACTCAACCAGACCTCAACCTCCATCAGCGAAGATGGCTGGAATTGATCAAAGATTATGACCTTGAGATCCACTACCACCCCAGGAAGGCCAACGTGGTAGCAGACGCCCTCAGCCGAAAACCTTTCGGGAAGAAAGGAACCACCTTCTTGGAAGATTGGAACAAAGAATCAACTCAACTAAATGTATGTCTAGGAGACAATGGCAGCCTAGAAGTCAAGCCAATGCTAGAAGACCTCATATGCAAGGCTCAACGCCTGGACACTGAGACAACAGGTCTTATGGAAAAAGCTCGCAAGGGACCACTCCCGGACTTCAAGACAGATAAGGAGGGAGTCCTTTGGTTCAAAAACTGTCTATGTGTACCAAAAGGAGAGGCACAAGAAGTCTTGCTCGATGAAGCTCACAACTCAGCCTACTCCATCCACCCAGGAACCACCAAGATGTACCTAGACCTCAAAACCAGATACTGGTGGAGAGGAATGAAGAAAGAGATAGCACAGTATGTGGCCCGGTGTGACACTTGCCAACGAACTAAGGCCGAGCACCAGAAGCCTGCAGGTCTACTGCAACCCCTTCTAGTGCCCAAATCGAATTGGGAAGAAATAGGCATGGATTTAGTAACCGGACTGCCCTAGACCCAAAAAGGGAACGACTCTATCTGGGTGATAATAGACCGTCTTACCAAGGTGGCCCACTTCATCCCAGTAAAAACTACCTCCGGAGGAGCCACCCTTGCCCGGATATATCTTAAAGAGATAGTCAGACTCCATGGTATTCCACGGAAGATAGTGTCAGATAGGGGAACACAGTTCACCTCAAAATTTTGGATGAGCCTTCAGCAAGCTATGGGCACCAGGCTAGACTTCAGCACCGCCTACCACCCCCAGTTAGATGGTCAGACAGAAAGGGTCAACAAGGTCCTCGAGGATTTATTAAGTGCCTGTGTGTTGACGTTTGACAGAAATTGGAAGTCCAGTTTGCCTTATGCAGAGTTCTCGTATAACAACAGCTACCAGGCCAGTATCAAGATGTCACCATTCGAAGCATTGTATGGATGGAAGTGCCAGACCCCTCTAATGTGGTCCAACGTAGGGGAAAAGACACTAGAAGGACCTGCCTTTGTTAAAGAGGCAGAAGAGAAAGTTGCCCTGATCCACAAAAGATTACTTGAAGCTCAGAGTCGGCAGAAAAGTTATGCAGACAACAGGCAGAGAGAACTCAGATTTGAGGAAGGAGACTTCGTCTACCTCAAGGTCTCCCCGATGCGCGGAGTCAAAAGATATCAAGTGAAACGGAAGCTAGCTCCGCGGTTCGTCGGCCCCTATCCTATCATTGGCAGAGTAGGACCCGCAGCATACTGCCTTGAATTGCCAGAATCTATGTCAGATATCCACAACGTGTTTCACGTATCACAGCTCCGCAAATGCCAGCAAGTACCAGAAAATCACATCGAAGAAGAGGCAATCCAGATTCAGAAGGATCTTCAGTACCGATAAAAGCCAGTAAAGATTCTTGACTCAGCAGTCCGAAAGACCCGCAACTCAGAAGTGAGACTATAAAGTTCAGTGGAGCCGAGAAGGAGAAGAGGAAGCTACCTGGGAAAGTGAGGACTCCTTGAGGAGGGAATACCCTTACCTTTTCTCAAGCCCAGTCTGAATCTCGAGGGCGAGATTCCTTTAAGTGGGGTAGGTTTGTAACATCCCAAAAATTAACCCCAAGGTTTGGAACCCTAATCTCCAAACCCCTCCAATCACTCCATAACCTCCACCTAATAGGACATCTCATCATATGCATACACTTTGATTGTTAGAAGCACCTCACATAGATTATTATTTTTTTAAGCACCTAAGATTATTTAGCTAATTATTTGTTCAAAAGAAAAGGAGATAAAATAAATAGAAATAGAAAATAGAAAATAGAAATAAGAAATAGAAAATAGAAAAGACAAAGGAAAAACCTTTTCCCCCTCAGTTGGGCCGTTTCCGACCTAAGTCCCTCCCGCGCGCCTCGCCCCCCCCAGCCCACGCGGCCCATCTCCCTCCCGCGCGCCACCCCGCTGACCGGTCGGCCCCACCCGTCAGCCCGCTCTCCCCTCGCTCTCTTGTGATCTCTCTCCCTGGCAAGCGGGTCCCGCTTGTCAGCGCCTTCCTCGCGCCCGTGACCGGGCTAGCGACGCGATCGCTGCCGGTCGCCACCGCCCTGTCGTCTCGCCATTACTCGCTCGCCTGCCCGGTTGGTGCCTTGCGCCTCTGTCCCCTTGCGCCAGCCGAGCCATCCCGTCACCCCCCTGCCCGAGCCGTCCCATCGTCGCCACTATGCGCCACCATCCCCACTGTGGTGAGCTCGCCGGTGCGCGCCACCTCTCGCCCCTTCCCCGCCCAGGCGCCTATAAAAGGACCGCCCGAGCTCCGCTTTTCCCCACACCGGCCTTGGCCACTCCCTCTTCCCTCCCCTGTGCTCAATTGAGCCAGCACCGCCATGCCTTCCTCTGCTTCGGTCAGTCTCGCCCTCCTCCCTCTGTTAAGTTCCAGTCTAATTAAGGTAGTTCCTGAGCTCCGCCACTTCACCGCGAGCACGACTCACCTTTTCCCTCGCCTATTACACCTGTTTGCCTCGCCGGCGACCTCACCATCGCGAGCGCCTGCCACCTCGCCATGGACCGGCCATCCCAAGCGTCCAACAACCAAATTAGCCCCACCACCATGATCCCCTACCTCCGCTCGTACCTCGCCACCATCCTGTCGACGCAGAACCGGACCACTGGCGAGGAACTGCCATCGGGATCACCGGTGACCGGTTCTCACCGCCCCCTAACGCCGTTACCCACCCCCTCTCGCTGGCACGTGGGCCCACGCCCACGGCGCCCGCCCGCACCGTTCCAAAATAGTCTAAATAAATTATAGGGCACAAAAATAATAATGTCTAACAATTGGCACACCCCACCAAGTCACCTGATTGATGTATTGTTCCTTATCTATGTTTGCTAGCGAAAGAGGGATCCGATCCTCCGGAAATTGTAGCTCCGGAAGAAGGGCAGGAACCCGACCCCTCCAAAATAGATCTTTTGTGCCAGGAAAGCTTCGACGAAGGCAAGTCCATTCTTCCCTTGATGCATAAATTACCTATTCTTTCTACCACTACCTAAGCCAGGATTAAGGGATGGACCTTTTGCATTGTGAGCAGAGAGATAGCCTGCATTAACAACCATCTTTTGAGTACAAAATGTGGGATGGGAAAAGGGCATGTTTTTACTAAACGATGTTTTCAAAAAGTGTATGATGAAGGGTATTCACCCTCATCACCTTGTGAGTGGGATGATCAGGGACTCCCTGGTTTAGGGGAGGGCCTAAGGTGATGGCTCAGCTGGTTTAGGTGTGAGTAGAAGGATTGTCCCCTCATATAAGGACCGGTTTGTCATCCTTCACTACCTGTACTCATGACAAGTACAACCACTCGAGACTGTATGGGCAGTCACTCAATCTGAACTCGTACGGTCCAAACCCTAGGGTTATGAAGGCTAGAGAGCACCGGGAGGATAAGGAGGAGGAATGTTTTGTCCGATTTGGGCATGGCGGTGGCCTGACTCCTTCCGGTATAACCATTAAGGTAAGGACGTGTGAGGAAGGAAAGAGATTCGGCCTTCGGGTCTCACGACGGTGAGATCGCAGAAACCGGACTAGTGGGTAAAGTGTACCCCTCTGCGCAGAGTTTAAACCTATTCGAATAGTCCGTGTCCACTGGAATGGATGAGTCTGGTGTGGTATGACAATTAGTGTTTTATAAACTCTAGGATTAGGGAAATGTGTGAGTGGGTGTGTTTTTGGAAACGAAAACGATGCCACAAGAGCGGGAAGCTCAGTGGTGGTTGAGTGTGAAAAAGTGCTATTTCCTTCTTGGGAAAAACCATCAAAGTATTGCCTTTCTCTGAGAAAAAGAAGAGAGACTTCAACTCCACCATAAAAAGCATGTATTATATAGGTCCCTTTCTCTTTACGGGAGCAGGATGGGCTTGCGGAATACCTAGTGTATTCACCCAGATTTATTTATGTTTTTCAGCAGCCGAAGACTTCTTTTCTATTATGCTTGATTGAGGGGGGCTGTGTCTGCACCCAGTTCTGCCTGTGGCTTGGGCTAGTTTAACTCCTACTGCGCCTCGTATTTCTAGCTCTCTCGAGCTTGTACTCTGGTATTGTAATAACTTCATTCGAACTCTGTACTATTTGAAGTAAGTAATGTGGTTACTAGCCTCCTGGGACTAGTAATTGTATCACATTGAGTCCCAAAGGACTGGGACACTTCAATCTATCTCTAGCTTAAAGAATTTAAATGATGATTTGAATGCTAAGCTAGAGAAAGTAAATGCAACTAGTTCATGTGTAGAGCATGTGGTTATTTGCAATAGATGTAAAGATGTTGATTTTGATGAACATGCTGCTACTATTGCTAAGCTAAATAATGATGTTGCAAGTCTCAATGATCAACTTAAGACTTGCAAAGATGATTATGAGAAACTAAAATTTGCTAGGGATACCTACACTGTTGGTAGACACCCCTCAATTAAGGATGGACATGGTTTTCGAAAGGAAACCAAGAACTTAACAAGCTAAAGGACTTCCGATCTCAACAAGGGAAAAGGGAAAGCTCCTATGGCTAGTAGTCCATATTCTGTACATGATCAAAAGAACCATGTTTATCTTTATGCTCATGTCAAAAAAGTTTCTCATCATGATAAAAGTTATAATCATACTGCTTTACCTATTTATCATGATTCACATGCTATGTTTGCATCGAGCTCTACTTATGCTTATAGTAGAAATAGGCCTAGGCATAATCATGTTGTGTCTCATGCGCCTAGGAAAACATGCAATAGTCCTACTACTGTTTATCATGCATGTAATGCCTCTTTTGTACTCCCATGCAAAAATGCAAAAGTGGTTGCTAGAAAGTTAGGATCTAAATGCAAGGGAGACAAGACTTGCATTTGGGTTCCAAAAATTGTTGTGACTAACCTTGTAGGACCCAACAAGAGTTGGGTACCTAAAACCCAAGCTTAAATTCCTTGTAGGTTTATGCATCCGGGGCCTCAAGCTAGATTATCGACAGTGGATGCACAAACCACATGACGAGGGAGAAGAAAATGTTCACCTCCTACGTCAAGAACAGGGATTCCCAGGATACTATTATCTTCGGAGATGAGAACCAAGGCAAGGTCAAAGGCTTAGGCAAGATAGCCATCACGAACAAGCACTCAATTTCAAATGTGTTTTTAGTAGAGTCGCTCGAGTTTAATTTACTGTTTGTAAGTCAATTATGTCATATGGGCTACAATTGTTTATTTACAAATATTGATGTATCTGTCTTTAGAAGAAGTGATGGTTCATTAGCTTTTAAGGGCGTATTAGACGGCAAGCTCTATTTAGTTGATTTCTCAAAGGAGAATGCCGATCTAGATGCATGCTTAATCGCTAAGACTAATATGGGCTGGCTTTGGCATCGCCATCTAGCACATGTTGGGATGAACAACCTTCATAAACTTCTAAAGGGAGATCATATGTTAGGACTAACCGATGTCTGTTTTGAGAAAGACAGACCTTGTGCAGTGTGCCAAGCAGGGAAACAGGTGGAAAGCACTCATCACAGCAAGAATGTGATGACAACGTCAAGACCTCTGGAACTCCTTCACATGGATCTCTTTGGCCCCGTTGCCTATCTCAGAATCAGGGGAAGTAAGTATGGTCTTGTGATAGTTGATGATTTTTTCCGCTTCACTTGGGTATTCTTTTTGCAGGACAAATCCGAAACCCAAGGAACCCTAAAGCGCTTCATAAGGAGAGCTCGAAATGAGTTTGAGCTAAAGGTGAAGAAGATAAGAAGCGACAATGGGTCTAAGTTCAAGAATCTACAGGTTGAAGAATATCTTGAGGAAGAAGGAATCAAGCATGAGTTCTCTGCTCCCTACACACCACAGCAAAATGGTGTGGTAGAGAGGAAGAACAGGACACTAGTCGACATGGCGAGAACGATGCTTGGAGAGTACAAGATGCCTGAGCGGTTTTGGTCGGAGGCTGTGAGCACAGCCTGCCATGCCATAAATCGGCTCTATCTGCACCGTCTCCTCAAGAAGACTTCCTACAAACTTGAGAGCACCTAGAGGGGGGTGAATAGGTGATCCTGTAAAATCAAACACTAAATAGACACAAAACTTAGTTATAGAAGTGTTAGTGTGACTAAGTAGTTTTGAGGCGAGTTCTTATGGACAAAACAATCATAGAGAAAGCAACCCAAGAGACACGCGATTTTATCTCGTGGTTCGGCCAAGTAGCACTTGCCTACTTCCATGTTGTGGCATCCTAATGGACGAGGGTTGCACTCAACCCCTTTCAAGTGATCCAATGATCAACTTGAATACCACGGCTTTCTTCCTTATAGTCTTTCACCCGTTTGCGAGGAATCTCCACAGTTGGAGCCTCTCGCCCTTACAATAGAGATCACAAAGAAGGCACAAGAGTAAGGTTAGGAGAGCAACACACACAAGACTCAAATACGCAGCACAACCACGCACACAAGTGAAGACTCGAGCTCAAATGACAACACAGGGAGTTCGTGACTCGAATGAAGCTCAAATCTCTAACACAACGAAGCGAATGTGCGGGAGCAGAGTCTGGATGTCTTAGAATACTTAGAGAATGCTTGGTGTACTCCTCTATGCGCCTAGGGGTCCCTTTTATAGCCCCAAGGTAGCTAGGAACCGTTGAAGACCAACTTGGAAGGCCATCCTTGCCTTCTGTCGAGTGGCGCACCGGACAGTCCGGTGCGCCACCGGACAGCTACTGTACCCTGTCCGGTGCTCGATTTCCTTCCAAATCGGGCGCAGTCGACCGTTGCACCTCCAGGCCCGTTGGCGCACCGGACACTGTCCGGTGCACCCTGCCGACCATTGGAGTTGCCACACGTCACCCGCAGATTTCATGGCCGACCATTGGCGCTGGTGACCGTTGGCTCACCGGACAGTCCGGTGCACCACCAGACAGTCCGGTGAATTATAGCCACGTCGCCCATTGCTTTTCCCGAGAGCGACGAGTTCGCCGTAGATGACTCACCGGACAGTCCAGTGCACCACCGGACCGTCCGGTGATTTTTAGTCGTACACCGCCGTTGATTCCCGAGAGCGGCCACTTCACCGGAGACCAGCCTGGCGCACCGGACACTGTCCGATGCACCACCGGATAGTCCAGTGTGCTAGGCCGAGCTGGAGTTTGGCTATACACAGCCAAGTCTTTTGCAATTCGATTCTCTTCTTCTCAGCACTGTTTCTAGCACTTAGAGAACCACATTAGCGTTCAAAAAACAATGTACTAAGTTTAGAAACATACCTTGTGCCTTGATTTTCACTTCTCACTTTATTTGGCCCATAAGAACTTATTCAAACATGTTGGGCACTTAATCACCAAAACATTATAGAAATGGCCCAAGGGCACATTTCCCTTTCAATCTCCCCCTTTTTGGTGATTTATGCCAACACATCTAAAAGCAACAAAAGAAGTGCAACATCAAATGCGATTGAAGATCAAATTGCTTTTCTTATGATTTGGCATATTTGGATCGCTCTTTGCCACCACTTGATTTGTTTTTGCAAATCAAATTCATTTTCCTATCTCTAAGTCAAACACACTTGTTTGGGCACAAAGAGAGATATTTCAAGAGAAAAAATGATCAAGTGCCAAAAACACCCCCTTTTCCCATAATCAAAATTCTCCCCCATAAGAGACCAAAATTTGCAATAAGAGTATTTTGGACATATCAAAAGTTCTGACTCTATTGCTTTCAAAATTCACAAGTGGTTGGCTGATCCATTTGCTTTGGCCTTAATTTCTCCCCCTTTGGCATTAATCACCAAAACGGGATCATTTTTGGCCCTTTAACCCCATTGCCTCACCAAAAATGTCAATTAAGAGCAAAAAGGCAATGATATTGCAAGTATGAACTTGGAAGTAAGTACACTAATACCGGAGTGCAGTGGAAGTCTTTTCATCGTCCAAGTTCAGTTTTCCCTTTCAATGCACCTTTGAGACTACAGCAAGTATACTCAAACAAACAGGTTAGTCTCAAAGGGTCAAGTTGTAGCACATCTCCCCCTTAATATGTGCATCATTTGCACATGGACTTGTGAGGTCCGAGGATCATTTGTACAACTTGAGCACCACTAATAACAATAATTGATTGAAATGCACAAAGTAACATGATCAAAGGCATAGAACACATGTATGTTGTCTATCAATCCAAGTTATGCAAATCTAAGACATTTAGCTCACTACGCAACCTGCAAAACCTTTTCTCATCTAAAGGTTTAGTGAAGATATCGGCTAGCTAGTTCTCGGTGTTAATATGGTACACCTCGATATCTCCATTTTGCTGCTGGTCTCTTAGAAAGTGATGCCGGATGTCTATGTGCTTAGTGCGGCTGTGTTCAACAGAATTATCCGCCATGCGGATTGCACTCTCATTGTCACATAGGAGTGGGACTTTGCTCAGATTATAGCCAAAGTCCTAGAGGGTTTGCCTCATCCAAAGTAGTTGTGCACAACACTGTCCTGCGGCAACATACTCGACCTCAGCGATGGATAGGACAACAGATGTCTGTTTCTTTGAACTCCAGGACACTAGGGACCTTCCGAGAAATTGGCACGTCTCCGATGTGCTCTTCCTATCAACCTTTCACCCAGCATAATCGGAGTCTGAGTATCCAATCAAGTCAAAGGTAGACCCCTTTGGATACCAGATCCCGAAGCAAGGCGTAGAAACTAAATATCTAAGAATTCGCTTAACGGACACAAGGTGACATTCCTTAGGGTCGGATTGATATCTAGCACACATGCATACACTAAGCATAATGTCCGGTCTACTAGCACATAAATAAAGCAATGAACCTATCATGGACCGGTATGCCTTTTGATCAACAGACTTACCTCCTTTGTTGAGGTCAACATGCCCGTCGATTCCCATCAGTGTCTTCGCGGGCTTAGAGTCCTTCATCCCAAACCGCTTGAGAAGATCTTGTGTGTACTTCGTTTGGGAGATGAAGGTACCGACCTTGAGTTGCTTCACTTGGAACCTAAGGAAGTAGGTCAACTCGCCCATCATCGACATCTCGAACTTTTGTGTCATCACCCTGCTAAACTCCTCACAAGACTTTTGATTAGTAGAACCAAATATTATGTCGTCGACATATATTTGGCACACGAAGAGGTCTCCATCACAAGTCCTTGTAAAAAGAGTGGGATCAGCTTTCCCAACCTTGAAAGCATTAGCAATTAAGAAATCTCTAAGGCATTCATATCATGCTCTTGGGGCTTGCTTAAGTCCATAGAGCGCCTTAGAGAGCTTATACACATGGTCGGGATACCTGTCATCCTCAAAGCCAGGGGGTTGTTCCACGTACACCTCCTCCTTGATTGGCCCATTGAGGAAAGCGCTCTTCACATCCATTTAGAATAGCCTAAAAGAGTGGTGAGAGGCATAGGCTAATAATATTCGAATAGGCTCTAGCCTAGCCACAGGAGCAAAAGTCTCCTCGAAATCCAAACCTGCGACTTGGGCATAACCTTTTGCCACAAGTCGAGCCTTGTTCCTTGTCACCACTCCGTGCTCATCTTGCTTGTTGCGGAACACCCACTTCGTTCCCACAACATTTTGCTTTGGACGTGGTACCAGGCTCCAGACTTCATTTCTCTTGAAGTTGTTGAGCTCTTCCTGCATGGCCAACACCCAGTTCGGATCCAGCAAGGCCTCTTCTATCCTGAAAGGCTCAATAGAAGAGACAAACGAGTAATGCTCACAAAAATTAGCTAAGCATGAGCGAGTAGTTACTCCCTTGCTGATATCACCTAGAATCTGATCGACAGGATGATTTCTTTGGATCGTTGCTCGGACTTGGGTTGGAGGGGCCTATGGTGCTTCTTCCTCCATCACTTGATCTTCCTGTGCTCCCCCTTGATCATGCCCTTCTTCTTGATGTACCTTTTCATCATCTTGAGTTGGGGGATGCACCATCGTGGAGGAAGATGGCTGATCTTGCTCATGTTGTTCATGTGGTCGCACATCACCGATCGCCATTGTGTGCATTGCGACCGTCGGAACATCATCTTCATCCATGTCATCAAGATCAACATGCTCTCTCGGAGAGCCATTAGTCTCATAAAAAACAACATTGCTAGAGACTTCAACCAAACTCGATGATTTGTTGAAGACTCTATACGCCTTTGTATTTGAGTCATACCCTAGTAAAAAACCTTCTACTGCTTTGGGAGCAAATTTACAATGTCTACCTTTCTTCACCAGAATGTAACATTTGCTCCCAAATACACGAAAGTAAGAGACATTGGGTTTGTTACCGGTAAGGAGTTCGTAGGAGGTCTTCTTGAGAAGGCGATGCAGATAGAGCCGGTTTATGGCGTGACAGGCTGTGTTCACAGCTTCCGACCAAAACCGCTTGGGCATCTTGAACTCTCCAAGCATCGTTCTTGCCATGTCGATTAGCGTCTTGTTCTTCCTCTCTACAACAACATTTTGCTGTGGTGTGTAAGGAGCAGAGAACTCATGCTTGACACCTTCCTCCTCAAGATACTCCTCAACTTACGAATTCTTGAACTCGGACCCGTTATCGCTCCTTATCTTTTTCACCTTTAGCTCAAATTTGTTTTGAGCCCTCTTTAGAAAGCGCTTTAGGGTCCCTTGGGTTTCCGATTTATCCTGTAAAAAGAACACCTAAGTGAAGTGGGAAAAGTCATCAACAATTACAAGACCATACTTACTTCCCCTGATGCTAAGGTAGGCAACGGGTCCAAAGAGGTCCATGTGAAGAAGCTCCAATGGTCTTGATGTTGTCATCACATTCTTGTTGTGATGAGTGCTTCCCACATGTTTCCCTGCCTGACATGCTGCACAAGGTCTGTCTTTTTCAAAGCAGACATCAGTTAGTCCTAACACATGCTCTCTCCCTTTAGAAGTTTATGAAGGTTCTTCATCCCAACATGTGCTAGACGGCGATGCCAGAGCCAGCCCATACTAGTCTTAGCCATTAAGCATGCATCTAGATCGGCATTCTCTTTCAAAAAATCAACTAAATAGAGCTTGTCGTCTAATACACCCTTAAATGCTGATGAACCATCACTCCTTCTAAAGACAGATACATCAACATTTGTAAACAAACAATTGTAGCCCATGTGGCACAATTGACTTACAAACAGGAGGTTGTATCCTAATGACTCTACTAAAAATACATTTGAAATAGAGTGCTCGCTTGTGATGGCTATCTTTCCCAAACCTTTGACCTTGCCTTGATTCCCATCTCCAAATATGATTGTATCCTAGGAATCCTTGTTCTTGACATAGGAGGTGAACATCTTCTTATCCCCCGTCATGTGGTTTGTGCATCCGCTGTCGATAATCCAGGTTGAACCCCCGGATGCATAAACCTGCAAGGCAATTTAAGCTTGGGTTTTAGGTACCCAACTCTTGTTGGGTCCTACCAGGTTAGTCACAATAGTTTTTTGGAACCCATATGTGAGTTTTATCTCCCTTGCATTTGGATCCCAACTTCTTGGCAACTACTTTTGCATTCTTACATGAAAGAACAAAAGAATCATTACAAGCATGGTAAATGGTAGAAGATCCATTGCACATTTTCCTAAGCACACCATGATCTTTCCTAGGCCTACGATGAACAAAAGTAGAACTAGATGCAAACATAGCTTGTGAATCATTATAAGCAGCATGAACATAACTTTTATTATAACGAGAACGACTAGCAATTTTCCTATCATAAATAAAAGCATGGTTTCTTTGAGAACTACTAGCCATAGGGGCCTTCCCTTTCTCCTTGTTGAGAACGGAGGTCTTTTGGCTTGTTAAGTTCTTGGCTTCCTTTCGAAAACCAAGTCCATCCTTAATTGAGGGGTGTCTACCAACAGTATAGGCATCTCTAGCAAATTTTAATTTATCAAACTCAATTTTGCAAGTCTTAAGTTGAGCATTAAGACTTGCCACCTCATCGGTTAATTTAGTAATAGAAATAGGATGTTCATTACATGCATCAACATTGAAGTCTTTGCATCTATTACAAATACTAACATGCTCTACACATGAACTAGTTTTATTTACTTCCTCTAGCTTAGCATTTAATTCATCATTTAAACTATTTAAACTAGAGATAGATTCATGGCAAGCAGATAACTCAGAAGATAGCATTTCATTTCTCTTAGTTTCTAAAACTAGAGATTTTTGCACACTAACAAATTTGTCATGTTCCTCATACAAAATGTCCTCTTGCTTTTCTAGCAGTCGATCTTTTTCATTTAGAGCATCAATTAATTCATTAATTTTCTCTACTTTGGCTCTATCTAAACCTTTAAATAAACTAGAGTAATCTACTTCATCATCGGAGGATTCTTCATCACTAGATGAAGTGTACTTGGGTGTGTCCCGAACATGTACCTTTTTCTCTTTGTCGTTAATCACCATCCCCTTACCCATAGGATCTATCTCTTCGGGCGGTTAGTCCCTTAAGTGAAGAGTACGGCTCTGATACCAATTGAGAGCACCTAGAGGGGGCGAATAGGTGATCCTGTAAAATCAAACACTAAATAGCCAAAAAACTTAGTTATAGAAGTGTTAGTGCGACTAAGTAGTTTTGAGGCGAGTTCCTATGGACAAAACAATCATAGAGAAAGCAACACAAGAGACACACGATTTTATCCTATGGTTTGGCCAAGTAGCACTTGCCTACTTCCACGTTGTGGCGTCCTAATGAACGAGGGTTGCACTCAACCCTATCAAGTGATCCAATGATCAACTTGAATACCACGGCTTTCTTCCTTATAGTCTTTCTCCCGTTTGCGAGGAATCTCCACAATTGGAGCCTCTCGCCCTTACAATAGAGATCACAAAGAAGGCACAAGAGTAAGGTTAGGAGAGCAACACACACACAAGACTCAAATATGTAGCACAACCACGCACGCAAGTGAAGACTCGAGCTTAAATGACAACACAGGGAGTTCGCGACTCGAATGAAGCTCAAATCTCTAACACAACGAAGCAAATGTGCGGGAGCAGAGTCTGGATGGCTTAGAATACTTAGAGAATGCTTGGTATACTCCTCCATGCGCCTACGGGTCCCTTTTATAGCCCCAAGGCAGCTAGGAACCATTGAAGACCAACTTGGAAGGCCATCCTTGCCTTTTGTCGAGTGGCGCACCGGACAGTCTGGTGCGCCACCAGACAGCTACTGTAGCCTGTCCGGTGCTCGATTTCCTTCCAAATCGGGCACAGTCGACCGTTGCACCTCCGGGCCTGTTGGCGCACCAGACACTGTCCGGTGCCCACCGGACAGTCCGGTGCACCCTGCCGACCGTTGGAGTTGCCACGCGTCACCCACAGATTTCGCGGCCGACCGTTGGCGCTGGTGACCGTTGGCTCACCGGACAGTCCGGTGAATTATAGCCACGTCGCCCCGTTGCTTTTCCCGAGAGCGACGAGTTCGCCGTGGATGACTCACCGGATAGTCCGGTGCACCATTGGACCATCCGGTGATTTTTAGTCGTACACCGCCGTCGATTTCCGAGAGCAGCCACTTCACCAGAGACCATCCTGGCGCACCGGACACTGTCCGGTGCACCACCAGACAGTTCGGTGTGCCAAGCCGAGCTGGAGTTTGGCTGTACACAGCCAAGTCTTTTGCAATTCGATTCTCTTCTTCTCAGCACTGTTTCTAGCACTTAGAGAACCACATTAGCGTTCAAAAAACAATGTACTAAGTTTAGAAACATACCTTGTGCCTTGATTTTTCACTTCTCACTTTATTTGGCCCATAAGAACTTATTCAAACGTGTTGGGCACTTAATCACCAAAACATTATAGAAATGGCCCAAGGGCACATTTCCCTTTCAGAACTCCTAACAGGTAACAAACTCAATGTTTCTTATTTCCGTGTATTTGGGAGCAAATGCTACATTCTGGTGAAGAAAGGTAGACATTCGAAATTTAGTCCCAAGGCATTAGAAGGGTTTTTACTAGGATATGACTCAAATACAAAGGCGTATAGGGTCTTCAACAAATCATTAGGATTAGTTGAAGTCTCTAGCGATGTTGTATTTGATGAGACTAATGGCTCTCCAAGAGAGCAAGTTGATCTTGATGATGTAGATGAAGATGAGGTTCCAATGGCCGCAATGCGAACTATGGCAATAGGAGATGTGCGACCGCAGGAGCTACAGGAACAAGATCAACCCTCTTACTCTACAATGGTGCATCCCCCAACTCAAGACGATGAACAAGTACCTCAAGAAGAGGGGTAGGATCTAGGGGGAGCACAGGAAGAATAGGTTATGGAGGAAGAAGCATCACGGGCCCCTCCAACTCAAGTCCGAACGACGATCCAAAGAAATCACCCCGTTGATCAGATTCTGGGTGACATCAGCAAGGCAGTAACTAATCGCTCATGATTAGCTAATTTTTGTGAGCATTACTCGTTTGTCTCTTCTATTGAGCCTTTCAGGGTAGAAGAGGCCTTGCAGGATCCGGACTGGGTGTTGGCCATGTAGGAAGAGCTCAACAACTTCAAAAGAAATGAAGTATGGAGCCTGGTGCCATGTCCAAAGCAAAACGTTGTGGCAACCAAATGGGTGTTCCACAACAAGCAAGACAAACACGGAGTGGTGACAAGGAACAAGGCTCGACTTGTGGCAAAAGGTTGAGCCCAAGTCGCAGGTTTGGATTTTGAGGAGACTTTTGCTCTTGTGGCTAGGTTAGAATCAATTCGGATTTTATTAGCCTATGCCGCTCACCATTCTTTTAAGTTGTTTCAAATGGACGTGAAGAGCGCTTTCCTAAATGGACCAATTAAGGAGGAGGTATACGTGGAACAACCCCCTGGCTTCGAGGATGACAGGTCTCCCGACCACGTGTATAAGCTCTATAAAGCGCTCTATGGACTTAAGCAAGCCCCAAGAGTATGGTATGAATGCCTTAGAGATTTTCTTATTGCTAATGCTTTCAAGGTTGGGAAAGCTAATCCCACTCTTTTCACAAAGACTTGTGATGGTGATCTTTTTGTTTGCCAAATATATGTCGATGACATTATATTTGGTTCTACTAACCAAAAGTCTTGTGAGGAGTTTAGCAGGGTGATGATGCAGAAATTTGAGATGTCGATGATGGGCGAGTTGAACTACTTTCTTGGTTTTCAAGTGAAGCAACTCAAGGAAGGCACCTTCATCTCCCAAACAAAGTACGCTCAAGATCTGCTCAAGAGGTTTGGGATGAAGGATGCTAAGCCACAAAGACACCGAAGGGAACTGACAGACATCTAGACCTCAACAAAGGAGGTAAGTCCGTTGATCAAAAGGCATACCGGTCAAAGATAGGTTCATTACTTTACCTTTGTGCTAGTAGACCGGACATTATGCTTAGTGTATGCATGTGTGCTAGATTTCAATCCGACCCCAAGGAATGTCACCTTGTGGCCATTAAGCGAATTCTTAGATATTTAGTTTCTACGCCTTGCTTCGGGATCTGGTATCCAAAGGGGTCTACCTTTGACTTAATTGGATACTCAGATTCCGACTATGCCGGGTGCAAGGTTGATAGGGAGAGCACATCAGGGACGTGTCAGTTTTTGGGAAGGTCCCTAGTGTCTTGGAGCTCCAAGAAACAAACATCTGTTGCCCTATCCACCGCCGAGGCCGAGTACGTTGCCACAGGACAGTGTTGCGCGCAACTGCTTTGGATGAGGCAAACCCTCTAGGACTTTGGCTACAATCTGAGCAAAGTCCCACTCCTATGTGACAATGAGAGTGCAATTCACTTGGCGGATAATCCTGTTGAGCACAACCGCACTAAGCACATAGACATCCGGCATCACTTCCTGAGAGACCACCAACAAAGGGGAGATATCGACATTTACCATATTAGCACCGAGAACCAGTTAGCCAATATCTTCACCAAGCCTTTAGATGAGAAAAGGTTTTGCAGATTGCTTAGTGAGCTAAATGTCTTAGATTCGCATAACTTGGATTGATCTAAAGCATACATGTGTTTGATGCCTTTGATCATGTTATTTTAAGCTTTATTTGCTTATATTTGGTGCTCAAGTTGTACGAGTCATCCCCAGACCTCAAAAGTCCCTATGCAAATGATGCACATGTTTAGGGGGAGATGTGCTACAACTTGACTCCTTTGAGACTAACTTGTTTGTTTGAGTGCACTTGAAGTAGTCTCAAAGGAACATTGAAAGGGAAAATGAACTTGGTCGAAGAAAAGACTTCCACTGCACTCTGGTATACGTGTATTTTATTCCAAGTTCATACTAATGCTCTCATTGCCTTTTTTGCTCTTATTTGACATTTTGGCGAGGCAATGAGGTTAAACGGGCCAAAAGTTATCTTGTTTTGGTGCTTAATGCCAAAGGGGGCGAAATTAAGGCCAAAGCAAATGGATCAGCCAACCACTTGTGAATTTCAAAAATAGTAGAGTTAGAATTTGAATTTTGTCCAAATTACTCTCACGCCCCGTTTGGATGCCTAGAAATGAATCCTTTTCCAAGAAATGAATTATATAGAATTCAATCGTAGAAAGTGATTCAATTCCATTATTTTTGTTTGGTTGTACAAGCAATTGAATTCCTAGAATTAAATTCTAGATGTTGTTTGGATACTTTGCACACTGAATTTGAATTTGAATACAAGCATGAACAATTTACAACTATCAGAAACTATTAAGTTCACAAATAACAGTTCCACAAAGGCAAGTCACACATAACAGTTTCACAAAGTCATCAAGTTCACACATAAAAGTTCTACAAAGACATCAAATCTTTACATAGCAGTTTCATAAAGCCATCAAGTTGGCATACAACAGTTTCACATAGCCATCAAGTTCGCACACAAAAGTTTCACAAAGACAAGTTCACACAATCAGTTCAACACAGAGATCTAAGTTCACATATAAGTTGTTTCACTTCCTTAGCTGCATCATAAGCCACCTCTTCCTCCTTTCCATTGGGAGTGCCATCATCGACTCAAACTTGCGTGCATTAGAGGTGAGGATGTCATAAAGCTCAAGTTCTGTGTCTTCATCCAGTCCCTCAACCTCTTGTAATGCGGCGAGAACTTCGATGGAAGAGGGTAGCTTTGGACCGTCATCTTTCAATGTAGATGTAAGCATGTCAAACTTATCACACCATATAGAGTTAAATGAATCATCTGATCTTTGTCTTTTTAAACTACTCTAGGAAGATACAGAATATGGAGCATCCTTACCTCCGGTATCATTCTCTTTTGCCATTTCCTTTGAACTTTCAGCTGCTGTTTTAGCACCCTCTCCATTTGCTTGGTCTTTATTGTACACTAGGCTGAGTAGATCCCAAAACTTCACAACCTTATGTCTATATCCTTTTGCTTCCTTATTCCTCTACAAAAAAATTGTTACAAAGATACATCAACAAATAAACTTGGAATTGAAACATAAACTAAATTGCAAAAAATGGAATAAACTACTAGGCAACAGTAGCATGTATGACCAATTTGGAGTAAAAATAAGAACTGTGCAACATATATGGCACGATGTTAAGTAATCTCTTGATCAAGGCATTATTTTTGTTGATGTTTATGCTAAGAGTCGTGGTAGAGTTTTGGCCGTAAACCAGTTCCTCTGGATTTAGAAGCACCAAAAACACTGCTCTAAAAGATAGAACAACTCAGGAAGATGTATGTGCTATTTTACATGCGAGCAAGTCCAAGTTGTTGAGATCTCTAAAACAAGGTATTATTAAAAGCATACAAATAGTATCAAGTTGCACTTAACCGAAGCAAACAAGGAAGCTAGGCTGCAGTGGTGTGTTAATATGCTTGAGCCTGAAAGCATACCAAATATCCAAATGGTTCTTCCTTACTAGAAAATCAGAGTGATACTACCTTCTTCCAGATGAAGATGAGCCACTAATAACATGCCAGAATAAGAATAACAGTCCTAAAATAATGTTCTTATATGGGACTGCTCGACCAAGGTTTGATGAGAATAGGGTATGTATTTTTGATGGAAAGATAAACAGAAAATGGAATAAATAGAGAATGGGGTTTGAGCAATCTCTAAAACATAAACTAAACTACAAAAAATGGAATAAATAGAACTACAAAAAATTGAACTAAAAAATTGAAATACAAAAAATTTCTTACCTCAACGTACTCATCCCATACAGTGTCACTATCAACTTTGAGCTTGTTCTTCTCCTAATCCCATCCAAAACCACTAGTGGACAACAAACCATTAATGATATTGTAGTGCTTATCAAAGGTCTTGTTGCGAGAGCTAATATTTTCCTTTGTAATGGTGACATTACACTTCTCACAAACATTCTTTACAGCAGTTGTGTATACATGAGACTTCCACCCATTCTGACATCTATCACCTTTATTATAATAGTCCACAAATGTATCAAGGAGTACCTTATCCATCTCATCATTCCAAGGAACATAGCCCCTTGTTTTCTTGTCCTACAATCAAAGAACCACACATATAAAAACACAAACACAAAAATTCAGAAAAGACGAAGACATAGAAAACAGAAGCATACAACTATGAGCTTTGACCACGCCTCGCTTGATAATCAACAAACATTTCACTAGCTTTGGTGTCTCTAAAATCACCCCACTCATTAGTTGATTGAACATGCGTAATCAGACTCATTTCTCCTTGATTTTCAGTAGGAGCAGCAGAGATCAGACTATCAACTTCATGTATTAGAATATCGTCCATATCTCTTTATCTATCCCTTAAAAAATTATGCAATATGCAGCAAGCATGGATGATCCTAATCTGCATAGAATAATATGGCTAAGTCAATACACAATTTTAAAACTAACGATTGCCCATCTCAATCAAAATATGAATACCTACTATGTTATACCTGGTTTACTAAATCAAAATATGAGCTGGTCCTCAAGATTGCCCATCTCATCTTCTGTTGGGGTCGTGCTTCGGTGCGCCGAAGGTCTCACACGAAGAAGCAGCTTCGGCTGAAGTCGTCTCCAAGAGATGGCCGAAGGTTCCTTTTCATGGAGCTTCGGCGTTTCAAACCGACATAGAGATAGAATGACCTTTTTATACATATAGGTCTGAGTCAATGTTGTAAACTTTTGTAAGGGGCATAATTGTAATTTGTCACAGGCTGCGACCTGTGCCTATAAATAGATGAACAGTACCTCTGTACTGTTCACGCGAACCTGTCATTTTGCCTTCGCATCACACTTGTACTCTCACCTTCCTCAAGACCGAAGGTACATTTGTAATTTGAAATCATTTACATTCGTTCATACTAGTAAAAATGGAAATGATTTTATGTTAACATTTAAATGTCTACTTTATGCCTCATGATCTATATGTATACTTCATCCTTCATTATTATGATTACGAAGGTACGTCCTTCGTAACCTTCGTCCGAAGTTCCTTATATCCCGAAGGGATATAATGTGATAGAGGACGAAGGACCTTAATGTTTAACATTTTCTGTGTTGCCTTGTTCTTAACTCTTAGCATTTGAGAACAAGCCCCCAACATTGGCGCCCACCTCCGGTGAACTCACTTCCACTTTTCTGAGCTGATGGCTTCGTTCAACAATCAAGCTGGAGCTGCTTCGGCTTCGAAGCTGGTGCTCCCGATAACAGGCGGTTCTTGCTCAGAGCCGGCTAACAAGAAGCAGAAGAAGGAGGCTCAGAGAAGGGTGCAGCATGTTGGAGTGCAGGGACCCTTCATCAAGTCAAAATGGTCCCACATTCCAATTACTTTCTCTCAGGAAGACCTTCAGCTTAAGGATTATCCTCACAATGATGCCATGGTTATCTCTTGTGTGATCAAAGGATTTCTGGTCCACAATGTCCTAGTTGATACAGGCAGTGCAGCTGACATTATATTTGCTAAAGCCTTCAGACAAATGCAAGAGCCCGAAGACAAGATTCATGATGCTACGCACCCTCTTTGTGGCTTCGGAGGGCGGCAGATTGTAGCACTTGGGAAGATTACCATGCCGGTAACCTTCGGATTTGTTAACAATACAAGGACTGAGCAAATTGTGTTTGATATTGTTGACATGGAGTATCCTTACAATGCTATCATTGGTCGCGGAACTCTTAATGCTTTCGAAGCAATTCTTCACCCAGCTTATCTCTGCATGAAGATACCTTCGGACCAAGGACCCATTGCTATTCATGGAAGCCAGGAAGCTGCTAGAAGGGCCGAAGGAAGCTGGACTGACTCCAAGGCAATCCATAACATAGATGGAGCTGAAGCTTGTGAACAGTATAAATTCAGGAGGGAGAAGGCAGCTTCAGCAGATCAGCCGAAGCCCATGTTATTGTGTGAAGACATAGCAGAGCAGAAGGTGCTGTTGGGCTCGCAATTATCTGAAGACCAAGAGAAAACCTTGATAAGGTTTTTATTCAACAACAAAGATGTTTTTGCATGGTCAGCCAATGATCTTTGTGGAGTGAATCGGGATGTCATTGAACATTCGCTCAATGTTGACCCATCCTTCAGACCCCGAAAGCAGAGGCTTCGGAAAATGTCTGATGACAAGGCCGAAGGGGCTCGCAATGAAGTGAAAAGACTTCTCAGTGCAGGAGTTATCAGAGAAGTGAAGTATCCAGAGTGGCTAGCTAACACTGTTATGGTGAAGAAGGCCAATGGCAAGTGGAGAATGTGTATTGATTTCACAGATCTCAACAAGGCTTGTCCGAAGGATGAATTCCCGCTGCCAAGGATAGATTCTTTAGTTGATGCAGCAGCTTCTTCGGAGCTCATGAGTCTCCTGGACTGCTACTCAGGCTATCATCAAATCTGGATGAAGAAGGAAGATGAGCCGAAGACTAGCTTCATAACCCCAAGTGGTACATATTGCTATCTTCGGATGCCTGAGGGGCTCAAGAATGCTGGAGGGAGTTTCAGCAGAATGACTGCGAAGGTTCTCCAATCTCAGATAGGCAGAAATGTGTTGACCTATGTTGATGACATCATTGTAAAAAGCACAAAGCAAGAAAATCATATTGCTGATCTGCAGGAGACCTTCGCCAGCTTCAGACAAGCTGGTCTGAAGCTGAATCCAGAAAAATGTGTCTTCGGAGTGAAGAAGGGCAAATTTCTTGGATGCTTGGTTTCAACAAAGGGAATCGAAGCTAATCCAAATAAAATCGAAGCTATACTTCGAATGGAGCCACCAACCACAAGAAAGGGGGCCCAAAGATTGACAGGAAGGCTGGCATCCCTCAACAGATTTATATCCAGATCAGCAGAAAGAAACTTACCATTCTTCGAGGTGCTGAAGTTAGCTGAAGTCTTTCAATGGGGCCCAAGTCAACAAAAAGCCTTCGAAGAGCTGAAGCAATATTTAATAGATCTCACAACATTAACTCCACCAGCGCCAGGGGCTCCTCTGTTGTTGTATGTGGCAGCTTCGCACTCAGCAGTAAGTGCGGCACTTGTTCAGGAGAAGTTTGATGGACAAGTCAAGAAGCAGGTCCCAGTATATTTTGTATCTGAGGTCCTTAGTGTCTCAAAGAAAAATTATACAGAGCTGGAGAAGGTGTTGTATGCTGTTTTAATGGCATCCAGGAAGCTTCGGCATTATTTTCAGGCATACAATATTATTGTTCCTTCTTCGCAGCCGTTGAAGGATATCATGAGAAATAGAGAAGCTACTGGCCGGATTGGAAAATGGGCTGCGGAGCTCAATGAATTTTACATTGATTATGTGCACAGATCCTCAATTCAGTCTCAAGCATTGGCAGATTTCATTGCCGACTGGACGCCAGGGGCTTAGGACGAAGAAGCGAATAAAGATGCCGAAGTATGGACAGTGTTTTGTGATGGCTCTTGGGGAACCTTCGGAGCAGGTGCAGCTGCTGTGTTGGTCTCTCCGTCCAAGGTTAAAACTTGCTATGCAGCAAGACTTGACTTCAGCTGCACAAATAATATCACTGAGTACGAAGCTCTGCTCCTGGGTCTTCGGAAACTAAAGGCAATGGGAATCAGAAGGGCGATTCTTAAAACTGATTCCCAGGTTGTTTCGGGTCATATTGACAAAAGTTGCAAGGCTAAAGACCCGAAGCTTGAAAGGTACCTAGACACGGTCCGAAGGATCGAAGCTTCCTTCGAAGGGTTTTCTGTTAAGAATATCCCTCGAGGACAGAATGAACATGCTGATTTGTTAGCCAAGTCTGCAGCACAGGGGCTGCCGCTACCTTCGGATGTGTTCTTCGAAACAATAAAGGCACCTTCAGTGGAGCTACTTGAAAGAGCAGTCCTTAACATTTCTCCTGTGTACAGTGAAGACTGGAGAACTGAAATAATCTCTTACCTTCAGGGTAACTTCTTATCAGATGACGAAGCTTATAATAAAAGGATAGAGGCAAGAGCTCGTCCCTATGTCATGATAGAAGGGGAGTTATACAAGCATGGAGTTTGTGCCCCGCTACTCAAGTGCTTGTCTAGGGCCGAAGGTATGGAGTTGATGAAGGAGATACATGCAGGCCTGTGTGGATCCCACATCGGATCCAGGCCGTTACTTGGAAAAGTGTTCCGCCAAGGATTTTATTGGCCGAAGGCAGCTTCGGATGCAGCGGAGTTAGTTCAAAAGTGCGAAGGTTGTCAAAAATGTGCAAGAGATCAAAAGCAACCTTCGTCATTAACACAGCTGATACAACCCGTCTGGCCATTGCAAAGGTGGGGCCTCGACCTGCTGGGTCCATTACCACCGGCTCAAGGCAATCTGAAATATGTTATAGTGGCTGTGGAGTATTTTTCCAAGTGGATTGAGGCGAAGCCATTAGCCACAATAACTTCGGCCACTGTCCAAAAATTTTTCTGGCAGAACATTGTCTGTCGCTTCGGAGTACCGAAGGCCATCACTGTAGATAATGGAACGCAGTTCGACTCCGAAGTTTTCAGAAATTTTTGTGATCAGATTGGAACGAAGATCCATTTTGCATCAGTCAGACATCCGGAGTCGAATGGGCTTGTTGAAAGGGCCAACGGCATCATAATGACAGGAATAATGAAGCTAATCTTTAATCAACCAAGAGGAAAGTGGCCAGATCAGTTGACCAAAGTGGTGTGGAGCCACAATACAACAATATCAAGGTCTACAGGCTTTACCCCATTCAAGTTATTATTCGGTGACGAAGCAATAACCCCGGAAGAAGCTAAAGCTGGATCAATAAGAGTGGTAGCTTCGGCAGAATCAAGTGTCGAAGGTACTTGTCTTGTGGAAAAGGATACCTTAGAAGGGATCAGGCTTCAGGCCGTGGAGAATATCAATAAATACCAGGCTGAAACAGTAAAATGGCGAGATAGAAAGGTCCGGCTAAAAAATATTGAGCCAGGGCATTTGGTGCTTCGGAGAGTGGCCAACCCAGATACAGTGGGCAAGTTGCAACTGAAATGGGAAGGGCCTTTCTTAGTAGCATCTTCGTCAAGGCCTGGTTCGTACAGACTGAAGGACATGGATGGCAATGAAATTCCAAGATCTTGGAATGCGGATGAGCTTCGGCGGTTTTATGTATAACTCGATGTAATTTTGTATGTCTTTTCTTTTCTTTTTCATGGCACCCTTTTCCTTTCTAAAGGGGGAGAAAGGTTTTTAATGGGGCCATCATATGTAATTTTCCTTTTTAGTTTTATAAGAGCAAAATCCCCCAAAGAATGTAAATGTAAAAGCTGAGAGCGCACCATCGAGTGCCGAAACTGAAAAAGAGAAAAAAGCTCCGAAGACGTCCCCAAGGGGATGCAGAGCTCACAGCGAAAAGTCAACGCTGATTCCGCCGAAAGTAAAAGGCGAAGAAGCTCCAAAGTCGTTCCCAAGGGAATGCAGAGCTTATACCGTCTAAGTAAAAGGCGAAGAAGCTCCAAAGACGTCCCTAAGGGGATGCAGAGCTTACAGCGAAAAGTCAACGCTGATACTGCCTAAGTAAAAGGCGAAGATGCTCCAAAGTCGTTCCTAAGGGAATGCAGAGCTGATGTGTGGTTGGTTCTAAGCAAGTAATGGCTGAGAATGTGGCTTCGGACATACGCTTCGGACATTCATTCGCACATTACATTACATCATGGCATTTGCATGCATAAGCATTCATTCATAAGCATTTGTGTTCCTAAGTGGTTGCTTCGACAAAAAGAAAAAGCTTCGGAGAAGTGGTTTTTAATGATTCGTTATGTAAAAGAAAAAGCTTCGGAGAAGTGGTTTTTTATGATTCGTTATGCTATGTTGTGTACAAAAAAGAGAAGCTTCGGTAAAAAGAAGAATTGGTCTCTTATGTTTTGTTGTATACAAAAGGGAAAAGCTTCGTTGCTCGGCAAAAAGAGGAATTGCTTTTATGCTTCGTTGTGTACGAAAAGAAGGGAAGGTGTTTTTTCGCCTTCGGCTCAAAATACTGATTTCGTCCACATCAAAGCGCCTCAATCGAAGGGTAAGAATATATTACAAGGTATGTACAAAGTTCCTTGAGAACAGTCTAATTGTATTTACAAGAATTGTTGCAAAAATATCCTGAGTTTTTCTACAGTACACTTCTACTGATCTTCATTAAGCTTCAGCTTCGGCGACAGCTTCGGCGACATAACTTAGGCATCATCTTCACCTTCGTCATCCTACATAAATCAAGGAATCGTGAGTAAAAATCAAGTGCAAAGGAAAAGGTGAGTACGAAGTATCATTTCTTACTGGTTCAAGATGACTTCGGGCTTCGTCTCCAGCCTTTTCCCGCCCGCCTTTTGTCCATATCATTTTTATAAATCTATTGGAGATGCTTCGGGCGAGGTCAGGCATATCATCCAGGATTGATGGAGATAAGTTGAAGTTGGGCCTGTTGACAATTTTTCCATGTTCGCAGCCGGCCTTCAGGAATGCAGCAGCGGTACCCCGAGAAGCTACCCAGGCACAGAAGTCGCCGTGCCCGGCTATAACTTCGTCAAGTTCTTCGATTTCAGATTCAATATGATCGAAGGCCTGTGGTAAATTTTCCGCTGAAGGGTTAAATTTCCCGCTGCTGGCTCCAACAGAGTAAAATATTTTCTTTAATCGTCCAATACAATTATTGCTAAAGTTTAAGCATTTGTTTTGAAGGCTTGTCAACATTTTCTTCAACTCTGAGCTGGTCTGGACTTCGGCTTGAAGCTTCGAATTAAGCTCTAGCTTCTCCTGATCGAATTGTTTTGATTGACTGACAAGCTTCGAATTTAACTCTGATACTTTAGCCTCAGTCTCAGCCAGCAAGCCTTCGGCGGATTGGAGCTCGAAGTCTTTCTTTTCAATGATGGCAGATTGTTCTTTTATCTTGTTTTCTAAGTTTTCAATTATAGCTTCGTGTTTTCTGTCCTCCAGGTCTTGCTGCATCTTCAGAGCTTTGCTCAGTAGCATGCTCTGCACAGAAAAATTTACGTTGGTAACATCTTCATTAATAACAGCAATAAAAACCAGAGAAAAGGTTGTTTACCTTGAAGTTGGAGTAAAATAAGCTGCCGACGATATGTTGCCGTCGGTAGCGGCTGATGTCTGTCTCTAGCTTCGGAAAACCGATACTCTTTGATAGAGTACCGATTACCTTAGCTCCAGTCTGGTCTCGAATGCAGCCCAATCTTTCGTCATCAATGCCTCCAAATAGAAGGGCTCCTGGCTTATAGCCGCAAGATTTGGCATAATCCTTAAGTTCTTCTATTTCGTCCTTCGTCAGTTTTTGCCCAACTAAATTTTGAAAAGAGTAGGCTTCGTCGTCCGAAGTCTCTTCGGCTATTTCTTTTCCTTTTTCAGGCACTGTGGCCATGCTTTTTTCAGTAGTAGCATCAGCTTCTTCTGCTGCCATGTCTTCCAAAATTTTGTCAATGTCCTCAATGGTTGTTTCTAAATTCACATCTTCGGCTGTAGCGGCTTCGGTAGCCGCGACCTCCGAAGGTGCGACTTCGACGTTTGTGGTGTCTTCGACAGCTGGTGTTTTCTGAACTGACGCTCTAGGCGGCGTCTTGTCGATGACTTCAGTTACCGCAATAATTCTTTGCCGTTTGGGTTTGCTTATCTTCGTCTGATCCGGCACGTCCACCTTTTGAAAAAGCTTCGTCAGTTGGAGCCCTAATGGACTTAGCTTCGTGGGCATGGGTTCAGTCATTACCTTTAAAATTTCCTCCACGTCGCTGGCAGAAGGCGGTGTGGGGGTCCCTTCTTCTTCGGGTGATTTGCGCTTCGGAGTAGATATTTTTCTTTTCTTGGGAATTTTCTTCTCCTTTGTTGGCCTTTCTTCATCCTTGGTCAGAGTTTCGGCCACTCTTTTTCTTTTGTGGCCCTCGGCACCCTTGTTTAACTGCTCATAGTCTGGGTACTCGAAGCCCAGGGCGTCGAGCACTCGGTTCAACCTTCGTTTCGGCCGGGCGCCGAAGGCAGCTGTCATTAGTTGATCCTCTTTTTTGGAATAATTTCCCAGGATTTCGTTGCACATTACCTCAACTGTGTCTAGCCATTCTTTGCAGGGTTTTTTAAAGTACTTCTTAAACTTGTAGTGGTAGGGTAGCCGGACAAGCTCTCCCTTCTTCTTCTCTCCCTCCAGCTTCGGCATTTCCCACTCTCTTAGAGTAGGGAAAACTCTGAATGCCAAAAATTCCTGAACTAGATCCCTGGTGCCAATATGTTCTGAAATAATTTCAAATTCACCCAGAGCAGCCCAGGTGGGACCTTCTAGATCGCCGATGCGGCATCGTGGCCTCGTCTCTCCGAAGATTAATTCCAGAGGGCTTTGTACCAATTTTTCTTTGTCTTCGTCAACTTTTACATAAAACCACTCAGATTTCCAGCCTGCTGGCCATTTGCTTCGGTAGCTTATGACAGGGCACTTTGTTGTCTTCCTGTAGGCAAAATTATAGCAACCGAAATTATCATGTAGCCCATCTTTTCTGGCCTTGGTTTGGTAATGTAATTCGTGAACTCGGCAGAAGCTGTCAGCAAACGGTTCCACAGCTTGGCTTCGGAGGGCCCAGATATAAACATTGAGCCTAACAATGGCGTTAGGAGTCAATTGATGAAAGTAGATACCAAACTTCTTCAGTATCTCTGCAATAATATTGTGAAGAGGGAATCTTAGCCCAGCTTTTAAAAAGCTCTTGAAGATAACAATCTCATCCTTCCCTGGCTTCGGGGTGGTTTCTTCTCCCCCGAAGCGGAGTAGCTTCTTCTGATCTTCATTGAAATAGCCTGCTTTCACCATCTTTGAGAGATCAGCTTTTGAAACAGTTGATTTCCCAAAATCCAGGTGACTGGGCTTGCTGGGCGTAGCAATGTGGTAGTCATCTTCGGGGTCAGTCCCTTCAATGTTTTCTTCTTCTCCTTCGCCAGTTGTCGGGTTTGCTTCGGCAGCAGGCCTCTCTTCCGCAGCCACTAGACCGGAGCGCCGCATCGCTTCGGAGATGGGCACAGTGTCCGAACCTTCGGCTTCGTCTCCCTCACGTACGACTTTGGCAGTAGATCGCACTCTCGCCATTTGATTTTGAGTTTGGGGAAGTCAGAAACTTTTTTATTTTTTCTTTTTCTCCGAAGCTCTTCTTTTTGACGAAGCAGACGTCGAGATGAACCTTCGTTCGATTCTGAGAGTCAAGCTTCGGCTATGGTGGAAAATTTTGGCAGCAAAACAGTGCAAATAGCAATGAATGCTGTGGTAACTTCACACCTACCCGTTTGTTTATATAGTGCTGCAGGTAAGAAGGCGAAGCGGCAGGATTTTTACACCAGGCGGGCAGTCACTTGTACTCGCTGTGCAGTGGACCGCAAAGATCAAACAGTAACTCTGCAAAGTGGGCCTGGCACGCGCTCGGAAGCCGGATCGTTTCTCCGCAACGAGCTCAGGGAAGGTGTTTTTTGGACCTTCGGCTTCCCGAAGCTGAAGAGGCTTTTTTCACGGGTCAAGCTCGTTACGAAGAACGATCTAGCACCGCGAAAGGGGCTACTGTTGGGGTCGTGCTTCGGTGCGCCGAAGGTCTCACACGAAGAAGCAGCTTCGGCTGAAGTCGTCTCCAAGAGATGGCCGAAGGTTCCTTTTCATGGAGCTTCGGCGTTTCAAACCGACATAGAGATAGAATGACCTTTTTATACATATAGGTCTGAGTCAATGTTGTAAACTTTTGTAAGGGGCATAATTGTAATTTGTCACAGGCTGCGACCTGTGCCTATAAATAGATGAACAGTACCTCTGTACTGTTCACGCGAACCTGTCATTTTGCCTTCGCATCACACTTGTACTCTCACCTTCCTCAAGACCGAAGGTACATTTGTAATTTGAAATCATTTACATTCATTCATACTAGTAAAAATGGAAATGATTTTATGTTAACATTTAAATGTCTACTTTATGCCTCATGATCTATATGTATACTTCATCCTTCATTATTATGATTACGAAGGTACGTCCTTCGTAACCTTCGTCCGAAGTTCCTTATATCCCGAAGGGATATAATGTGATAGAGGACGAAGGACCTTAATGTTTAACATTTTCTGTGTTGCCTTGTTCTTAACTCTTAGCATTTGAGAACAAGCCCCCAACATCTTCAATAGCCCAAAAGTTCTCTCTATCACATTCCTAGCTGTTGCATGGCGTAGGTTGAATAACTCTCTCGCAGTAGATGGATTGTTGCCTTGAATAGCCCATTCATTCAAGTGGTACCGTGTAGATCGGTACGGGGCAAGAAATCCCGGGCCATTTGTATATCCAGCATCCACTAGATAGTATTTACCACTAGGAACAACAAATGAGTCCTCCCGTGACATGGCATCACGTAGTATGCGTGAATCCGAAACCGACCCTTCCCATCCAGCCAAGACATACAGAAACTTCATTTGTCGATCACAAACCCCTAATACATTAGTGGTGATTCGTTGCTTCCTATTTCTATACCTACCTTGGTCAGTCAATGGAACATTCACATCGATATGTGTGCCATCTAGTGCACCTAGACAATCCTCAAACCATTTCCACTTTGGATCCTCAGGTAGAGTGGTTTCTGGATTAGGAAGTGATGAATACATGGATGTCAACTATATAGTCAAGGCCCAATCAATCATAGAGTCCCAAGCTCAAGGGGAGTTGAAGTCCAGTTTATTCGCGAATCCGGTTAGGACTGCATGAGTGGTCCTCACGAAAACGGACGCCCAGACCACATACGGACTCCGTTTTCGACGTTCTAGATATCGTTGGAAAGCTAAGAAGATAAGCTTTCCAACCCATCTGGTTTCACGTCAAAATATACAAGGAGCTGATGGGAATCGTCATAACAAGATGACGTCCAGAATCTGCCAGAAATTAATGACGCCTGTTTTTGGGCCTAAAGGACTTGTACATCCTAAGGAGATAAGCTCGACCACCCCCTTGGCCACCGCCTGAGTCGAGAACGACTCCAATTCAAGTGGGGGAGGATGATGAGGACATCTCTCCCATACAAATAATGCATGGACCGACAACACGAGCACGTGCACGACAGCTAAATCTCCAGGAACCTTGGAGAGGACCAACAAGGACTTGGGAGAGGCCAACATGTCAAGGAGGAGAAGCTAGGACGTTCACAACAAGAGAAAGCCAAGTCCGACTCAACTACGTCTCCACCTCGAAGTCCAGGACCAGTCTGCACTAAAATGAACGCCCAGGATGCATCCGAACTCCGATTAGGTTGGGCTTTATATGGATGGAAAGCTAAGGAGATAAGCTTTCCAACCCAACTGGAACCACCTTAAAATTCATCCGGAGTCAACGGGAATCATCGAAACAAGTCAGCGTTCAGATTCTGTTTTGGTGCTGCGACACCGTTTGTTGGGCTGTTGGGCCGTGTATCGTGTTGGAGCCCATTAGGGGTGCGACCAGGGGTTGTGCACGCCCCTAACCTCTATTTTACCAGCAGCCACCACCACATTAGGGTTTGGGTTTTGCTTAGATCATATCTGTCATCGAACAGTATCGCCGTTCATCGGTTTGTGAGACCTCACCTCGTGATCAATGCAGTTTTGATTGCGTTCTTCCTGTTCTTGCTTGTGTTCTTGATTGCGCTTGCAGGGATAAGCCTTCGTGGCGAGGTCACTCGTGTGTCACGGGTGATAACCAACGGAGCAGTGGTGTAGTGATTGCGAGGAGCCGTTCGCTCGGAGCCTTGGATCATCAACGTCGAGATCTCCACCCAATCAAGTTATCGTACCTCACGGAAGATCGAGCCTCGTCCTCTATCAAGTGGTATCAAGATTCCAGGTTGCCTGTGAGGTACAATCCTACCATTAGATTTATTTTGTTTGTCCTATAACCCACAAAAAAGCCAAAAAAATTACGATCTGTTTATCCTGACCTAAAACCATCGCCTTAGCCTTTGCACAATTCAGTTTTGGAGTCCGCAGTTCTGAGTTTGTGTCCTAGGTTGAGTTTGGTTGCTGGTTTAGATTTGTTTTGGTTCAGTTTGATCCTTTCCATCCTACAAAATCGACCTCCAAAACAGATCCCATCTACAAAACCGATCCTAACTGATCCTATTTTATCTCATCATCACGTCCTTATCAGATTAGTTTCTATCTAGTTCGGTATTTTGATCATAACTCTCGCATACGAACTCGGAATTTAGTGTTCTTGTACTTTCTGGAAAGCTTAGAAAATTATCTACAACTTTTATATTTACGAGATTTCCAGAAAATATCATTATCGAGGAGTTATCTATCTTAGAAGTAAATCTATTTGTGATCCTGAAATTTCGGACCAGTCTGTATTTTGGGGTCAATATCTCCCACTTATTTTATCCAAAATAGGCGATCCATATATCCAAAAGAAAGAGAAAAGGAAGACTTACAACTTTTGTGTTTTGAGTTTTTGAGTTTCGGGTCTCTAAATTTGTCAAACAGTCTGTTGAAGTTAGAGCAGAAAATCTGTGATAGACAGACGAGAATTTTTTTGATAGTCTTGTGTTATATCTTGTTTTTGCGGCACTCTTGTAAAAAAAAGGGAATATAAAAAGGCAAGTGCAAAACAAAAAAGCCGCACAAAACAAAGAAAAAAAAGAAGAAGAAAAAAATCAGAGAAAAAAAAAGAGAAAAAGAGTGCGCATAAGCAGGAACACCATTGATCTGTGCACCTCTGTGATTGTTTTTCATTCCAACTTGTTACCTTGCTATTCCTAGATCCTTGTCACCTCCTTTGTGTCTTCCTTCAACTGTGCTAATACATTCTCTAGGCCAGCAACTAGGACGAGTACTTTGGACACTTATTCAGCATTGCTATCTGTTACTGACTTGTGTGCCACATATATATATTTAGTCAGCCTTCCCAAAGCTCCACCTTTCTCTCGAGCAGAACAGGTACTCCTTTGCAATCACACCCACGCTCGTTGGACAGTCACACCGGTCACCGTTTGCCACCTGCAGTGCTAGTAAGAACCTTGTAAGAGCGGGGTAAGACGCTTCATAACTTGTGTTCCACCACCACCACCACCCTAAGAGATAGTTGTAGGGTTCACTTTGTTTGTTGCCTTTTTGTCTCTGTTTTGTGCTAACAATGACAGGACCAAAGAACCAAACGGACAAGGAGAAGGAACCTAAGCTTAACGACGATGAGTGTGTCTCTCATCTGGAATTGAAGGAGATGATGCGCGCATTGACTAAAGCTTTTCAGAGCCACACCATTGATGATGATTTGTCTCCCTCAGGTTCTATATATCCATCTTTCTCTTCTTTTGATGCAAATATTGCAAATGAATATACTGAATGGGAAATATCAATGGATAAGATTTTTGCACGACGTCGTATATGTGATAGGCGAAAAATTAAAATTGTGGCTAGTACTTTAACGAATGATGCGTTAGTTTGGTGGAATAATTTGCATGACTATGAGAAACCACAAACTTGGACTGATGTAAAAGCACTAATGAGACAACAATTTGTTTCTATGGATGATACTAAAAATAATTTAAGTAATTCTACCGATATCATGCCTTCAGATAAATCTGAGTTGCCTTTGTTACAAGAAGATTGTCTTGTTGTTCCTTATGATAAAGAAGAGTTGTGTGATGATAATACTATTATTTCTATGCCACAACTAAAGAACAAACTTGATGTTGTTGCTTCTGATCCTATTAATTGTGCCAAAATTAGAACATTCAATCATATAACTAGTGTGCATGATGAGCTAAAATTGTTATCTTCTTTAAATACTTTGCGCTATATTGAATTTGATGTTCTATGTAATCTAAATAATTTAGAGGAGAAACTTTCTTTTAGTGCTAATTTACCATGGTTATCTAAACATACATATCATTTTATTGGAAGATATAATTGGAAAGGAGAATATATGGTACATCGAGTATATATTTGTTCAAATATGAATTCTCCTTTTGTCATAAAACAAAATGATCAACTAGAAGGCTGTGTTAAAGCTAACCATATCACGTCCAGTTCCACTTGTCCTTCTTTGTATGTTTTACAACAACAGGGTCAACTTCAAGAAGGGAAGCAAGGTTGGACGACATCAAGCACTACATCAACACCTTTTGCAGGCACCAACGACTTTGAGTCGAGGACGACTCAAAACCAAGAAGGGGAGAATGATGAATACATGGATGTAAACTATATAGTCAAGGCCCAATCAATCATAGAGTCCCAAGCTCAAGGGGAGTTGAAGTCCAGTTTATTCGCGAATCCGGTTAGGACTGCATGAGTGGTCCTCACGAAAACGGACGCCCAGACCACATACGGACTCCGTTTTCGACGTTCTAGATATCGTTGGAAAGCTAAAAAGATAAGCTTTCCAACCCATCTGGTTTCACGTCAAAATATACACGGAGCTGATGGGAATCGTCATAACAAGATGATGTCCAGAATCTACCAGAAATTAACGACGCCTATTTTTGGGCCTAAAGGACTTGTACATCCTAAGGAGATAAGCTCGGCCACCCCCTTGGCCACCGCTTGAGTCGAGAACGACTCCAATTCAAGTGGGGGAGGATGATGAGGACATCTCTCCCATACAAATAATGCATGGACCGACAACACGAGCACGTGCACGACAGCTAAATCTCCAGGAACCTTGGAGAGGACCAACAAGGACTTGGGAGAGGCCAACATGTCAAGGAGGAGAAGCTAGGACGTTCACAACAAGAGAAAGCCAAGTCCGACTCAACTACGTCTCCACCTCGAAGTCCAGGACCAGTCTGCACTAAAATGAACGCCCAGGATGCATCCGAACTCCGATTAGGTTGGGCTTTATATGGATGGAAAGCTAAGGAGATAAGATTTCCAACCCAACTGGAACCACCTTAAAATTCATCCGGAGTCAACGGGAATCGTCGAAACAAGTCAGCGTTCAGATTCTGTTTTGGTGCTGCGACACCGTTTGTTGGGCTGTTGGGCCGTGTATCGTGTTGGAGCCCATTAGGGGTGCGACCAGGGGTTGTGCACGCCCCTAACCTCTATTTTACCAGCAGCCACCACCATATTAGGGTTTGGGTTTTGCTTAGATCATATCTGTCATCGAACAGTATCGCCGTTCATCGGTTTGTGAGACCCCACCTCGTGATCAATGCAGTTTTGATTGCGTTCTTCCTGTTCTTGCTTGTGTTCTTGATTGCGCTTGCAGGGATAAGCCTTCGTGGCGAGGTCAATCGTGTGTCACGGGTGATAACCAACGGAGCAGTGGTGTAGTGATTGCGAGGAGCCGTTCGCTCGGAGCCTTGGATCATCAACGTCGAGATCTCCTCCCAATCAAGTTATCGTACCTCACGGAAGATCGGGCCTCGTCCTCTATCAGGAAGCTTGATGAACTCATGATTTAAAGATAGAATCCCTCTAAGCACTTTGTTGAAGTGTCGACTGATTGGTTCAAGGGACCACCCATAAGTGCTACGGATCAGCCTCATTTTGGTGTTATGACCTACTATAAGCAGAAAAATTGCAAGCTTTTCTTCTACCGTCACATTTAGGGTATCCTGTAGGCCACTCTTTTCTCGTAAGATGGCACTCAAGTCAGTAAAAGATCTCTTAGTTAGGCGCAAACTATCATAGCAATAGACATTTGAACCCTGATACATATTACGTAGCATTTGTTTTCTGCACTCGACATTTCTCTCTTGAACTTCATTAGCATCTACGATGTGTCTAGGTCTCCTCCGTTGATACCGGTTTGCAATAATAGCCATAATAGACACAACTAATACAACAACTCTCTTTCGCTTCTTTCTCTTCCTTTTAATTTCCTCCTCATTAGTATATTGAGTTGATATCTAGAACACGTAATTTATATGCAATTAGACATGCTAGTTGAAATCAAAACGCTCTACTCAAGAATAAAAACACTACTAGAAAGCAAGATGCTCTACTCAAGGTGGAATAGGAGAAGTACCGATGTAGCCATGGAGATTGAAGGATTTGTTGGAGGTAGCTAGATGAAACTTGAGACGGCAAATCCCAAAACAGCTTTTGGTTCTTCACAACCTCTAGGTTAGAACCTGCTTCAACAAAAACATATTGGCATGAAGTGCAAAATAGAACCACTGGGTTCCACCAAGGAACTATGCAACACGCATAAATTAATAATGACTGTACATACTGAACGAGTAGGGATTATACCAAAGGCAGTAAAATCAGGAAGTCAGGAACTAGACTAAAAATTTGTAGGAGTCTTAACAAAGAATTTGGGAGTTTGGGGCCAATAAAGAATATGGCTACATACGCTCAGTAAGATATCATACTAGGGACAATCTACTTTGCTTCTGAAGGTGTTAGCCAGTCACCTTCTGCACAGCAGATGAGCAGAAAGATGCAGAAACCGTCCTGCCCCGCCCCAACATCCACGCTTGACCGTAATAAAGAAACCAAAATAAAGTGGAGCAAAAGGAAATCATGCATGGTTCCCAAACAGATGGATTATATACCAGAAACTAATATACTTTCTCTGACAGACATGGCTTTCTAGAGACAGTTCGATTTTTCAACAGAGAGCGAAAAACTAGTGTTTCTCTCTGCCTCTCACAGACTAGCCAGCCCATCTTTCGTTGTCACTTTCGTAGTGACCAAAGAACCATCTTTCGTTGTCTGACATTAACAAGTCTAGCATCAGTGACATTATATGGGCAATGGCTGAACACACATAGAAGCAATGGCTGCTACTTTTGCGATGCTGTCAAATTGAATGCTGCTCCCAAGTGAATGATCTACGATTGATTCCAGACCATCCCTGCTTGTCAGAAGAGAGCCAGCCCATGCCACTAAGTTTTCCTGTCCAGGAGGTCTTAACATATCTACCGTAGCTGTAAACAACACCGTAGTTTTACTAGCAAAAAACTAGTGTTTCTCTCTGCCTCTCACAGACTAGCCAGCCCAAATCTAGCGATTCAGAGCAGAGCGATCAACGGTGATTCAGAGTAGAGCGATCAACGGCGGATGAATCTGCCTCACCGAAATCATCAACTCACCTCGCCGTTGTCGCCGCCGTCGGCCAAGAACAGGGAGCAGAGCGGCGTGAGCAGTCGGCCAGGAACAGGGAGCCGTCGGTGATGCAGAGCGATGTCGCGAGCAAGGAGCAGAGCGATGCCGCGAGCAAAGAGCAGAGCGATGCCACGAGCAGGAAGCAGAGCGATGCTGCGAGCAGGGAGTAGAGCGGCGTGAGCGGTGAGCGATGCGGGGCGACTAACCCTAGCCACCTTTCTGACCCTTTCCGATGGGTGAGGGTCTGAAACGTGCACATGCTAAAATTTCAGGGATAGGAAATGGGCTGAAATGGTGAATTGAATTCTATGGAGCCAAACGGGCCGAGGAATGGAAACTGATTCAATTCGGACCAATTCCTGTAAACCAAACGGGTTGTCATTGCAAAATTTGGTCTCTTATGGGGGAGAATTTTGATTATGGGAAAATGGGGGAGCTTTTTGCACTTGATCAAAATTTCTCTTGAAACATCTCTCTATTTGCCCAAACAAGTGTGTTTGACTTAGAAATAGGAAAAAGAATTTGATTTGCGAAAACAAACCAAGTGGTGGCAAAAGTGATCCAAATATGTCAAATCCTAAGTAAAGAAAAATTGGTCTTCAATTTGCACCCTTTTAGTTGCTTTTTAATGTGTTGGCATAAATCACCAAAAAGGGGGAGATTGAAAGGGAAATGTGCCCTTGGGTCATTTCTATAAATGTTTTGGTGATTAGATGCCCAACATATTGTTTTAAGTTCATATGCACTAAGTGATTTAGAAGTGCACATCAAGAACCAAGGTATGTTTCTAGCCCTAGTAAATTGCTTTTGGGTACTAACATGTTCATCTAAGTACTAGAGACATTGCCGAGAAAAGAGGAAAAGAAGTGGAGAAGAATTAACTATGTTCAGCCAAACCAGCACTAGCCTGTGGCGCACCGGACTATTTGGTGGTGCACCCGACATTGTCCAGTGCCCAGGCTGGCCCGGCGGCGAACTCGCTGCTCTCGGGAATCGGCGGGGGCGACGTGGCTATAAATCACCGGACTGTTCGGTGAGCCATTAGCGCCCCCGCTCAAGACTCCGGCGACGAACTCGTCGCTCTCGAGAAAAAGTTAAGAAGCCGCGGCTAAAATTCACCGGACTGTCCGGTGAGCCAACGGCGCTCGTGGCTAATGGTCGGCTGTGCAATCAGCGGGCGACGCGTGGCCCGCGGCAACGGTCAGTTGGTCACACCGGACTGTCCAGTGTGCACCGGACAGTGTTCGGTGCGCCAATGGGACCGAAGGGCCAATGGTTGACTGCGCCAGAAAAGGAAGGAGATCGGGCACCAGACAGGTATTGTTCATGTCCGGTGGTGCACCAGACTGTCCGATGTGCCACCCGGCAGAAGGCAAGAATTGTCTTCCAATTTGTTCTCCAACGGCTCCTAGCTGCCTTGGGGCTATAAAAGGGACCCCTAGGCGCATGGAGCAGTACACCAAGCATTCTCTGAACAATCTAAGACGCCTAGACTCCGCCGCCACATATTTGGATCGTTGTGTTAGAGATTTGAGCACCTTTCGAGTCGAGAACTCCTGCACCGTGTTTTTGTGCTCAAGTCTTGGATTGTGTGCGTGTGTTTGCTGCGTATTGAGTCTTGCTTGTGTTGCTTTCCTCCCTTACTCTTGTGCTTCTCTATGATCAATATTGTAAGGGCGAGAGGCTCCAACTTGTGGAGATTCCTCGCAAACGGGAAAAGAACTCTAAAGAAAAAAGACTGTGGTACTCAAGTCGATCATTGGATCACTTGAAAGGGGTTGAGTGCAACCCTCGTCCATTGGGATGCCACAACATGGAAGTAGGCAAGTGTTACTTGGCCGAAGCATGGGATAAAACACTGTGCCTTTTGTGTTGCTTTTCTCTGTGATTGATTTCTTCTCAAGAGCTTACTCTATAGCAACTTGGTTTAGTCTAACTAACATTTTATAAACCAAGTTTGTGCGGTTAGTGTTGAATTTTGCAGGATCACCTATTCACCCCCCCCCCCCTCTCTAGGTGCTCTCACCAACCCCCCATATGGTCGTTGGACAGAAAACAACAGCTTTCTGTCGACGGGCACACCGGATAGTCCAGTGCGCACCGGACACTACACTATTCATTATTCGGTGTGAAAGGGAAATAGGGTTAACCTTTTCGTACAATTAATTTTGGTGGTTGAATGTCCAACACAAACATATGGACTAACTAGTTTGCTCTAGAATACATGTTTTACAGGTGCATAAGGTTCAACACAAACCAATAAAAGATTCAAGTTAGGGACTCAATTTGAGATGGAGCAAACAACTTGAGTGTGCTATGGACTTGCACACTGTGTCCGGTGCACCAGGGCCGTACCAGTTCCAACCAGCCACTCTCGAGAAAACGCAGGCGCGCTACGCTATAATTCATTGGACTGTCTGGTGGCGCACCGAACTGTCCGGTGCGCCAGCGGGCAACGGCTATCCAGCGCGCAATGGTCGACTCTAACAGCGGGAACAGTGCAGCACAGTGTGCGGCAGAAGTCAGAGCAGCGAGTCAGAGGGCACCGGACTGTCCGGTGCACCACAAGACTGTCCGGTGGCACAAGAAGACAAAGACGCCAACGGTCAACTGCTCTAGAACCCTAACGGTTGGGTGACGTGGTGGCGCATCGGACACTGAACAGTAAGTGTACAGTGGCGCACCGGACTGTCCAGTGCGCCCATCGCCAGCAGCCTCCCCAACGGCTACCAAGGTGGTTGAGGCTATAAATACCCCCCAACCTCCACAACTCCAAGCATCCAAGATTTCTGAAGATCACATTCAATACAAGAGCTCTAGCATTCACTCCTAGACATAATTCAAAAGATCAAAGCCTCTCCAAGTCCCAATTTCATCTCAAACACTTAGTGACTTGTGAGAGAGAGATTTTGTGTTCTTTTGAGCTCTTGCTTCTTGGATTGCCTTTCTTCTTTTCCCATTCATATTCTCAAGTGCTTTGTAAGCGAGGCAAGAGACACCAAGTGTGTGGTGGTCCTTGCGAGGTCTTAGTGACCCATGAGATTAAGGAAGAAGGCTCACTCGGTCTATGTGACCGTTTGAGAGAGATAAAGGGTTGAAAGAGACCTGGTCTTTGTGACCACCTCAACGGGGACTAGGTTCATTAGAACCGAACCTCGGTAAAACAAATCATCATGTTCATTCGCTTGTTTCTCACTTGATTTGTTTTCCCTCTCTCTCCCGGACTTGAGTTTTAACTCTAACCCTAACCCCGGCTTATAGTGTGTGTTTTAAGTTATAAATTTTTCAGGTTATGCCTATTCACCCCCCTCTAGGCAACTTTCAATTGGTATCAGAGCAAGGTGCTTCATTAGAGTCTAACAACTCGAAGTGATGTCGGGAGATCACGCCAAGAGGGAGATGATGACCGGCGACAAGCCCCCAAGCTCGGGGAGGACTCTCTCACGGGAGTCTGGCAACAAACACAAGGAGGAATCCTCTTCCTCCATCAAGTCCCATCGGAAGGGTGACAAGAAGAAGAAGATAAAGAAGGTGGTCTACTACGAGACCGACTCTCGTCACCCTCCACCTCCGGCTCCGAGTCGTCGACTACTTCTAGGTGCCATGAGCGCAAGAAGTATAGTAAGATGCCCCTACACTATCCCTATATTTCAAAGTGCGCTCCATTACTTTCTGTTCCCCTAGGCAAGCCACCATATTTTGATGGTGAAGACTATTGTATGTGGAGTGATAAAATGAGGCATCATCTAACCTCACTCCACGAAAGTATTTGGGAAATTGTTGAGTTTGGAGCGCAGGTACCGAAGGTAGGGGACAAGGACTACGACTCGGACGAGGCGACCCAAATTAGGCACTTTAACTCCCAAGCCACGACTATACTCCTCGCTTCCTTGTGTCGAGAGGAGTATAATAAAGTGCAAGGGTTAAAGAGTGCCAAAGAAATTTGGGACGTCCTCAAAACGGTGCACGAAGGGGACGAGGTGACCAAGATCACCAAGCGCAAAACGATTGAGGGAGAACTCGGTCGATTCATCCTCAACAAGGGAGAAGAGCCGCAAGCGATGTACAATCGGCTCAAGACCTTGGTGAACCAAGTGCGCAACCTCGGGAGCACCAAGTGGGATGACCATGAAATGGTCAAGGTTATTCTAAGATCCCTTGTTTTTCGCAATCCTACTCAAGTACAATTAATTCGTGGGGATCCTAGATATAAACTAATGTCTCCCGAGGAAGTGATTGGCAAGTTTGTGAGCTTTGAGCTAATGATCAAAGACTCCAAACACATTGTCAACTTGGAGCAAGGCGCCACCTCCACACCCGAGGTGCAACCCGTCGCATTCAAAGTGACGGAAGAAGAAAAGAAGGAGTCTACACCAAGTAGGCCTCCAATCGACGCCTCCAAGCTCAACAACGAGGAAATGGCACTCATCATCAAGAGCTTCCGCCAAATCCTCAAGCAAAGGAGGGGGAAGGACTACAAACCCCGCTCCAAAAGGGTGTGCTACAAATGTGGTAAGCTTGGTCATTTTATAGCTAAATGTCCAAATTCTAGTGATAGTGACAGGAGCGAAGACAAGAAGGGGAAGAAGAAGGAGAAGAAGAGGTACTACAAGAAGAAGGGCGGCGATGCCCACATGTGTCGGGAATGGGACTCCAACAAGAGCTCCACCGACTCCTCCTCCCATGAGGACGCCACCAACATCGCCGTCAACAAGGGCCTCCTCTTCCCCAACGTTGGCCATAAATGTTTCATGGCTAAGGACGGCAAGAAAAAGAAGGTACACTCTAGAGCCACCCCCAAATATACAACATCTAGTGATGAGGGTGGCTCTAGTGAAAATGAAGATGATTTACTTACTCTTTTTGTCAACCTCAGCATGGAACAAAAGAAAAAAAATAAATGAATTAATAGAAGCTATTCATGAGAAGGATGAACTCTTGGATAGCCAAAAGGACTTCCTTATTAAAGAAAACAAAAAACATGTTAAATTAAAAAATGCATAAGCTCAGGAAGTAGAAAAATGTGAAAACTTAACTAAGGAGCTTAGCATTTGTCATGATTCAATTTCTAGTCTTAGAAATGAAAATGCTAGTTTAGTTTCTAAGATTGATGAATTGGATGCTTGCAATAATACTGTTGGGGCCATGCTTCGTTGCGCCGAAGGTCTTACACGAAGAAGCAGCTTCGGCTGAAGTTGTCCCCAGGAGATGGCCGAAGGTTCCTTTTTATGGAGCTTCGGCGTTACAAACCGACATAGAGATAGAATGACCTTTTTATCTATAGAGGTCCGAGTTAATGTTGTAAACTTTTGTAAGGGGCATAATTGTAATTCATCACAGGCTGCGTCCTGTGTCTATAAATAGATGAACAGTACCCCTGTACTGTTCACGCGAACCTGTCATTTGCCTTCGCATCACACTTGTATTTTCGCCTTCTTCAGGACCGAAGGTACATTTATAATTTGAAGTCATTTATATTCGTTCATGTTAATAAAAATGGAATGATTCTATGATAACATTTAAATGTTTATTTTATACCTCATGATTTATATGAATACTTCGTCCCTCGTTATTATGTTCACGAAGGTACGTCCTTCGTAACCTTCGTCTGAAGCTCTTTATATCCTGAAAGGATATAATGTTGTAGAGGACGAAGGACTTTAACACTTAACATTTTCTGTGTTGCCTTGTTCTTAACTCTTAGCATTTGAGAACAAGCCCCCAACATTGGTGCCCACCTCCGGTGAACTCACTTCCACTTTTCTGAGCTGATGGCTTCGTTCAACAATCAAGCTGGAGCTACTTCGGCTTCGAAGCTGGTGCTCCCGATAACAGGCGGTTCTTGCTCAGAGCCGGCTAACAAGAAGCAGAAGAAGGAGGCTCAGAGAAGGGTGCAGCATGTTGGAGTGCAGGGACCCTTCATCAAGTCAAAATGGACTCACATTCCAATTACTTTCTCTCAGGAAGACCTTCAGCTTAAGGATTATCCTCACAATGATGCCATGGTTATCTCTTGCGTGATCAAGGGATTTCTGGTCCACAATGTCCTAGTTGATACAGGCAGTGCAGCTGACATTATATTTGCTAAAGCCTTCAGACAAATGCAAGAGCCCGAAGACAAGATTCATGATGCTACGCACCCTCTTTGTGGCTTCGGAGGGCGGCAGATTGTAGCACTTGGGAAGATTACCATGCCGGTAACCTTCGGATTTGTTAATAACACAAGGACTGAGCAAATTGTGTTTGATATTGTTGACATGGAGTATCCTTACAATGCTATCATTGGTCGTGGTACTCTTAATGCCTTCGAAGCAATTCTTCACCCAGCTTATCTCTGCATGAAGATACCTTCGGACCAAGGGCCTATTGCTATTCATGGAAGCCAGGAAGCTGCTAGAAGGGCCGAAGGAAGCTGGACTGACTCCAAAGCAATCCATAACATAGATGGAGCTGAAGCTTGTGAACAGTACAAATTCAGAAGGGAGAAAGCAGCTTCAGCAGATCAGCCGAAGCCTATGCTATTGTGTGAGGACATAGCAGAGCAGAAGGTGCTGTTGGGCTCGCAACTATCTGAAGACCAGGAGAAAACCTTGATAAGGTTTTTATTCAACAACAAAGATGTTTTTGCATGGTCGGCTAATGATCTCTGTGGAGTAAATCGGGATGTTATTGAACATTCGCTCAATGTTGACCCATCCTTCAGACCCCGAAAGCAGAGGCTTCGGAAGATGTCGGATGACAAGGCCAAAGGGGCTCGTAATGAAGTAAAAAGACTCCTCAGTGCAGGAGTTATCAGAGAAGTAAAGTATCCAGAGTGGCTAGCTAACACTGTTATGGTGAAGAAGGCCAATGGCAAGTGGAGAATGTGTATCGATTTCACAGATCTCAACAAGGCTTGTCCGAAGGATGAATTTCCGCTGCCAAGGATAGACTCTTTAGTCGATGCAGCAGCTTCTTCAGAGCTCATGAGTCTCCTGGACTGCTACTCAGGCTATCATCAAATTTGGATGAAGAAGGAAGATGAGCCGAAGACTAGCTTCATAACCCCAAGTGGCACATATTGCTATCTTCGGATGCCTGAGGGGCTCAAAAATGCTGGAGGAAGTTTCAGCAGAATGACAGCGAAGGTCCTCCAGTCTCAGATAGGCAGAAATGTGTTGACTTATGTCGATGACATCATTGTAAAAAGCACGAAGCAGGAAAATCATATTGCTGATCTGCAGGAGACCTTCGCCAGTTTCAGACAAGCTGGTCTGAAGCTGAATCCAGAAAAATGTGTCTTCGGAGTGAAGAAGGGGAAATTTCTCGGATGCTTGGTTTCAACAAAGGGAATTGAAGCCAATCCAAATAAAATCGAAGCTATACTTCGAATGGAGCCACCAACTACAAGAAAGGGGGCCCAAAGATTGACAGGAAGGCTGGCATCTCTCAACAGATTTATATCCAGATCAGCAGAAAGAAATTTACCATTCTTCGAGGTGCTGAAGTCAGCTGAAGTCTTTCAATGGGGCCCAAGTCAACAAAAAGCCTTCGAAGAGCTGAAGCAATACTTGATAGATCTAACAACATTAACCCCACCAGCGCCAGGGGCTCCTCTATTGTTGTATGTGGCAGCTTCGCACTCAGCAGTAAGTGCGGCACTTGTCCAGGAGAAGTGTGATGGCCAAGTTAAGAAGCAGGTCCCAGTATATTTTGTATCTGAAGTCCTTAGTATATCAAAGAAAAATTATACAGAGCTGGAGAAAGTATTATATGCCGTTTTAATGCCATCCAGGAAGCTTCGGCATTATTTTCAGGCATACAATATCATTGTTCCTTCTTCACAGCCGTTGAAGGATATCATGAGAAATAGAGAAGCTACTGGACGGATTGGAAAATGGGCTGCAGAGCTCAATGAATTTTACATTGATTATGTGCATAGATCTTCGATCCAGTCTCAAGCATTGGCAGATTTCATTGCCGATTGGACGCCAGGGGCTCAGGATGAAGAAGCAAATAAAGATGCCGAAGTGTGGACAGTGTTTTGTGATGGCTCTTGGGGAACCTTCGGAGCAGGTGCAGCCGCTGTGTTGGTTTCACCATCCAAGGTTAAAACTTGTTATGCAGCAAGACTTGACTTCAGCTGTACAAACAATATTACTGAGTACGAAGCCCTGCTCCTGGGCCTTCGGAAATTAAAGGCAATGGGAATCAGAAGGGCGATTCTTAAAACTGATTCCCAGGTTGTTTCGGGTCATATTGACAAAAGTTGCAAGGCTAAAGATCCGAAGCTTGAAAAATATCTAGACACGGTCCGAAGGATCGAAGCCTCCTTCGAAGGATTTTCTGTCAAGAATATTCCTCGAGGACAAAATGAGCATGCTGATTTGCTAGCCAAGTCTGCAGCACAGGGGCTGCCGTTACCTTCGGATGTGTTCTTCGAAACAATAAAGGCACCTTCAGTGGAGCTTCTCGAAAGAGCAGTCCTCAACATATCTCCTGTTTACAGCGAAGATTGGAGAACTGAAATAATCTCTTACCTTCAGGGTAAGTTCCTTTCAGATGACGAAGCTTACAATAAAAGAATAGAGGCAAGAGCTCGTCCGTATGTCATGATAGAAGGGGAATTATACAAACATGGAGTTTGTGCCCCGCTGCTCAAATGCTTGTCTAGAACCGAAGGCATAGAATTAATGAAAGAAATACATGCAGGCCTGTGTGGATCCCACATCGGATCTAGGCCGTTACTTGGAAAAGTTTTCCGCCAAGGGTTTTATTGGCCGAAGGCAGCTTCGGATGCAGCGGAGTTAGTTCAAAAGTGCGAAGGTTGTCAGAAATGTGCAAGAGATCAAAAGCAACCTTCGTCTTTGACACAGCTGATACAACCCATCTGGCCATTGCAAAGGTGGGGCCTTGACTTGTTGGGTCCATTACCACCGGCCCAAGGGAATCTAAAATATGTTATAGTAGCTGTGGAGTATTTTTCTAAATGGATTGAGGCGAAGCCTTTAGCCACAATAACTTCGGCTACTGTCCAAAAGTTTTTCTAGCAGAATATTGTCTGTCGCTTCGGGGTACCGAAGGCAATCACTGTAGATAATGGAACGCAGTTTGACTCCGAAGCTTTCAGAAATTTCTGTGATCAAATTGGAACGAAGATCCATTTTGCATCAGTCAGGCATCCGGAGTCAAATGGGCTCGTTGAAAGAGCCAACGGCATTATAATGACAGGAATAATGAAGTTAATCTTCAATCAACCCAGGGGAAAGTGGCCAGATCAGTTAATCAAAGTGGTGTGGAGCCACAATACAACAACATCAAGGTCTACAGGCTTTACCCCATTCAAATTATTATTCGGTGACGAAGCAATAACTCCGGAAGAAGCTAAAGCTGGGTCAATAAGAGTGGTAGCTTCGGCAGAATCAGGTCCCGAAGATGCTTGCCTTGTGGAAAAAGATGCTTTAGAGGGGATCAGGCTTCAGGCCGTGGAGAATATCAATAAATATCAAGCTGAAACAGTCAAGTGGCGAGATAGAAAGGTCCGGTTAAAAAATATTGAGCCGGGTCACTTGGTGCTTCGGAGAGTAGCCAACCCAGACACAGTGGGCAAGCTACAGTTGAAATGGGAAGGACCTTTCTTAGTAGTATCTTCGTCAAGGCCTGGTTCGTACAGATTGAAGGACATGGATGGCAACGAAATTCCAAGATCTTGGAATGCGGATGAGCTTCGGCGATATTATGTATAACTTGATGTAACTTTTTTATGTTTTTCTTTTCTTTTTTCATGGCACCCTTTTCCTTTCTAAAGGGGGAGAAAGGTTTTTAATGGGGCCATCATGTGTAATTTCCTTTTTAGTTTTATAAGAGCAAAATCCCCCAAAAAATGTAAATGTAAAAACTGAGAACGCACCATCGAGTGTCGAAACTGAAAAGGTGAAGAAGCTCCAAAGACGTCCCTAAGGGGATGCAGAGCTCACAGCGAAAAGTCAACGCTGATTCCGCCGAAAGTAAAAGGCGAAGAAGCTCCAAAGACGTTCCTAAGGGAATGCAGAGCTTATACCGCCTAAGTAAAAGGCGAAGAAGCTCCAAAGACGTTCCTAAGGGAATGCAGAGCTTATACCGTCTAAGTAAAAGGCGAAGAAGCTCCAAAGTCGTTCCTAAGGGAATGCAGAGCTGATGTGTGGTTGTTTCTAAGGAAATAATGGCTGAGAGTGTGGCTTCGGACATATGCTTTGGACATTCATTTGCACATTACATTACATCATAGCATTTGCATTCATAAGCATTCATTCATAGCATTTGTGTTCCTAAGTGGTTGCTTCGGCAAAAAGAAGAAGTGGTCTTTTATGCTTCGTTATGTACAAAAAAGAAAAGCTTCGGCAAAAGAAGAACTGGTCTTTTATGCTTCGTTGTGTACGAAAAGAAGGGAAGGTGTTTTTTCGCCTTCGGCTCAAAATACTAATTTCGTCCACATCAAAGCGCCTCAATAGAAAGGGTAAGAATATATTGCAAGGTATGTACAAAGTTCCTTGAGAACAGTTTAATTGTATTTACAAAAAGTCGTTACAAATTCTCTTGAGTTTTTTCTAGTCTACTCCTACTAATCTTCGTCAGGTTTCCGCTTCGGCGGCGTATTCTTTAAGTATCATCTTCAGCTTCGTCATCCTACATGAATCAAGGTATCGTGAGTAAAAATCAAGTGTGAAGGAGAAGGTAAGTACAAAGTATAATTTCTTACTGGTTCAAGATGACTTCGAGCTTCGTCTCCAGCTTTCTCTCGCCCGCCTTTTGTCCATATCATTTTTATAAATCTATTTGAGATGCTTCGGGCAAGGTCAGGAATATCATCTAGAATGGATGGAGAGAGAGTGAAGTTCGGCCTGTTGACGACTTTTCCATGCTCACAGCCGGTTTTCAGGAACGCTGCAGCGGTGCCTCGAGAAGCTACCCAGGCACAGAAGTCACCGTGCCCGGCTATAACTTCGTCAAGTTCTTCAATTTCAGCTTCAATATGATCGAAGGCTTTTGGTAAATTTTCAGCTGAAGGGTTAAACTTCCCGCTGCTGGCTCCAACTGAGTGAAAGATCTTCTTTAATTGATGGATACAGTTGTTACTAAATTTCAAGCACTTGTCTTGAAGGCTTGTTAATGATTTCTTCAAGTCTGAGTTGGTCTGGACTTCGGCTTCAAGTTTCGAATTAAGCTCTAGCTTCTCCTGTTCAAACTGTTTTGATTGACCGATAAGCTTCGAATTCAATTCTGATACTTTAGCTTCAGTCTCTGCCAGCAAGCCTTCGGTTGATTGGAGCTCGAAGTCTTTCTTTTCAATGATAGCTGATTGTTCTTTTATCTTGCTCTCTAAATTTTCAATTATAGCTTCGTGTTTTTTGTCCTCCAAATCTTGCTGCATCTTCAGAGCTTTGCTCAGTAGCATGCTCTGCACAGAAACAACTTTCGTTAGTAACATTTTCATTATTAAAAGCAATAAAAACCAGAGAAAAGGTTGTTTACCTTGAAATTGGAATAAAATAAGCTGCCGACGATATGTTGTCGTCGGTAGCGGCTGATATCTGTCTCTAGCTTCGGAAAACCGATACTCTTTGATAGAGTACCGATGACCTTAGCTCCAGTTTGGTCTCGGATGCAGCCTAATTTTTCATCGTCCACACCTCCGAAAAGAAGAGCTCCTGGCCTGTATCCGCAAGATTTGGCATAGTCTTTAAGCTCTTCTATTTCGTCCTTCGAAAGTTTTTGCCCAACTAAATTTTGAAATGTGTAAGCTTCGTCGTCCGAAGTGTCTTCGGCTATTTCTTTCCTCTTCCCAGGCACTGTGGCCATGGTTTCTTCAGCAGCGGTGGCAGCTTCTTCTGCAGCCATGTCTTGCAAAATTTTGTTGATGTCCTCAATGGTAGTTTCTAAGTTCACATCTTCGGCTGTAGCGGCTTCGGTAGCCGCGACCTCCGAAGGTGCGACTTCAACATTTGTTGTGCCCTTAACAGCTGGTGTTTTCTGAATTGACGCCCTCGGCGGCGTCTTGTCGATAACTTCGGTCACTGCAATAATTCTTTGCCGCTTTGGTTTGGTTATCTTCGTTTGTTCCGGCTCTTCCACCTTTCAAAAAAGCTTCGTCAGTTGAGGCCCTAATGGACTTAGCTTCGTGGGCACGGGTTCAGTCATTACCTTTAAAATTTCCTCCACGTCGCTGGTAGAAGGTGGTGCGGGGGACCCCTCTTCATCGGATAGTTTTCGCTTTGGAGTTGATATTTTTCTCTTCTTGGGAATTTTCTTCTCTTTTGCTGGTTTTTCTTCATCCTTGTTCAAAGCTTCGGCCACTCTTTTTCTTTTTTGGCCCTCAGCACCCTTGTTCAGCCGTTCATAGTCAGGGTACTCGAAGCCCAGGGCATCAAGCACTCGGTTCAGCCTTCGCTTCGGACGGGTGCCGAAGGCCGCGGTCATCAGTTGATCTTCTTTTTTGGAATAATTCCCAAGAATTTCATTGCACATCACCTCAACTGTGTCCAGCCACTCTTGGCAAGGCTTTTTAAAGTATTTCTTGAATTTGAAGTGATAAGGCAGCCGGACAAGTTCCCCCTTCTTCTTCTCCCCTTCTAGCTTGGGCATTTCCCATTCTTTCAGAGTAGGGAAGACTCTGAACGCCAAGAATTCTTGAACCAGATCCCTGGTACCGATATGCTCTGAAATAATTTCAAACTCACCCAGTGCAGCCCAGGTGGGACCCTCCAATTTCATGTGGCATCGCGGCCTTGTTTCTCCGAAGATTAAATCAAGAGGGCTTTGTACCAATTTTTCTTCGTCTTCGTCAACTTTCACATAAAACCACTCAGATTTCCAGCCTGCTGGCCATTTGCTTCGGTAGCTGATAACAGGACACTTTGTTGTCTTCCGGTAGGCAAAATTGTAGCAACCGAAGTTGTCATGTAGCCCATCTTTTCTGGCCTTTGTTTGGTAATGTAACTCATGAACTCGACAGAAACTGTCGGCAAATGGCTCCACTGCTTGGCTTCGGAGGGCCCAGATATAAACATTAAGCCTAACGATAGCGTTAGGAGTCAATTGATGAAAGTAAATACCAAATTTTTTCAATACATCTGCAATAATTCCATGAAGAGGGAATCTCAGCCCAGCCTTTAAAAAGCTCTTGAAAATGACAATCTCGTCCTTCTCTGGCTTCGGGGTAGTTTCTTCTCCCCCGAAGCAAAGTAGCTTCTTCTGATTTTCACTGAAATAACCTGCCTTCACCATCTTGGCGAGATCAGCCTTTGAAACAGTCGACTTTCCGAAGTCTAGGTGGCTGGGCTTGCTGGGCATGGCAATGCGGTAGTCATCTTCGGAGTCAGTTTCTTCAACGTTCTCTTCTCCTTCGGCAGCTGTCGGGCCTGCTTCAGCAGCGGGCATTTCTTCCACAATCACCAGTCCGGAACGCTGCATTGCTTCGGAGATGGGCACAGTATTCGAACCTTCGGCTTCGTCTCCTTCACGTTCAACTCTGGCAGTAGATCGCACTCTGACCATTTGATTCTGAGTTTGGGAAAGTTAGATACTTTTTTCTTTTTCCTTTTCTCCCGAAGCTTTTCTTTCTGACGAAGCAGGCTTCGAGACAGACCTTCGTTCGATTCTAAGAATCAAGCTTCGGCTACAGTTAAAAATTTTGGCAGCAAAACAGTGCAAATAGCAATGAATGCTGTGGTAACTTCACACCTACCCGTCTGTTTATATAGTGCTGCAGGTAAGAAAGCGAAGCGGCAGGATTTTTACACCAGGCGGTGTTGGGGTCATGCTTCGTTGCGCCGAAGGTCTTGCACGAAGAAGCAGCTTCGGCTAAAGTTGTCCCCAGGAGATGGCCGAAGGTTCCTTTTCATGGAGCTTCGGCGTTACAAACCGACATAGAGATAGAATGACCTTTTTATCCATAGAGGTCTGAGTCAATGTTGTAAACTTTTGTAAGGGGCATAATTGTAATTTGTCACAGGCTGTGACCTGTATCTATAAATAGATGAACAGTACCTCTGTACTGTTCACGCGAACCTGCCATTTGCTTTCGCATCACACCTGTACTTTTGCTTTCCTCAGGACCAAAGGTACATTTTTAATTCGAAGTCATTTATATTCGTTCATGATAATAAAAATGGAGATGATTCTATGATAATATTTAAATGTTTATTTCATACCTTATGATCTGTATGAATACTTCGTTCCTTGCTATTATGTTTACGAAGGTACGTCCTTCGTAACCTTCGTCCGAAATTCCTTATATCCCGAAAGGATATAATGTCTTGGAGGACGAAGGACTTTAACCCTTAACATTTTCTATGTTGCCTTGTTCTTAATTCTTAGCATTTGAGAACAAGCCCCCAACATTGGCGCCCACCTCCGGTGAACTCACTTCCACTTTTCTGAGCTGATGGCTTCGTTCAACAATCAAGCTGGAGCTGCTTCGGCTTCGAAGCTGGTGCTCCCGATAACAGGCGGTTCTTGCTCAGAGCCGGTTAACAAGAAGCAGAAGAAGGAGGCTCAGAGAAGGGTGCAGCATGTTGGAGTGCAGGGACCCTTCATCAAGTCAAAATGGTCCCACATTCCAATTACTTTCTCTCAGGAAGACCTTCAGCTTAAGGATTATCCTCACAATGATGCCATGGTCATCTCTTGCGTGATCAAAGGATTTCTGGTCCACAATGTCCTAGTTGATACAGGCAGTGCAGCTGATATTATATTTGCTAAGGCCTTCAGACAAATGCAGGAGCCTGAAGACAAGATTCATGATGCTACGCACCCTCTTTGTGGCTTCGGAGGGCGGCAGATTGTAGCACTTGGGAAGATTACCATGCCGGTAACCTTCGGATTTGTTAACAACACAAGGACTGAGCAAATTGTGTTTGATATTGTTGACATGGAGTATCCTTACAATGCTATCATTGGTCGCGGTACACTTAATGCCTTCGAAGCAATTCTTCACCCAGCTTATCTTTGCATGAAGATACCTTCGGACCAAGGGCCTATTGCTATTCATGGAAGCCAGGAAGCTGCTAAAAGGCCGAAGGAAGCTGGACTGATTCCAAAGCAATCCATAACATAGATGGAGCTGAAGCTTGTGAACAGTACAAATTTAGAAGGGAGAAAGCAGCTTCAGCAGATCAGCCGAAGCCCATGCTATTGTGTGAGGATATAGCAGAGCAGAAGGTGCTGTTGGGCTCGCAATTATCTGAAGACCAGGAGAAAACCTTGATAAGGTTTTTATTCAACAACAAAGATGTTTTTGCATGGTCAGCCAATGATCTCTGTGGAGTAAATCGGGATGTTATTGAACATTCGCTCAATGTTGACCCATCCTTCAGACCCCGAAAGCAGAGGCTTCGGAAAATGTCTGATGACAAGGCCGAAGGGGCTCGCAATGAAGTAAAAAGACTCCTCAGTGCAGGAGTTATCAGAGAAGTGAAGTATCCAGAGTGGCTAGCTAACACTGTTATGGTGAAGAAGGCCAATGGCAAGTGGAGAATGTGTATCGATTTCACAGATCTCAACAAGGCTTGTCCGAAGGACGAATTCCCGCTGCCAAGGATAGACTCTTTAGTCGATGCAGCAGCTTCTTCAGAGCTCATGAGTCTCCTAGACTGCTACTCAGGCTATCATCAAATTTGGATGAAGAAGGAAGATGAGCCGAAAACTAGCTTCATAACCCCAAGTGGCACATATTGCTATCTTCGGATGCCTGAGGGGCTCAAGAATGCTGGAGGGAGTTTCAGCAGAATGACTACGAAGGTTCTCCAGTCTCAGATAGGCAGAAATGTGTTGACCTATGTTGATGACATTATCGTAAAAAGCACGAAGCAGGAAAATCATATTGCTGATCTGCAGGAGACCTTCGCCAGCTTCAGACAAGCTGGTCTGAAGCTGAATCCAGAAAAATGTGTCTTCGGAGTAAAGAAGGGTAAATTTCTTGGATGCTTGGTTTCAACAAAGGGAATCGAAGCTAATCCAAATAAAATCGAAGCTATACTTCGAATGGAGCCACCAACCACAAGAAAGGGAGCCCAAAGATTGACAGGAAGGCTGGCATCTCTCAACAGATTTATATCCAGATCAGCAGAAAGAAACTTACCATTTTTCGAGGTGCTGAAGTCAGCTGAAGTCTTTCAATGGGGCCCAAGTCAACAAAAAGCCTTCGAAGAGCTGAAGCAATACTTGATAGATCTCACAACATTAACTCCACCAACGCCAGGGGCTCCTCTGTTGTTATATGTGGCAGCTTCGCACTCAGCAGTAAGTGCGGCACTTGTCCAAGAGAAGCTTGATGGCCAAGTCAAGAAGCAAGTTCCAGTGTATTTTGTATCTGAGGTCCTTAGTGTCTCAAAGAAAAATTATACAGAGCTGGAGAAGGTATTGTATGCCGTTTTAATGGCATCCAGGAAGCTTCGGCATTATTTTCAGGCATACAACATTATTGTTCCTTCTTCGCAGCCGTTGAAGGATATCATGAGAAATAGAGAAGCTACTGGACGGATTGGAAAATGGGCTGCGGAGCTCAATGAATTTTACATTGATTATGTGCATAGATCCTCGATCCAGTCTCAAGCATTGGCAGATTTCATTGCCGACTGGACGCCAGGGGCTCAGGATGAAGAAGCAAATAAAGATGCCGAAGTGTGGACAGTGTTTTGTGATGGCTCTTGGGGAACCTTCGGAGCAGGTGCAGCTGCTGTGTTGGTCTCACCATCCAAGGTTAAAACTTGTTATGCAGCAAGACTTGACTTCAGCTGCACAAATAATATTACTGAGTACGAAGCCCTGGTCCTGGGTCTTCGGAAACTAAAGGCAATGGGAATCAGAAGGGCGATTCTTAAAACTGATTCCTAGGTTGTTTCGGGTCATATTGACAAAAGTTGCAAGGCTAAAGACCCGAAGCTTGAAAAATACCTAGACACGGTCCGAAGGATCGAAACTTCCTTCGAAGGATTTTCTGTCAAGAATATCCCTCGAGGGCAAAATGAGCATGCTGATTTGCTAGCCAAGTCTGCAGCACAGGGGCTGCCGTTACCTTCGGATGTGTTCTTCGAAACAATAAAGGCACCTTCAGTAGAGCTCCTTGAAAGAGCAGTCCTCAACATTTCTCCTGTTTACAGTGAAGATTGGAGAACTGAAATAATCTTTTACCTTCAGGGTAACTTCCTATCAGATGACGAAGCTTACAATAAAAGAATAGAGGCAAGAGCTCGTCCGTATGTCATGATAGAAGGGGAACTATACAAACATGGAGTTTGTGCCCCGCTGCTCAAGTGCTTGTCTAGAACCGAAGGTATAGAGTTAATGAAAGAGATACATGCAGGCCTGTGTGGATCCCACATCGGATCTAGGCCGTTACTTGGAAAAGTTTTCCGCCAAGGGTTTTATTGGCCGAAGGCAGCTTCGGATGCAGCGAAATTAGTTCAAAAGTGCGAAGGTTGCCAGAAATGTGCAAGAGATCAAAAGCAACCTTCGTCTTTGACCCAGCTGATACAACCCATCTGGCCATTGCAAAGGTGGGGCCTTGATTTGTTAGGTCCATTACCACCGGCTCAGGGGAATCTAAAATATGTTATAGTGGCTGTGGAGTATTTTTCTAAATGGATTGAGGCGAAGCCATTAGCCACAATAACTTCGGCCACTGTCCAAAAGTTTTTCTGGCAGAACATTGTCTGTCGCTTCGGAGTACCGAAGGCCATCACTGTAGATAATGGAACGCAGTTCGACTCCGAAGCTTTCAGAAATTTCTGTGATCAAATTGGAACGAAGATCCATTTTGCATCAGTCAGGCATCCGGAGTCGAATGGGCTCGTTGAAAGGGCCAACGGCATTATAATGACAGGAATAATGAAGTTAATCTTCAATCAACCCAAGGGAAAGTGGCCAGATCAGTTAACCAAAGTGGTGTGGAGCCACAATACAACAGCATCAAGGTCTACAGGCTTTACCCCATTCAAGTTATTATTCGGTGACGAAGCAATAACTCCGGAAGAAGCCAAAGCTGGATCAATAAGAGTAGTAGCTTCGGCAGAATCAAGTCCTGAAGATGATTGTCTTGTGGAAAAAGATGCTTTAGAAGGAATCAGACTTCAAGCCGTGGAAAACATCAATAAATACCAGGCTGAAACAGTTAAATGGCGAGATAGAAAGGTCCGGCTAAAAAATATTGAGCCGGGACACTTGGTGCTTCGGAGAGTGGCCAACCCAGATACAGTGGGCAAGTTACAATTGAAATGGGAAGGGCCTTTCTTAGTAGCATCTTCGTCAAGGCCTGGTTCCTACAGATTGAAGGACATGGATGGCAACGAAATTCCAAGATCTTGGAATGCGGATGAGCTTCGGCGATATTATGCATAACTTGATGTAACTTTTTATGTTTTTTCTTTTCTTTTTCATGGCACCCTTTTCCTTTCTAAAGGGGAGAAAGGTTTTTAATGGGGCCATCATCTGTAATTTCCTTTTTAGTTTTATAAGAGCAAAATCCCCCAAAGAATGTAAATGTAAAAGCTGAGAACGCACCATCGAGTGCCGAAACTGAAAAAAAAAGAGAAGAAGCTCCAAAGACGTCCCTAAGGGGATGCAGAGCTCTGATTCCGCCGAAAGTAAAAGGCGAAGAAGCTCCAAAGACGTCCCTAAGGGGATGCAGAGCTCTGATTCCGCCGAAAGTAAAAGGCGAAGAAGCTCCAAAGACGTCCCTAAGGGGATGCAGAGCTTACAGCGAAAAGTCAACACTGATACCGCCTAAGTAAAAGGCGAAGAAGCTCCAAAGTCGTTCCTAAGGGAATGCAGAGCTGATGTGTGGTTGTTTCTAAGGAAATAATGGCTGAGAGTGTGGCTTCGGACATATGTTTTGGACATTCATTCGCACATTACATTACATCATAGCATTTGCATGCATAAGCATTCATTCATAGCATTTGTGTACCTAAGTGGTTGCTTCGGCAAACAGAAGAAGTGGTCTTTTAAAGTGGTCTTTTATGATTCGTTACGTACAAAAAAGAAAAGCTTCGGCAAAAAGAAGTGGTCTTCTATGCTTCGTTGTGTACGAAAAGAAGGGAAGGTGTTTTTTCGCCTTCGGCTCAAAATACTAATTTCGTCCACATCAAAGCGACTCAGTAGAAGGGTAAGAATATATTACAAGGTATGTACAAAGTTCCTTGAGAACAGTTTAATTGTATTTACAAAAGTTGTTACAAGAGTATCCTGAGTTTTTTCCATGGTATACTCCTACTAATCTCCACTAAGCTTCAGCTTCGGCGACAGCTTCGGCAACATATTTTAAGCATCATCTTCACCTTCGTCATCCTACATGAATCAAGGTATCGCGAGTAAAAATCAAGCGTGAAGGAGAAGGTAAGTACAAAGTATGATTTCTTACTGGATCAAGATGACTTCGAGCTTCGTCTCCAGCTTTCTCTCGCCCGCCTTTTGTCCATATCATTTTTATAAATCTATTTGAGATGCTTCGGGCGAGGTCAGGAATATCATCCAGAATTGATGGAGACAGGGTGAAGTTGGGCCTGTTGACGACTTTTCCATGCTCGCAGCCGGCTTTTAGGAACGCAGCAGCGGTACCCCGAGAAGCTACCCAGGCACAGAAGTCACCGTGCCCGGCTATAACTTCGTCAAGTTCTTCAATTTCAGCTTCAATATGATCGAAGGCTTTTGGTAAATTTTCCGCTGAAGGGTTAAACTTCCCGCTGCTGGCTCCAACAGAGTAAAAGATCTTTTTTAATCGTTCAATACAATTACTGCTAAATTTCAAGCACTTGTCTTGAAGGCTTGTTAGTGATTTCTTCAAGTCTGAGTTGGTCTGGACTTCGGCTTCAAGTTTCGAATTGAGCTCTAGCTTCTCCTGTTCAAATTGTTTTGATTGGCAGATAAGCTTCGAATTCAATTCTGATACTTTAGCTTCAGTCTCTGCCAGCAAGCCTTCAGTTGATTGGAGTTCAAAGTCTTTCTTTTCAATAATGGCTGATTGCTCTTTTATCTTGTTCTCTAGATTTTCAATTATAGCTTCGTGTTTCTTATCTTCTAGATCTTGTTGCATCTTCAGAGCTTTGCTCAGTAGCATGCTCTGCACAGAAACAACCTTCGTTAGTAACATTTTCATTATTAAAAACAATAAAAGCCAGAGAAAAGGTTGTTTACCTTGAAATTGGAATAAAATAAGCTGCCGACGATATGTTGTCGTCGGTAGCGGCTGATATCTGTTTCTAGCTTCGGAAAACCGATACTCTTTGATAGAGTACCGATGACCTTAGCCCCAGCCTGATCACGAATGCAGCCCAATTTTTCATCATCAATGCCTCCAAATAGAAGAGCTCCTGGCTTGTATCCGCAAGATTTGGCATATTCCTTGAGCTCTCCTATTTCGGCCTTCGTCAGCTTTTGCCCAACTAAATTTTGAAATGTGTAGGCTTCGTCGTCCGAAGTGTCTTCGGCTATTTCTTTCCCCTTCCCAGGCACTGTGGCCATGGTTTTTTCAGCAGCAGTGGCAGCTTCTTCTGCAGCCATGTCTTGCAAAATTTTGTCGATGTCCTCAATGGTAGTTTCTAAGTTCACATCTTCGGCTGTAGCGGCTTCGGTAGCCGCGACCTCCGAAGGTGCGACTTCGACGTTTGTTGTGTCTTCAGCAGCTGCCGTTTTCTGAATTGACGCCCTCGGCGGCGTCTTATCGATAACTTCGGTCACTGCAATAATTCTTTGCCGCTTTGGTTTGGTTATCTTCGTTTGTTCCGGCTCTTCCACCTTTCGAAAAAGCTTCGTCAGTTGAGGCCCTAATGGACTTAGCTTCGTGGGCACGGGTTCAGTCATTACCTTTAAAATTTCCTCCACGTCGCTGGTAGAAGGTGGTGTGGGGGTCCCCTCTTCTTCGGATAATTTTCGCTTCGGAGTTGATATTTTTCTTTTCTTGGGAATTTTCTTCTCTTTTGCTGGTCTTTCTTCATCCTTGTTCAGAGTTTCGGCCACTCTTTTTCTTTTTTGGCCCTCAGCACCCTTGCTCAACTGCTCATAGTCAGGGTACTCGAAGCCCAGGGCATCAAGCACTCGGTTCAGCCTTCGCTTCGGACGGGTGCCGAAGGCTGCTGTCATCAGTTGATCTTCTTTTTTCGAATAATTTCCAAGAATTTCATTACACATCACCTCAACTGTGTCCAGCCACTCTTGGCAGGGCTTCTTAAAGTATTTCTTGAATTTGAAGTGATAAGGAAGCCGGACAAGTTCCCCCTCCTTCTTCTCCCCCTTTAACTTTGGCATTTCCCATTCTTTCAAAGTAGGGAAGACTCTGAATGCCAAGAATTCTTGAACCAGATCCCTGGTACCGATATGCTCTGCAATAATTCTGAATTCATCCATTGCCTGTTGTGTTTGACCCTCTGGTGTCATGTTGCAGCGGGGTCGGGTTTCTCCGAAGATCAGCTCGAGTGGACTTTGGACAAGCTTCTCCTTGTCGTCATCAACCTTGACATAGAACCATTCTGATTTCCAGCCTGCCGGCCATTTGCTTCGGTAGCTGATTACAGGAAACTTTGTGGTTTTCCGGTAGGCAAAATTGTAGCAACCGAAGTTATCATGTAGCCCATCTTTTCTGGCCTTTGTTTGATAATGTAACTCATGAACTCGACAGAAACTGTCGGCAAATGGCTCCACTGCTTGGCTTCGGAGGGCCCAAATATAAACGCTAAGCCTAACGATAGCGTTAGGAGTTAACTGGTGAAGGTAGATACCAAACCTCTTCAGTATCTCCGCAATAATCTCGTGAAGAGGGAATCTCAGCCCAGCCTTTAAAAAGCTCTTGAAGATGACAATCTCGTCCTTCTCTGGCTTCGGGGTGGTTTTTTCTCCCCCGAAGCGAAGTAGCTTCTTCTGATTTTCACTGAAATAACCTGCTTTCACCATCTTGGAAAGATCAGCCTTTGAAACAGTCGACTTTCCGAAATCTAGGTGACTGGGCTTGCTGGGCATGGCAATACGGTAGTCATCTTCGGGATCAGTCCCTTCAATGTTTTCTTCTTCTCCTTCAGCAGTTGTCGGGTTTGCTTCAGCAGCAGGCATTTCTTCCGCAGTCACCAGTCCGGAACGCTGCATCGCTTCGGAGATGGGCACAGTATTCGAACCTTCGGCTTCGTCTCCTTCACGTGCAACTCTGGCGGTAGATCGTACTCTGGCCATTTGATTCTGAATTTGGGGAAGTTAGATACTTTTTCTTTTTCCTTTTCTCCCGAAGCCTTTCTTTCTGACGAAGCAGACGTCGAGATGGACCTTCGTTCGATTCTGAGAATCAAGCTTCGGCTATAGTTAAAAATTTTGGCAGCAAAACAGTGCAAATAGCAATGAATGCTGTGGTAACTTCACACCTACTCGTCTGTTTATATAGTGCTGCAGGTAAGAAGGCGAAGCGGCAGGATTTTTACACCAGGCGGGCAGTCACTTGTACTCGCTGTGCAGTGGACCGCAAAGATCAAACAGTAACTCTGCAAGGTGGGCCTGGCACGCGCTCGGAAACCGGATCGTTTCTCAGCAACGAGCTCAGGGAAGGTGTTTTTTGGACCTTCGGCTTCCCGAAGCTGAAGAGGCTTTTTTCACGGGTCAAGCTCGTTACGAAAAACGATCTAGCACCGCGAAAGGGGCTACTGTTGGGGTCATGCTTCGTTGCGCCGAAGGTCTTGCACGAAGAAGCAGCTTCGGCTGAAGTTGTCCCCAGGAGATGGCCGAAGGTTCCTTTTCATGGAGCTTCGGCGTTACAAACCGACATAGAGATAGAATGACCTTTTTATCCATAGAGGTCTGAGTCAATGTTGTAAACTTTTGTAAGGGGCATAATTGTAATTTGTCACAGGCTGTGACCTGTATCTGTAAATAGATGAACAGTACCTCTGTACTGTTCACGCGAACCTGCCATTTGCTTTCGCATCACACCTGTACTTTTGCTTTCCTCAGGACCAAAGGTACATTTTTAATTCGAAGTCATTTATATTCGTTCATGATAATAAAAATGGAGATGATTCTATGATAATATTTAAATGTTTATTTCATACCTTATGATCTGTATGAATACTTCGTTCCTTGCTATTATGTTTACGAAGGTACGTCCTTCGTAACCTTCGTCCGAAATTCCTTATATCCCGAAAGGATATAATGTCTTGGAGGACGAAGGACTTTAACCCTTAACATTTTCTATGTTGCCTTGTTCTTAATTCTTAGCATTTGAGAACAAGCCCCCAACAGGCGGGCAGTAACTTGTACTCGCTGCGCAGTGGACCGCAAAGATCAAACAGTAACTCTGCAAGGTGGGTCCGACACGAGCTCGGAAATAGAATCGTTTCTCGGCAACGAGCTCAGGGAAGGTGTTTTTTGGACCTTCGGCTTCCCGAAGCTTGAGAGGCTTTTTTCACGGATCAAGCTCGTTACGAAAAACGATCTAGCGCCGCGAAAGGGGCTACTGTTGGGGCCATGCTTCGTTGCGCCGAAGGTCTTACACGAAGAAGCAGCTTCGGCTGAAGTTGTCCCCAGGAGATGGCCGAAGGTTCCTTTTTATGGAGCTTCGGCGTTACAAACCGACATAGAGATAGAATGACCTTTTTATCTATAGAGGTTCGAGTTAATGTTGTAAACTTTTGTAAGGGGCATAATTGTAATTCGTCACAGGCTGCGTCCTGTGTCTATAAATAGATGAACAGTACCCCTGTACTGTTCACGCGAACCTATCATTTGCCTTCGCATCACACTTGTATTTTCGCCTTCTTCAGGACCGAAGGTACATTTATAATTTGAAGTCATTTATATTCGTTCATGTTAATAAAAATGGAATGATTCTATGATAACATTTAAATGTTTATTTTATACCTCATGATTTATATGAATACTTCGTCCCTCGTTATTATGTTCACGAAGGTACGTCCTTCGTAACCTTCGTCCGAAGCTCTTTATATCCTGAAAGGATATAATGTTGTAGAGGACGAAGGACTTTAACACTTAACATTTTCTGTGTTGCCTTGTTCTTAACTCTTAGCATTTGAGAACAAGCCCCCAACAAATACAATTTTCTAGTCTTAAGATTGAGAATGATAGTTTAAATGCTAAGATTGAGAAATTGAGTGCTTGCAAACCCTCTACATCTACTGTTGAGCATGTTACTATCTGCACTAGATGTAGAGATGTTAGTGTTGAAGCTATAGATGATCACCTTGCCATGATTAAACAACAAAATGATCATATAGCTAAATTAACTGCTAAAATTAATGAGCATGAACTTGAAAATGAAAAATTTAAATTTGCTAGAAGCATGCTCTATAATGGGAGACGCCCTGGCATTAAAGATGGCATTGGTTTCCAACAGGGAAGCAATGTCAAGCTTAATGCCCCTAAAAGATTATCTAATTTTGTTATGGGCAAGGCTCCCATGGTTCAGGATAATGAAGGCTACATTTTATATCCTGCTAATTATCCTGAGCACAAAATTAGGAAGATTCGTGTTAGGAAACCTCATACTGTTTCTCACCATGCAAACATGTAAAAAAATGAGACATCTAGCTCTAGGCAAACCACACATGTTAAATTGCATAGAAAGAAAATTCATGCTGCATCAAATGAGCATAACATTTCACTTAAGACTTTTGATGCTTCTTATGTTTTAACTAACAAATCAGGCAAAGTAGTTGCCAAATATGTTGGGGGCAAACACAAGAGTCCTAAGACTTGTGTTTGGGTACCCAAGGTGCTTGTTTCTAACATGAAAGGACACAAGATTGTTTGGGTATCTAAGAATAAGGCCTAAATTGTTTTGCAGGTTTATGCATCCGGGGGCTCAAGTTGGATAATTGATAGCGGATGCACAAACCACATGACAGGGGAGAAGAGAATGTTCTTCTCCTATGAGAAAAATGAAGATCCCCAATGAGCAATCACATTCGGGGATGAAAATCAAGGTTTGGTCAAAAGTTTGGATAAAATTGCTATATCCCCTGACCATTCTATTTCCAATGTTTTTCTTGTAGATTCTTTAGACTACAATTTACTTTTTGTTTCTCAATTATGTAAAATAGGCTACAACTGTCTTTTTACTGAGTTATGTGTTACTATCTTTAGAAGGAATGATGATTCAATAGCATTTAAGGGAGTGTTAGAGGGTCAGCTATATTTAGTTGATTTTAATGATAACAAAGCTGAACTTGACACTTGCTTAATTGCTAAGACTAATATGGGTTGGCTTTGGCATCGCCGACTTGCCCATGTTGGGATGAAGAATCTTCACAAGCTTCTAAAGGGAGAACACATTTTAGGACTAACAAATGTTCATTTTAAGAAAGACAGGATTTGTAGCATGCCAAGCAGGAAAGCAAGTTGGCGCTCACCATCCACACAAGAACATAATGACAACGGACATGCCGCTCGAGCTACTCCACATGGATTTATTCGACCCGATTGCTTACATAAGCATCGGTGGGAGTAAGTACTGTCTAGTTATTATGGATGATTATTCTCGCTTCACTTGGGTATTCTTTTTACAGGAAAAACCACAAACCCAAGAGACCTTAAAAGGATTCTTAAGACGGGCTCAAAATGAGTTCAGCTTGAGAATCAAAAAGATAAGAAGCGACAATGGGACGGAGTTCAAGAATTCACTAATAGAAGGATTTCTTGAGGATGAGGGCATCAAGCATGAGTTCTCTTCTCCCTACACACCTTAACAAAATGGTGTAGTGGAGAGGAAGAATAGAACTCTACTAGACATGGCAAGGACCATGCTTGATGAGTACAAGACTCCGGACCGGTTTTGGGTGGAAGCAATCAACACTGCTTGCTACTCCATCAACTGGCTCCACCTTCACCGAATCCTCAAGAAAACATCGTATGAACTCCTCACTGGTAAAAAGCCTAATGTTTCATATTTTAGAGTCTTTGGGAGTAAATGCTTTATTCTTATTAAAAGAGGTAGAAAATCTAAATTTGCTCCTAAGGCTGTAGAAGGCCTTTTACTTGGTTATGACTCAAACACAAGGGCATATAGAGTCTTTAACAAGTCCACTGGACTAGTTGAAGTTTCTTGTGACATTGTGTTTGATGAGACTAATGGCTCCCAAGTGGAGCAAGCTGATCTTGATGAGCTAGATGATGAAGAGGCTCCGTGCATCGCGCTAAAGAACATGTCCATTGGGGATATGTGTCCTAAGGAATCCGAAGAGCCTACATAAGCACAAGATCAACCATCATCTTCCATTCAAGCATCTCCACCAACCCAAGATGAGGATCAGGTTCAAAATGATGAGGATAAAGATCAAGAGGTTGAGCCACCTCAAGAGGAGGATAATGATCAAGGGGAGATGAAGAAAATGAGGACAAGGAAGATGATCGAGAAATACAGGGTCAAAGATCACCACACCCAATAGTCCACCAAGCAATTCAACGAGATCACCCCATCAACTCCATCCTTGGTGACATTCATAAGGGGGTAACCACTAGATCTCGAGTTGCTCATTTCTGTGAACATTACTCTTTTATCTCCTCTATTGAGCCATACAGGGTAGAGGATGCATTAAGAGATCCGAATTGGGTGTTGGCAATGCAAGAGGAACTCAACAACTTCACGAGGAATGAGGTATGACATTTAGTTCCACGTCCTAATCAAAATGTTGTAGGTACCAAATGGGTATTCCGCAACAAGCAAGATGAGCATGGTGTGGTGACAAGAAGGTTTGGATTTCGATGAAACTTATGCACCCGTAGCTAGGCTTGAGTCAATTCATATATTACTTGCATATGCTACTTACCATGGCTTTAAGTTATACCAAGTGGACGTGAAAAGTGCCTTCCTCAATGGACCAATCAAGGAAGAGGTCTATGTTGAGCAACCTCCCGGCTTTGAAGATAGTGAGTACCCTAACCATGTTTACAAACTCTCAAAGGCGCTTTATGGGCTCAAGCAAGCCCAAGAGCATGGTATGAATGCCTGCGAGATTTCCTTATCATTAATGGCTTCAAAGTCGGAAAAGCCGATCCTACTCTCTTTACTAAAGCTACTGCAAAAGATTTGTTTGTATGCTAAATTTATGTTGATGATATTATATTTGGGTCTACTAACAAATCAACTTGTGAAGAGTTTAGTAGGATCATGGTTCATGTTGGGGGCCTTCGGCTTCCGAAGGTCCTCAAAAACATGATTTGACAATATTTTCCGAGTGAAACATGTGTACAGGTATCTTTGGAGTCAGGTTGCGGGTGTACAAGAGCATGGTTAAGACGAAGCTTGACTGGGGTGAAAAGCAACCACAACGAAGGATAAGACGATCACGAAGCTACGTGCAGAAAAGCTTCGGCATGACGGAAGAAAGGAGGAACCGACCTAAGGATGAAAAGTCAAATTAAACCTCGAAGGATTGTTATAAAGTTATTGTCAAATGTAAAGGGCATCAATGTAATTTTACACGGGCTGCGTCCCGTGCCTATAAATAGACGAACAGTACTCCCGTACTGTTCACGCTGACTTGGCATACGCTTTTTCACATCACCTCTGTACCTTTACTTTCCATTGATCTGAAGGTACATTTGTAATTTGTTTTTATGAATTTGGTAATAAAAATAAGTTGATGATAATACTCATACCATTACTCATGTTTTATATATGTGTGCTCCTTTTTATCATCTATTAATCTTACGAAGATCTTTTCCTTTATAACCTTCGTCCAAGATTCATTATATCCGAAGGGACATAATGTTTATAAGGACGAAGGAATTTAACATTTAACACTTTTCATGTTGCCTTGTTCTTAATTCTTAGCATTTGAGAACAAGTCACCAACATTGGCGCCCACCTCCGGTGAACTCACGTCCATTTTTTGAGTTTTGAACACATTCGGCAAGCGTCACCTTCGTCATGCCGCCTAAAAAAGCTTCAGCAACAGGGGCTGCCACTCTGCAGTCGCTGGACCCCAATCAAGATGTCGTTTCTCTTAGGGAGGCCCGGAGCCAGAAGAGGAAGGTCACCAGTCCAACGCCTCCGGAGGACGACTTGGATCAAGAAATCCAAAATTTGGAGATGATCAATCAACAGGTCCAACAGAAGAAGGAGAAGATGGCTCGCCTAGCTGATCTTCAAAGGCAGATAGACGAAGCCTCTGAAGAGCTTCGGCATCTAGCTCAAGATGACCAGAACCAAAGGCCCCCGCGCAGAGAGCTTCATCAAGAGGGCTTCTACAACGAGGGCGACTGGTATGAAGATTTCCATCACGGAAATTTTACTTTTGATGATACTTCCCCCCTGTCAACAGAACTGCAGGCTACTCCTTGGCCACAATCTTACAAGCCACCCCAGCTCCCCATGTACGACGGTCATTCAGATCCGAAACAATTCCTGATGAGCTATGAGGCAACCATATCTTCGTATGGTGGCAACACAGCGATCATGGCAAATTCTTTCGTCATGGCTGTCAGGAGTGTTGCACAAACCTGGTACTCCTCTCTTAGGCCAGGGACAATCACTTCATGGCAAAAGTTGAAGGATATGTTGATAACCAGCTTTCAAGGGTTTCAGACGAAGCCGGTCACTACTCAAGCTTTATTCCAGTGCATCCAGGATCACGAAGAATACCTTCAGGCATATGTCCGAAGGTTCCTACGTCTGAGAGCACAGGCACCAACAGTGCCCAATGAAATTGTCATTGAGGCCATGATCAAGGGGCTTCGACCGAGACCTTCAGCTCAGTACTTTGCCAGGAAGCCTCCTCAAACTTTGGAGAAGCTGCTCCAGAAGATGGACGAGTATATTCGAGCCGACAATGATTTTCGCCAAAGAAGGGAGGAAGCTTTCAGGTTCTCTGAAATGACCAGGGGCTTCGGAGGAAGATTTTATCCGAGGCACGTCAGGTCAATTCACAATTCTACTCAAAATGATGACAAAGGGAGTCAACAGCAAAGGCCACAGTGCTCCTCGCAAGCTTCGGGGCAACAGCAAAGCTCTTTCCGGCCGCCAGCGCCAAGGGGTAGAGGCGCCAGGGGCTTCGGGGGAAGATTTGGAGATCAACCAAGAAAAATTTACTGCCTATTCTGTGGTGAAGGCAAGGGCCATACCACCAGGATGTGCCATATTACCATCCAGAAGCAAAAGGAGCTAGCAGAAGCTGCAGCGCAATAGAGCCAGCCGAAGCAGGTTATGCATACTGCTTCGTACCATTCGCCTTACATTCCAGAATATGTAGGCAATCACCCCGCAGCCTCTGTTGCTTCGGCAAGCCAACCCCAAGCTTCCTGGCAACAGCTCCCACCGCCACCACCAATACAACGAGCTCCGCAGCCAGAAGGGAGCCAGCACTCTCACCCCCAGAGGGACTTCAGAGAGGAGTCCGAAGCTCGCACAGTCAATAGCACTGTGCCAGAGTCGAAGCACATTTACTGACAAAATATCCTACCTCGACAGCAGCTTTTTGTATTTTCGCATTCAGTTTTACTTTCTTTGTAGTAAAGAACAATTATGGGAAGTTTAAGTGTCTTTTATCGTTTTTTCAAATTCTTGTAACAGTTTAGCTTATTATCATAATGAAAATATATCTTCTCCATAGGCTTGAGTTGCCGAAGCACAAGAATTTTCGGTGGCACGGAGAACCTTCGAATTATCAAAAACTTGTTCTAAGGAACGCACTGTAACTTCTTCGAAATAGTAAAAAGTCATTCCTAAGGGAGCGCAGTGTAAGTTTTTTGCTCAAAAGTCATTCCGAAGGGAATGCAGAGCTTACAGCGAAAAATAAACGCTGATTCCGCTGAAAGTAAAAGGCGAAGAAGCTCCTAAGGGAGGCTTACAGCGAAAAATAAACGCTGATTCCGCTGAAAGTAAAAGGCAAAGAAGCTCCTAAGGGAGGCTTACAGCGAAAAGTCAGCGCTGAGATAAAAAGATTCTGTGCTTTATTGCAGGGATGTGTGTATCTTCGGCATAAATATCATTTTGCATAACATCATCACATCATTTTGCATAACATAAGCATCATACATTATATCGCATGTAGAACAAGAAGGGGACACACTATTGATTTTCGAAGAATGTTTTGAAAAAGAGAAAATCCTGCTAAGGCACAAGATAAATTGAGAAGAAGTGTAGCTTTATTAGAGAAACAACATAAAACTTTTTTATAGCTTCGAAGAATGTTTTCATGAAGCTTGGATATTCTCCATCAGAGAAGTATGGAAATTCTTGTGATACATAAAAGACTTTCTTCACGAAGCATAAAAAGAAGGGAAGGTGTTTTTTTCGCCGAAGGCTCAAAAAACGGTATGTATGCAAAATTTCATGCATCGTAAAGAATTGAACCATAAAAAGATTATATATTACATTCAAAGTTACAAAGTTTAACACATGGCACATTCCAAATATTTTTACAATAGTATTTAATCTTCCCTAAGAACTACTTCTGCAGCTTCGTTCAGTAGCTGATCGACAACTTTATCCATGATGGCTTCGGCCATTTTTCTAATTTCATCGTCTCCCTTTGGGTGGGGGCCCGGAGACGCCTCAGCAGGTTCTGAGAGAGGAGAGGATACGGCTATATTACTATTACAAACCGTGAATAAAGTTTGAAATCAAGAATTACAACACAATAAAAACCACTAGTTAATACCTATTTGCCCTTCGGGCCCTGAGCTTTTCTCAGCAGCCTCGGCTACCTTCCTAGCATCATGGATGCCTTTTTCACTTCTTTGAATGATTTCTTGAGCCATTTCTCGGTCGCCATTGTCCCAAATGTCGGTAAAAAATTTTCCACTAACCTGGCTTGCTTCAGCTGAAGGGTCTTTAATATCTTCAGAGGATAAAGCAGCTTCAGATTGTGCTAAAGATTTCACATGCTCGCACCCTTTCTTCTCCAAAATAGTAACAATTCCCCTGGCGCCCGAAAAAGCACAAATGTCCCCGCGACTATTCAAGATTTCCTCGAAGGCCTCAGCTTCGTGGCTGATCCATTCAATCGGGCCTTCTGGATTCCCCCTTGTGAAATTTTCTTCACTAGAGAACGCGCCAACGCTGGTGAAGCTGGATTTTATCTTCTTAACACACTCTATGGATTTATCATAGCACCTTTTCTTGGAAGCACGAAGCTCTTCAACATTTATTTCCAAATGATTTGCCCATTGATCACTTAGTTCTCGTTTTGTTTCTTCAATAATGCGTTCTTCTTTAGCTCGGGCTAATTGTTTCCGAAGATCTTCGATTTCGCGCTTCTGAGCTTCGGCTTGAGTTTTAGAATTAGCTTCGTTTTCCTTTATCTTATCCACCAATGTAAGCAGAATTTTGTCCTTTTCCAAGGCTTCGTTTCTTAGCCTGATAACCTCTGTCCGAAGGTTGTTAAGAGCAATAGTGCAGCTCTCGTCTTCAGCATTCTTTTGTGCCCTTAAGGCATTGCTAAGTATTAAGCCCTATTCAAAAGAATGAACGGATTAACATAAGGACAAAAGACTAATTTAAAACCCATAAACTTCAAAATTTACAATTTTTACCTTCAGACTATTGTATGCAAGGCTATCTGCAAGATCCTCCTTCGTCATGGCGCAAAGGCCAGCTTCAAGCTTCGGGAACCCCATGCTTCTAGCCATCTCCCGGCAGACGGATAATTCTTTATTGTCTGGAAGACAGTATAGGAAGTAATCTTCGTCTGTCCCATTGAACACTACGGCCCCCTTCGGATACTTCAGTTCTCGGGCATAGTGATTAGCTTCAAAAATCTCTTCTTCAGATAATTTCTTTCCCGAAGCATGCCGCACAATATAATCACGTAGTTTGGAAGATGCTTCGGGGGCGGCAATGTCAATTTCCTCAATCAAAATCGGCTCTGTCATTTTTGTTTTTTCGGTTTCCAAAGTTGCCTCTGTCAATTTTGTTTCTTCAGCTTTCAAATGTTTTACCTTGGTGGGCTTTGAAGGCCCAACTTCAGTTTCAAATTGTTGCTTCAAAGCTTCAGCAGCAAAGGCTTCAGTAGACACTTCAGAAGCTTCAACAGTTTTCTTCGGAGTTATGCTTGAAGATTTAATTGTTTCCAAAACATCCAACACATTAACCATCCTTTTTCTTTTCGGGGTCGCTGCTGGACCCTTTTGGATTTTTGTTGAAGGACTTAAAATTTCTAATGTTTTTGCTTCTTCAGTCCTCGGTTCTTCTGTTTTCTCTGTTGCTGGTACTTCAGCCATTTCTCCGATTTTTGGCACTGGAGTTGGTTCTCTAGCTTCGGTGGCCGAAGAGGCTTCACCAATAAACTCAGGCACTGTGGCCGGTTCAGTATAACGTGGCCGGTGTGTGAGCACTTTTACCTTTTTCCTCTTCGGCGATGACTCGCTAGGAGCAGCTGAAGCAATTTCCTTTGCAGGAGAAGTATTTTTCCTTTTTCGGCCTCGCACTGCGTAATGGTAGTCGGGGTAGACAAACCCAATTGCATCGAATACTCGGTTAAGTCTCTTCTTCTTTCGGCCTCCGAAGGCCGCTGATAATGCAGTATCTTCGGCTTTCGAGTATACCCCAAGCAATTCATCGCTTATGGCCTCAATACTTTTTAACCATTCGTCATCTGGTTCAACAAACTTATCTTCGTATTTGAAGGTGTATTTTAGCCTAATTAGTCCACCTTCGTCAGCTTCCTTGACGGTCTCCTTCAGCATTTCCCACTTTTCTACAAGTGGCCATACTCTGAAGGCGATATGCTCTTGGACCAAATCCCTTGTCCCAATAAAAGAGCAAACCACGCCGAAGGCTCTCTGGCATTCTTCGGCTGCTTCATCCATTTCCACCTTCGGCTTCCGGAGGCCGAAGCGTTGCCAGATAGGGCGCATAATGATACCTTTGATATCTTCACGTGATTTCAAGTCATTTTTCACGTAAAACCATTCTATCATCCAGTCGTCGGGCCACCTCTTTCGAAAGGTTGGCACAGGGCAGCTTGATCCGGACCGAGCGCCGAAGCTGTAGCAGCCAAAGTTGTTGTGATACTGCTCTTTGCCCCAGGGTTTTGTCTCATACAATAGCTCGTGTATGTTACAGAAGCTTTTTGCGTTAGGTTCCAAACCTTGGCTTCTCACGGCCCACACAAAGATGTTCATCCTTATGATTGCTTCGGGGATAAGTTGGTGAAGGTAGATTTCGAATGTCTTCAGTACTTCCACGACAAAACTGCTCAAGGGAAATCGTAATCCAACTTTTTAGAATCTTCGGAATATCACGACCTCATTTTCCTCGGGAGTCGGACAAGTCTTCTCTCCTTCGTCAGCTCTCACAACAGACAAGTCCCGAAAGTATCTCCCTCTCATATTGACAAGATGATTTTCCTTAATACTGGACTTACCAAAAACTGCATGGCTTGGTCGCCAGGGTCGATCTTCGGAATCTTCACCACCACTATCCACATCGTAACTTTCACTATCGCCAGTATCTTCAGATAAACCCTCCAAAGTCTCCCTGGTAATCTTCTCCGTATTAGTTGTCGGGGACCATAATTAGGGGTACCCTCAAGGCTCCTAATTCTCAGCTGGTAACCCCCATCAGCACGAAGCTGCAAAGGCCCGATGGGTGCGATTAAGTTAGGGATCAGTCCATTCGAGGGACACGATCACGCCTCACCCGAGCCTAGCCTCGGACAAGGGCAGCCGACCCCGGAGGATTTCCGTCTCGCCCGAGGCCCCCCTTCAGCGGCGAACATATTCCCGGCTCGCCCGAGGCCCTGCCTTCGCTAAGAAGCAACCCTGACCAAATCGCCGCACCGACCGACCAAGTCGCAGGAGCATTTAATGCAAAGGTGGTCTGACACCCTTATCCTAGCGCGCACCCCCCAGCCGGCGGAGCCGAAGTGACCGCCGTCACTTCGCCGCTCCACTGACCGCCCTGACAGAAGGACAGCGCCGCCTACGCCACACCGACTGCAGTGCCACTGGACAGAGTAAGACTGACATGCAGTCAGGCCCTGCTGGAGGCACCATAGGAAGCTCCGCTTCACCCGACCAAGGGCTCGGACTTGGGCTCGGCCCCAGAAGACGACGAACTCCGCTCCGCCCGACCCAGGGCTCGGACTCGGGCTAAGTCCCGGAAGACGTCGAACTCCGCCCGACCCAGGGCTCGGACTTGGGCTAAGTCCCGGAAGACGGCGAACTCCGCTCCGCCCGACCCAGGGCTCGGACTCGGGCTAAGTCCCAGAAGACAGCGAACTCCGCTCCGCCCGACCCAGGGCTCGGACTCGGGCTATGTCCCGGAAGACGGCGAACTCCGCCCGACCCAGGGCTCGGACTCGGGCTAAATCCCAGAAGACGACGATCTCCGCCTCGCCCGACCCAGGGCTCGGACTTGGGCTCGGCCCCAGAAGACGACGATCTCCGCCTCGCCCGACCCAGGGCTCGGACTTGGGCTCGGCCCCAGAAGACGGCAATCTCCGCCTCGCCCGACCCGGGGGCTCGGACTCGACCTCGGCTTCGGAGGAGCTTCCACATCGCCCAACCTAGGGCGTAGACCAGCCACGTCAACAGGGGGCGCCATCATCACCCTACCCCGAGCTGACTCGGGCAGCAGGGAACAAGACCGGCGTCCCATCTGGCTCGCTCCACCAGATAGGCAATGATGGCGCCCCGCATGCTCTGTGACGACAGCGGCTCTCAGCCCCCTTACGGAAGCAAGAGGACATCAGCAAGGACTCAACCGCTCCAACAGTTGTCCCTCCGCCAAGCTCCATCGCTCCTTCGACGGCCACGACATCACACCAGCTGGGTGCCAAGATCTCTCCGGCTGCCACAACGGCATGTACCTAGGGCGCTAGCTCACCTCCGCTAGACACGTAGCACCCTGCTACACCCCCCATTGTACACCTGGATCCTCTCCTTACGCCTATAAAAGGGAGGACCAGGGCCCTCTTAGAGAGGGTTGGCCGCACGGGGACGAGGACGAGAACAGGCGCTCGCTTGGAGCCGCTCGCTCCCTCTCCCGCGTGGACGCTTGTAACCCCCTACTGCAAGCGCACCCGGCCTGGGCGCAGGACGAACACGAGGGCCGCGGGATTCCCACCTCTCTCACGCCGGTCTCCGGCCGCCTCGCTCTCCCCCCTTCGCGCTCGCCCTCGCGCTCGACCCATCTGGGCTGGGGCACGCGGCGACATTCACTCGTCGGCCCAGGGACCCCCCGGTCTCGGAACGCCGACAGTTGGCGCGCCAGGTAGGGGCCTGCTGCGTGTTGACGAACAGCTTCCCGTCAAGCTCCAGATGGGCAGTCTCCAGCAACCTCTCCAACCCGGGACGGTGCTCCGTTTTAGGAGTCTTGAGTTCATATCCCTCGACGGCAGCTACGACATGATACTCCTTCCACCGCCGTGCGACAACAACGGTGGCGGCCGACAACCCACCTGCCGGCGGCGGAATCAGCGACGTCTTCCCCGCATGGTGGAAGAGCAACCTTCGAGCTCACCCTGTCCTCTCCCCCGCCGACGGAGGAGGAGGCGGGGCAACCAAGGCAAGCAGGAGGCAGCGCCTCGTCGGCTGTCGAGCGAGTCGACGGCCCCGGCACCCCAACGGGGGGCGCACCGGGCGTCGACCTCGCGTTTGAGACGAAGGCGAGCGCCGTCTCCCCGCGACACGCCAATCCCGAGCAAGCGGACGACGCCAGCACGCTCGCAAAAAGCTCGCTGGACGTCACCCTCGTACCTGAGACGACGGCGCAGTCAGTCCCCGACGCGACCTTATCGCCGCCCGTCGACCAAAAGGTACCGATCGATTCCCATCCCGCGTCTTTCGGTTTCAGCCTCAACCCGTCTAGCGACTTCGCTTTGGTGGCCGCTCTCGTAGAGGCAAATCCAGACCCTCTGGGGTTTCGTGTGCGGTCACCTTGGGACCGGCTGACGGACGTCTCGACCTACGGGCCCTCTGGGTCCGAGGAAGACGACGAACCCAGCATCTGTTGGGATTTCTCTGGACTTGGCAACCCTAGTGCCATGCGGGACTTCATGACCGCATGCGACTACTGCCTTTCCGACTGTTCCGACGGTAGCCGTAGCCTCGGCGACGAGGACTGCGGCCCAAGTCGCGAATGCTTCCACGTCGATCTAGGGGGTCCCCCCGAAGGCAACCATCTCGGCATGCCGGAGGACAGTGACCTCCCTAGGCCGGTGCCTCGCGTTGACATCCCATGGGAGCTAGCTGTGGTCCCCGTTCAGGCGGGGGGTCATGACCCACAGCTCGAGCAAATCCGCGGGGTGCAGGCCAGGCTCGACAAGGGAGTAGGAGCGCTGGAGCCGATTCGTCGGGACGTCGAGCAGGCATGGGCGGGCCAACCTCCGGCCGGAGAAATACGTCATCTACCCCAGGGCTTCCAGCACTGCATCACCGACGACGTCAGGCTCAGGCCACCACCCGCATCCAGTGGGGTCGGCCAGAACCTGGCGGCAGCAGCAATGCTTCTTCGCGCGATACCAGAGCCATCAACCACCGAGAGGCGGCGAATCTAGGGAGAGCTCAAGAATCTCCTGGAAGGCGCCACGGTCCGACGGGCCGAGAGCTCTGCCTCCCGAAGGCAGGGGTACCCCTCGGAACCTCATGCTGCGACTTCCCGATTCATGCGGGAAGCCTCGGTCTACACCGGGCGCACGCGCAACACCGCGCCTGCGGCCCCGGGTCGCCTCGGCAACGAGCACCACCACCGCGACCGACGGGCCCACCTTGACGAGAGGGTGCGCCGAGGCTACCACCCCAGGCGTGGGGGACGCTACGACAGCAGGGAGGATCGGAATCCCTCGCCCGAACCACCCGGTCCGCAAGCCTTCAGCCGAGCCATTCGACGGGCGTCGTTCTCGACCCGGTTCCGACCCCCGACTACTATCACAAAGTACTCGGGGGAGACGAGACCGGAACTGTGGCTCGCGGACTACCGTCTGGCCTGCCAATTGGGTGGAACGGACGATGACAACCTCATCATCCGCAACCTCCCCCTGTTCCTCTCCGACTCCGCTCGCGCCTGGTTGGAGCACCTGCCTCCGGGGCAAATCTCCAACTGGGATGACCTAGTCCAAGCTTTCGCCGGCAATTTCCAGGGCACGTATGTGCGCCCCGGGAATTCATGGGACCTCCGAAGCTGCCGACAGCAGCCGGGAGAGTCTCTCCGAGACTACATCCGGCGATTCTCGAAGCAGCGCACCGAGCTGCCCAACATCACCGACTCGGATGTCATCGGCGCGTTCCTCGCTGGCACCACCTGCCGCAACCTGGTGAGCAAGCTGGGCCGCAAGACCCCCACCAGGGCGAGCGAGCTGATGGACATCGCCACCAAGTACGCCTCCGGCCAGGAGGCGATCGAGGCTATCTTCCGAAAGGACAAGCAGCCCCAGGGCCGCCCATCGGAAGGTACTCCCGAGGCATCAACTCAGCGCGGCGCCAAGAAGAAGGGCAAGAAGAAGTCGCAAGCGAAACGCGATGCCGCCGACGCGGACCTTGTCGCCGCCGCCGAGTACAAGAACCATCGGAAGCCCCTCGGAGGTGCCAACCTCTTCGACAAGATGCTCAAGGAGCCGTGCCCCTATCACCAGGGACCCGTCAAGCACACCCTTGAGGAGTGTGTCATGCTTCGGCGCCACTTCCACAGGGCCGGGCCACCCGCGGAGGGTGGCAAGGCCCACGACGACGACAAGAAGGAAGATCACCAGGCAGGAGAGTTCCCCGAGGTCCACGACTGCTTCATGATCTATGGTGGGCAAGCGGCGAACGCCTCGGCTCGGCACCGCAAGTGTAACACCCGGATTTTAGGGGTCCAAGACCCGGGGTTAACATAAACACCAGGTATGCTGGGACCAAGTCTCAAACATATGATGTATAGTGGCACAGGATCGAATGTCACATCTTTATATATAACAGGAGTTCTATACAAAATAAATGATTACATTATAAGGAGACAACGGTCCAGCAACCCAAAGTTGACTGGGAGACGATGACCTAGACCTCTCACGAACTCATCACAGCATCCTCCCTGAGCATCATCCTGCAGTACCTGTTCTTGACCTGTGGTGTATGTGAGACAGCAAGAGTGAGCTCACATACGTTCATCGCTCAACAAGTTGTGGGGAATAATGTGCATGAACTCGCCAAAGGTGGGAGCTCACGTGAAGTGTAAGGCTTACCAAAGAAGAGGGTTAAAGCTGAGCATTGCTTTTAATGTTGGTCAAAATTTTATTAGCAATTACTAAGTATAAGTAAATACCAAACCCAATTAAGTAATAGAACAAAAGTAACAACATCACCTGCAATGCAATGCATATGACAAATTGAATTTAGTTCCATCATTTAATCATGTGAGGGTCCGAGCTGCTCATGACCGTGAGCACGGCTAGTATACCAGTTTTACACTCTGCAGAGGTTGCGCATCTTTACCCACAAGCCGTGTTACCCATCTGCCAAGGGGTCATGAATCCCATACACCTCTACCAAGGAAGCGAGGCAGGGTAACACTACGAGGCCTTTACAAAGTTCCACTAGCTTCCGAAAACCCGCTACAGTTTATAGGAAGATCCAGTGCAGGAATCCCTTGCAGGACCGCCATCGCAGCAAAATCCTCCCGAGGGCCTCCCTACACTGACCTCTCCCCTACTGCCCTTGCCCCTTTCGGGTAAGGTAGTCTTCCACTAGCTTTCCTAATTAATCAGCCAAGGGCGTCCCATACCACCCTTGTGGTAGCACTGTTTTCCCGGGTGGTCGCTCCATGTTCCAATTAACATAATGATCTTATCATGAACAATAAATAACAACTGATAACAAGAGTATAATCATGAATAGTGTAATCTTCATACCCAAAACCACATAAAGCACTAGCAAGTACTACCCAAAAAGTTTAGTGGTAAACAAGGTATAAAGATAATCAAACTAGGTAACCTGTTGGGTCCCATCAAAATTAACCTATGCAGATCATTATGATTAATTAGAACATGGCTGGGTAAAAAGAAGTGATCAAGGGCACAACTTGCCTGGGCCTTGAGAATCCAGGTACCAGGATGATCTTCAGAACCTCGTGACCTCACTGCTAGTCGTAGCAATACAAACATACATGGTATAGGCAAAATTAACATTACACCAAACATATATGCAAAATACATATTAATAATCTACATATTACAATAAGATCACAGGAAAAAGAATTATTAATTTTTGAGTTATAGAATTCAAGTTATGAATTTCCTAAGGTTTAAGGTGATTTTAATATGATTAAATGATAAATAAATTTTCTGACAGAGTTCATGTCAAAACAGTGATTCTAAATGGTAGAGAATATTATTACAAAATTTTAGGAATTGGAATGACTCAATTTGGAGCTAAAATGAATTAGTTATGAATTAATTAAGTTTCTGGATTTATTTTAACACTAAAAATCATTTTCTAAATCATTTTCTATGATTTTATAACTCTCTGGACTCGGCCTCATTTAATGGAAAACGCAGGGGGCTCTGGGTAAATCTTCTAAGACTCAGAGCACAGTCGCATAGGACGGCGGGTTCTATTTCAAAAAGTCCAGGGGCTCTTTAACAAAAGCGCCAGCGTGAAAGGGTATCGGATGGGCTGAGCCGTTCAGATTACAACCGACGGCCGAGATTTTATAACCAGCTACACATTCCGCCTACGCTCGGATCACGATCCTGTGATCCACAGAGCGCCACGTCCCCCCCCTAGCTCAGATCCGTCCGATGCCAAATCTACGCGCCCGTTTTAATTACCGCGAAGGGGTAAGGAGCGATCTAATCCTAGCCGTCCAGAACAGATCGGACGGCCGATACCCATCTCCCCTAACCTGGCCCAACTCCGGTAGCCACGCGGGGGTCACCGCGGCGGCGCTCTACCGGCGCGCTGCGATTCCGGCCATCCGGACCTTCATTTCCTAATTCCGTTGCTCCCCGCCCAATCGACGATGTGGCGAACTCAACCCCCCAACTAATTTCTACGGTAGTCGAGCACAGGGCTCAGTCCACGGTGCGAGCGGAACCCACGGCGGAGCACCAACCTCGGCGTGAAATCGCGGTTTCCTCGGTCGGCAATCCCATCTAGCGAAGCACCGTGTGCCATCCTCGCCTCCAACCGAAGCTCCCATACCCACTGGTGGGATCACGAGAGGTAGCGCGGGCGAGTTCCACGGTGGCGGACAAGTTTCCAAGCGGCGGAGCCATTGCCGAGCGATACGCTCAACCAAGCACTGCCCCAAACCTTGATTCTAGCGCAACTACTCGAAGAGGAAACCAACACGGATTAGGGAAACGAATTTTTACCAGGGATAGGGAGATGGTGATGCCCAGCCACGGCGCGGCGGAGGCGTGACTTCGGTGAGGAATTCGCGTCACCCGAGACGACCCCGGTCGCAGGCGATCCCCGTGTAAGCTTCCAAGGCCCCTTGGTGACGACCCACAGGCACCTACGGAGGCAACGTCGTCGGCGAACCGAAATTGGCCCGCGGCGGCGGATTTCTTCTTCTCTCGCGCTCCTTCACGTCTTTGGTGAATCCCGGGCTCCCTTTTATACCCCGAGCCACGACGTGACCATCGGGGAAAGGATGGCCGCGCCGAGCGCGGAACCCGCGGGTGGTTGTGGAATCCCGAGCTCCCCGGCGGCGGCTGTTACAACGGCGCGCGAAGCTCGCGGCGGACTCGGAATCGTGGAGAAGAAAATGCTGACCAAAGGGGCCCACACGACAGAGACAGACGGCGAACGAATCCGCGCGGAAGGGGGGTGTGGCTGAGCGGTGGGCCCCGCCCGTCAGCGAACGTGGAAGCCACGGGTCCCGCGCGCGTGGAAGCGACTGACGAGCTGGCCCCGCGTGTCGGTGAGAGGCGAGAGCGCGCGTGAGGAGGAGTGGGCCGCGCGGGTTAGATTGTTTTAAGTGGGCCGAAATGAGGTATGGCGGCCCATGAGACTGTTTCGTTTTATTCTTTTTATTTTCTGTTTTCTTTTCTTCATTTTCAAACCCAATTTGAATTCAAGTTTAAATTCAAACTTTTGTGAATAACTTGTCCTCAGTTTGAATAGTATAATTTAATAATATAAGTGTGAAGAATTTTTATTCTGATTTTATTTTATTTTATGTAGTATTTTTCTTAGTTCTTCCCTACTCCTTTTATTTTCTATTTTCCATTTTCCTTTCCATTTGAATTTCAAATCAACACAAGTTTAAAGTTCAAACACTTTAATTTGGATACACATATAAAACTTCAGCATAATGTGCAAAAACATATTTTATATATTTCTTTATTTATTTTAGTTCTTTTAGACAAGCTTTTAATCATATAGTAGAATAATCCCTACCTTATTACTTCTAGGGAAATCAAATTTACATTGTAGACTATATATATTAAGAAATAGCTTAATCCTAATTCTTTTATATATCCTAACCCAAGGGCAATTTAGATTATCTAAGTATCTTTAATTATGTATCTTTAACATATATATGAGTGGAAACTTCTAAATTATGATTATCTTTAAGGGAAGGTGTTTTGATTTAAAATCTTTGAGAATTTTTCCCTGTTTTCACAAGATTGAACTTTAGGGTGTTACAAATCCTACCCCCCTTAAAAATAATCTCGTCCTCGAGATTTGTAAGAGAGGGGATGTATACTCATATTGTTCTCAGAACATATGCACAAGCAAAGAAATCTCAGCATGAGGTATAATTCTTTAACAAAACATAGGGTCAATAGACCTTATTGTTCCTTCTAAAATAATATCATATCATCTACTAACTAAAGTAACACCTAGATCTTACAAATCATCATAATCTATATTTATGTAGCTTGGTGAAGCTGGTGGTGGTGGTGGAGGTTGTTGTTGTTGTTGTCTCTCCAACCGTGCTTGTCTTATTTCTTGGCGGGCCTGACGTATTTCCTCGCGTTGTTGTCTTATCTGATTCTGCATCTCGGTCACCAGTTCTGTTAATTGTTGTATTACCAGTCTTTGGGTAGCAACCACTTGATCGATCTCAACAGGTGGGGGATTTGGAGGATTCATTTCTGTTTGCTGTTACGTGATAATCTTTCCTTTCCTGGTATTGACCATGAAAGTTAGAAGCATATGGTAATGGTTTTGCAAAGGAAATTATTCAATAGGCGGAATGAATAAGCTAATAGTTGGTTATGTACTGAAATTTTCTTTGGCAGGGCTGGGCCAGATATTCTATGTCAAGACTAGGGTAGTTAGTTTGCACGAGGTGAATGTCCGAAGGTAAGATAGAATATGTTAAGATGAGATAGATACGGAATACTACATATATTTTCTAAGGGGATAATCTAGTTTGTCTAGTTATCTTACAAATGCTATCCTTTATACCTAGATGTATATGCAGATGTAATTGTGGACATTACTCCACAACCCATCACACTCAATAAAAGATTCAAATCAGACAAGTATCATAAGAACAAACACTCATACAAATATGTAATAAAATAGTTTTGATTTTTGTTCCTAAGAATAGGTCTCCTATTTCTAAAGTCACTTTAGGCACAGGATTTCAAAGTGTGAAATCCACATTTGTCTTTAGAATGAAAAGATAAGAATAATCAGAGTAAAGCGGAAATGGATGAGAAAAAGATTAAGATAAGTTTAGAAAAGAATCAGAGTAAGGTAAGTAAAGGATGGTTGTCCAGTTCTATCTAGGTTTCGTCCTACAGTCAACACTCCTCTGATACCACTTCTGTAACACCCGGATTTTAGGGGTCCAAGACCCGGGGTTAACATAAACACCAGGTATGCTGGGACCAAGTCTCAAACATATGATGTATAGTGGCACAGGATCGAATGTCACATCTTTATATATAACAGGAGTTCTATACAAAATAAATGATTACATTATAAGGAGACAACGGTCCAGCAACCCAAAGTTGACTGGGAGACGATGACCTAGACCTCTCACGAACTCATCACAGCATCCTCCCTGAGCATCATCCTGCAGTACCTGTTCTTGACCTGTGGTGTATGTGAGACAGCAAGAGTGAGCTCACATACGTTCATCGCTCAACAAGTTGTGGGGAATAATGTGCATGAACTCGCCAAAGGTGGGAGCTCACGTGAAGTGTAAGGCTTACCAAAGAAGAGGGTTAAAGCTGAGCATTGCTTTTAATGTTGGTCAAAATTTTATTAGCAATTACTAAGTATAAGTAAATACCAAACCCAATTAAGTAATAGAACAAAAGTAACAACATCACCTGCAATGCAATGCATATGACAAATTGAATTTAGTTCCATCATTTAATCATGTGAGGGTCCGAGCTGCTCATGACCGTGAGCACGGCTAGTATACCAGTTTTACACTCTGCAGAGGTTGCGCATCTTTACCCACAAGCCGTGTTACCCATCTGCCAAGGGGTCATGAATCCCATACACCTCTACCAAGGAAGCGAGGCAGGGTAACACTACGAGGCCTTTACAAAGTTCCACTAGCTTCCGAAAACCCGCTACAGTTTATAGGAAGATCCAGTGCAGGAATCCCTTGCAGGACCGCCATCGCAGCAAAATCCTCCCGAGGGCCTCCCTACACTGACCTCTCCCCTACTGCCCTTGCCCCTTTCGGGTAAGGTAGTCTTCCACTAGCTTTCCTAATTAATCAGCCAAGGGCGTCCCATACCACCCTTGTGGTAGCACTGTTTTCCCGGGTGGTCGCTCCATGTTCCAATTAACATAATGATCTTATCATGAACAATAAATAACAACTGATAACAAGAGTATAATCATGAATAGTGTAATCTTCATACCCAAAACCACATAAAGCACTAGCAAGTACTACCCAAAAAGTTTAGTGGTAAACAAGGTATAAAGATAATCAAACTAGGTAACCTGTTGGGTCCCATCAAAATTAACCTATGCAGATCATTATGATTAATTAGAACATGGCTGGGTAAAAAGAAGTGATCAAGGGCACAACTTGCCTGGGCCTTGAGAATCCAGGTACCAGGATGATCTTCAGAACCTCGTGACCTCACTGCTAGTCGTAGCAATACAAACATACATGGTATAGGCAAAATTAACATTACACCAAACATATATGCAAAATACATATTAATAATCTACATATTACAATAAGATCACAGGAAAAAGAATTATTAATTTTTGAGTTATAGAATTCAAGTTATGAATTTCCTAAGGTTTAAGGTGATTTTAATATGATTAAATGATAAATAAATTTTCTGACAGAGTTCATGTCAAAACAGTGATTCTAAATGGTAGAGAATATTATTACAAAATTTTAGGAATTGGAATGACTCAATTTGGAGCTAAAATGAATTAGTTATGAATTAATTAAGTTTCTGGATTTATTTTAACACTAAAAATCATTTTCTAAATCATTTTCTATGATTTTATAACTCTCTGGACTCGGCCTCATTTAATGGAAAACGCAGGGGGCTCTGGGTAAATCTTCTAAGACTCAGAGCACAGTCGCATAGGACGGCGGGTTCTATTTCAAAAAGTCCAGGGGCTCTTTAACAAAAGCGCCAGCGCGAAAGGGTATCGGATGGGCTGAGCCGTTCAGATTACAACCGACGGCCGAGATTTTATAACCAGCTACACATTCCGCCTACGCTCGGATCACGATCCTGTGATCCACAGAGCGCCACGTCCCCCCCCTAGCTCAGATCCGTCCGATGCCAAATCTACGCGCCCGTTTTAATTACCGCGAAGGGGTAAGGAGCGATCTAATCCTAGCCGTCCAGAACAGATCGGACGGCCGATACCCATCTCCCCTAACCTGGCCCAACTCCGGTAGCCACGCGGGGGTCACCGCGGCGGCGCTCTACCGGCGCGCTGCGATTCCGGCCATCCGGACCTTCATTTCCTAATTCCGTTGCTCCCCGCCCAATCGACGATGTGGCGAACTCAACCCCCCAACTAATTTCTACGGTAGTCGAGCACAGGGCTCAGTCCACGGTGCGAGCGGAACCCACGGCGGAGCACCAACCTCGGCGTGAAATCGCGGTTTCCTCGGTCGGCAATCCCATCTAGCGAAGCACCGTGTGCCATCCTCGCCTCCAACCGAAGCTCCCATACCCACTGGTGGGATCACGAGAGGTAGCGCGGGCGAGTTCCACGGTGGCGGACAAGTTTCCAAGCGGCGGAGCCATTGCCGAGCGATACGCTCAACCAAGCACTGCCCCAAACCTTGATTCTAGCGCAACTACTCGAAGAGGAAACCAACACGGATTAGGGAAACGAATTTTTACCAGGGATAGGGAGATGGTGATGCCCAGCCACGGCGCGGCGGAGGCGCGACTTCGGTGAGGAATTCGCGTCACCCGAGACGACCCCGGTCGCAGGCGATCCCCGTGTAAGCTTCCAAGGCCCCTTGGTGACGACCCACAGGCACCTACGGAGGCAACGTCGTCGGCGAACCGAAATTGGCCCGCGGCGGCGGATTTCTTCTTCTCTCGCGCTCCTTCACGTCTTTGGTGAATCCCGGGCTCCCTTTTATACCCCGAGCCACGACGTGACCATCGGGGAAAGGATGGCCGCGCCGAGCGCGGAACCCGCGGGTGGTTGTGGAATCCCGAGCTCCCCGGCGGCGGCTGTTACAACGGCGCGCGAAGCTCGCGGCGGACTCGGAATCGTGGAGAAGAAAATGCTGACCAAAGGGGCCCACACGACAGAGACAGACGGCGAACGAATCCGCGCGGAAGGGGGGTGTGGCTGAGCGGTGGGCCCCGCCCGTCAGCGAACGTGGAAGCCACGGGTCCCGCGCGCGTGGAAGCGACTGACGAGCTGGCCCCGCGTGTCGGTGAGAGGCGAGAGCGCGCGTGAGGAGGAGTGGGCCGCGCGGGTTAGATTGTTTTAAGTGGGCCGAAATGAGGTATGGCGGCCCATGAGACTGTTTCGTTTTATTCTTTTTATTTTCTGTTTTCTTTTCTTCATTTTCAAACCCAATTTGAATTCAAGTTTAAATTCAAACTTTTGTGAATAACTTGTCCTCAGTTTGAATAGTATAATTTAATAATATAAGTGTGAAGAATTTTTATTCTGATTTTATTTTATTTTATGTAGTATTTTTCTTAGTTCTTCCCTACTCCTTTTATTTTCTATTTTCCATTTTCCTTTCCATTTGAATTTCAAATCAACACAAGTTTAAAGTTCAAACACTTTAATTTGGATACACATATAAAACTTCAGCATAATGTGCAAAAACATATTTTATATATTTCTTTATTTATTTTAGTTCTTTTAGACAAGCTTTTAATCATATAGTAGAATAATCCCTACCTTATTACTTCTAGGGAAATCAAATTTACATTGTAGACTATATATATTAAGAAATAGCTTAATCCTAATTCTTTTATATATCCTAACCCAAGGGCAATTTAGATTATCTAAGTATCTTTAATTATGTATCTTTAACATATATATGAGTGGAAACTTCTAAATTATGATTATCTTTAAGGGAAGGTGTTTTGATTTAAAATCTTTGAGAATTTTTCCCTGTTTTCACAAGATTGAACTTTAGGGTGTTACAGCAAGCAAGAGCGCCGGGAGGTCTGCTCGGTCAAGGTGGCGGCGCCAGTCTATCTAGACTGGTCCGACAAGCCCATCACCTTCAACCGAGATGATCACCCCGACCATGTGCCGAGCCCGGGGAAATACCCGCTCGTCCTCGACCCCATCATCGGCGACGTCAGGCTCACCAAGGTCCTCATGGATGGAGGCAGCAGCCTCAACATCATCTACGCCGAGACCCTCGGGCTCCTGCGTGTTGATCTGTCCTCTGTCCGGGCAGGCGCTGCGCCCTTCCATGGGATCATCCCCGAGAAGCGCGTCCAACCCCTCGGACAGCTCGACCTTCCCGTCTGCTTCGGAACACCCTCCAACTTCCGAAGGGAGACCCTGACGTTCGAGGTGGTTGGGTTCCGAGGAACCTACCACGCGGTACTGGGGAGGCCATGCTACGCGAAGTTCATGGCCGTCCCCAACTACACCTACCTGAAGCTCAAGATGTCGGGCCCCAACGGGGTCATCACCGTCGGCCCTACGTACAAACACGCGTTCGAATGCGACGTGGAGTGCGTGGAGTACACCGAGGCCCTCGCCGAGTCCGAGGCCCTCATCGCCGACCTGGAGAGCCTCTCTAAGGAGGTGCCAGACGTGAAGCGTCACGCCGGCAACTTTGAGCCAGCGGAGACGGTTAAGTCCGTTCCCCTCGACCCCAACGGTGACACCTCCAAGCAGATCCGGATCGGCTCCGGGTTCGATCCCAAATAGGAAGCAGTGCTCATCGACTTTCTCCGCGCGAACGCTGACGTCTTCGCGTGGAGTCCCTCGGACATGCCCGGCATACCGAGGGATGTCGCCGAGCACTCGCTGGACATCCGAGCCGGAGCCCGACCCGTCAAGCAGCCGCTGCGCCGATTCGACGAGGAGAAGCGCAGAGCCATAGGCGAGGAGATTCACAAGCTAATGGCGGCAGGGTTCATCAAAGAGGTATTCCATCCCGAATGGCTTGCCAACCCTGTGCTTGTGAGAAAGAAAGGGGGAAATGGCGGATGTGTGTAGACTACACTGGTCTCAACAAAGCATGTCCGAAGGTTCCCTACCCTCTGCCTCGCATCGACCAAATCGTGGATTCCACTGCTGGGTGCAAAACCCTGTCTTTCCTCGATGCCTACTCAGGGTATCATCAAATCAAGATGAAAGAGTCCGACCAGCTCGCGACTTCTTTCATCACACCCTTCGGCATGTACTGCTATGTCACCATGCCGTTCGGTTTGAGGAATGCGGGCGCGACGTACCAACGGTGCATGAACCATGTGTTCGGCGAACACATTGGCCGCACGGTCGAGGCCTACGTCGATGACATCGTAGTGAAGACGAGGAAAGCCTCCGACCTCCTTTCCGACCTTGAAACGACATTCCGATGTCTCAAGGCGAAAGGCGTCAAGCTCAATCCCGAAAAGTGTGTCTTTGGGGTGCCCCGAGGCATGCTCTTGGGGTTCATCGTCTCCGAGCGGGGCATCGAAGCCAACCCGGAAAAGATCGTAGCCATTACCAGCATGGGGCCCATCAAGGACTTGAAAGGCGTACAGAGGGTCATGGGATGCCTCGCGGCTCTGAGCCACTTCATCTCACGCCTCGGTGAAAGAGGTTTACCTCTGTACCGCCTCTTAAGGAAGGCTGAGTGCTTCACTTGGACCCCTGAGGCCGAGGAAGCCCTCGGGAACCTAAAGGCGCTCCTCACAAAGGCGCCTATCTTGGTGCCCCCAGCTGCCAGAGAAGCCCTCCTGGTCTACGTCGCCGCGACCACCCAGGTGGTTAGCACTGCGATTGTGGTCGAGAGGCAAGAAGAGGGGCATGCATTGCCCGTTCAGAGGCTAGTCTACTTCGTCAGTGAGGTACTGTCCAAAACCAAGATCCGCTACCCACAAGTTCAAAAGCTGCTGTACGCGGTGATCCTAACGCGACGGAAGCTGCGACACTACTTCGAGTCTCATCCGGTAACTGTGGTGTCATCCTTCCCCCTGGGAGAGATCATCCAGTGCCGAGAGGCCTCGGGTAGGATTGCAAAGTGGGCGGTGGAGATCATGGGCGAGACAATCTCGTTCGCTCCCCGGAAAGCCATTAAGTCCCAGGTCTTGGCGGACTTCGTGGCTGAATGGGTCGACACCCAGCTACCGACGGCTCCGATCCAACCGGAGCTCTGGACCATGTTCTTCGACGGGTCGCTGATGAAGACAGGAGCCGGCGCAGGCCTACTCTTCATCTCACCCCTCGGAAAGCATCTACGCTACGTGCTACGCCTCCACTTCCCGGCGTCCAACAATGTGGCCGAATATGAGGCTCTGGTCAACGGGTTGCGGATCGCCATCGAGCTAGGGGTCCGACGCCTCGACGCTCGTGGTGACTCGTAGCTCGTCATCGACCAAGTCATGAAGAACTCCCATTGCCGCGATCCGAAGATGGAGGCCTACTGCGATGAGGTTCGGCGCCTAGAAGATAAGTTCTACGGGCTCGAGCTCAACCACATCGCTCGGTGCTACAACGAGACTGCGGACGAGCTGGCTAAAATAGCCTCGGGGCGAACGACGGTTCCCCCGGACGTCTCCTCCCGAGACCTGCATCAACCCTCCGTCAAGATCGACGACACGTCCGAGCCCGAGGTACCCTCGGCCCAGTACGAGGCACCCACGGCTCAACCCGAGGCGCCCTCGGCTCAGTCCGAGGCACCCTCAGCTCGACTCGAGGCGCCCTCGGTTCAGTCCGAGGTACCCTCGGCCCCCGAGGGTGAGGCACTGCGCGTCGAGGAGGAGCGAAGCGGGGTCGCGCCTAATCGAAACTGGCAGACCCCGTACCTGCAATATCTCCACCGAGGAGAGCTACCCCTCGACCGAGCCGAGGCTCGGCGGGTGGCGCGGCGTGCCAAGTCGTTCGTCTTGCTGGGAGATGAGAAGGAGCTCTACCACTGCAGCCCCTCAGGCATCCTCCAGCGATGCATCTCCATCGCCGAAGGTCAGGAACTCCTGCGAGAGATACACTCGGGGGCTTGCGGCCATCACGCAGCGCCTCGAGCCCTTGTCGGGAACGCTTTCCGGCAAGGCTTCTACTGGCCGACGGCGGTGGCCGACGCTACCCGAATCGTCCGCACCTGCGAAGGGTGCCAATTCTACGCGAGGCAGACCCATCTGCCCGCTCAGGCTCTGCAGACGATACCCATCACCTGGCCTTTTGCGGTGTGGGGTCTGGACCTCGTCGGCCCCTTGCAGAAGGCACCCGGGGGCTACACGCACCTGCTGGTCGCCATCGACAAATTCTCCAAGTGGATCGAGGTCCGACCCCTGAACAGCATCAGGTCCGAGCAGGCGGTGGCGTTCTTCACCAACATCATCCATCGCTTCGGGGTCCCGAACTCCATCATCACCGACAACGGCACCCAATCCACCGGTAGAAAGTTCCTGGACTTCTGCGAAGATCACCACATCCGGGTGGACTGGGCCGCCGTGGCTCATCCCATGACGAATGGGCAGGTGGAGCGTGCCAACGGCATGATTCTACAAGGGCTCAAGCCTCGGATCTACAACGACCTCGACAAGTTCGGCAAGCGATGGATGAAGGAACTCCCCTCGGTGGTCTGGAGTCTGAGGACAACGCCGAGCCGAGCCACGGGCTTCACGCCGTTCTTTCTAGTCTATGGGGCCGAAGCCATCTTGCCCACAGAATTAGAATATGGCTCCCCGAGGACGAGGGCCTACACCTACCAAAGCAACCAAGTCAGCCGAGAAAACTCGCTGGACCAGCTGGAGGAGGCTCGGGACCAGGCCTTGCTACACTCGGCGCGGTACCAGCAGTCCCTGCGACGCTACCACGCCCGAGGGGTCCGGTCCCGAGACCTCTAGGTGGGCGACCTGGTGCTTCGGCTGCGACAAGACGCCCGAGGGCGGCACAAGCTCACGCCTCCCTGGGAGGGGCCATTCGTCGTCGCCAAGGTTCTGAAGCCCGGAACATACAAGCTGGCCAACAGTCGAGGCGAGGTCTACGGCAACGCCTGGAACATTCAACAGCTACGTTGCTTCTACCCTTAAGATGTTTTCAAGTTGATCATATACCTCGCACCCACGCAAAGTTTAGTCATCAAGGAAGGGTCGGCCTCGCCTCGGCAAAGCCCGACCCTCCCTCGGGGGCTAAAAGGGGGGGGAACCCCTCCGCGTCAAGATTGAGGGACCTCTTTGCGTCCAAGATTTTCAATTAAAAAAGCTTTTTGCGTTCCCCCGGCTATGTCGGAAGCAAGGCCCCAAGGAGCGAACGCGGGTGCATGTAAGCGGCAAGGCCGACTGAGCCGAGGGACTCCTACGCCTTCGGGTTAGGAACACCTCACTCGTCACCCGCCGCGAAAAGTGACCCCTACTTAGGAAAACCACCCTGTTACTAAACAGGCGAAGCCAGACACGCAAAAAGGAAAAGAGTACGACTTCATGCAACGGTAACAAAGTGTTCAGGCCTCAGCGGCCGTAGAAGGACACACGTGCATTTGATAGAAACTGATCCAACAGGGTTAGGCGTCGCCTTGGGAAGGAGCCGCACCTTCGGCTTCATCCCCACCATCGGCAAAGTCCATCCTGGCTTCCGGTGACGGCGCAGGTGGGAGGATCTCTGCCTCAAAGGTGGTCGCCAGCACTGCGCTCGGACCCGCGGCGGCCGCATCGAGCCTCTGGACTTCCGCCAGGGCGGCTTCATCTTCGTTGGGAAGGCAATACCCCTCGTTAACCCGCTCCAGGTCCACAACGTAGTGGGAAGCGAGTACGGCGAAGGCCCGCCTGACGCCGTGGTGTAACGCCTCGCGGAGCCTGCCGCGCACATGATCGCCCAAGACTTGAAGGCGGCTTCGAGGGGAGCTTCCTGAGGGGACGTCGCCGGAGCCAAGGACCCGGTAAACGTCCGATACGGCCTCGGACATGGCCGCGTGGTCGGTTTCCCTCTGCTCGGCCGCCCCGGCAAGCGCCTCGGCAAGCGCCTCGGCGGACTCGAGCTCTGCGAACAGCCAAAGGAGGGATCTCAAACACAAGCAGAGGAAACAAGCAGAAACGAAAACCGAAGATGGCCAAGGCGTACCTCCGGCTCGGGTACGCTGCTCCGAGGCTGCGACCTGGGCTGCGGCTAGGTCGGCCGCAAGGGTTTCGGCCCAGCTTTCGGCCTCGGCAGCCCGGCCCCGAGACTGGTCCCGCTCCTTGACGACCCGGGCGAACTCCGACTGCTGTCGTTGCGCTTCTGCACGCGCCGCGGCCGCCTCCGCGCGCGCCGCTGCCGCTTCGGCTCTCAGATCGGTGCAGAGCAACCAAAGGTCCGCCACCTCGGCACCCTGCTGAGAGAGGCGCGCAGTAGCCCCGGCAAGCGAGGTCCTCAGGAATCACAGCGAGCCCCAGACGTCGACCTCGCGGCGGATGAACGACGACTTGGCGGCGCTCCGATCCGTCAGATCCTGAGGGAAGGAAACGGGGCGTCACGAAAGACGCCTTGGTCACGAAAGAGAAAAGGTATGCCTGAAACCGTTACCTGGAGGATTTTGGGGACGTCCCTGCAGAAAACCTCCAGCGACGACCGGAGCGACCCCACCGTTGCTTCGGCACATTCGCGGAGCTCGTCCCAGGACTGGTCCTCCCGCTCATCGTCGAGAACGAAGCCAGGATCCGAGGCCTCACGGGTCCGGAACTGGAGCAACTGGCGCCGGCCCTCGGAGCTCCGCCGCACAGCGACGAGGCTGCCGCCCGGCGGGACGAATCGCGCCTCCACGCCCCCCTCTTCCGAGGCACCGAGCGCCGACGCCTCAGCCGTCTCGACGTCGGCAGCGGCCGGTCGCTCCCTGACTGGGACGGCGGCGACTTCGGTAGCGACAGGTGCCGGCATCGCCGGCACGTCCGGTGGGCCTGGGGCCACGTCCGCGTCAGCCGCCACCCCCATCACGATGGCCGCCCCAGCAGAAGCGCCAGCCTCGGGAACCCGCTCCACGGCGACTGGTGCCGCCTGAGCCCCCTGCTGTGGAGCGCCTTGCGAGAAGGTCACCTGAACGGCAGGGCCCGGAGCGGCGCTGGCCACGCAAGCCGGTGTCGTCTTAAGGGCCTTCCGAGGCGCCAGGTCAGTCAGCCCATGGCTTCGCTTGCTGAGGAAAAAAGAAAAATCACGGCCGGGACATACGAATGAAAAACCAGGACGAAGACATTCCAGGATACTCACCCGCTTCGGGCCATGATCAACCGTGCCTGGGGGGAGGTCTCTCGGACCTCGACCCCCGGCAACGCCGCCGAGGTCCGCTTCGCCGGCGGCTTCGGCATCACCCTTGCTTTGGGCGCCCTGGACGCCTGGGAGGCAGGCTGCTCAGGCACTGCCACGACGACCTGGGGGCCGCTCCCCTGCGCTGCCGGCGTGGGCGGCGGCTCTCGGGGAGCAGACGCCCCGGCCTGGCTCCCCGGGGTCGCTTCGGCTCCTCCAGCCGAGGGGTCAAGTACCCTCCCAGATTGCCCCCGCTCCTCGAGCCGGGACCCCGGCGTCCCGACTCCGAGGACTGACGGCGTCAACCCGCTCGGGGGCTGGATTGATGGCTCCTGGCCTAACCCCAAGCCGGGGCTGAGGCCAAGGCGGGCAGCCATGTTGTCTTCCTCGTCATCATCTTCGTCATCGTCATCGTCGTCGGGCGTTTCCGGCGATGGCTCCCTCGGGAGCCCCTCCCTCTCCTGCCGGCGATGAAGCTTTTCCAAGGCGTCCCGAGCCCGCCTCCGCTCGCGGGCCCGGGCCTTCTCCGCGTCCTTCTTTTTCTTCTTCTCCTCCGCGGCGACCCGCCGCGCTGCTCGGTCCGCCGCATCTTGCGGGACCCGTGGCAGGGAAGACTTGTGCCACCCTACCTCCTGAAGACGGGTGGAAATCCCGACCTTAGAAACCAGGGGCAATCCGACGCTAGAAGAAAGAAGTGGACACTCACCAGAGTCACGCACCCTTGGTCAGGGCGCATCAAAGGCTGGGAGAGGGCGCTGGGGTCCGGCTTCCCCAACGCAACGGACACCCGCCCGTGGAGGACGTCGGGGGGAAGAGGATCAGAGGACATCCGCGAGCCCTCCAAGTCCGCCTCCGGTGTCATTTCCTAAAGCGGCAGCCGTCGCTCCGCCAAGGGAAGCACCCTCCGGCGGTGGATGGCGGCAATCACCCCGGCAGCGGTGAGTCCCCCCTTCCGCAACACCTCTAAGGCCTTGAGGAGGGGTTCGAGGTTCTTCTGTCTTTCATGAGGGGTCCCGTGGCGCCAAGCATCAGCGACGGCGGTGACTACTCGCTGAGAGAACGGCGGGAGCAACTCGCCGTCATTCCGGAGGTAGAACCACCGGCGCTGCCAGCCCTTGTTCGAGGACGCGAGGATGGCAGGAATATACAGCGACGCTCGCGACTGCCTCAGCAGGAGGGTGCAGCCGCCGGCCCGCACCACTGCGCGGACCTTCCTCTCCCCCGTCGGCGAGGCAAAAAGCTCCGCGAAAAAGAGATGGGTCCACAGATCCCAATGGGGGGCAATCCCCAAGTACCCCTCGCACACCGCTACGAAGATGGCGGCCTGCGAGATGGAGTTGGGGCTGAGGTTGTGCAACTCCACCCCGTAGTGGTGCAGGATCGCCCGCATAAAGCGGCTCGCCGGCACACCAAAGCCCCGCTCGTGGAAGGAGACGAAGCTCACGATGTACCCAGGCGGTGGGGATGGAGCGGCTCCGCCCACGGGGGGGATCCATTCCGGTCGCTGCTCATCGGTGAGAGGGCGAAGTAAACCCTCGCCAACGAGATCCTCCAGATCACTCGCCGTCACCGTGGAGAAGGGCCATGGGTCGCGCGGCGAGATGATGGTCACCCGGTCAGCCATCGCCGAGCGGAAGGGGTGGCGGCGCAAAGGACAGGGAGGGCGGTTTCCTTTTCTCTGGCTAAGTCTCTTAGGCTACGAAAAACCTAAGAGGGAAACAGGAAGCGGAGCAAAGAACCATCGTCCGGCCCTCTCCCGAGTATATGAAGACCAAGGCGTGACCGGTTCAAACGTTCCGCCCGGACCGGACGTGGGATTCAAAAACGCGAAGCAAAACAGTCGTCCCTCAAGCGGCTCGCGCACGCGCAACGGTCGCGCCTCCAACCACTCGCCCCGTCGCATTAACTCCACGGCGGGACACGCGGCGCCTCTGGCAGAAGAAGCAGGCGACGCTTCGCCTTCAACCGCGTCCAAAAAAGGTACGCCGTGTCGTTCGATTTCGTATCCTTTTCCGTTTTTCCTCTTTCTCTCTCTTGCAACAGGGACCGGGAAAGGGGGATACCCCGAAAAGGATCCTTCTTCGAGAAGGAACCAGGCTCCGAGCCCCCCTACTGATCAGAGGTTTGAAGGCTGGCCCCCCGGAAGGGTTCAACAGCCGCCTCAGATCGCGTGGGCCCTACACCCACTACTGGTCAGAGGTTCGAAGGCCGGCCCCTCGAAAGGGTTCAACGACCGCCTCAGGCTACTCGGGCTCCGCGCCCAATACTGATCAGGGGTTCGAAGGCTGGCCTCCGAAGGGTTCACAGCCGGGGGCTGCTCTCGCAAACCCGGCTCCGGCCGAACCGTTGACAGCGTCAACATACCAGCCCGAGAACTTGGGACCCGACCGTACACCTGGGCTACGGCCAGCTCGCATGAGGGAACGACCAGACCAGCCGAAGCACTACGTGAGGCAGTAAGACCTCGAAGGAGTGAAACCACTCCTCCGAGGCCTCAGGGGCTACACCCGGCGGGTGCGCTCGCGCGCACCCACCGGAACAAAACGCAACCGAGAAAGGCTGGTCCCCTTGCAAAAAAGTGCGACGAAAGCCTCCAAGCGAGTGCAAACACTCCCTTCGAGGCTCGGGGGCTATGGTCGGGGACCATAATTAGGGGTACCCTCAAGGCTCCTAATTCTCAGCTGGTAACCCCCATCAGCACGAAGCTGCAAAGGCCTGATGGGTGCGATTAAGTCAGGGATCAGTCCATTCGAGGGACACGATCACGCCTCACCCGAGCCTAGCCTCGGACAAGGGCAGCCGACCCCGGAGGATTTCCGTCTCGCCCGAGGCCCCCCTTCAGCGGCGAACATATTCCCGGCTCGCCCGAGGCCCTGCCTTCGCTAAGAAGCAACCCTGACCAAATCGCCGCACCGACCGACCAAGTCGCATGAGCATTTAATGCAAAGGTGGCCTGACACCCTTATCCTGGCGCGCACCCCCCAGCCGGCGGAGCCGAAGTGACCACCGTCACTTCGCCGCTCCACTGACCGGCCTGACAGAAGGACAGCGCCGCCTATGCCACACCGACTGCAGTGCCACTGGACAGAGTAAGACTGACAGGCAGTCAGGCCCTGCCGGAGGCACCATAGGAAGCTCCGCTTCGCCCGACCAAGGGCTCGGACTTGGGCTCGGCCCCAGAAGACGACGAACTCCGCTCCGCCCGACCCAGGGCTCGGACTCGGGCTAAGTCCCGGAAGACGGCGAACTCCACCCGACCCAGGGCTCGGACTCGGGCTAAGTCCCGGAAGACGGCGAACTCCGCTCCGCCCGACCCAGGGCTCGGACTCGGGCTAAGTCCCAGAAGACAGCGAACTCCGCTCCGCCCGACCCAGGGCTCGGACTCGGGCTAAGTCCCGGAAGACGGCGAACTCCGCCCGACCCAGGGCTCGGACTCGGGCTAAATCCCAGAAGACGACGATCTCCGCCTCGCCCGACCCAGGGCTCGGACTTGGGCTCGGCCCCAGAAGACGACGATCTCCGCCTTGCCCGACCCAGGGCTCGGACTTGGGCTCGGCCCCAGAAGACGGCAATCTCCGCCTCGCCCGACCCGGGGGCTCGGACTCGACCTCGGCTTCGGAGGAGCTTCCACATCGCCCAACCTAGGGCGTAGACCAGCCACGTCAACAGGGGGCGCCATCATCACCCTACCCCGAGCTGACTCGGGCCGCAGGGAACAAGACCGGCGTCCCATCTGGCTCGCTCCGCTAGATAGGCAATGATGGCGCCCCGCATGCTCTGTGACGACGGCGGCTCTCAGCCCCCTTACGGAAGCAAGAGGACGTCAGCAAAGACTCAACCGCTCCAACAGCTGTCCCTCCGCCAAGCTCCATCGCTCCTTCGACGGCCACGACATCACACCAGCTGGGTGCCAAGATCTCTCCGGCTGCCACAACAGCATGTACCTAGGGCGCTAGCTCACCTCCGCTAGACACGTAGCACCGTGCTACACCCCCCATTGTACACCTGGATCCTCTCCTTACGCCTATAAAAGGGAGGACCAGGGCCCTCTTAGAGAGGGTTGGCCGCGCGGGGACGAGGACGAGAACAGGCGCTCGCTTGGAGCCGCTCGCTCCCTCTCCCACGTGGACGCTTGTAACCCCCTACTGCAAGCGCACCCGACCTGGGCGCGGGACGAACACGAGGGCCGCGGGATTCCCACCTCTCTCACGCCGGTCTCCGGCCGCCTCGCTCTCCCCCCTTCGCGCTCGCCCTCGCGCTCGACCCATCTAGGCTGGGGCATGCGGCGACATTCACTCGTCGGCCCAGGGACCCCCCGGTCTCGGAACGCCGACATTAGTCTTTGACATTGATTCAAGAAAGCCCAGGTGCATCTCCTCAGAAAGGCTTAGCTTCGAAGCACCAACAACTTTCTTATCTTCAGGCATCTTCACAAATATTGACAAAACACACTCGAAACCGAAGCTTAAAAATTTAAAACCGAGCAAGTGCTGTTGCGCGCAGGCTGAAAAGTTGGGTGACTAAAAGCATATGGCAAAAGAGCGTGCCAAATAAACTTGCGGTGGGCTCTTATTTATACACCCAGTATACCGAAAACTGGAGGGCCCCGTTTGTCAATGACTGTTGCTATTCTAGCAGAAGGAAGGTGTTTTTTCGGACCTTCGGCTTAAAGCCTTCGTCCATGTCGCAATATGAATTTATCATTCTAGCAAATTAATATTGCGAGGGGCTACTGTTGGGGGCCTTCGGCTTCCGAAGGTCCTCAAAAACATGATTTGATAATATTTTCCGAGTGAAACATGTGTACAGGTATCTTCGGAGTCAAGTTGCGGGTGTACAAGAGCATGGTTAAGACGAAGCTTGACTGGGGTGAAAAGCAACCACAACGAAGGATAAGACGATCACGAAGCTACGTGCAGAAAAGCTTCGGCATGACAGAAGAAAGGAGGAACCGACCTAAGGATGAAAAGTCAAATTAAACCTCGAAGGATTGCTATAAAGTTATTGTCAAATGTAAAGGGCATCAATGTAATTTTACACGGGCTGCGTCCCGTGCCTATAAATAGACGAACAGTACTCCCGTACTGTTCACGCTGACTTGGCATACGCTTTTTCGCATCACCTCTATACCTTTACTTTCCATTGATCTGAAGGTACATTTGTAATTTGTTTTTATGAATTTGGTAATAAAAATAAGTTGATGATAATACTCATACCATTACTCATGTTTTATATATGTGTGCTCCTTTTTATCATCTATTAATCTTACGAAGATCTTTTCCTTTGTAACCTTCGTCCAAGATTCATTATATCCGAAGGGACATAATGTTTATAAGGACGAAGGAATTTAACATTTAACACTTTTCATGTTGCCTTGTTCTTAATTCTTAGCATTTGAGAACAAGTCACCAACAGTTCAAAAATTCGAGATGTCTATGATGGGGGAGTTGAAGTATTTCCTAGGATTTCAAATCAAGCAACTCCAAGATGGCACCTTCATCAGCCAAACAAAGTACACTTAAGACATACTTAAGAAGTTTGGAATGAAGGATGGCAAACCCATCAAGACACCCATGGGAACAAATGGGCATCTCGACCTCGACACGGGAGGTAAATCCGTAGACCAAAAGGTATACCGGTCGAGGATAGGATCTTTACTCTACTTATGTGCATCTCGACCGGATATTATGCTTTCTGTATGCTTGTGTGCAAAATTTCAGGCCAATCATAAGGAAGTTCACCTTAGGGCCGTGAAGAGAATCATGAGATATTGAAAGGGAATTAGGCTTACACCTAGTTCCTAAATAATTTTGGTGGTTGAATTGCCCAACACAAATATTGGACTAACTAGTTTGCTCTAGTGTATAAATTATACAGGTGCAAAAGGTTCACACTTAGCCAATAAAAAGGACCAAGTATTGGGTTCAAATAAAGGAGCAAAGGTCAACCGAAGGCACCTCTGGTCTGGCGCACCGGACTGTCCGGTGTGCCACCGGACATGTCCGGTGCACCAGAGGACTCCAACTCCGAACTGCTCACCTTCGGGAATTTCCAGAGGCGACTCCGCTATAATTCACCAGACTGTCCGGTGTACACCGGACATGTCCGGTGCTCTAAGGAAGAGCGGCCTCCGGAACTCGCCAGCCTCGGGAATTCACTTTGGCCCTCCGCTATAAATCACCGGACTGTCCGGTGTACACCGGACTATCCAGTGTAACAGCGGGGCAACGGCTATTTCGGCGCCAACGGCTACCTGCGACGCATTTAATGCGCGCCAGAAGCGCGCAGTCGTCAGGCACGCGGGAGCAGGCGCACCGGACAATCTACAGTTCATGTCCGGTGCGCCACCGGACATCAAGGCGGCCCCAGAAGACAGAGCTCCAACGGTCGGAACCCAACGGCTTTGGTGACGTGGCTGTCGCACCGGACATGTCCGGTGTGCACCGGACTGTCCGGTGCGCCATCGAACAGACAGCCTCACCAAACGGCTAGTTTGGTGGTTGGGGCTATAAATACCCCCAACCACCTACCATTCATGGCATCCAAGTTTTCCAGCTTCCAACCACTATACAAGAGCTAGCATTCATTACAAAGCACACCAAAAAGAGATCAAATCCTCTCCCAACTCCACACAAAGCCCTAGTGACTAGAGAGAGTGATTTGTAGTGTTCATTTGAGCTCTTGCGCTTGGATCGCTTCCTTTTCTTTGGCATTCTTTCTTGTGATCAAATACTCACTTGTAATTGAGGCAAGAGACACCAATCGTGTGGTGGTCCTTGCAGGAAGTTTTGTTTCCCAAGTGATTTGAGAAGAGAAGCTCACTCGGTCCGAGGGACCGTTTGAGAGAGGGAAGGGTTGAAAGAGACCCGGCCTTTGTGGCCTCCTCAACGGGGAGTAGGTTTGAGAGAACCGAACCTCAGTAAAACAAATCCGCGTGTCTCACTTCATTATTTGCTTGCGATTTGTTTTGCACCCTCTCTCGCAGACTCTATTATATTTCTAACGCTAACCCGGCTTGTAGTTGTGATTATTTTTGAGAATTTCAGTTTTGCCCTATTCACCCCCCTCTAGGCGACTTTCAATTGATATCGGAGCCTGATGCTTCATTAGAGCCTAACCGCTTGAAGTGATGTCGGGAGATCACACCAAGAGGGAGATGGAGACCGGCGACAAGCCCACTACAAGCCAAGGGAGCACTTCATCGGAAGAGTCCCGCACCAAGAGGAAGGAGAAGAAGAAGGACTCCTCCAAACGGAAGGAGAAAAGATCTTCTTCCTCACACCACAAAGAGAAGAAGGAAAAATCTTCTTCCCACAAGTCGCATCGAAAGGGCGACAAGCACAAGAGGATGAGGAAGGTGGTCTACTACGAGACCGACACTTCATCAACATCAACCTCCGACTCCGATGCGCCGTCCGTAACTTCTAAGCGCCAAGAGTGCAAGAAGTTTAGTAAGATCCCCTTACACTATCCTCGTACACCTAGACATACTCCATTACTTTCCGTTCCATTAGGCAAACCGCCAACTTTTGATGGCGAAGATTATGCTAGGTGGAGTGATTTAATGAAATTTCATCTAACCTCACTCCACAAAAGTATATGGAATGTTGTTGAGTTTGGAGCACAGGTACCATCCATAGGGGATGAGGATTATGATACGGACGAGGTGGCCCAAATCGAGCACTTCAACTCTCAAGCTACAACCATACTCCTCGCCTCTCTAAGCAAGGAGGAATACAACAAGGTACAAGGGTTGAAGAATGCAAAGGAAATTTGGGACCTACTCAAGACCGCGCACGAGGGTGATGAACTCACCAAGATCACAAAGCGGGAAACGATCGAGGGGGAGCTCGGTCGTTTTCGTCTTCGCCAAGGGGAAGAGCCACAAGATATGTACAACCGGCTCAAAACCTTGGTGAACCAAGTGCGCAACCTCGGGAGTAAGAAGTGGGACGACCACGAGGTGGTTAAGGTTATTCTAAGATCACTTATTTTCCTTAACCCATCTCAAGTTCAATTAATTCGTGGTAACCCAAGATATACACTAATGACTCCCGAGGAAGTAATCAGGAATTTTGTGAGCTTTAAATGTATGATTAAAGGCTCAAAGAAGATCAACGAGCTTGATGAGCCCTCCACATCCGAGGCCCAACCGGTGGCGTTTAAGGCGACGGAGGAGAAGAAGGAGGAGTCTACACCGAGTAGACAACCAATTGACGCCTCCAAGCTCGACAATGAGGAGATGGCTTTAATCATCAAAAGCTTTCGCCAAATCCTCAAGCAACGGAAGGGGAAGGATTACAAATCCCGTTCCAAGAAGGTTTGCTACAAGTGTGGTAAGCCCGGTCACTTTATTGCTAAATGTCCTTTATCAAGTGACAGTGACAGGGATAACGACAAGAAGGGCAAAAGGAGAGAAAAGAAGAGGTACTACAAGAAGAAGGGCGGCGATGCCCATGTTTGCCGGGAGTGGGACTCGGACGAGAGCTCCACCGACTCCTCCTCCGACGAGGACGCCGCAAATATCGCCGTCACCAAGGGACTCCTCTTCTCCAACGTCGGCCACAAGTGCCTCATGGCAAAGGACGGCAAAAGGAAGAAGGTTAAATCTAAATCCTCCACTAAATATGAATCCTCTAGTGATGATAATGCTAGTGATGAGGAAAATAATTTGCGTACCCTTTTTGCCGACCTAAACATGCAACAAAAGGAAAAATTAAATGAATTGATTAGTGCTATTCATGAGAAGGATGATCTCTTGGACTCTCAAGAGGACTTCCTTATTAAGGAAAACAAAAAGCATGTTAAGGTAAAAAATGCTTATGCTCTACAAGTTGAAAAATGTGAAAAATTGTCTAGTGAGCTAAGCACTTGCCATGAGACTATGGACAACCTTAGAAATGAAAATGCTAGATTAATTGCTAAGGTTGATTCTCATGTTTGTGATGCTTCAATTCCCAATCTTAGAAATGATAATGATGATTGGCTTGCTAAGATTAAGGAATTGAATGATTCTCTTGCTAGCCTTAGAGTAGAAAATGAAAATTTGATTGCTAAGGCTAAAGATTTTGATGTTTGCAATACTATTATTTCCGACCTTAGAACTAAGAATGATATGTTGCATGCTAAGGTTGTAGAATTAAAATCTTGCAAACCCTCTACATCTACCGTTGAGCACACTTCTATTTGTACTAGATGTAGAGATGTTGATATCAATGCTATTCATGATCACATGGCTTTAATTAAACAACAAAATGATCATATAGCATTATTAGATGCTAAAATTGCCGAGCATAACCTAGAGAATGAAAAGTTTAAATTTGCTAGAAGTATGCTCTATAATGGGAGACGCCCTGGCATCAAGGATGGCATTGGCTTCCAAAGGGGAGACAATGTCAAACTTAATGCCCCTCCTAAAAATTTGTCTAACTTTGTTAAGGGCAAGGCTCCCATGCCTCAGGATAACGAGGGTTACATTTTGTACCCTGCCAGTTATCCCGAGAGAAAAATTAGGAGAACTCATTCTAGGAAGTCTCACTCTGGCCCTAACTATGCTTTTATGTATAAGGGTGAGACATCTAGCTCTAGGCAACCAACCCATGCTAAGTTGCCTAGAAAGAAAACTCCTAGTGCATCAAATGATCATGCTATTTCATTCAAAACTTTTGATGCATCATATGTGCTTACTAACAAATCCGGCAAGGTAGTTGCCAAGTTTGTTGGGGGCAAACACAAGGGCTCTAAGACTTGTGTTTGGGTACCCAAAGTTCTTGTTTCTAATGCCAAAGGACCCAAAACCGTTTGGGTACCTAAAGTCAAGAACTAAAATTGTTTTGTAGGTTTATGCATCTGGGGGCTCAAGTTGGATACTCGACAGCGGGTGCACAAACCACATGACAGGGGAGAAGAAGATGTTCTCCTCATATGAGAAAAACCAAGATCCCCAACGAGCTATCACATTCGGGGATGGAAATCAAGGTTTGGTCAAAGGATTGGGTAAAATTGCTATATCACCTGACCATACTATTTCCAATGTTTTTCTTGTAGATTCTTTAGATTACAATTTGCTTTCCGTATCCCAATTATGTCAAATGGGCTACAACTGTCTATTTACTGATATAGGTGTTACTGTCTTTAGAAGAAGTGATGATTCAATAGCATTCAAGAGAGTGTTAGAGGGTCAGCTATACTTGGTAGATTTTGATAGAGCTGAACTCGACACTTGCTTGGTTGCTAAGACTAACTTGGGTTGGCTCTGGCACCGCCGACTAGCCCATGTTGGAATGAAGAATCTTCATAAGCTTCTAAAGGGAGAGCACATTTTAGGACTAACAAATGTTCATTTTGAGAAAGACAGGATTTGTAGCGCATGCCAAGCCGGGAAGCAAGTTGGGACTCGTCATCCACACAAGAACATCATGACTAGTGACAGGCCACTGGAGCTCCTACACATGGACCTATTCGGCCCGATCACTTACATAAGCATCGGCGGGAGTAAGTACTGTCTAGTTATTGTGGATGATTATTCTCGCTTCACTTGGGTGTTCTTTTTGCAGGAAAAATCTCATACCCAAGAGACCTTAAAGGGATTCTTGAGACGAGCTCAAAATGAGTTTGGCTTAAGGATCAAGAAAATTAGAAGCGACAACGGGACGGAGTTCAAGAACTCTCAAATTGAAAGCTTCCTTGAGGAGGAGGGCATCAAGCATGAGTTCTCTTCTCCCTACACCCCACAACAAAATGGTGTAGTGGAGAGGAAGAATCGAACTCTATTGGACATGGCAAGAACCATGCTTGATGAGTACAAGACACCGGATCGGTTTTGGGCCGAGGCGGTCAACACCGCCTGCTACGCCATCAACCGGTTATATCTACACCGAATCCTCAAGAAGACATCCTATGAACTCCTAACCGGTAAAAAGCCCAATATTTCATATTTTAGAGTTTTTGGTAGCAAATGCTTCATTCTTGTTAAGAAAGGTAGAAAATCTAAATTTGCTCCTAAAACCGTAGAAGGCTTTTTACTAGGATATGACTCAAACACAAGGGCATATAGAGTCTTTAACAAGTCCTCAAGACTTGTTGAAGTTTCTTGTGACGTTGTGTTTGATGAGACTAACGGCTCTCAAGTAGAGCAAGTTGATCTTGATGAGATAGGTGAAGAACAGGCTCCGTGCATAGCGCTAAGGAACATGTCCATTGGGGATGTGTGTCCTAAGGAATCCGAAGAGCCTCCACATGCACAAGATCAACCATCCTCCTCAACGCAAGCATCTCCACCAACCCAAAATGAGGACGAGGCTCAAGTTGATGAAGGTAAAGATCAAAGAGATGAGCCACCTCAAGATGACGGCAATGATCAAGGGGGAGATGCAAATGATGAAGACAAGGAGGATGAACAACCAAGGCCGCCACACCCAAGAGTCCATTAAGCAATACAACGAGATCACCCCGTCGACACCATCCTCGGCGACATTCATAAGGGGGTAACCACTCGATCTCGTGTTGCACATTTCTGTGAGCATTACTCTTTTGTTTCCTCTATTGAGCCACACAGGGTAGAGGAAGCACTTCAAGATTCGGATTGGGTGATGGCGATGCAAGAGGAGCTCAACAATTTCACAAGGAACGAGGTATGGCATTTAGTTCCACGTCCTAACCAAAATGTTGTAGGAACCAAGTGGGTCTTCCGCAACAAGCAAGACGAGCATGGTGTGGTGACAAGGAACAAAGCTCGACTCGTGGCCAAGGGGTATTCACAAGTCGAAGGTTTAGATTTCGGTGAAACCTATGCACCCGTAGCTAGGCTTGAGTCAATTCGCATATTATTAGCCTATGCTACTTACAATGGCTTCAAGCTTTATCAAATGGACGTGAAGAGTGCCTTCCTCAATGGACCAATCAAGGAGGAGGTCTACGTTGAGCAACCTCCCGGCTTTGAAGATAGTGAGTACCCTAACCATGTCTATAGGCTCTCTAAGGCGCTTTATGGGCTCAAGCAAGCCCCAAGAGCATGGTATGAATGCCTTAGAGATTTCCTTATTGCAAATGGCTTCAAAGTCGGCAAGGCCGATCCTACTTTGTTCACTAAAACTCTTGACAATTATTTGTTTGTATGCCAAATTTATGTTGATGATATCATATTTGGGCCTACTAACGAATCTACATGTGAAGAATTTAGTAGGATCATGACACAGAAATTCGAGATGTCGATGATGGGGGAGTTGAAGTATTTTCTAGGATTCCAAGTCAAGCAACTCCAAGAGGGCACCTTCATTAGCCAAACCAAGTATACTCAAGACATTCTAAGCAAGTTTGGAATGAAGGATGCCAAGCCCATCAAGACTCCCATGGGAACAAATGGGCATCTCGACCTCGACACGGGAGGTAAGTCCGTCGATCAAAAGGTATACCGGTCGATGATTGGTTCATTGCTTTATTTATGTGCATCTCGACCGGACATTATGCTTTCAGTTTGCATGTGTGCAAGATTCCAATCCGACCCTAAGGAATCCCACCTTACGGCCGTGAAACGAATCTTGAGATATTTGACTTACACACCTAAGTTTGGGCTTTGGTACCCTCGGGGATCCACGTTTGATTTGATTGGTTATTCGGATGCCGATTGGGCGGGGTGTAAGATTAATAGGAAGAGCACATCAGGGACTTGTCAGTTCTTGGGAAGATCCTTGGTGTCTTGGGCTTCAAAGAAGCAAAATTCGGTTGCTCTTTCTACCGCCGAAGCCGAGTATATTGCCGCAGGCCATTGTTGCGCGCAATTGCTTTGGATGAGGCAAACCCTGCGGGACTACGGTTACAAACTAACCAAAGTTCCTCTTCTATGTGATAATGAGAGTGCAATCCGCATGGCGGATAATCCCGTTGAGCATAGCCGCACTAAGCACATAGCCATTCGGTATCATTTTCTTCGAGATCACCAACAAAAGGGGGATATCGAGATTTCATACATCAACACTAAAGATCAATTAGCCGATATTTTTACCAAGCCACTTGATGAACAATCTTTTACCAGACTTAGGCATGAGCTTAATATTCTTGATTCTAGGAATTTCTTTTGCTAATTTGCACACATAGCACACAAGTATACCTTTGATCATGTCTCTTTTATATGCTATGACTAATGTGTTTTCAAGTGTATTTCAAACCAAGTCATAGGTATATTGAAAGGGAATTGGAGTCTTCGGCGAAGACAAAGGCTTCCACTCCACTCTACTACTCATCCTTCGCCGTCGCTCCGCATCACTCTCCAACTTTGGTATAATCTTCACTCATTTATTATATGACCAAAGGAGGAGAAAGTACTTTGTTGGGCTCTAATGATTCCGTTTTTGGCGATTCATGCCAAAGGGGAGAAAATATGAGCCCAAAGCAAAAGGACCGCACCACCACCTAATTTTAAAATTTGGAGGTTTTCAATTGGATGGAAAATTTCAAAATTGGTATCTCTTTATGCTCTAAAGGGGGAACAAGTAGTATTTTCAAAACTTGATATCTTAAAACCCTCTTGAACACTAATAGGAGAATTTATTTGAGGGGGAGTTTTGTTTAGTCAAAGGAAAAGCATTTGGAACAAGGGGAGAGAATTTCAAATCTTGAAAATGCTTTGCAAAAATCTTATTCATTTACCTTTAACTATGTTGCAAAAGGACTTTGAAAAGGATTTACAAAAGGAATTTGCAAAAACAAAACATGTGGTGCAAGCGTGGTCCAAAATGTTAAAAATAAAGAAACAATCCATGCACATCTAGTAAGTAACAATTATTGGCTCAATTCCAAGTAACCTTTGCACTTACATTATGCAAACTAGTTCATTTATATTTGCTTTGATTTGTGTTGGCATCAATCACCAAAAAGGGGGAGATTGAAAGGGAATTAGGCTTACACCTAGTTCCTAAATAATTTTGGTGGTTGAATTGCCCAACACAAATATTGGACTAACTAGTTTGCTCTAGTGTATAAATTATACAGGTGCAAAAGGTTCACACTTAGCCAATAAAAAGGACCAAGTATTGGGTTCAAATAAAGGAGCAAAGGTCAACCGAAGGCACCTCTGGTCTGGCGCACCGGACTGTCCGGTGTGCCACCAGAGGACTCCAACTCCGAACTGCTCACCTTCAGGAATTTCCAGAGGCGACTCCGCTATAATTCACCGGACTGTCCGGTGTACACCGGACATGTCCGGTGCTCCAAGGAAGAGCGGCCTCCGGAACTCGCCAACCTCGGGAATTCACTTCGGCCCTCCGCTATAAATCACCGGACTGTCCGGTGTACACCGGACTGTCCGGTGTAACAGCGGGGCAACGGCTATTTCGGCGCCAACGGCTACCTGCGACGCATTTAATGCGCGCCAGAAGCGCGCAGTCGTCAGGCACGCGGGAGCAGGCGCACCGGACAATCTACAGTTCATGTCCGGTGCTGAAAGTCGCCTAGAGGGGGGGTGAATAGGCGAAACCTGAAAATTAAAACTTTATCCCCCAACTAGATCCCTTGATTAGTGGTTAGAACAAGATATACAAATATCGGAGAATATAAACTAAGTTCTTGCTTGAAGAGAGTATTGCTAAATAATGCGGAAGTGATAAATCAATACAATTAGTAAGTTATAGAATAACAGAGCAAGAAGCCTTAGATAAGAAAAGCACTAGGACAAGTTCTTTCTTGCAACGTGTTGCTTCACTAAATGGGAATTTAACTTGAAGCAACACCAAATGATATTAGCAAATAAAGATGCAAGAAAACTTAGAGCAAGGGAACACAAACAAATCACAAACAATAAACACAATGGACACGGGTGATTTGTTTTACCGAGGTTCGGCCTTCGAAGGCCTAGTCCCCGTTGAGGAGTCCACTTAAGGACGGGTCTTTTTCAACCCTTTCCCTCTCTCCCCCGATCACACAAGGATCGGTGAGCTCTTCTTCTTATCAAGGATCACTCTCGATCCCACAAGGACCACCACAACCTTTGGTGTCTCTTGCTAGCTTTTACAAGCCTCCAAAACTTTGGAGGAAGTTCAATGGGAGTCAAAACTCCACGCGCAAATGAACACAAAGATGAAGCACACACTATCTCTCGATGAATCTCACAAGGCACTAGTGCTAGACTCAAATGAGTAGCTCTCTTTTGCTTGCTCTCTCTTTTGTGGCACTTGTGTTGGTTGTAGTGTTCTAAATCTTGTGTATAGGATGGATCAATGAATATATGTGGTTGGGAGGGCTTGAGTATGTCAACTAGATGACTTGGAATGTTGCTTGGGCTCCCCCCCTTGAAGTGGCCGGTTGGGGTGGTATTTATAGCCACCAACCAAAATCTAGCCGTTGGTGAAGGCTGTCTGTTCGATGGTGCACCGGACAGTGCACACCGGACATGTCCGGTGCGACAGCCACATCACCCGGCCGTTGGGGTTTCGACCGTTGGAGCTCTGACACTGGGCCCGCCTTGATGTCCGGTGGCGCACCGGACATGAACTGTAGCGTGTCCGGTGCGCCTGCTCCCGCGTGCCTGACGACTGCGCGCTTCTGGCGCGCATTAAATGCGTCTGCAGGTGACCATTGGCGCGAAGTAGTCGTTGGCCCGCAGTTACACCGGACAGTCCGGTGCACACCGGACATGTCCGGTGAATTATAGCGGAGCCGTCGTTCTGAATTCCAGAGACTAGCGAGTTCCGGAGGCTGCTCTTTCTTGGAGCACCGGACAGTCCGGTGAATTATAACGAAGTTGCCTCTGGAGTTTTCCGAAGGTGGCGAGTTGGAGTTGGAGTCCTCTGGTGCACCGGACATGTCCGGTGGCACACCGGACAGTCCGGTGCGCCAGACCAGAGGTGCCTTCGGTTGCCCCTGTGCTCTTTTGTCGAACCCAATACTTAATCTTTTTATTGGCTAAGTGTGAACCTTTGGCACCTGTATAACTTATACACTAGAGCAAACTAGTTAGTCCAAATATTTGTGTTGGGCAATTCAACCACCAAAATTAATTAGGGACTAGGTGTAAGCCTAATTCCCTTTCAATCTCCCCCTTTTTGGTGATTGATGCCAACACAAACCAAAGCAAATAGAGAAGTGCATAATTGAACTAGTTTACATAATGTAAGTGCAAAGGTTGCTTGGAATTGAGCCAATATAAACTTACAAGATATGCATGGATTGTTTCTTTATAATTAACATTTTGGAGCATGCTTGCACCACATATTTTGTTTTTGCAAATTCTTTTTGTAAAACCGTTTCAAAGTCTTTTTGCAAAATAGTTAAAGGTAAATGAATAAGATTTTGCGAAGCATTTTCAAATTTTGAAATTTTCTCCCTTTGTTCCAAATGCTTTTCCTTTGACTAAACAAAACTCCCCCTTAAATAAATTCTCCTCTTAGTGTTTAAGAGGGTTTTAAGATATCAAGTTTTGAAAATACTACTTGCTCCCCCTTTAGAACACAAAGAGATACTAATTTGAAATTTTTCAATTGAAAACCATGAATTTTAAAATTAGGGTGGTGGTGCGGTCCTTTTGCTTTGGGCTCATACTTTCTCCCCCTTTGGCATGAATCGCCAAAAACGGATGCTTTGAGTGAGATATAAGCCCTTATCCTAACTATTTTCTCCCCTTTGGCAAATAAAACATATGAGTGAAGATTATACAAAAGATGGAGAGACATTGTGGAGTGATGGCGAAGGGTAGATAATATCGATAGAGTAGAGTGGAAGCTTTGTCTTCGCCGAAGACTCCAATTCCCTTTCAATGTACCTATGACTTGGTTTGAAATTCACTTAAAAACACATTAGTCATAGCATATAAAAGAGATATGATCAAGAGGATATATTAAATTAAGCATGATCATAGTTCTATATAACATAGATTGCTCCTCCTAAATATGTGCGAGAGGGTAACATATTTTTGGCCTCAAATGCCAATTGCACATAATCAGATAAATGAGAACATATCTATATCATACAGAATGTGAAGTGCATTGTGTCATAGTATAAGTGTAATGCTCATGACAATTTATGCACTTATGAAAGCATGTTGTAAATATTTCAAGCTTTTTCCCTTAAGGATTTCAAAGAGGCTTAAGGACCATCCACCTTTGGAACAAAGGCAGCTTATCCTCGTTACAAGGTTAAGCTTTAAGCTCTTTGACAATAAAAGTACTTCATCTAGTTTTTCCAGAGATGCACTAAAGCAGGAATGAATTTTGGGAAATTAAACCAGGTGTGAAGCACGGATAATACATGGACATGCTTTCTCTTCCTTTCATACAAGATATGCAAAGAATGTATAGAAAAGGAAGATTTAGGTACAAGTTTAAATGAAAGGAGATAGTTTTACCTTTTTGTACCTTTACCTAGGGACGCTCTCTTCATTGTGCTTTGTCCTTAGTCTTAGATGCTTAAGACCTATTCTTAATGACAATATATGGAAATATTTTGCACAGGAGAGAGTTCTACAACTAATGATCTTTTCAAGTTATTGTTAGCATATACCAAATGGATCACAAGTTGCATAAATGTATCATGAATTCTCCTTTTAACTTAGTGCATATCAAGAGAGATATCGATTGATAGAATATACGACACTAAGAAATATGATTGTTGATTGAAGTTATTCAATGATCAAACAAATAACAGATGTGATCAAAAGAACAACATACACATTAGATTATCAATTAAGCTTAGAGTAGGAGAATCCAGCAAAAATGCTACTTTAGAGTGAAAGACAAGAATTTAAATATAGTAGCATACTTCATGAGAAACTTATTCTCATGCAAGAGACTATATGAAATTTCTGAGATAAAGCAATAGTCTCAACATAATCAAGATAAAAAGGCTCCCTCTAAAGATATGCATCAAGTATTTGAATGAGTTGAATGGATGCATTTACTTTAAAGACAAATAGAGAGAAGCATTATACATCTTGATCAAGGCTCATTACATTTGTAATAAACAACTTGAGCCTAGTATTCTCAATATGAAAGGGTTTAGAATACTCACAGCCACACCATTGCTTATTTCGTAGAAGTAGGTGGTGTTGTTCTTGATGTTTTCCTCTTTCATTTGAGTGTCCTCCCTTTGCAGTGGCTTCTTTTTCCTTTCAAACTTATTGAAAATACTCAAGAAGAATGTTAGTAATGCAAGGGAGTATATAGTGATGGATGATTTCTAGGAAATAAGCATAATTCATCATCCATGAGTCACATAGACATGAAGTAAATTCCTTAACGTTAGTGCACATTAACAGAAAAGAGGAGTGAGTACCTTTTTAATCATTTTTTATCAATCAAAGGAATTTTACTTTTTCATATTGAATTTATTATCATGACTCAGAAGCGCATCAATATGAGAATGGATATAGCAAAGGTATGAATTAGATTCTAATGGACAAGCGCATTTATGAAAATGATATTGAATGCATACTTAGTTAATTTCGGTCCAATAAAGAATCTATTCCTCACAAGGGTAGAATATGATAATTTAGATTAAATACCCATTGAGATGGGAACCAAACTTAAGAAGATGAGTTCCCATACCTTTGCTTTTTACCTTTCTTCCTTTGGGTGAAGATCAACCCATGAGGCTTGTGCACTTTCTTTCTTGTAGGTTTTCATAATTGAACTCAAGAGAAATGTTAGTAGCAACACAAGCACTAGTTTCCATTTTTGTAATCATTTTGATAAGGAATGGGAAGCTAGATTACTAAAACATGGAAACTTCATAGCATGAACTAGATTATCCATAGATGATGTTATGCTCAATTTTAACTCATAAAACAAGCATAAATAATCCTTTAAGATTATGGGAATAAATCTAATTCATGATATGGAAAGCGATAAATGTGAAAGAATCAAATCCAATTTAAGTAAGTAGAAACACATCATAGGTCATTGGATTGATTTTTCTTTTTATGTCAGATTACATGCTTTTCCAAAGAGAAACCTATTCTCTAAAAGTGAGACTACTTGGGTTACTTAGATAAAATCATTAATCTCACTATTCTAGTCATAGAGAGAGTTTTCCTTTTATAAGTGTCCTAAGGATTTGAATTCCTTACATGACACCTTATTCCTTTAAGAACATGAAATATCTCTCTATATCTAGAATCATGGCAACAACAAGATAATTAGAGGAAGGATATGCCATGACATACTAGCAATAAATTAAAGCATGTAGATTGCCATAGTATGGAAATGATGAATGTGCAAACTACCATATGAGAGGAAATTCTTCAAAGAATGGTAATATCAATTTAAAGACATTTAAAGTGCTTCAATTTTTCTATGTGACTACACAAGACACATAAGAAATGATATTTTAAATACTTGCACTTAAAAGATAAGTGTTACCATCCTTTGGCTTTCCTCCATGTTGTAGGCCTTGATTTTTCGCATATGATACCTCTTCACTTCCTACAACATATAATATCTTCCTCGAGATGATATGAGTTTAAGACATAGCAATTTGAAAAATAACCTTGGGTCAATCATGTATATAGATCATTGAAGATTTGATAGCTTGAGTTAAATTGAATTAACTTTCTCAAGCACCCCAAGGCTTCATACCATCTCCTTTTCCTACAAAACTTGTCAAGCATATTTTGGTACCCATCGCTTGATGGGTCCATCACGGTTAGTCAACAAAGATCTAGGAACCCAAAAATCCTTTGTGTTATCACTAGGTAAACTCATTACCTTTCTAGCACAAGTTGCAATTTTGGGTTGCCTAGTTATATGAGAATTAATTGACAAGCTAGGAGTAGGATTGTTACCAATGGGACAATCCCTGCATTGATGTCCCTTCTTATGGCATGTGTAGCAAAGGCGTTTTTCAAGTTTTGAAGCTTTCTTCTTTCCTTGTTTGTTGCTTGCTACATGGTTAGTAAAGACTTTCTTTTCTAACCCTATGCCTTTTTGTTTTAAATGGGGACAAGATCTAAGAAAGTGTCCCTTCTTGGAGCATTTAAAACAAAGTCTATCATCCTTGTTAATAATCAAGCCATTCTTAATGTAGGGACATGACCTAATCAAGTGCCCCTCTTCAAAGCATTCACTACACCTCTTAATGTGAAGTGTGGCTTGATCATTACCTTGGATGATACCTTTTGTGGAGGCGTGGTTGAGGCTTTTGGAGGAGGTGTTGAATTTCATCTTTTGTTTCTTCCTCTTGGCAATCCTCAAATCCTTGACATTTTCTTCAAGGGATGTGGTGCATGCCACGGTTGTTCCCGTCTCAAGCTTCTTCACCATGTGATCACGGTTATCTTGAGAAGGTTGGGCAATGCATTTCCCTTTTAGTTGTGTCAAGCTCTTCTTTAGCCTCTCATTTTCTTCTTTGAGCTTTTGATATGAATCATCATTTGTTCCTGCAAATTCTAGCTCAAAGGAAGATTTGCTTGTTGACAAACAACAAGCATTAGCACATGGTAATATAGTATCAATTTGAATACATGTGCATGAGTGAGGTTGTTGGGATTTTAAGTTTTCTATCACGACCTCATGAGCAATGTTTAATATGATATGATCATCCATAAGATTTTCATGAGAACATAGAAGCATATCATATTTTTCTTGAAAAGCTAGATTTTCAACTTTTAGCTTTTCTACTTGGTCCTTAAGCAAGGTATTCCTATTTACTAATTGAGCGATACAATGTAAAGCGTTATCATGCTCAATTGAAACAGTTTCATACCTTTGGACCAAATCAACATGAGAGCACTTTAGCTCCTCATGTTCTTTAGTCAACTCATCAAAGTGTTGCATCTTCATGGAGAGAATACTTTCTAGCCTTTCACGAGCTTCGCCTTGCTCTCTCGCTCTTTCTATAAGTTTGAGCATGACCGCCTTATCTTCTTGGCTTAAGCGAGCGTAGAGTTGCACAAAGCTTCTTTCTTCCTCCTCATCCTCATTTGTGCTTCCGCTATCATTTGCATTAGCCACACAACACATGTGGGAATCGAAATGGGAAGACAAACCTTTTGGAGAGGTGGATTCATCGTTTGGTCTCCATCGTTCATTCTCTTCTTCTTCCTTGCAAGGGTTAGTATCACAAATACCAAAGGAAGTAGAGACACAAAATGAACTATCATGTTTGGACTCATCAAATTTGCTTCTAATTCTAGTCCAAATATCATGCGCATCATGGACGGATTCGTCATAGTTTGATATGAAGGCATGATAATCTTCTTTGCTAAGAGAATTAGTTAAGATGTCAAAAGCTAGATAGTTTAAGCGATAACATCTTTGATCCTCCTCGGAATTAATTTGTCCATTGAAATTAGAGGGAAAAATACTCTTGTCTATAATTTGTTCTAATCGAGGATCTATGGTTCTAAAAGCATTTATCACACTAGATGACCATGAATCATAGTTAGAACAATCATCAAATAAAATCTCAAGAGTTACCTCCTTCCGAGTTGGGTTCTCCTGGGTCTTCTTGTTCTTTTGGGATCTTCTACGAGCCATCACTTCGAGTTGTTAGACTCAAGATTAAGTGCCTAGCTCTGATACCAATTGAAAGTCGCCTAGAGGGGGGGTGAATAGGCGAAACCTAAAAATTAAAACTTTATCCCCCAACTAGATCCCTTGATTAGTGGTTAGAACAAGATATACAAATATCGGAGAATATAAATGTTGGGGGCCTTCGTCCTCCGAAGGTCCTCAAAAACATGATTTGACAATGTTTCCCAAGCGGATTATATGAACAGGTATTTTCGGATTCAGAATTATGGATATGGAGCACGACCAGGACGAAGCCTGAACCAGACGAAGGTCGAGGGCAGCCGAAGCTGTGCGCAGGGAAGCTTCGGCGCGATGGCATACGGGAGAACCGACTTAAAGATGAAAAGACTTCGGGGGCCTCGACAGATTTCCATAAACTGTTAACAAATGTAATGGACATGAATGTAATTTTACGTGGGCTGCGTCCCGCGTCTATAAATAGATGAACAGTACTCCCGTACTGTTCACGCTGACTTGGCATTCTGCTTTTGCGTCACACTTGTACTTTATACCTTCTTTCAGGACCGAAGGTACATTTGTAATTTGAAATCATTTCTATTTTTCCATGTTAATAAAATAGAAATGATTTTATGTTGTTTATATTATATTTCGTGCTTTATATGAATCCTTCGTCATTACTCGTTATAATTACGAAGGTATGTCCCTTATGACCTTCGTCCGAAACTCATTATTTCCCGAAGGGGCATAATGTTTCGAAGGACGAAGGACTTTAACATTTAACACTTTTTATGTTGCCTTGTTCTTAACTCTTAGCATTTGAGAACAAGTCCCCAACATTGGCGCCCACCTCCGGTGAACTCACTTCCACTTCGAGCTTTTGTGAACACCTTCGGAAGCTATAGACCTTCGCTATGGCGCCGAAGAAAGCTTCAGCAATTGGGGCTTCAGCACTGCAACCGCTGGACCACAACCAGGAGACCGTCTCTCTTCGGGAGGCCCGAAGCCAGAAGAGAAAGGCCGTCAGCCCGACGCTCGAGGAAGAAGAGCTAGACCAAGAAATCAGAGACATGGAGATGCTACATCAACAAGTGCAGAGGAAGAAGGAGAAGATGGCCCGCCTAGCTGAGTTGCAGAGACAAATAGACGAAGCCTCTGAGGAAGTTCGCCATCTTACCCACGATGAGCAGAACAGAAGACCTCATCAGAAAGACCTTCATCAGGAGGGCTTCGTCAACGAAGATGACTGGTATGACAATTTCCATCAGGGAAATTTTGTTTTTGATGACGCTTCTCCTCTGTCCGCTGAGCTGCAGGCTACACCTTGGCCTCCATCCTATAAGCCACCTCAGCTTCCCATGTTTGACGGCCACTCTGATCCGAAGCAGTTCTTGATGAGCTACGAAGCAACAGTGTCTTCGTACGGGGGCAATGCTGCAGTCATGGCGAAGTCTTTCGTTATGGCCGTCAGGAATGTTGCTCAGACCTGGTATTCCTCCCTTCGGCCAGGAACAATCACTTCATGGCAGAAGCTGAAGGACATGTTGCTGACCAGCTTTCAAGGATTTCAGACAAAGCCGGTCACAGCTCAAGCCTTGTTCCAGTGTGTTCAGGATCACGAAGAGTACCTTCAGGCGTATGTCCGAAGGTTCTTACGATTGAGGGCGCAGGCACCAACGGTGCCCAATGAAATCGTTATCGAAGCCATGATCAAGGGACTCCGTCCTGGACCTGCAGCTCAATACTTTGCTCGGAAGCCTCCTCAGACACTGGAGAAATTGCTCCAAAAGATGGATGAGTACATTCGTGCTGACAATGATTTCCGCCAAAGAAGGGAGGAGGCCTTCAGATTTTCTGAAATGACCAGGGGCTTCGGAGGAAGATACTACCCGAGGCACGTCCGTTCCATCCACAACACTCAGAATGATGATAAGGGGAGTCAGCAAAACAGGCCGCAAAGCTCCTCACAGGCTTCGGCGCAACAACAAACCTCCTTCCGGCCACCAGCTCCAAGGGGCAGAGGCGCCAGGGGCTTCGGCGGAAGATTCGGAGATCAGCCAAGGAGACTGTTTTGCTTGTTCTGTGGAGAAGGCAAGGGCCACACCACTAGGACGTGCCATGTTACAATCCAGAAACAAAAGGAAATAGCCGAAGCTGCATCCCAACAAGCTCAGCCGAAGCAGGTTATGCATACTGCTTCGTATCATCCACCTTATATCCCACAATACATAGACAACCACCCTGCAGCTTCTGTAGCTTCGGCAAGTCAACCTCAAGCTTCCTGGCAACAGCTTCCGCCCCCACCTCCATTGCAGCAAGGCCAACAGCCAGAAGGGAGTCAATACACTCCACATCAGAGGGACTTCAGAGAGCAGTCCGAAGCTCGCACAGTTAACAGCACTGTGCCAGAGTCGAAGCACATATATTGACACATATCCTACCTTTGATAGCACTCTTTCCTATTCAGTTTTATTTTCTGTGAAGCAAAAAACATTGGTAGTTTTCATGTAATAATTTCGTTGTTTTCCGCGAGGAAGATCTATTTGTTCCACAAGCTTAAGTTGCTGAAGCTTAAAATTTTTTCCGTTACCAAGGAGGACCTTCGAATTAAAAATCCTTCGGAGTAACAGAAAGTCGTTCTAAGGAACGCAGCGTAAGTTTGCGAAGTCACAAAAAGTCGTTCCAAAGGGAGCGCAGTGTAAGTTTTCTGCTCAGAAGTCGTTCCTAAAGGAATGCAGAGCCTACAGCGAAAAGTCAACGCTGATACCGCCTAAGTAAAAGGCGAAGAAGCTCCTAAGGGAGGCTTACAGCGAAAAGTCAACGCTGATACCGCCTAAGTAAAGGGCGAAGAAGCTCCTAAGGGAGGCTTACAGCGAAAAGTCAACGCTGAGATCGTCTAAGTAAAAGACGAAGAAGCTCCAAAGACGTTCCTAAGGGAATGCAGAGCTTACGAATATATTTTATGAGTATCTTCGGAACAAATGTCACATGCATAGCATAACATCATCACATCATTTTGCATAACATAAGCATCATACATCATATTGCATTTGGCAAAAGAAAGTGACACTCTCAACCTTCGAAAGGATGCTCTGAGAAAGTGATATCGAAATTGTATAGCTTCGGATTACAGCTTCGGAGAATATTTTTATGAAACATGGGTGAGCTTTTTCAGATCAATATTGAGATTGTATAACCTCGGAGTATAGCTTCGGATAATGATTTCACGAAGCATGGATGTCATTCATCAGAATAATTTTAACAAAGAATGTCTTCTTCACGAAGCATGAAAAGAAGGGAAGGTGTTTTTTCGCCGAAGGCTCAAAAAGGTATGTATATAGAGTTTCATGCATTGTGAAGAATTGAATAATGAAAAGAAACTTGTATATTACATCCAAATGTACAAAATATTACACAGATCACAATTTAAATGTTTTTCTAATAGCATCTAGTCCTCTTTTAATACTGCTTCGGCGACTTCATTTAAAAGTTGGTCAACAACTTTGTCCATGATAGCTTCGGCCATTTGTTTGATTTCTTCATCTCCTTTTGTGTGGGGGTCGGCAGTCAACCCAGCAGCTTCTGAGGGAAGAGAACATTTCTTCATCACTATTACAAACTAAGTGCAGAGTTTGAAACAAAAATTACAACACAATAAGAACAACTAATTAATACCTAATTGCCTTTCGGGCTCCGTACTTTTTTCAGTAGTTTCCGCCACTTTTCTAGCATCATGGATGCCTTTTTCACTCCTTTGGATAATCTCTTGCGCCATTCCTCGGCCGCCGTCGTTCCAGATATCCGTAAAAAATTTGCCGCCAACCACGCTTGCTTCGGCCGAGGGGTCCTTAATGTCTTCGGAAGATAAGGCAGCTTCGGACTGAGCAAGAAATTTTACATGATCGCAACCTTTCTTCTCTAAGACAGAGGCAATTCCTCTGGCGCCCGAAAAAGCGCAGATATCGCCACGACTGCTCAGGATCTCCTCGAAGGCCTCTGCTTCGTGACTAATCCATTCCAGTGGACCTTCGGGATTGCCTCGAGAGAAATTCTCTTCGCTGGAGAAGGCGCCCACGCTGGCAAAGCTGGTTTTAATTTTATTCACACATTCTATAGATTTGACATAACACTTTCCCTGAGATGTACGAAGCTCTTTAACTCTTAACTCCAATTTGTTGACCATATGATCACTGAGTTCTCGTTTTGTTTCCTCAAGAACGCGCTCCTCTCTAGCTCTAGTCAGCTGTTTCTGAAGATCTTTAATTTCACGCTTGTGGGCTTCGGCCTGGGTTTTTGAAGCAGCTTCATCCTTTTTTACTTTGTCTATCAGCGTAAGAAGAATTTTATCCTTTTCTAGAGCTTCGTTCCTCAATTTGATAACTTCGGAGCGCAAATTGTTGAACGCAATCTCATAACTTTCATCTTCGGCGCTCTTTTGCGCTCTCAGCGCGTTGCTTAGGATCAGGCCCTATACGAAAAAGAATTCATATAAGAAAAAACGAATGTGTCGTGTAAAAAATATAATAATAATACAAGAGGGTTTTCTTTTCAAGCGTTAAATTCCCATACCTTCAGGCTGTTGTACGCAAGACTGTCTGCGAGATCTTCTTTTGTCATGGCGCTTAATCCAGATTCGAGCTTCGGGAAACCAATACTCCTGGCCATTTCTCGGCAGACAAAGAGCTCTTTGTTGTCAGGCAGGCAGTATAAAAAATCATCTTCATTTGTCCCATTGAATATTACTGCCCCCTTTGGATATTTTAGCTCCTTTGCATAATGGTTAGCTTCATGAGTTTCTTCTTCAGATAATTTTTTCCCCGAAGCATGTCGTATGATGTAATCACACATGCTGGCAGGCGCTTCGGGGATGGCAGTGTCAGTCTCTTCAATTAAAATTGGTTCTGGTATTTTTATTGCTTCGGCTTCCAAACTTTGTTCCCTGAAGGGCTCTGAAGGCCCACCTTCATCTTCGGCTTGTTGCGTCGGAGCTTCAGAGGAAACTTCAGCGATTTCAACACTCTTTTTTGGAGTTGTGCTTGAAGACTTAATTGTCTCCAAGACATCTAGTACATTTACCATTCTCTTCCTTTTTGGGGTCACCATTGGACCCTTTTGGATTTTTGCTGCTTCGACATTTACTACAGGACTTAAAATTTCTGATGCTTTTTCCTTAGTCAGATTTTTCGCTTCTTCCATTTTTCCTGTCGATGGTGCTTTGGCCATCTCTGCAATTTCTGGCAGCAAGGTTGGCTGTTCAGCTTCGGCGGCCGAAGAAGTTTCTCCAGTGAACTCAGGCACCGAAGCTGGTTCAATATGGCGTGGTCGGTGTGTGAGGACCTTCAACCTTTTTCCTTTTGGTTCTGGCTCGCTAGGAGCGGTTCCAGCTTTTTCTTTTTCAGAGGTTATGTTTTTCCTTTTTTGCCTTCGGATGGGATAACAATAATCAGGGTAGAAGAACCCGACTGCATCAAACACTCGGTTCAGTCTCTTCTTTTTTCGGCCTCCGAAGGCTGCTGATAGTGCAGTATTTTCAGCCTTCGAATATGCCCCAAGTAATTCATCACTTAACGTTTCAATGCTTTTCAGCCAGTCATCATCAGGTTCAATAAATTTATCTGTATATTTGAATGTGTACTTTAGTCTGACTAGTCCGCCTTCGTCGGACTCTTTGATGGTTTCCTTCGGCATTTCCCACTTTTCTGCAAGTGGCCATACCCTGAAGGCGATGTGTTCTTGGACCAAATCCCTTGTCCCAATAAACGAGCAAACTACCCCGAAGGCTCTTTGGCATTCTTCGGCGGCTTCGTCCATTTCGACCTTCGGCCTTCGAAGACCGAAGCGTTGCCAGATTGGGTGCATAATAATACTCTTCACATTCTCTTGAGCTATTAGATCATTCTTTACATAAAACCATTCAGTCATCCAGGCTCCGGGCCACCTCTTCCGAAAGGTCGGCACAGGGCAGCTTGACCCGGAGCGGGCGCCGAAGCTGTAGCACCCAAAGTTGTTGTGGTATTGCTCTTTTCCCCAGGGTTTCGTCTCGTATAATAACTCATGAATGTTGCAGAAGCTTTTAGCGTTCGGTTCCAAACCTTGGCTTCTTGCAGCCCAGACAAAAATCCCCATTCTTATAATAGCTTCGGGAGTGAGTTGATGAAGGTAGACTTGGAATGTTTTTAGTACCTCAACAACAAAATTGCTCAGGGGGAATCGAAGCCCAGCCCTGAGGAAGCTTCGGAAAATCACAACTTCATCCTCTTCGGGGGTGGGAGAAGTCTTCTCCCCGGCATCAGCTCTCACAATAGATATGTCCCGGAAATATCGCCCCCTCATATTATCAATGTGACTCTGCTTGATGGTCGTTTTCCCAAAAACTGTGTGACTTGGTCGCCACGGTCGATCTTCGGCCTCTTCCCCACCACTTTCCACATCATAGCTGTCGCTGTCATCAGAATCTTCAGATAAACCTTCGAGAATTTCCTTCGTAATTTTCTCTGTATTAGTCTCTGCCATCGCTATCAGGAACCCTAGATTCTTCTCCTCCTCGAGACTCAGCTTCGTCTCAGCAGGGATCTTCAGCTTCGTTTCAGCAGGGGTCTTCTTGCCTTCAGACATCTTCGGGAACGCTCAAAAATTCTTCCCAAGGCCGAAGCTTCGAAATCAAAAAGAACAGCAAATCTTAATGAACAAGCGCTAAAAATTTTAGTGGGCCGAAGCAAAAGGCAAGTGTGCGTATCAAATGAGTTCGCGATGTGATCTTATTTATACGCCTAGGGCGCTGAAAATTAAAAGGCCCCGCTTGTCAGTGAATGTTGCTATTCTAGCAAAGGGAAGGTGTTTTTTCGGACCTTCGGCTCAAGGCCTTCGTCCATATCGCAATCTGAATTTATTATTTACAAATTAATATTGCGAGGGGCTACTGTTGGGGGCCTTCGTCCTCCGAAGGTCCTCAAAAACATGATTTGACAATGTTTCCCAAGCGGATTATATGAACAGGTATTTTCGGATTCAGAATTATGGATATGGAGCACGACCAGGACGAAGCCTGAACCAGACGAAGGTCGAGGGCAGCCGAAGCTGTGCGCAGGGAAGCTTCGGCGCGATGGCATACGGGAGAACCGACTTAAAGATGAAAAGACTTCGGGGGCCTCGACAGATTTCCATAAACTGTTAACAAATGTAATGGACATGAATGTAATTTTACGTGGGCTGCGTCCCGCGTCTATAAATAGATGAACAGTACTCCCGTACTGTTCACGCTGACTTGGCATTCTGCTTTTGCGTCACACTTGTACTTTATACCTTCTTTCAGGACCGAAGGTACATTTGTAATTTGAAATCATTTCTATTTTTCCATGTTAATAAAATAGAAATGATTTTATGTTGTTTATATTATATTTCGTGCTTTATATGAATCCTTCGTCATTACTCGTTATAATTACGAAGGTATGTCCCTTATGACCTTCGTCCGAAACTCATTATTTCCCGAAGGGGCATAATGTTTCGAAGGACGAAGGACTTTAACATTTAACACTTTTTATGTTGCCTTGTTCTTAACTCTTAGCATTTGAGAACAAGTCCCCAACAATAAACTAAGTTCTTGCTTGAAGAGAGTATTGCTAAATAATGCGGAAGTGATAAATCAATACAATTAGTAAGTTATAGAATAACAGAGCAAGAAGCCTTAGATAAGAAAAGCACTAGGACAAGTTCTTTCTTGCAACGTGTTGCTTCACTAAATGGGAATTTAACTTGAAACAACACCAAATGATATTAGCAAATAAAGATGCAAGAAAACTTAGAGCAAGGGAACACAAACAAATCACAAACAATAAACACAATGGACACGGGTGATTTGTTTTACCGAGGTTCGGCCCTCGAAGGCCTAGTCCCCGTTGAGGAGTCCACTTAAGGACGGGTCTTTTTCAACCCTTTCCCTCTCTCCCCCGATCACACAAGGATCGGTGAGCTCTTCTTCTTATCAAGGATCACTCTCGATCCCACAAGGACCACCACAATCTTTGGTGTCTCTTGCTAGCTTTTACAAGCCTCCAAAACTTTGGAGGAAGTTCAATGGGAGTCAAAACTCCACGCGCAAATGAACACAAAGATGAAGCACACACTATCTCTCGATGAATCTCACAAGGCACTAGTGCTAGACTCAAATGAGTAGCTCTCTTTTGCTTGCTCTCTCTTTTGTGGCACTTGTGTTGGTTGTAGTGTTCTAAATCTTGTGTATAGGATGGATCAATGAATATATGTGGTTGGGAGGGCTTGAGTATGTCAACTAGATGACTTGAAATGTTGCTTGGGCTCCCCCCCTTGAAGTGGCCTGTTGGGGTGGTATTTATAGCCACCAACCAAAATCTAGCCGTTGGTGAAGGCTGTCTGTTCGATGGTGCACCGGACAGTCCGGTGCACACCGGACATGTCCGGTGCGACAGCCACGTCACCCGGCCGTTGGGGTTTCGACCGTTGGAGCTCTGACACTAGGCCCGCCTTGATGTCCGGTGGCGCACCGGACATGAACTGTAGCGTGTCCGGTGCGCCTGCTCCCGCGTGCCTGATGACTCCGCGCTTCTGGCGCGCATTAAATGCGTCTGCAGGTGACCGTTGGCGCGAAGTAGCCGTTGGCCCGCAGTTACACCGGACAGTCCGGTGCACACCGGACATGTCCGGTGAATTATAGCGGAGCCGCCGTTCTGAATTCCAGAGACTGGCGAGTTCCGGAGGCTGCTCTTCCTTGGAGCATCGGACACTGTCCGGTGTACACCGGACAGTCCGGTGAATTATAGCGAAGTTGCCTCTGGAGTTTTCCGAAGGTGGCGAGTTGGAGTTGGAGTCCTCTGGTGCACCGGACAGTCCGGTGCGCCAGACCAGAGGTGCCTTCGGTTGCCCCTGTGCTCTTTTGTCGAACCCAATACTTAATCTTTTTATTGGCTAAGTGTGAACCTTTGGCACCTGTATAACTTATACACTAGAGCAAACTAGTTAGTCCAAATATTTGTGTTGGGCAATTCAACCACCAAAATTAATTAGGGACTAGGTGTAAGCCTAATTCCCTTTCAGGTGCGCCACCGGACATCAAGGCGGGCCCAGAAGACAGAGCTCCAACGGTCGGAACCCAACGGCTTTGGTGACGTGGCTGTCGCACCGGACATGTCCGGTGTGCACCGGACTGTCCGGTGCGCCATCGAACAGATAGCCTCACCAAACGACTACTTTGGTGGTTGGGGCTATAAATACCCCCAACCACCTACCATTCATGGCATCCAAGTTTTCCAGCTTCCAACCACTATACAAGAGCTAGCATTCATTACAAAGCACACCAAAAAGAGATCAAATCCTCTCCCAACTCCACACAAAGCCCTAGTGACTAGAGAGAGTGATTTGTAGTGTTCATTTGAGCTCTTGCGCTTGGATCGTTTCCTTTTCTTTGGCATTCTTTCTTGTGATCAAATACTCACTTGTAATTGAGGCAAGAGACATTAATCGTGTGGTGGTCCTTGCAGGAAGTTTTGTTTCCCAAGTCATTTGAGAAGAGAAGCTCACTCGGTCCGAGGGACCGTTTGAGAGAGGGAAGGGTTGAAAGAGACCCGGCCTTTGTGGCCTCCTCAACGGGGAGTAGGTTTGAGAGAACCGAACCTCAGTAAAACAAATCCGCGTGTCTCACTTCATTATTTGCTTGCGATTTGTTTTGCACCCTCTCTCGCGGACTCTATTATATTTCTAACGCTAACCCGGCTTGTAGTTGTGATTATTTTTGAGAATTTCAGTTTCGCCCTATTCACACCCCCCCTCTAGGCGACTTTCAGATATTTAGTTTACACTCCTAAGTTTGGGCTTTGGTACCCCAAGGGATCCACTTTTGATTTAATAGGATATTCCGATGCCGATTGGGCAGGGTGTAAAATTGATAGAAAGAGCACATCAGGGACTTGTCAGTTTCTGAAGAGATCCCTAGTGTCATGGGCTTCAAAGAAACAAAACTCAGTAGCTCTATCCACAGCCGAAGCCGAGTACATTGTCGTAGACCATTGTTGTGCGCAATTACTTTGGATGAGGCAAACCTTTAGGGGCTACAAATTGAGCAAAGTCCCTGTCCTATGTGACAATGAGAGTGCAATCCGCATGGTGGATAATCCCGTTGAACACAGCCGCACTAAGCACATAGATATTCGGTATCACTTTCTGAGGGATCACCAACAAAGGGGGAATATCGAAATAGCTTATGTAAACACCAAGAACCAATTAGCCGATATCTTTACCAAACCATTAGATGAGAAAACCTTTAGCAAACTTAGGAATAAGCTAAATATACTTGATTCTCAGAATTTTGATTGAAATATTGCACACATTTCTCATTTATATACCTTTGATCATGTCTCTTTCACTTTGGTACAAATGCATATCTCTTATCATTCTTGTACCAAGGCTACGACTAATATGTTTTCAAGTGTATTTCTACACTAAGTCGTAGATTGAAAGGGAAATGGAGTCTTCGACGAAGACAAGGCTTCCACTCAACTCTAACGGTACCATTTACCCTTCGTCGTCACTCCACAAATCTCTCAAATTGGTACAATACTTCACTCATATTTACTTTACCAATGGGGGAGAAATATTCAAAGGGCTCCAACGTTCTCCGTTTTTGGCGATTAATGCCAAAGGGGAGAAAATATTAAGCCCAAAGCAGAAGGACCGCACCACCACCATTTGAATTTTTTCGACATGTAGTTTTAATTGGTATTTGGCAAATTCTCAATTGATATCCATACTTTACTTGTCTTGTGAAAGCAAAATTTCAAATTGATATATATTTCAAAAACCCTCTTGAAAGCTAAGAGGAGAATTTCATTCAGGGGGAGTTTTATTTAGTCAAAGGAAAAACATTTGAAACAGGGGGAGAAATTTCAAATCTTGAAAATGCTTCTTGCAATCTTATTCATATACCCTTGACTATTTGCAAAAAGACTTTGAAAAGATTTTCCAAAAGGATTTGCAAAAAACAAACAAGTGGTGCAATTGAGGTCTAAAATGTTAAATAAAAGGAAAAACAATCCATTCATATCTAGTAAGATTATCAATTGGTTTAATTCCAAGTAACCTATGCACATTCCAAAATGCAAACTAGTTCCTTTCTGTACTTTATATATTTGCTTTGGTTTGTGTTGACATCAATCACCAAAAAGGGGGAGATTAAAAGGGAAATAGGGTTAACCTTTTCCTACAATTAATTTTGGTGGTTGAATGTCCAACACAAACCTATGGACTAACTAGTTTGCTCTAGAATACATGTTTTACAGGTGCATAAGGTTCAACACAAACCAATAAAAGATTCAAGTTAGGGACTCAAATTGAGATGGAGCAAACAACTTGAGTGTGCTGTGGACTGGCGCACCGGACAGTGTCCGGTGCACTAGGGCCGTACCAGTTCCAACCAGACACTCTGGGGAAAACACAGGCACGCTTCGCTATAATTCACCGGACTGTCCGGTGGCACACCAGACTGTCCGGTACGCCAGCGGGCAACGGCTATCCAACGCGCAACGGTCGACTCTGACAGTGGGAACAGTGCAACACAGTGCATGTCAGAAGTCAGAGCAGCGAGTCAGAGGGGCACCGGACTGTCCGGTGCACCACGGCTGTTCGGTGCCACAAGAAGACAAAGGCGCTAACAGTCAACTGCTCCAGAACCCTAATGTTGAGATAGGCCAAGTCAGTTGCAAGTCTGTAACCTGTTGATACAACATCTATCATGCAAGAAAAACATGTGATTTGATTTCTCAAGAATTGATACCACCTAGAAGGAAGATAAATGTTCGTCTAAATAACTGATACTACCCGATCAAATTTGAAACGACCTATATTTTGTAAAATTTAAACTCTCTTGCTATTATGTGATAGTCCCAAGATATACCTCGGTTATCACAGGTATCCATCTTTCGACTGATCACAAAGGCATACAACATCACAATCCAAAAATAAGATAATTAAAATAGTTTGTATACAAGCCCTTTGAGCTAAAATCAGAATCTATTTGGTTTTCAAACTTAAGTTTAGTTTATATCACATCAAATGTTTGAATACCAACTATGAGTATTAAATATAAACTCAATTATGTTTAATAAATTCGTCACATCCTTTAGCCTTTATTTGTATAACTAGTTTTATAATTACACTGTATTTAATGCATGTAATTATTATCTAAATATTCAATTTGGCAGTGACTAACACATCCCTCCAACCAAAACACGGTAAGCTAATTGTAGTAGCGAAAACTTGTCGAATATTATGATCCGAGAGGCATCCTTTGTATATAGGCGGTGTCTTTAAATATAATAATAAAGATAATAGAAAATATAAATAGAAAGAGAAAAATGGGGAAATGGTTGGAGCTAGTGTCAGGCCCACGATTCCAAACCCGACGGCCCTGTAGAGTGCAGAACCACAAATGGTCCCACGTGTCGGTGTCCTTCATGATATAACATCGTGCACACCAGTGGCAAGTCCTCCCGTCGGCCTGGCCCCTTCGCCCCCTATCCCCCGTCGCCTGAGCGGCCCTCCTGGCCGCGCCCTGCCCTGCTCCTCCCGCCTCCGCGTCGCCTGCTTTGGCGGCCTGCGGCCACCGCCGAACACAAACCTATCCCAACCCAGTCGCTGCTGCTTACTTCTCCCAGTCGTGGGTTTCGTGCCCCAGCTATCCCTTCGCGTGTCCGCGTGGCCCTGTGCTCCCTGAGCTAGGGTTTAGGCCCCCACCCATGGAATTCGGAGCAGGCGGCTCCCGGTGGCCGATGCCGCGAGGCGATGCTGCCGAAGCGCGGCCGCCGCCACCGCCGGGTGACCGCGAGGAAGTCGCCTCGCCCCGCTTCGATTCGTCTCGTGCCCTAAGGTGAGCCAGGGCCTTCCTTCCTGTACTTTCGTATCCGTATGCAGTGATGCCATATCGTAGGAGCTCTGGCAAAATTGTTTCATATGGTTAGGTACTTAGGTCCGTTATCTCCATGAATTTCGTGACTCGTGACTGATTTTAGTTGAGTAGACGTGATTGAAGTTGTTGAAATTGTTATATTAGTAACCTTCGTAGATCTGACATGCTTCGTTCTGTTTCTGTGAGATTTTTATGAGCTTGGGCTTGACCTAAGTTGTGATTTTCGTTAGTTGCACAACTGGCATCCTGATGGGTCTCTAGGTACTTGGTTGTCTTATTTGGAACTTGATATCAGCAACGGCATGGACAAACTAGCGTTTTTTTTGCATAAGCTCACAATATGCTAGAGGAATTCTCAGTGGATTTAGCTTGACTTTGCTGATACCATTTGGTATGAGGGAAACACAATGGTGTCAAAGTTTTGTTTATAATTTGTTGAAGGTGGAGCTTTGGAATGATGGAGAGGGAAAAACTCATGCCTGTGGGGGTATCCAGACATTCGAAGTTTTCATGGTTCATGATATGATATATAACATTATTTGGTCAAACAAAGTATGTTTCAAGGACATTTTTAAATCTGTATGTTGGTTTTGATGGCTTCTGATTTGAGTTTGTATTCTTTAAAGTGCCACTGATCTGCTGCAGGGGCAAAGCCAGACATCAGAGTTATTGGGCCAGTTCCACTAATCATAAATCATCACACAAATACACCAACAGTAAATGTGTTAGAATCTGCTAAATTTTATAGGGGTCAGCTGACCCCAATAAGATCATGTAGCTCCACCCCTGATCTACAGTGGATAACTTGCTGAAATTTTAATGGGGTGGTGATATACACTATTTGGAACATGTGGAAAGAACGAAATAGAAGGATCTTCAATGGCATCTTCGAAACGGCGGCACAAGTTGCCTCTAGAATAAAAGAGGACATTGAGCAACGGAAACGGGCTCTAACCTGGGAAGTGTAGATCTCTGTGTGTGGGTGGGTGGGGGGGGGAGTTTTTTGAACACTGCTCCCTCGTGTCCCTGGGTGCACTGTAATTTTTGACCTGTGCTTACGCTCTTTCCTATCTTAATTGAAAGGCAGAGCTCCTGCCATTTCGTTTTAAAAAAAACTTGCTGACATTCATTGGAGTGAAAAGATGGACATGATGTTTAGCTTAGCATGAATTAACAAAAATAAACTGTGTTTATTTGTGCGTTCCTTGCTTTCTGCTTGGGAAAATTATTGTGGTGGTTCTCATGTATCTGCTTTTTTCTGACAGATTGCTGAGAGAGCTTGGCACAAATGTTACAGAAGATTTGGTTGTGCTGATGCCAAATTTGCTGTCATTTTTGAAGCATGATGATCCTGCGACTGTTAAGCAATCTATAGCTAGTGGGACAACTTTATTTGCTGCTGTATTGGAAGAGATGACACTACAGGTTGTTCTTTGTAAAACAGATATTTATTAATGAATAAATCCACTGTTGTTGTAACTACCTACCGTTGTGATGTTGCTATGGCCATTTGACGAAGTTGCTTATCTTAATTTTGTTGGGAGCGTATCACAAAGTTCATCCGATTGAAAAACTACGCTGCAAGAAATGCCTATTTGCCAACATAAAACCTTGTTTTCATACAAAGAGTTTTTAAGCTCCAAATGACAAGCATTTTGCTGCAATGCATGTTCTAGTTGACTTAATATTGAAGACGGTGTAAAATCCAGCATTTGTTGTTTTTACCTGTTTCTATTTCGTCAGTTCATGCAGGAAAGTAACAGACATTGCTATCATAAAGTGCTGCTGAAATCACTCTTGTCTGTTCTCGACTTTCGGCATGTCGAGTGCATGCATCTTCTGTGATCATCAAAGAACTTACTGTGCTACCATTAAAATATCAAACATTTCAGTTATTTGTAATGACTTCATGTCCAATGACCAAAACCTCCAAATCCTTGTGAACTCTACTTCCACCATTGATTCATTATAACACTCATTGTTATGCCCAGCTGTTTTCATATGTGCTACTGTCTTATGAAAAACACTGGGGGGCAAGAACAGACCTAATCCAAGAAAATGCTGGATTAGTAGGGGCAGAGACTTGCATGACAATTTGATGTTCTTTTCAGCATCTGTGAAAAGTCAATTAAAAAACTGACCTTCTTGCCTTAACTCAACCATATCAATTAATTATACTGGCATTAAAGTGCTTATAAATGCACTGTAGTTTACTCGTACTATTCATGTTGCCATGAAAAAGAAATACATCCATCTTCATCTAGCTAAATATTTGAAGGAGTATAAAAAATTCTTATATGTTCAGCTTATTTTCTTGTTAACTATAAAGTGGTGCTTCCCAGTGGTATGCATGATCATATCCATGCATTAATAGGATTGTCAGAATTGGGTAATGGTATATGGGTAACATATTCTTTTTGAAATGTGATTCTGAGCTTGTGTAGATAAATGTTCCTCATTGAACTATGAATTACACATCAAGCTCTAAATTTACATTTTGTGCTGTTGAGTCTAAACTACATGCAACGATTGTAATTGAACTGATTTCTTACCTTGCAGCGTCTAGAATTCCAACTATCAAGAACCATTGAAATTTTATCAACAAATTGAAGCACACAGTACCAGTAGGTTATACTGTTTGCTATATGTTTTGGCTAATTTACAAGAATGATTTGTGATGAACTCTGCAAGTTAAGGCTTGCTGTGACAATGTTTTAAGTCGGGCTTTGGTTCAGATGAAACACATGGCATTGTTCCCTTCTCTTTGGAAAATATGAAGCACTCTGTATAAATATGAACAATTGCTTTTCTTGGCATATTTGTCCTGCTTTGATTTGATGTTACATATAATGTTAACTTATAAATATATGTAATTCAGTACAATCTTTCCTAATATCCACTCTTCTACTGTAATGGTAAATCTAGGTTAACAAGTGCGGAAAACTTGAAACTTGGCTTGAAGACATGTGGGCTTGTATGAAGCAGTTCAAAGATGCAGTCTGTGGTGTGATGAATGAGGTTTGTTTTATTGTAGTCTGTGCTTTATGCATACAATGTGTGCAATTGCTGCTATTCTGTTGTGAGAAGTTGACACATCATGGAATTACTTAAAACTTTTCAAGTGTGAGGTCTTAATTGTTTTATTCCCCATCGTTTTATGCAACATCTCAAGTCCCTAGATGATACTATTGTACTTTACTGCAACCTGAGAGCATAATCAATTTTACAAAAAAAATGACATATGTGAACACGTGCAATGGTTGGTGCTGTGATTTCTTTGTCTATATTCTTTGTTAACTGTTACTGGCTGATACTATTGTTTGTGACATGTAACAGCCAGGCCCTATTGCAACTAAACTACTTGCTCTAAAGTTTGTGGAAACATGGATTTTGTGTTGCACACCTCAAGCCAACAGTGACCAAGTACAGCCAACTGAGGGTACCATTTTGCAGTTTAAAGTTAACAAGTAAATGGGCAATATTTTTTGAAAGAGAATACTTTCACATTGACAAGTACACCTTCCATACAGGAAAAAACTGGAGATTTGATACTTCACGATCATCTCAATTTCATCCTAGCCTTGATCCTGCTATTTTGGAAGCTGATGCACATCGAGCTCTCCTCCTCCTCCTGGATATTCTGCGAACAGCTTATGCCCATCGAGGGTCCTTCCTAGTTGGCACCATCAATTCGTAAGAATTTCTACCAACTTTATCGTATATGTTGAGCAGAAGTGATTTGTTACACTCACTATCCTGCCATTTCATCCTCTCTTTGAACTAGCTTTCTCTGTGTATGAAGATGAACCTGGATTTATTTAATGAATGGCATCAGTTCCTAGCTATCTACATGTTTATCTTGACTTATAAATATGCTAACATTATGGAGCAATTGAATTACTTCAGGTGATCGACTGGTATCTTACTCTTTTTGTTACACAACCTAGGTTCTTTGTGATCCACTGACATTATTTTGACCTTTGTGGGCTTGTGTGTTTGGCTCCTTGCTTGCTTGCTGCGAGCCCAGGCCCAGCTATGCATGCAGGTGTAGTGTATCTTTGAAGCTTGAGACAGTGTATCATTTTGTGCTGTTTATCTTACAAGGCCGCATAGCTGTCTGAGATGTATTTATTTATATTCTGAAATATAATATATGGCACTTGTCAGTCTTGCAGCAGTTGTAAAGATTCGACCGATTTACTATGACCGCGTGTTGCCAGTTTTGCTTGATTTTGACCCTGGCTTGGAGACTGCAAAGGGGGCACATTCAGCAAGCCTGCGGTATGCTGTAAGAGCAGCTTTTTTGGGGTTTCTACGGAGTCCCCACCAGGCAATGATTGAGGTTAGCTCATCTACAGGTTACACATGTAGATTATGGTTCAGTTGTCATTAATAAATTATCTGATTTAATTTACATACTTCATGCCTACAGCTCAAAGATTCTTAAACTGTTGCTATAGTTGAATTTTGCTTGTGAGGAAGTATAACTTGGCTAGCATGTTAATGTGTTCTTACACCAGGTTATGATCAATTAACGGATGGTAGTACAAATATGATTGTTGATAGTAAATATGCCTTGATGCATGAAGCTCATATGTAAATTGAGGACTCGATTCAGCCCTAGTATATATGTATTATAATTTAGAAATCTATGTGGACTTTGTCAAAACTTTAAAGTTGATTTTGTAAGCAGATCTTTACAACCAAGGACGCTGCTCCTTGTCATGGGGTGGCAGCCCAGGGCATGGAGGCCCATAGGGATAGGCTTAGGGTTAGGATTAGTGGATAAAGATTAGATTAGATAAGATTGAGTTACTTACTTGGGATTAGATTAGATAAGATGTACCTCCTTAGGCCTTGTTCGGTTAATCTCGTTACCCATGGATTAGATGGGATTGGAAAAAAATTAAGAAGAAGTTTGACTTGATTGGGATTTAAACCCATCGAATCCCACTCAATCCACATGGATTGAGAGCTAACTGAACAAGCCTTTAAGGGGGAATCAATCAATGAAGAAGAATTAGTCCCATATCTCTCTAATAGTCTAGCCCCCCCCCCCCCCCCCCCCCCCAAAACCCCAAGCCGACTCCGCCTGGCTATCATCCTGGCACTTATCCCCTTATGAACTAGGAACCATAACACTCCTCAATCTTAATATGGATTCGTGCGGCAAAAAAGTGACACTAACGAAGTCGGAGTTATGATAAGAAAGATGGAATCATGCACTCACTATAAGATTTTGTTAGAATTGTATTAGAGTTTGGGGGTCTCCCCGGTGTACTGTAATGGGCCAGGCCCATCTCTATGTCTATTGATACATATCCCCTCCCTATTCTAGGGCTAGGGTTTCCAATATGGTATAGAGGCAATTTTTTTCTCTCCTCTCCTAGCCGCCACCTCCTTGCCCAGCCTAGCCGCTGGCGCTTGCCTCGTCCCCTCCCTACGCTGCCGGCGCTCCTCTCCCTTCTGCCTGTGCCGTCGCCTAGCTGTCGGTGCCCTCCTCCCCTCCCTGCGTCGCCGGCGCTCCTCTCCCTCCTTGCGCCGCCATCTCTCTCCCACGCCCCACTGCCCAGTCGCCGACGCCCTCTACCCGTGCTGTCGTTTCTCCCTCTGCTCGACGACCTCGGCCCCGCCTCAGCTCCCGCCCAAGGGGCCCCCCGGCACGACATCCTAGCCCCCGTTCGCTGGAGGCTGGGACCCAGCCTCTCTCGCCGCCGCCTACAACACTATGGCGTTGGCTCCACCACCCTCTGACTGGGTCATCGACTCCGGAGCAGCCTACCACACCACCCCTACCGCAGGCATGCTATCTCGCTCACACCCATCCTCTTCCACACACCCTACATCGATCGTCGTTGGAAACGGTTCCACTCTTCCAGTCACCTCAGTAGGTGCCTCGGTACTCCCTGGACCGTTCTATCTCAACTACGTTCTCGTAGCTCCTCACATTACTCACAATCTTCTTTCTGTCTGTCAGTTCACCACCGACAATTCTTGCTCCATTGAGTTTGACCCTTCTGATTTTTCTGTGAAGGATCTGGCTACCAGGACCCCACTCGCCCGATGTGACATCGTCGGGCCCCTCTACACGCTCCGGCCTTCTTCCACCGGCGCGTCTCCACCTCCCGTCCTGGTCTCCACCACCACCTCCACCACCTGGCATCGTCGTCTCGGCCACCCAGGACCTGACGTCATGACCAAGCTTTCCCGCACTTTAGATTCACCTTGTATTAGGGGACATTTTGAGGGCCTCTGTCATGTTTGTCAGCTTGGCCGACATACTCGTCTCCCTTTTCCTACTTCTTCTAGGGCTGAGCAGGCTTTTGACCTGGTTCATTGTGATCTCTGGACCTCCCCTGTACTCAGTCTCTCTGTATACAAATACTATTTAGTAATTTTGGATGATTTTCCCATTTTCTATGGACTTTTCCTCTTCGGTTGAAGTCTGACACCCTTCCCACCCTCACTTCTTTGCCTGGGTCTCCACCCAGTTCCGTCGCTCGGTCCGGGCACTGCAGTGTGACAACGGCCGCGAGTTCGATAACCACGCCGCTCGATCCTTCGTCCTCACCAGTGGCGTTCAGCTACGTCTCTCGTGCCCCCTACATCTCTGCCCAGAATGGTCGGGCCGAGCGCATGATTCACACCACCACCAACATGATACGCTGCCTTCTCTTCCAGGCGTCTCTCCCTGCCAGCTACTGGGTAGAGGCCCTACACACCATTCTACCAAGCTCAAACCAAGAATAATGTATGACATTAGGTTTTTGTAGACTACTAGACTCATTCTACCAAGCTCAAACCAAGATTTTTGTGGCAACGTTATGTCGTTATCTGGTCTGAGCTGTCAAGTTTCCTTTCAGGGAGCCACTCCTGTGGAGACAATCCCTACTCCCCTCTCTTTTCTTCTCGATCTGGTTGCTTGTTTGTGTTTGTTGCTGTAACTTAATAAAGGACTAATATGTTTATGGACTAATCTTTGGAGACATCTTGTTTTCTTTTGAGAAATTGTACATCAGTTCTGCATTGCTTTTCCTAAATGTGTGTAGGATTTACATATTCATATTTGTTTTTTTTATGTATATTGCTTGTCAAGCTAACCAGACTTTCTTCTCTTGACAGTCTAAAGACATATTGGTAAGGCGGCTGCGTGTTCTCAGCCCTGGTGAGGCAATGGAACAAAATATTAGGCAGGCAGAGAAGATGTCTAGAAATATAGAGCGTGCTTCTCGTGCTAGCAAGGTATTATTTGCATGCTTATACAGTTTTGCCCAATGGATTGCACATGTATACCTTTGAAAAATATGCTTCCTCGATAAGTATATATTGTTTTTTTTTTCTCTTGAAGAATTGTAGTTCTTTTCTTATGCTACAGGATGAGTCTACATCATGGGAGATGCCTTATGGAGATATTAATCGGAAGAAACCTGCTGCTCGATCAAGTGATACTTTTACTACGTCTGATGACATAGCTAAGAGAGCAAGATTTGACATGTCTGCCACTTCAAACCTGCCAGTTCTGGGATTGTCTGATTATTCTGATATGCAGGCTGACAATGATGCCAGTGTGGGTCATTCATCTGATCCAGCTATATTGAATAATGACGTGTCTCCTGTCGAGAAGATGATTGAAATGATTGGCGCTTTGCTTGCTGAAGGAGAAAGAGGAGCTGAATCCTTGGGTATTCTTGTCTCAACAGTAGAGGCAGATGTCATGGCCGACATTGTGATAGAAACAATGAAACATCTACCGGAAGCTTCATTTCATTTAGCAACAAATAATGGTGTCCAGCAACTGAATTTTAAATATTCCTCTGGTCTCGTAACACAAAACCTTCCAGCCAATTCGGACTCCGCACTATTCACTGCACAATCTACACCCACAGCAGATGGAGTCAGCATCTCACCATCTGATGCCTTTGTTATGACTAGCGTTCATGATGCCAAGCGTGATCCAAGAAGGGTATGATCTATCTTTTGGTGACTTTCAGGTTGTGTTTTATGAAGTCAACAGAAAAATGCCTATTCTGAGGATGCTGATGTGTTGCAGGACCCTCGTCGCCTCGATCCACGGCGGATAGTTTCATCTTCTGCTGTAAATTCGATACAGGTGAAGATGGAAACCAATAGTGTGCATCAAACAGATAATTTGTCGAACACACTCTACTCCAATTCTCGGAAGGCTGAAAACTATTCAGACTATCAAGGAGATTTACACAAAAATGAAGGTGAACAGCAGTCAGCTTCTCAACCTAATCAAACAATTGCCAAAGACAAGTTGGAGCTTCTGGATGTTGCCACTGAACTGGAGCCAACATTTGAAGTCGAGGCACCAATGGATGTCAGGATTCATTCTTCTGATGTTGATGAAGATATAGTGAAACCCATGTCTTTAGTGGTTAATTCACTTGAATCCGATAGCATGGATTTAGAGGTTGACCCCTTTTTACCAGCTCCGAAGGCACCAACACCAGACGACACCAATGATGACTTGCCAATTATTACATCTCAGTTGGAATTAAGTGAAAAAGGGAAAATCTCAATTAACAAACTAGCCATTGGCCGGATACTTGATGATTACAAGAAAAATAGTTTCAATGCCAGATTTTCTTTGCTTGCTCATTTGATTGCGCAGGTATCCTTTTGATATTGTAATCTTTAGTCTAGTATAGATACTATATAGTGAGATGCTTAGTAACTCCATTTTTAAAAATCTCTTTTGTTTACTTGCTATATATATTTTCTGTGTTGCTTGAGTATTTTTTAACAAACTAACACTGCTTTTTTCCCGTAATTTTTATTCGCAGAGTGCTGCTGATGATAACATTATGGATTTGATTCAGAGGCACATTATCTTTCACTCACATGATCAGGAGGTACTTCACTAATAATGAATATATCCACTGTTTGGTGTTACCAGCATTGATATAACTACAGCGGATACATCCAACTTTTCATTCAAATTACTAGGATTTTGCATTCGGCTGACTTGAAGATCTGAATTAGTTATTGTTTGTTGGGATTTAATGCACACACAAATTATATTATTTCATGAGATGTAAGTTTGGACGTTAAAATTGGTACTGTATTAGTGTATTATTATTATTATTATTTTTGGAGTGAACACGGCTTGAATACATCATTGACAGGTTGGTAATTATTTTCATATACATTTGTGAATTGTTATGACTAGGGTTCACTTGTTGAAGTGATTTTGTTTCTTGTTTACCCATGCACCCTTTTCTGCTGACCTTGAACTAGTTTCTGCATTCTGCGTTCATTAAGTTAAGTTAATGCTCCTAAGTCCTAAGGCACAGTTTGTTTCAGCTCCTGGTTAGCTTCTCTTAGCCAAATTGTTTACTCCCACAGCAGTTCCCCTAAATCTCAACCTCCTATTTTTTAAGGTAGGGTGGACAGGGGAGTGACTCAGATTTGAAGTAGAGGGTGATTTAGGGTGCCATTGAATTTATTGTGTCGGGTAGTGGCATTCTTGGAGAAATGGAGATACAAAGTAGCAGCTATGTTTGTGCTGTTCCAATTTGCTCTGTTCGTCACGTGAACTGCAATTGTCAATGCTCAGATCAAGCATGGGTCCCATCATGATCATATAAGCATATTAGTTGACTGGTACTTTACACCTCCTAAGATATTTATGAGGCTCATGTGTTTTTGTAGGGTTATGAACTGGCAATGCATGTGTTGTATCAGCTGCAGAGTATCAGTGTTGCTAATTCACCAGAAAGCTCTACCTCCACCTCTAAACATTACGAGAAGTTCTTTATATCACTTGTAAGCCTGCTCATAATAGTATTGTATTGTATCTTATTAATGTTCTTTCTGAGAGTTGAGACATCTTTTCATGTCTTTTGTTCTCATCTCTAGGCGAGGTCCTTGATTGATTCACTGCCTGCTTCAGACAAGTCTTTTAGCAAACTTTTATGCGATGCACCATATCTACCTGAGTCTTTGTTTAGATTACTGGAGGATCTTTGCATGTCAGAAGACAACAGCCAACAATTAAAGGATGGAGATGGGGACCGTGTTACCCAAGGCCTGGGAACTGTATGGAGCCTTATCTTGGGTCGGCCTCCGCTTCGCCATGTTTGCTTGGATATTGCTCTGAAGGTTAGCTTGTTTCCTTTTCCACTGGTAGTAATATAATCAGAGATTTTTCTAAGTTGCAGTAATATAATCAGAGATTTTTCTAAGTTGCTTATCAATGTTTGAGTTTACTTATGTTATCTTCATTTCTGTGTTGTGTAAATATCTTCATTAACCTCAAGTGCAGGCATGCGGGATGCATGGCTTACATATTGTTGTATTATATATTCAGTTTATGAGAATATCAACCGTAGTTCAGATTGATGGTACAGGTTCTTTTTATGTGGCTGGTACATTGGTCTGTTGGGTTTCAACTCTAATACTCCAACTTGCTTGGGACTATAAGGCTTTGTTGTTGTTGTCGTTGTTGGTACGTTGGTCCGTGCTGCACTTACCTTCTGTTGTGTATTTACAGTGTGCTGCCCACTCTCAAGATGAAGTCAGGGGAAAAGCAGTTAGATTGGTATGAGAGCAACATTACCTTATCTTTTCATCGTTTTGGCTTTGATATAATACTGCGCTATGTAATGCTGATACATGCATTCTTTTTGTAGGTTGCAAAAAGGCTCTATGATCTAACATATGCAACAGAAAAAATAGAGCAGTTTGCCATAGAGAGCCTTGTGGGAGTTGCTAATGAGCATACTGTGGACGCAGATATTAATTCGAAATCTTTGAAAGAATCTACAGCTGAGGTAACTCTAATTTATTTCGATACTCTTCGCACCTCATTTTTTTGTCAGTTTCTGCTAGGGGATGAATAAGAGATCCCAAACTATTCAAAAATCTTATTAGAATTCAGCAATGTATTGGGATTTCTTCTTGATTGTAGTTTATGTTCCCTTTGACATTGTATTTCATTTTAAAGTCAAATATGGATATGAGTCTATCTGAAGCGCTTGTCTTATGCATTAGTATTTTTTGAATTTTAATTTAAGAAACTATCATAGACATTTTTTATAGCATTTTTTTGGTTTAAACCAAGGATTATATAAAAAACTGATGTATAGTATTACTTGGTTATGGAACCTCTAGTATCTTCATTGTTTACTGAGCATCTATTGCATTAGATGGCAGTACCTAACTTGTTTTGCCATCTAGCAATGTAGAATAGGGGCTGGGTTTCTTAGAAGTTAATTATTTGCAGCCTTCCTCTAGTTTCTGTAGTAGTGTTGTACTTCTGTTTTATGGTGTAGGGAGAATGTTCTAATATTCTTTATTGTGTCTTAAGAGCTCATATTATTCGCAATAGTTACTGTATTTTGTTTTCTTCATTGACGAATGGTCTTTCATGAAGCAGATTGAGGTAGGTAGTCAGGGAACTTCAGTTAGTGGCTCCCAGATCCCAGATACTGAGTTCTCTGAAAATGGGCCATTCAAGACATCATCCGTTTCTACAAAACAGTCAGCAATATCTGTATCTGAGGCAAAGCGGCGTACTTCTTTGTTCTTTGCACTTTGCACCAAGGTATCCATATGAAAATAGTACCTTGCTCTTTTCCTGTCTTTTGGGTGGTTGTAAAAACATTTTTTTCTTCCAGAGATCTAGTCTTCTTCAACATCTGTTCAATGCTTATGGAAGGTCTCCAAAAGTTGTCAAGCAGGTGCTGCCTTTTTTTTGCAACGTAGGTTGATTAATATTGACTAGTTAATACCTCACTGACTGCTCATCATGGTGCAAATTTGTGCAGTGTATCCATTGGCATATGCCCAACCTTATAAGAAACCTGGGGCCCTCGTGTCCTGAATTACTGAACATAATTCATAATCCACCTGAAGGCAGCGAACATCTTATTACCTTGGTACCATTTGGTTTCTGACTTCTCTTTGTAAATTATTCAATACTTCCTCTGTCCCAAAATAAATTAATTCCTAGAATCACCCTAAGTCTTAAATACTTTTAGTCTGACCAACTTTATAGGAAAGGTAACATCTATGACACCAAATAATTATATTATGAAAATATATTTCATGATGTATCTAGTGATATTAATTTGATGTCATAAATATTGGTGCTGTTTTCATTTGATAAAATTTAAAATATTGACTTTGAGCACCTCTAGGAGTTGATTTTAATTTGGGACAAAGGAAGTACAAATAGGTTCCATAAACTCATTGCTTGTTTTCTCATTTTGAAGACACTGCAAACATTGACTGAAGATTCAAATCCCTCAGCTGACCTAGTTGCTGCTGTTAAACAATTATATAATACCAAGCTGAAGGTATGCATAAATTCTGCTTGTGCTGTGTACTGCTTCTTATTCACTTGTTTGCACCTGCAACATGTTTGATGTCTCTTATTTAATGTGTTTGCTGAATCTTTTGACTTTCTCTGGCAGGATGCATCTATTCTGATTCCCTTACTGCCTTCATTTCCAAAGGAGGAGGTACATGCTTCAATCAGTATTTGCTCCAGGATTGATACACTTTCCTGTTTGATAGCGACTTTGGGTTATTTAGTGTAGGAAGAAGGATTGCGTATAATGTGTTGGATGATATTGCATTGAGCCTCTAGGAGGAATATATAGGAGTACATGACTTGGAGGGCAAGAAGCCTATCCTAGAGATAAGGAAGGTTACCCTAGATACAAGGAAGGTTATCCCAGGATTACAATCAATCCTAAACCAACCATATCGAGTTGCCTAATATACTCTTAACACCCCCCGCAGTCGTAGCGTAAGCAACACGAACGGACAGGCTGGAGAACAATGGAGATAATCACCCCACACAGTCGGAACACCGGTGCGAATGGAGTAGCCCATGCAAATGACAACCCTTTGTGCCGATAATGTCAAGGTGGCCGAGTGCAAGGGCGCCAAGCTGTTGTCGAGGTGCCGTGCGTCGGGTAGCTGTGGTCGATGTAGCTGTTGAGGACGTCAAAGAAGACAAGACTCACAAGTCGTAGGCGCAGGCGCAACACGCGGGAAGGCCCGCGGCGCGCCAAGAGGCGCCAGGGTGATGGTGGCGCAGGAGGGCACCATAGACGAAGATAGCGATGCAGTCGAGGCGGTCGTAGAGGAAGTAGTCGATGCCGAGGACGATGCTGTCAAACCGCCGTGGACGAGGCGTGCTCCAGTTTTGCCACACCTAGAATGCGTCCTAGACGAATGCACGTGCCGTTGTTGCCAGTACCGCACATACTAGGTAGAAGGCCCCAACCAAGTGTTAGTGTCTGAAGGGACCAACAGAGAAGACCTCCACGATGGTTGTGGTGCGGGATGGCGGGAGTGCCGTCACAGCTCACAGTTGTCAGAGCGAAGTTGACGGAGTAGTCGAGGATGAGACGACGACGCTGACAACAAGGTTGTGCTAGAAGAAGGCGAAGAGGTAGGTGTGGTGACGCATCGAGGATCCTGGAGTCGCGGCAGCGAGAGCCACAACACATAGGAAGAAGAGACTCGACGACGCCAATGGAGCGCGACGACGGCACTTGTCGGCGAAGAACTCGATAACAAACTTAATGCAGACCAACGATGGAGGGTGTCGACGCAGCATGTAGGTGCAACGCAGATCAATGGGTGTGCCGACGCAGCTCGCAGGTGTCGAACAACTTGTAGACCGTGTGCAGAGACGCGCACCAACGGAGTCGACGGCGATGTAGATGCAATGGCGGGGGCCGACGACAAACGACGACACTGCTGCCCGAAGAGGCGACGGATCAACAGGGACGACGACAAGCCATGCTGCTACCGAGGAGGCGCTGCAGCGGCAGAGTCGACGACATGCCACACTGCTGCCCGAGGAGGCCATGCAGTGGCAACCCTCATGCTTTTTTTTTTCTCGAACACGCAGGAGAGCTGCGCATCAATATATTAAGAAGAAAAAGGGGAAAAATACCCCGAAACAGACAGACCCACATACATACACAAACACACACACACACAACACACACACACACACCGAAACCACCTAGCCAGAAATAACAACTGGAAAAGGGGCAGGGACAGAGTGTTTGTCAGCTGACAAAAACTACACCACCCGTCTTTGAGCTAGGAGGTAAGAAAAACCCTTAGCCCCAGCCAAAGACCACAAGAAAGCTTCCTCCCTGGCCAACCGGACGACCCCCATCAAATTTGGATGGGAGCCATTGAAGACAACACCATTTCTATGTTTCCACAACATCCACGCGCCTAAAGCAACCAAGGAGTCAAAGCCCTTTTTACTCATTCCACCCAACCGAGCACTATTGAAGCACCACCAATGATCAAAATCATCCATATCCTGTCCTGGAAGGAAGTCCTGCAAACCATAAGGCCTAAGCAGCTCAAACCAGAAATGTCGCGCAAAGGAGCAGCCCACCAGCAGATGGTTGATAGTCTCTTCATGCTGATCACAGAGCGGGCAAAGAAGCGACTGAGTCAATCCACGTTTAGCCAATCTATCTGCTGTCCAACATTTGTTGTGAGCCACAAGCCATAGAAAAAACCGACATTTGCCAGGGGCCCAAGTCTTCCAAATTCGGTCAGCTTGCTTGAAAAGCACCGAGCCATGGAACATAGCACTGTAAGCGGATTTTGAAGAATAATCCCCAGAACTAGAAAACCTCCAAACATGACGATCTTGCACATTGGGCTGCAGCAAGGATCCTTCCAAAATCTCAGCTAAATCCAAAAACTGCCCCCAGAAAGCATAGGAAAGAGCTCCCTGAACATCTTGAACCCACCTCAAATTAGTCAATGCTTCCTTCACCGATCTACTTTTGGTAACCTTTCTAGGGATAGAGGCAAACACAGCCGGGGCAATCTCTTGGACGCAGTGCCCATGCAACCATTTATCAGTCCAAAAAAGCGTGTTTAATCCATTTCCAATTACAGTGAACACAGCAGAATTGAAAAGGCACACCACTTCCTTTGTGAAATGAAGCGGAAACGCAGCCCACGGCCTCCCTGGATCTGATTTCTGCAACCAAAGCCACCTGACTCTAAGGGCCCAACCAAACAGTTTTAAATCAAACAGACCAAGACCACCCAATTCTTTAGGACGAGTGACTTTACTCCAAGCCAAGGAACAGTGCCCTCCCTTGATTTCTTTCCTGCCTTTCCAAAGGAAAGCTCTCCTTAATCTGTCAATTGCCTTGATTGCCCAAGCAGGGAGATCCAGGGCCATAGCCAAATAGACAAATCTGGAAGTCATAACCGACTGAATATAAACAGCCCGACCAGCCTTGGTCATAAGCACCGCCTTCCAGCCAGGAAGCATGACTGCAATACGATCAATGATAGATTGCAATTGAGGCCTAGAAAGACGTTTTAAGGATAACGGAAGCCCAAGATATTTGCATGGGAAATTAGACAACTGGCAAGGTAAAGATGCCTGCACTGAAGCCAGAACTTCCTCATCACAATGAATTGGGAAAACATTGCTCTTCTGAATGTTGGTCTTCAGACCCGAGGCTTCACCAAAAAGATGCAAAATCCCCTTAAATACCTCAATATCAACCACATCCGGCCGAAGGAAAACAACCACATCATCCGCATATAAAGAGATCCGGTGGTGAAGAACTCTCGAAGAAAGGGGCTGGAGGACCCCTACCTCAGAGGCACGCTGCACCATAATATTAAGAACATCCATAACCAAGACGAAAAGCATAGGAGACAATGGGTCCCCCTGACGCAAGCCCCGCCGATGATAAATGACTTCTCCCGGGCATCCATTAAGCAAAATTTGAGTCGAGGAAGAGGACAGCAAACCGCAAACTACGTTGCACCAAATCTGCCCAAAACCCAGCTTGATGAGAACTTCAATTAAAAAAGCCCAGGAAACACTATCAAAAGCCTTAGAAATATCCAATTTGACCATGACACGGGGCTGTTTTTGTTGCTGCAAAAAGCGGGCAGTGTGCTGTACCAGCATAAAATTATCTTGAATAAACCTTTTCTTGATGAAAGCAGATTGATTAGGCGATACAATGTGCTGCAGCTTACAAGCCAACCTATTAGCCATAAGTTTAGACACCAGCTTAGCAAAACTATGAATGAGACTGATAGGTCTAAAATCTGTGACCTTGTCTGCCCCTTCCAATTTTGGAATGAGGGTGATGTAAGCAGAATTCAGGCAGTTCATGTTGGCAAACTTTCTGGCCCAAACACAGGAAATTGCAGCCATGACATCAATCTTGATTATGGACCAACAGACCTTGTAAAAACGACCTGTGAACCCGTCTGGCCCTGGCGCCTTATCCAGAGGAAGACTAATGATTGTATTCCAGACCTCATCCGCCGAGAAAGGGCTGTCAAGAGCCTCTAAATCAAACGTGGGAACTCCAAGCTGTTCCAAATCAACCGCAGCCCCTCTATTAATTGCAGAACCAAGCAGATTCAAATAGAAATCCCTGAACAAGTCCGCCTTCTCCTCCTGGGTAGTGAAAACCATTCCATCCTCTGAGACAATTCTAGGGATGAAGCTCTTAGCTTTGCGATACCTCGCATGAGAATGAAATAAAGCACTATTTGCATCCCCGTCCTTCAGCCAACAAATACGAGATCGCATCCGAACCAGAGAGCGCCATAGAGACGCAAGAGCAAGACTGTGCTGTTTTAGATTATTACGCAACCAAAATTCTTCGTGAGAAAGACTTCTGCTTTCCTGAGCAATGTCGAGTTGGTGGAGCAGCTCCTTGGCGAGACCAAGCTGTGATCTAATATGACCAACCTTTTTCTCGCCCCAACCTTGAAGAGCTTTAGCTGTGGCCTTGAGCTTCTTGGAGAGAGTGAGCAACGGACAATGACAAGCAGGGACAGCAGCCCATGCATCCTCAACAGCTACCAGAAACCCATCTAATTTTGTCCAAAAAGCTTCAAAATGAAACCGTGGCTTTCCATGCACAATATCCTTAAGCCCCAGAAGAAGCGGGCAATGGTCTGAATCGAAAGAGGCCGAACTTTGCAGCAGGGCCCAAGGAAACTGATCATCCCAATCCAAGGTGCAGAAAACACGGTCCAGTTTGACAAGAGTTGGGTTATGCTGCCCATTCGACCAGGTGAACTTACGCCCAACCAAAGGCAACTCCTTAAGAGCCAAGTCATCAATCCATCTCCGAAAATTATGCATCATTGGTCTATCCAGATTGGAATTATTCTTATCCTCATCTTTATAGACTAAATTAAAATCCCCAAGGACCAACCAGGGGCCAGAGCAGGAAGCACGAATATCTCTCAATTCTTGAAGAAAGGCAATTTTGTCCTGGTTGAGCTGGGGACCATACACACAAGTCAGCCACCACTCCACATCATCAACAGGATGAAAAAGAATTGACACTGAATGATCATCCACTCTAGAGACACCAGCCCAGTTTATATGATCCTTCCAAGCAACCAAAATGCCACCACTAGCACCAATCGAAGGGCGAAAGACAAAGTTGGCAAAATCTGGTCCAAGCATCCGGATAACCAAAAAACGAGAAATATCCTGCATTTTAGTTTCCTGTAAACAAACCACATCCACACCAGATGAAACGACCTCAGCCCTAACAGCATCCTGGCGAGCCGAGGCATTAAGCCCCCTAACATTCCATATGAGAATTTTTGACGGATCCATATAAAACTAGCTTAAGACGACCAACAAAACCGCAACCCGAGGAAGAGAAACCTTCCTCAAAGAGTAGCCTCCACAACCAACGTCTCTTCAGGTAGAGACCACCCAAAGAGAGAGGCAAGGGCTTGGATCTGCACCTGGGAAAGAGAATTGCTGAAAATGCTACTATATTCCTCCAGCGCCTCCTGACTCAGAGAATCCCCATCCTGTATCACTCCCAGTGTCTTCATAATGGTCTTCTTGCTTTTCTTGAAAGAGGAAAGGCGTTGGTGACACTCAACCCCGATGCCAGCAACACGCCTGCTACGCCTAGGAGTAGCCACCCGCCCCCCAGGCAGTTTTTTCTTTCTAGGGGGGTTGGGGGCAGGGTTCTCCAACACAGCAACGACCTCTTTGGTAATATTGGACAAGAACTCGGACACCCTTGAGGTTGAAACATTAACAGCAGCAGCCGGTGGTTGAGACGGAGAGCTCCCCAAGACTGTTTCCTCAACCCTCCTCGCTCCTCGGCGACGCCGAAAGTAAACTTGAATAGGTTTTGGGCGGAGGAGCAAGGGAGGGGAGGTGGCAGCCACAGGGGACTCCCTGGGAAGCAACACCTCGCAGTCAGCCACAGAGCCCAAATTTCCAGCCAGAGCACAAACCTGCTGACAGCCAATCTGATTGTGATCTTCAAGACATCCGTTCAATTGCCCAATGCCAGGGCCAGTAAGCACAGAAATCTGCCCAACCCCCTGCTGACTTCCAAACTGACAGAGTTCCTCAGTAAGCACAGAAATCTGCCCAACCCCCTGCTGACTTTCAAACTGACAGATTTCCTCAGGACACTCAATCAACTGTCCACTGCCTGGGCACTCATGCACAGAGAACTGACCACCCCCTTGCAAACTGGAGCACTCGGCAGAGACAGCGCAGGAAGAAACCACTGGACCGTGACCCTGGAGCTGGGCATCAACATCAACTTCTCTGAGCTCCACGTTGCTGAATTCCACCAGCACAGCCTCATCGGTTAAGACCTTAGAACAATCATTCGTTTGATCCCCATTACCTGCTCTAGGGCCAATCCGGTCATGAACTGAACGACGCTCCGAACGCTGACCCCTAACCTGATGTCCCTGAGCAAACGCATGGGAAGGCGAGATGAGACGCCTTCTACGCGGAGAGTGACCCTCATCGTCAGGATCCTCAGAGCGAAGAACAGAATCGGAGCCATCCTGCCGGAGAGTGATCGAGACCGCAAAATTCACAGTGTAAACCAGCACACGTTTTTCTGCAGGATCACCCTCAACAACAAAAGGAGGTTCTACAATCCAAAGCTCTTTAGAAGAAGGAATAGCAGAAGGGTCCAAACACCACGCGGAGCAGCGGAAAACAGCCACATCCTTCAGGTTCAAAGTATCAGGATGGACATTGTGTATCCACGCAAAAGGATTTATCAAATGATCCACAGTGCTTGTCTCCCAAGCATGTATAGGGATTCCTCGGATCTCAAGATTGATCAACACCGGGAGTAAGGCGCCCTTGGACTCCATGAGACGAGACCATTTCTTACACACCACAGAAAAAACCCCCCCTCTGAGAGTAGCCCATCTGCCAACCAGCTCCTCAACCTTATCACGATCAGGGAGGACAAGAATATAATTTGACGCTGAAACCCGCCGCAACACCAGAGAACTAGCATCCATTTCCAGCCTAGGGGCCAGCAGCTCAGCAATCTCCGAAGCCCGAACCGAAGACCGATCGCTGATCACAGTCACCATTACTGCGAATTGAAGATCATCCTCTGCTCTCGTCATTTGATGGCTCCAACCCAGGATACACGGAGGAACGTGGTGCACATGGGTAACCGAAACAGCAGTGGCCGCCATGCAGCCTGGACGATCCGAGGAAGATGGGGCTGGGACACCTGAAGGCCTTGCTCTGGAACGACGCTTCCTAACCCTCTTTTTCTTGGGGCGGACGTCGACCGGCAGGGGAGCACTGGAGATGCAACCAGCAGCATCATTCCCACTGGCCTGCGAAGGACTATCCCCAGACGCTCCCCCCCGGAGGAAGGCTGATGAGAGATACGTCTCCACATCTTCCCCGAAAGCTTGGACGTCGGCAACCGCTTCAGCACCGGACGGGAGGCTGGTGGGGTGATTCTCCTCCAGACCGAAGCTCTTGCCTCAGGTCGAGGAATACCGCCCCCACCGCAAGCGCCGGCCGAGACGTCCGAAGACGGGCTGATCCTCCTCCAGACCGAGCCCTTAGACTCAGGTCGAGAAGGATCACCGCACCCCGACGACGACCCGGCGGCTGAAATTCTCTGCCAGACAGGAGCACTGGCCCTCTCACACTTGTAGGAACGATGCCCAAGCTCACGGCAGCGGAAGCATCTAGTCTTCTTCAAACACTGGAAGGCGAAGTGGCCCTGGGCGAGGCAGTTAAAACATCGCCCGACGAGGTCCAACGGAACCGCCCTCAGACGTTCCAACTTCAAACGCTGCCTCTTCGAACGCCTGGATTCCACCACAGTCCAAACATCTTCGCAAGCATCCCGGGGGGCCGCCAGGCCAGGACGCGAAGACTTCACCGGACCGCACTTCTTCTTCTCCGGAGACCTCAGCGTTGGGACGGACGACACAGGATCGCCGCCTGCCACCGAAGCTAACACCACCGGCTGAACGGCCACCACGTCACGATAGAGTTTGTGAAGCGACAACCGCTGAGAGAGGCAATCCGAACCGCCAGCCGGCGGACTGTCCTGCCACCTCTCAAGTCGCGAACGACCACACGAGGCCCGCGTGGACTGGGTGGGGGAAGGCAGAAAGGATACCGACGCCGGGGAGGAAAAGGGGAGCTCCGTAGGGGTGCTGATGGTGGCCGCCGGGCCCGGAACAGACGCCGGCGTGGGGTTGGAGGGAGAGGAAGCGCCGGGAAGGGAAGGTGAAACGCCAGGAGGCGGACAGTCGCCAGGACGTGAAACGTCCGCCATCCTCGGGGGATTTGCTTGGTGAAGAAACTCGTGTCAGACGATAGACGTCATGGGAGGGTGAGGTCGCGCGCACGATCGGTTGGCCAGACCGACGGCGTGCGAGGAGAGGATGACGATGGTGATGTCGATGGCAGAACCTCCTGGTCAATAGTGGCGACGATGAACCAACAGAGATCGATGTGCCAGCGAAGAGGCGCAGAAACATCATGCGGGTGTCCCCTGGCACGCCGCTAGCCGTGCCATGCAGCACAGTCGGAGAAGATGAAGGGACTGGTGTTGTCGATGCCGATGTCGATGACGCACGAGCCGACAGGCGATGGAGACACAAACCCTATCACTGATCGGAAAATCGAAAAGACGCAGCAACAACAGATTTGGTACATCACCGGGGTACCCCAGCGGAGGGGAGGCCACCAGCGCGGGGGAGAAGACGAAGGGCGGCGCGGTGCTAAGGCCGCCGCGAGCGGAGCTGGCAGCGCGAAATCGGGGCGGAGCGAGACCTGGCTCGCCCTCCCCACGACGTGCCGATTCCGAGGACTGCCCAGTTGTGGTCTGGCCGGCAGCGAAGGTCGCATCCGCCTCCATGGCGGCGTGAGATGTTGCCGGCGGCGGGGATACAGCCGCCACCACGAGGACGTGCAATGGGCTAGATCTGGTTGGGGTAGTCGATGGGAAGGTGGACAGAGGCTGTCGACGGGGCCTTGATGGCGAGTTCTGATCTGGCGCTGTGCTTGACGACGCGACAACAAACATAGTGGATGAGATGGATCCTCGATCTGATCGCTTGGCAAAAAGGGGATTGAATCACCCTATCAGATGTCCTTTATGTGACCAGCAAGGGGAAACCCTGAACCACTTGCTTGTGAATTGTGTCTTCTCAAGGATTTTCTGGTACAACCTGCTAAGAAAGTTCGGGCTGCATAGTTTAGCCCCACAGCCAGATGCAGTCTCTTTTATGGATTGGTGGGAGATGGTTTCAGAGACAGTAAATGGTTTGGTCAGGGAAGGTCTTGACTCCCTCATCATTTTAGGGTCGTGGATGATTTGGAAGCATCATAATAGAGTCATTTTTGATGGAGGGTCTCCCAGCCTTCCTCTGATTATGGAGCATGCAGATGAGGAAAGAAGAGGCTGGGAAATTGCTGGAGCCAAAGGGCTCTCCTTGGCTGCCCCCTGCATAGGTTGTTGTAGGGAGTGTGTGTGGGTGTTTTTATGGATCCTTTCATGTACGAGTGTTACTGGCCTCCATAGGGAGTGCGTTGTTGTGTTTTTGGGTCTCTTAGACATTTCTCTCTCTCTTCTTAATATATATCTAAAACGCAGTCCTGCGTTTTTCGAGAAAAAAGATGGATGCTCGATGCATCCTACGAGGGGGCTGCCCCCCGGCGGAGAGCGATCTCCCCGGCGGCGGGGCGGAAGACGAAGACCAAGGGTTTGAACCTAGACTCATGATACCATGTAGGAAGAAGGATTGCGTATAATGTGTTGGAGGATATTGCATTGAGCCTCTAGAAGGAATATATAGGAGTACTTGACTTGGAGGGCAAGAAGCCTATCCTAGAGATAAGGGAGGTTATCCTAGATACAAGGAAGGATATCCCGGGATTACAATCAATCTTAAACCAACCATATCAGGAGTTGCCTAATATACTCAAACACTTAGATTGTGATAAATGTAAATTTATTTAGAAGTTTGAAGGCAGCGTCGAATGACAAATTTATCTGCTCATGATAAAATAAAAGTATGTTTCAGGTAATTTTGAGAAATCATTACTGATCTTATTGCAGTTTCTTTGTCGAATATTTCAGACTGATTTTAACAAATGCAATTATGTTATGTCCATCATGTTTTTAAGTTTTTTTCTGCGGTTCTCATCAATACAGATTTCAATCTGTTTTGGTTAATGATATAATTGACAAGATCTTTTATTGCACTTAACATTTTTTCTTATATACTGGCTCAGGTATTGCCTATATTTCCTAGGCTAGTTGATCTCCCGCTTGAGAGATTCCAAGACGTACTTGCTCGGATATTGCAGGTGATTCTATTGTGCTTATCGCAGTCCGTTGATAGTTTTGATCTGAAATTCTGAATCTAATGCACCATATTTATGTTTTCAGCATGGCTATTTATTTTTATGGTTGAGACAATGTTGCCCGTGTTTTATTGTAATAGGATGCACGCACAATCTATTTTTGAAGCAAGTCACAATTTTTTCTCTAATTTTTCGTTCTTTTACATTGGACAGGGAACTGCTCATACTGGTCCAGCATTGACTCCTGCTGAAGTTCTCATTGCAATTCATGATATTAACCCTGAAAAAGATAAAGTTGCCCTAAAAAAGGTAATGTCATTTACTATAATTGTTTTTAATATTTTCAGAATATTTTGACATGCTATACACGATTAACATGGCTTTGAGTACCTTGTATGTTGCACTACAACAACAACAAAGCCTTTTAGTCTCACCCAAGTTGGGGTAGGCTAGAAAAACAGGCTCGGCTCGTTTTAAAATATGTTGACCTCATATGCTGCGTGTCTTTTTGCCGAGCTCGAGTTTTTTTTTCAGCCCTACTTGACCTCATATGTTGCACTAGCATCCCAAAATGAGTTCTCGAGAGAAGCATATTTTGTTTTGGAACATTGTCTGAATTCCAGATTTTGTACCTTGCTGCATCCTCATGGATTTGTGTAAATGTGTGCCATGTGTTGTTATTTATTGCATGAATTTCTTCAGCTGCTGATGGAGACTCATTTCAGGTCACGGATGCTTGCACGGCTTGCTTTGAGCAACGCACGGTATTTACTCAGCAGGTTTTGGAGAAGTCACTTAATCAATTGGTACATACAATACCGCTGCTATTGGAGTTTTGCGTGTCTTTATTTTCATCTTGCCTAATAAGCTGAACTTTCTTGCAGGTTGACAGAATACCAATTCCTCTTCTTTTTATGAGAACAGTTATTCAAGCGCTTGATGCTTTTCCTGCTTTGGTATGCTGATTTTTATTGAGTTAATAAACAACGAATTTTATTTGTTTATATTTGTTGGTAAAAAGCTTGGTTGTAGTTCATCTATCCTTTTGTAATCAATGTGTCCAGACAACTCATTTTTGCCAGTTCACATAGTTTTTCGTTTTCCAAATTATTATAATTTGGCACATACGATCAGTTTGAAGAACTATTGTTTTTGTTCATCTGACCATTGTTACTTATTCAGGTTGATTTTGTCATGGGAATACTCTCCAGGCTCATCGATAAACAGGTCTCAAAATTTCTCGTGTATCACGCAGTCATACTTTATTGGGAGAATTATCCGTGGCACATTGACAAAGAGTGGTTTGAGCTGTAGGGCACTGAAAATAGCACTATTTAATGTTGGTTATTATCAGCAGCACACAACAATTAAAATTTCCATTTCCGGCAAGACTTGGTCTGCAAGATTTGCCCTGAAATAGAAATTTTAATTGTTGCGGTGTGCTGCTGATAATAACCAATGTTTCTCAGTGTTCCGGATAAATAATGTTGTTTCCAGTGTACCACAACTAAAACCAGGCCATAGATAATTTTTCCTACTTTGTTTTAGAACCTGTTTAATTCCTATGCTGTTATTGATTGAGCAAACAATAACCCATTGCTATATCAAAGCTTAACAAAATCCCATAAGGTTGTTTCTATTGGTATATTCTTAAAGTTATTTTGTGTCACTATATTCTTACCTAGCGAAAGAAGCTATACCATTCAAGTGTTCTAACTCAGGTGGTGTACGGTGTACCAAAGCTCAACCAAAATCTCAGTTGTTTCTGTTGCTATATATTTACCTCGTGAAAGAAGCTAGGTTAACATATATATACGATACAATTGGAGTGTTCTACCTCATTTAATGTGCAGTTTACTTTTTTATATATGAAATTTGTGAAACCTCATATAGCTATTGTGCCTTGTTTAGCTGATTAATTATCATTGATGCATGCTGATATAGCACATAGTTTGATTTTTTTTTTGGGTACACACAAAACAAATTATTCTTGTTTAAGATCGCAAAGAAACTAAGGAAGGCCATTTAGTAGGTTTCCTGTTCTCACTTATTGTCTCATTGAGCTCTGAGCCATTGGATTTATTTTTCTTGCTGCAGATATGGAAAATGCCGAAGCTCTGGGTTGGGTTTTTAAAATTGTCATTCCAGACTCAGCCACGTTCTTTTGATGTCTTATTACAGGTATACCTTGTTATGCAACTGAAACATTCATGTATATCCATTATTCAGTTTTACTGATATCCGTTCATTCTGCTACATGTAGCTACCCCCACCACAACTTGAATTTATGTTGAATAAATATCCCAATCTTCGGACACCTCTTTCTTCCTTTGTTAATCAGCGGAATATGCATAACACCTTGCCCAGGTACCTTTACAATATTTATTTTAGTGTTACAAGCTTACTCATTTTTCATACATCCTTTTGATGGATTGAGATATTCCAGCCTCTAGTTAAGGTGCTATAAACTCAGTCACCCACACTATTATCGGCTTTGTTTTTATTGGTTTGCTGTGTAAAATTGCTGAAAATGCAAATTGCGGGTGGTAGTGCTGCTGTTATTGATAAGTCAAGGCCCTTAGAGAGGGGAACTACTACTATACAGGGTGCAAGCATGCCTCCTGATCCTTTAGATCATAATCTAACCGTAGATGATGTACATCCAAAAACTCTAAGATGGTCATAGCGAGGAGTTCCAAAAAGAACTTCACCAGGAGTTTTCCTGAGAGTTTTGATGGTGGTTGTCTATTGATGAGGTAGACAACGGTAGACACTGCTTCACACCAAAAATGCGAGGGAACAAAAGAAGTTTTTAAAAGGGTGTGAGCAGTTTCTATGACATGACAATGCTTGTGTTCAACAACACCATTTTGAGGATGTGCACTAGGGCACGAAAGCTGAGCAAGAGTACCCTTTGAAGTTAGAAATTGTCGAAAAGAATTGGATAAATATTCACCACCAGGATCAGAGCGGAAAATCTTAATAGGAGTATAAAACCGGGTGTGAATCATGCGAGCAAATGACCTATAGATAGAAAGCAACTCAGAACGACGTTTCATGAAATAAATCCAAGTATAACAAGAATGATCATCAACAAAAATAATATAATATTTATTTCCACCTTTGAAACCAAAGGAGCTGGGCCCCAAACATTAGAGTGAACAAGATCAAATAGTGTAGCAGAACGAGTCACTGGTAAAATAAGGAAGTTGTATTTGTTTTCCAAGAAGACTACCCTTACAATGAAAGCTAGACTCAGATGACGTATGGCCTAAACAACCTGATTTGATTAAGGTGGATAAACGCGAGCAACACAAATGACCTAGACGTGATTCTATTGGGCGAAAGAGGCAGCACGAACTGAGGATGCAGAAAGCACACGGGCTGTAGATGATGAAGTGGACAAAGAAGGCGCAAGCTGTCGAGGATGTGGAGGCGAGGATTAGTGCTATGACAACGGCCAGTCCCAATTACAGCCCTTGTGCGACGATCCTGTACAAAACAAGATGAGTCATCAAATCCAACAAAGCAATTGTGGTCTGTAATTTGTCCAACTAAAAGAAGATTCATGGACAACTCAGGGACAAAAATATATTAGGAACAATAAACTGAGGAGTGCAAAGAGAACCCTTGTGGGTTATATGGCATAAAGTACCATCTGTGGTATGAACAAAGGCATTTTTTATGACAGGTGTAGAAGAGACTAACAGTGACTGATCAGATGTCACATGAAAGGAAGCCCTTGAGTCAAGAGCCCAAGACGATGGCGAGGCTGTAGTTGGTGAAGTAGATGCAATAGCAACTGAACCTCTAGTTGTAGAACCTGTGCCACGACCACGAGCTGCCCGTCATGTACGAAACTCGGCCAACTTCTCTGGAAATTTAACAAAACAATTTTCAGACCGATGGGTGTTCTTGCAACGCTCACAAGGTACTGAGGAATAACTCCTTACCACATAGGACTTCTGAGCAGCAGCCAACACACTGTGAGAGCTAGAACAAGCAGCATAAGACAATGCTTTGAGGCCGAGTCTCTTCAGCAAGTAGTTCATACAATGCCTTTGCCATTGTGAGAGTATCAGAACCGTGGAGCAGTCGTGCACGAAGAGAGTCATATTCAGTTCGAACCCCCATAACAAATCTGTATGTAAAGAACTTTTCAACAAACTGATGAGCCGGACATGGATTAGTTGCACAGGTTGGCACAATAGATAGCAAAAGAACTCATCAAACGATCAAAAGAAGAATAGTACTCATCATTAGTCATATCATTCTACTCGATAACATATGTTTGCTGCATAATAGTGTGTAAGAGAGCACTACTGTCCTGACCAAACCGGCCCTTCAAATGAGACCAAATAGCTTTAGCAGTGGTTAACTTGGACAAGGTCATAATCATGGATGGTTTACTGCTATTAACTATGGCAGCCATCACCTTGCCATCATTGGTCTGTCAAGTTTTAACGTCTGCAGGATTTTTACGATCCTCACGTAAAGCAAGAGGATCATCAGTTAAGTGAAAAAGCAGGCCATGGCCACGTAGAGCAGTATGAACACAAAAAGCCCACTCTGGATAATTCTGACCATCAAGGGTGATATTAACCACAAATAGCATTGACTGACATGATGATCGATTGATATGGTGTACAAAGGATGTAGACTAGTGAATAATGCAAACCAGTGAAGAGGTAACCTTCTCTGTTCCAAAGCTGACCCTCAGGCGGGAACTGTGCGGAGGGGCATTGATCTAGTCAGTCTGGAACGGACGACGTGCGGATCCTAGGCGGGCAGGTCCAACGCAGACGGTAGATGGCGGACTAGGCTGGCTGGAGGCAGTCTCAGATCCGGCCCAGAAGGGCAGGCAACGGTCCAGGCAGACAGGTCTTGGTGGATCCGGCCGAACCGACGTCCCTGACACGGCTAACTAGAGGTGGGCGCGGATCCGGCGCGATTGGGCGTGGATTAGATGTAGCGGACTGGAGGCGGCATGGATCCGGTGCGGGAGCACGCAGGCGGACTTGAGATGGCGCGGATCCGGCGTGGGCGGCCGCCTGACAAGGCTAGGGAGAAGAGGCCGTGACGGCGGCCTGAGAAGGGCGGTTTGGAAAAAGAGATTAGGCCCTACCCCCCTAACCTGCTTTGGTACCATGTCAGTTGTCACTAACCTTGGATTAGAGACTGCAATTAGTGCTTAGGACTTGGTAGAATATATATAGGCACAATAATATGGACCATTATGGGCCTTAACAGATGCAACCATAGTTTGTTAGTTTTTTTTATAAAGTTGTGTGGGCTGGTGGTGGAGGGATTTAAGTGTTAAATGATATAGGTTGGATTATGATTTAAAGATCTAGAAGACTCGCTTGCACACTTGCAACTAAGATCTGTTTGCACAACAGTTGTTCCCCTTAGAAAGATCCTTTGATGTTCTAAGTCTGGAATCTATGGTATCCTATTTTTTTATTCAAACATCATTCTTTGGTTTAAGCACACAAATATAGAAGTGATTCCTAATTTTCTTTGCAAGAAACAATTCAAAATTGTAACAAATATCACATCGAGCATTACACATGTTATACTGCCAGTGCCAACTTCATATTGTGTGCCCTAATGATTTCAAACTGTGTCGTGTTACTTCTAGTTACTCCCTTTTTTTAGTTATTTCAGTATTCCATCAATGAAGTGATCAATAGTATCATAGTTGTTGGCTTATTGCATTCTTTGTGTTCTTATATCTGACGTGCCTTGTGCGGTGTTTCCCATAATTGCAGACAGATTTTGAACATTCTGGGTATTTTTAGTGAAACACAGCAGGCACCAATGGCATTTGTGACAGCTACATTACAAACAGCGGATGCAACCACCTCTCTTCCTGGTGCAACCCTGATGTGAATATAATGTGGAAGCCATCAGATGCAAGAAAGGTCGATGCACATACAGATCTTTGTAGACATTAGTACGCAGAACAGACAGATCTGTGTCAATGAAGATTGCCGCCCCTCTGATGTATACTATTTTGCAATGACGGGTTGATTATAAGCTACTCCGCATGGAGAAAGAGATGTTGACAGAAGCCACCGAGGTGATTGTATGGCGTGAGATCCTATCTGTGTCCTGGAGATTGGAGAGTTTGCTCCAGCGGAACGGAAGTCATCCAACTTGTATAGTAGCTTTACTGTTGTGGCAAAATGTAGTCCCGTCGTCGTGGTCCTGGGAGTCTGGCCCTTGCAGGCAGAGACGAAGAAGACGCAAGGAGGATGATTACAGAAGTCCATATTACCCCATCTTAACTGTTTTTCTAAAAGTCAGATTACAGCTGCTGCATTCCTTTTATAGGGAGCAGGCATTTGACCGATTTAGTCTAACCATTGTTGTAACAACTTCTGTACATTAGTTAATTGAGTTTTGCTGCTAGTGTTAGCAAACACGTAATCGCTGTCGTTAGCAATTTCCTGCGGTAACATGGTAATCAAGGAAAATATTTTACATCGGGTCAATGCATCATATTTGTTTATTTCTTTGATTTCATTTTCCGGTAGGTTTCATTGGAGTTTGTAATGATCCAAATGACCACTAGTAAGTTAATAATCAGCATTACACGAGCTACATCTACTGGACGTGAATAGCATGTTATTTGATGTTTGGTTCACATATTTGAAACATAATAAGTAATACATATTTGTAACATAATAAGTAATTGATAACGTTAAAATATGTTTGAAGTCCACCTGTAATTAGATATTACACTAGAAATAGATATTGATCTATTCAAACTTATTACTACTTTGAGTGTGAATCATTATCATTATTATTTATATTACATTTTGTGTATTAAACAACATCTAAATGTTAGAGCTTGACCTAGTTTACGCGCATCTATGTGCAAGTTTCCCTATGGCTCTACTTTTTTGTAGTGATTTAATTTAATGGATATTAAACATGTGACATGCATCGAATTCTTCCACAAGTTTCTACCGTAGTATGACAAGAGCGAAACATGTATGTATGTTCCTCTCTCGGTCGTCTCATCTAACAAATTGTATCAACACTTTTGCAAACCCCCCTATATTTCTTGTTATCAACCTACGGTCATTTTATAGTCGAACACAAGCAAATATGGATTAATTGTATATATGCCACTTAACTTTTACAAAATAAACTAGTTTCTAATTTTTGGAAAATTTGAGTGCCATGTTTACAATTAACTAATCAAACGATAAGAATTTTGGAATGGGGAAGTTGCACGTGTTTGTTGCTGTTGCGGGGGCGTTGATTTCGTAACTAAGCATGTCACTAATCAGTTGATTTGCAACATATTCGATCCGATCTCATTCGTTGTCCATCGCCAGTCTAGACCTCGGTCAGCTAGCCAATAAGAATGTTAGAATATCGTTAGGGTTTTGGGTTGGTCCTTGTGTATTTACATGTATACCACTTTGTGTAATGGGCTTGACTCAACTTTTGGCTTATATATATATATATATATATATATATATATATATATATATATATATATATATATATATATATATATATATATATATATATATATATATATATATGCACTCTCAACCCTGATTAGAGTTAGGATTTACCACATGGTATAAAGCCAGTTTTTTGCTCTCGCTCCCTCCACCCAAAGACACCGGGTTGCTTCCCCCAACCTTGCGTGCCGGACACCCACGGGCGCCACCCCTACCTCGGATCCCCCCACCGCCGTTTGGATCTCGACTGCACAGTCCAAATCCTGTCTGCTGTGGCGTCGTGCTACCACCGATGCCTGCTCTGCACCTTGCCCTCGGCCAGGACCAGTGCGCCTTCGCCCAGGCCAGCAACTCGCCCCGCATAGATGCCCCCAGTCTTGCCGCCTCTCTAGTTGTGCCGCCCTTCCTTCCCCTCCCCGTCCCTCTCCTCCAACGAGGACGCTGCTCTAGCTGGACGGGTCGCCCCCTGTGGCTCCACCTCCCTTCGCACTGCTGGACATGACGCTCCTTATGGCTCCGCCTTTCGTCACACCGTCGGTCGCGCCGCACCTTGCATTGTCGTCCATATGCCACCATGTGGCCCTTGTCGCGGTCCTCCCCGTCGTGGCCCTCCCCGGTGGCCCTCATCAAGGACCTCCCCGTCGTGGCTTGCCCTGGCCTCTAGCAGCGCTACCGGACTGCCGCCCCATCGTAGCTCGCATCTAGGCCACCGACCTTGAAAGTCACCTAGAGGGGGGGTGGTGAATAGGCGAAACCTGAAATTTATAACTTTAAACACATACTACAAGCCGGGGTTAGCGTTAGAACTAAATTCAAGTCCGAAGAGAGGGAAAACAAATCAAACAAGAAATAAGGCGAGTGAACACGATGATTTGTTTTACCGAGGTTTGGTTCCAAAGAACCTAGTTCCCATTGAGGAGGTCACAAAGGCCGGGTCTATTTCACCCTTCCCTCTCTCAAACGGTCACTTAGACCGAGTGACCCTTCTTCCTTAATCTCACGGGTCACTTAGACCCCGCAAGGACCACCACACACTTGGTGTCTCTTGCTTCGCTTACAAAGCACTTGAGAATAAGAATGGAAAAGAAAAAAGGCCAAGCCAAGCAACAAGAGCAACAAAAGAACACAAAACACTCTCTCTCAAGTCCCTAATGGAATTGAGTTGATTTGGAGGCTTAGAGAGGATTCAATATATTTGATGTGTCTTGGAGTGGAGTCTTTTGATCTTGTATTGAATTAGATGTTTGGAATGCTTGGATGGATATGAATGAGGTGGTTGGGGGGGTATTTATAGCCCCAACCACTTCCATAGCTGTTGGTGAAGGCTACTGGCGATGGGCGCACCGGACAGTCCGGTGCACCACCGGATAGGCACTGTTCCTTGTCCGGTGCGCTACCACGTCACCCAATCGTTAGGGTTCTGAGCAAGACAACCGTTGGAGCTTTTGTCTTCTAGCTGCACCGGACAGTCCGGTGCCCCTCTGACTTCGCTGCTCTAACTTCTGCGTGGCACTGTGCTGCACTGTTCATCCTGTCAGTTGACCGTTGGCGCACAGAGAGTCGTTGCTCCGCTGGCTCACCGGACAATCCGATGAATTATAGCAGAGCGTGCCCTATAATTCCCGAGAGTGGCTGGTTTGGAATTGTACGGCCCTAGTGCACCAGACACAGTCCGGTGCGCCAAATTCCAGCACACTCTAAGTCCTTTGCTCCACTTAAATTGTGTCCCTAACTTGATTTCTTTCTTGGTTTGTGTTGAACCTTATGCACATGTAATAGATGAATTCTAGACAAACTAGTTAGTCCATGCCAACATAAACTAAAGCAAATATAAAGTGTAAAAATGTAACTAGTTTGCAATTGAGATGATAGTGCATAGGTTACTTGGAATTAAACCAATTGAAAGTCTCACTAAGTATGAATGGATTGCTTTTCTTTTATTTAACATTTTGGACCACTTTTGCACCATATGTTTGTTTTTGCAAAACTTTTGGAAAATCTTTTCGAATTCTTTTTGCAAATAGTCAAAGATATATGAATAAGAATGCAAGAAGCATTTTCAAGATTTGAAATTTTTCCCCCTGTTTCAAATGCTTTTCCTTTGACTAAATAGAAAACTCCCCCTGAATGAAATTCTCCTCTTAGCTTTCAAGAGGGTTTTGAAACAGAAACCAATTTTGAAATTTTATTTTCACAAATCAAGTGAAACATAGATACCAATTGATAACTCTAGAGAATACATCAATTGAAAAATTCATTTAGAAAATTTTGAAATTGGTGGTGGTGCGGTCCTTTTGCTTTGGGCTTAATATTTTCTCCCCCTTTGGCATTAATTTCCAAAAACAGAAAACTTGAGAGCCCTTGAGTATTTTCTCCCAATTGATAAAGTAAGTATGAGTGAAGAGTCATATCATTGAGAGTTTGCGGAATACCGGCAAAGGGTAAATAATACCGTTAGAGTTGAGTGGAAGCGTTGTCTTTGCCGAATACTCCATTTCCCTTTCAATCTAAGACTAATCATAGAAATATACTTGAAAGCACATTAGTCTTAGCCTCGGCACAAAAAAGAGTAAGAAATATGCATTTGTGCCAAATGAAAGAGATATGATCAAAGGTATATAAAATAGCTATGTGTGCAATGTTTCAATCAAAATTCCGAGAATCAAGTATATTTAGTTCATTCCTAAGTTTGCTAAAGGTTTTCTCATCTAGTGGCTTGGTAAGGATATCAGCTAATTGGTTTTGGGTATTGACATAGGCAATTTCGATATCCCCCTTTTGCTGGTGATCCCTCAGAAAGTGATACCGAATATCTATGTGCTTAGTGCGGCTGTGTTCAATGGGATTATCTACCATGTGGATTGCACTCTCATTATCACATAGGAGAGGGACTTTGCTCAATTTGTATCCATAGTCCCTAAGGGTTTGCCTCATCTAAAGTAATTGCGCACAACAATGTCCTGCGGCAATGTACTCGACTTCGGCAATGGAAAGAGCTACTGAGTTTTGTTTCTTTGAAGCCCATGACACCAGGGTTCTTCCCAGAAATTGACAAGTCCCTGATGTGCTCTTCCTATCAATTTTGCACCCTGCCCCATCGACATTGAAATATCCTATTAAATCAAATGTGGATCCCCTGGGATACCAAAGCCCAAACTTAGGAGTGTAAACTAAGTATCTCATGATTCTCTTTACGGCTCTAAGGTGAACTTCCTTAGGATTTGCTTGAAATCTTGCACACATGTATACAGAAAGCATAATATCCGGTCGAGATGCACATAAATACAGTAAAGATCTTATCATCGACCGGTATACCTTTTGATCTACGGATTTACCTCCCGTGTCGAGGTCGAGATGCCCATTGGTTCCCATGGGTGTCTTGATGGTTTGCCATCCTTCATTCCAAACTTCTTAAGTATGTCTTGAATGTACTTTGTTTGGCTAATGAAGGTGCCATCCTGGAGTTGCTTGATTTGAAATCCTAGAAAATATCTCAACTCCCCCATCATTGACATCTCGAATTTTTGAATCATGATCCTACTAAACTCTTCACAAGAGGACTTGTTAGTGAAAGGGAAATGTGCCTTTGGGCAATTTCAATAATGTTTTGGTGATTAAGTGCCCAACACGTTTAATTAAGTTCTCATGTGCCAAGTAAAGAGAAAAGTGCAAATCAAAGAGAAAGGTACGTTTCTAGACTTAGTACATTGTTTTGAGTACTATTGTGTTTTGTCTAAGTGCTAGAAATAGTGAGAAAAGAATTGGAAAAAGAGGTGGCTGTGAGCAGCCAACTTCAGCTCGGCTTGGCACACCGGACTGTCTGGTGGTGCACCGGACAGTGTCCGGTGCGCCAGGCTAGTCCGCGTGAAAAGGCCGCTCTCGGGACTCGACGGCGGCGTACGACTATAATTCACCGGACTGTGCGGTGAGTCGTCTGCGGCGATCTCGTCGCTCTTGGGAAAAGGATCAGCGACGTACGGCTATAATTCACCAGACTGTCTGGTGGTGCACAGGACTATCGGTGAGCCAACAGTCGGCCGCGCAATCTTCACGTGACACGTGGTCGCGCCAACGGTCGGTTGGGCACACCAGACTGTCTAGTGTGCACCGGACACTGTCCGGTGCACCATCCGACATCGAGGACCAACGGTCGGATGTGCCAGAAATGGAAGGAGATCACGCACCAGACAACTACAGGGACTGTCCGGTGGTGCACCAGACTGTCCGGTGCACCACCCGACAGAAGGCAAGTCTGGCCTTCCAAGTTGGCCTCCAACGGCTCCTAGCTGCCTTGGGGCTATAAAAGGGGTCCCTAGGCGCATGGAGGAGTCACCCAAGCATTCACTAAGTATTCTAAGGCATCCAGACTCTGCTCCCGCGCATTCGCTTTGTTGTGTTAGAGATTTGAGCTCTATTCGAGTCAAGGACTCCTTGTGTTGTCATTTGAGCTCGAGTCTTCACTTGTGTGCGTGGGTGTGTTGCGTATTTGAGTCTTGTGTGTGTTGCTTCTCCCAACCTTACTCTGTGCCTTCATTGTGATCTTTGTTGTAAGGGCGAGAGACTCCAATTTGTGGAGATTCCTCGCAAATAGGAACAATCATCTAAAGGAAAAACTGTGGTACTCAAGTTGATCATTAGATCACTTGAAAGGGGTTGAGTGCAACCCTCGTCCATTGGGACGCCACAACGTGGAAGTAGGCAAGTGTTACTTGGCCGAACCACGGGATAAAAAATCGCGTGTCTTGTGTTGCTCTCTCTGTGATTGTTTGTGTTCACAAGCACTCGCTTCAAGCTACTTAGCCGTTCTAACACTTATAACTAAGTTTTGTGGCTATTAGTGTTTGATTTTATAGGATCACCTATTCACCCCCCTCTAGGTGCTCTCAATTGGTATCGGAGCCGTTCTCTTCACTTAAGGGACTAATCGCCCGAAGAGATGGATCCTAAGAGAAAAGGGATGGTGATCAACGACAAAGAGAAGGAGTCCATCTTCAACGAGCCAAGAGATGACAAGCCCACTGACTCAGGCTCGAGTCATAAGAAGAAGGACGAGAAGAAGAAGAGGCGCATCAAGAAGATAATCTACTACGACAGCGATGCATCTTCTTCTTCACCAAGAGACGACGATGATGACGATTCCTCGTCAAAGAAAAAGTCGGTTAATCAAAACTACTCTTTTGACTATTCTCGCATGTCGTACAATTCGAATGCACATTTACTTTCTATTCCTCTAGGAAAACCTCCACACTTTGATGGAGAGGACTACTCATTTTGGAGTCATAAAATGCGTAGTCATCTATTTTCTCTCCATCCTAGCATTTGGGAAATAGTGGAAAATGGAATGCATTTTGATAGTACGGATAACCCTGTGATTATCAATGAGCAAATTCATAAGAATGCATAAGCTACTACTGTGCTGTTAGCATCTCTTTGCAGGGACGAGTATAATAAAGTAAGTGGCTTGGACAACGCCAAGCAAATCTGGGACACCCTCAAGATCTCACATGAGGGAAATGATGCTACAATGATTACCAAAATGGAACTGGTGGAAGGCGAGCTAGGGAGATTCACCATGATCAGGGGAGAAGAGCCAACACAAACCTACAATAGGCTCAAGACCCTGGTCAACAAGATTAGAAGCTATGGAAGCACAAGATGGACGGACCACGACGTCGTCTGACTCATGCTCAGGTCCTTTACAGTTATTGACCCCCCATCTTGTGAATCTTATCCGTGAAAATCCCAGGTACACAAAGATGACGCCCAAGGAAATACTCGGAAAATTTGTAAGCAGGCGCATGATGGTTAAGGAGGCAAAGTATGTAGATGACGCCTTAAACGACCCTCTGCCTGTATATGAGCCGCAGCCCGTTGCGCTCAAGGCAACTAGCAGCAAGGAGGCACTACCAAGAAAGGTAGCTTAAGTGGAGGCTGCCGGCCTCAACGAAGATGAGATGGCGCTTAAAGGACTTAAAGGACGCAAGGAGTACCCCAACAAGAACAAAACAAGGGGAAAGTGCTCCTGCTTCAAATGTGGTAAGACTGGTCACTTTATTGCAAATTGTCCCGATAATGATAGTGACCAGGGACAAGAAAAGAGCGGGAAGGAGAAAAAGAACTATAGGAAGGCTAAGGGCGAGGCACACCTAGGAAAGGAATGGGACTCGAACTGCTCCTCTTCCGACTCCGACGACGAAGGACTCGTTGCCTCAGCCTTCAACAAGTCTTCTCTCTTCCCCAACAAATGCCATACATGTCTTTTGGCCAAGGAAAAGAAGGTACATGTTCGAGATACCCCTAAGTACACTACTTCTAGCGATGATGATTCTTCCGATGATGAAGTAGATTACTCTAGTTTATTTAAAGGTTTAGATAGAGCTAAAATAGAAAAGATTAATGAATTAATTTATGCTTTAAACGAAAAGGATAGATTGTTAGAAAAACAAGAGGATATTTTATATGAGGAACATGACAAATTTGTTAGTGTGCAAAAATCCCTTGCCTTAGAAATAAAGAGAAATGAAATGTTATCCTCTGAATTATCTGTTTGCCATGAATCGGTCTCTAGTTTAAAAAGCTTAAATGATGAACTAAAAGCTAAGCTAGAAGAAGTCAACAATACTAGTTCATGTGTAGAGCATGTTGTTATATGTAATAGATGTAAGGATTTTGATGTTGATGCTTGTGATGAACACCTTATTTCTATTACCAAATTAAATGACGAGGTGGCAAGTCTTAATGCTCAACTTAAGACTTGCAAAATTAATTTTGATAAATTAAAATTTACTAGGGATGCCTATACCATTGGTAGACACCCCTCAATTAAGGATGGGTTGGGTTTTCGAAAGGAAGCCAAGAACTTAACAAGCCAAAGGGGTCCCATTCCCAACAAGGAGAAAGGGAAGGCTCCTATGGTTAATAATCCTTAAAGGAACCATGCTTTTATTTATGATAGGAAGATTGCTAATCATGCTCATTACAATAGGAGTTATGATCATGATGCTTCTAATTCACATGCTATTTTGCCTCTAGTTCTACTTTTGTTCATGGTAGAAGTAGGCCTAGGAGAAATCATGTTGTGCATCATGTGCCTAGGAAAATGTGCAATGAATCTACTACTATTTCCATGCTTGCAACACTTCTTTTGTTCTTTCATGTAAGAATGCAAAAGTAGTGGCTAGGAAATTGGGATCCAAATGCAAGGGAGACAAAACTTGCATATGGGTTCCAAAAACTATTGTGACTAACCTTGTAGGACCCAACAAGAGTTGGGTACCTAAAACCCAAGCTTAAATTCCTTGCAGGTTTATGCATCCAGGGGCTCAAGCTGGATTATCGACAGCGGATGCACAAACCACATGACGGGGGAGAAGAAGATGTTCATCTCCTACGTCAAGAACAAGGATTCCCAGGATACGATTATCTTTGGAGATGGGAATCAAGGCAAGGTCAAAGGTTTGGGAAAAATAGCCATCACAAGTGAGCACTCTATTTCAAATGTATTTTTAGTAGAGTCATTAGAATACAACCTCCTGTTTGTAAGTCAATTGTGCCACATGGGCTACAATTGTTTGTTTACAAATGTTGATGTATCTGTCTTTAGAAGGAGTGATGGTTCATTAGCATTTAAGGGTGTATTAGACGACAAGCTCTATTTAGTTGATTTTGGAAAGAGAATGCCAATCTAGATGCATGCTTAATGGCTAAGACTAGTATGGGCTGGCTCTGGCATCACCGTCTAACACATGTTGGGATGAAGAACCTTCATAAGCTTCTAAAGGGAGATCATGTGCTAGGACTAACCAATGTCTGTTTTAAGAAAGACAGACCTTGTGCAGCATGTCAGGCAGGAAAACAGGTGGGAAGCACTCATCACAGCAAGAATGTGATGACAACATCAAGACCACTGGAGCTTCTTGACATGGATCTTTTTGGACCCGTTGCCTACCTTAGCATCGGGGGAAGTAAGTATGGTCTTGTAATTGTTGATGATTTTTCCCGCTTCACTTGGGTATTCTTTTTGCAGGATAAATCAGAAACCCAAGGGACCCTAAAGCGCTTTCTAAGGAGGGCTCAAAACAAATTTGAGCTCAAGGTGAAAAAGATAAGAAGCGACAACGGGTCCGAATTCAAGAATCTGCAAGTGGAGGAGTATCTTGAGGAGGAAGGCATCAAGCACGAGTTCTCCGCTCCCTACACACCACAGCAAAACGGTGTGGTTGAGAGGAAGAATAGGACGCTTATCGACGTGGCAAGAACGATGCTTGGAGAGTTCAAGACGCTCGAGCGGTTTTGGTCGGAAGCTGTGAACACAGCTTGCCACGCTATAAACCGACTCTATCTGCATCGCCTTCTCAAGAAGACCTCCTATGAACTCCTTACCGGTAACAAACCTAATGTTTCTTACTTTCGAGTATTTGGGAGCAAATGCTACATTCTGGTAAAGAAAGGTAGACATTCTAAGTTTACTCCCAAGGCAGTAGAAAGGTTTTTACTAGGGTATGACTCAAATACAAAGGCGTATAGGGTCTTCAACAAATCTTCAGGATTGGTTGAAGTCTCTAGCGACGTTGTATTTGATGAGACTAATGGCTCTCCAAGAGAGAAAGTTGATCTTGATGACATAGATGAAGATGATGTTCCGACGGCCGCAATGCGCACAATGGCGATAGGTGATGTGCGACCGCAGGAACAACAGGAGCAAGATCAGCCATCTTCCTCTACAATGGTGCAACCCCTAACTCAAGATGATGAACAGGTACATCAAGAGGAAGGGCATGATCAAGGGGGAGCACAGGAAGATCAAGTGATGGAGGAAGAAGCACCATAGGCCCCTCCAACCCAAGTCCGAGCAACGATCCAAAGACATCACCCCGTCAACCAGATTCTGGGTGACATCAGCAAGGGAGTAACTACTCGCTCAAGATTAGCTAACTTTTGTGAGCATTACTCGTTTGTCTCTTCTATTGAGCCTTTCAAGGTAGAAGAGGCCTTGCAGGATCCAGACTGGGTGTTGGCCATGTAGGAAGAGCTCAACAACTTCAAGAGGAATGAAGTTTGGAGCCTGGTGCCACGTCCAAAGCAAAATGTTGTGGGAACCAAGTGGGTGTTCCGCAACAAACAAGACAAGCATGGGGTGGTGACAAGAAACAAGGCTCGACTTGTGGCAAAAGGTTATGCCCAAGTCGCAGGTTTGGATTTCGAGGAGACTTTTTCTCCTGTGGCGAGGCTAGAGTCTATTAGAATATTATTAGCCTATGCTGCTCACCACTCTTTCAGGTTGTTTCAAATGGATGTGAAGGGCGCCTTCCTCAACGGGCCAATCAAGGAGGAGGTATACGTGGAACAACCCCCTGGCTTTGAGGATGACAGGTATCCCGACCACGTGTTTAAGCTCTCTAAGGCGCTCTATGGACTTAAGCAAGCCCCAAGAGCATGGTATGAATGCCTTAGAGATTTCTTAATTTCTAATGCTTTCAAGGTTGGAAAAGCCGATCCCACTCTTTTTACTAAGACTTGTGATGGTGATCTTTTTGTGTGCCAAATTTATGTCGAGGACATAATATTTGGTTCTACTAATCAAAAGTCTTGTGAGGAGTTTAGCAAGGTGATGACACAAAAGTTCGAGATGTCGATGATGGGCGAGTTAACCTACTTCCTTGGGTTCCAAGTGAAGCAACTCAAGGACGGCACCTTCATCTCCCAAACGAAGTACACACAAGATCTTCTCAAGAGGTTTGGGATGAAGGACGCCAAGCCCGCGAAGACACCAATGGGAACCGACAGGCATGTTGACCTCAACAAAGGAGGTAAGTCCGTTGATCAAAAGGCATACCGGTCTATGATAGGGTCATTGCTTTATTTATGTACTAGTAGACCAGACATTATGCTAAGTGTATGCATGTGTGCTAGATATCAATCTGACCCCAAGGAATGTCACCTTGTGGCTGTTAAGCGAATTCTTAGATATTTAGTTTCTACGCCTTGCTTCGGGATCTGGTCCAAAGGGGTCTACCTTTGACTTGATTGGATACTCAGACTCCGATTATGTCGGGTGCAAGGTTGATAGGAAGAGCACATCAGGGATGTGCCAATTCCTAGGAAGGTCCCTGGTGTCTTGGAGTTCAAAGAAACAAGCATCCATTGCCCTATCCACTGCTGAGGCCGAGTATGTTGCCGCAGGACAGTGTTGCGCGCAACTACTTTGGATGAGGCAAACCCTCTAGGACTTTGGCTACAATCTGAGCAAAGTCCCACTCCTATGTGACAATGAGAGTGCAATCCACATGGAGGATAATCTTGTTGAACACAGCCGCACTAAGCACATAGACATCCGGCATCACTTCCTAAGGGATCACCAGCAAAAGGGAGATATCGAGATCTTTCATATTAGCACCGAGAACCAGCTAGTCGATATCTTCACTAAGCCTTTAGATGAGAAAAGGTTTTGCAGGTTGCGTAGTGAGCTAAATGTCTTAGCTTCGCGTAACTTGGATTGATCTATAGCATACATGTGTTCTATGCCTTTGATCATGTTACTTTGAAGCACTTACATTACTTATTGTATATCTGTGGTGCTCAAGTTGTACAAGACCTCCTCGGACCTCACAAGTCCATATGCAAATGGTGCACTTATTTAGGGGGAGGTATGCTATAACTTGACCCTTTGAGACTAACCTTTGTGGTTGAGTATTCTTGATGTAGTCTCAAAGGTGCATTGAAAGGGAAAATTGACTTGGACGTTGCAAAGACTTCCACTGCACTCCGGTTTTGGTGTACTTAATTCCAAGTTCATTCCTATGCTCTATTTGCCTTTTTGCTCTTAATTGACATTTTTTGGTGAGGCAATGGGGTTAAGGGGCCAAGAATGATCCCGTTTTGGTGCTTAATGCCAAAGGGGGAGAAATTAAGGCCAAAAGCAAATGGATCAGCTACCACTTGTGAATTTTGAAAACAATAGAGTTAGAACTTTTGATTTGTCCAAAATACTCTTATTGCAAAATTTGGTCTCATGTTGGGAGAATTTTTGATTATGGGAAAAAGGGGGAGTTTTTTGGTACTTGATCAATTTTTTTCCATTGAAATATCTCTCTTTATGCCTAAACAAGTGTGTTTGACTTAGAGATAGGAAAACGAATTTGATTTGCAAAAACAAACCAAGTGGTGGTAAAGAGCGATCCAAATATGCCAAATTATAGTCAAAAACAATTTGGTCTTCAATTGCATTGATTTTGCACTTCTCTTGTTGCTTTTTGTTGTGTTGGCATAAATCACCAAAAAGGGGGAGATTGAAAGGGAAATGTGCCTTTGGGCAATTTCAATAATGTTTTGGTGATTAAGTGCCCAACACGTTTAATTAAGTTCTCATGTGCCAAGTAAAGAGAAAAGTGCAAATCAAAGAGAAAGGTACGTTTCTAGACTTAGTACATTGTTTTGAGTACTAATGTGTTTTGTCTAAGTGCTAGAAACAGTGAGAAAAAAATTGGAAAAAGAGGTGGCTGTGAGCAGCCAACTTAAGTTCGGCTTGGCACACCGGACAGTGTCCGGTGCGCTAGGCTGGCCCGCGTGAAAAGGCCGCTCTCGGGACTCGACGGCGGCGTACGACTATAATTCACCGGACTGTCCGGTGGTGCACCGGACTATCCGGTGAGTCGTCCGCGGCGAAATCGTCGCTCTCGAGAAAAGGATCAGCGACGTACAACTATAATTCACCGGACTGTCCGGTGGTGCACCGAACTGTCTGATGAGCCAACGGTCGCCTGCGCCAACGGTCGGCTGCGCAATCTTCGCGTGACACGTGGTCGCGCCAACGGTCGGTTGGGCACACCGGACTGTCCGGTGTGCACCAGACAGTGTTTGGTGTGCCAACCGACACCGAGGACCAACGGTCGGATGCGCCAGAAATGAAAGGAGATCGCGCACCAGACAGCTACAGGGACTGTCCGGTGGTGCACCGGACTGCCGGTGCACCACCCGACAGAAGACAAGGCTGGCCTTCCAAGTTGGCCTCCAACGGCTCCTAGCTTCCTTGGGGCTATAAAAGGGGTCCCTAGGCACATGGAGGAGTCACCCAAGCATTCACTAAGTATTCTAAGGCATCCAGACTCTGCTCCCGCGCATTCGCTTTGTTGTGTTAGAGATTTGAGCTCTATTCGAGTCAAGGACTCCCTGTGTTGTCATTTGAGCTCGAGTCTTCACTTGTGTGCGTGGGTGTGCTGCGTATTTGAGTCTTGTGTGTGTTGCTTCTCCCAACCTTACTCTATGCCTTCATTGTGATCTTTGTTGTAAGGGCGAGAGACTTCAATTTGTGGAGATTCCTCACAAACGGGAACAATCATCTAAAGGAAAAACTGTGGTATTCAAGTTGATCATCGGATCACTTGAAAGGGGTTGAGTGCAACCCTCGTCCATTGGGACGCCACAACGTGGAAGTAGGCAAGTGTTACTTGACCGAACCACGGGATAAAAAATCGCGTGTCTTGTGTTGCTCTCTCTGTGATTGTTTGTGTTCACAAGAACTTGCTTCAAGCTACTTAGCCGTTCTAACACTTATAACTAAGTTTTGTGGCTATTAGTGTTTGATTTTACAAGATCACCTATTCACCCCCCTCTAGGTGCTCTCAGTTAGTAGACCCAAATATGATATCATCAACATAAATTTGGCATATAAACAAGTCTTTTGCAAAAGTTTTAGTAAAGAGAGTAGGATCGGCTTTACTGACTTTGAAGCCATTAGTGATAAAAAAATCTCTTAGGCATTCATACCATGCTCTTGGGGCTTGCTTTAGCCCATAAAGCGCCTTTGAGAGTTTATACACATGATTAGGATACTCACTATCTTCAAAGCCAGGAGGTTGCTCAACATAGACCTCTTCCTTGATAGGTCCATTGAGGACAACACTCTTCACGTTCATTTGATAGAGCTTAAAGCCATGGTAAGTAGCATAGGAAAGTAATATATGACTTGACTCAAGCCTAGCTACGGGTGCATAAGTTTCATCGAAATCCAAACCTTCAACTTATGAATAACCTTTGGCTACAAGTAGGGCTTTGTTTTTTTGTCACCACACCATGCTCATCTTGCTTGTTGTGAAATACCCATTTGGTACTGTCGGCGTTTCGACCCCAGGGGGGTCCCTGGACCGACGAGTAAATTGTCGCCGCGTGCCCCAGCCCAGATGGGTCGGTGCGAGGCGGAACGCGAAGGGGGGGAAAAGCAGCCGGAGGGAGACAGGCGTGGGAGGTGGAACCCGCGGCCTTCGTGTTAGCCCCGCGCCCAGGTCGGGTGCGCTTGCAGTAGGGGGTTACAAGCGTCCACGTGGGAGGGAGCGAGCGGCCTTGCGCGAGCGCCGTCCCGTCCTTCCTCGTGCGGCCAACCCTCTGTAAGAGGGCCCTGGACCTCCCTTTTATAGGCGTAAGGAGAGGATCCAGGTGTACAATGGGGGGTGTAGCAGTGTGCTAACGTGTCTAGCGGAGGAGAGCTAGCGCCCTAAGTACATGCCATCGTGGCAGCCAGAGAGGTTTTGGCACCCAGTTCGTGTGTTGTCGTGGCCATCGGAGGAGCGCTGGAGCCTGGCGGAAGGACAACTATCAGGGCTGTCGAGTCCTTGCTGACATCCTCTTGCTTCCGTAAGGGGGCTGAGAGCCGCCATCGTCATAGAGCATGCGGGGCGCCATCATGACTTGTTTAGCGGAACGAGCTGGATGGGACGCCGGTCTTGTCCCCCGTAGCCTGAGTCAGCTTGGGGTAGGGTAATGATGGCGCCTCCTGTGATGTGGCCGGTCCAAGCCCTGAGTTGGGCGAGGTGGAGGCTCCTCCGAGGTCGAGGTCGAGTCTGTCTTCCAAGGCTGAGGTCGAGTCCGAGCCTCAGGGTCGGGCGAAGCGGAGTTCATCGTCTTCCGGGGCTGAGCCCGAGTCCGAGCCCTGCGGTCGGGCGAAGCGGAGTTCGTCGTCTTCCGGGGCTGAGCCCGAGTCCGAGCCCTGGGGTCGGGCAAAGCGGAGTTCGTCGTCTTCCGGGGCTGAGCCCGAGTCCGAGCCCTGGGGTCGGGTGAAGCAGAGTTCGTCGTCTTCCGGGGCTGAGCCAGAGTCCGAGCCCTGGGGTCGGGCGAAGCGGAGTTTGTCGTCTTCCGGGGCTGAGCCCGAGTCCGAGCCCTGGGGTCAGGCGAAGCGGAGTCCGTCGTCTTCCGGGGCTGAGCCCGAGTCCGAGCCCTGGGGTCGGGCGAAGCGGAGTTTCCTATGGCGCCTGAGGCCGGACTTGGTTGCTGACAGCCTCACTCTGTCGAGTGGCACAGCAGTCGGGGCGGCGCAGGCAGCGCTGTCCCCTTGTCAGGCCGGTCAGTGGAGCGGCGAAGTGACTACGGTCACTTCGGCTCTGTCGACTGGAGGGCACGCGTCAGGATAAAGGTGTCAAGCCACTTTTGCATTAAATGCCCTTGTGATTCGGTCGGTTGGCATGGCGACTTGGCCAATGTTGCTTCTTGGTGAAGACTGGGCCTCGGGCAAGCCGAAGGTGTGTCCGTTGCTGGAGGGGGTCCTCGGGCGAGACGTGAATCCTCCGGGGTCAGCTGCCCTTGCCCGAGGCCGGGCTCGGGCGAGGCGTGAACGCGTCCCTCGAATGGACCGATCCTGGACTTAATCGCACCCATCAGGCCTTTGCAGCTTTGTGCTGATGGGGGTTACCAGCTGAGATTTAGGAGTCTTGAGGGTACCCCTAATTATGGTCCCCGACAGTAGCCCCCGAGCCTCGAAGGGAGTGTTAATACTCGCTTGGAGGCTTTTGTCGCACTTTTTTGCAAGGGGACCAGCCTTTCTCGGTTGCGTTTTGTTCCGGTGGGTGCACGCGAGCGCACCCGCCGGGTGTAGCCCCCGAGGCCTCGGAGGAGTGGGTTGACTCCTTCGAGGTCTTAATGTATTTTGCAACGCTTCGGCCGGTCTAGTTGTTCCCTCATGCGAGCTAGCCGTAGCCCGGGTGCACGGTCGGGTCCCAGGTTCTCGGGCTGGTATGTTGACGCTGTCAACGGATTGGCCGGAGCCGGGTTTGCGAGAGCAGCCCCCGAGCCTCCGCACAGGGCGAGAGGACGGTCAAGGACAGACTCGTCTTTTTTATATACGCCCCTGCGTCGCCTTTCCGCAAGGAGGAGGGGGGAAAGCGCCATGTTGCCCTTGGAGGGCGCCGAACATGGTGTCTCCAGTGAGCTGCTGACGGGTAATCCGAGTGGACGCCCGTGCCCCATTTGTTAGGGGTCGGCTAGAGGCCCAGAGGCGCGCTCCAAAAGTACCTGCGGGTGATCTGCCGGACCCGGTCCCCTTTCGACGGGGTCCGAGGGCTCGATGCCTCCCTCTGATGGGATTCCGTTACAAGATCGTTCCCGCTGGTCTCAGAAATGTCCTAGGGTACCTCGGGAGCGTAGCCCGAGCCTTGGTTATGTATCGAACGTACCTGGGGTCATCCCTCGCTCTGTGTCTGAGGCGGCTGTGAACCCTTCGTGGGCCAGCCTACGAACCCCTGATTAGTAGTGGGTACGGAGCCCGAGTGGCCTGAGGCGGCCGTTGAACCCTTCCGAGGGGCCGACCCTCGAACCTCTGACCAGTAGTGGGCGCGGAGCCCGAGCGCTCTGAGGTGGCTGTTGAACCCTTCCGAGGGGCCAGCCTTCGAACCTCTGATCAGTAGGGGGGCTCGGGGCCCGTTTCCTTCACGGAGAAGGATCCCTTTCGGGGTATCCCCCTTTCCCGGTCCCTGTTGTAAGAGAGAGAAAGAGGAAAAGGACACGAAATCGAAATGATGTGGCATACCTTTTCTGACGCAGTCATTATGGCGAAGGCGAAGCGTCGCTTGCTTCTCCTGCCAAAGGTGCCGCCTGTCCCATTGCGAAGTTAATGCGACGGGACGAGTGGTTCACGGAGCAGCCGTTGCGCGTGCGCGAGCCGTTCGAGGAACGGAACACGGGTGCGCCGTCTTCACACCGTGGGAGACGATTCTCTCGCTGTCCCACGAGGGGACGTGAGCTTGGCTGACGACGTGACCGCTGCTTCCGCCCGCCTGCTACCGCCATTACTGCCGACCCATTTGTGGCCGCATCGACCGTCGCGCCTTCTCCCGCGGCTGACCGACCCGTGACCGATGCGCCAGGCTGGCACTGTTGGGTCATACGCAGGGTTGCCTCGAGTCGCGGTACTGGTTCCGCAGTCGAGGAGGCGCAGTAGTGGCGCGACGGGCGGTGTAGTTGCTCGCACGTAGCAACTGGCGCGCCGGTTGCATGACGTGTGGGCCTGGGCCTCCATGCTGGGCACGTTGGAGTCGAAGGGGCGCACCCACTTGGCGCGGTTGCATGCCGACTGCATGGCTATCCACCCTTTCACCCGCTGGTCTGGGCGAAAGTGGAGGAATGCTTGTAACCGCTGGGCAGTTGCATGCCCTGCGCGCGGCGGTTTGGCTCCTTCTGCCCTGGACCAGCTTGCATGACGCATGGGGCCCAGCCCCCGTGTCGTAGGGGGAGGACCTTGGAGCGTGTCGGAGAAGACTCAGCCCGCGATGGCTGAGGACACAAGTGGGGAGAGTTGCCTTTAAAAGGAGGGTGACCCCCTTGAAAGGCGACCATGTCCTCGCATTCCCTTATACGTCGTGTCTTCCCACCTTACGAGCCCCCGGATGGGGAACGCTCGCAATCCTTCCACCTTGTCGTTGGAGGGACGCAACTTCGAGGAAGTTGGTACCTTTCAGCCATCGTTCGGCTTCAAGGATTTTCATCAGGCAGCCCGACCGCATCCCCTCACCGGTGGTCACCCAAGACGGTGACCTCTAGTTCGATGGTGGGAAGAAGCGAACCGGGCTACGATCTTGGTCCCGCTCTCAGCTTCAAGGATGTTCATCATCCTGGCTGGGGTGGGGGCCGGGCTGAGCCGGAGCTCTACCCCCCGCGCGGGTCGGCTGGTCACCTCCTCTTCCAGCTTCTGGTGGTGGAAACCATCCTCCGGCTCTACGGAGGAGGCGTCCTCCAGCCATGCCGGGGAAGGCGAACTTTTGCTGCCCAGCTAGGATGCAACATTCCGTCCTCCTCCTCGCTTTCGTGGCAAGGACGGGAGTGAGGACCTGCCGGTGCGCCTCGCCAACTGTCGGCGTTGGTGGAGAGGCGGACGCCGCCGTCTGTGCTGACGTGGTGGCAGCTGGAGGAAGCTTCCCCATCGTCGAGGCCGTCGGCGCCGCCTACGGACCGGCCCCCGGCTCTTTGGCTTTAATGTCTGGTTCGCGTCCCTTGAGCGGGGACGCGAACGAGAGCCTTCCGGTGACCGCGTCCGTCCAGGGGCCACAGCTGCCGCTGTGGGGACGGAACCGGAGTTCCGTTTGCAATGACACCTTGAATGCCGGTGTCTTGTTCATTGCAGCTGTCAGGGCCTGAACATGTATGTAGTTTCGGCACGGAGCCGTGTTTCTTCTTCATTTCGAGCACTAAGACTCGCCTGTCGACTATCTGAACCGCTTCACCGAGCGTGAGTCGCCTCGTGCAAAGGTGACGAGTGAGGTATCCGTATCCCGGAGGCGTAGGAGTCCCTCGGCTCGGTCGGCCTTGCTGTTCGAGGCTTCTCTTGCTCAGTTAAAGGAACCCTCGGCCGCTCTTCGATGAGCCGAAGCCGGAGGTAGCAGTGTCAGCACGGACAGAGGCAGAGTTGGCTCGAAAAGAAGATTTGGTCGGCCGGAGCCTGGCCGGGTCGTCCACTGGCAGGACCGACGCCGGAGTTGAGCTGCCGAGGCCACAAGCCGGGCTGATGTCCTCGGCGAACGGCTGGCTGAGGCTTCGAGGTGGCCGGCCGAGCCGTCTGCTCGAGCCGGATTCCTGAAGAAGACCCCGCCGGCGCTGGTCCGGGCGTGGTGCTGCTGTCGTCCTTCGGGGTGAAGATCCTCCAACCGCGTCGCCGTCCGAGGCTAGGTCAGACCTCGCCGAAGGTGTAGTTGACGCCGAGGGTGCTGCTGACCCCTTCAATTGTCGACGTCCGAGCCTGCAGGATCGGGTTGTCTTGTAGTGTGTGTATGTTTTCTGCGGCCGCCGAGGCCCAAACACACTGTCGTCGTGTTGTAAAGCTGCGTCCCTTTTCCTCTTGTTTCGAGTGTCTGGACTTACTTGTCGGTAACAAAATTGTTTGTCCGAGCGAGAGTTACTTTTCACGGAAGGTGATGAGTGAGGTATCCGTATCCTGGAGGCGTAGGAATCCCTCGGCTTGGTCGGCCTTGCCGCTTACGTGTACTCTTACTCACCCACAGGGTTTTGTCACTGTCGCAGTCGAGAAGGCCCGAAAGATCGTTTCGACAGAGGAGCTTTCGAGCGTGAAGACTTGTTCGGTCCGCGGAGTCACCTATCCGAGCGTGAGTTACTTATCGCAGAAGGTGATGAGTGAGGTATCCGTATCCCGGAGGCATAGGAGTCCCTCGGCTCGGTCAGCCTTGGCTGCTTACGTGCCCGTCGTTTTCAGGATCCACTTTCAAAGTAGTCGAAAAGCACGAAAGGCATTCTGGCAGAAAAGATTCTTTTTTTTTCTTTTTTCGAGGAAAATTTCGACGCAGAGGGGGTTCCCCCCTTCTAGCCCCCGAGGGAGGGTCGGGCTTTGCCGAGGCAAGGCTGACCCTTCCTTGACGACCAGACTTTATGTGCGAACGAGGTGTACGAATAACTTGGAAGCATCTTAAGGGTAGAAGCGACGTAGCTGTTGGATGTTCCAAGCGTTGCTGTAGACCTTGCCTTGACTGTTGGCCAGCTTGTATGTTCCGGGCTTCAGAACCTTGGCAACGATGAATGGCCCTTCCCAGGGAGGCGTGAGCTTGTGCCGCCCTCGGGCGTCTTGTCGCAGCCGAAGCACCAGGTCGCCCACCTAGAGGTCTCGGGACCGAACCCCTCGGGCATGGTAGCGTCGCAGGGACTGCTGGTACCGCGCCGAGTGTAGTAAGGCCATGTCCCGAGCCTCCTCCAGCTGGTCTAGTGAGTCTTCTTGATTAGCTCGATTGCTTTGGTCGACGTAGGCCCTCGTCCTCGGGGAACCGTATTCTAAGTCTGTGGGCAAGATGGCCTCGGCCCCATAGACTAGAAAGAACGGTGTGAAGCCCGTGGCTCGGCTCGGCGTTGTCCTCAGACTCCAGACCACCGAGGGGAGCTCCTTCATCCATCGCTTGCCGAACTTGTTGAGGTCGTTGTAGATCCGCGGCTTGAGCCCTTGCAGGATCATGCCGTTAGCACGCTCTACTTGCCCATTCGTCATGGGGTGAGCCACGGCGGCCCAGTCCACCCGGATGTGGTGATCCTCGCAGAAGTCCAGGAACTTTCTGCCGGTGAAATGGGTGCCATTGTTGGTGATGATGGAGTTCGGGACCCCAAAGCGATGGATGATGTTGGTGAAGAACGCCACCGCCTGTTCGGACCTGATGCTGTTTAGGGGTCGGACCTCGATCCACTTGGAGAATTTGTCGATGGCGACCAATAGGTGCGTGTAGCCCCCGGGTGCCTTCTGCAAGGGGCCGACGAGGTCCAAACCCCATACAGCGAACGACCAGGTGATGGGTTTGGTCTGCAGAGCCTGAGCGGGCAGGTGGGTCTGCCTCGCGTAGAACTGACACCCTTCGCAGGTGCGGACAATTCTAGTGGCGTCGGCCACCGCCGTCGGTCAGTAGAAACCTTGTCGGAAGGCGTTTCCAACAAGGGCTCGAGGTGCTGCGTGATGGCCGCAAGCCCCCGAGTGTATCTCTTATAAGAGCTCCTGGCCTTCGGCGATGGAAATGCATCGCTGGAGGATGCCCGAGGGGCTGTGGTGGTAGAGCTCCTTCTCGTCTCCCAGCAAGACGAACGACTTGGCGCGCCGCGCCAACCGCTGAGCTTCGGCTCGGTCGGGGGGTAGCTCTCCTCGGTGGAGATATTGCAGGTACGGGGTCTACCAGTTTCGATTAGGCGTGACCTCGCTCCGCTCCTCCTCGACGCGCAGTGCCTCACCCTCGAGGGCCGAGGGTGCCTCGGGCTGAGCCGAGGGTGCCTCGGGCTGAGCTAAGGACGCCTCGGACTGAGCCAAGGGTGCCTCGGGCTGGGCCGAGGCCTTCTCGGGCTCGGGCGTGTCGTTGGTCTTGACGGATGGTTGATGCAGGTCTCGGGAGAATACGTCCGGGGGAACCGTTGTTCGCCCCGAGGCTATCTTAGCCAGCTCGTCCACAGTCTTGTTGTAGTGTCGGGCGATGTGGTTGAGCTCAAGCCCGTAGAACTTGTCTTCCAGGCGCCAAACCTCATCGCAGTAGGCTTCCATCTTCGGGTCACGGCAGTGGGAGTTCTTCATTTCTTGGTCGATGACGAGCTGCGAGTCACCGCGAGCGTCGAGGCGTCGGACCCCTAGCTCGATGGCGATTCGCAACCCGTTTACCAGAGCCTCGTACTCAGCCACGTTGTTGGACGCCGGGAAGTGGAGGCGTAGCACGTAGCGTAGGTGCTTCCCAAGGGGCGAGATGAAGAGCAGGCCCGCGCCTGCCCCCGTCTTCATCAGCGAACCGTCAAAAAACATGGTCCAGAGTTCCGGTTGGATCGGAGCTGTTGGGAGCTGGGTGTCGACCCATTCGGCCACAAAGTCCGCTAAGACCTGGGACTTGATGGCTTTCCGGGGGGCGAACGAGATCGTTTCGCCCATGATCTCCACCGCCCACTTTGCAATTCTACCCGAGGCCTCTCGGGACTGGATGATCTCCCCCAGGGGGAAGGATGACACCACAGTTACTGGATGAGACTCGAAGTAGTGTCGCAACTTCCGCTGCGTCAGGATCACCGCGTACAACAACTTCTGAATTTGTGGGTAGCGAATCTTGGTCTCGGACAGTACCTCACTGATGAAGTAGACTGGCCTCTGGACGGGCAATGCATGCCCCTCTTCTCGTCTCTCAACCACAATCGCGGCGCTAACCACCTGAGTGGTAGCGGCGACGTAGATCAAGAGGGCTTCTCCGGCAGCGGGGGGGGGGGGGGCACCAAGATGGGCGCATTCGTGAGGAGCGTCTTCAGGTTCCCGAGGGCTTCCTCGGCCTCAGGGGTCCAAGCGAAGCACTCGACCTTCCTTAAGAGGCGGTACAGAGGCAGGCCTCTTTCGCCGAGGCGCGAGATGAAACGGTTTAGAGCCGCGAGGCATCCCATGACCCTCTGTACGCCTTTTAAGTCCTTGATGGGCCCCATGCTGGTGATGGCCACGATTTTCTCTGGGTTGGCCTTGATACCCCGCTCGGAGACGATGAACCCCAAGAGCATGCCTCGGGGGACTCCGAAGACACACTTCTCGGGATTGAGCTTTACACCTTTCGCCTTGAGGCATCGAAATGTCGCTTCAAGGTCAGAAAGGAGGTCGGAGGCTTTCCTCGTCTTGACTACGATGTCATCGACGTAGGCCTCGACCGTTCGGCCAATGTGTTCGCCGAACACATGGTTCATGCACCGCTGGTACGTTGCACCCGCATTCCTCAAACCAAACGGCATGGTAACATAGCAGTACATGCCGAAGGGTGTGATGAAAGAAGTCGCGAGCTGGTCGGACTCTTTCATCCTGATCTGGTGATACCCTGAGTAGGCATCGAGGAAAGACATGGTTTCGCACCCAGCAGTGGAATCCACGATTTGATCGATGCGAGGCAGAGGGTAGGGAACTTTCGGACATGCTTTGTTTAGACTAGTGTAGTCTGCACACATCCGCCATTTCCCCCCTTTCTTTCTCACAAGCACAGGATTGGCAAGCCATTCGGGATGGAATACCTCTTTGATGAACCTTGCCGCCATTAGCTTGTGGATCTCCTCGCCTATGGCTCTGCGCTTTTCTTCGTCGAATCGGCGCAGAGGCTGCTTCACGGGTCGGGCTCCAGCTCGGATATCCAGCGAGTGCTCGGCGACTTCCCTCGGTATGCCGGGCATGTCCGAGGGACTCCACGTGAAAACGTCGGCGTTTGCGCGGAGAATGTCGACGAGCACTGCTTCCTATTTGGGGTCGAGCTCGGAGCCGATCCGGATCTGCTTGGAGGCGTCGTTGCAGGGGTCGAGAGGGACGGACTTAACCGTCTCCGCTGGCTCGAAGTTGCCGGCGTGGCGCTTCACGTCTGGCGCCTCCCTAGAGAGGTTCTCTAGGTCGGCGATGAGGGCCTCAGATTCGGCGAGGGCCTCGGCGTACTCCACGCACTCCACGTCGCATTCGTACGCGTGTCGGTACGTGGGCCCGACGGTGATGACCCCGTTGGGGCCCGGCATCTTGAGCTTGAGGTAGGTGTAGTTGGGGACGGCCATGAACTTGGCGTAGCATGGCCTCCCCAGCACTGCGTGGTAGGTTCCTCAAAACCCGACCACTTCGAACGTGAGGGTCTCCCTTCGAAAGTTGGAGGGTGTCCCAAAGCAGACGGGTAGATCGAGTTGTCCGAGGGGTTGGACGCGCTTCCCGGGGACGATCCCGTGGAAAGGCACAGCGCCCGCCCGGACCGAGGACAGATCGATCCGCAGGAGCCCGAGGGTCTCGGCGTAGATGATGTTGAGGCTGCTGCCTCCGTCCATGAGGACCTTGGTGAGCCTGACGTTGCCGATGATGGGGTCGACAACGAGCGGGTATTTCCCCGGGCTCGGCACATGGTCGGGATGGTCGGCCTGGTCGAAGGTGATGGGCTTGTCGGACCAGTCTAGGTAGACTGGCGCCACCACCTTTACCGAGTAGACCTCCCGACGCTCTTGCTTGCGGTGCCGAGCCGAGGCGTTTGCCACTTGCCCACCGTAGATCATGAAGCAGTCGCGGACCTCGGGGAACTCTCCTGCCTTGTGATCTTCCTTCTTAGCGTCGTCGAGAGCCTTGCCACCCTCCGCGGGTGGCCCGGCCTTGTGGAAGTGGCGTCGAAGCATGGCACACTCCTCAAGGGTGTGCTTGACGGGCCCCTGATGATAGGGGCACGACTCCTTGAGCATCTTGTCGAAGAGGTTGGCACCTCCAGGAGGTTTCCGAGGGTTCTTGTACTCGGCGGCGGCGACAAGGTCCACGTCGGCGGCGTCGCGTTTCACTTGCGACTTCTTCTTGCCTTTCTTCTTGGTGCCATGCTGAGTTGACGCCTCGGGAACATCTTCCGGTGGGCGGCCCTGGGGCTGCTTGTCCTTCCGGAAGATGGCCTCAACCGCCTCCTGGCCAGAGGCGAACTTGGTGGCAATGTCCATCAGCTCGCTCGCCCTGGTGGGGGTCTTGCGACCCAGCTTGCTCACCAGGTCGCGGCAAGTGGTACCGGCGAGGAACGCGCCGATGACATCCGAATCGGTGACATTGGGCAGCTCGGTGCGCTGCTTCGAGAATCGCCGGATGTAGTCCCGGAGAGACTCTCCGGGCTACTGGCGGCAGCTTCGGAGATCCCAGGAGTTTCCAGGGCGCACGTACGTGCCTTGGAAATTGCCGGCGAAGGCTTGGACCAGGTCGTCCCAGTTGGAGATCTGCCCCGGAGGCAGGTGCTCCAGCCAGGCTCGAGCGGTGTCGGAGAGGAACAGGGGGAGGTTGCGGATGATGAGATTATCATCGTCCGTTCCACCTAGTTGGCAGGCCAGCCGATAGTCCGCGAGCCACAGTTCCGGTCTCGTCTCCCTCGAGTACTTTGTGATAGTAGTCGGGGTTCAGAACCGGGTCGGGAACGGCGCCCGTCGTATGGCGCGGCTGAAAGCCTGTGGACCGGGTGGTTCGGGCGAAGGACTCTGATCCTCCCCGCTGTCGTATTGTCCCCCACGCCTGGGGTGGTAGCCTTGGCGCACCCTCTGGTCGAGGTGGGCCCGACGGCTGCGGTGATGGTGCTCGTTGCCGAGGCGACCCGGGGCCGCAGGCGCTGTGTTGCGCGTGCGCCCGGTGGGGACCGAGGCTTCCCGCATGAATCGGGAAGTCGCGGCGCAAGGTTCCGAGGGGTACCCCTGCCTTCGGGAGGCGGAGCTCTCGGCCCGTCGGACCGCGGCATCCTCCAGGAGGTTCTTGAGCTCTCCCTGGATACGCCGCCCCTCGGTGGTTGATGGCTCCGGCATCGCGCGGAGAAGTATTGCCGCTGCGGCCAGGTTTTGGCCGACTCCACTAGAAACCGGTGGCGGCCTTACCCTGACGTCGTCAGCGATGCGGTGCTGGATGCCCTGGGGGAGATGACGCGCTTCTCCGGCCGGAGGTTGGCCCGCCCATTCCTGCCCGATGTCCCGGCGGATCGGCTCAAGTGTTCCTGCTCCCTCATCGAGCCTGGCCTGCATCTCGCGGATTTGCTCGAGCTGTGGGTCATGACCCCCCGCCGGGACGGGGACCACAGCTAGCTCCCGAAGGATGTCAACGCGAGGCATGGGCCTAGGGGAATCACCGTTCTCCGGTATACCAAGATGGTTGCCTTCACCGGGACCCCCTAGATCGACGTGGAAACATTCGTGACTTGGGCCGCAGTCCTCGTCGCCGAGGCTGCGGCTACCGTCGGAACAGTCAGAAAGGCAGTAGTCGCATGCGGTCATGAAGTCCCGCATGGCATTGGGGTTACCAAGTCCGGAGAAATCCCAACAGAAGTCGGGCTCACCACCTTCCTCGGACCCCGAGGGCCCGTAGGTCGAGACGGCCGTCAGCCGGTCCCAGGGTGACCGCACACGATACCCCAGAGGGTTTGGACTCGCCTCTATGAGAATGTCCACCGAAGTGGAGTCGCTTGGTGGGTCGAGGCCGAATCCAAAAGGCGCGAGATGGGAATCGGTCGGTACCTCTTGGTCGACGGGCGGTGACGAAGTCACGTCAGGGACGGACTGCACCGTCGTCTCAGGTACGCGGGTGACGGCCAGCAAGTCCTTCGCGAGCGTGCTGGCGTCGTCCGTTTGCTTGAGGTTGGTGTGTTGCGGGGAGACGGCGCTCGTCTTCGTCTCAGACGCGAGGTCGATGCCTGACACGCTCCCCATTGGGGCGCCGGCGCCGTCGACTCGCTCGACAGCCGACGAGGTGTCGCCTCCTGCTTGGCCTTGGTTACCCCGCCTCCTCCTCCGTCGGCGGGGGAGGGGACGGGACAAGCCCAAATGTCGTCCTTCCACCATGTGGGGAAGGCGTCGTCGATTTCCCCGCCGGCGGGCGGGTTGTCGACCGCCATTGTCGCTGTCGCGCGGCGGGGGAAGGAGTATCATGTCGTAGCTGCCGTCGAGGGACATGAACTCAAGACTCCCGAAACGGAGCACCGTCCCGGGCTGGAGACTGCCCATCTGGAGCTTGACGGGAAGCTGTTCGTCAACACACAGCAGGCCCCTACCAGGCGCGCCAACTGTCGGCGTTTCGACCCTGGGGGTCCCTGGACCGACGAGTAAATTATCGCCACGTGCCCGAGCCCAGATGGGTCGGCGCGAGGCGGAACGCGAGGGGGGGGGGGGAAAGTGAAAGCACCTAGAGGGGGGGGGGGTGAATAGGTGATCCTGTGAAACTTAAACTTATAGCCACAAAAACTTGTTAAGTGTTAGCGCAATAATCGCCAAGTGGCTAGAGAGGAGTCTCAACAAAACACAATACCACAAGAGATCAAACACAGAGATGACACAGTGGTTTATCCCGTGGTTCGGCCAAGACCAACGCTTGCCTACTCCATGTTGTGGCATCCCAACGGACGAGGGTTGCAATCAACCCCTCTCAAGCGGTCCAAAGACCAACTTGAATACCATGGTGTTTTGTTTTGCCTTTCAATATCCCGTTTGCGAGGAATCTCCACAACTTGGAGCCTCTCGCCCTTACACTTGAGATTCACAAGAAATTCAGAGTAAGGGAGGAAAGCAACACACACAAATCCACAGCAAAATGCGCACACACACGGCCAAGAATCGAGCTCAAAAGACTATCTCAAAGTTCTCACTAGAACGGAGCTCGAATCACTGATAATGACAAACGAATGCGCAAAGACTGAGTGTGGATGATCAAGAATGCTCTAAGGTTGCTTGGTGTACTCCTCCATGTGCCTAGGGGTCCCTTTTATAGCCCCAAGGCAGCTAGGAGCCGTTGAGAGCAAATCTGGAAGGCCAATCTTGCCTTCTGTCGTCGGGTGCACCGGACAGTCCGGTGCACACCGGACACTGTCCGGTGCCCGATTTCCTTCCTAAAATGGCGTTGCCGACCGTTGCAGATCTGGGAACCGTTGGCGCACCGGACATGTCCGGTGCACACCGGACAGTCCGGTGCCCCCTTTCGACCGTTGGCCCGGCCACGTGTCGCACGCAGATTCCGCGGCCGACCGTTGGCCCGGCCGACCGTTGGCTCACCGGACAGTCCGGTGCACACCGGACAGTCCGGTGAATTTTAGCCGTACGCCGTCGGCGAATTCCCGAGAGCGGCCACTTCACGCCGAGCCAGCCTGGCGCACCGAACACTGTCCGGTGCACCACCGGACAGTCCGGTGCACCCAGACTGGACAGACTTAGGCTGCTCGAGCCATCTCTTCTCCAACTCGATTTTTCTGTTTCCAGCACTTAGACACAATACATTAGTCCATAAAACAATGTACTAAGTCTGAGAAACATACCTTTATCCTTGATTTGTACTTTGTCCACCATTTTACAATTAGGCACCTGTGTTGGGCACTAAATCACCAAAATACTTAGAAATGGCCCAAGGGCACATTTCCCTTTCAATCTCCCCCTTTTTGGTGATTTATGCCAACACAACATAAAGCAAGTAGAACAAGTACAAAAACACTTCAAATAAGAACTTAAATTATTTTGATTCAATTTTGACATATATGGATCACTCTATGCCACCACTTGGTTTGTTTTTGCAAATCAAACTCAAATCTCTATCTCTAAGTCAAACACACATGTTGAAACATAAAGAGAGTCATTCCAAAAGAGATTGATCAAAGATTTCAAAAACTCCCCCTTTTTCCCATAATCAATACTTCTCCCCACAAGAAACCAACTTTTGATAAGAGAGACAACAAAAGAGTTTTGACAAACCAAACCAAAAGCTCTATTCTACTATTTTCAAAATCTCTCAAGTGGTAGCTGATCCATTTATCGCTTTGGCCTTTATTTTCTCCCCCTTTGGCATCAAACACCAAAACGGGATTAATCTTGGCCCTATAACCCCATTGCCTCACCAAAATCTTCAATTAAGAGCAAATGGCAATAAGAGTTCATGAGATGAACTTGGAATACGTTACCCTCTCATCGGAGTGCAGTGGAAGTCTTTCATGGTCCAAGTCCACCTTTTCCCTTTCAATTCTCCTTTGAGACTAAAAAAGCAAACTCAAGCATATGGTTAGTCTCAAAGGGTCAAGTTGTAACACATCTCCCCCTAAAACTGTGCATCATTTTGCCACGGACTTGTGAGGTCCAGGGAGTGTTTGTACAACTTGAGCACCACAATAAGCAACAAAATGCAGAATAAACATGATCAAGGGCATAAACACATATATGCTACAATTCAATCCAAGTTCCGCGAATCTAAGATATTTAGCTCACTATGCAGCCTGCAAAAGGTCTTCTCATCTAGAGGCTTGGTAAAGATATCGGCTAGCTGGTTCTCGGTGCTAACATGAAACACTTCGATATCTCCCTTTTGCTGGTGGTCTCTCAAAGAGTGATGCCGGATGTCAATGTGCTTTGTGCAGCTGTGCTCAACAGGATTTTCCGTTATTCGGATAGCACTCTCATTGTCACATAGGAGTGGGACTTTGCTCAGATTGTAGCCAAAGTCCCTGAGGGTTTGCCTCATCCAAAGTAGTTGCGCACAACACTGTCCTGCGGCAACGTACTCGGCCTCAGCGGTGGATAGGGCAACGGAGGTTTGTTTCTTAGAGTTCCATGACACCAGGTACCTTCCTAAGAATTGGCACGTCCCCGATGTACTCTTCCTATCGACCTTACATCCAGCATAGTCGGAATCTGAGTATCCAACCAAGTCAAAGGTAGACCCCTTTGGATACCAGAGCCCGAGGCAAGGCGTAGCAACCAAATATCTAAGAATTCGCTTCACTGCCACTAAGTGACACTCCTTAGGATCGGATTGAAATCTAGCACACATGCATACGCTAAGCATAATATCCGGTCTACTAGCACATAAATAAAGACCCTATCATTGACCGGTATGCTTTTTGATCAACGGACTTACCTCCTTTGTTGAGGTCGGTGTGTCCGTCGGTCCCCATCGGAGTCTTTGCGGGCTTGGCGTCCTTCATCCCAAACCGCTTCAGCAAGTCTTGCGTGTACTTTGTTTGGGAAATGAAAGTGCCGTCCTTGAGTTGCTTCACTTGAAACCCAAGGAAGTAGTTCAACTCGCCCATCATCGACATCTCGAATTTCTGCATCATAACCCTGCTAAACTCTTCACAAGACTTTTGATTAGTAGAACCAAATATTATGTCATCGACATAAATTTGGCACACAAAAAGATCACCGTCGCAAGTCTTAGTAAAAAGAGTTGGATCGGCTTTCCCAACCTTGAAAGCATTAGCAATTAAGAAGTCTCTAAGGCATTCATACCATGCTCTTGGGGCTTGCTTAAGTCCATAGAGCGCCTTAGAGAGCTTACACACGTGGTCGGGGTACCGTTCATCCTCGAAGCCAGGGGGTTGCTCCACGTACACCTCCTCCTTGATTGGCCCATTGAGGAAAGCGCTCTTCACATCCATTTGGTACAACCTGAAAGAATGGTGAGCGGCATATGCTAGCAAGATACGAATTGATTCTAGCCTAGCCACAGGAGCAAACGTCTCCTCAAAGTCCAAACCTGCGACTTGGGCATAACCTTTTGCCACAAGTCGAGCCTTGTTCCTCGTCACCACCCCGTGCTCGTCCTGTTTGTTGCGGAACACCCACTTGGTTCCCACAACTTTTTGCTTGGGACGAGGCACCAGTGTCCAAACTTCATTGCGCTTGAAGTTGTTGAGTTCCTCCTGCATGGCCAATACCCAATCCGGATCTAGCAAGGCCTCCTCTACCCTGAAAGGCTCAATAGAAGAGACAAAGGAGTAATGCTCACAAAAATTAACTAATCGAGATCGAGTAGTTACTCCCTTGCTAATGTCACCCAAAATTTGGTCGACGGGATGATCCCTTTGAATCACCGCTCGAACTTGGGTTGGAGGTGCCGGTTGCGCTTCTTCCTCCATCACGTGATCATCTTGTGCTCCCCCTTGATCACACGCCTCCTTTTGATGAACCTGTTCATCGTCTTGAGTTGGGGGTTGCACCGTTGTTGAGGAAGAAGGTTGATCTCGTACATCTTGTTCCTGTGGCCGCACTTCTCCAATCGCCATGGTTCGTATAGCGGCCGTCGGAACATCTTCTTCATCTACATCATCACAATCAACAACTTGCTCTCTTGGAGAGCTATTAGTCTCATCAAATACAACGTCGCTAGAGACTTCAACCAAACCCGATGATTTGTTGAAGACCCTATACGCCTTTGTATTTGAATCATAACCTAATAAAAACCCTTCTACAACTTTGGGAGCAAATTTAGAATTTCTACCCTTCTTCACTAGAATGTAGCACCTGCTCCCAAATACACGAAATTAAGATACATTGGGTTTGTTACCGGTTAGTAGCTCATACGACGTCTTCTTGAGGAGGCGGTGAAGGTAGACCCTGTTGATGGCGTGGCAAGCCGTGTTCACGGCTTCCGACCAAAAGCACTCAGGGGTCTTGAATTCTCCAAGCATAGTCCTCGCCATATCTATGAGCGTCCTGTTCTTCCTCTCTACCACACCATTTTGCTGAGGTGTGTAGGGAGCGGAGAACTCATGCTTGATCCCTTCCTCCTCAAGAAACTCCTCCACTTGAAGGTTCTTGAATTCGGACCCGTTGTCGCTCCTTATCTTTTTCACCTTGAGCTCAAACTCATTTTGAGCTCTCCTTAGGAAGCGCTTGAGGGTCCCTTGGGTTTCAGACTTATCCTGCAAAAAGAACACCCAAGTGAAGCGGGAAAAGTCATCAACAATAACTAGACCATACTTACTTCCTCCTATGCTTAGATAGGCGACGGGTCCGAAGAGGTCCATATGCAGCAGCTCCAGAGGTCTTGATGTGGTCATCACATTCTTGCTGTGATGTGCTCCTCCCACTTGTTTACCTGCTTGACAAGCTGCACAAGGTCTATCTTTTTTGAAATAAACATTCGTTAGACCTATCACGTGTTCTCCCTTTAGAAGCTTGTGGAGGTTCTTCATCCCCACATGTGCTAAGCGGCGATGCCACAGCCAGCCCATGCAAGTCTTAGCCATTAAGCATGCATCTAGACCGGCCTCTTCTTTTGCAAAATCAACTAAGTAAAGCTTGCCGTCTAGTACACCCTTAAAGGCTAGTGAACCATCACTTCTTCTAATGACAGACACATCTACATTTGTAAAAAGACAATTATATCCCATATTGCATAGTTGACTAACAGATAGCAAATTGTAACCAAGAGACTCAACTAAAAACACATTGGAGATTGAGTGTTCATTAGAAATTGCAATTTTACCTAACCCTTTTACCTTGCCTTGATTCCCATCACCGAATATAATTGAATCTTGGGAATCCTTATTTTTGACGTAGGAGGTGAACATCTTCTTCTCCCCCGTCATATGGTTTGTGCATCCGCTGTCGATAATCCAGCTTGAACCCCCGGATGCATAAACCTGCAAGGCAAATTTAGGCTTGGGTCTTAGGTACCCAACTCATGTTGGGTCCTACGAGGTTAGTGCAAATATCCTTAGGGACCCAAATGCAAGTTTTGTCTCCCTTGCATTTTGCCCCTAACTTCCTAGCAACTATTTTCCTATCCTTTCTACAGATAGCGAAGGAAGCATTTAAAGCATAATAAATTGTAGAAGGTTCATTCACTACTTTCCTAGGAGCATGAATAATATTCTTTCTAGGCACATGATGAATAGTATTTCTCCTAGACATATTTCTACCATGCATATAGGAAGAACTAGAAGCAAACATGGCATGAGAGTCAAAATCATCATAAGCATTATAACTCCTATAAGCATTTCTAGTTTGTCTCCTATCATGATACATAAAAGCATGGTTCCTTTTAGTACTACTAGCCATAGGAGCCTTCCCTTTCTCCTTGGCGGAGATAGGAGCCTTATGGCTTGTCAAGTCCTTGGCTTCCCTCTTGTAGCCAAGTCCATCCTTAATTGAGGGGTGTCTACCAATCGTGTAGGCATCCCTTGCAAATTTTAGCTTATCAAATTCATTCTTGCTAGTCTTAAGTTGGGCACTAAGACTAGCCACTTCATCATTTAGTTTTGAAATTGAAACTAAGTGTTCACAACAAGCATTAATATCAACATCCTTACACTTAGTGCAAATTTCAACATGTTCAACACAAGAGTTAGATTTACTTGCTACTTCTAGCTTAGCATTTAAATCATTAATTTCACCTTTTAAAGAAGAAATGGTTTCGTTACAAGTAGAAAGTTCACAAGAAAGCATTCCATTTCTTTTAACTTCTAGAGCAAGTGAATTTTGTGCACTAACAAATTTATCATGCTCTTCATATAAAAGATCTTCTTGTTTCTCTAAGATTCTATCCTTTTCATTCAAGGCATCAATCAATTCATTAATCTTAGCTATCTTAGTTCTATCCAGTCCCTTGAATAAACTGGAGTAATCTATTTCATCCTCACTAGACTCATCATCACTAGAAGAATCATAAGTATTAGCATTATGATTGATTACCTTCTTCTCCCTTGCCATGAGGCAAGTGTGATGCTCGTTTGGGAAGAGGGCCGATTTGTTGAAGGCAGTGGCGGCGAGTCCTTCGTCGTCGGAGTCGGACGAAGAGCAATCCGAATCCCACTCCTTTCCAAGGTGTGCTTCGCCTTTGGCCTTCTTGTAAACCTTCTTGTTCTCTCTCTTCCCATTTTTCCCTTGCTCCTGGTCACTATCATTTTCGGGACAGTTAGCAATAAAATGACCAACCTTACCACATTTGAAGCATGAGCGCTTCCCCTTTGTCTTGGTCTTCCTTGGTTGCCCCTTGCGACCATTTAGCGTCGTCTTGAATCTCTTGATGATGAGAGCCATCTCTTCATCATTGAGCCCGGCCGCCTCAACTTGCGCCACCTTGCTGGGTAGCGGCTCCTTGCTCCTTGTTGCCTTGAGAGCGATGGGTTGAGGCTCGTGGATTGGACCGTTCAACGCGTCGTCGACGTATCTCGCCTCCTTGATCATCATCCGCCCGCTTACGAATTTTTCGAGTACCTCCTCGGGCGTCATCATCGTGTACCTGGGATTCTCACGAATATTGTTCACGAGATGAGGATCAAGAACGGTAAAGGACCTTAGCATTAGGCGGACGACGTCGTGGTCCGTCCATCGCGTGCTTCCGTAGTTCCTTATTTTGTTGATGAGGGTCTTGAGCCGGTTGTACGTTTGGGTTGGCTCTTCTCCCCTTATCATGGCGAATCGTCCAAGCTCGCCCTCCACCAACTCCATTTTGGTGAGCATGGTGATGTCATTCCCCTCGTGAGAGATCTTGAGGGTGTCCCATATTTGCTTGGCATTGTCCAAGCCGCTCACCTTGTTGTACTCTTCCCTGCACAAGGACGCTAAGAGAACAGTAGTAGCTTGTGCATTTCTATGGATTTGTTCATTTATGAGCATAGAGTTATCCGAGCTATCAAACTTCATTCCATTCTCTACAATCTCCCAAATGCTTGGATGGAGAGAGAATAAGTGACTATGCATTTTGTGACTCCAAAATCCGTAGTCCTCCCCATCGAAGTGTGGAGGTTTGCCAAGAGGAATGGAAAGCAAATGCGAATTCGAACTATGTTGAATACGAGAATAATCAAATGAAAAGTTCGAATTGACCGTCTTTTTGTAGTCGTTGTCGTCGTCCTTTTGGGAAGAGGAAGATTCGTCGCTGTCGTAGTAGATGATCTCCTTGATGCGTCTTGTCTTCTTCTTCTTCCCTTCTTTGCGTCTGTGCCCCGAGCCTGAGTCGGTAGTCTTGTCTTCCTTTGGCTCGTTGACGAAGGACTCCTTCTCCTTGTCGTTGATCACGATTCCCTTCCCCTTAGGATCCATCTCTTCGGGCGGTTAGTCCCTTTCTTGAAGAGAACGGCTCTGATACCAATTGAAAGCACCTAGAGGGGGGGTGAATAGGTGATCCTGTGAAACTTAAACTTATAGCCACAAAAACTTGTTAAGTGTTAGCGCAATAATCGCCAAGTGGCTAGAGAGGAGTCTCAACAAAACACAATACCACAAGAGATCAAACACAGAGATGACATAGTGGTTTATCCCGTGGTTCGGCCAAGACCAACGCTTGCCTACTCCACGTTGTGGCGTCCCAACGGACGAGGGTTGCAATCAACCCCTCTCAAGCGGTCCAAAGACCAACTTGAATACCACGGTGTTTTGTTTTGCCTTTCAATATCCCGTTTGCGAGGAATCTCCACAACTTGGAGCCTCTCGCCCTTACACTTGAGATTCACAAGAAATTCAGAGTAAGGGAGGAAAGCAACACACACAAATCCACAGCAAAATGCGCACACACACGGCCAAGAATCGAGCTCAAAAGACTATCTCAAAGTTCTCACTAGAACGGAGCTCGAATCACTGAGAATGACAAACGAATGCGCAAAGACTGAGTGTGGATGATCAAGAATGCTCTAAGGTTGCTTGGTGTACTCCTCCATGCGCCTAGGGGTCCCTTTTATAGCCCCAAGGCAGCTAGGAGCCGTTGAGAGCAAATCTGGAAGGCCAATCTTGCCTTCTGTCGTCGGGTGCACCGGACAGTCCGGTGCACACCGGACACTGTCCGGTGCCCGATTTCCTTCCTAAAATGGCGTTGCCGACCGTTGCAGATCTGGGAGCCGTTGGCGCACCGGACATGTCCGGTGCACACCGGACAGTCCGGTGCCCCCTTTCGACCGTTGGCCCGGCCACGTGTCGCGCGCAGATTCCGCGGCCGACCGTTGGCCCGGCCGACCGTTGGCTCACCGGACAGTCCGGTGCACACCGGACAGTCCGGTGAATTTTAGCCGTACGCCGTCGGCGAATTCCCGAGAGCGGCCACTTCACGCCGAGCCAGCCTGGCGCACCGGACACTGTCCGGTGCACCACCGGACAGTCCGGTGCACCCAGACTGGACAGACTTAGGCTGCTCGAGCCATCTCTTCTCCAACTCGATTTTTTCTGTTTCCAGCACTTAGACACAATACATTAGTCCATAAAACAATGTACTAAGTCATAGAAACATACCTTTATCCTTGATTTGTACTTTGTCCACCATTTTACAATTAGGCACCTGTGTTGGGCACTAAATCACCAAAATACTTAGAAATGGCCCAAGGGCACATTTCCCTTTCAGAAAGCAGCCGGAGGGAGACAGGCGTGGGAGGTGGAACCCGCGGCCTTCGTGTTAGCCCCGCGCCCAGGTCGGGTGCGCTTGCAGTAGGGGGTTACAAGCGTCCACGCGGGAGGGAGCGAGCGGCCTTGCGCGAGCGCCGTCCCGTCCTTCCCCGTGCGGCCAACCCTCTGTAATAGGGCCCTGGACCTCCCTTTTATAGGCGTAAGGAGAGGATCCAGGTGTACAATGGGGGGTGTAGCAGTGTGCTAACGTGTCTAGCGGAGGAGAGCTAGCGCCCTAAGTACATGCCATCGTGGCAGCCGGAGAGGTTTTGGCACCCAGTTCGTGTGTTGTCGTGGCCATCGGAGGAGCGCTGGAGCCTGGCGGAAGGACAGCTATCAGGGCTGTCGAGTCCTTGCTGACGTCCTCTTGCTTCCGTAAGGGGGCTGAGAGCCACCGTCATCATAGAGCATGCGGGGCGCCATCATGACTTGTTTAGCGGAACGAGCCGGATGGGACACCGGTCTTGTCCCCCGTAGCCTGAGTCAGCTTGGGGTAGGGTAATGATGGCACCTCCTGTGACGTGGCCGGTCCGAGCCCTGAGTTGGGTGAGGTGGAGGCTCCTTCGAGGTCGAGGTCGAGTCTGTCTTCCAAGGCTGAGGTCGAGTCCGAGCCTCGGGGTCGGGCGAAGCGGAGTTCGTCGTCTTCCGGGGCTGAGCCCGAGTCCGAGCCCTGCGGTCGGGCGAAGCGGAGTTCATCGTCTTCTGGGGCTGAGCCCGAGTCCGAGCCCTGGGGTCGGGCGAAGCGGAGTTCGTCATCTTCCGGGGCTGAGCCCGAGTCCGAGCCCTGGGGTCGGGCGAAGCGGAGTTCGTCGTCTTCCGGGGCTGAGCCCGAGTCCGAGCCCTAGGGTCGGGTGAAGCGGAGTTTCCTATGGCGCCTGAGGCCGGACTTGGTTGCTGACAGCCTCACTCTGTCAAGTGGCACAGCAGTCGGGGCGGCGCAGGCGGCGCTGTCCCCTTGTCAGGCCGGTCAGTGGAGCGGCGAAGTGACTACGGTCACTTCGGCTCTGTCGACTGGAGGGCGCGCGTCAGGATAAAGGTGTCAAGCCACCTTTGCATTAAATGCCCTTGTGATTCGGTCGGTTGGCGTGGCGACTTGGCCAAGGTTGCTTCTTGGTGAAGACTAGGCCTCGGGCGAGCCGAAGGTGTGTCCGTTGCTAGAGGGGGTCCTCGGGCGAGACGTGAATCCTCCGGGGTCGGCTGCCCTTGCCCGAGGCCGGGCTCGGGCGAGGCGTGAACGCGTCCCTCGAATGGACCGATCCTGGACTTAATCGCACCCATCAGGCCTTTGCAGCTTTGTGCTCATGGGGGTTACCAGCTGAGATTTAGGAGTCTTGAGGGTACCCCTAATTATGGTCCCCGACAGGTACCTACAACATTTTGATTAGGACGTGGAACTAAATGCCATACCACATTCCTCGTGAAGTTGTTGAGCTCCTCTTGCATTGCCATCACCCAATCGGGATCTCTTAGTGCATCCTCTATCTTGTATGGCTCAATAGAAGACACAAAAGAGTAATGCTCACAAAAATGTGCAACCTAAGATCTAGTGGTTACCCCCTTATGAATGTCACCAAGGATGGAATTGACGGGGTGATCTCGTTGAATTGCTTGGTGGACTCTTGGGTGTGGCAGTCTTTAACCCTGAATTTCTTGATCATCTTCCTTGTCTTCATTATCTTCATCTCCCCCTTGATCATTGTCCTCCTCTTGAGGTGGCTCATCCTCTTGATCTTTATCTTTATCATCTTGAGCCTGATCCTCGTCTTGAGTTGGTGGAGATGCTTGCATGGAAGATGATGGTTGATCTTGTGCTTGTGTGGACTCTTCGGATTCCTTAGGACACACATCCCCAATGGACATGTTCCTTAGCGCGATGCACGGAGCCTCTTCATCATCTAGCTCATCAAGATCAACTTGCTCCACTTGGGAGCCATTAGTCTCATGAAACACAATGTCACAAGAAACTTCAACTAGTTCAGTGGACTTGTTAAAGACTCTATATGCCCTTGTGTTTGAGTCATAACCAAGTAAAAAACCTTCTACAGCTTTAGGAGCAAATTTAGATTTTCTACCTCTTTTAATAAGAATAAAACATTTGCTCCCAAAGACTCTAAAGTAAGAAACATTGGGCTTTTTACCAGTGATGAGTTCATATGATGTCTTCTTGAGGATTCGGTGAAGGTAGAGCTGGTTGATGGAGTAGCAGGCAATGTTAATCGCCTCGGCCCAAAACCGATCCAATGTCTTGTATTCATCAAGCATGGTCCTTGCCATGTCCAGTAGAGTTCTATTCTTCCTCTCCACTATACCATTTTGTTGAGGTGTGTAGGGAGAACTCATGCTTGATGCCCTGTTCCTCAAGAAATCTTTCAATTTGAGAATTTTTAAACTCCGTTCCATTGTCGCTTCTTATCTTCTTGATCCTTAATCCAAACTCATTTTGAGCCCGTCTTAAGAATCCTTTTAGTGTATCTTGGGTTTGTGATTTTTCCTGCAAAAAGAACACCCAAGTGAAGCGAGAATAATCATCCACAATAACTAGACAGTACTTACTCCCACCGATGCTTATGTAAGCGATCGGGCCGAATAGGTCCATGTGGAGTAGCTCGAGTGGCCTGTCCGTTGTCATTATGTTCTTGTGTGGATGGTGGATTCTAACTTGCTTCCCTGCTTGGCATGCGCTACAAATTCTGTCTTTCTCAAAATGAACATATGTTAGTCCTAAGATGTGCTCTCCCTTTAAAAGCTTGTGAAGATTCTTCATCCCAACATGAGTAAGTCGGCGATGCTAGAGCCAACCCATATTAGTCTTAGCAATTAAACAAGTGTCTAGTTCAGCTTTGTTATCATTAAAATCAACTAAATATAGCTGACCATCTAACACTCCTTTAAATGCTATTGAATCATCACTTCTTCTAAAGACAATAACACCTATATCAGTAAAAAGACAATTGTAGCCCATCTTACACAATTGGGAAACAGAAAGCAAATTGTAATATAAAGAATCTACAAGAAAAACATTGGAAATTGAATGGTCAGGGGATATAGCAATTTTACCCAAACCTTTGACCAATCCTTGATTTCCATCCCCAAATGTGATAGCTCGTTGGGGATCTTGATTTTTCTCATAGGAGGAGAACATTCTCTTCTCCCCTGTCATGTGGTTTGTGCACCCACTATCGATTATCCAACTTGAACCACTTGATGCATAAACCTACAAAACAGTTTTAGGCCTTGTTCTTAGGTACCCAAACAGTCTTGGGTCCTTTCACATTAGAAACAAGCACCTTGGGTACCCAAACACAAGTATTTGGACTCTTGTGTTTGCCCCCAACATATTTGGCAACTATTTTGCCTGATTTGTTAGTTAAAACATATGAAGCATCAGAAGTTTTAAATGAAATGTTATGCTCATTTGATGCAGCAGGAATTTTCTTTCTAGGCATTTTGTTATGAGTGGTATGCCTAGAGCTAGAAGCCTCATTTTTATACATAAATGCATGGTGAGAAACAGAATGAGGTTTCCTAGCATGAATCTTCCTAATTTTATGTTCAGGATAGTTTGTAGGATTCACTATCTTGAACCATGGGAGCCTTACCCTTAACAAAATTAGACAAGCTTTTAGGGGCATTAAGCTTGACATTGGATTGATTCCCATGTTGGAACCCAATACCATCCTTAATCCCAAGGCGTCTCCCATTATAAAGCATGCTACGAGCAAATTTAAATTTTTTATTTCCGAGCTCATGCTCGACAATTTTAGCATCTCATTTAGCTATATGATCATTTTGTTGTTTGATTATGGCAAGGTGATCATTAATAGCTTCAACGTCTACATCTTTACATCTAGTGCAAATAGAAATATGCTCAACAGTAGATGTAGATGGTTTGAAAATATTTAATTCTTCTATCTTAGCATTTAATATGACATTCTCATCTATAAGACAGGAAATAGAATCATTGCAAACATTCAATTTTTCAATCTTAGAAATTAAATGAGCATTCTTAGTTCTAAGACTTGAAATTGAATCATGACAAATGCTAAGCTCTTTAGACAAATTTTCATTCTTCTCTACTTCCTGAGCATAAGCATTTTTCAACTTAACAAATTTTTTGTTTTCTTTAATGAGGAAGTCCTCTTGGCTTTCCAAGAGATCATCCTTCTCATTAATGGTTTTGATTAATTCATTTATTTTTTTTCTTTTGTTCTATGTTAAAGTTGGCAAAAAGAGCAAGTAAATCATCTTTATTATCACTAGAGCTACCCTCATCACTGGATGTTGTATATTTGGGGGTGGTTCTAGAGTGTACCTTCTTCTTTTTGCCGTCCTTAGTCATGAGACACTTGTGGCCGACGTGGGAGAAGAGGAGGCCTTTGTTGACGGCGATGTTGGCGGCGTCCTCGTCGGAGGAGTCGGTGGAGCTTTCGTTGGAGTTCCATTCCCGACATATGTGCGCATCGCCGCCCTTCTTCTTGTAGTACATTTTCTTCTCCTTCTTCCCTTTTTGTCTTCGTCCCTGTCACTTTCACTAGAAATTGGACATTTAGCTATGAAATGACCGGACTTACCACAACGGTAACACACCCTCTTGGAGCGGGGCTTGTAGTCTTTACCCCTCCTTTGTTTGAGGATTTGGCAGAAGCTTTTAATGATGAGCTCCATTTCCTCGTTGTCGAGCTTGGAGGCGTCGATTGGAAGCTTACTTGGTGTAGACTACTCCTTCTTTTCATCCGTCGCTTTGAATGCGACGGGTTGTACCTCGGGTGCAGAGGTGGCACCTTGCTCCAAGTTGATAATGTGTTTGGAGTCTTTGATCATAAGTTCAAAGCTCACAAACTTGCCAATCACTTCCACGTATTAATTGAACTTGAGTAGGATTACGAAATACGAGAGATCTTAGAATAACCTTGACCATTTCATGGTCATCTCATTTGGTGCTCCCGAGGTTGCGCACTTAATTGACCATCGTCTTGAGCCGGTTGTACATGGCTTGTGGCTCTTCTCCTTTGTTGAGGACGAATCGACCAAGCTCGCCCTCGATCGTCTCCCGCTTGGTGATCTTGGTCACCTCGTCCCCTTCGTGCGTGGTTTTGAGGACATCCCAAATTTCTTTGGCGTTCTTCAACCCTTGCACCTTGTTATACTCCTCTTTACACAAGGAGGCGAGGAGTATAGAAGTGGCTTGGGAGTTGAAGTGTCTAATTTGGGCGGCCTCGTCCGAGTCATAGTCCTCGTCCCCCACCTTTGGTGCCTGCTCTCCAAACTCAACAATATCCCAAATACTTTCGCGGAGTGAGGTTAGATGGTGCCTCATTTTATCACTCCACACACAATAATCTTCACCATCAAAATATGGTGGCTTGCCTAGGGGTACGGAAAGTAATGGAGCGCGCTTTGAAATACGGGAATAGCATAGGGGCATCTTACTATACTTCTTGCGCTCATGGCGCTTAGAAGTAGACGATGACTCGATGCCAGACGTGGAGGGTGACGAAGAGTTGGTCTCGTAGTAGACCACTTTCTTCATCATCTTCTTCTTGTCACCTCTCCGATGTGACTTGATGGAGGAAGAGGATTCCTCCTTGTGCTTGTAGCCGGACTCCCTTGAGAGAGTCCTCCCCGAGCTTGCGGGCTTGTCGCCAGTCATGATCTCCCTCTTGGCGTGATCTCCAGACATCACTTTGAGTTGGTTAGGCTCTTAATGAAGCACTGACTTTGATACCAATTAAAAGTCACCTAGAGGGGGGGGGGGGGGGCGAATAGGCGAAACCTGAAATTTATAACTTTAAACACACTACAAGCCGTGGTTAGCGTTAGAATTAAATTCAAGTCCGAAGAGAGGGAAAACAAATCAAACAAGAAATAAGGCGAGTGAACACGATGATTTGTTTTACCGAGGTTCGGTTCCAAAGAACCTAGTCCCCGTTGAGGAGGTCACAAAGACCGGGTCTATTTCAACCTTTTCCCTCTCTCAAACGGTCACTTAGACCGAGTGAGCCTTTTTCCTTAATCTCACGGGTCACTTAGACCCCGCAAGGACCACCACACACTTGGTGTCTCTTGCTTCGCTTACAAAGCACTTGAGAGTAAGAATGGAAAAGAAAAAAGGCAAAGCCAAGCAACAAGAGCAACAAAAGAACACAAAACACCCTCTCTCAAGTCCCTAATGGAGTTGAGTTGATTTGGAGGCTTAGAGAGGATTCAATCTATTTGATGTGTCTTGGAGTGGAGTCTTTTGCTCTTGTATTGAATGAGATGTTTGGAATGCTTGGATGGATATGAATGAGGTGGTTGGGGGTATTTATAGCCCCCAACCACTTCCATAGCCGTTGGTGAAGGCTGCTGGCGATGGGCGCACCGGACAGTCCGGTGCACCACCGGACATGCACTGTTCCTTGTCCGGTGCGCTGCCACGTCACCCAATCGTTAGGGTTCTGAGCAAGTCGACCGTTGGAGCTTTTGTCTCCTAGCTGCACCGGACAGTCCGGTGCCCCTCTGACTTCGCTGCTCTGACTTCTACGCGGCACTGTGCGGCACTGTTCATCCTGTCAGTCGACCGTTGGCGCACAGAGAGTCGTTGCTCCACTGGCTCACCGGACAGTCCGATGAATTATAGTGGAGCGTGCCCTAGAATTCCTGAGAGTGGCTGGTTTGGAATTGTACGGCCCTGGAGCACCGGACACTGTCCGGTGCGCCAAATTCTAGCACACTCTAAGTCCTTTGCTCCACTTAAATTGTGTCCCTAACTTGATTTATTTCTTGGTTTGTGTTGAACCTTATGCACCTGTAATAGATGAATTCTAGACAAACTAGTTAGTCCATGCGTTTGTGTTGATCATCAACCACCAAAATTAATTATAGGAAATGGTTAACCCAATTTCCCTTTTAGACCTCTTCCCCAGCCCCACGCAGGTGCCTCCGCCGCTGTTGTATTGCCCGAGTGCGGCTCGCTTGTCGGCTCCATCACAGTGCCACATCGGTCTCCCCTCCTGGCCATGGTTGTAGCCTCGCCTATGCTGGCCCGCTTCCCCTTCAAGGACCCTATGCTGGAGGGCTCTGCTTCCAACACTATTGCTACCCTCCTCGACGACACTCTCTCTACGTCTGTCACCACCTTCTCCTTTTCGGCCACTTCGACCTCCTGCGCCATCGTGCTACCCCCTATGTCGTTGCGTCGTCCCTCTCTCCCTACTTCCCCACTGTCGGCGCCCCGCACATGGCCCACTCCCTCACCAAAGTGTCGTCTGTGCCGATCACTGGTGGCCCTACGCCTCCTGTGGCTCCTGTCGTCCCTGGCCCCGCCTTCGCCCTGGCCACCGGTGCCACCTCCTTCTGGCTCCACCATGTTCTGTCGAGAATACTGTGCGTGTCCTCTAGCATGATGGCCAACTTGTCCACGCCATTTTCGTGGCCCTCGATCGGCCATGAACCCTATTCTCTGTGACTGCGTAGAGCTCCACCCTTAGGCGGGTCGCCACATGCCTAGACTGCTTGTCTTCTCACATGCTGTGATTGCCTCCTTGGCGATTGAGACCTCGCTATCTTCCTCCCTTCCTAGTGGCTATGTTGGAGCACCTCCCTTGGCTCTCTCCTCACACCCCGTGCCTTCACCATCACCTCCCTCTCCCACCGATTAGGTAGTTGATTCCGGAGCCTCCTTCCACACCACTCCTACCACCAATTCATTATCCCACTACCTTCCTCCACACCCCTCACATCCTTCCTCTATCATGGTGGGGAACGGTTCCACCCTCCCGGTCACCTCAGTAGGTGCATCGGTTCTTTCGAGACCCTTCTACCTTAACGATGTTCTTGTTGCTCCCCATTTGACTCATCCTCTTCTCTCGGTTTGTCGCTTCACTAGTGACAACCACTGTTCTATAGAGTTTGATCCCTAGGGCCTCACCATACACCACCTTCCCACTCATGTCGTGCTCGCTCCCTGTGATAGCTCTAGCCCCCTCTACTCTATTCACTTGCCATCCACTTCCCCCACTTATCCTCCCCCATGCTCTTTCTACTACCACCACCTCCACCATTTGGCATCGTCATCTCGGGCACCCTAGACCTGATGTGATGTCCCAACTCTCCTAACGCTTGGATATCTCGTGTAGCCAGGGCTCCTTTGAGCACCTCTGTCATGCTTGTCAGCTCGACCGTCACTCTCGTCTTTCTTTTTCCACCTCCACGTCTAGTGTTGCTTAGCCTTTGATCTTGTTCATTGTGATCTCTGGACTTCTCCTGTCCTCAGCCTCTCTGGTTACAAATACTACCTAGTAATTCTAGATGACTTATCTCACTTTTTTTGGACTTTCCCACTTCAGTCGAAGTCCGACAAATTTTCTACCCTCACACACTTCTTCGCCTGGGTCTCCACCCAATTTCGTTGCCCGGTTCATGCCCTTCATTGTGATAGCGACTAAGAGTTTGACAACACTGCCTCTCACTGCTTCTTTCTCTCCCACAATGTTCAGTTGTGCATCTCACGCCCTTACACTTGTCCCTAGAATGGCCGGGTGAAAGTGCATCCATCCCTTTTGTGGGGTTTGGTGATTTAGATAACAACACACTTAAAGGGCTAATCAGTTTGCTAAGTGTTGAACAGGAAAGTTGAAAAGACAATCATGATTGAAAATAGTCAAGAGACATGGTTTGATATTAAAATGTCTCATATACATGGATTGCTCATAATAGAAAAGTATAAAAGATCAACATTAAGCAATGATGAGGATATCCCCATAAGTAAGGTCATTTGGATATATGGAGACGGGATATTCTGTGAAGATCAAAAGACAAAAATACTTATATCAGATAATCAGACATCAAAAGAGACAATACAAATGGATATAATATGCTCTCTATATTGGTTTGAATATATGGACAAGACCTGAGAAATCTCTATGCATAAATATGATCAGAATAGAGATTGAAGTGATTAAGAGGATTGTTCAAGCTAAAATGAATAAGATATGAGGAATCGTGAATTATATATATATATATATATCAGTCCATATACGCTTCTATGAGAATCAAACTAGATCTTGATCGATCTTTGCATTTACATCTATATTAATTCAAGCAAGGTTCACAATATTGAAGAAATGATTCTCTTAATGGATGCTCAATATGATGTGACTCAAGAATGGCTTGATAGAGTGAAGATAGCGAGGAAAGGGCTTTGAGGGACCAAGAGAAGGTGAAGGCTGTTTGGCACCAAAAGGAGCACGCGGACGGTCCGGCCCTGAGGTCGGACAGTCCGCGGTCCGGACAGTCCGCGCCTGTGGGCCGAACGGTCCGCGCGTGCGCAGAGTAGAATAGGGTTCCGAGTTTTGTGCTATGTTTGTTAGCTAGATCCGCGGAATTAGCTCAGAATTCAGTTGTGTAAAGGGTCCAGCCCCCCTCCTCCATAAATAGAGAGGTATACAGCCGATTTGTGGAAGCAATCGAATCAATACAACTTCTATTTCGCATTTATTTCCTGTACAATCAGGAGTAGTTCTAGTCTAGTTCTAGTTTAGCCTCTCGATCCCCAAATTCTTTGCCTCTCCTCGACTCTACGTCGATTAGAGGAGTCTAGGTCGGCCTGTCCGAGCCTAGACAACTCCTAGGATCTCTCCTCCCCGACGGGGTCCCTCTCAGGAGCGAGATCCAGGCGCTGCCGGCGATCTTCCGCCGCCCCTGCGCACGCGCGGACTGTCTGGCCCTAGGGCGCGGACTGTCCGGCCGTCAGGCAGGGAACCCGAGCTCCTGCACCAGGTCGCAGACCGTCTAGCCCTGTGCCGCAGACCGTCCGCGCCTGACCAGAGAGCACCGCCGCCTCACGCCAGGTCGCGGACCGTCCGGCCCTGTGTAATACTCAAATTTGTATACGCAGAATACAGAGTGAATTCCTCAATTTCATGTGCCTTTTTTGCATCATAAAAAGAGCACCCATATAATTGAGAGTGATTAATTAAAACCAATGATTCCAAAATAAACTAAGTGCATCATGTTGGAGTTTTTACATGTTGTGCATTAAATAAAAAAAAATAATAAGGGTAATAATGAGACAATAATTCTAAAGGTTAGAATAATCCATAAAATAAAATTAGGGTCTTTGAAAATGAGAAGAGGAGGAATGATATAAATAATATAGTTATATTTCCAAAGTTGGTATTCATAATTTTACAATATGATGGAGAATAAATTTGGGACAACTTTGAATTTAAAATTCGAATTCAAACTATACTTAGAAATGAAGAAAATAAGAAAGAAAAGATAAAAAAAGAGAGAATGAAGGCTTCATGGGCTGGATAACACCTTTCTGGCCCAACTCGGTTTCCCTCCCGCGCAGCCCATCTCCTTCCCTTCCCCTTTTCTTTATTCCTGGCGCTTACAGGTGGGCCCCATCTGTCATTCCCTTCATCAGCCGCTCGGTCTCACCGTGACCGTCATGTGGGCCAACGACACAGAAGTCTCTCCTATCTTCCCCATCGAACTCAGTCTGTTGCCTCCGTCAGAAATCCCGGTGGCTGTTGAAACAAACTGCCCCTAGCAAACCGGAGCTCGCCTGTTGACTGGACCCCCTCCTCCCGTCTCGGCCGGTCTCCCTTCAACGACCTCTGTGCCTCCCTGCGCTATATGAACGGACCCTCAAGCACCCTCTCGTCCAGCCAAGATTGCCATGCTCTCCTGTGTACCGACCGCACCGTGGAAGGACTCGAGAGAAATCCCGACGCCGCTAGGCTTAGATGCCATCGACGCTGCAGCAGCCGGGCATGGACCTCCGCTGACCACCCCGGGCCACTTACCAGTTGTAGCGAGGCCTCCTTCCACCTACCGTCGAAGTCGCCGCGGACTGTTACCAACCGAACCCGCGGAACCTGTCCACCGCAATGGTGTGTGGCCTGCGTTAACAATCAGGCGACCGCACGGGGCGTTGAGGCTTGACCAAACCTCTAGGATTGTGCTCGCAGCATCACCGCGCAGAGATGAGGTTGGGGACTCCAGGAATTTGTCGCCGGAGCTCGTGCGCCGCTGCGTGGCCTCCATGCACCGTGGACCGAGGTCACTGCTACACGTCCCATGGTAACTCGCCCTTCCCTTTGCTCGCCATGGTACCCGCGTCATTTAGCGCCTCGCCACGCTAGGATTTGCGTTCAAAATCGTCAGAAGCCCTTGCTCCGGCAACCACGCCACCGCACGCACTGGGCGGCGCCGCCTCTGTGCGGATCCTGGGGGGAAGAAGGCTTGGCACCGTTGGATCTAAGTGGGCGGGCAGGATTAGAAGTAGCCATACCCCTTGGAAGCTTTAAATCGGAACCGTTGGTTTGGGAACAGACGGATAGATTTGGCTCTGCGTTCCAACCCACGGATTGGCTATGGGCCATAGGATCCCGATCCAAGGGCTCGCGTTGCAGATTGATCACTTAAGTGCACGTACTTAATCTGGTCCGTCCCTTTCAGATCGGGCGGCCAGAACTTGGCGATACCCCTTCGCGCTGACAGTTTTACATAAAAGACCCTAGCTTTCTAGGAAACAAACCCGCAGTCCTGGCAGAAGTATTCGGAGTCTTAGGAATTCTTCTGTTTTGGCCCCTGTCCTTCCTAGTAAATGAGGCGCGGTCCAGAGAGTATTTGAATAAGGAAATTTTATTAGAAATGGAATTTTAGTGTAGAAATAAATGCTAGAACTTAATTAATTCATAGAAAATGCATATAAACTCCAAATTGGTCCATTCCAGTTCCTAAATTTTCATAATATTATTGTCTATCCATTTGTACCACTGTTTCTGCATGAAATGTACATTAAAATTTATTTCTCACTTAACCCTATATTAAATGCATAAAACCTTGGAAAATTCATAACTTAAAATATATAACTCCAAAATTAATGATTCTTGTTCCTAGGTTTTCATTTTAATGTGTAGATTTTTACCGTGTATTTTATTCATATGTTTGGTGTAATGTTAATTTTTGTTATACTATGTATGTATTGTGTTGATGCGAGTAGACGAGCAAGCACCGGGGGATCCTGGGGTTCAGCAAGTAGAGACTGCTGAGCAGGAGCTCGTTGAAGGCAAGTTGTGCCCTTGATCACTTCTTTTACCCATTCATGTTCTTATTATTCATAATGATCTGCATAGGTTAATTTTGCTGGGACCCAATAGGATACCCTAGATTTTGACTATCTTTATACCTTGTTTCACCACTAGTTTTACTACTAAAGTTTTGGGTAGTTCATGCTATTGCTTTATGTGGATTGGGTATAGAGATATTCATCACTCATTTTTATACTTGTTATTATATGTTCATTATTTTATGTTCATGATAAGATCATTATGTTAATGGGAACATGGAGAACCACCCGGGAAAACAGTGCTACCACAAGGGTTTAATGGGACGCCCTTGGCTGATTAACTAGGAAAGCTAGTGGAGGGCTACCTTACCCGAAAGGGGCAAGGGCAGTAGGGGAGTGGTCAGTGTAGGGAGGTCCTTGGGTTGATTTTGCTGCGATGGCGGTCAGACAAGAACCCTGCACTGGAGCTTCCTATAAACTGTAGCGGGTAGTCTGAAGCTAGTGGAACTTTGTAAAGGCCTCGTAGTGGTACCCTGCCTCGCTTCCTTGGTAGAGGTGTATGGAGTCTGATCAACTCCGTGGCAAATGGGTAACACGACTTGTGGCTAAAGATGCGCAACCTCTGCAGAGTGTAAAACTGGTATACTAGCCGTGCTCACGGTCATGAGCGGCTCGGACACTCACATGATTAATTTATGGAACTTAAACTTAATTTGTCATTTCATTGCATTTGGGATTATTTTATTATTACTTTTACTTATTATTTCTAAGGTTTGGTATTTACTTACACATAGTAACTGCTAATAAAATTTTGACCAATTTATAAAAGCAATGCTTAGCTTCAGCCTTTATTTCATTGATCAGCCTTACACTTCATGAACTCCCACCTTTGGTGAGTTCATGCCACATTATTCCCCACAACTTGTTGAGCGATGAACATGTGTGAGCTCACCCTTGCTGTCTCACATCCCCCCACAGGAGAAGAGCAGGTGGTTCAGGAGGAGCCACAGGGCGAGGAGTATGATCTGATCTAGGTGGCGTTTCTCAGTCGACATTGGCGCCGACGATCCTTAGTTCGTTTTACATTTATTCCTTTATTTTGTAATAAGACTTCCGCTATGTAATAATTACTCTGATGTTTTATGACATTTATGTCTATACACTCTGTTATTATATATGTTGTCTTCTTGGCGCATGTATGAGATGCACCCAGCTTTGTCCCTTAAAACCGGGTGTTACAGAAGTGGTATCAGAGGAAATGTTGACTGTAGGACGAAACCTAGATAGAAATGGACAAACCCTTTCCTACTTACCTTACTCTGACTCATTCTACACTTATCTCATCTTGATCTTATCTCACCTTTTGCTACTCTATTCTGGTTAATCTTATCTTTTCTACTCTAAGACAAGATGGATTTCACACCTTGGAATCCCTACCCCTATGACATTCTTAAGAGTTAGGGAACCTAAGACAAAATCAAAACTATTTTCTATATTTAAAATGTTGTTTGATTGTTCTGATGAAAAATGTCTGATTTGCTTCTTTGATTGATTGAAATATTATATATGGACATCTTAGTATGTGCCAGCATAAGGTAATAAATTAGCTATGGTAGGTAAAACATTAAACTGCTTAGCTAATAAATCTCCCAAAGTAACATGATTGTAATTACTGCCTTGTCTACTGCTCTTTCTTACCATATGTATCTAACTCAGATGGTCAATACCAGGAGGGGTGGTGGAATTGATTTGCCTCCTAACCGACACGCTCGAAGGATATATAGACAACCTCAGCCACAGCCTACAGAGATGAATCCTCCTAATCCTCCACCAGGCGGAGTTGACCCGCTGGTTGCTGCTCAGATGGCGGTGATGCAGCAAATGGCGGACACTATGGCTGATATGCGTGCCCAGATGCAGCAAGAACGCCAGGAAATGCGTCAGGAAAGAGAAGATATACGCCAGGAGTTGCGCCAGGAGAGAGAGGAGATACGCCAAGAAAGGAGGGCGCAACAACAGCAGCTGCAACAACAACTTCAACAACAGCAGCAACAGCAACAAGTGCCACTGCCTCCACCACCACCACCAGTTCCACCTCGTGATAAGCACCGGGAATTCATGAGTCATAAGCCACCAACCTTCGCCAGTTCGCCAGATCCACTAGATGCAGATGATTGGCTGAAAGCGATTGAGAAGATGCTCAACATTGCCCAATGCATGGACCGGGAGAAGGTTTTATATGCTTCTGGACGTCTGACAGGTCCTGCTGCTGACTGGTGGGATTCATATACTGCTGCCCATGATGCTGCTGATACTATTACTTGGGCAGAGTTTAGTACACAGTTCAGGAACTACCATATTCCAGCTGGTATGATAAAGATCAAGAAGAAGGAGTTTCTGACATTGAAGCAAGGCAACATGTCAGTCAGCGAGTACAGAGACAAATTTATTCAGCTGTCGAGATATGCTCCGGAGGAAGTTGCTGAGGATGAGAGGAAGCAGGAGCACTTCATTGAAGGACTTAATGGACCCTTGCAGTATGCACTGGTTGCACACACCTTTCCATCATTTCAGAGGCTACTGGATAAGGCTCTTGCTATTGAACACAAGCGTGTTCAACTGGGTGATTTGAAGAGGAAGGCTATCTCACAAGGACAGGGTAGCAGCAGTGTTCGTCCTCGCTACAGTTCACCACAGGGTACACCGACTCGACCAGGAGGACCGCGCCCAGTTCAGCAATCACCACTGAGGACACCTACTCGTCAGGTCACTCCCACTGGCACCCCGACGAAGTTTTCAGGACAGAGTTCAAGCACTACTTGTTTCAAGTGTGGGAAGACTGGTCATTATGCAAATGTCTGCCCACAGAGGATTGCTACTACTCCAGTTCAGAACAAGCAACAGACTCCTGGCAAGGGATATTCTATAGCCAGGGTGAATCAAGTCAGCGTTGATGATACTCCTGATGGTGGTGACCTCGTACTTGGTATGTTTTATGTTAATGCAATTCCTGCAACCATATTATTTGATTCTGGTGCTACACATTCATTCATGTCTGCTCGTTATGCCAACACAAATGAAATACCACTGCTAAATATGAGAAAACCCATGATAGTAATTACACCTAAAGGGCCTGTTGAGGCGAATCAAATGACACGTAGATTGACATTGACCATTATGGGTAGAGAATTTGGAGCTACTGCTATAATATTAGAGTCAAGCAGTATAGATCTGATCCTTGGTATGTCATGGCTAAGAAAGGCAAAGGCCGTTATAGCATGTGGTAGAGGTACCGTAGAACTCACTACCACTAAAGGAGAAAGATTTCAAGTTAATATTGCAGTAACCTCCTCATCCATGCGTGCAATGTTCTTTATGCCTGAGGAGTTTGTTGGTGACAACATCCGGGTGGTTAGAGATTTTCCGGATGTCTTTCCAGAGGAGTTACCAGGGATGCCACCTGATAGAGAAGTTGAGTTTGTTATTGATCTCTTACCTGAAACCGCCCCTATTTCTAAACGGCCATATAGGATGTCCGTAGAGGAGTTGAAGGAACTTAAGAAGCAGTTAACTGAGTTGCAAGAGGCTGGGTACATTCGTCCGAGTTCCTCACCTTGGGGAGCACCGGTTTTGTTTGTACAGAAGAAGGATGGATCTCAGCGGATGTGTGTGGACTATAGATCACTTAATGATGTCACTGTGAAGAACAAGTATCCATTACCCCGTATTGAGGATTTGTTTGATCAGATGAGAGGAGCCAGGGTGTTCTCGAAGATTGATCTCCGATCGGGATACCATCAGATGAGGATTAGACCATCAGATATTCCTAAGACGACTTTCTCGACTTGATATGGATTATATGAGTTCACTGTTATGTCATTTGGATTGACCAATGCACCAGCTTATTTCATGAATTTGATGAATAAGGTGTTTATGGAGTATTTGGATAGATTCGTCGTGGTGTTCATCGACGATATTCTTATCTATTCTAGGAGTGAAAGTGATCATGAACAACATCTAAGGTTGGTGCTACAGAAGCTACGAGATAGTCAACTCTACACTAAGTTCAGTAAGTGCGAGTTTTGGATTGACAAGGTGCCATTCCTTGGTCATATTATTTCTAATGGAGGAATAGCAGTGGATCCTGCTAAAGTGAAGGAGATAATGGAGTGGAGAGTGCCCACTACAGTTACTGAGATTCGGAGTTTCTTGGGGCTTGCAGGGTATTATCGGAGATTCATTGAGGGATTCTCTAAGATTGCCAAGCCTATGACATCGCTTTTGGAGAAAGGAAGAGAATTCGAGTGGGATGAGAAGTGCCAAGAAAGCTTTGACCAATTGAAGGAGAGATTGATGTCTCCACCGGTGTTGGTTATGCCAGACTTACAGAAAGGATTTGACATCTACTGTGATGCATGTGGCCAAGGACTTGGATGTGTGCTCATGCAAGAAGGACATGTGATCGCTTACGCGTCTCGTCAGTTGCGGAAACATGAATTGAACTACCCCACTCATGACTTGGAACTGACAGCTGTTGTACATGCACTGAAGATATGGAGACATTACATTATGGGAACTAAGTGCCAAGTATATACGGATCATAAGAGTTTGAAGTATATATTCACTCAGAAGGATCTCAACCTTAGGCAACGCCGTTGGTTGGAGCTCATTAAGGATTATGATTTGGAGATTCACTATCATCCGGGCAAGGCGAATTTGGTCGCAGATGCCTTGAGTCGGAAAGAACATGTTCACTCCGCTTTTGTTGTCCAGCTACCCGAGGAATTAGCAAAAGATTTTGAGAAGCTCAACCTGGGAATTGTTACTCACACTGAAGGAGTTACCATCGAATTGGAACCCACCTTGGAGCAAGAGATTCGTAAAGGTCAGGTTGGTGATGCTAAGATTCAAGAGATCAAGGATCTTATTACTGAAGGAAGAGTTCCGGAATTCACGGAGGATGAGCAAGATATTATATGGTTCAAAGATCGGATATGTGTTCCAGAGATCGATAGCCTCCGTGAGGCTATATTGAAAGAAGCTCATGATTCTGATTATTCCATCCACCCTGGGAGCACTAAGATGTATCAAGATTTGAAGCAAAAGTATTGGTGGTATGGACTGAAAAGAGATGTCGCTGCCCATGTGGCCAAGTGTGATGTGTGTCAAAGAGTCAAGGCCGAACATCAAAGACCCGCTGGACTATTGCACCCGTTGAAGATACCTGAGGGGAAATGGGAGGAAATTGGTATGTATTTCATTGTTGGACTACCCCGCACTCCAGCAGGATATGACTCTATTTGGGTGATTGTAGACAGATTGACAAAAGTGGCTCATTTCATACCTGTGAGGACTAGTTACACGGGAGCCAAGCTAGCAGAATTGTATATGACTCGGATAGTTTGTCTACATGGTGTGCCTAAAAAGATCGTGTCGGATCGAGGATCGCAGTTTACTTCTCGATTTTGGAAGAAATTACATGAGAGCTTGGATACAAAGTTGAATTTTAGCTCAGCCTATCATCCCCAGACTGATGGACAAACAGAGAGAACTAATCAAGTGCTGGAAGATATGATAAGAGCTTGTGCTCTCAAGCATGGTGGCAGTTGGGAGAAGAGCTTACCCTATGCTGAGTTTTCTTATAATAATAGCTACCAGGCCAGTTTGAAGATGTCACCATTCGAGGCTTTGTATGGCAGAAAATGCAGGACTCCACTATATTGGGATCAGACTGGAGAAAGACAGTTCTTTGGGCCTGAACTTATACAAGAGGCAGAAGAACAAGTTCGAATGATAAGAGAAAATTTGAGAATTGCACAATCAAGGCAGAAGAGCTATGCTGATAATAGGAGAAGACTACTGGAGTTTAAGGAGGGTGATCATGTCTATTTGAAGGTGTCACCACTCCGAGGTATGAGGAGATTTAAAGTTAAAGGAAAGTTGTCCCCTCGCTTTATTGGACCTTTCTTGATCTTAAAGCGAGTGGGAGAAGTTGCATATCAACTGAAGTTACCCGATCATCTGTCAGATGTACATGATGTGTTCCATGTATCTCAGCTAAAGAAGTGCCTTAGGGTACCTGAGGAGCAGTTACCAATGGAGGACCTTAGTGTTCAAGATGACCTGACTTATGCTGAGTACCCAATCAAGATTTTGGACACTTTGACTCGAGTTACAAGGAATAAGGTGATTAAAATGTGCAAGGTTCAATGGAGTCACCATGGTGAAGATGAAGCCACTTGGGAAAGAGAAGAAGAGCTTCGTATAGACTTTCCCCATCTTTTCCCTAGATCTTCTTAAATCTCGAGGACGAGATTATTTTTAAGGGGGGTAGGATTTGTAATACTCAAATTTGTATCCGCAGAATACAGAGTGAATTCCTCAATTTCATGTGCCTTATTTGCATCATAAAAAGAGCACCCATATAATTAAGAGTGATTAATTAAAACCAATGATTCCAAAATAAACTAAAGTGCATCATGTTGGAGTTTTTACATGTTTTGCATTAAATAAAAAAATAATAAGGGTAATAATGAGACAATAATTCTAAAGGTTAGAATAATCCATAAAATAAAATTAGGGTCTTTGAAAATGAGAAGAGGAGGAATGATATAAATAATATAGTTATATTTCCAAAGTTGGTATTCATAATTTTACAATATGATGGAGAATAAATTTGGGACAACTTTGAATTTAAAATTCGAATTCAAACTATACTTAGAAATGAAGAAAATAAGAAAGAAAAGATAAAAAAAAGAGAATGAAGGCTTCATGGGCTGGATAACACCTTTCTGGCCCAACTCAGTTTCCCTCCCGCGCAGCCCATCTCCTTCCCTTCCCCTTTTCTTTATTCCTAGCGCTTACAGGTGGGCCCCATCTATCATTCCCTTCATCAGCCGCTCGGTCTCACCGTGACCGTCATGTGGGCCAACGACACAGAAGTCTCTCCTATCTTCCCCATCGAACTCAGTCTGTTGCCTCCGTCAGAAATCCCGGTGGCTGTTGAAACAAACTGCCCCTAGCAAACCGGAGCTCGCCTGTTGACTGGACCCCCTCCTCCCGTCTCGGCCGGTCTCCCTTCAACGACCTCTGTGCCTCCCTACGCTATATGAACGGACCCTCAAGCACCCTCTCGTCCGGCCAAGATTGCCATGCTCTCCTATGTACCGACCGCACCGTGGAAGGACTCGAGAGAAATCCCGACGCCGCTAGGCTTAGATGCCGTCGACGCTGCAGCAGCCGGGCATGGACCTCCGTTGACCACCCCGGGCCACTTACCAGTTGTAGCGAGGCCTCCTTCCACCTACCATCGAAGTCGCCGTGGACTGTTACAAACCGAACCCGCGGAACCCGTCCGCCGCAATGGTGTGTGGCCTACGTTAACAATCAGGCGACCGCACGGGGCGTTGAGGCTTCGCCAAACCTCTAGGATTGTGCTTGCAGCATCACCGCGCAGAGATGAGGTTGGGGACTCCAGGAATTTGTCGCCGGAGCTCGTGCACCGCTGCGTGGCCTCCATGCACCGTGGACCAAGGTCACTGCTACACGTCCCATGGTAACTCGCCCTTCCCTTTGCTCGCCATGGTACCCGCGTCATTTAGCGCCTCGCCACGCTAGGATTTGCGTTCAAAATCGTCGGATGCCCTTGCTCCGGCAACCACGCCACCGCACGCACTGGGCGGCGCCGCCTCTATGCGGATCCTGGGGGGAAGAAGGCTTGGCACCGTTGGATCTAAGTGGGCGGGCAGGATTAGAAGTAGCCATACCCCTTGGAAGCTTTAAATCGGAACCGTTGGTTTGGGAACAGACGGATAGATTTGGCTCTGCGTTCCAACCCACGGATTGGCTATGGGCCGTAGGATCCCGATCCAAGGGCTCGCGTTGCAGATTGATCACTTAAGTGCACGTACTTAATCTGGTCCGTCCCTTTCAGATCGGGCGGCCAGAACTTGGCGATACCCCTTCGCGCTGACAGTTTTACATAAAAGACCCTAGCTTTCTAGGAAACAAACCCGCAGTCCTGGCAGAAGTATTCGGAGTCTTAGGAATTCTTCTGTTTTGGCCCCTGTCCTTCCTGGTAAATGAGGCGCGGTCCAGAGAGTATTTGAATAAGGAAATTTTATTAGAAATGGAATTTTAGTGTAGAAATAAATGCTAGAACTTAATTAATTCATAGAAAATGCATATAAACTCCAAATTGGTCCATTCCAGTTCCTAAATTTTCATAATATTATTGTCTATCCATTTGTACCACTGTTTCTGCATGAAATGCACATTAAAATTTATTTCTCACTTAACCCTATATTAAATGCATAAAACCTTGGAAAATTCATAACTTAAAATATATAACTCCAAAATTAATGATTCTTGTTCCTAGGTTTTCATTTTAATGTGTAGATTTTTACTGTGTATTTTATTCATATGTTTGGTGTAATGTTAATTTTTGTTATACTATGTATGTATTGTGTTGATGCGAGTAGACGAGCAAGCACTGGGGGATCCTGGGGTTCAGCAAGTAGAGACTGCTGAGCAGGAGCTCGTTGAAGGCAAGTTGTGCCCTTGATCACTTCTTTTACCCATTCATGTTCTTATTATTCATAATGATCTGCATAGGTTAATTTTGCTGGGACCCAATAGGATACCCTAGATTTTGACTATCTTTATACCTTGTTTCACCACTGGTTTTACTACTAAAGTTTTGGGTAGTTCATGCTATTGCTTTATGTGGATTGGGTATAGAGATATTCATCACTCATTTTTATACTTGTTATTATATGTTCATTATTTTATGTTAATGATAAGATCATTATGTTAATGGGAACATGGAGAACCACCCGGGAAAACAGTGCTACCACAAGGGTTTAATGGGACGCCCTTGGCTGATTAACTAGGAAAGCTAGTGGAGGGCTACCTTACCTGTTGAGGACTTGTTCTCAAATGCTTCGGATTAAGAACAAGGCAACATAAAAAGTGTTAAATGATAAAGCCCTTCGTCCTTTGAAACATTATTTCCCTTTGGGATATAATGTGTTCCGGACGAAGGTCACAAACAACATATCTTCGTAAGTACAATAAACTATGACGAAGAATTTACATGCAACATAAAAAGTAATATAAACATTTAAATATTATCACAACGTCATTTCTATTTTATTATCATATAAAAATAGAAATGATTTTAGATTACAAGTGCACCTTCGGATTGCAGGAAGGCAAAAGTACAAGGATGACGGAAAGCAAATGCCAAGTCAGCGTGTCCAGTACGGGAGTACTGTTCATCTATTTATAGGCGTGGGACGTAGCCCATGCAAAATTACATTCATGTCCATTACATTTGCTAATGACTTATGGGAATCTATTAAGGCCTAAGTAGTCTTTTCATCTTTAAGTCGGTTCCCCTTTCTGCTATCACGACGAAGCTTTCTGCGCATAGCTTCGGCTGTGCACCATCCTTCGTACAGCTTGGTAATCAGCTTCGTACAGCTTGGGCTTCGTTCTGACCGTACTCCATGTTCATGATCTGAGTCCGAAGATACCTGTTCATATAATTCACTTGGAAAATATTGTCAAATCATGTTTTTGAGGACCTTCGGAGGACGAAGGCCCCCAACAGTAGCCCCTCGCAATATTAATTTGTTAGTGATAAATTCAGATTGCGATATGGACGAAGGCCTTAAGCCGAAGGTCCGAAAAAAACACCTTCCCTTTGCTAGAATAGCAAAAGTCACTGACACCTGGGACCACACAGTTTCCGTCATATCGAGTGTATACATAGGAGCCCGCCACATTTGATTTGGCACGCTCTCTTTGCCATCTGTTTTGCCTGCTTATAAAGCTTTCTGCCCAAAGATTATTTGTTTTCTTTCCTAGTTTTGAGCTTCGGAAGCGAGAAGTAAGATTTCCGAAGGGATGTCTGAGGAGAAGAAGGCTGCTGTCGAAATGAAGCTAAGTCTCTCTGAAGAGAAGAACCTGGGGTTTCTTGAAGCAATGTCGAAGACTAATACAGAAAAGATCACCAAAGAAATTTTAGAAGGTTTATCTGAAGATACTGGTGACAGCGACAGTTATGATGTAGAAAGCGACGGGGGAGAGTCCGAAGATCGACCATGGCGGCCAAGTCACTCAGTTTTTGGGAAAACCACTATTAAGCAGAGTCATATTGACAATATGAGGGGGAGATATTTTCGAGATATATCTATTGTGAGGGCTGATGCTGGAGAAAAGACCTCTCCTACCCCTGAAGAAGATGAGGTCGTGATCTTCCGAAGCTTTCTCAAGGCTGGGCTTCGGTTCCCCCTAAGCAGCTTTGTTGTCGAAGTCCTGAAGACGTTTCAAATCTACCTTCATCAAATTACTCCCAAAGCTATCATAAGAATGGGAATCTTTGTCTGGGCTGTAAGAAGCCAAGGCTTAGAACCAAATGCTAAAAGCTTTTGCAAAATTCATGAGTTGGTATATGAGACGAAGCCCTGGGGGAAAGAACAATATCACAACAACTTTGGTTGTTACAGCTTTGGTGCCCGCTCCGGGTCAAGCTGCCCCGTGCCAACCTTTCGGAAGAGGTGGCCCGGCGCCTGGATGACAGAATGGTTCTATGTAAAGAATGACTTGACAGCGCAGGAAGATGTTAAGAGTATCATTATGCGCCCTATCTGGCAACGCTTCGGACTCCGAAAACTGAAGGTTGAAATGGATGAAGCGGCCGAAGAATGCCAAAGAGCCTTCGGCGTAATCTGCTCTTTTATTGGGACAAGGGATCTGGTCCAAGAGCACATCGCCTTCAGAGTTTGGCCACTTGCAGGAAAGTGGGAAATGCCGAAGGAGACCATCAAAGAGTCTGACGAAGGTGGACTGGTCAGACTAAAATACACATTCAAATACGGGGATAAGTTTGTTGAACCGGACGACGACTGGTTAAAAAGCATTGAAACCTTAAGTGACGAACTGCTTGGGGCATACTCGAAGGCCGAGAATACTGCATTATCAGCAGCCTTCGGAGGTCGAAAGAAGAAGAGGCTCAACCGGGTATTTGATGCAATCGGGTTTGTCTACCCTGACTACCATTATCCGGTGCTAGGCCGCAAAAGAAAAAATTCTTCTCCTGCAAAAGAAGTTGCCTCAGGTGCTTCTGGTGAGCCAGCGCCGCAAAGAAAAAAGATGAAGGTGCTCACCCACCGGGCGCGTTTTATTGAGCCGGCCACAGTGCCTGAATTTATCGGTGAAGTCTCTTTGGCCACTGAAACTACAGAGCCAGCTCCAGTGCCGAAGACCGAAGAAAAAACCGAAGCACCTTCAGCAGAGAAGGCGGAAAAACCGAGAATTGAAGGACCAAAAATATTGGAAATCTTAAGTCCTTCAGCAAGTGTTGAGACAATAAAAAATCAAAAGGGCCCATCGGTGACCCCGAAAAGAAAAAGAATGGTGAACGTGCTAGATGTTTTGGAGACAATTAAGTCTTCAAGCATAACTCCAAAGAAGACTGTTGAACTTTCTGAAGTGTCTACTGAAGCCTTAGTTGCTGAAATTTCGAAGCAACAACTCAAAGCTGAAGCTGGGCCTCCAGAGCCCACCAAGGAACAACCTTTGGAAGCCGAAGAAAAAATAAAAATGCCAGAGCCAATTTTGGTTGAAGAAATTGACACTGCGGCCCCCGAAGCACCTTCCATCATACGCGATTACATTGTGCGACATGCTTCGGGGAAGAAATTATCTGAAGAAGAGATTTATGAAGCCAATCACTATGCCAGAGAATTAAAATATCCGAAGGGGGCACTAGTGTTCAATGGGACAAACGAAGATGACTTCCTATACTGTCTCCCTGACAACAAAGAATTAACTGTCTGCCGGGAGATGGCTAGGAGTATGGGGTTTCCGAAGCTTGAAGCTGGACTATGCGCTATGACGAAGGAGGATCTTGCGGATAGCCTTGCATATAATAGTCTGAAGGTGCGAGAATTGCGCATTTTGGAAACTTTATGATTCGAAATCTATTGTTTTATTCTTATACTAACTTTTTACATATAGGGTTTAATACTAAGCAACGCGCTGAGAGCGCAAAAGAGTGCCGAAGACGAAAGCTATGAAATTGCCTTCAACAACCTTCGAACAGAGGTTATCAAACTAAGGAACGAAGCCCTGGAAAAAGACAAAATTCTAGTTACATTAGTGGATAAAGTAAAGGAGAACGAAGCTGCGTCCAAAGCCCAAATTGCAGCTCAAAAGCACGAGATTGACGATCTTCGGAAGCAATTGGCCCGGGCGAAAGAAGAATGTATACTTGAAGAAACGAGGCGGGAATGTAGCGATCAATGGGCTAATCATTTGGAAGGAACCGTTGAAGAGCTTCGGTCTTCTAAGAAAAGGTGCTACGAAAAATCCATGGAATGCGTAAAAAAAATAAAAACCAGCTTCGCCAGTGTTGGCGCATTTTCGAGTGAAGAAGATTTTGTGAGAGGTAACCCAGAAGGACCGATAGAATGGATCTGCCACGAAGCTGAAGCCTTCGAAGAAATTCTAAACAGTCGAGGAGACATTTGCGCCTTCTCGGGTGCCAGGGGTATTGCTTCTATACTGGAGAAAAAAGGCTGCGATCATGTTAAGGTTCTTGCACAATCCGAAGCCAGCTTATCCCCTGAAGATATTAAAGACCCCTCGGCCGAAGCTAGCCAGGCTGGTGGAAAATTTTTCACCGACGTCTGGGACAATGGTGGCCGAGAAATGGCCCGAGAAATCATTCAGAAAAGTGAGAAGGGCATTCACGACGCTAGAGAAGTAGCTAAGGCCGCTGACAAAAACTCAGAGCCCGAAGGGCATTTAGGTATTAGCTAATGGTTTTTATTGTGTTGTAATTTTTTGATTTTAAACTTCGTTCACAATTTGTAATAGCAATGTGGCCGTATCATGTCCTCCTTCAGATCCTACTGAAGCGTCTCCGGGCCCTCACCCGAAAGGAGACGAAGAAATTAAAAGGATGGCTGAAGCTATCATGGATGAAGTTGTTGACCGACTCCTGAACGAAGCTGCCGAAGTTGTTTTGAGAGAAGATTAAGCACTTTTGTAAAGACTTCTGAAATGAAACATGTGTGACATTTTGTAACCCTGTGATATATTTGCTTTTAATGACTCGATTCTTTACGATGCATGAAACTTTACATACGTACCGTTTTTGAGCCTTCGGCGAAAAAACACCTTCCCTTCTTTTCATGCTTCGTGAAGATAGAAAAACTTTTATGCATCACGACAATATTCATAGTGCTCTGATGAAGGATATCCAAGCTTCATGAAAATATTCTCCGAAGCTATATTCCGAAGATCAATATTGTATCCCCTTGTGACTTAGCATGATTTTCACTTTCTCAAAGTATCCTTCCGAAGGTTGATACCGTGTCCCCTTCTTTTGCCATATGCAACATGATGTATGATGCTTATGTTATGCAAAATGATGTGATGATGTTATGTTATGTAGATGACATTTGTTCCAAAGATACACACATATCCCCGTAAAACACAAAATATTTTTGTATCAGCGCTGACTTTTCGCTGTAAGCTCTGCATTCCCTTAGGAACGACTTTGGAGCTTCTTCGCCTTTTACTTAGGCGGTATCAGCGTTGACTTTTCGCTGTAAGCTCTGCATTCCCTTAGGAACGACTTTGGAGCTTCTTCGCCCTTTACTTAGGCGGTATCAGCGTTGACTTTTTGCTGTATGCTCTGCATTCCCTTTGGAACGACTTTGCAGCAGAAAACTTACACTGCGTTCCCTTTGAAACGACTTTTTGTGATTTCGGCAAACTTACTCTGCGTTCCTTAGAACGACTTTTTGTTGCTTCGAAGAATTTTCGATAATTCGAAGGTCCTCCTTGTCATCGCAAATTTTTAAGCTTCAGCAACTTAAGCCTGAGAAAATACATTTTCCTTGTAGCAAGCAAAGAAACTTTTACATGAAAACTAAAAAATGTCCTTTATTACACAGAAAATAGAACTGAATGGAAAAAACTGGTAGGATATTTGTCAATAGATGTGCTTCGACTCTGGCACAGTGCTATTGACTGTGCGAGCTTCGGATTGTTCTCTGAGATCCCTTTGGTGTGGAGCATACTGGCTCCCTTCTGGCTGTTGGCCTTGTTGCAGTGGTGGTGGAGGCGGAGGCTGTTGCCAGGAAGCTTGAGGTTGACTCGCTGAAGCAACAGAAACTGCAGGGTGGTTGCCTATGTATTCTAGGATGTAAGGCGGATGGTACGAAGCAGTATGCATGACCTGCTTCGGCTGAGCCTGTTGTGCTGCAGCTTCGACTATCTCCTTTTGCTTCTGGATGGTAACATGGCACATCCTGGTGGTATGGCCCTTGTTTTCACCACAGAATAAGCAAAATACTCTCCTTGGTTGATCTCCAAATCTTCCGCCGAAGCCCCTGGCGCCTCTGCCTCTTGGAACTGGTGGCCGGAAGAAACTTTGCTGTTGCCCCGAAGCCTGTGAGGAGCACTGCGGCCTGTTCTGCTGACTCCCCTTATCATCATTTTGAGTGGAGTTGTGGATGGACCTGACATGCCTCGGATAGAATCTTCCTCCGAAGCCCCTGGTCATTTCAGAAAACCTGTAAGCCTCCTCCCTTCTTTGGCGAAAATCATTGTCGGCACGAATATACTCGTCCATCTTCTGGAGCAGTTTCTCCAAAGTTTGAGGAGGCTTCCTAGCAAAGTATTGAGCTGAAGGTCCAGGCCGAAGTCCCTTGATCATGGCCTCAATGACAATTTCGTTGGGCACCGTTGGTGCCTGCGCCCTCAAACGCAAGAACCTTCTGACATACGCCTGAAGGTATTCTTCATGATCCTGAGTGCATTGGAACAGGGCCTGAGCAGTGACCGGCTTCGTCTGAAACCCTTGGAAGCTGGTTAACAACATGTCCTTCAGTTTTTGCCATGAAGTGATCGTTCCTGGTCGAAGGGAGGAATACCAGGTTTGAGCAACACTCCTAACAGCCATAACAAAAGACTTTGCCATGACTGCAGCATTGCCACCATACGAAGATACTGTTGCTTCGTAGCTCATCAAAAACTGCTTCGGGTCTGAATGGCCATCGAATATGGGAAGCTGGGGTGGCTTATAGGACGGAGGCCAAGGTGTAGCCTGCAGCTCAGCGGACAAGGGAGAAGCATCATCGAAAACAAAATTTCCATGATGGAAATTATCATACCAGTCATCTTCGTTGAAGAAACCCTCCTGATGAAGGTCTTTTTGTTGAGGCCTTTGGTTCTGCTCATCGTGAGTAAGATGGCGAACTTCTTCAGAAGCTTCGTCTATCTGCCTTTGCAGTTCAGCTAGCCTGGCCATCTTTTCCTTCTTCCTCTGCACCTGTTGATGAAGCATCTCCATATCTCTGATCTCTTGGTCTAGCTCATCCTCTTGAGGCGTCGGGCTGACAGCCTTCCTCTTCTGGCTTTGGGCCTCCCGAAGAGAGACAGTCTCCTGATTGTGGTCCAGCGGTTGGAGAGCTGCGGTGCCAGCTGCTGAAGCTTTCTTCAGCGCCATAGCGAAGGTTGACGATCGCCGAGGGCGCTCAAAGACTCAAAGAGTGGAAGTGAGTTCACCGGAGGTGGGCGCCAATGTTGAGGACTTGTTCTCAAATGCTTCGGATTAAGAACAAGGCAACATAAAAAGTGTTAAATGATAAAGCCCTTCGTCCTTTGAAACATTATTTCCCTTTGGGATATAATGTGTTCCGGACGAAGGTCACAAACAACATATCTTCGTAAGTACAATAAACTATGACGAAGAATTTACATGCAACATAAAAAGTAATATAAACATTTAAATATTATCACAACGTCATTTCTATTTTATTATCATATAAAAATAGAAATGATTTTAGATTACAAGTGCACCTTCGGATTGCAGGAAGGCAAAAGTACAAGGATGACGGAAAGCAAATGCCAAGTCAGCGTGTCCAGTACGGGAGTACTGTTCATCTATTTATAGGCGTGGGACGTAGCCCATGCAAAATTACATTCATGTCCATTACATTTGCTAATGACTTATGGGAATCTATTAAGGCCTAAGTAGTCTTTTCATCTTTAAGTCGGTTCCCCTTTCTGCTATCACGACGAAGCTTTCTGCGCATAGCTTCGGCTGTGCACCATCCTTCGTACAACTTGGTAATCAGCTTCGTACAGCTTGGGCTTCGTTCTGACCGTACTCCATGTTCATGATCTGAGTCCAAAGATACATGTTCATATAATTCACTTGGAAAATATTGTCAAATCATGTTTTTGAGGACCTTCGGAGGACGAAGGCCCCCAACATTACCCGAAAGGGGCAAGGGCAGTAGGGGAGTGGTCAGTGTAGGGAGGTCCTTGGGTTGATTTTGCTGCGATGGCGATCAGACAAGAACCCTGCACTGGAGCTTCCTATAAACTATAGCGGGTAGTCTGAAGCTAGTGGAACTTTGTAAAGGCCTCGTAGTGGTACCCTGCCTCGCTTCCTTGGTAGAGGTGTATGGAGTCTGATCAACTCCGTGGCAAATGGGTAACACGACTTGTGGGTAAAGATGCGCAACCTCTGCTGAGTGTAAAACTGGTATACTAGCCGTGCTCACGGTCATGAGCGGCTCGGACACTCACATGATTAATTTATGGAACTTAAACTTAATTTGTCATTTCATTGCATTTGGGATTATTTTATTATTACTTTTACTTATTATTTCTAAGGTTTGGTATTTACTTACACATAGTAACTGCTAATAAAATTTTGACCAACTTATAAAAGCAATGCTCAGCTTCAGCCTTTATTTCATTGATCAGCCTTACACTTCATGAACTCCCACCTTTGGTGAGTTCATGCCACATTATTCCCCACAACTTGTTGAGCGATGAACATGTGTGAGCTCACCCTTGCTGTCTCACACCCCCCCACAGGAGAAGAGCAGGTGGTTCAGGAGGAGCCACAGGGCGAGGAGTATGATCTGATCTAGGTGGCGTTTCTCAGTCGACATTGGCGCCGACGATCCTTAGTTCGTTTTACATTTATTCCTTTATTTTGTAATAAGACTTCCGCTATGTAATAATTACTCTGATGTTTTATGACATTTATCTCTATACACTCTGTTATTATATATGTTGTCTTCTTGGCGCATGTATGAGATGCACCCGGCTTTGTCCCTTAAAACCGGGTGTTACAGAAGTGGTATCAGAGGAAATGTTGACTGTAGGACGAAACCTAGATAGAAATGGACAAACCCTTTCCTACTTACCTTACTCTGACTCATTCTACACTTATCTCATCTTGATCTTATCTCACCTTTTGCTACTCTATTCTGGTTAATCTTATCTTTTCTACTCTAAGACAAGATGGATTTCACACCTTGGAATCCCTACCCCTATGACATTCTTAAGAGTTAGGGAACCTAAGACAAAATCAAAACTATTTTCTATATTTAAAATGTTGTTTGATTGTTCTGATGAAAAATGTCTGATTTGCTTCTTTGATTGATTGAAATATTATATATGGACATCTTAGTATGTGCCAGCATAAGGTAATAAATTAGCTATGGTAGGTAAAACATTAAACTGCTTAGCTAATAAATCTCCCAAAGTAACATGATTGTAATTACTGCCTTGTCTACTGCTCTTTCTTACCATATGTATCTAACTCAGATGGTCAATACCAGGAGGGGTGGTGGAATTGATTTGCCTCCTAACCGACACGCTCGAAGGATATATAGACAACCTCAGCCACAGCCTACAGAGATGAATCCTCCTAATCCTCCACCAGGCGGAGTTGACCCGCTGGTTGCTGCTCAGATGGCGGTGATGCAGCAAATGGCGGACACTATGGCTGATATGCGTGCCCAGATGCAGCAAGAACGCCAGGAAATGCGTCAGGAAAGAGAAGATATACGCCAGGAGTTGCGCCAGGAGAGAGAGGAGATACGCCAAGAAAGGAGGGCGCAACAACAGCAGCTGCAACAACAACTTCAACAACAGCAGCAACAGCAACAAGTGCCACTGCCTCCACCACCACCACCAGTTCCACCTCGTGATAAGCACCGGGAATTCATGAGTCATAAGCCACCAACCTTCGCCAGTTCGCTAGATCCACTAGATGCAGATGATTGGCTGAAAGCGATTGAGAAGATGCTCAACATTGCCCAATGCATGGACCGGGAGAAGGTTTTATATGCTTCTGGACGTCTGACAGGTCCTGCTGCTGACTGGTGGGATTCATATACTGCTGCCCATGATGCTGCTGATACTATTACTTGGGCAGAGTTTAGTACACAGTTCAGGAACTACCATATTCTAGCTGGTATGATAAAGATCAAGAAGAAGGAGTTTCTAACATTGAAGCAAGGCAACATGTCAGTCAGCGAGTACAGAGACAAATTTATTCAGCTGTCGAGATATGCTCCGGAGGAAGTTGCTGAGGATGAGAGGAAGCAGGAGCACTTCATTGAAGGACTTAATGGACCCTTGCAGTATGCACTGGTTGCACACACCTTTCCATCATTTCAGAGGCTACTGGATAAGGCTCTTGCTATTGAACACAAGCGTGTTCAACTGGGTGATTTGAAGAGGAAGGCTATCTCACAAGGACAGGGTAGCAGCAGTGTTCGTCCTCGCTACAGTTCACCACAGGGTACACCGACTCGACCAGGAGGACCGTGCCCAGTTCAGCAATCACCACTGAGGACACCTACTCGTCAGGCCACTCCCACTGGCACCCCGACGAAGTTTTCAGGACAGAGTTCAGGCACTACTTGTTTCAAGTGTGGGAAGACTGGTCATTATGCAAATGTCTGCCCACAGAGGATTGCTACTACTCCAGTTCAGAACAAGCAACAGACTCCTGGCAAGGGATATTCTATAGCCAGGGTGAATCAAGTCAGCGTTGATGATACTCCTGATGGTGGTGACCTCGTACTTGGTATGTTTTATGTTAATGCAATTCCTGCAACCATATTATTTGATTCTGGTGCTACACATTCATTCATGTCTGCTCGTTATGCCAACACAAATGAAATACCACTGCTAAATATGAGAAAACCCATGATAGTAATTACACCTAAAGGGCCTGTTGAGGCGAATCAAATGACACGTAGATTGACATTGACCATTATGGGTAGAGAATTTGGAGCTACTGCTATAATATTAGAGTCAAGCAGTATAGATCTGATCCTTGGTATGTCATGGCTAAGAAAGGCAAAGGCCATTATAGCATGTGGTAGAGGTACCGTAGAACTCACTACCACTAAAGGAGAAAGATTTCAAGTTAATATTGCAGTAACCTCCTCATCCATGCGTGCAATGTTCTTTAGGTGACAACATCCGGGTGGTTAGAGATTTTCCGGATGTCTTTCCAGAGGAGTTACCAGGGATGCCACCTGATAGAGAAGTTGAGTTTGTTATTGATCTCTTACCTGGAACCGCCCCTATTTCTAAACGGCCATATAGGATGTCCGTAGAGGAGTTGAAGGAACTTAAGAAGCAGTTAACTGAGTTGCAAGAGGCTGGGTACATTCGTCCGAGTTCCTTACCTTGGGGAGCACCGGTTTTGTTTGTACAGAAGAAGGATGGATCTCAGCAGATGTGTGTGGACTATAGATCACTTAATGATGTCACTATGAAGAACAAGTATCCATTACCCCGTATTGAGGATTTGTTTGATCAGATGAGAGGAGCCAGGGTGTTCTCGAAGATTGATCTCCGATCGGGATACCATCAGATGAGGATTAGACCATCAGATATTCCTAAGACGACTTTCTCGACTCGATATGGATTATATGAGTTCACTGTTATGTCATTTGGATTGACCAATGCACCAGCTTATTTCATGAATTTGATGAATAAGGTGTTTATGGAGTATTTGGACAGATTCGTTGTGGTGTTCATCGACGATATTCTTATCTATTCTAGGAGTGAAAGTGATCATGAACAACATCTAAGGTTGGTGCTACAGAAGCTACGAGATAGTCAACTCTACACTAAGTTCAGTAAGTGCGAGTTTTGGATTGACAAGGTGCCATTCCTTGGTCATATTATTTCTAATGGAGGAATAGCAGTGGATCCTGCTAAAGTGAAGGAGATAATGGAGTGGAGAGTGCCCACTACAGTTACTGAGATTCGGAGTTTCTTGGGGCTTGCAGGGTATTATCGGAGATTCAATGAGGGATTCTCTAAGATTGCCAAGCCTATGACATTGCTTTTGGAGAAAGGAAGAGAATTCGAGTGGGATGAGAAGTGCCAAGAAAGCTTTGACCAATTGAAGGAGAGATTGATGTCTCCACCGGTGTTGGTTATGCCAGACTTACAGAAAGGATTTGACATCTACTGTGATGCATGTGGCCAAGGACTTGGATGTGTGCTCATGCAAGAAGGACATGTGATCGCTTACGCGTCTCGTCAGTTGCGGAAACATGAATTGAACTACCCCACTCATGACTTGGAACAGGCAGCTGTTGTACATGCACTGAAGATCTGGAGACATTACATTATGGGAACTAAGTGCCAAGTATATACGGATCATAAGAGTTTGAAGTATATATTCACTCAGAAGGATCTCAACCTTAGGCAACGCCGTTGGTTGGAGCTCATTAAGGATTATGATTTGGAGATTCACTATCATCCGGGCAAGGCGAATTTGGTCATAGATGCCTTGAGTCGGAAAGAACATGTTCACTCCGCTTTTGTTGTCCAGCTACCCGAGGAATTAGCAAAAGATTTTGAGAAGCTCAACCTAGGAATTGTTACTCACACTGAAGGAGTTACCATCGAATTGGAACCCACCTTGGAGCAAGAGATTCGTAAAGGTCAGGTTGGTGATGCTAAGATTCAAGAGATCAAGGATCTTATTACTGAAGGAAGAGTTTCGGAATTCACGGAGGATGAGCAAGGTATTATATGGTTCAAAGATCGGATATGTGTTCCAGAGATCGATAGCCTCCGTGAGGCTATATTGAAAGAAGCTCATGATTCTGATTATTCCATCCACCCTGGGAGCACTAAGATGTATCAAGATTTGAAGCAAAAGTATTGGTGGTATGGACTGAAAAGAGATGTCGCTGCCCATGTGGCTAAGTGTGATGTGTGTCAAAGAGTCAAGGCCGAACATCAAAGACCCGCTGGACTATTGCACCCGTTGAAGATACCTGAGTGGAAATGGGAGGAAATTGGTATGGATTTCATTGTTGGACTACCCCGCACTCCAGCAGGATATGACTCTATTTGGGTGATTGTAGACAGATTGACAAAAGTGGCTCATTTCATACCTGTGAGGACTAGTTACACGGGAGCCAAGCTAGCAGAATTGTATATGACTCGGATAGTTTGTCTACATGGTGTGCCTAAAAAGATCGTGTCGGATCGAGGATCGCAGTTTACTTCTCGATTTTGGAAGAAATTACATGAGAGCTTGGATACAAAGTTGAATTTTAGCTCAGCCTATCATCCCCAGACTGATGGACAAACAGACAGAACTAATCAAGTGCTGGAAGATATGATAAGAGCTTGTGCTCTCAAGCATGGTGGCAGTTGGGAGAAGAGCTTACCCTATGCTGAGTTTTCTTATAATAATAGCTACCAGGCCAGTTTGAAGATGTCACCATTCGAGGCTTTGTATGGCAGAAAATGCAGGACTCCACTATATTGGGATCAGACTGGAGAAAGACAGTTCTTTGGGCCTGAACTTATACAAGAGGCAGAAGAACAAGTTCGAATGATAAGAGAAAATTTGAGAATTGCACAATCAAGGCAGAAGAGCTATGCTGATAATAGGAGAAGACTACTGGAGTTTAAGGAGGGTGATCATGTCTATTTGAAGGTGTCATCACTCCGGGGTATGAGGAGATTTAAAGTTAAAGGAAAGTTGTCCCCTCGCTTCATTGGACCTTTCTTGATCTTAAAGCGAGTGGGAGAAGTTGCATATCAACTGAAGTTACCCGATCATCTGTCAGATGTACATGATGTGTTCCATGTATCTCAGCTAAAGAAGTGCCTTAGGGTACCTGAGGAGCAGTTACCAATGGAGGACCTTAGTGTTCAAGATGACCTGACTTATGCTGAGTACCCAATCAAGATTTTGGACACTTTGACTCGAGTTACAAGGAATAAGGTGATTAAAATGTGCAAGGTTCAATGGAGTCACCATGGTGAAGATGAAGCCACTTGGGAAAGAGAAGAAGAGCTTCGTATAGACTTTCCCCATCTTTTCCCTAGATCTTCTTAAATCTCGAGGACGAGATTATTTTTAAGGGGGGTAGGATTTGTAATACTCAAATTTGTATACGCAGAATACAGAGTGAATTCCTCAATTTCATGTGCCTTATTTGCATCATAAAAAGAGCACCCATATAATTGAGAGTGATTAATTAAAACCAATGATTCCAAAATAAACTAAAGTGCATCATGTTGGAGTTTTTACATGTTGTGCATTAAATAAAAAAATAATAAGGGTAATAATGAGACAATAATTCTAAAGGTTAGAATAATCCATAAAATAAAATTAGGGTCTTTGAAAATGAGAAGAGGAGGAATGATATAAATAATATAGTTATATTTCCAAAGTTGGTATTCATAATTTTACAATATGATGGAGAATAAATTTGGGGCAACTTTGAATTTAAAATTCGAATTCAAACTATACTTAGAAATGAAGAAAATAAGAAAGAAAAGATAAAAAAAAGAGAATGAAGGCTTCATGGGCTGGATAACACCTTTCTGGCCCAACTCGGTTTCCCTCCCGCGCAGCCCATCTCCTTCCCTTCCCCTTTTGTTTATTCCTGGCGCTTAAAGGTGGGCCCCATCTGTCATTCCCTTCATCAGCCGCTCGGTCTCACCGTGACCGTCATGTGGGCCAACGACACAGAAGTCTCTCCTATCTTCCCCATCGAACTCAGTCTGTTGCCTCCGTCAGAAATCCCGGTGGCTGTTGAAACAAACTGCCCCTAGCAAACCGGAGCTCGCCTGTTGACTGGACCCCCTCCTCCCGTCTCGGCCGGTCTCCCTTCAACGACCTCTGTGCCTCCCTGCGCTATATGAACGGACCCTCAAGCACCCTCTCGTCCGGCCAAGATTGCCATGCTCTCCTGTGTACCGACCGCACCGTGGAAGGACTCGAGAGAAATCCCGACGCCGCTAGGCTTAGATGCCGTCGACGCTGCAGCAGCCGGGCATGGACCTCCGCTGACCACCCCGGGCCACTTACCAGTTGTAGCGAGGCCTCCTTCCACCTACCGTCGAAGTCGCCGTGGACTGTTACCAACCGAACCCGCGGAACCCGTCCACCGCAATGGTGTGTGGCCTGCGTTAACAATCAGGCGACCGCACGGGGCGTTGAGGCTTCGCCAAACCTCTAGGATTGTGCTCGCAGCATCACCGCGCAGAGATGAGGTTGGGGACTCCAGAAATTTGTCGCCGGAGCTCGTGCGCCACTGCGTGGCCTCCATGCACCATGGACCAAGGTCACTGCTACACGTCCCATGGTAACTCGCCCTTCCCTTTGCTCGCCATGGTACCCGCGTCATTTAGCGCCTCGCCACGCTAGGATTTGCGTTCAAAATCGTCGGATGCCCTTGCTCCGGCAACCACGCCACCGCACGCACTGGGCGGCGCCGCCTCTGTGCGGATCCTGGGGGGAAGAAGGCTTGGCACCGTTGGAACTAAGTGGGCGGGCAGGATTAGAAGTAGCCATAACCCTTGGAAGCTTTAAATCGGAACCGTTGGTTTGGGAACAGACGGATAGATTTGGCTCTGCGTTCCAACCCACGGATTGGCTATGGGCCGTAGGATCCCGATCCAAGGGCTCGCGTTGCAGATTGATCACTTAAGTGCACGTACTTAATCTGGTCCGTCCCTTTCAGATCGGGCGGCCAGAACTTGGCGATACCCCTTCGCGCTGACAGTTTTACATAAAAGACCCTAGCTTTCTAGGAAACAAACCCGCAGTCCTGGCAGAAGTATTTGGAGTCTTAGGAATTCTTCTGTTTTGGCCCCTGTCCTTCCTGGTAAATGAGGCGCGGTCCAGAGAGTATTTGAATAAGGAAATTTTATTAGAAATGGAATTTTGGTGTAGAAATAAATGCTAGAACTTAATTAATTCATAGAAAATGCATATAAACTCCAAATTGGTCCATTCCAGTTCCTAAATTTTCATAATATTATTGTCTATCCATTTGTACCACTGTTTTTGCATGAAATGCACATTAAAATTTATTTCTCACTTAACCCTATATTAAATGCATAAAACCTTGGAAAATTCATAACTTAAAATATATAACTCCAAAATTAATGATTCTTGTTCCTAGGTTTTCATTTTAATGTGTAGATTTTTACTGTGTATTTTATTCATATGTTTGGTGTAATGTTAATTTTTGTTATACTATGTATGTATTGTGTTGATGCGAGTAGACGAGCAAGCACTGGGGAATCCTGGGGTTCAGCAAGTAGAGACTGCTGAGCAGGAGCTCGTTGAAGGCAAGTTGTGCCCTTGATCACTTCTTTTACCCATTCATGTTCTTATTATTCATAATGATCTGCATAGGTTAATTTTGCTGGGACCCAATAGGATACCCTAGATTTTGACTATCTTTATACCTTGTTTCACCACTGGTTTTACTACTAAAGTTTTGGGTAGTTCATGCTATTGCTTTATGTGGATTGGGTATAGAGATATTCATCACTCATTTTTATACTTGTTATTATATGTTCATTATTTTATGTTCATGATAAGATCATTATGTTAATGGGAACATGGAGAACCACCCGGGAAAACAGTGCTACCACAAGGGTTTAATGGGACGCCCTTGGCTGATTAACTAGGAAAGCTAGTGGAGGGCTACCTTACCCGAAAGGGGCAGGGGCAGTAGGGGAGTGGTCAGTGTAGGGAGGTCCTTGGGTTGATTTTGCTGCGATGGTGGTCAGACAAGAACCCTGCACTGGAGCTTCCTATAAACTGTAGCGGGTAGTCTGAAGCTAGTGGAACTTTGTAAAGGCCTCGTAGTGGTACCCTGCCTCGCTTCCTTGGTAGAGGTGTATGGAGTCTGATCAACTCCGTGGCAAATGGGTAACACGACTTGTGGCTAAAGATGCGCAACCTCTGCAGAGTGTAAAACTGGTATACTAGCCGTGCTCACGGTCATGAGCGGCTCGGACACTCACATGATTAATTTATGGAACTTAAACTTAATTTGTCATTTCATTGCATTTGGGATTATTTTATTATTACTTTTACTTATTATTTCTAAGGTTTGGTATTTACTTACACATAGTAACTGCTAATAAAATTTTGACCAACTTATAAAAGCAATGCTCAGCTTCAGCCTTTATTTCATTGATCAGCCTTACACTTCATGAACTCCCACCTTTGGTGAGTTCATGCCACATTATTCCCCACAACTTGTTGAGCGATGAACATGTGTGAGCTCACCCTTGCTGTCTCACACCCCCCCACAGGAGAAGAGCAGGTGGTTCAGGAGGAGCCACAGGGCGAGGAGTATGATCTGATCTAGGTGGCGTTTCTCAGTCGACATTGGCGCCGACGATCCTTAGTTCGTTTTACATTTATTCCTTTATTTTGTAATAAGACTTCCGCTATGTAATAATTACTCTGATGTTTTATGACATTTATCTCTATACACTCTGTTATTATATATGTTGTCTTCTTGGCGCATGTATGAGATGCACCCGGCTTTGTCCCTTAAAACCGGGTGTTACACCCTGTGCCGCGGACCGTCCGCGCCTGACCAGAGAGCACCGCTGCTAGTTCTTTTGAAGTGTTTGGCGCCTCCAAAAAGGTGTCAACATACTTTTTGGCGACTCTGCTGGGGAAGACAAATATAGACGCATCAAATCGGCCCTCAATGGCTGGTTCAAGGGATAGCTCTGATATTTCCCCAAGCAACATCATAGAGCCGACTTGGGAAACCTTGGCGGCTGACGAACAGCTTCAGTTTGAGGAGCACAAGGAGCGTATGATCCAGGAGGCAAAAGCAAAATTCTTGGCCAACTTCAAAGTGGACAGGAACAACAAGGTCGTCCGACATCGGGCGACAGATCCGGCTTCGCTCCAACCCACACCAGATATCCCCAATGTAAGTAATACCAACGAGCTACAATCTCTTAGAAATTATGTAGAAGAGCAACGTGAACAAATGCAGAACATCATAGGGGGTATGCAAAGCGATTTTAAGAGACTAGTACGTGCATTTGATAAATCTAATATCGCAAATTTTCCTTCGCACGAGGTTGAGTTAGGGGGTAACACGCGTAATACATCGGCTACAGGTTGTCACGACCAGTCACAACCCCTTTATGGGATGCCGATGGACACATACCCTGAGCAACCGCAAATCGGCAGCAAATCAGCCGATCTGCACATGCCCGGACCATCCGCACGTGAGTGCGGACTGTCCGGGCCAGCAACAGTCGGGCCTATTTTTAATGAGTTACCTAGATATGCGCCCGAACCACCACATACGACACAGAATCTCAACTACCCAGTCGGACCGTCCGCATACAACGACGGACGGTCCGCATATAACCACGGACGGTCCGAGTACATATCCGGACAGTCCGCGCATGAGTCTTTTGAGGAGGATTATTGTGACACCCCAGTGTCACTCAGGGTTTTTCTTTCAAAAGCCAAACCAAGAGCCATCATTTTATGTGAACCAAAGTAAGCATGAGCCTCAAAATAACTTAAGTAATAATGAAGTCACCAAGTATATACTTAAAAGTGTCATAATCAAAGCAAATAAGTCCCTTAAAAGATCAGATTATACAACCCTAGTTTAAAAATCCTAAATGAGCCTCATGAGCAAAGATTCAAAAAGTAAGGAAAAGGGAGTGAAAAGTTTAAAATTTTGAGTTGAGCCAATTATAAAAATTGAAGTATATTTAATGGGCAACAAGAAAGGTTGAGAAAGCTTAGCCAAAATAGCCCAAATAAAACCCCAAATCAAGCTTTCCATGTGTGGACTTAATAAGAATTCTGAATTTCAGATTTCTGAAAATCAGACCTTGAGCCAAAGATCAGGGATGTTCACCATGATCCCTAACTCGAATCCTAATGGCCCCATTGACAAAAATGTGCCTAACTAACCCCTCTGTCGTGTGCCAGAAGATGGCATTGGGACGCGAGCCCTAGACACGACTAAACCTTGGATTTGCCTCGGATTTGCGCAGGGAGACAGACCAGATTTCCTGGCTCCATATCTCTGCAACCAGTAGGCAAAATCCTATGACCACCACACAAGAATGGTAGCTTGTAGGGAGGGGAAGAGGTTTTGTGCATTGACCAAGGCGAGAGCAGGCTCGGATGAGCGACTACACGCGCCAGAACTTGGGCAGAACGCGCGCTCCCACGTGTTCGACCCTGGCCGGCGCGCCAGAGCTCGCCCAACCCGCGCGCGCGCGCGCTCCCCGGCGACCAGTCGCGTCCGCCGCGCGCCCTCGCCCTCGGCCGTGCCCGCCCGCGCCTATAAAGCCTCCCTAGGCGCGCCTCACTTCGCCCCGCACTCACCCTCTTCGGCCAGCCGCTTTCCTTAGCTCCGGCGAGCTTAATTTCCGCCCGCCATTGCCGCCCGCGCTTCGGCCACCGTGGCCAGCCCACCCCAGCCGTCCTCAAGCCAAGCCAGTGCTTCGGCCAGCTCCACCAGTAGCCAGTGAAGCTCGCCAAGCCCTCGGACCCGACCGGACTTCACCGGAGGCCCGAGATCGACTTCGCCGGACTTCGATCTTCTGCCGCCGCGCGTGGACCGAGCTATCCGGTGAGTCTCCGCCCAATTCCTCTCGCTCATGTCTTCTCTGGCATCCCGTGGACCTCCCTGACCCATTTGATTGGACTACCTCGCCGTGACCAGGCCGGTCTCCTCGCCGCCGACGAGTATCCCCGCCTGCGCGCGTGGACCGACCGACTCCGGCCATCTCCGACGGCGTTCCGCACACCGTTGTGATCCCCAGGACCTCCCCTTCATCCTCGACCACTTCACCGGAACAGTCTCGCCGCCGGTAAGCCCCTCCGCCCTTTTCCCCGCCGCGGCTACTGTTTAAGTTAAACTAAGGACCTCGGGTTAGGAGGTGAAGAACCCGAGGGGTTTTCTGTAATGTCAGCGACTCTAGTAAATAGTAGCCTGAGGACTGATTCGCGAGGAAAAACTTAGAAAACCGCCAGGGACCCCAGTGCAAAGTAGATTTTTATTTAAATCGATTCTGATATCCTTTTAAATAACCAGAGAACTTGTAAAATTCATAACTTGATGAATTCTTACTCAAAAAATGTCAAACCAATTTTGCTAGCCTCTGTATATTACAATCTATCATTTAAAAATAGGAAACCCTATGCTTTCTGTTCAAACTTTTAGAGTTTAAATTTAAAAACAGAAACCCCCTAAACCTTATTTAATCAAGGAAAATTAGTTTTTCTTCTGTACTAGACTTAAGAAATTTTGTGGGCATTCAGACCTCCTTTAGACACTGTTTAAAAATAGTAGGAACCCCAGCATTAGAAATTATGATGTAATTCCTCATTTAATGATGTTTTGTCCAAAACTTAGAGAAAATCAGAAAGGTATTAGAAATTAATAAACAGTGACTAATATTATTTTTCCTAGTTTACTTATGTAACAGAGAACCTAGGAAAAATACAGAGACTATTAATTTGGACCAGTTTTAAATTAAAATGAATTGTCTAGCCTAAATAAGACTGGAAATCAATTATTAAAGAGGCAAAACTATAACCAAAATGCTTAACAAAAATCCAGTGAACTTATAACCACCAGAGCCCCACTGCAAAAATATAGAGCACCTCAGTCCAACTTTTTAAGTAGGGGAAATAAATACAAAGTGATAATAAGGCATTTTCCAACTAAATCATGAACAACCTCAAATGATGTGATAATGGGCAACCAAAAATCAACTAAGTCCATAATGAGGAAGACTACCAGAGAAAAATGCAAACCCAAGAAAAAGAAGCAAACTCATACCAATTGCTAATGATTTAAGAGAAAGGCCATTTAATCTAAATAATGCACCCCACCCCTTCCCTTAAGCAAAAAGATGCCAAACTTCAGAATGATTGCTCTTGCACAAAACAATAACTAAGAAAAATAAGAACTCTGTTGTTTGATATTTTTCAATTATAGTGGTAGTAGAAAGCACCCATTTGGCTAGGAACTTGAGAAAACCATAGAAAAATAATTAAAAGGTGTTAATGACTAGAAATTTGTATCAAGTCATGTTATAACACCTAAAAGCCAGCAAAAATAAGTTCTGAAGAATTACCCACTCTTAAATCATAGTTGTAGTTCAAAGCACCCTTTTTACCTTAGAATTTGGTAATTTTGTGCAGAGAAAACTATTCACTTTCTGATCCCCAAATTTTAAGGAAGAGAAACACACACCAGTAGCAAGCCACTGTAATTTTTACAGAATTTTTAGAATTTTATAAAAGCAACTTGTAGTTCAAACCTACTCCTAAACATTAAAGAGAATAAAGAAAAAGGAAAGAGGAAATAAACCCCACCTCAATAAGTCTAACTTGAGTACTTATCATTATCCCTAAGACTTAAAAAGAATTCAGTGGAACCCCTAAAAGTAAAACCTACCACTTGCCTTAGCTAAAGTTTAACTTAATTTACCAAATATACCACCCAAGGGTCTTGCATAAGTAAAGTTAACTTGTTTAACTCAAGAAAGATCATACACCTCTTAAGTTGTGATTTCTAAAAGCACATATCATATCATGCATATATCTTACACCTTGCATTCATTAGATTGTAATCTTGCCGACGGAGAGTACGTGCTCATCCCCGAGCAAGGACCTGTCCAAGAGGAGGACCAGGAGCAGGCTTCAGAGGCTGCTATTGAGGATCTCCCCGCAGCCCCAGCAATTGAAGGCAAGCCCCGGTCTTATGCATAACCTATTATTATATGCTACTTTACTACACTTAATGCTTGTAGGTTTGTAATGTGCACTTAAGTGTAGGAATTGCTTGAAACCTCTAGATGCATGAACTTAGGACTCCTTTTTGAGATGAATACTAGTCTGCTAGGTCGAGTAGCTGCTTGCTAATCAGGATCTCGGTAGAAGTCGAGTGATTTTTCTAGCACTCGCGCGAGGTCAGGAATTGATTGTATTCATCTTGACAATGGGATATATATATATTGGTCTATGGACTTGGATCCAGGGAGGATGCCTTGTCCATGAGACGGGAAAATGAATTAAGGATTAATGTGTGGATACCTGAGTCAAGCTTTTGAACGTACTAAACACATGCCGGGAAAAATGGTAACCGGTAAACCTAGTACCTGAGTGAAGCCGGGCGCGGACTTTATCCCTCATGCGACCTGAGACTAGTTCTCCCATGCTAGATATGGTGGGTACAAGTACCGTCACTGCACGGCGGCAGCCGGGGTCAGTGGAGCATTGTATGCCAAGGCGGTGAGGCCTGGACGCGAACGGGGAATCGATGGGGACGGTTGTCATGTGTACGGTCGGAGTACCCTGACATGCCGTGTGTTTAGGTTTACCTTGCAAGGTTAAAACTCGATTCGAATCGTCTGCTTCTCGCAGCTAATGAGACTGCTTGATTCCTTGTACTGCATCGAGTAAGAAGTGAAATGTGGTTATATGAGATAACTTGTTGTTTGAACTAAATGATTGTTACCATGTATGCTTAGAAGAAGCAAATCTAGCTAGGCTAATGATGATAAAATTTGAAAAGCTAAAAACTGATTTTAGTAACAGCTAGTGCTTTTGGCAAACCAAACCCCTCAGCCAAACAGCTGCATAGTCTAGAGGTAGAGGAGTAGACTCCTCACACCGGGTAAGTCTAGCTGAGTATTAGTATACTTAGCCTTGCTTGTGGCACCCTTTTTGCAGGTACCATGCAGGATTTGGTTGATGGTGTGACTTGGCCAACCACCCTGCCACCGGGTTGGACGGTCGAGTGGGATGTTGCTCCGGCAGGAGAGGAGCATGAGGAGTAGTGGGCTAGGCCTTGCCCATTTCCTCAATACCGACGACATCGATTATCCGCTGCACTTTATTTTGTGAACTCTCATTGGCTACTCAAAAACTCCGATTTATGTAATAATTCAGTACTTAATTTGAGGTTTCCTGTTTTATTGTATTTCTTCTGTGACTCACCTTCGAGTGAGACTGTGGAATTTGATCCTGGTTAAGTGGCTCTATCAGACTAGATCTGAAGGACTGACGGGTTAATCCGATTTAAGTGTGTCACGACCCTTGAGGCATGACTTAGACACTTAAGCTGGAATAATTCGGGTGGTTCTGCCACAATTATTACCTGAATCCTCACCCGTCCCAGCAACACTTCCCATCACACTATGCAATGCACTAGCCCATTAATTCAAGATCCAGAGCCCAGGAAAGCTTTCCGGCCCCACCTAGGAGGCCAGAAAGAAACGATCAAACCTATGACCCATATAGGGCAAATGGAAATGCACCACGTAACTCAAACCAATGGGGGGAAAGACAACATGCTAATGTCCAGCCAACCCCACCTATATTTGACCAGAGAGCCGGTGGTCTCGCACCGGCTGCCATTGATATAGTGAGGGAAGAAATAGCTGGGGCATTCCGAGATAAGCTCGGAGTAAGCATGATCCCTGGGGGGCAATCATATCGGAAACCTTACGACAGCCGATTTGATCACCACCCATACCCACAGGGAACCAGGATACCCGAGTTCTCGAAATTTTTGGGTGACCAGGGAAAGAGCACGCGCGAACACGTAGGACAATTCCTAGCACAATTAGGAGAGTTGGCTGACACAGAGGCATTTCGCGTACGTTTATTTTCATTATCTTTAACAGGAACTGTGTTTGCATGGTACGCCACTTTACCTCCTAATTCCATTTCATCATGGGGGGATCTAGAACAAAAATTTCATGATCATTTTTTCTCTGGTGACTATGAATTGGATTTGGTAGATTTATTGTCATTGCGACAAGCAAAAGATGAATCGGTTAATGATTACATCCGAAGATTCCGAGATACAAGAAACCGATGCTTCCAAATTCATTTAACAGAAAAACAGCTAGCAGGATTAGCCTTTAATGGTCTACGATATTATTTAAAAGAAAGATTAGAAGGCATCCAATTTTTTACACTATCACAGTTACACCAGAGAGCTTTGGCTTGTGAAAGCCGAAGCAAAGAAACTGCTAAAATAATTTGTCACAACGTACATATAGTAGAATGCGACCAAAGTAGCTCAGATGACGAATCAGCAGAAGTGTATGCTGCTGAAATGGTTTGGCCAAAGCAGGCCAAATCTTCAGCTTGTTCTTCCTTACAGCCGGTTCAAAAGAAACGGCAAGAGGAGGTTAAGTTTACATTTAATGTTGGTAAGTGTGATAAAATATTTGATGAGTTACTCAAAAATGGCAACATTAAAATAAATCACACTGTTCCATCCGCCGACGAGTTAAAACGTCGTGCATACTGCAAGTGGCATAACTCATTTTCTCATGCCACAAATGATTGTAATGTATTCCGTCGACAGATTCAATCGGCCATTAATGAAGGACGATTGAAATTTCAGGAAATGCAGGTGGATACAGAGCCATTTTCGATGAACATGATCGACTTCGAGGGCAAGAAAGTCCTGGTTCGGCCAAACACAACCGATAAAGGCAAAGGCAAGGAGGTAGTCATCGGCAATGCAAGAGAGGCCGATGAGAATCATAAAATTACTTGCAGGAAAGTGGTGGCAGAGAAGACTCCCCATGGAGGGGAAACTCTTAAGGTGACCATCACTGGGGGGCAAGCACGGACCAAGGAGCAGGAACCCGTGCTGCGCACCGTGGACGGTCCGGCACACAGGCGCGGACGGTCCGGGACCCCGCCGGACGGTCCGGAGAACTCCAGCGGACGGTCCGGCCGTACTCAGGACTCACAACGACCATGTACTTTCAAACCACGACGACCAGAGATAGGTACGTGGAAAACAAATACATTCAAGGCAGCTGGTCGGTTGGTTAAAGCCGGCCCAACTTTTGATCAATTATTGTCTAAATACGTAAAAAAGAAGGCCGGCCCCAGTGACCGGCCAGCAAAGCGACCCCGCTCACCCATTCATGAGCAACGTCAGGTCAGGCCGATTGGACCACCCCACCAATCAGAAGAAATGAAAGGTCATACTGTACAATTGAGACCTAACATACCGACATGGGCACCTCCACCCCCTTATCTGCCTATGCCATATTCATACACTTATTTACCTCCACCATATGTCCCAAATCAAATGTGGGGCATGCCACCATATCCATTTGGGATGCCACAGTACCCCGCCTGGGGGGCACCCCAAACATCTATTTTTGACAGGTTGACGCCACCAGTACAAGACCAATTGAGCACTGCTCAATCCGGTCACCAGGCACAGACCCAACAGGATTGCCGGACTACTCGGCCTCTAAGGCCGACCAATCCGGCAGGGGGTCATGTACCTGCAGCAACCAAAAGGACAACAAAGAAGGACGTCATCAAAATAGGTACTGCAGACGTTGTCATACAGGAAGATAATAAAGGGCCGATGATTTTTGGTGAATTGGCCAACATAACCAAAAAAGAAGATACGGCTACCATCAAAACAGCCGATCCAAAATACTCCATGCCTCGATGGTGCCCAGCGGGATTGACACGGTCCCAAAAGCGGAAATTACAACGCCTAAGAGCAAAGGAGAGCCAGGAAAAGGAGGCAGAAAAGATATTCAATGACACACATCCACAGTACCCGCCACCGCAAAAGAAATGGAGACCAAAGGCCATTGAGGAAAATCAAACGGCCACAAAAATAGAAAATGAAACAACACTTGTACAGCACCCTGCAGGTATAGCAGGTAGCCTGGCCAGCAAGACTGGGCAATCTGCACCAGGCGCGGACCGTCCGCCCCCGGAGTCCGGACCGTCCGCACCGCACCAGGAAGCCTCCAACGACACGCCAACATCAATGGAAGAAGACGACCTGCTGGGAGAAGACTTGGTCGACTACGAGGCTTCTCCAGAACGCCCAGGTATGGATGTAAATGTTATTACATTTTCTGCCGATTGTACTATTATCGGCGACGATGAACCTGTTGTTGCCTAGTTCAATTTCGGTCCTAAAGAAGTCGCCTTTACTAAACCAAAGGAATCGGTAAATCATTTAAAGCCGCTCTTCGTGCGCGGTCACATTGATGGAATACCGATTGCTAAGATGTTGGTAGATGGAGGGGCGGCTGTAAATCTAATGCCTTATTCATTATACAGAAAATTAGGTAAACAAGATGACGAACTTGTCAAGATCAACATGACCCTCAGCGGTGTTGGGGATAGTTCGATTAAAGCCAGGGGAGTCACGTCGGTTGAATTAATCATCGGGACTAAGACCCTTGCTGCTGCATTCTTCGTCGCTGATGTAGAAGGAAATTACAGTTTAATTCTAGGCAGAGATTGGATTCATGCCAATCAATGTATACCTTCTACATTACATCAAATGCTAATACAATGGGTAGGCAATGATGTAGAACAAGTACATGCTGATGTATTGGCCTGCATCGCTGTGGCCGATGCCCCTGTACTCTGGACTTATGAGACTGCTACATGTCTCACAGGAGTAGATTTTTCTGATTATCAGTTCATAAGTATAGATAAGAAAGGTTTCATTCCTGTAATGCTAGAGCCAATGGAGAATCGGCTAAATCCTAAATAAAGTTTAAATGATGAATACACACAAAGATCATGAGTCTTTGGTCACAAACAGTTCGGCTCCCAAAGCCGGATGGTCTGGTCTTTCACAAAACAGTTCGGACTTTAAGACCGAACATCTGCCGCAGCGAAAAGACAGTATTACGAATGATCCGGTCCCCAAGACCGGAAAGTCCGCCATCACACAAAGATCATCTGATTCCTCTGTGGGGGACATGATAGAGGAATTCAGAGACCTTGATAAACTAGGACAGGGATTTACATCGGTCGATCCTTTGGAGGAGATTGACATAGAAGATGGTAACACTCCAAGGCCGAATTTTGTAAACAAGACCCTGGAGACCGATCCTAGAAATGAGATGATCGATCTATTGAAGGAATATTCAGATTGTTTTGCTTGGGATTACACTGAGATGCCTGGACTAAGCCGAGAGATCGTCGAACATCGGCTGCGTATTAAATCCGGTTTCAGACCTTTCGAGCAGAAAGCTAGAACCTTTCGTCCAGATCTTCTCCCACGAATCAAGGACGAAATCCACCGGCTGCTAGAAGCTAATTTTATTAGTCCTTGCAGATACGCAGAGTGGGTTTCCAATATTGTGCTGGTAGAGAAGAAGGAGTCAGGTAAGCTTAGGGTATGCATTGATTTTCGCAATTTAAATAGAGCAACTCCTAAAGATGAATATCCTATGCTCATAGCCGACACATTAATCAATAATGCATCAGGAAATAAAATTATTAGCTTTCTTGATGGTAATGCCGGATATAACCAGATTTTCATGGCCGAAGAGGATGCGTCTAAAACGACCTTTATATGTCCAGGCTTCATTGGTTTATTTGAATGGGTTGTCATGACATTCGGTCTTAAAAATGCTGGTGCTACTTATCAGAGGGCTATGAATCTGATCTTCCATGAGTTGTTAGGAAACACTGTGGAAGTCTACATTGATGATATTGTAGTCAAATCGGCTGAGTTTGGTCCTCATATAGCTGATTTGTGCAAAGCCTTTGATAAAATGTGTCGATGTGGTTTGAAAATGAACCCACGTAAATGTGCTTTTGGAGTGTCGGCTGGTAAGTTTTTAGGATTTGTCATCCATGAACATGGTATAGAAATAGACCCCGACCGAATCAAGTCTATTCGGAATGTGGGACCTCCGACTTGTAAGGTCGAAGTGCAGAAGTTTCTCGGCAAGGTGAATTATTTACGAAGGTTTATTTCTAACCTAGCCGGGAAGATTGATGCCTTCACCCCTGTCCTTCGGCTTAAGAATGATGTCGAATTCGCTTGGGGGGCAGAACAACAAGAAGCATTTGATCTCATCAAAAAATACTTATCTTCGGCTCCCGTATTAAAAGCGCCACGAGCAGGAGTACCATTCCGATTATACATTGCAGCTGAAGATAAGGTCATTGGGGCTGTTCTGACACAAGAAACTGAGGGGAAGGAGCATGTGGTGACATATCTAAGCCGAAGGTTGGTGGATGCTGAAACAAGGTACACTTTTATTGAGAAATTATGCTTATGCTTGTTTTATGCATGCACCAAATGTAGATGTTATTTACTGTCTAGTCATTGCACTGTTTCTGGTCAAGCCGATGTGATCAAATACATGTTGCATAACCCAATCATGAGTGGTAGAATTGGTAAGTGGGCTTATGCACTCATAGAATATGACTTGTCCTATGAACCATTGAAATCTATGAAAGGCCAAGTCGTAGCGGATTTCATTGTAGAACATCGGATTAATGATATTCATAAGCTAGACATGTCATACCTTACTATTACTCCTTGGACTTTATATTTTGATGGATCGGTTTGCAATGAAGGGCAAGGAATTGGCATCGTACTTGTTTCACCAAGTAATGTCTCCTTCGACTTCTCTAGCCGATTGAAAACTTATTGTACTAATAATCAAGCCGAATATGAGGCCCTCTTATTCGGCTTGGAACTTTTAAATTGTATGGGAGTAAAACATGTGAAGGCATTTGGTGATTCTCAGCTGGTTGTCCAACAAGTGTTAGAAGAATATCAATGCTTTGATGGTACTCTGAATAGTTACCTTGAAAAATGTTGGAGCATAATCCATTCTTTTGACGAATTCAGTATTCGACATATTTCTAGAGTTGAGAATCATAGAGCTAACAATTTGGCACAAGATGCATCAGGTTATCGGATAAAACGAGGGAGATTTCACGACACTGAAAATCTGGTAACTGGTGTAGGGCCAATTCCCCAGGTTGCGGACCGTCCGCGTCGAGACGCCGGACCGTCCGGGGTTACCAGAAATGTTCTCTTAATTGAATCGGCTGATAATAAAGCCGATACAAGTGATTGGAGGACGCCTATACTTAATTATTTACGAAATCCCAATATCAAGACAGATAAGAACATTCGGCGTACATCTTTCAAGTATGTCTTGATGAGTGTGAACTCTACCGCCGAACAGTAAACGACATCTTGCTTAAGTGCTTGGGCCCAGATGATGCTATATTAGCCATGGCCGAAGTACATGAGGGAATTTGTGGTACCCATCAATCGGCTCCAAAGATGAAGTGGTTGTTGCGAAGGTCTAGTTTTTATTAGCCTAACATGATAGCTGATTGTTTCAAATACTACAAGGGTTGCCAAGTGTGCCAAAAATTCGGTGATCTGCAGTTGGTCCCTACAGCCGAATTACATCCTATCATCAAGCCTTGGCCTTTCAGATGATGGGGATTAGACTTTATTGGAGAAATCCATCCTTCATCATCAAAGGGGCATCGGTTCGTGTTAGTTGCCACTGACTACTTTACCAAATGGACTGAAGCCGTTGCTCTGAAGAACATGACACACAAGGAGGTAATTGAGTTCATAACTGAGCATAGCATTCATAGATTCGGCATTCCCTAGACCTTGACTACAGATCAAGGAACTTCTTTTATGTCAAAGGAGGTACGTGAATTTGCTGAATTATATAGGATTAAGTTGCTTAATTCATCTCCATATTATGCTCAGGCCAATGGTCAGGCCGAGTCTAATAATAGGACGTTGATTAATTTCATTAAAAAGAAGATATATGATAATCCTAAGCATTGGCATAAGATTTTGTCCGAAGCCTTATGGGCTCATAGAATATCTAAACATAGTGCTACTAAAGTATCTCCTTTTGAGCTTGTCTATGGGCAGGAAGCAGTGTTGCCTATGGAAATAAGTTTGAATGCTGTCAGGTTTGCCAAACAAAATGATCTAACTGTCACTGATTATTATGATTCAATGATGGATAATATTGATGAGGTAACCGACAAGAGGGTGATAGCTTTGGGAGATATAGAGAAGGACAAGATCATGGTAGCCAGGGCCTACAACAAGAAGGTCAAAGCAAAGTCATTTTAAGTAGGGGATCTGGTGTGGAAGACCATCTTGCCTCTAAGGAATAAAGACCAGAAGTTTGGGAAATGGTCGCCAAGCTGGGAGGGTCCTTATAAAGTAAAACAGGTAATGTCTGGTAACGCCTATTTGCTACAAACATTACAAGGCAAGGATTTGCCTAAAGCTTTGAATGGGCGTTTCCTCAAGTAGTACCATCCTAGTATGTGGCAAGATGCTTAAGAAAGCTGATGTGATCACATCGGATTAAGGTGCTTTTGGTTTGCCTAGCTCCACCAAAAGGCACGGGGGCATATGTTTGGCACCAAAAGGAGCACGCGGACGGTCCGGCCCTGAGGCCGGACAGTCCGTGGTCCGGACAGTCCGCGCCTGTGGGCCGGACGGTCCGTGCGTGCGCGGAGTAGAATAGGGTTCTGAGTTTTGTGCTATGTTTGTTAGCTAGATCCGCGGAATTAGCTCGGAATTCAGTTGTGTAAAGGGTCCAGCCCCCCTCTTCTATAAATAGAGAGGTATACGTCCGATTTGTGGGAAGCAATCGAATCAATACAACTTCTATTTCATATTTATTTCCTGTACAATTAGGAGTAGTTCTAGTCTAGTTCTAGTTTAGCCTCTCGATCCCCAAATTCTCCGCCTCTCCTCGACTCTATGTCGATTAGAGGAGTCTAGGTCGGCCTGTCCGAGCCTAGACAACTCCTAGGATCTCTCCTCCCCGACGGGGTCCCTCCCGGGAGCGAGATCCAGGCGCCGCCGGCGATCTTCCGCCGCCCCTGCGCACGCGCGGACCGTCCGGCCCTAGGGCGCGGACCGTCCGGCCGTCAGGCAGGGAACCCGAGCTCCAGCACCAGGTCGCGGACCGTCCGGCCCTGTGCCGCGGACCGTCCGCGCCTGACCAGAGAGCACCGCCACCTCACGCCAGGTCACGGACCGTCCGGCCCTGTGCCGCAGACCGTCCGCGCCTGACCAGAGAGCACTGCCGCTGGTTCTTTTGAAGTGTTTGGCGCCTCCAAAAAGGTGTCAACAAAGGCCAAGCGATAGCTTATGGACCGAGGTACCATGGCTAAGGTGAAGAAGAGAGTACTTGCACTAAATTGATGAACTAATCAGCTATGAAGAGTTATATTATGTTGATACATCAGTAAAGTGACTTGAAGCCATGAGTTGAACTCATATATGGTGAAATGGTTCAAGTCACAGGCTCGATTTGTATTTGCCTTAAAAGGCAAGACAAAGATGTCTGTGATCCTTATGAAGCAACACCATGAGAAATCACACATAATACACTAATGACTCAAAAAGTTTACTTAATTATATTTATTTAACTTGAGTATAAAAATCGTTGTACTATATAGGGGGATCCAAAAAGAAGGTTGGTGTTGGTACTAAGGCTCAAAATCCTTGATTCAAAACTTCTATTTTATCCTTGTTAATCCTCAGTGGAAGTATGTAGTACAACTTTTTAAGTTTATCTCGACCAATATTGCTCTCTGGAAAATCCTGGTTCAGCCGAGATTCAGGCTGGTTCAGCCAGGATTCAAATCCTGGTTCAGCTGGGATTCAGGCTAGTTCAATCGAGATTTTCCTGGTCCACCTGGCTGCTCAGTCGGGAGATCAATCGAGTTCTTCTTTAGTAGATATTAGTTCAGTCAGGTTCGAACTTGGTTCAACCGAGTTTGTCCTGGTCCACCTTGCTACTCGGCCAGGACTTGAGTCGAGATCGGCTTTAGTGAAAGCCGGACCAGCCAGGTTTCATCACTATTCAACCAGGTTTTGCGTAGACTTCACCCAAACAACTAGATTTGGAGCACCACCTCTATATACTCACATCTACCTATCTCCTCGATACAAGAGCACGCATAGAACTCCATTTCTATCTAGAGAAACACTCCCCACGCTCTCTCACACATCTCTTGCCTCTTTCATTTCAAATCTTTGGAGAGAAATCTTTGAGCGAGATTGAGGGCTGTAGTTTTTGTGCTTTATCTCCAAATCCTTCTTGTTCTTCTTGATTCGAGCTTTGGTACTACATCGAGATCTTTGTGGATTCATTACTCTTAGAGCTTCTAGCTCCTAAATGATTAGGTGTCGCTTGCGAGTCTCCAAATCTTGTGGAAGACCACAAGAAAGTTTGTATTACCCGCTCATTTGAGCAAAGATTTGTGTGGTCACCTTTGTGGTGTGACCCGACTCTTTGTGGTCGGCGAAGGGAGGATTAGGGTTGAAAGAGACCCAACTCTTTGTGGGTGCCTCAATGAGGCATTAGGGCACCTTTGTGGTGTGATCGAACATTGGAATAATCTTGTGTCTCTTGTTCTTGCTCATTGTGTTTGTTTGTGTTCTTCGTTCTCTCACCATTTCATGAAAGAATTGTTTATATCTTTTTGCTGTGTGGATTTTGAGAAGTGCTATTCTCAGATCTACTACTTTGAACCCTGTGGATCATCTAGGACATCCCATTTGCAAAGTTAATTGGGTAAATTTCGAGATCAAATTCGTTTAATATCTCATTCTTTAGTTGGACTCATGCAGAGCGGTTGAACCGGTTTTGACACCGTTTGAACTGGTTTTACCTAGTTCATTTCTAGTTTTTGTTGAAAAAATCCCGCTAGCCTATTCACCCATTCTAGGCAACTTTCATCGGGCCAGACGAATCAATCGCACCACACCAACATAATCTGATGCCTCCTATTTCACGTGTCTCTCATTGCTAGCTACTGGATAGAGGCCCTGAATACTGCTACCCATCTTCTCAACTGCCTTGCCTCAAAGGCGGTGAGCCACCTCACTCCTCACTTTGCCTTGTATCAGTGGTGGACCCAAGATTTTAAAGATGGATATTCAAAATTACAAAGGGCTAACTATTTCATATATATAATACCATTATATATTACATAACAATAACACACGACATATATACATATATATATATATATATCAACAATGCTTTAGCAACAATTAAAAAAATCCAGCAATCTGGCAAGCCCATCAGCTACAGGAAGTATGCATGTTCAAGCAATGAACTTTGTTGAATAGGTAGTAACAATCGCCCTACTCATGCCTCTATAGGAACAGTTGAACACGAAACTTACTCTAGTTTAAAGCTCGTACGTGCAGGGGACGATGGTGTAGGTGCATGTGCATCGAGCAGAGAGGAGCAGCAACGGGCCCCAGCGCACAACATCGACGGGCGACGGGCGGTGCAGCGGCGTCGCTGTGGCGGGCGACAGAATAGGCGCACAATGACAGTTTATGCGGACTTGCGTGCGGCTGTGTAATGGTGACTGTGCATGGGCTAGGGTGACCGCGACTCTGTGAGCAGATGATGTGCACGCGCAGCACCAGAGTTGCTGGGCCGCTAGCCCGCTAAGCCCACCAGATATCAGGCCTTTTTATTTGAGCTTGAATAAACTAATATTGCTTTCATTTTTACTTTTTACACTATATATACTTACTTTTTTCAACAAAAACTTGAGTATTCATTTGAATACCCATGAATTACCATTGTTACTCCCCTGCCCTGTATGGCACAACCCCTCCTACGACCATCTTCATGTCTTTGGCTATGCCTATTATTCCAACACCTCCGCAATAGCTCTCCACAATTTGTCCCCTCGCTCCACTCGTTGTCTTTTCCTCATTTACTCTCTTGACTACAAGGAGTACCGCTTCCCGCTTCCTTGCCCTCCTCTCTCACCGCATCATCATCTCTCGTCATATTATTTTTTACGAACGAAGATGCCTTTCCCCTCGCTGGCTCCTTTTCACCTACTGACCTTAACTTCCTCCTTGACTCTGATGATGTTCCTCCTCCACCTCGGTCGTCCCCGACCACGCCCTACCTAGCTCAGAAGCCTCCGCTCGTGCCTCTACCCGTGCCATGCGCGGTCGCGACGTCCTCGCTCGCGTCTCTACCCATGGCACGCGTGGCCCCGTCGGGCCAGCCTATGCCTCTACCCGCACCTCACGTGGTCCCGTCAACCCCACCTGTGCCACGCGCGGCTCCATTGATCCCACCCGCGCCATGCGTGACCCCGTCTCCTCCTCCTGTGCCATGCGCGGCCCCATCGCCTACCCCCGATCTGGCTCGCTTTGCCGACCCTGCCCACGTATACACTGTCACGGGCGAACCACTCCCTCAGTTCCAGCCTACCCGCCTACTCGCCTCTGCACCAAGTCCACGGTGTACCACCCGATCGCCATCCACCGCGACCTTGACCACATCCACTCGATGGTGACGCGTCGCGCCGCCGGTGTACTTCACGCTATTGATTAGCTAATACTGACAGCCGATGCTCCTCCGGGCGCCTCCCTCGTACCTCCTCCATTCACGTCGCTCTCGTCGACCCCACTGGCGTCACGCTATGAAGGAGTACATGGCTCTGCTGGTCAACCACACTTGGGATCTAGTGTCGCGTCCACCAGGCACCAATGTGGTTATCGACAAGTGGATTACGACGAGACCTTTAGCCTCATCGTCAAGTTTGCCACCATTCGGGTCGTCCTCTCCCTTGCTCTCTCTTTGGACTAGGCGGTCCATTAGCTCAATGTCAAGAATGCCTTCCTCCACAGCACTCTAATAGAGATGGTCTACTACAGCCAGCTCACTGGCTTCGTTGACTCCACTCAGTCAGATCTAGTGTGCCGGCTGAATCACTCCCTGTATGGCCTCAAGCAGGTGTCGTGGGCCTGGTACAGTTGCTTCACCTCCCACCAGGTCTCAATCATCTTCGTTGAGGCCATGTTGGATAGGTCCCTATTCATCTACCGGTGCGGTAATGACATCGTTTACCTGGTGCTCTACGTCGACGACATCGTGCTCATGGCATCTAGTGCCGATCTTCTTCGGCGCACAATCGTTGCCCTTCAGTGCGAGTTCGTGATGAAGGACCTGGGGCATCTCCACTACTTCCTCAGCATCATCACTGAGCAGAGGCCTTAGGGTCTCTTCCTTCACTAGCGCCATTACGCCCTCGACATCTTGGAGCGGGCTAGCATGTTTGACTGCAAGCCTTGCTCCACGCCTATCGACACTCAGACGAAGCTCTCTAAAGATGACTAGCCCTATTCACCAATATGACGTCCTATCAGAGCCTCACCGGCACCCTTCAAGTACCTGACCTTCTCCATGCCCGACATTGTCTACACCGTCCAACAGGTGTGCCTTCATATGCACACCTCATGGGAGCCCCATCTCACCGCTCTCAAGCTACCTCCATAGCTTCATCGACTACATCCTCCTCCTTCGACCCTCCCCGACGTTGGAGCTCGTGGTCTACACTGAAGCTGACTGGGCTGGCTGCCCCGACACGCACCGGTCCACTTCTGGTTACGTGGTGTTCCTAGGCGCCAACCTCGTCTCCTAGGTCACCAAGCGCCAGCCTGTCGTCTCTCGCTCTAGCGCCAAGGCCGAGTACCATGCTGTGGCCAACGGCATGACCAAGGCTTCTTGGCTGCGCGAGCTTCTCTAGGAGCTCCATAGCCCCCTCCAGCGTGCCACCCTCATCTACTGCGACAATGTCTACGCGGTCTACGTCTTCACCAATCTTGTGCAGCATCAGCACATGAAACATGTGGAGATCGACCTGCACTTCATTTGTGAATGTATCACTGGTGATGATGTTCGGGTTCTCAGCATCCCGACCACGCTGCAGTTCGCCGACATCTTTGCCAAGGGGTTGTCCTTGAGTGTTTTCACCGAGTTTTGATCCAGTCTTAACATTTGTACATGATAGAGTTGAGATTGAGAGGGGTGTTAGAATATCGTTAGGGTTTTGGGTCAGTCCTTGTGTATTTACCTGTATACCACTTTGTGTAATGGGCTTGGTCCAACTCTTGGCTTATATATATGAACTCCCAACCCTTATTAGGGTTAGGGTTTCCCACAAAGAACAATCCCATATTCTATTGCTATCAACAATGGTTAATCAGACGATTGCATGCAAGTTGTAGCATCCTTTCTATTTATTGGGAGGCCATCACTCCTCAGGACCTGGCACCCACTACGTCGTGAGCACAACATACAACCTAGCCTAGGTGCTTCCTTAGCCTAGAGCATCTAGGCACAGGCGCATCATAGCTCTTGCCAGTGCGGTTGCATACCTGTCCAGTTGCGCTCCGGCACAAGCAAGTCATCAGCACAAGCGCAGCTCCGGCCATAGGCGGTGGCTATAGGCGAGGGGGAAAGTGACCGACTCATTGTAGCAGCGGTCTTGGCTCTTTCCCATTTTGCAACTGTGATGCCAGGTATAAATTCGTGAACTCTCCTATATGCAAGTGGAACACAGAAGGTAGCAAGGATATAACTCTTCACCCAAATGGATTGTTAGAGTCATTCATCAATTCTGAATGTGTGTCATTGCAACACACGAGCATTGTACTAAAACTTAAAGGCACAATACTTGTGGTCTAATGGCTTTTACCCTTGCCTTTGTTTCTCTTTCTTGTGAATCAAGACATTGTATGAGGGGTTTTCAATTGCCGATTAATTTTGTTGAAAATCTTGAAAGGCTTTTGAGGAGTTGTAGTTGTCATCTAGTACCCCTCAAAAGTTCATCTCGGATTTGGATCTGTCCAAGGAAGGAGGTTATGCACCAATATCAAAGGAGGCTATGGCTCAAAAGACCATTCATGCATTAATTTTAGCTCCATTAGCTTCTAATGTGGTCACAAGACCGAACATCAACTTATGGGATGCCTAATTTGAGCTAAAGCCTGTAGTTATCAACATGGTGCAAGCCAACCCATTTTATGGAAAGGCCCATTGGGATGTGAACACGAACACTCTGTTGAGGTGTGACACCTTCATGTTCAAGGGAGTCACTTCAGATGACATTCACCTTCATCTTTTCCCATTCTCATTGCTTGGGAAGGCATGTGTTGTAGATAAGACTTATACATTAAGTCATCGTTATGGGACAATTGTTGGGGCTTTTAGATGTGGGGCCCATGCCCTAAGACTGTACTCCCACTGGTGAATCCGCCACATCCTTCGGCCTTGAGATAGGATCTAGCTTAGCTAGCCTAAGTCCTTGATTCTTCCGGGTTCCTTGAGTCTTGAAGGGTACATACCCTCGATGCCAAATACGAGGTCCATAACTCTAGGGCCCTGAGTAGCCGAGCGTAGCATGTGTTCGATGACTAGTCTTCACTAAGCACATGCCTTCTTACTGCCTCGGGACAAGAAGGGCCCTAGGATCCTATACCATCGAGTGCCCTAGTACGTGAGGGTTTATAATCTCGAGTGTCCTGAGACGTGAGGGTCATGCGAGGGCTTATATTGTGTGTGCCCTAGGAAGCGAGGGGTCCCGAGGGCTTATGATGTCGGGTGCCCTGGAGCACAAGGGCCATTGGGGCTTAAGTTTACATGACATGTGATGTGATTCTCAAAACTTAGTGTTAGGAAAATGGACCCGAGCGATTTTGCTCAAAAGGTTTTGATGTTTGATGATCAACATAACCTGTGGACTAATATGATTGCTAGTATTTATGTTTGTAGTTCACAGGATGCTAAAGTGACGGACTAAGGCATTGAGAAAAGAAACACCTCAAAAGAAGACATTATGAAGATCACAAGTAAAGATCAACAAGTATCAAGCAAAGTCTAAGGAACGAAGAAAAGTGTTGCCACTAACGGATTGTCCGGCAGAGGGCACCGGACTGTCTAGTGCACCAGGGAACTGTAGCCCAATGGCTAGTTCCTAGTGGCACTGGGAGAGAAAAGCCACCAGACTGTCCGGTGTGACACTTGGACTGTCCGGTGTGAAAGCCTATAGCGCCAACAGTCACCTGAGGTGTCAGATCCAATGGCTAGGCGCACCGCACAGGGGCACTAGACTGTCCGGTGTGTCGCAGAGAGCAGCAACTTTTCTCCAACAGCTAGATTTGAGTTGGGGCCTATATATACTTCACCCAACCGACCATTTCACGGTGTGGGAGCCTAAGCAACATACCAAGGCATATTATAGACATTTCCAAGAGCTCACACCCAAGTGCTTAATAGAATCACTCGTTGATTAGCGTAGGTGCTTTGCGAAGTGCTTAGGTTAGTTTGACCGCTTATGTGCTTGTGAAAGGGAAATAGGGTCAAACCTTTTCCTAAATATAATTTTGGTGGTTGAATGCCCAACACAAATAATTGGACTAACTAGTTTGCTCTAGATTATATGTTCTACATGTGCCAAAGGTTCAACACAAACCAATAAAAAGAACAAGTTAGGGTTCAAAAGAAAGGAGCAAAAGAAAACCGAAGTGTGCCCTGGTTTGGCGCACCAGACTGTCCGGTGTGCCACCGGACAGCGTCCGGTGCACTAGGGACCGTACAGTCTGAACTCCTCAGCTTCGGGTTTTCTCCAGGCGCACTCCACTATAATTCACCGGACTGTCCGGTGTGCCACTGGACTGTCCGGTGCACCAAGCGGAGCAACGGCTACCAGCGCAACGGTCGACTGCACAGTGCCCTGCCAGAGCTACAGTTCATGGTAGAAGTCAGAGCAAGCGCCAGAGGCGCACCGGACAGTGCATAGTAGTTGCCAAATATGTTGGGGCCAAACACAAGGGCTCAAAGACTTGTGTTTGGGTACCCAAGGTGCTTGTTTCTAACGTGAAAGGACCCAAGACTGTTTGGGTACCTAAGAACAAGGCCTAAATTGTTTTGCAGGTATATGCATCCGGGGGCTCAAGTTGGATCATTGATAGCGGATGCACAAACCACATGATAGGGGAGAAAAGGATGTTCTCCTCCTATGAGAAAAACGAAGATCCCCAATGAGCTATCACATTCGGGGATGGAAATCAAGGTTTGGTCAAAGGATTGGGTAAAATTGCTATATCACATGACCATTCTATTTCCAATGTTTTTCTTGTAGATTCATTAGACTACAATTTGCTTTCTGTTTCTCAATTATGCAATATGGGCTACAACTGTCTATTTATAGATATAGGTGTTACTGTCTTTAGAAGAAGTGATGATTCAGTAGCATTTAAGAGAGTGTTAGAGGGTCAGCTATACTTAGTTGATTTCAATAGATCTGAACTCGACACTTGCTTAATTGCTAGCCCATGTTGGGATGAAGAATCTTCACAAGCTTCTAAAGGGAGAGCACATTTTAGGACTAACCAATGTTCATTTTGAGAAAGACAGGGTTTGTAGCACATGTCAAGTAGGAAAGCAAGTTGGTGCCCATCATCCACACAAGAACATCATGACAACCAACAGGCTGCTTGAGCTACTCCACATGGATTTATTCGGCCCGATAGCTTACATAAGTATCGGCGGGAGTAAGTATTGTCTTGTAATTGTGGATGACTATTCTCTCTTCACTTGGGTGTTCTTTTTACATGATAAATCACAGACCCATGAAACACTAAAGGGATTCTTGAGATGGGCTCAAAATGAGTTCGGATTAAGGATCAAGAAAATAAGAAGCGACAATGGGACGGAGTTTAAGAACTCTCAAATAGAAGGCTTCCTTGAGGAGGAGGGCATCAAGCATGAGTTCTCTTCTCCCTACACACCTCAACAAAATGGTGTAGTGGAGAGGAAGAATAGAACTCTACTTGACATGGCGAGGACCATGCTTGATGAGTACAAGACACCGGACCGGTTTTAGGCCGAGGCGATTAACACTGCCTGCTACTCCATCAACCGATTATATCTTCACCGAATCCTCAAGAAGACATCGTATGAACTCCTAACCAGTAAAAAGCCCAATGTTTCATATTTTAGAGTCTTCGGTAGCAAATGTTTTATTCTTGTTAAAAGAGGAAGAAAATCTAAATTTGCTCCTAAGGCTGTAGAAGGCTTATTACTAGGATATGATTCAAACACAAGGGCATATAGAGTCTTTAACAAGTCCACTGGACTAGTTGAAGTTTCTTGTGACATTGTGTTTGATGAGACTAATGGCTCCCAAGTGGAGCAAGTTGATCTTGATGAATTAGATGATGAAGAGGCTCCGTGCGTCGCGCTAAGGAACATGTCCATTGGGGATGTGTGTCCTAAGGAATCTGAAGGGCCCATTCAAGCACAAGATCAACCATCATCTTCCATACAAGCATCTCCACCAACTCAAGATGAGGAATAGGCTCAAGGTGATGAAGAAGAAGATCAAGAAGATGAGCCACCTCAAGAAGAGGGCAATGATCAAGGGGGAGATGAAGTTAATCAAGACAAGGAAGATGAACAGGAAATACAGGGTCAAAGACCGCCACACCCAAGAGTCCACCAGGCGATTCAAAGAGATCACCCCATGAACTCCATTCTTGGTGATATCCATAAGGGGTTAACTACTCGATCTCGAGTCGCTCATTTTTGTGAACATTACTCTTTTGTTTCCTCTATTGAGCCATACAGGGTAGAGGATGCACTAAGAGATTCGGATTGGGTGCTAGCAATGCAAGAGGAGCTCAACAACTTCATGAGGAATGAGGTTTGGCAATTGGTTCCACGTCCTAATCAAAATGTTGTAGGTACCAAGTGGGTATTCCGCAACAAGCAAGATGAGCATGGTGTGGTGATAAGGAACAAAGCACGACATGTGGCCAAGGGTTATTCACAAGTCAAAGGTTTGGATTTTGGAGAAACTTATGCACCCGTAGTTAGACTTGAGTCAATTTGCATATTACTTGCCTATGCTACTTACCATGGCTTCAAGATCTATCAAATGGACGTGAAGAGTGCCTTCCTCAATGGACTAATCAAGGAAGAGGTCTATGTTGAGCAACCTCCAGGCTTTGAAGATAGTGAGTACCCTAACTATGTTTATAAGCTCTCAAAGGCGCTTTATGGGCTCAAGCAAGCCCCAAGAGCATGGTATGAATGCCTTCGAGACTTTCTTATCACTAATGGCTTCAAAGTCGGCAAAGCCGATCCTACTCTCTTCACTAAAACTATTGCAAATGATTTGTTCGTATGCCAAATTTATGTTGATGATATTATATTTGGGTCTACTAAAAAATCTACTTGTGAAGAATTTAGTAGGATAATGGTACAAAAATTCGAGATGTCAATGATGGGGGAGTTGAGATATTTCTTAGGATTCCAAATCAAGCAACTCCAAGATGGCACCTTCATCAGCCAAACCAAGTACATTCAAGACATTCTTATGAAGTTTGGGATTAAGTATGCCAAGCCCATCAAGACACCCATGGGAACCAATGGGCATCTCGACCTCGACACAGGAGGTAAATCCGTAGATCAAAAGGTATACCGGTCGATGATAGGTTCTTTACTCTATTTATGTGCATCTCGACCGGATATTATGCTTTCCGTATGCATGTGTGCAAGGTTCCAAGCCGACCCTAAAGAAGTTCATCTTAGGGCCATGAAGCGAATCATGAGATATTTAGTTTATACACCTAAGTTTGGTCTTTGGTACCCTAGGGGATCCACTTTTGATTTGATAGGATATTTCGATGCCGATTGGGCAGGGTGTAAAATTGATAGGAAGAGCACATCAGAGACTTGTCAGTTTCTAGGGAGATCCCTGGTGTCTTGGGCATCAAAGAAACAAAATTCAGTAGCCCTATCAATCGCCGAAGCCAAGTATATTGCCGCAGGTCATTGTTGTGCGCAATTACTTTGGATGAGGCAAACCCTCAGGGACTATGGCTACAAATTGAGCAAAGTCTCTCTCCTATGTGATAATGAGAGTGCTATCCGCATGGCGGAGAATCTTGTTGAACACAGCCTCACTAAGCACATAGACATTCGGTTTCACTTTTTGAGGGATCACCAACAAAGGGGGATATCGAGATAGCCTATATTAACACCAAAGAACAATTAGCCGATATCTTTACCAAGCCTTTAGATGAGAAAACTTTTACCAAACTTAGGAATGAGCTAAATATTCTTGATTCTAGGAATTTTGATTGAAACATTGCACACATAGCTTATTTATATACCTTTGATCATATCTCTTTCATTTGCTATGACTAATGTGTTTTCAAGTGAATTTACTCTAAGTCATAGATTGAAAGGGAAATGGAGTATTCGACAAAGACGATGCTTCCACTCAACTCCATCAGTAATATTTACTCTTTGCCGGTATTCTGCCATCTCTCCATTGGTATAATCTTTCACTCATATATTGTTTGCCAAAGGGGGAGAGAATTTAAAAGGGCTCACAAAGTCTCCGTTTTTGGCGATTCATGCCAAAGGGGGAGAGAATATTAGCCCAAAGCAAAAGGACCGCACCACCACTAATTTCAAAATTTTTGAAATAAAGTTTTTAATTAGTATCTTTCAAATTGGTTTTCCTCTAAAGAATATCTCAATTGGTATCTATATTTCAAATTGATATATATCTCAAAACCCTCTTGAAAACTAAGAGGAGAATTTCATTTAGGGTGAGTTTTGTTTTAGTCAAAGGAAAAGCATTTGAAACAGGGGGAGAAAATTTCAAATCTTGAAAATGCTTCTTGCAATCTTACTCATATGCCTTTAACTATTTGCAAAAAGACTTTGAAAAGATTTTCTAAAAGAATTTGCAAAAACAAAACCGTGGTGCAAGTGTGGTCCAAAATGTTAAATAAAAAGAAAGCAACCATGTTTATCTAGTAGAAATAAGATATTGGTTTAATTCAAAGCAACTTATGCACTTACCTTATGCAAACTAGTTCAATTCTGCACTTATATATTTGCTTTGGCTTGTGTTGGCATCAATCACCAAAAAGGAGGAGATTGAAAGGGAAATAGGGTCAAACCTTTTCCTAAATATAATTTTGGTGGTTGAATGCCCAACACAAATAATTGGACTAACTAGTTTACTCTAGATTATATGTTCTACAGGTGCCAAAGGTTCAACACAAACCAATAAAAAGAACAAGTTAGGGTTCAAAAGAAAAGAGCAAAAGAAAACCGAAGTGTGCCCTAGTCTAGCGCACCGGACTGTCCAGTGTGCCACCGGACAGCGTCCGGTGCACCAGAGACCGTACAGTCTGAACTCCTCAGCTTCGGGTTTTCTCCAGGTGCACTCCGCTATAATTCACCGAACTGTCCGGTGTGCCACCGGACTGTCCGGTGCACCAAGCGGAGCAACGGCTACCAGCGCAACGGTCGACTGCACAGTGCCCTGCCAGAGCTACAGTTCGCGGCAGAAGTCAGAGCAGGCGCCAGAGGCGCACCGGACAGTGCACAGTTCCTGTCCGGTGCGGCACCGGACTATCCGGTGCCTCAAGATGTCAGAGCTCCAACGGTCGAAACAGTCAGAACTCTAATGGTTGGGTGACGTGGCTGGTGCACCGAACAGTGTCTGGTGCGCCCATCGACAGCAGCCCTCCCCAACAGCTGTTTTGGTGGTTGGGGCTATAAATACCCCCAACCACCACTATTCGATGCATCCAAGTTTCCAGCATATTGCATTCAATACAAGAGCTCTAGACTTCACTCCAAGACACAAACAAGAGATCAAATCCTCTCCAAAGTCCAAAACCACTCCAAACACTTAGTGACTTGTGAGAGAGAAATTTTCGTGTTCATTTGAGTTCTTGTCGCTTGGATTGCTTTCTTCTTCCCCATTCTTGTTCTCAAGACACTTGTAATCAAAGCAAGAGACACCAATTGTGTGGTGGTCCTTGTGGGGTCTAAGTGACCCATTTGATTAAGGAGAAAGCTCACTCGGTCTAGGTGACCGTTTGAGAGAGGGAAAGGGTTGAAAGAAACCCGGTCTTTGTGACCACCTCAACGGGGAGTAGGTTTGCAAGAACCGAACCTCGGTAAAACAAATCACCGTGTCATCTGCTTCATTTGCTTTTGATTTGTTTTTCACCCTCTCTTTCGGACTCGGATTTTATTCTAACGCTAACCCCGGCTTGTAGTTGTGCTTTAAAGTTATAAATTTTAGATTCCGCCTATTCATCCCCCCTCTAGGTGACTTTCAGCTTGCTCTAGGTGAATCCTAGTTAGTTGAATGAGTTTAGAAAAACCACGTAACCTCTCGGCTCTTGCGTGAGCCGTTGTAATTGTACCGAGTGGGGCGAGAGTCTTGCGAGACCGTGACAACCGAGTTTGTGTCACGGTCGCCACCATGTACTGGAGGGAACAAGGCCCGCGGCGTTTTGGCCAGAAGCTCGATAGTGGAGATGGCGAGGAGCGTCCGAGAGGAGCCAGAAGCGCACCACTTGCGTGTGGAGAAGGCCCGCCGCCCGTGGCTCTCTACGGAGTTACTCGACCATGTTGCTTGGCCCTCGCGTGGGCTTCCCTTTGCGTAGGGGCACCAACGAGGATTAGTCGACACCTTGCGTGGTTCCGGATACCACGGTAAAAATACCGGCGTCATCCACGAGATTTGCATCTCTACCTTTCTCTTTAGCTTCCGCATTTATATTAAGCATTTAAGTTTCAATCTTGTCTTTCTAGTTAGATTGTTTAGATTGAAACTTAGCCCGTGTGGTAGAGATACCAACACTGAGAGCACCTAGAGGGGGGGTGAATAGGTGATCCTGTAAAACTTGAAACTTAATGCCACAAAAGTTGGTTAAGCGTTAGAGCAATAATGCCAAGTGGCTAGAGAGGAGTCTTAGAAAAACACAATAACCACAAGAAGATCAACACAGATAGACACAGTGGTTTATCCCGTGGTTCGGCCAAGTACAAAACTTGACTACTTCCATGTTGTGGCGTCCCAACGGACGAGGGTTGCAATCAACCCCTCTCAAGCGGTCCAAAGACCCACTTGAATACCATGGTGTTTTGCTTAGCTTTACTATATCCCGTTCGCGAGGAATCTCCATAACTTGGAGCCTCTCGCCCTTACACTTTGAAGTTCACAAAGAAGCACGGAGTAAGGGAGGGATGAGCAACGCACACAAGACACAAAATCAGAATGTCAACACGCACACAAGTCGCAACAAGAGCTCGCAACACAACCCGACGAGTTCACAACTCAACTAGAGCTCTAGATGCTATCACGAAGAAACAAATGCGCGGAATCAAAGTCTTTGTGCTTAGGAATGCTTAGAGTATGCTTGGTGTTCTCCATGCGCCTAGGGGTCTCTTTTATAGCCCCAAGGCAGCTAGGAGCCGTTGAGAGCATTCCAGGAAGGCAGATCTTGCCTTCAGTCGCCTAGCGCACCGGACAGTCCGGTGCGTATTTCTTTCCTTCTATGGCGCAGTCGACCGTTGAAGATCCAGAGCCGTTGGCGCAGCAGACACTGTCCGGTGCACACCGGACAGTCCGATGCGCCCTTCTAGCCGTTGGCTCGGCCACGTGTCCCGCGCAGATCGCGCGGCCGACCGTTGGCCCGGCCGACCGTTGGCTCACCGGACAGTCCGGTGCACACCGGACAGTCCGGTGAATTATAGCCATACGCCGTTGATGGCTTCCCGAGAGCGACGACTTCGCCTGTGAACGGCTCACCGGACAATCCGGTGCACCACCGGACAATCCGGTGATTTATACCGTACACCGTCGTCAAAGTCCCGAGAGCAGCAAGTTCGCCAGAGCCAGCCTGGCGCACCGGACACTGTCCGGTGCACCACCGGACAGTCCGGTGCACCCAAACTGCGTAGACTTTGGCTGAACAAAGCCATCCCTTTTCCAATTCGATTTCTCCTGTTTCCAGCACTTAGACACAATACATTAGTCCATAAAACAATGTACTAAGTCTAGAAACATACCTTTTGACTTGATTTGCACTTTGTCCACCACTTTGCATAGATTAACACAAAAGCACTTGTGTTGGCACTCAATCACCAAAATACTTAGAAATGGACCAAGGGCACATTTCCCTTTCAATCTCCCCCTTTTTGGTGATTTATGCCAACACAACATAAAGCAACTAGGACAAGTGCAATATCAATGCAAATGAATACTCAAAGTTGTTTTGATTCAAATTTGGCATATATGGATCATACTTTGCCACCACTTGGTTTGTTTTTGCAAATCAAACTCAAATTCCTATCTCTAAGTCAAATTCACTTGTAGAGACATAAAGAGAGTTGTTCCAATAGAAATTGATCACAGTATCAAAAACTCCCCCTATTTCCCATAATCAACCATTCTCCCCACAAGAAACCAACTTTTGATAAAAAGAGCCAATAAGAGTATTTTGACAAAACACAAAAGCTCTATTCTATTATTTTCAAAATTCTCAAGTGGTAGCTGATCCATTTATTGCTATGGCCTTATTTTCTCCCCCTTTGGCATCAAGCACCAAAACAGAATCAATTTTGGCCCTTTAACCCCATTGCCTCACCAAAATCTTCAAATAAGAATACAAAGGCAATAGGAGTACATGAGATGAACTTGGAATAAGTTACCCTCTCATCGGAGTGCAGTGGAAGTCTTTCATGGTCCAAGTCCATCTTTTCCCTTTCAAACCTCCTTTGAGACTAAATCAAGCAAACTCAAGCACACGGTTAGTCTCAAAGGGTCAAGTTGTAGCACAACTCCCCCTAAATATGTGCATCACTTGCAAAAAGGACTTGTGAGGTCCGGGGAGTGTTTGTACAACTTGAGCACCACAAGTAAACAACAATATGCATAAGGAACATGACCAAAGGCATAAACACATGTATGCTATAAATCAATCCAAGTTCTGCGAATCTAAGACATTTAGCTCACTACGCAGCCTGCAAAAGGTCTTCTCATCTAGAGGCTTGGTAAAGATATCAGCTAGCTGGTTCTCGGTGCTAACATAAAACACTTCGATATCTCCCTTTTGCTGGTGGTCTCTCAAAAAGTGATGCCTGATGACAATGTGCTTTGTGCGGCTGTGCTCAACAGGATTTTCCGCTATTCGGATAGCACTCTCATTATCACATAGGAGTGGGACTTTGCTCAAATTGTAGCCAAAGTCCCGGAGGGTTTGCCTCATCCAAAGTAGTTGCGCGCAACACTGTCCTGCGGCAACATACTCGGCCTCAGCGGTGGATAGGGCAACGGAAGTTTGTTTCTTAGAGTTCCATGACACCAGGGACCTTCCTAAGAATTGGCACGTCCCCGATGTACTCTTCCTATCGACCTTACATCCAGCATAGTCGGAATCTGAATATCCAATCAAGTCAAAGGTAGACCCCTTTGGATACCAGATCCCGAAGCAAGGCGTAGCGACTAAGTATCTAAGAATTCGCTTCACGGCCACAAGGTGACACTCCCTTGGATCAGATTGAAATCTAGCACACATGCATACGCTAAGCATAATATCCGGTCGACTAGCACATAAATAAAGTAAAGACCCTATCATGGACCGGTATGCTTTTTGATCAACGGACTTACCTCCTTTGTTGAGGTCGGTGTGTCCGTCGGTTCCCATCGGCGTCTTTGCGGGCTTGGCGTCCTTCATCCCAAACCGCTTTAGCAAGTCTTGCGTGTACTTCGTTTGGGAGATGAAGGTGCCATCCTTGAGTTGCTTCACTTGGAACCCAAGGAAGTAGTTCAACTCGCCCATCATTGACATCTCGAATTTCTGCGTCATCACCCTGCTAAACTCTTCACAAGACTTTTGGTTAGTAGAACCAAATATTATGTCATCGACATAAATTTGGCACACAAAAAGATCACCATCGCAAGTCTTAGTGAAAAGAGTTGGATCGGCTTTCCCAACCTTGAAAGCATTAGCAATTAAAAAGTCTCTAAGGCATTCATACCATGCTCTTGGGGCTTGCTTAACTCCATAGAGCGCCTTAGAGAGCTTACACACGTGGTCGAGGTACCGTTCATCCTCGAAGCCAGGGGGTTGCTCTACGTACACCTCCTCCTTGATCGGCCCGTTGAGGAAAGCGCTCTTCACATCCATTTGGAACAACCTGAAAGAATGGTGAGCAGCATATGCTAGCAAAATACGAATTGATTCTAGCCTAGCCACAGGAGCGAAAGTCTCCTTAAAGTCCAAACCTGCGACTTGGGCATAACCTTTTGCCACAAGTCGAGCCTTGTTCCTCGTCACCACCACGTGCTCGTCCTATTTGTTGCGGAACACCCACTTGGTTCCCACCACGTTTTGCTTGGGACGAGGCACCAGTGTCCAAACTTCATTCCTCTTGAAGTTATTGAGCTCTTCCTGCATGGCCAACACCCAGTCCGGATCTAGCAAGGCCTCTTCTACCCTGAAAGGCTCAATAGAAGAGACAAAAGAGTAATGCTCACAAAAAATCACCAATCTAGAGCGAGTAGTTACTCCCTTGCTAATATCACCCAAAATTTGGTCAACGGGATGATTCCTTTGAATCATCGCTCGAACTTGGGTTGGAGGTGCCTGAGGTGCTTCTTCCTCTTCAACTTGGACATCCTGTGCTCCCCCTTGATCACGTGCCTCCACTTGAGGTACCTGTTCGTCATCTTGGGTTGGGGGATTCACCATCGTTGAGGAAGAAGGTTGATCTTGCTCTTTTTGTTCCTGAGGCCGCACATCAATCTCCAATCGCCATGGTGCGTATCGCGGCCGTTGGAACATCTTCTTCATCTACATCATCAAGATCAACAACTTGCTCTCTTGGAGAGCCATTAGTCTCATCAAATACAACATCGCTAGAGACTTCAACCAAACCCGATGATTTGTTGAAGACTCTATATGCCTTTGTATTTGAGTCATAACCTAACAAAAACCCTTCTACAGCTTTGGGAGCAAATCTAGAAGTTCTACCTTTCTTCACAAGAATATAACACTTGCTCCCAAATACACGAAAGTAAGACACATTGGGTTTGTTACCGGTTAGAAGCTCATACGAAGTCTTCTTGAGGAGGCGGTGAAGGTAGACCCGGTTGATGGCGTGGCAAGCCGTGTTCACGGCTTCCGACCAAAACCGCTCGGGGGTCTTGAACTCTCCAAGCATCGTCCTCGCCATGTCTATGAGCGTCCTGTTCTTCCTCTCTACCACACCATTTTGCTGTGGTGTGTAGGGAGCGAAGAACTCGTGCTTGATCCCCTCCTCTTCAAGGAACTCCTCCACTTGAAGGTTCTTGAACTCGGACCCGTTGTCCCTTCTTATCTTCTTCACCTTGAGCTCAAACTCATTTTGAGCTCTCCTTAGGAAGCGCTTGAGGGTCCCTTGGGTTTCAGATTTATCCTGCAAAAAGAATACCCAAGTGAAGCGGGAAAAATCATCAACTATAACAAGACCATACTTACTTCCTCCTATGCTTAGATAGGCGACGGGTCCGAAGAGGTCCATATGAAGCATCTCCAAAGGCCTTGATGTGGTCATCACATTTTTGGTGTGATGAGAGCTTCCTACATGTTTGCCTGCTTGACAAGCTGCACAAGGTCTATCTTTTTCGAAATGCACATTAGTTAGACCTATTACGTGTTCTCCCTTTAGAAGCTTGTGAAGGTTCTTCATCCCCACATGTGCTAAACGGCGATGCCACAGCCAGCCCATGCAAGTCTTAGCAATTAAGCATGCATCTAGACCGGCCTCCTCTTTTGCAAAATCAACTAAATAAAGTTTGCCGTCTAGTACACCCTTAAAAGCTAGTGAACCATCACACCTTCTAAAGACAGACACATCTACATTTGTGAATAAACAATTATATCCCATTTTACAAAGTTGACTAACGGATAACATATTATATCCAAGCGACTCAACTAAAAACACATTAGAAATAGAGTGCTCGGATTAAATAGCAATCTTCCCTAACTTTTACCTTGCCTTGGTTCCCATCACCGAATATGATTGAATCTTGGGAATCCTTGTTCTTGACGTAGGAGGTGAACATCTTCTTCTCCCCCGTCATGTGGTTTGTGCATCCGCTGTCGATAATCCAGCTTGAACCCCCGGATGCATAAACCTGCAAGGCAAATTTAGGCTTGGGTCTTAGGTACCCAACTCTTGTTGGGTCCTACAAGGTTAGTCACAATGGTCTTAGGGACCCAAATGCAAGTTTTATCTCCCTTGCATCTTGCCCCTAATTTCCTAGCAATTACCTTCTTATCCTTTCTACAAATGGTAAATGAAGCATTGCAAGCATGATATATTGTTGAGGGTTCATTAATTTTCCTAGGAACATTAACAACATTTCTCCTAGGCATATGATTAACAACATTTCTCCTAGACATATCTCTACCATGCATATAGGAAGAACTAGAAGCAAACATGGCATGAGAATCAAAAGCAATATAACTTCTATAGGCATTCCTAGAATGTCTCCTATCATGATACATGTAAGCATGGTTCCTTTTAGCACTACTAGCCATAGGGGCCTTCCCTTTCTCCTTGGCGGAGATGGGAGCCTTATGGCTTGTTAAGTCCTTGGCTTCCCTCTTGAAGCCAAGTCCATCCTTAATTGAGGGGTGTCTACCAATCGTGTAGGCATCCCTTGCAAATTTTAGCTTGTCAAATTCATTCTTGCTAGTCTTAAGTTGGGCATTAAGACTAGCCACTTCATCATTTAATTTAGAAATGCAAACTAGGTGTTCACTACAAGCATCAACATTAAAATCTTTGCACCTATTGCAAATCATAACATGTTCTACACAAGAGTTAGATTTACTTGCTACTTCTAATTTAGCATTTAAATTATCATTAACACCTTTTAAAGTAGAAATGGTTTCATGACAAGTAGATAGTTCACAAGAAAGCATTTCATTCCTTTTAACTTCTAGAGCAAGTGAATTTTGTGCACTAACAAATTTATCATGCTCTTCATATAAAAGGTCCTCTTGTTTCTCTAAAAGTCTATCCTTTTCATTCAAGGCATCAATCAATTCATTAATCTTATCTATTTTAGTTCTATCCAATCCCTTGAATAAACATGAATAATCTATTTCATCATCATCACTAGACTCATCCTCACTTGAAGAAGCATAAGTGGTATCCCGAGTACATACCTTCTTCTCCTTCGCCATGAGGCATGTGTGATGCTCGTTGGGGAAGAGGGATGACTTGTTGAAGGCGGTGGCGGCGAGTCCTTCATTGTCGGAGTCGGATGACGAACAATCCGAGTCCCACTCCTTGCCAAGGTGTGCCTCGCCCTTAGCCTTCTTGTATGTCTTCTTCTTCTCCCTCTTGTTCCCTTGTTCCTGGTCACTATTATTGGGACAGTTAGCGATAAAATGACCAATCTTACCACATTTGAAGCATGAGCGCTTCCCCTTTGTCTTGGTCTTGCTTGGCTGCCCCTTACGACCCTTTAGCGCCGTCTTGAAGCGCTTGATGATGAGAGCCATCTCTTCATCATTGAGCCCTGCCACCTCAACTTGCGCCACCTTGCTAGGTAGCGCCTCCTTGCTCCTCGTTGCCTTGAGAGCAACGGGTTGAGGCTCATTGATTGGACCATTCAACGCGTCGTCCACGTATCTCGCCTCCTTGATCATCATTCGCCCGCTTACGAACTTCCCAAGAACTTCTTCGGGCGACATCTTGGTGTACCTAGGATTTTCACGAATATTGTTCACCAGATGTGGATCAAGTACAGTAAAAGACCTTAGCATTAGGCGAACGACGTCGTGATCCATCCATCGCGTGCTTTCGTAGCTCCTTATCTTGTTGATGAGGGTCTTGAGCCGGTTGTATGTTTGGGTTGGCTCCTCTCCCCTTATCATTGCAAATCTCCTAAGCTCGCCCTCCACCAACTCCATCTTGGTGAGCATGGTGACGTCGTTCCCCTCATGTGAGATCCTGAGGGTGTCCCAGATCTGCTTGGCATTGTCCAAGCCGCTCACCTTATTGTACTCTTCCCTGCACAAAGATGCTAGAAGGACAGTAGTAGCTTGTGCATTTTTATGGATTTGTTCATTTATAAACATGGGACTATCCGAGCTATCAAATTTCATTCCACTCTCTACAATCTCCCATATGCTTGGATGGAGAGAGAACAAGTGACTACGCATTTTGTGGCTCCAAAATCCGTAGTCCTCCCCATCAAAGTGTGGAGGCTTGCCGAGAGGAATGGAAAGCAAATGTGTATTTGAGCTATGCGGAATACGAGAGTAATCGAAGGAAAAGTTCGAATTAACCGTCTTTCTTTTGTCATAGTCGTTGTCGTCGTTGTCCTTTTGGGAAGAAGTGGACTCGTCGTTGTCGTCGTAGTAGACGATCTCCTTGATGCGCCTTGTCTTCTTCTTCTTCCCATCTTTTCTTTTATGGCCCGAGCCCGAGTCGGTAGACTTGTTGTCTTTCGGCTCGTTGACGAAGGACTCCTTCTCTTTATCATTGATCACAATTCCCTTCCCCTTAGGATCCATCTCTTCGGGCGATTAGTCCCTTTATTGAAGAGAACGGCTCTGATACCAATTGAGAGCACCTAGAGGAGGGGGGTGAATAGGTGATCCTGTAAAACTTGAAACTTAATGCCACAAAAGTTGGTTAAGCGTTAGAGCAATAATGCCAAGTGGCTAGAGAGGAGTCTTAGCAAAACACAATAACCACAAGAAGATCAACACAGATAGACACAGTGGTTTATCCTGTGGTTCGGCCAAGTACAAAACTTGCCTACTTCCACGTTGTGGCGTCCCAACGGACGAGGGTTGCAATCAACCCCTCTCAAGCGGTCCAAAGACCCACTTGAATACCACGGTGTTTTGCTTAGCTTTAATATATCCCGTTCGCGAGGAATCTCCACAACTTGGAGCCTCTCGCCCTTACACTTTGAAGTTCACAAAGAAGCACGGAGTAAGGGAGGGATGAGCAACGCACACAAGACACAAAATCAGAATGTCAACACACACACAAGTCGCAACAAGAGCTCACAACACAACCCGACGAGTTTACAACTCAACTAGAGCTCTAGATGCTATCACGAAGAAACAAATGCGCGGAATCGAAGTCTTTGTGCTTAGGAATGCTTAGAGTATGCTTGGTGTTCTCCTCCATGCGCCTAGGGGTCCCTTTTATAGCCCCAAGGCAGCTAGGAGCCGTTGAGAGCATTCCAGGAAGGCAGATCTTGCCTTCAGTCGCCTGGCGCACCGGACAGTCCGGTGCACCACCGGACACTGTCCGGTGCGGATTTCTTTCCTTCTATGGCGTAGTCGACCGTTGAAGATCCAGAGCCGTTGGCGCACCGGACACTGTCCGGTGCACACCGGACAGTCCGGTGCACCCTTCTAGCCGTTGGCTCGGCCACGTGTCCCGCGCGGATCGCACGGCCGACCGTTGGCTCACCGGACAGTCCGGTGCACACCGGACAGTCCGGTGAATTATAGTCGTACGCCGTTGATGGCTTCCCGAGAGCGACGACTTCGCCTGTGAACGGCTCACCGGACAGTCCGGTGCACCACCGGACAGTCCGGTGATTTATACCGTACACCGTCGTCGAAGTCCCGAGAGCAGCAAGTTCGCCAGAGCCAGCCTGGCGCACCGGACACTGTCCGGTGCACCCAGACTGCGCAGACTTTGGCTGAACAAAGCCATCTCTTTTCCAATTCGATTTCTCCTATTTCCAGCACTTAGACACAATACATTAGTCCATAAAACAATGTACTAAGTCTAGAAACATACCTTTTGACTTGATTTGCACTTTGTCCACCACTTTGCATAGATTAACACAAAAGCACTTGTGTTGGCACTCAATCACCAAAATACTTAGAAATGGCCCAAGGGCACATTTCCCTTTCAAACACTTAGACAAAACCTAGTTTGCACATTCTAGATTGTTTATTTGCATAGGTTTTGCTCTAGGGCTTTATCTGTGGTCTAGTTTAGAGAAAGTTTTAGAAGTCCTATTCACCCCCCCCCCTCTTACGTGTCACTGTTTCCTTCAATTGGTATCAGAGCCTGGTTTGACTCAATTGAAATGTTTTAGCTTCACCGCTAAAAGAGCCGACACTTTTCAGAGAAAGGGGATGGATACCCGTTGGCCACCACGCTTCAACGACACTAACTTCCCATATTATAGTGCTAGAATGGCTTGTTACCTAGAGGTCATTGACCTAGGTGTTTGGAGAGTCACTCGTGAAGGGATGAAACCACCCAAAAATCATGAGGAACCCGCCATGAGTGAGGAAAAAGAAATTCATTTAAATGCTAGAGCCAAAAATTGCTTGTATGAATCTCTTAGCATGGATATTTTTAATCAAGTTTTTACATTAAAAACTGCTAATGAGATTTGGCTAAAATTGCATGAGCTCCATGACGGCATATTCAATGTCTATGAGCAAAAATATTGCGTAGTCTTAAATGAGTATAATTCTTTTGCTATGAAGGATAATGAGCTTGTTAGAGATATGTATTCTCATTTGAATCTAATCATCAATGAGCTTAATTCTATTAGCATTAATAAGCTAGGTGATGCGGACATTGTAAGGAAGATTATCTCCGTACTACCACAACAAAGATACGGGAGCATCATCACTATTCTTCACAACATGGAGGACCTGAGTACAATGACCTTGACCATTGTGATCGGAAAAATTGTGGCATTTGAGATGTCGAGAAAAATGGGTCGACAAGAGAAGCCAACTTCTTCAAGACTATATGCTTTTGCATGTGATGGAAGAAAAGGAAAAAGGAAGGCTCCCACTCCAAGTTCCTCAAGTGAAGAAGAGGAGGAAGAAGAAAGTGATGATGATGAAGTTAATCAACCATCAACATCATCTTCCGAAGACGAAGAAACAGTCCGACGCGTCGGAAAGGTAATGGAAATGATCCGCAAGATTAATCTAATGGGTGTGCCCCTGTAGGTCGAGGATCTTCTCTTTAACATTGATAGGAAAAAGCAAAGAAATAGAGGATGCTTCGCATGCGGAGAGAAGGGCCACTTTAGGGACAACTGTCCAAATATGACCAAACCCACAAAGGGGAGGAGCAAAGACAAGACGCTTACAAGTGTCAAAAATTGGGATGACTCTTCAAGCGAAGATGAACCTCCAAGGACGCGCAGCCACCGATCCTCATCACGATCATCACGCAAGTGCCTTATGACAAGAGGTAAAATGAGTACTCCATCCTCTAGTGATGATAGCAGTAGTGATGATGAAGGTAAGGGAAAGCCCTCCATAGATGAGCTTGCGGAAGCCATACAATTTTTTCAGGATGTATGCACTAAACAAAATGTTCAACTTAAAACTTTAAAAAATAAGTTGATTAGCTCTCAAAATGATTATAAATGTTTGCTAGAAAAATTTGAAACATTTGGAAATTTAAATTGTGAGCTATTAACTAAAATTGAGCAATTAGAGTCTAGTGCTCCATCCTCAGCTACCGATAATGGTCTTATTAAAAAGAATGAAAAACTAAAGGCTAAGTTAGCTAGCTTTTAAGAAGGTATTGAAAATTTGCTAGGGAAAATGAAAATTCTTAGCATACACAATGATGAGCTAACTACTAAGCTAGAAAATATTGGTAGCACCTAGAAGTATCTTTGGTTGAAATACTAGCGTCATCCATGAGATTTGTATCTCTACCTTGCTCTTTAGCTTCCGCATTTATATTAAGCATTTAAGTTTTAATCTTATCTTTTTAGTTAGATTATTTAGATTGAAAATTAGCACGTGCGGTAGAGATAGCAACAATTAGACAAAACCTAGTTTGCACATTCTAAATTGTTTGTTTGCATTTGTTTTGTTCTAGGATTTTATCTGTTACCTAGTTTAAAGAAAGTTTTAGAAGTCATAATTTACCCCCTCTTAAACGTCATCATTTTCTTCACTTAGTATAGAGGATACCCCATATAAACCGACTTAGGACATGAGGCTCCGGAGAATAGGGGCAATTGTGCTTCCAATATGGGCCCAAAGGTCAGTCTCCTATATCGATATCGTTGGACACGTCCTAACAGTAATAGAAGATATGTCCTTTCTTAGATGCTGAGTTGCTGACAAGTTCCATAAATAAATATAATGGTTTCCAATTTGTAACTACGGCACACCAAATACTTTGATTAGAACCTAAAGATTTTACCATGAAAATCTAGACACATCATAGCCTAATATATATCCCACTCCTGACGACGACGACAGTCTGTTTTTCTTTCCCTAATGCGATCAAAGGGATTATAATTAAAAATATATTTTTAAAAAGAGTTAAAAATAAAAAAAAACACGACATCATTAGGCGAGGTGCACAAGAGGGCAACGAAGTTGAGCCAAAAGAGCGGTGATGTACACGCACCTTCATTTTTGGGAAGATAGAGTTATTTGTGGTCACAAAAAAATAATGTGGATATAATACACTTTTCCGCAACGAGGTTGAGCCCGGCGGTGTACACGCACCTTCATTTTTGGAAAGATAGAGTTATTTGTGGTCACAAAAAATTAATGTGGATTTACTACAGTTTTCCTTATATTTTTTATTGTCAGTAATACCGATCAAACTTGTTTAATAAGATTTATAAAAATATTAGTAATATTTATGTCTCTGAATAAAATTATAAGTAAAAATAGATTCAATAATCTATTCATTAATAATAATTATACACTGTAAATATTAAAGTTTTTAAACTAAATGTATATATAACTTTTTTAGAAAATTTTGAAAATATCAGTAACATTTATTTCTCTATATAAATATAATTTTTTTAGAAAACTTCAAAAATATTAGTAACATTTGTATCTCTAAAAACAATTAACATAAAATAAATTCAATAATCTATTTAATAATATTAATTTTGTACTACGAATATTAATATTTGTATAATATTTGATAAAAGTTGAGTATGACTAAATTGTGAGGAAATGAGCGATACTTAAGGGTTTGTTCATTTTCATCTTGATCTATGTGGATTGGAGGGATTTGGATAGGTTTAAATCTATAGTAGGTCAAAAGCTCTATTAAAATTTTCCAAATTCATACAATCCATGTGGCATAAGAATAACCGAACCAAACCTAAAGTTGGACAAAGGAAGTAGGATATTGGTGGAAAGATAATTCAATAAACATGTAAAGTTGTGAGCACTCACTAAAATGTGGGGTCCACCACTTACAAGTGAGGACAGCCTAAAGCGTGATTACACAACCAACCAGGAATGATTTGGGTATGCCGAAATAGTGGAATTTCACAAAAAAAATCTCTACTACTCTATATGAAAGTATTGTAGGCGTCCACAGTACCGTGTTCTGCCGCGACCGTCCTGTCCTCCCCACTCGCCCGCAATCAGCGCTCCGTCGACACCGCGCCGCCACAATCAACGCGGCCGCGGTCCCTCCTCCCCACCGCCGCGCAACAGATCCGCGGGCGTTCCTCCCACCGCCGCCATCCGCAACCTCAAATCCTCCCAGATCTCCTTCCGCTCTAGGACCGTGGCGTTGGGGCGCGTGAGCCACGAGCTCTCGGTGCCGCCGTTGCCGTCCACGCGGCAGAGGAACCCTGCCAGGGTCTGCGCGAACCGCTGGCGGTGGAGCGGGTCCATGACGAGGCCGCACCAGGCCTTGGAGACGCACTTGAAGCGGTGGAGGGAGTTGGCGGGGAGGAGGGCGAACATCTCGACGAGCGCGTCGTCGGGGATGCAGGGGTCGGGCGCCGCCACCGCCGCGCGTAGCTTGGGGCCTGGACCCCCGCTATCGCCCCCATCCCCTCCGGTCATCCCGCCTCCCCCCACGCCGCACACACCCCGCCATCCACTCTCCTGCCCCACCCCCACAACAACAGAGGACTTTACTGTTGCAGCTTGGTAGGATATGCCTCGACATTCTCAAGGACAAATGGAGCCCAGCACTTCAGATTCGAACAATTCTTTTGAGGTCTCTATATTTGTCTATGTGTGTCAGTATACATACTTTATGTTTTTGGCAACAAAAACGTTGTTTCTTCTTTTTTAACCTAATAAACAAAATGTACAAAGGGGAGCTGTTTCTCTTTTGTTCTTGTGCAGCACCGAAATACGACTTTATAAACCTTGTTCAGTTACTATGCCTGTTATATCCATGAACATGCTTGCTATTTTGACACTATTCTGGCTTTCAATATACAGGCACTACTGAGTGCACCAAATCAGATGACCCTCTCTCCGATAACACTGCAAAGCACTGGAAATCCAATGAGGTAGAAGCTGTTGAAACAGGTAAATTGAAGGTGACAAATCAGTCAATGTTGTCGCTTCTGGCCCCCGATTTCCATAGCTGACAATGGGAGTTTTCATATGATTTGCAACCAAGGAGTGGACTCGCATGTATGCGAGCGGTGCATGAGAGCGCAGTGCTGTTCTTGGTGTAATAACCCCATCATACTTTAGTCCTAATCCGTTGCCATTTGCTTGATAAAAATAGACTGGAGATATTTGCCATGGAATGAAGTCTCTAAATGACTACCACTCTGAATTGTTTGGTTGTACACCTGTGGTCGGTTCCCTTTACCTTTGGGCACCTTTGACTAATCAGTATATGTGGTACAACTTGCAGTTACTCTAATATATTTGTCACTTCATGTAGAAGAGCTTCTCAACTGTTCATAATGTTGGAACTGAGGCTGGTTAGCTTGGTTGCATTTTCGCTGTACCTTCCTCTGTTGGCCTGTCGACTGTCGCATGAGAACGAATTTTGCCAAAACTCGAGTTGCACCTGGTCATGTTTTCTGCGATGTGCTTTCTTATTAGGTGATGACTGGTTGGTTTTATCACAACTCTTTAGCTCCTATTTATTCATCTGCCTTATTACTAGCTGATTATCTTGTTCTATCATCTTGAGTTATCCACGAATTACCTCATCTTGCCAAATGAAACTGTTGTTGTCATCTTTGCATATCTTTGTGACTTGCCTTCGTTGCAAATCCTTTATGTTCTTCTACTTCACTTTTTCCAAATGTTCCATAGGAAGTAGATTATAATGCTTTAGGTACATAGTTCGATAGATTATAGATTATAATGCTTTAGGTACATAGTTCGCACCTTTGCTAGATTATTTGTCCTCAAAGGTGGAATCCTTCATATAAACATCTGTTTCTGTATTCTGTCTCTACAGACACCTTCTCTACTAGTGTTGGGTTCTCTTGTCCCTATTGTTGGTGGAGTTGTATTGGCGTCGATGACTGAAGTTTCATTCAACTGGTAATTTATTGCTTTAAAGCGTCAAAGAATTTACTCAAAGCAATATTGTGTATTTTATTCTAATACTAGGAGAAAACAGGATTGGATTCTCGAGTGCCATGACTTTGAATCTTATGAATCAATCGCGGAACATTTACAGCAAGAAAATTCTCACTGATAAAGAGGTGAGCCTTTTGCGCTTATAATGTTCCCTAACTGTAAATCCACAACAGTTCAGCACGATATATGCTGTGAACGCTACACCCCCTAACTAGACTTGTTCTTATTACAGGACAGTTTGGATGACATAAATCTCTTCTCAATAATAACTGTCATGGCATTCTTGTTATCTGCTCCACTGATGCTATGTGTAGAAGGAATCAAGTTTAGCCCATCGTATCTACAGAATGCTGTAAGTGTGGCCAGCATGAAAAACAAGAAATTTTGGAATATTTCAACACTTTACTGACATGAAATTGTTGAACACTAAACTTTCTGGGTTTTCAGGGAGTTAATGTAAAAGAATTATTTGTAAGAGCGGCACTTGTTGGGACATCTTTCTATTTTTACCAACAGGTGAGGCCAATCTGTCTCCGCTCAAAACATTTTTTGTAGTCTCTCGGAGGTTGCTAAAATTGTCTGTTAGTGGCTACTGCAGTTGGCTACTTAGGTCCAAACAAACTACTTACTACTTGCTTGCAGATAATATATATCTTTTGTCCATTGTTTTATTGCTAGGATCAGACCATTCTAGTTAAATATGATATTATCTCTACTACTCCTTAAGTGCGTATTGTAGGCGTTCACAGTCGTAGTGTTCTGCCGCCCCGCATCCCGCCCGCGGCCCCGCATCCCACCAACGCCCCGCATCCCGCCCGCGGCCCCCGCCCGCATCCCGCCCGCAGCCGCCTCCCGCCCGCGGCCTTCCTTCAATGGCGCACCAATCAACGCCCGCGACCACCAATCAACCCCGTGCCCCACCCGCGTCCTTCCTTCAACGGGGCATCCCGTCCGCGGCCGCATCCACCCCGTGGCCTTCCTTCAATGCCGCATCTCGCCCGCGCATGCCTGCCAGAATCTGCTTTGCGGTCATATAAGGTCAGAGATCCTGCACATGGGAGCGTCGAGGACCGCCCCCGCCCACTCCTTCGGCCGTGTGCGGAGGTGGATGAGCAGGCAGATGGCCTCGCCCATGGACTCCCTCAACAGGAAGTAGGGCGAGGGCCCAGCGTGAAAAGGAGCCGACGAATCCACCTACCCGCATTTGGGCTCCAGCGCCACCCCGTGCCATCGGGCTGCGTCCGCTAACCACCGGTCGGTGGGATGTGGGAGGGAGCAATGGTCGCTGGGATGGAGGCGGAGGAAGGGGTGATGGCGACAGACTTCTTCTGGTCGTACACGGACGAGCTGCATGCGTCGCGCCGCCGGGAGATCCTGGCCAAGTACTCGCAGATCAAGGAGCTCTTCCGCCCGGATCCGTGGGGCTTCCTCAAGGTGTCGTGATCTGCTTTCTTTGCAGCTTGCTCTTTGCGTCTGTTAATTTCTTTCTCCTCTGATTCTGTGTGTGCTCGCTATTCCTACTTCTTGTCCTTTTCATTTAGGTTATACTCAGCGAGGCGGAGGATGAAATGCCAAAGACCGTTGATTTAATTCTAGCGTCATGGAGGCAAAAAAGGATAGCAGAATTGCAGACAAGGTTATAGAAGTCAGCTGATGTGCTGTCAGGGTTAAGAGAAGGAAAGGTCCACGGAGAGGAGAGGATTTCACACTGATGCAAGCGCTCATCAAGGCAGATTTCTGGATTCTATTTTTCTCTCTTCTGCTGGGCTCTGGATCTGGTCTCACCGTGATTGATAATCTTGGGCAAATGAGCCAGTCGTTGTGTTATGAGGAAACTCACATCTCTATGTCAATGATTAGCATCTGGAACTTTCTTGGACGCATCGGTGGAGGGTACTTCTCAGAGATCATTTTCAAGTAAGACTGCTATGCTTCTTTGCTGAATAGAATTTATTTCACATGCCATCTTATAAATATTTTGTTTTCAAATGCTTTTTTGGCAGCATAGTCACCTTCCATGTTGAATAGGAACTTGGGATCCTGAGCAAACAAAGACTGAAAAGTAAGTCAAAGTGGATTTTCCCCTTCCATTCAAGCCTTCTTGAGATCTTTTGTTTGCCCTGTTTTTTGTTTGATGAAAGACTGAAACTCATGTATTTTCGTGGGCTTTCAAGGAACTCATGTGAATGAAGATTCTTTCCCTGCCAGTGACCATTAAAAGAAAGGAATATGTAGAGTCAGAAATTGGTAATCTATCTGTGTTTGTGTAGTTCTTTTCCTTGCATATGACCTTGATGTTTTTAGTTTGTAAAATGAAGCCTAGCTGCTATTATTCCCTTGTTAGTAGTAATGCATACCTCATCATACTAATTTTCATTCCAGACTTCCAGTTAGACATGTATCATATGCATGCTTGTATGAGGGACACATTTCTTGGTCAGTTTTTTCAGAAACATGAGAGGATTAGTTTCTTCTTTAATTGTGTACACTTGGATTGCATCTTAGCAATTTTATGTCTCAGTGATTGTTTTCTTAATAATAAAATCAATACAATTCATAGACAATGCTACTTGCTTTGTCTGTTAAAGGTGACATCCAAATTATTTCATGTTCACTGGTCCAACAGATTTGGGAAGCTTCAGGGTATTGGTTATGTAATGTGATGTTTTACTATGAAGCCTAGATGCTGTTTTCAGAAACATGATAGTTTTTTTCAGAAATACTTGTTTTTCAGTTTGTCCAAAACTTCTGTAATGTGATGTTTTACTATGAAATGTAATGTGATGCATCAAAAGAAAATTAGTAAGATGAGGTATGCAATACTGTTGTGATTTCTACTCCATTTTCTCCAATTTCTTCTTGTTCATTGTCCAAAACTGTTGGATACTGGTTTAAGCATGTGTTATCTTGATGTTCTGGTGCTAGGGACATGTTAAATCATTGAACATTAAGACCGACCCGCCATATTTGCTTTCGGCGAGCGATGCGTGCCTGTCCACGGCCACGATCCGGGTCTCCCCGCCATGGTTCTGCAGTATTGCCAAACAAAATAAACACTGATTGCATTTTTCTTCATTTCATGCTACCATTGTCTTTCCAGGGAGCAACAATTGTGGACCAAATTGTGAACATAACCCCTGCTGAAGATTACATCTACATCCCTGTTACTGAACAAGTACACTACTAAGCTAATTAGTTTACGTAAATGCAATTGGTCCTTATTTTAACTGAGATATATATTTTAAAAATCATGCAGCAACTTATGGTCCATGAGGTGACAAGTAGTAGTTCAGCTTCTACTGCAGAATTGGAGTACTCCTCAGAGGTGCATTTGTTTCCCAATGCAGTTTTTTTACTTCTATTCTTTCTCATAGTTAGATCATGAGCCTTTCATCAACTAGGGGGTTGGGGCATAGTGAGAAAACGTTAGCAAAAGCATCTATAAAAGGTGCCTGTAGGGAGTGCAACATCTTGTGATTTTTTAACTGAATACTGGCTGCATACCTGAAACCCTTTCCCCACGGCAAATTGAATAAATAAACTGGAGCCTATCTGCATTTATATTATTTGGGATGTTTTATAATGTTTGCAGGTTACCCACCACTGGTAAAAAACAACCGTTGACTAAAAGGATATTAGGAATAAAATTTTGTACCTAAAAAAAATGCAAAGTGTATTATGGCTTTATCTCGCATTATTTCATTCAAATTGTATTAGCTGGCAGTTGTTATTATTGAAAAGTTCTCTTGTCCTGCTATATAGGCCAATGTCAGTCCCAATAGCCGTGTCTATGTGAGCAAGGCCCATGATGTCATGACAAATGTGATTGCAAAGGGTTCAGCAATGAGACAAGACGCAGTGAACAAGGCTAAAGCATTTGATGAGAAGCATCAATTTAGGGCTAATGCATCAGCGAGGATCAATTCCTTTGATAAACGTGTTGGCCTTTCGGAGAAGATAAACAATGGGATATCCGTTGTCAATGAAAGGGTGAAGTGAGTAGACCAAAGATTGCATGTTTCTGATAAAACAATGGCTGTATTGCTGGCTGCAGAGCGCAAGCTAAATGATACAAGCTCTACTGTGAAAACCAACAGGTCTCTTCTTATCCACACTTTTGTTAATGCTTCAATAATATAGTAATATATTTTAAGCATACGGCTTCGAATTTAATTACGATTCTCTTGTACCTTCGTTAATACTTGCACACTTCGCTGTATTTGAGGATCCCTTTGCATTCATGGGTTTCTTTAGAGTATTGCTAATTTCTTCCAGTATTTTGTCCAACTTGCAGGTATGTGTCTGCTGGAACAAGCTGGCTGAATGGTGCTTTTAGCAAGGTCGCCAAGGCTGGTCATGTTGCTGGCTCAAGAACCAGAGAAAAGTTCTAGTTGGCTGTGTCAAATCTAACAGCCAAAGTAAGTGATAACTGATAATTGAGACTGTTGCTTGCTGCTCAGTAATAAATATGTTATAGCATAGCATGTCGAATAGCTTCAGATTGCAGAGTGATGTAGCTTTGGTAGCTAAGTACCATTGTTTCCTTTTCTACACTCTGGCTGATATAGCATAATTTGTTCCATGAGTTGATATTTACTTAACATGATCAGCTGAACAGCATATTTGCACACATATATAGTAGAACTGGTCCTGATTCTCGATCAGTCAAGAAAGCATTACCAGGTCAGTGGCTATCAATAAGTTAATTAAAATTGTGATATTGAAAACAAACAATAACCAGATGTAGAGTGCTACTAGAACAGTTTGTCAATTTGGCTGTGAAGTTTTGAATATCCATGTTGTGCATCTACATATATGTCATAAGAGGCAACAGTCTAGGGAGCTCCATTTATGAAGTTTACTGAGTTGCAGTTTTATATGCTTCACACACTTCTGAAACATACTTTTCTCTAATGAAAATAGGGCCCTGTTGTTGTTGCCTGAGGGGGATGCTGGTTAAGGAAGCTCTCTTTCTGAGGAAAATCTATTGGAAGTCCCTGTGCAAAAGCATTTCCTTTGATTGTGTGGACAGTGTGGAAAATAACTGTGTTTCAGTGTGATCTTGTCCGTCTTTCCTTAGTTGTAGGCTATTCGGTGATTCTTTTGAGGTTTGGTGTATAGGTGCGTTCAGTTTTTGGTATTTTAGAACCCCATTCTTTTAGTGTTGAAGTTAAATTGATTGTAGGTGATAGTGGCATTCTATTGTATTGACTATGCTTCACCGCTTCTCCCAACATTGTTGCTCTAACTGAGAAATTTGAAACTCTCTATTCGTTTTTTTGGCATGCCATAAAGTTTGAACTAGGCATTGACATGAGATCCCTATCGAGCTGTAAATAAAGAATGTTGTCTAGGTTCGGCCGTGGTAACTTTTCTAATGGAAGTCTATGTTGTCTGTCTACACATGGCACCTACATGTGTTGACTCGATCCAAGCGAGGTTACTCGACGAATTGGGTGGCATCCATAAAACCAAACTGGCAACCTTTTTGTGCTACAATTGGAGGAGCGAAAACAAATCCATATATGCTAAATCTTCATAAGAAACCTCGCCATTTGCATGCAGGACAGCCTTGTGAGTTTGCGATGAAGCTGACTAACTTTTTCAGAGCACAAGACTGGTTCAAGCATTTGGTTCTTTGGTCCTACACTGTTCATACGATTTCAATTCATTGCAGCCCGGATGCAAAATTCTCGGCAATAACAAGAGACCATGCGCTAATTGTGGTGAATAGGTATCACTGCAGCAGTGAAAACCACCCAAAAACACAGACAGTTTCAGCATCCAGCCAGCCACACAGCAGAATCTCATCGTTCAAAGTATCTGAAAAATTTGCACGTCTTCCGCTCCTCCCTCGCAGACCTTTCCGCCCCTCCATTCCTATACAGTAGTTCTCGCCCTTTCCGCCTGGCGACTGGCGTCTGTTTGATTTCTCCTTCTCCTTGTGCCCCCGCGGACACGACTCGCGCGAGCACTGCACTTGCCCGACCGCGTTGCCTCGATCACCGGGCCGCCGAGATGGCCATGGAGGCAGCGCCAGAGTGGCTTGACAAGGGTGACAACGCATGGCAGCTGGCGGTGGCGACGCTGGTGGGGCTACAGAGCGTGCCGACGCTGGCGGCTGATGGTCAAAGCAAAAGCAAGGGTCCGGTATGATATTGACATTCCCTTAGTTCCTTTGAGTTACTGCGGTGGTGTGAATGGGGACGCTTAGAGTGCTCAGTATTCTGAATAATTTGCAACAGTTAGAGTATCATTTTGATAAATTGCTCAGTACTCTGAATTGGAATTCATTGTTTTCACTGCATTTTCCTACATTTTGCTGCCCATTTAATTCAATGTGAGTAGGAGTATCACATTTGCATATCTTCTTCCTACCATAAAGCTTAACAAGTTCGGCTTGCCTTCTTGCCTAAAATTGAGTTACAATATACTTTCGACAGCGCACCTTGTCTACTTGTATGCTGTGTTCTTTGTCATCTGAACTTTGTGTCAACTGCTGTAGCTATGAGCCTAGACCGACTTTTGAGGAGGTCAAAGAATAAGCCATGCTTGATATATCACCAACAGACTCGACAGAATTTTGGTTAATTCAGTGGCCTAAAGACCAGGTACCATTGATCTTTTGCATAAAATTCAGATGACAAAGAACATATAAAGAGAAGCAAGATGACAAAATTGAGGTAGGGAATGGACTATCTCTCAAAATTGAGGTCGGGAATGGCCTATCTCTCAAAATTGAGGGACTAAAGAAGTAAAGAGTAAAGAAATACTTGTGCCCTTTATTTTATTTTTTGTTATAATAGGTTTTATTGTACTGCTACCTTTTCCGTGTCAAAGAACTTTTGTTTTGTGTACTTCTCTTTTCATGTAGGCATATATCAGTATATCAATCTATGTTTCATTTACTCTTAGTTCTTTCTTCCTTTTGACCAGCAGCTCTTGTCTTTGTAGTCTAAGATGGAATATCTATCCTTCATGTACGTTAACCCCACTGGTTTTGCTGGACTAAGAAAAAGAGTTGAAGACTTGTACAAGGCCCATGAACAAGAATTGGAAGAGGTGATGTGTTTGTTTGAGTAATGATTGATACTGCATGATTCAGTGCTATTTTCTCATGTTTGAGATTCTTCAATTCCAGGCAAATAGAATTTTAAGGCAAAAGATTGATGAGGATCAGTTTCTCGATCTTGTTAGTGTTGAAACAGAAGTGCGCTCAGTTTACAAATAGCTCTACAGGTGAGCGCATGACATCTCATTAAACTAAAAGTTCTACTGGCTTCAGACTCCAAAGAGAATTTTATCTATTTTCATTAGGAATCAGATTACGATACTATAACACCACATCTGCTTGATATAGTGTTGTGCTAGCATGCTCTGGTGTTCCCTATATATTTCTTACATAGTTTTCTAACTCATTTCATATGAGATTGTACAATTAACCAGTCTGCTACACATTTTCATTAGTTACAAAATTTGATGGTGGTATTTTAATTCACTAGGCTGATGCCTGTAGGGAGCTTTACAATTAGCTGCATGTAACAAGGTTCTTAGATAACTGTAGGATCCGAGATAGTCAGCTTGGACTTCATGGAGGCGTCGTGGGACGAGCCCGCCGCCTTGCACTATGGGATTGAGGTGAGAGGAATCAAGGACTGAGGTGAATAGCAACTTAGCAAGTGGAAGATAAGATTTGAATACTTTATAATTTCAGCATTTGTTGCGTTATATCTGAAAGTTGAAATTTGAAGATAGAAAGATTATTATCTTGTGCTAAATCATTGATGAGTGCTCGCACACTGCAGTTTCACGGAGGGAGACAACACCTTCGCCGCATGGAGAAGCTTACGAAGGCAAGGCAACAACTCAGCGGATGTCGTTGCACAGCAGGCGGACACCTGTGATGGAGCAGTATATAGCGTTAGTTCTATACATGTATTTTAATCTCTATACAGAGTAATCTTAGTAATAAAACCGAGTCTTTGACAGCGAGGCCGGAGCAGGCGTCCCCAGCGTCCCCATACGCGTTTCTCGCCCCCACCCCGACAGAGGCCGCTCACCCGTGGTGCAGATCTCGCCCTTCACCTTCTCTGCCTTCGGCATCGCCGTCTCCATCGGTGTCTCCGTCCTCGGCATGGCATGGTGAGTCACAGTGTGCCTCCACACCCTGTGTCGCCAGATCTGCACGGCGTTGGAGGCTCCAGTGGTGTCCTCCATGGAAGAAACATAGGTGAGTAGACTACCACCATCAGTTCCCATCTCTTCTTGTTATTCTTCATCAAAGTTTTTAGTTACTGCAACCGCTGTTGCTCGTATTATACCACTGCATGTTTAAATCGCCCCCTTCCAAGTTATAAACATATGCCCCTATTAATTATGTTTCAGGTCAAAGGGCCATACTTCATAGCTATTTGCCCCTCAATGTTTCAAGTGAAAGGGCCTAAGAGTATTGGAGCACTCTATGTTACCTGCTTGGCGCCAACTATTCAAAATTTACTCTAGGGTAGTAGATAATTTTCCTTGTCGAGTTTTATTTTGGTATACATAACTTTGTAATTGGTCCTAAGCGTATTGGAGCACTCTAAGTTAACAGGTGCTTAAAGCTAATGATGAAATTATACAGCTTGGATGAATAAACCTTTGTTGTAGTGACATAAGGAGTTTCGAAACTGCAAGGAATTTTAAATTTGAATATTTTTCGGTGAGATGTTAAGGTTGATAATATATGTGTTTTCGTTTTTAATCTTTGTGCACTAATATTTTGTAGAAAGTAGTTTGTTCACCGTTGCAACGCACGGACACATACCTAGTACAGCAATAAAAAACCAATGATAAGAATGGCTCAATGTCGCGCCTTTCAACATTCCATCTTAACTCTTACAAGAGTACTACATTATTCCTTTTTCGATATATACTTCATCCGTTCTTTTTATTTGTCACCGTTTAGTTCAAAAATGGACTAGCGGGTGACAAATATTCGACAACAAAGGTAGTATGCAGTAAGTAACATGCCCAAACCTCGACTCCACTACACCGCAAGTCCAGTCTCTGAATTACACTAGCACCAGCTGTATTATTCCATAACTGAATGGCCTCATGGTGATCCACTTTCCACGACAACTGAGACGGGGAATAGATTTGGCAGCATTGCTCTTTCCAAGTCATATCAACAAGAATTGTGCCAGTCTTTGCATGTAAAGTACGCATGCAGAGCAATAGGGTGGTCCGTCCATAATCTGGCGTCACCTATTCAAAAGTTTCCATGAGGTGAGCAGAAATATGGCACTGCAAGTTCACAAAATTGCAGAAATATGCAGTAGTAAACCAGTATACAAGGTAGAGAATCATGCACCTTCAGATTCTTGCTGTCCTCTGTGAAAAACATGAGCTTTTTTCATCTGCTTACTGTGATTAATAAATAGTAAAGCTCACGACTTCAAGGACTGGTGGATAAGTTCATCTTCAAAATCACCAAAACTTCAGTTGAGAGTAATGGAGGAAGCATTAGAAGGCAACAGATTACAATGGTAACAGAAGTAGGGAAATTTAAATCAGTTGATAATTAATGAACTAACCTCATCCTGTCTTTAGCCAAAAGACCATCCAAAGCTGCAAAGTCTTGAACCATGCCCTAAAGAACAGTGAGGTATCCACCTGATATCAAATGAAACTCAAGGGCGTATGCTGAAGCAATTGTTGTTAGTAACACGCAAAAACGGTGATTTGATTATACTTACCATGCATGATAAAGAACCAAATTCAAGAAGTTCCATACAGAAACATGTTGCCTGGGACATCATATCATGTTAGGAAAATTTCAAAACTATCTAGATGACCACAACATGTCTGGCAGTCTAGAATATGTGTCACAAACTCCTCTCACCTTGACCAAGGATAAGAACTGAATCCTTGGAGATAGATACAATGTCCTCAACTCTTTCGCTTGTAAAGATTGCTTCAATAGCTGAAGCAAGACATAATTAGATTCAACTGATGCAAGGTCATTATGGTCTACACGTTATACAATATAATTAACTAAAAATGAGTTTAACACAACAGCCAATGGAAAACATCTGTGAACTGACAGTTCATTTTATTTAACAGGTTAGCATGAGCCAAACAAAAAGTAAAACAATGCAAATTACGCACAATAGACAATTTCACTTATACATGACGTAAATTTATAATTTGTGCTCAAATTAAGCTAAGAATAAGATACTTTAAAGACAATATGTATGATTGAAGAGCTAGGGGAATGCCACAACCTGAAAGCTTGATAGGTGCTAACTCTCTTTCTCCAGTAACGTCTCCATTATCACCGTTAGGGGATTCAGTCTCAACTGCGGACATAACATGTACAGTATGTCCACCATCTGAAACCCAAAAATATTGTGTCTCTGCACAAACACTCTGAACATATTTATTAATGAACTAAACCATAATGTGAAATAAGTCAGCAAATTCAGAACAAGAACTCACTTATAGAGGTAACCGAAAAGACAGCACATAATTGCACTTTCATGGGATAATGCAAGCGATATGTATGGATATTTTCAGAATATTGCTTGATGGCACCTCTTGAGACCATTTGTGTTGTTGAAAAAATGAAGACATGCAATACTCCAGATGAATCCAGTACCAAAAACTTGTTATTGGAAAGAGGATGGATCGAAATAGCTTTCACTGAATTCAGCAATTCCATGCTGCCTTCTGACTTGTGATCATCATTTTGAAATGCCAACGAAAAAGAACAATAGCTTCCTGAACTCTGTTTTACCCTCAGAGTTGTGAGCTTACCTGAAAAGCATAATTTTGGACCACAGATTATTTGATTCTGAGTAGATTCTGCGGCACAAAGTGCAAGTGTAAGCCATCAACCTTGTTTTACTAAAAATACACCTACTAAATCCAGTAGTAATGTATCCCTACTTTAGTTTCAGTATAACATGTATAGTTTATCAATGAACCATGTACAGTTGACATGATTGGATCAAAGCGATAATTCCCATACAAAGCATTCCCTGAAGAATGTAGTCGTTTGAGAGGATATAGTCCATTTATATCACTAATGAAGATTGAACACTCGTCGGTTGTAATAATTTTATTCCAATTTTTCATACACAGCACCAACAGGTCTGGAGTCTGGACACAACTTTGCCTTTTTCTATTTCCTCTTATTGTTATGAGGATAGCAATATCAATATATAACTATAATTTCGACAAAACGCATATGAACACTGTCTCTGCATGTACAGCAGTATATGGCAATAGGATAGACCAACTACGCTGATTATCACTGAACTCAACAAAACTATGCTAACAGCTCAAATCTCTAACAAGTAGGAATGAGATGTACATGTTCGCTTAATAGTAACTACAAACACGAGAAATGTAGAAATAAAATACTAAAATAACATTGCAGAGTTTGTATTCTATGTTCCATGAACCTATCAGTTATTGTCAGTTTGCTGTTTGATTCGCACAAACAGCTAGGGTAGTAGGCCATGGATATAGAAGTCCTAAGCATGGGAACGCCCCTTAATTACACTAAAAAAGAGATTAGCACATATATGCCTAGATTAACCAAAAGTGGCACCCCTGCACATCTATGCCTAGCTTAGATCCCCCATTCAAATCTGCATTACAAACAGAAATTTAATCCTGACATGCTGCAGTGCCTTTTTATTTCACATTATACCAAGGATCACCGAATAGATCAAAACAGGAAGGTGCGAAGTACTCACAAGTCGAAACAAAATCACCTTCACCATTGCCCCCATAGCTAACACGATTAACTGGCACAACTAAGCCATTCAGCATCCCATTCTTCTTGTGGCAGCCCTTCCTTCCTACTACCGCAGCAACTTCCTTCTTCACATCCCTCTCCTTTCCACCCTTCATCAAACCCCGTAGCGGGAAGACGCGCAAACCGCCAACCTCCCCGAGCAGCAGCCTTCCCATTGCGACTTCCATCGCGTACACGGGCCGCGCCGGCTCGAGCTCGACGACCGCGCACTTGTGCAGCTCCACTGTCCGGCCGTCCGCGGCCAGCTTCGGAGAGAGCACCCAGATCTGGCCGGTGGACAGTGAGAGCAGCGAGACGGTGTTGACCCCGCCGGCCAGGCGGACGCCAATGCCGAAGGGTAGGTCCTGGAGCGGCAGGCCTGCAGCTGAGGCATGGCGCTTGAAGGAGAGCGAGGCGGGCGCAAAGCGCGGGAAAGCGGGCGCGGGAGCGAGGGAATAGGCGCGGAGGTGGACAGAGGAGTTGGAAGGGGACGGATGCGCGGATAGGAAGATGAGGTGTGACGACGGCAGGAGGAGCGCGAAGGAAGCGGCGGCGGCGAGTGGTGATGGGACGGGGGTGTGAGCGGGATAAGAGGTGGCGAAGGGGGAGACGGAGGGTAGGTACGGGAAGAGATGGGCGGAGGAGTCGGGGAAGAGAAGCGCGAGGGCATGGGCTGGGGAGGAGCGCGGCGCGAGGAGGAGAGACGTGGGGGCCGGGCGGTTGGGCGGGAGAGGGAGACGACGGGCGCTTAGGGGAGGCGGCCCGGGCGGCAGAGGAGGGGGAAGTGGGGGGTGCGTCGGACGCGGAGGCGGCATGGCCGCCGCCGGTGTCTGAGGAGGTAGTATGGCGAGCGACTAGGCGGAGACGGCGCTTTGGAGGTCGTTGGGCTCGTACTTAAGGGTCGGGGGACTGTTATTTTTTTTTTTATAGAACAGGAGGGGCTAGTGAAATTTTATTAAAACTTAAAAAACGACCGAGTTAGAAGCAAATAAGAAGAAAAATTACAAGAAAATAAATTACAGGAGGAACTAACTGTCGGTTACAATTGTCAAAGATGTAGCCATTCAGGAATTGCCGAGTCGAATCTGCCTTTCGCTATACGAGTGACCAATTGTAATTCTTTTGTGAACTCATTCCTACATTGTTGCACAGTTGGGTCCTTATCCTGAAAAAACCAGGAATTGCGACATTTTCAAATGCTCCAAGTCATTAGAATGACTATTTCCATGGAGAAGGGAACATTGAGCTGCTGATCAAGATTTGTTGCAGCATCCATGGGATTAGGAATTCTTGGGCGCGTCAAACCAATAGAGTTCCAGCAAGCCTTCGCGAAGTTACACCTGAGAAAAAGGTGATAGAGAGTTTCCTCCTTTTGCCAGATGCAGTTCTCAAGAGTGTAAGACTCAAGGATCATGTTTTTCCTTTTCAGCAAATCCCTTGTATTGAGTCTGTTCTTTAACCAAAGCCAAAAAAGACCTTATGTTTTGGGGGACTGTTATATCGAGCAGGATTAGGGTGTAATATAATTTACGCTTCAATTCATCTTAATATATATAGTATGGATATGGATTATGGATTGAAGTGAACGAGATTATCAAAAAGACCATACAAAGTTCAGTCGGGGCCAAAACTGAAGCCGCGGTGGTTGGATTGCATTACTTGCAGTTAGAGACTTATTTAGATTTATAATCTGTTTAGATCTAACTTATTTTATATTTACACCTAGTTCAAAATAAGTTAGATTATATTACCTTCGTTTATAAATATATGACATTATTGATTTTTTAAAAAAACTTTGATCATTCATTTTATTCAAAATATTTATTAAACATATAAAATTTTAAGTCAAACATAAACTATTTTAAATGATAAAATAAATCATAAAAATAATAATTAATTATTTTTTAAATAAGACGAGTGGTTAATTTTTTTAAAAAAAATTAATAGTGTCATATATTATGAACGGAAAATATATAATCTGAATATATTACAATCTTGAACAAACAAGCTTTTACGATATCCTTGGCGCAGTCTCACAGGTAGGGATAGAAACAAATATTTATTCGAATCTTAGATTTTTGGCCATTTTTTATTACGGACAACTAAGAAATATAATTTATTCTATAAATTCTTGTCCTTGTTTTTAACATTGAATTTAAAAAGATTCATAAAAACTAAAGCTCAAATTTACCGTATATATTCTCAAATGATACATATAAAAATTCGAATACGGATTAAATACGGGTTCGAATGTTTTTCACCTTTTGTATTGTAGGAAGCAAATGATACATAAAAAAAGCTATATAAAATTTTATTCTTATATGTAATAATATGCTTGATAATATAAAAAAAGATTAGCATAAAATTTCAAACATACCTATTTTAAAATATCAAATTTGTTCTAAGAATTCGGATATCTAGTTCCACCTCTACTCACAGGAGCAGACTTTTTTCCCTAACAGTAGAAGCAGCATTCTAGTTCTCGCACGACATTAAATTATTCTAGTCAACATTAAATCATTCTATTAAATATATTCTATTAAATATAAAGTCATTTTTCAGAAAGCATTAAGTTATTTGTTGTATTCAACCATTTTTGTGGGTTTTATTAAACATTTCTTATATCATTGGTTCAGTCGTGACAGAAAATATTAAATCATTCTAGCGTCCAAACAACATTTAAATCATTCTAGGTAACTTTAAGTCATTACAAAGTCTAGGTAACATAAATATTAGGTCATTTTAGAAGTCTAGGTCACATTAAGTCATTCTAGTAAATATCTAAGCAACATTAAGTCATTTTTAGTTTTCAGTCATTTTTTCATGTTTTCTCAGGCATTTTTTGTTTTTAAGTCGATCATTCTTGTTTTCATCAAGTCATTTCTTAGGGAAACATTAAGTCATTTTTTTTGTTTTCAGTCATTATCCCTGCGTTTATCAGATATTGTTGGTTTTTCACTCATTCTAGAGTCTAGATAACATTAAGTCATTATTTGTTTTCAGTCATTTTTCATATTAATCGAGTCTAGACAACATTAAGTCATTCTTTGTTTTCAGACATTTTTCATATTGGTTCGGTCGGGCGGGCGGGCGGGGTGGGCGGCTCGGTCGACCGGCTAGCGCGGACGTGGGGGCGGCTCGAGCAGGCGCAGGGGAGCCTTGCGGGGCCCCAGCCACGTCCGCGCGCGTCGGGCGGGCGGGGCGCGCGCGCGCCAGGTGGGGTGGTCCAGGTGATGGACCCAACGGCCTAACCGACCGAACCGCCGCTCACGCCCGCGTCCCAAGCCGGCTGACTGAGCCGACCACCGCGCTTGCCCCGACCGAGCCGATCGACATGAAAAATGATTGAAAACAAAGAATGCCTTAGTTTTCTAGGCTCTGGAATGACTGAAAAAACAAGAAGTGTTTGAGAAACATGGAGAATGTCCGAAAACAAAAAAATGACTTAATGTTTCCTGAAAATGAATGAAAACAAAAAAAATGACTTAATGTTTTCAGAAAAATAACTGAAAAATGACTTAATGTTTACTAAAAAATGACTTGATGTTTCCCTTAAAAACAAGAATGACTGAACTAAAAATGACTTAATGTTGTCTAGACTCCGGGATGATTGAACTAAATGATCGAAAACAAGAATGACTGAACTAAAAATGACTTAATTTTGCATACATATTTACTAGAATGACTTAATGTCTAGAATCCAGAATGATTTAATGTTACCTAAATGAACAATGACTGAAAAACAAGAATGAATTAATGTTATGTGGCGCAAAGGGAGTCACACGTTTGGGGAGGAGCCGACTTGTGGCTAGGAACGAGCCATGTGGCTGGTGACGCGATCGATGCGAGCGGACGCGTGCTAAGTGGTCCAGGTGATGAACCGTTGGGTCCATCATCCTAGTGATGAATATTGTATATATATATATATATTGAATAATATCTTTAGAACATTATGATATAAGAAATTTATAAGAATGATATAAAAATTCCATGAAAAACAATTTTATTTTACTAGAAGAATACTGGATTCAAAAAAATTCTCCTATTCTAAACAGAACATAAATGGCAAAATGTGTTGACACGTATAACAACAAACATGGAGATCGGGCACCACCAAATTCTTGGCATCGAAAATATTTGAAACAACACAATTCAAAGCACTACAAAAAAGAAGAAAAGAGGAGATGGCGCCATGTCCTATAGATTAGACCTAGAAAGTATTCGGTCGCTTTAGTCACCCTCCTAAACTTTAAAACTAAACTTTAGCCTCTAAAATTTCTATTTTGGATGTCTCTCTTATTCACATTGTTTGACAGTTTAGATACTAACAGTGACTAAACTAAAGTTTATGAGGTGGGAACCAAACACCCCCTTAGCTGCGCGCCCATTCAACTTGGTCGATTTCAATGATCCAAAACCGATCAGGCTTGCACTGCATCGGCCAACCTTGTGCTCAACCCATAAAAGGCGTGTTTGTTTCAGCATCTTGACCGCTTCTAGCGGCCAGAAGCAGATTCTTGTAAACAAATGCTCGAATTCTAGGGTCGCTTCTAGTTGAAGTGATTTTTATGGAAGCGAACTTTCAACGCGACCAAGAGGTTGTGGCCCTGGAAGCAAAGACGATTCTCCGGACTTCGCTCCCATGTCCCCTCAATCGCCCACACACACTAGGGATTGAGGCCCATTCCCTCCTCATCGCAACCCCTCCCCCAGCCTACGTCGCCACAATTGCCATTTGTGTCACTCGACTCACTGGAGACTGTCCCCTCATTGACGTGACATGTCGCAGCCGCCTCATCATTCATCCATTGAGTATGCCCACACCATCACTGTCACTCCCCTTCACTCAACTGTGTCATCGTCGTCACTCCCCTTCACTCAACATGCGATGTACCATCGTTCCATCGAGGCTAGGGCGCAAACACGACGACCCGCTCAAGGTACATCGTACCTGATCTCTTATCACTGACATGCCATAGTAGCTATTCACATCTCCATTCTTGAGTTTCCTGCATCTATCGTGGTCCCTGTACTCCAGCGAAGATCTCAAAAAGCAGGAGGCCACCATCGCTAGAGAAGAACCATTCGTCACCGAGGTAAGGTTCATCATGTTGTAGGGTTGTGAGAGCACCTAGAGGGGGTGAATAAGTGATATTGCAATAATGCTTCAAACAACACAAACTTGGTCTATAAAAGGTGTTAGAGTAAACTTAAAACCAAGTTTGGATGAGAAATGGAGCGAGAAATAGACTCTTCACTTGATTGCTCTTGAGATGTGTATTAAACTAGGAGCAATATGTAAGTGAAGTTTAAGCACTAAGAAAGATAGAAATCGCAATAAAGTAAAAGTGGACAAAAGACACGGTGATTTTTCCTGTGGTTTGGCCAAAGCCTACTCCATGTTGTGGTGACCTCCTTTGGTCAAGGGTTGCACTCAACCCCTCTTAAATGATCCAAAGATCAAACTTGAGTGCCACGATATTCTTCCTTATATCTCAACCTGTTTGTGAGGAATCTCCACAAGTTGGAGTCTCTCATGCCTTACACAAGATGATCACAATCAAAATCAAAGTAAGGGAGGGAGAAGAACACACATAGAGAAGCACAACGTAACAACACACGCAAGAAAGCCAAAGAAATGAGCGCAAGAACACTATGCCACTAGAACAACTCAAAACAGGAGCTCAGATCTCTCTATAATCACAGAACTATATGGATGTGATGAATCAGAGTGTTGGTGTGCTCTTTGTATACTTGAGTACTACTCCATGGCGCATATAGGTCCCTTTTATAGCCCTAAGGGGCCTAGAAGCCGTTGAAGCTCCATTTGGAAGCTCCACACTTTCCCTGTCTACGTGTGCACTAGACTATCCGATGCACACTTGACAACGCGTGATGCAACAGCTATCATATCCGTTGATTGGTCGCATTCCTTTTTGGGTGCGCATCGGACTATCTAGTGCTCCCATCCAACCGTTGGTGAGCTGACATGACCAACGTAGCTGTTGGGCGCCTAGCACACCAGACTGTTTGGTGCTCAGTTCAGACTGTCCGGTGATTTTTAGCCAAAGTGGCCCAGCAAAGCCTGAGAGTGGCTAGTTGGTCTTACTGGGCACCGGACTGTCCGGTGCTGCCAAGACCAGCCCAAGTTTGGCTCTTTTGACTCTTTTGGAGAGGTTCCCTAACACATAGACCAACATAGTTAGCAACTAAAACAATTGACTAAGTGGTAGAATAATACCCTTCTCACTTATTTTCTCAAAAACTTTCAATATGCTCACCGCTAAGCCCACAAGTCACTTTTCTTGCACAAAGGAATTAGTAGCCAAACAAAGGTGCAAGAAACATAGTATAATGTATGTGCAACTTATTCAAGTACTTAAACCTCATGTTTTTTGTAGCTTTACCCAACATTGCACTTTTGGCCTTCCAATTCAACTTATTTGGACTTCTTGTCTTCAATTTGCTTTCTTTAAACCTGTGATCATGCTCATATAAAGAATGTTATTTCAAAGTGGTGTGTTGAGTATTAAATCACCAAAACAACCAGAAATGACCCAAGGGCACATTTCACTTTTAGGTTGTTCCCTCCACCCCTTGCCCCCAAACTCTCTTGCTGAAGATGGATTCACTAAATCTAGATTTTTTTCTTGTCCAACAAAAGCAACTAGAAAATGCAGTCTCTAATTACCTTGTCGTCTCTACCTAGTGCCCAGATTCTTCCCTTCAGTAGCTGCTTGAAAGGTATTGAAAGGGAAATGTACCCTTGGTCCATTTCTATTTTGTTTTGGTGATTAAATGCTCAACATATTGTCTTGGACTAACATCTTGATGTATGAGCATAAGCACATGTATTTGAAAAGAATTTGAGAAACATGGGAAAAGTGCATATGTGTGTATATTGCAAATCGTATCGTATGGAAGGAACAAAGTTGAGATAAAATTGAAATGAAGAAGTTTGGCTAAGTTGGGCCAGTCTGGGCCTCATCGGACAGTCCGGTGCCTAGGCTGGTTGGCTAGTCCTCGGCTGGTCTTCGACCGGCCGAACAAGCCACTCTTGAGAAGACGCCGAGCTTGCTGGCTATAATTCACCAGACAGTCCTATGTGCACCACATCTATTGGGCCACCGGTCGGGAAGCATCACTGGACTGTCCGGTGTGAACTGGACAGTCTGGTGTGCTAGGCGACCGAAGGCTCCAACGACTGACTCAATGGTCAGTCAGCCATTTATGGAAGGGAATCACTAGAGATGGCAAAGGGTACCCGAAACCCGATGGGTTTTTACCCCATTAGGATACGAGTTTGGGTCAATTTTCATACCCATGGGTTTGTTATTGGGCATAAATCTATACCCGACGGGTTTATGGGTACGGGTTTGTTTCTATAGTACCCAAACCCGTGAACCCGTGGGTTTTTAAACCTGACCAAATCTAGTGCATATTGTCATTTTATTTTATAAACAAACAACAAACTTGTTATTCCTTATTTACTTCCTAATTTTTATCAAATGGTAAATGTATAATTAGTCGGTGAGAGTGTTGCTTGCTTCCTATTATAGTTTTTACTGTCGTTATATATGTGGTGGATGGATAACTTAGTGCAAGGTCACTTAATTATACAACTTATTATTTGTATTTCATTCTCTCTACTAATAATTTTTATACCAAATCATGAACTCGTTGTTCATCACATAAATTTTGGACCATGATCTCATTAATCATTACGATACTTATTGATTATGAGAAGAACAAGCATATTGGAGATGAAACCCGTGGGTAACCCGTGGGTACCCGCTAACCCGATGGGTACGGGTTTGGGAAAAATCTCAAACCCGTCATGGGTACGGGTTTTTTAATGGGCATAGATATTTTTCACGGATACAGGTTTGGGAGGGCAAAACACAACGGGTTTATACCCATTGCCATCTCTAAGAATCGCGCATTATGCAGTGTCCGGTGTGCATCGGACAGTCCGGTGCACCCATGGACAGAAGGCAACCAGAGCCTTCCAAATAGAGTTCCAACGGCTACTAAGTCCCTTGGGGCTATAAAAGGACCCCCTAGGTGCATGGAGCATAACACAAGCACACTTTTAGCATTCTACAACTCTGAGACTCCACGACCACGCTATTGATTCATTAGATAGAGATTTGAGCGTGTTCTTGAGCTATGACTCTGCTGTTTTGATTCTTGTGCTCTCTTCTTGACTTGTGTGCGTATTGTTGATGTGATTGTGTTCTTATGTGTGTTTCTACTCCCATCCTTACCCCATTTTGATTGTAAACATTTGTGTAAGGCATGAGATCCAATTTGTGGAGATTCCTCACAACCAGGTGAGAGCACCTAGAGGGGGGTGAATAGGTGATCCTGTAAAATCAAACACTAAATAGCCATAAAACTTAGTTATGAAAGTGTTAGTGTGACTAAGTAGCTTTGAAGCGAGTTCTTGTGAACAACACAATCACAGAGAAAGCAACACAAGAGACACACGATTTTTATCCCATGGTTCGACCAAGTAACACTTGCCTACTTCCACGTTGTGGCGTCTCAATGGACGAGGGTTGCACTCAACCCCGTTCAAGTGATCCGATGATCAACTTGAATACCACGGTCTTTTCTTTTAGAGTATTTTCCCGTTTGCGAGGAATCTCCACAATTTGGAGCCTCTCGCCCTTACAGTGATGATCACAAAAGAAACACAGAAGTAAGGGAGGGAAAAGCAACACACACAAGATTCAATCCGCAACACACACACACACAAGTGAAGACTTGAGCTCAAATGACAACATGAGGAGTTCACAACTCGAATGTAGCTCAAATCACTAACACGACGAATAAAATGCATGGGAGCGGAGTCTGGATGTCTTAGTATGCTTAGAGAATGCTTGGTTGTCCTGCTCCATGCACCTAGGGCCCCCTTTTATAGCCCCAAGGCAGCTAGGAGCCGTTGGAGATCAACATGGAAGGCTATCCTTGCCTTCTGTCGAGTGGTGCACCAGACAGTCCGGTGCGCCACCGGACAGCCACTGTAGCATGTCTGGTACGCGATTTCCTTCCAAATCGAGCACAGTCGACCGTTGCTCCTCGGAACCGGTTGGCGCACCGGACACTGTCCGGTGCAAACCGGACAGTCCTGTGCACCCAGCCGACCGTTGAAGCAGCCACGTGTCACGCATTGATCGCACGGACGACCGTTGGCGCGGGCGACGTTGGCTCACCGGACAGTCCGGTGCACCACAGGACAGTCCGGTGAATTTTAGCCACGTCGACTTTTTCCTTTTCTCGAGAGCGATGAGTTCGTCACGGATGACTCACCGGATAGTCCAGTGAATTATAGCCGTATGACTCCGACGTTTCTCGAGAGTAGCTAGTTCACCTGAGACTCGCCTGGGGCACCGGACACTGTCTGGTGCGCCACCGGACAGTCCGGTGTGCCAGGCCAAGCTGGAGTTGGCTGTCACGGCCAACTCTTCTTCAATTCAACTTTTCTCTTCTTGGCTCTATTTCTAGCACTTAGATAAACACATTAGTATTCAAAAACAATGTACTAAGTCTAGAAACATACCTCGTGCCTTGATTTGCACTTTCCCACATTTAGCACACAAGGATTCAATTAATATGTGTTGGGCATCTAATCACCAAAATACTTATAGAAATTGCCTAAGGGCATATTTCCCTTTCAATCTCCCCCTTTTTGGTGATTTATGCCAACACATCAAAAAGCAACAAAAAAGTGCAACATCAATGCAATTTAAGACCAAATTGTTTTAGCTTATGACTTGGCATATTTGGATCGCTCTTTGCCACCACTTGGTTTGTTTTTGCAAATCAAATTCATTTGCCTATCTCTAAGTCAAACACGCTTGTTTGGGCACATAGAGAGATATTTCAAAGAGTAAAGTTGATTCAAGTGCCCGAAAACTCCCCCTTTTTCCCACAATCAAAATTCTCCCCCATAAGAGACCGAATTTTGCAATAAGAGCATTTTGGGCAAAATGCAAATTATATTCTAGCTCTACTATTTTTGAAATTCATAAGTGGTAGCTGATCCATTTGCTTTGGCCTTAATTTCTCCCTCTTTGGCATTAAGCACCAAAACGGGATCATTCTTGGCCCTTGAACCCCATTGCCTTACCAAAAATATCAATTCAGAGCAAAAGGCAAATAGAGCATAAGAATGAACTTGGAATTGAATACATTAATAACGGAGTGCAGTGGAAGTCTTTGCATCGTCCAAGTCCATTTTCCCTTTCAATGTACCTTTGAGACTACAACAAGTGTACTTAACCAAACAAATTAGTCTCAAAGGGATCAAGTTGTAGCATACTCTCCCTAAACATGTGCATCATTTGCATACGGACTTGTGAGGTCCGGGGGAGATTTGTACAGCTTGAGCACCATAAATAACCAATAATTGATATAAATGCTCAAATTAACATGATCAAAGGCATAGAACACATGTATGCTATAGATCAATCCAAGTTACCCGAATCTAAGACATTTAGCTCACTACGTAACCTGCAAAACCTTTTCTCATCTAAAGGCTTAGTGAAGATATCGGCTAGCTGGTTCTCGGTGCTAATATGGTACACCTTGATATCTCCCTTTTGCTGGTGGTCTCTCAGGAAGTGATGCCGAATGTCTATGTGCTTAGTGTGGCTGTGTTCAACAGGATTATCCACCAAACGGATTGCACTCTCATTGTCACATAGGAGTGGGACTTTGCTCAGATTGTAGCCAAAGTCCCGGAGAGTTTGCCTCATCCAAAGCAGTTGCGCGCAACACTGTCCTGCGGCAACGTACTTGCCCTCAGCGGTGGATAGGGCAACAGATGATTGTTTCTTAGAACTCTAGGACACCAAGGACCTTCCTAGAAATTGACACGTCCCTGATGTACTCTTCCTATCAACCTTGCACCCGGCATAATCGGAGTCTGAGTATCCAATCAAGTCAAAGGTAGACCCCTTTGGATACCAGATCCCGAAGCAATGCGTAGAAACTAAATACCTAAGAATTCACTTAACGGCCACAAGGTGACATTCCTTAGGGTCGGATTGAAATCTAGCACACATGCATATACTAAGCATAATGTCCGGTCTACTAGCACAAAGATAAAGTAATGAACCTATCATAGACCGGTATGCCTTTTGATCAATGGACTTACCTGCTTTATTGAGGTCAATGTGCCCGTCAGTTCTCATCGGTGTCTTCGCGGGCTTGGCGTCCCTCATCCCAAACCTCTTGAGAAGATCCTGAGTGTACTTTGTTTGGGAGATGAAGGTGTCGTCCTTGAGTTGCTTCACTTGGAATCCAAGGAAGTAGGTCAACTTGCCCATCATCGACATCTCGAACTTTTACATCATCACCCTGCTAAACTCCTCACAAGACTTTTGGTTAGTAGAACCAAATATTATGTCATCGACATAAATTTGGCACACAAAGAGATCACCATCACAAGTCTTTGTAAAAAGAGTGGGATCAGCTTTCCCAACCTTGAAAGCATTAGCAATTAAGAAATCTCTAAGGCATTCATACCATGCTCTTGGGGCTTGCTTAAGTCCATAGAGCGCCTTAGAGAGCTTATACACGTGGTCGGGATACCTGTCATCCTCAAAGCCAGGGGGTTGTTCCACGTATACCTCCTCCTTGATTGGCCCGTTGAGGAAAGCGCTCTTCACGTCCATTTGGAATAGCCTAAAGGAATGGTGAGCGACATAGGCTAATAATATTCGAATAGATTCTAACCTAGCCACAGGAGCAAAAGTCTCCTCAAAATCCAAACCTGCAACTTGGGCATAACCTTTTGCCACAAGTCGAGCCTTGTTTCTTGTAACCACCCCGTGCTCGTCTCGCTTGTTGCGGAACACCCACTTGGTTCCCACAACGTTTTGCTTTGGACGTGGCACTAGGCTCCAGACTTCATTTCTCTTGAAGTTGTTGAGCTCTTCCTGCATGGCCAACACCCAGTCCGGATCCTGCAAGGTCTCTTCTACCCTGAAAGGTTCAATAGAAGAGACAAACAAGTAATGATCACAAAAATTAGCTAAGCATGAGCGAGTAGTTACTCCCTTGCTGATATCACCCAGAATCTGATCGACGGGGTGATGTCTTTGGATCGTTGCTCGGACTTGAGTTGGAGGGACCCATGGTGCTTCTTCCTCCATTGCTTGATCTTCTTGTGCTCCCCCTTGATCATGCCCTTCTTCTTGCGGTACCTATTCATCATCTTGAGTTGGGGGATGCACCATTGTGGAGGAAGATGGCTGATCTTGCTCTTGTTGTTCCTGTGGTCGCACATCACCTATCGCCATCGTGTGCATTGCGGCCGTCAGAACTTCATCTTCATCTATGTCATCAAGATCAACTTGCTCTCTTGGAGAGCCATTAGTCTCATCAAATACAACGTCGCTAGAGACTTCAACCAATCCTGATTATTTGTTGAAGACCTTATACGCCTTTGTATTTGAGTCATACCCTAGTAAAAACCCTTCTACTGCCTTTGGAGCAAATTTGGAATGTCTACCTTTCTTCACCAGAATGTAGCATTTGCTCCCAAATACACAAAATTAAGAAACATTGGGTTTGTTACCGGTAAGGAGTTCGTAGGAGGTCTTCTTTAGGAGGCGATGCAGGTAGAGCCGGTTTATGGCGTGGCAGGCTATGTTCACAGCTTCCGACCAAAACCGCTTGGGCGTCTTGAACTCTCCAAGCATCGTTCTCGCCATGTCGATTAGCATCTTGTTCTTCCTCTCTACTACACCGTTTTTGCTATGGTGTATAGGGAGCGAAGAACTCGTGCTTGATGCCTTCCTCCTCAAGATACTCCTCAACTTGCAGATTCTTGAACTCGGACCTGTTGTCGCTCCTTATCTTTTTCACCTTTAGCTCAAATTCGTTTTGAGCCCTCCTTAGAAAGCGCTTTAGGGTCCCTTAGGTTTCTGATTGTCCTGCAAAAAGAACACCCAAGTGAAGCGGGAAAAGTCATCAACAATTACAAGACCATACTTACTTCCCCCGATGCTGAGGTAGGCAACGGGTCCAAAGAGGTCCATGTGAAGAAGCTCTAGTGGTCTTGATGTTGTCATCACGTTCTTGTTGTGATGCGTGCTTCCCACTTGTTTCCCTGCCTGACATGCTGCACAGGGTCTTGGTTCCCATCTCCAAAGATGATTGTATCCTGGGAATCCTTATTCTTGACGTAGGAGGTGAACATCTTCTTCTCCCCCGTCATGTGGTTTGTGCATCCACTGTCGATTATCTAGCTAGAGCCTCCGATGCATAAACTACAAGTAATTAAGCTTGGGTTTTAGGTACCCAACTCTTGTTGGGTCCTACAAGGTTAGTCACAATAACTTTTGGAACCCAAATACAAGTCTTGTCTCCCTTGCATTTGGATCCCAATATTCTAGCCACTACTTTTGTATTTTTGCATGTAAGTACAAAAGAAGTGTTGCAAGCATGAAAAACAGTAATAGGTTCATTGCACATTTTCCTAGAAGCATGAGTAGCATAATTTCTCCTAGGCGCATGAGACACAACATGATTGCGCCTAGGCTATTTCTACTATAATCATAAGTAGAGCTGGAAGCAATTATGACATGATCATAGTATCTATCATTATGAGCATTCCTAGTAAATTTTCTATCATAAATGTAAGCATGATTCTTTTGGGGACTATTAGCCATAGGGGCCTTCCCTTTCTCCTTGTTGAGAACGGGAGTCCTTTGGCTCATCAAGTTCTTGGTTTTCTTTTAAAAACCAAGTCCATCCTTAATTGAGGGGTGTCTACCAACGGTGTAGGCATCCCTAGCAAATTTTAATTTATCAAAATCAACTTTGCAAGTCTTAAGTTGAGCATTAAGACTTGCCACCTCATTATTCAATTTAGTAATAGAAGCAAGATGTTCATCACAAGCATCAACATCAAAATCCTTACATCTTTTACAAATAACAATATGCTCTACACATGAACTAGTTTTGTTGACTTCCTCTAGCTTAGCATTTAATTCATCATTTAAACTCCTTAAACTAGAGACAGATTCATGGCAAGCAGATAACTCAAAGGATAGCATTTCATTCCTTTTCACTTCTAAAGCAAGAGATTTTTGAACATTAACAAACTTGTCATGTTCCTCATATAAAATATCCTCTTGCTTTTCTGACAATCTATCCTTTTCATTTAGAGCATCAATTAATTCATTAATTTTGTCTACCTTAGCTCCATCTAGTCCTTTGAACAGGTCAGTGTAGTCTACTTCATCATCAGAAGATTCTTCATCACTAGATGAAGTGTACTTAGGAGTGTCTCGAATGTGTACCTTCTTTTCCTTGGCCATAAGGCATGTATGGCGTTCGTTGGGGAAGAGTGAGGACTTGTCAAAGGTCGAGGCAGCAAGTCCTAGATGCGCCTCGCCCTTTGCCTTCCTGTAATTCTTCTTCTTCTCCTTCTTCCCATGTCTTTCTTGTGCCTGGTCATTCTCATTATCGGGACATTGAGCAATAAAGTGACCAGTCTTACCGCATTTGAAGCAAGAGTGTTTTCCCCTTGTTCTATTCTTGTTGGGATACTCCTTGCGTCCCTTGAGTGCGGTCTTGAAGCGCTTGATGATAAGCGCCATCTCATCTTCATTTAGCCCAGCAGCATCCACTTATGCTACCTTGCTTGGTAGCATCTCCTTGCTGCTAGTTGCTTTGAGAGAAACGGGTTGTGGCTCATAGACGGGTAGTGGACCGTTCAAGGCGTCATTTACATATCTTGCCTCGTTAACCATCATGCGCTCGCTTACAAATTTTTCGAGGATTTCCTCGGGCGTCATTTTGGTGTACCTGGGGTTTTCACGAATAAGATTCACAAGATGGGGGTCAATTACAGTAAATGGCCTTAGCATGAGTCAGACGACATCATGATCCGTCCATCTTGTGCTTCCATAGCTTCAAATCTTGTTGACCAGGGTCTTGAGCCTGTTGTAGGTCTGAGTTGGCTCTTCTCCTCTGATCATCGCGAACCTCCCCAGCTCGCCTTCCATTAGTTCCATCTTTGTGATCATAGTGGTGTTGTTTCCCTCATGAGATATCTTGAGGGTGTCCCAGATTTGCTTGGTGTTGTCCAAGCCACTCACCTTATTATATTCATCCCTGCAAAGTGAAGCTAGCAAAACAGTAGTAGCTTGGGCATTTTTGTGAATTTACTCATTTATGAAAACGGGATTGTCAGTACTATCAAAATGCATTCCGTTTTCAACAATCTCCCAGATACTAGGATGGAGGGAAAATAAATGACTACGCATTTTATGACTCCAGAAAGAGTAGTCTTCTCCATCAAAGTGTGGAGGTTTCCCAAGTGGAATTGATAGCAAATGAGCATTTGAATTGTACGAAATACAGGAATAATCAAATGTATAATTTTGATTAACCGTCTTTTTCTTTGACAAGGAGTCATCGTCGTCGTTGTGTGGTGAAGAAGATGAGGCATCGCTGTCGTAGTAGATGATCTTCTTGATGCGCCTCTTCTTCTTCCCGTCTCTCTTCTTGTGACTCGAGCCTGAGTCGGTAGGCTTGTCATCTCTCGGCTCATTGAAGACGGACTCCTTTTCCTTGTCATTGACCACCATCCCCTTTGCCTTAGGATCCATCTCTTCGAGCGGTTAGTCCCTTAGGTGAAGAGTACGGCTCCAATACCAATTGAGAGCACCTAGAGGGGGTGAATAGGTGATCCTGTAAAATCAAACACTAAATAGCCATAAAACTTAGTTATTAAAGTTTTAGTGCGACTAAGTAGCTTCAAAGCGAGTTCTTGTGAAGAACACAATCACAGAGAAAGCAACACAAGAGACACGCGATTTTTATCCCGTGGTTCGGCCAAGTAACACTTGCCTACTTCCACGTTGTGGCGCCTCAATGGACGAGGGTTGCACTCAACTGTCGGTGTTTTGGGTCCGACCGCACACCCAGGGTTGCCCCTCAAGGTGCTTTTTGGAGTAGGACGATGTTGTCAACTGTAGCTCAATGGTTCGTGCTAGTTGCACGAGAGACGGTAGACAATGATTTACAGGTTCGGGCCGCTTTGGAGTGCGTAACACCCTACATCCTGGTGAGAGTATTGTATATGGTGAGTTACAAGGTGATTCTCTAATGTGTAGGAAGCTGGGGTGGATGGCTAAGTAGTGGGTTCGATTCTTTCTGAAGGGGTGCCCCCTAGGCCTTATATACTCGACCGTGGGGCAATACATGCAGATATGATAATCACGTGCACCTAAGAAATAGTAAACCGATTGAGTCTATCTTCCTATAGTTCCACCGACCCATCTTCGCTCGGTTCATTGTACGGGCCTCCAGCGCGGGGAGATCGGGTCTCTGTTGTGATTACTCGCTCGAGATCATTGGGCCGTCTGAGCTTGCTCCGATCCAGCCTTATGTCGATCTGCTTCACTGGCCGTTCCTCCCCAGGCCCACGAAGGGATGACCTTACGACTTATTGGACCCTTGGGCCTTTCGTGAGGTCTTTTATCCTTCCAGTGGACCCGGGGGATATCTGTCCCCCACAAGCCCCCGATCTTTGGGTTGATTTTGAAATAATCAGCCCAGAGATCCTAAGTCCAGCTTGCGGTCTTTGTTTGTAATAGGAAGTACTTTCTGGGTAATCTAGTAAAAACGATTTCTTACTGTCTCCTTCTGCTTTTATCACTTGAAAATTGGTGTTCTATCTTAGACTTTTGCTTCGGAGGTCAGCATTTCGTATTGCAGGACTTCAAACTTCATCGGGTGCACCAAAGGTGCACCCAATGGGTGTAGCCCCCAAGCTTCGAGTGGATTTTTGAAAATAATCCACTCGAAGGTCTTCACTTTGAGTATTATCAGAAGTCACCTTCATCTTCCACTTGTATTTTGTCGGAGGTTAACCTTGCATTGATCTTACCCTATGCTTTAGAGGTCAGCATTGTCTTGATCTGAGATAATGATTCATTGGGTGCGCCGAAGGTGCTCCCAATGGGTGTAGCCCCCGAGCTTCGAGTGGATTTTTGAAAATAATTCACTCGAAGATCTTCATTTTATGCCTTTTTCTAGTGATCTTCTTCCCTTTTTGTCGGATGCCTTAGAGGTCAGCACTATGTTATTGATATTATGCTTTAGAGATCGGCGTATATTTTGTCTTTGAGGCCGAGTTCGTGATCTGCTCATATCTTGCTAAGCGGTGCAATTTATTTGATTTGTGACTGATTGGACGTTCGACAGGTGACCCTTGGCTAGTCTTTGTTATCACTTCTTGCTTCAATGCTTCTGTCGATTAGACTTGTACCTTGTTGGCTATATTTGGCTTTCCTTTGATCCTTGTTGATATCTCACTTTTGTCTTGAAGTATTCATTGCACGTGCTGCACGGATGTGACAGTTTTGAAAAATATACTGGTATTTCCTGGGCGTCCCCACCCAATGGGTGTAGGCAAGGGACGACTTGGTACACTGAGTGTTTTAGCAAACTGTCTCTGAGTAGTAACTTGATGTGACCGCGGGTGTAATCATATCACCCGCGCAGTTGACTGGAGTCCCAATGGGTGTTGTGTTGCATGAAACGGCGTCAGCCGCCTGACATGTCTTTAGACGGTTTGAATTGCATATTGAATTTTTGTGACTGTTCAGTAGCCGTGGTAGGAGGTGAGTGGTTGCCTCCTTCTTCTATAAATAGTGTTCTTGCTTCCCCGGCATTTTCATATCTCTTACTGCTCTTTGCTGCTTGCTCTCTTCTTCCTCCTTCCTTTCCACCATGGGCAAGAGTAAGAAGGGTAACAGTTCCTCGCCTCGCTCTGGTGATAAGCACAAACGTGAGCCGACTCCTCCCTCGGAGGACTTTGGCAACTCGGAGTACTCGGAGGAGGAGTTCTCCTCCGAGTCCGAGGGGTCTTCGGCCCCCGCCTCTCCCCCGGCGTCGTCTGATGATTCAGACGACTCCCAGGGGATTGCCGCGGAGGTCTGGACCTACATCCGGGCCGTCGAGCGCGCCGGGCTCGAGGGCTCGGATGAGTCGGAGTACTCCTCGGACGAGTCCGAGGAGGGCAGCGGCGGCGATGGCGGAGACAGCGACGACGACGGAGGCGACGGCGACAGCGGCGACGACAGCGGCAAGGGCGATGACGGCAGCGGCGATGGCAGCAACGGCAGCGGCGAGGGTGGCAGCGGCGGCGGCAAGGGCAGCAGCAGGGGTAGCAACCAGGCCAGTGGCTGAATGCCACTGGTTTTTAGATATTAGTATAGATTAGTAGTAGAAATAGTATTAGTGAAATAACATAGTAGTAGTATTAGTATAGAATAGTGTAATGTAATGTAGTAGTAGTAGTAGGGAAGTATCAACTCATAACGAGTTGATTTGTAAGTTCTGTAACTTCCCTTTCATGAAGAATGATATAGTCTCTTCCTGTGTTAATTTCTTTGCTTCCTGCGACGATGGTGTCTTAGAAACAGTGGCCGAGTTATTATCGACGACATTAGCGCTTCTGAAATAGCGTCCGAATGATGGCGGGGCCACGTTGGCGTTTTTAGAATTAACGGCCGAGTGGTTACTGTTGATACCAGCGTTATAGAGGTAACAGCTAAGTGACTGACGGCAGCGTCAGCGTTTTAGAGGCAACGACCGAGTGACTGATGGTGGTGTCGGCGTTATAGAGGTAACAGCCGAGCGACTGACGGCAGCATCGGCGTTTTAGAGGCAACGGCCGAGTGACTGATGGCAACGTTGGCGTTTTAGAAGCAACGGCCGAGTGACTGATGGCAACGTCGGCGTTTTAGAAGTAACGGCCGAGTGACTGACGGCGACGTCGGTGTTTTAGAAGTAACAGCCGAGTGAAGTCAGGTATTGTCAGCGTTTTTAGAAACCACGGCTGAGTCAATTCGGGCCATGTTGGCCGTTTTGGAAACAACGACCGAGTGATGACATGGCATGCCGGCTTTTTTGGAGATAGCAGCTGAGTGATGATGTGGCACGCCAGCGTTTTTAGAAATAACCGCTGGGTGATGACTGGGCACTTTTTGGAAACGGCATCTGGCCCGGGAAAACCCTATATGTACTGCACTGTTCCGTGTCTCCACATTCCGTGCCCTAGTTCTTGCTTTCCTGCTTCCAGATCCTCTCTGCCGATTTGCAATTCTACTTCCGCTCTGCTCGCCGGCGAGGTTGAGATGGCGCCTAAGCGGAAAGCTTCGAGTTCGTCCGTTGCTTTCATTCCCCCCATTGATCCCAATAGTCAGTTGCCTTTCGCAGGTAACCATATGTCTGTTGTTTCTGAGTCTGACCTTCTCCATCTTGTGTCCATCGGAGTTCTTCCTCCGAAAGAACTCTGTTCCTGGTGGATCTGCTGTGGGGTCACTGTTCCAACAGAAGACACCCATGAATCTATTGTTTATGTTCCATTCCTCCTTCGTGGCCTTGCTCTTCCTATTTCTCCCTTTTTCCGCGGTCTCCTTGATTTCTATCACCTGAATTTGACCCATCTGAACCCCAATTCCATTCTGCAAATCTCTATCTTTGTTCATTTATGTGAGGCTTTTCTTGGCGTTCTACCACATTTTGGCATGTGGAAATATTTGTATCACTGTCGCCCTGGGATGGCCGGAGGTCAGCACTAACTGGTAGGGGGCGCGAGCTTGGAGATGCGCCGCGGGAGGAAAACTGATTACCTTGACATCCCACTCAAAGACAACATCAAAGGATGGCGCTTAGAGTGGTTTATCGTGGAAAATCATGGGAATTCCCTCCCACCACGGTCAAGGAGACAACCGGATGTCCGCACTCCGAGCTGGACTGAATCCCCCACAGACCAAGAGGTGGCTGAGGCGGGGGCTCTGTTGGCTGAAGTTGGATTGTTGAAGGAGAGAGGTTTGACTGCAGAAGCTGTGGTTGCTGACTTTGTCTTCAAGAATATTCAGCCGCTGAAGGACAGGGCACACCCGGCCTATCTGTATCGAGGTCTGACTGACTCAACCCGAGTTGCCAACAGAAAAATTCCTGCTATGGATTTGGTGAGCCGGCTTGAAATGATACTCAGAGGTAAAGTATCGAATGTAGGCGCCCCTGTTGCGTATTCGGCATGGAACCTGCCTCCTTCTAAGGCCTTCACTCATTTTGTGTCAAATCCTCCTGCTGGTGACGGCGGTTTGGGCCTTAGAATGCGACCCTCTGTCGAAGTAGTTAGTGCTTTGGTTGCTTCGCTTGAAGAGATTCCTTACAATGAACGACAGGTTCATTTCGAGGTGCCTTTGGATCCTAGTGATGCAGGGATAGGTGCCATGCTGGATATGTTGGCTGGGGATTCTTCTGATGCTGCTCCTGCTGAAACATTGGTGGTGGTGCCCATCCCTGAAGCTGACAAAGCCTTGGATGCTCATAAGCCTATCAATGTTCGTCCAAAACGTTCTCGCCGAGTTGACCAAGCCTCTTTTCCTGCTGAGGGGGAGAAAAAGAAGAAGAGACGCCTTCGTCAGGTGTCTAGCTTGGATCAAGGTGTCGGTCCTTCTGCTCCTGTTGCTGAGAAAGTGCCAGTGCCTGAATTCACTGAAGCTGATCCCAATGGGTGTAGCCCATCTGACACTGAACCCAATGGGTGTACTTTCCGCCTTGCTGATGATAACGGTGAAGAAGAAGACAAAATCCCCCTGATTCGGAAAAACAGCTGCTGTTACACTGCCAGTGGGGAAAGTAGCGGTGTTTCTTCTCCGGCCTTGTCTGCCCTCATTGGACTGCAAGAATTATCTCTGGCGAACTTTGATCAGGCTCTCGAGGACATGATTCCAGAAGATCTGTTATCAGAACCGGCAGATGGTGGCGCGATGGATGTTCGTGTTGATGTGCTCGACTCCGGGTTGGGGTCCTCCCGGGCAGCGTCCTGCGCCTCATCGACCTTGGAGTGCGGTCTCGAGGGTCATGAGGCTGGTTTGGATTTCCCTGCTCCCATGGAAGTGGCCGAGGGACCTTCAACCTTAGAGATGGCTGCTGCAGAGAACTCGGCCCTCAATGACGCTGCTGGCCTTTACCCAGCCCCCGAGGGTGCTGCCGGAGATGGTCCGACTCAAATGGATAGTGTCAGCTACTACCCAGCCCCCGAGGGTGCTGCCGGAGATGATCCGGCTCGGATGGGTAGTGCCAGCTATGATCCAGCCCCCGAGGGTGTCCGAGCGAGTTCTCCCTCTTGCACTTCCATGGATGTTCATGTAGGGTCCTCTCCTCCACATTCTGGTTGCATGGTAACAGCCCAAACCTTTGGTCAGGGGGTCGCTTTAGAGGCCAGCGTACCTGATGACAAGGTTTTGGGTTCTGTTGATGTCATTGAATTGGTCCCTGCTGAATTGTTGCAAGTTGCTCCAAGTGGTGATCCTTTGCCGAGCCATCAGTTGATCTCTCACGATTTGGGAGTCGCTTCCTTCTTCTCCAACTTCCAGGTACTTTGGTTTCTTCTGGTCTAACTTTTACCCAAGCAGGTAATTATTCTCATGCTCGTCTGCTTTTTAATGCCAAGCGTTGGTCGATGAGATGTCTAGTCGGCTGAGGTTGCAGGGTGCTTCCGTCCCGGAAGGAGCTTTGTCTCTGGCGCATTGGAATCCGGTGCTGCTTCAGCGGCGTGTTTCTGACTTAGAGGCGATGAATGCTGGTCAGTGCTCTTTCGCTTCCTTCTGGCTACCTAATCAAACTGCTTCTTATTTTAACACCTTTGCTTGACTGCTTCTCGCCAAATATGACTCGGCAGTATTCTGCTCTTGAGGAAAAATGCTCTCAAGACCAAGCTGAACTGGTCCGGCGGTGTTCTGATATAGAGGAAAAGTATTCCCAAAGTCAGACAGAGCTGGCCCAGGTCTCTGCTTCTCTGAATGAAGCCAACACGCTGAACTCTACTCTCCGCGCTCAGCTTGACTCTGAGAAGGTGACCTGTGAATCCGGGTTTTGTTTTGCTGTGCTTTTACTGCTTGCTTGACGTCTGAAAAAGCTGATTCTTGCTTGCAGGAAGAAAAACGTGCCCTTGTTACTTCTCGTGACAATCTTGACAGGCTGTATTGTGACTCTAGCAACTCGCTGACCATCTTGGAGAGTAGTCATCGCTTTACCAGGGAGGAGTTAGACTATCTTCGTTATAAGCTGCAGGAATCCTTGGATGATGTGATTCGCCTCAGGGAGTTGATATCGGCCAAAGATGTTGTCATCAAGAATCTGCGTGCTTCCAAGAAATCTGTCGCCCAGGAGCTAGAGACCGCTTAGTTGGCTGTCAAGGTTGCTGAAGAAACTTCCGCTACTCTGAGGGCCCAGCACGATAAAGCTATGGATAAAGCTATTCGCGCGGGGCGGATTCTGATGAGGAGACCCGGTGTGATTGTCCTAGACGACATAGTGGTAGATGTGAACGCTGCTCCTGATTCCTCCAGTCGTCCTTCTTCGTTGGTTGCTCCTGAGAATAATGTTGCAGAATAGAAAAACATTGTATGCTTTTGAACGCGCATTTAGCGTGCTCGGATATTTTGTTAGAGGACACCTTCTTAGTATTGAATGCTACTATCATTCTCATATTGTTTAGAATTCAACAGTATTTATATTTGTAGAAGTAAAATGCAGCGTGATGATTTCGAGATTTCTTCATGGGACATAGAGGCCACCCCTAGATGAGTAACCGTATACGCGCTGAGTGTGTCGTGCCGTTTTGAGTTAGTATCAGCTTCCAACTGATTGCTCTGTTAGCAGGGTATAGTGGTCACCCTGAGTTAAGTAAGCGTGAGCATGCCGCACCGTCTTAAGTCGTCGCCGACTTAAGCCGATTGCTCCGTTAGCAGGGCATAGTGGTCACCCTGAGTTAAGTAAGCGTGAGCATGTCGCACCGTCTTAAGTCGTCGCCGACTTAAGCCGATTGCTCCGTTAGTAGGGCATAGTGGTCACCCTAAGTTAAGTAAGCGTGAGAATGTCGCACCGTCTTAAGTCGTCGTCGACTTAAGCCGATTGCTTCGTTAGTAGGGCATAGTGGTCACCCTGAGTTAAGTAAGCGTGAGCATGTCGCACTGTCTTAAGTCATCGCCGACTTAAGCCGATTGCTCCGTTAGTAGGGCATAGTGGTCACCCTGAGTTAAGTAAGCGTGAGCATGTCACACCGTCTTAAGTTGTCGCCGACTTAAGCCGATTGCTCCATTAGCAGGGCATAGTGGTCACCCCGAGTTAAGTAAGCGTGAGCATGTCGCACTGTCTTAAGTCGTCGCCGACTTAAGCCGATTGCTCCGTTAGCAGGGCATAGTGGTCACCCTGAGTTAAGTAAGTGTGAGCATGTCGCACCGTCTTAAGTCGTCGCCAACTTAAGCCGATTGCTCTGTTAGTAGGGCATAGTGGTCACCCTGAGTTAAGTAAGCGTGAGCATGTCGCACCGTCTTAAGTCGTCGCCGACTTAAGCCGATTGCTCCGTTAGTAGGGCATAGTGGTCACCCTGAGTTAAGTAAGAATGCAGGTCGACAATGAACAATTTGAGCGCTCTCGAAGTCTTCTTATTGATGATATATTTCCCAGTTTACAGAGTACATTGTCGTCCCAATAGCTTTTGGAATACAGCTAGGGGTAAAACTTCCTGAGGTGTTCTATGTTCCATGAGTTCCCGATTTCCGTGCCATCCATCTGAGTGAGATGATATGATCCCGGCCGAGTGACTTCTGCTACTATGAATGGTCCTTCCCATAGAGGTGACAGCTTGTGCCACCCCTCCCCCGTTAGAATTCGGCGGAGGACGAGATCTCCTACTGCGAAGGATCGATGTCTCATGGTCTTATCGTGATAGCGCCTCAGGGTTTGCTGGTACCGTGCTGATTGAATTACCGTGTTCAGCCGTTCTTCTTCGAGTATATCAACATCCTCCAGCCTAGTAGCCTCGGCTTCTGCTATGTTTTCAAAGATCAACCTTGGCGCCCCAAACTTGAGATCAGCAGGTAGCACAGCCTCTGAACCATAGACCATGAAGAAAGGGGTATTTCCATGCAGAGCCCGACTGGGTTGAGTTCTTAAGCTCCAAACGACGTAGGGCAACTCCCTTATCCATTTCCCTGCAAACTTTTCATTTTTATCGAAGACTTTTTTCCTGAGGGCCTCCAATATCATCCTGTTAGCTCTTTCAACCTGCCCGTTGGCTCTTGGGTGTGCCACCGAAGCCTATTTGATCTGAACGCTTTTCTGCTCATAGAAATCAAAGAACTCTAAACTTGTGAAGTTGGATCCCAAGTCAGTTATGATACTATTCGGTATTCCAAATCTGAATATTATGTCTTGTATGAACTCCACTGCCTTGGCTGAAGTTAAGGAAGCAATGGGTTTGAACTCTATCCATTTTATGAATTTGTCGATAGCCACCAGCACATGAGTGTATCCTCCCTGAGCTTTCTTGAAAGATCCAATCATGTCCAGTCCCCAGCACGCGAATGACCAAGTTATGGGTATCGTTTGCAGTTGCTGTGCTGGTAGATGCTGCTATTTTGACAGGTACTGGCAGGCTTCGCACCTCTGGACTAACTCGGCTGCATCACTCTTCGCTGTTGGCCAATAGAAACCTGACCTGAAGACCTTCCCAACCAAGGTTCTGGATGCTGCGTGCACTCCACACTGCCCAGCATGGACCTCGTCCAGAAGTTGCTTTCCAGTAGCTGAGAGAATGCATTTCATGAGGACTCCTGATGCACCCCTTCTGTATAGTGTTTCCCCAATGAGTTTATAGTGAGCCGATTGCCTTGCGATGCGCTTGGCTGCATTCTTGTCATCTGGATCCTCCTCATTTTTTATATACCTGATGATCGGCCTTCTCCAGTCATCAGAATCTGACTCTGGTTGACTCAAAGTATTACATTCTTCTGCCTGACCCGGTGAGATGCTTGAGTGTGATATCTCTTGGACAAAGACTCCAGGCGGGACCTGAGTCCGACTGGACCCTAGCTTGGACAACATGTCAGCCACCGTGTTTCGATCTCTCTCCACATGGTGAAATTCCAGACCTTCAAATTTATCTTCTAATTTCCGGAGGGCAGTGCAGTATTTTCCCATGGAATCGTTCGAGCAATCCCATTCTTTGTTTATCTGACTTATGACTACCATAGAATCCCCGTATACCATCAATCTCTTGATGCCCAATGATATAGCAATGTTCAGTCCGTGAATCAGAGCTTCATATTCTGCTGCATTGTTAGAGGCTGGAAATAACAACTGTAGGGCATATCTGAGGTGTTCGCCTCTAGGTGCAGTAAAGAGGATCCCTGCGCCCGCTCCCTGCAGCTTTAATGAGCCATCAAAATACATTCGCCATACTTCTGCAGTTTCTGGGTTATCTGGTACTTGTTGTTCGGTCCACTCCGATACAAAGTCAACCAGTGCTTGAGTTTTAATGGCAGTGCGAGGTCGAAATTCAATGTCGTGAGATCCCAGCTCGCAGGCCCATTTGGCTATTCTCCCGATGGCTTCTTTGTTGTGAAGAATATCCCCTATTGGAAAACCAGTGACTACTACGACTTTGTGGTCGTCGAAGTAGTGACGGAGCTTGCGTGCAGTTAGAAGTACTGCATATAATAGCTTCTGAACTTGAGGGTATTTTTTCTTTGAGGGACCCAGAACTTTGCTGATGAAATAAACAGGATGTTGCACTGGATAAGCATGTCCTTCTTTTGCTCGCTCGACTACTAATGCGGTGCTCACCATGTGAGTTGTGCAAGAGATATACAACAGCAAATCTTCAGCTGGTTGAGTCGGCGTGGCTCGACGCGGCGGTTTCAGCACTGGTGGTGTTGTCAAGAATTTTTTCAGTGCCTCTAGAGCCTCCTGTGCCTCTGAAGTCCATTGAAATTTGTCCACCTTCTTGAGCAACTTATAAAATGGCAAGCCTTTTTCTCCCAGCCTCGATATGAATCTGCTCAAAGCTGCCATGCATCCTGTGAGTCTTTGCACTTTCTTCTGTGACCGTGGTGCCTCCATCCTCATAATAGCCTCGATCTTTTCTGGGTTGGCCTCGATTCCTCGGTGGCTGACAATGAACCCAAGTACCTTTCCTGTTGGTACCCCGAAGACACATTTTTCGGGATTAAGCTTCCATCGATATCGCCGTAGACTGTTGAAACCAGTTGTAAATCTTCGATGAAATTTTCTGAATTTTCTGTTTTGATTACCACGTCGTCCACATAAGTTTCCACACGCTTGCCCTAGTGATCGGCTAAGCATGTTTGAATAGCTCTCTGATAAGTCGCTCCAGCGTTTTTGAGGCCGAACGGCATGGAGGTATAGCAGAAAGCACCAAATGGAGTGATGAACGCCGTTTTTTTCCTCGTCTTCTTTCGCCAGGCTAATCCACCTTATTCTTTTTGAGTACAAGAACAGGGTTAGCCAGCCACTCGGGATGTAACACTTCTCTAATAAACCCAGCTGCGACCAAGCGAGCCAGCTCAGCGTGAATGGCTTCTCTCTTGTCGGGCGTGAAATGACACAATTTTTGCCGAATCGGCCTCGCCTGGGGGTAGACCTTCAGTTTGTGCTCGGCCAGTTCTCTCGGGACTCCCGGCATATCCGCAGGTTGCCATGCGAATACATCTCGGTTATCTTGCAGGAACCGGACTAGCGCGTTTTCCTATTTGTCATCCAGGCTGGAGCTGATGATGGCAGTCTTGCGTTCATCAGCGAACCCGAGGTTGATCCTTTTAGTTTCTTCAGTCGACCGCATAGAGGTCGCAGCTTGAGCCTCGTGCGCAGGTACCGCAAGGTTTTCTTCAGGCTTAGAGTTTGCCTTCATAGAAGAAGTTGCCGACGGTTTGGTGGTGAGGGCCGCCTGGATGGCCACCCGGAAACATTCTGCAGCGCCTTGGAAGTCAGCGCGCACAGTTATGATCCCCTGCGGCCCTGGCATCTTCAGTATCATGTAGGTGTAATGGGGAATGACCATGAATTTCGCCAATCCCGGCCTCCCGATGATGGCTTTGTACCCGCAGTCGAAGTTCGCCACCTCGAACCTTAGGAACTCGGTTCTGTAGTTCTCCGGAGTTCCGAAGGTGACCGGCATGTAGATGTGGCCCAGTGGGTATTCTCCTTCAGTCGGCACGATGCCGAAGAAAGGAGTATCGGACTCGTGGAGCTCTTTGAGGTGAACTCCCAAGCCTTGAAGCGTCCGGGGGAAGGTGATGTTGATGCTGCTCCCCCTGTCCACTAGTACCTTCTTCACCCGGCTCTCTCGAATCACCGGATTGACGAGGAGCGGGTATTTGCCCGGGTGGTCGAAGTTGAGCCACTGATCTGCCCGAGTGAAAGTGATTGGGTGCTCCCACCATCGGTACGGAGCGGGAGGACCGGTGGTCGCTACCAATATTTGGCGATCGTTGAGCTTTTGTTGTCTCTTGTTCTCCTGCGATCCATGTCCGCCGAAGATGACGTTGACCTCTATGTCGACGCGTGGGAAGGCTCCATCTCCTCCCTCCTCCCGTTGCTAGGGTTGTCGCGGTTCTGGTCCTCCCCGCGGCGGAGGAGGAGGTAGAGGCTGGAAAGGTCGGCCGTGCCCAACGGAGTGCTTAAAGTCTCTGCAGTTCCGAAGGGTGTGGCGCATGTCCTTGTGGTACGGGCACTGGGTGTCGAGGATGTCGTCTAGTGTGCATTCGCCTCCACGAGGTCCTCCCCGGGCGTGAGAGGCGGGTGGTCCGGCGGCGTGAACTTCTTCGCGAGGCCTCTTCTCCCAACGCTTATCGGGCTGCTGGTTCGTGTCGCGTCGTGGCGCTGTTGGTGCTGGCTTCGCTCCTCCAATGAGGTCCCGAGCCCGTTCGTCGGCAGTGATGTAGAGGTTGGCTTCCCTGAATAGTTGCTCGGAGGTAGTTGGCGCTTTCTGTAATATGGCGCGGACGAAGGCCGCGTCATCGGAGCCTCTATTGAAGTCCTCGATTACTGCTGCCTCCGCGACCTCGGGGATACGATTTCTCATGGTCTGGAACCTTTTGAGGTATGACCTGAGAGTTTCGTCCCCCCGACGCTTGATGGATTTGAGGTCCCATGGTTGCACCGGCTTGTCGGAGAGGGACTGGAAGTTGGCGATGAAGCGTCGACTGAAATCGCTCCAATCATCGATGCAATGTCGTGGAAGGTGTCACAGCCATTGCAGTGCATCTTGCCCGAGGACGATGGGCAAGTACGCGGTCATCACGTCCTCGGTTGCCCCGGTGGCTCGGGCAGCGGTGGTGTAGACGGCCAGCCAGCCTCCCGGATCCTGCTTAGGCTCATATTTGTCAACGTTGGATACCTTGAAGTTAGGAGGCCATTGAATGGCTCTGAGGCACGGAGTAAGTGCCGACACTCCACACGTGTCCTCCTATCGTCGAGGATAATGTCTGTCCCGGGGAGGGGAGTGGTTGTCGTGGTGCTTCGACCGTCCCCAAGTGGTGTCGCCAGTCGAAGCCGTTGCTGACTCGGTCCTGGTGGCCTGACTCCAGGTTGGGATGCCGTGATCCCTGTTGTATTCTTCCCGGCGACGGATCTCGCTCTCATGTCGTCATTCGCGTGAAGCGTTGATGGAGCTCCGTGCGTCCCGCCGACTGTTGATGGTATGTCGTAGATCATTCGACGGATGCGCGAGAGGTAGAAGATGGTTGGCCGCTCGAGTGAACAGTCGCCGGTAGCCCTTAGCATCGGGAGTCCGAGGGAGACCGTCGGCTATCCGAGCCAGTACTCCGCCGACTTCACTTGGTGTGTTCAAGGCTCGGGCGAAGTCGGGGTTCAGGTTGCGCCCGGAGAGAGGATTTTCCCGACATTGCTTAGTTTCCTATTCGGCCTATTCTTGAGCTCGCCGGCGATCGCGTCGTCGGGAATTCCTCCTTTCCCGGAAAACACGCTCCTCCGGGGTTTCTCCCATCTCTGAGGCCTCGTCTCGCGACACAGGCTGCACCGGGTCCCGCTCTCCGGTCTCGTGATGTCTCCAGATATTTCGGCGTCGGTTCCTTCGTTAGCGGGATTCCCGCTGAGGAGGTTCCTCTCCGGGTACAGTCGGCTCATCGTCGGAGATGGGGGGTGACTCCGCTCTCCCGATGAAGAGGACGTCGGGGTAGAATGGTATAGCTGTCGGGATGATCTTCTTTCTGTTCTCCTTTGAGGGTGGAGGCGCAGAAAGAACAACTTGCTTCCTCCCGATTTTATTTGTTTCTTTCTTTCTTGTGATTTGTGTCCAATCTTCCGTCGGAGAGGTAGACAATGGAGTTTGCCGGGTTGGCGGGCCTTGAGCCTCTGTCCTGCCGGAGGCGATCCTTTTTCGAAGCATTAGAGGTTGCGCCTTTTCCTGCTTTTCCCCGATTTTCACGGAGATTTTTGAGGAAGATCTTCTCTCCGTTGGGTCCGCAATGCGATGCAGAGTTCCCTCCTCATCCGCTACAGCTGAGATGGTTCCAAAGCAGAATGTGGACCCAGGGCGGAAGACGATCTTGTGCAGGAAAGTGACGGCCATTGAGCTAGCTTGGATCGACGACACACCCCCTACCTGGTGCGCCAGCTATCGGTGTTTTGGGTCCGACCGCACACCCGGGGTTGCCCCTCAAGGTGCTTTTTGGAGTAGGACGGTGTTGTCAAATGTAGCTCAATGGTTCGTGCTAGTTGCACGAGAGACGGTAGACAATGATTTACAGGTTCGGGCCGCTTTGGAGTGCGTAACACCCTACGTCCTGGCGAGAGTATTGTATATGGTGAGTTACAAGGTGATTCTCTAATGTGTAGGAAGCTGGGGTGGATGACTAAGTAGTGGGTTCGATTCTTTCTGAAGGGGTGCCCCCTAGGCCTTATATACTCGACCGTGGGGCAATACATGCAGATATGATAATCACGTGCACCTAAGAAATAGTAAACCGATTGAGTCTATCTTCCTATAGTTCCGCCGACCCATCTTCGCTCGGTTCGTTGTACGGGCCTCCAGCGCGGGGAGATCGGGTCTCTGTTGTGATTACTCGCTCGAGATCATTGGGCCGTCTGAGCTTGCTCCGATCTAGCCTTATGTTGATCTGCTTCACTGGTCGTTCCTCCCCAGGCCCACGAAGGGATGACCTTATGACTTATTGGACCCTTGGGCCTTTTGTGAGATCTTTTATCCTTCCAGTGGACCCGAGGGATATCTGTCCCCCACATCAACCCCTTTCAAGTGATCCGATGATCAACTTGAATACCACGGTCTTTTCTTTTAGAGTATTTTCCCGTTTGTAAGGAATCTCCACAATTTGGAGCCTCTCGCCCTTACAGTGATGATCACAAAAAACATAGAAGTAAGGGAGGGAAAAGCAACACACACAAGATTCAATCCGCAGGACACACACGCACACAAGTGAAGACTTGAGCTCAAATGACAACATGGGGAGTTCACAACTCGAATGGAGCTCAAATCACTAACACGACGAATCAAATGCATGGGAGCGGAGTCTAGATGTCTTAGTATGCTTAGAGAATGCTTGGTTGTCCTGCTCCATGCGCCTAGGGGCCCCTTTTATAGCCCCAAGGCAGCTAGGAGCCGTTGGAGATCAACATGGAAGGCTATCCTTGCCTTCTGTCGATTGGTGCACCGGACAGTCCGGTGCGCCACCGAACAGCCACTGTAGCATGTCCGGTGCGTGATTTCCTTCCAAATCGGGCACAGTCGACCGTTGCTCCTCGGAACCGGTTGGCGCATCAGACACTGTCCGGTGCACACCGGATAGTCTGGTGCACCCAGCTGACCGTTGAAGCAGCCATGTGTCATGCGTTGATCGCGCGGACGACCGTTGGCGCGGGCGCCGTTGGCTCACTGGACAGTCCGGTGAATTTTAGCCACATCGCCTTTTTCCTTTTCCCGAGAGCGATGAGTTCGTCGCGGATGACTCACCGGACAGTCTGGTGCACCACCGAACAGTCCGGTGAATTATAGCCATACGACTCCGACGTTTCTCGAGAGTAGCTAGTTCACCGGAGACTCGCCTGGGGCACCGGACACTGTCCGGTGCACCACCGGACAGTCCGGTGTGCCAGGCTGAGCTAGAGTTGGCTGTACATGGCCAACTCTTCTTCAATTCAACTTTTCTCTTCTTGGCTCTGTTTCTAGCACTTAGATAAACACATTAGTATTCAAAAACAATGTACTAAGTCTATAAACATACCTCGTGCCTTGATTTGCACTTTTCCCACATTTAGCACACAAGGATTCAATTAATATGTGTTGGGCATCTAATCACCAAAATACTTATAGAAATTGCCCAAGGGCATATTTCCCTTTCACCAGGTACTCAAGTTTGATCTTTGGATCACTTGAGAGGGATTAAGTGCAACCCTTGACCGAAGGAGGTCACCACAACGTGGAGTAGGCATTGGTTGAACCATGGGATAAAATCACCTTGTCTCTTGTCCATTTACTTTATTGCGATTATCATCTTCTTGAGTTCTCATATTCACTTGTATTATTGCTCCTAAGTTTGATACACATCTCAAAGGAGCAAGCAAGTGAAGAGTTCTCCTCTCTTCATCTCTACTCATACCAACTTGGTTTTAGCTTCCACTAACACTCATTATAAAGCAAGTTTGTGTTGTTTAGAGTTGATTTTTACAGGATCACCTATTCACCCCCCTCTAGGGGCTCTCAAGTATGTTGCATTCCAATTCATTAGCTATATGTAGCACATTTCTTGTTGACTGTGTTTGTTGTGCACTTGCAGGCTATGCCAAGGTGTTTGGTCTTCAATACAACAACACTGGAAATGTGTTGTGTATTATGTTCACACCCATCATATGCATAAATGAAACCAGTTTGATTCCTGGTGGATGGACAACAGATGCAGCATCCTAGTTTGATAGTGTACCAGCAGTTGTTCTTGAGGAGGGAGAGAACAATACACATACTTAATTGATCTTAACAAAATAAAAGAGGGTTGCATTGTTTGATTCTCCTAGATCTAAGAATAAGAAGCATGTGGAAGATGTGTTCATGAAGAGATTGGTAGAAGCATTTGAAAGGGAAATGGGCTTAATCATTTCCTATAATCGATTTTGGTGGTTGATGTCCATCACAAACCACGTGGACTAATTAGTTTGTCAAGATGTCATTTATCTTAGGTGCATAAAGTTCAACACAAACTAAGAAAGAAATTTAGTTGGGAACTCAAATAAATTTGGAGCAAAGGACATGAGAGTGTGTAGCCAGTGGCACACCGAACACTGTCCGGTGCACCAAGCCAAGCACCAAACGAACTTGCCACTCTCGGGTTTCTTCTGGGCGCGCTCCACTATAATTCACTGGACTGTCCAGTGTGCACCGGACATGTTCGGTGAACCAACGGAGCAACGACTACCTGGCGCCAACAGTCGACTGCAAAAGTGAACAGATGTGAACAGTGCGCAGCAGGAGTCAGAACGCAAAAGTCAGAGCACACCGGACGTCCGGTGTGGCACCGGACTGTCCGGTGCATCTACAGGACAAGGTGTAATACTCAAGTTGTATACCAAGGGTAATAAAGAGAGCTCCTCATTTTGTGTGTTTCATTTGCATCATAAAAAGAGCACCTATGTAATTGAGAGTGACTAAATAAAACAATTATGCTAAAATAAAGAAAAAGTGCATTTGTTGGAGTTTTATGTGTTGTGCATTAAATAAACCATGAGGATAAAAATAATAAGGTATTAATTATTTGAAACTTGATTTAACCTTAAATTTGAAATTAGGGTTTTGAAAATAAGGAAAAGAGAAGAGATAGGAAAATATAAATAAAATGTATAAATAATTATCTTCAGTCTTAGTATTTCTAATGGCAAAAAAATAAAGTTTATAAAGAGGATCCACAAAAGTTTGAACTAATTCAAATTTGGTTTGAAAATATAGAAAATAGAAAGAAAAATAAAAAGAAAAAGGAAGAAAAACTTACCTGGGCTCTATACTTGAATTCGGCCCACCCAGGGAAATCCCGCGCTCGGCCCACCGCGCTCTGATCCCGCGCACTCGCGCCGACAACTGGGGCCCGCGGGTCAGCTTCCCTCGCGCGCGCGGCCCGTGCTCTCACCTCCGTGCGCACCCGACAAGCGGGCTCCACTCGTCAGCCTCACTGGCGTCGCGCCTTGCTCTTCCACTGCCGCGCGGGACCCGCACGTCAGCTCGGTCTTCCTTCTCAACGGCACGCGATTTCCTCTCTGCGCGCGCGCTCGGATCCGGTAATCTCGCTTGGGTCGTTGCTCTTGCGACTAGATAAGGTGGGGAAACGAGTCCTCGGCCGCACTCGCCATCTCACCTTCACCTACCTTCCCGTACCGAGCCCAGACCGACGTCAGTCGTGCTCGCACTCGCCGTGATTAGCTTGGCGCGGATCACACCAAAGCGGACCCGCGCTCTGGCCGTCTCTTTGGCCTCGACTAGGCTTCTGGGGCCTTCGTTGAGGCTCGCTGGTGCTCGGGGTTTGCTCGGCTGGCGCGATAGAGGGCTGGGGCGCACGCAATTTCTCACCGGAGTTCCTGCGCCGCCGCGGGCTCGCCCTCTGCCGTGGACTGCATCGACCGAGTCTCTGCCGTCGGTGAGAATCACACCTCCCTGTTGTCTGTGCTTTGCGATTCACGTAGCACCCTTAGGATCGGGGATTGGGGCATCTATGCGCCGGAAATCGCTCGCCGGAGGCTCTCCGCCGCGCGGCTCTGGTGAGCGCCGCCGCTGCCGGCGTGAGCGGGGTTGGGGAAAGTAGAGTCGACCGTTGATCCCTGGATGAACGGCCGGGATTAGGGCTGGCGTACCCCTTCGCTAGATTGCATCTGTGCCGTTGGATCATATCGGGCGGTCCAGCAGGGTTGGCGCGCGTGTTTGGATCTCGACCCCAGATCGTTGATCCGACGGTGAATATAGCGTACCGGTTCGTGATAGGTGTGGATCTAATCTGGGCGGTCGATCTGTGATCGGACGGCTCAAATCCACTGTTACCCCTTCGGCCAGTCGATTTAACAAATGAGTCCTCGGGCTTTAAGGGAATTAACCCGCCATCCACCTCCACTGTTTCCTGAGTCTTAGGAGTTTTGCCCCGTAGCCCCTGTGTTTTCTGGAAATTGAGGCCCAGTCCAGAGGGTATTAAAAACAGAGAAATTAATATTAAAATTCATTTTTAATACAAAAACAAATCTAGAAACTTGTAAAATGCATAGAAAATTCATTTTAACTCCAAATTGAGTCATTCCAATTTCTAAAATTTTGTAAAATTATTCTCTATCATTTAGAATCACTGTTTTGACATGAACTCTGTTAGAAAATTAGTTTATCATTTAATCCTATTATAATCACCTTAAATCTTAGGAAATTCATAACTTAAATTCTATAACTCCAAATTTAGTGATTCCAGTTCCTATGATTTCATTTTAGTGTGTAGATTTTTACTGTATATTTCATTCATCTGTTTGGTGTGATGTTGATTTTGGCTATACTATGTATGCAATGTGTTGATGCGAGTAGACGAGCAAGCCACTGTGGAAACTGAGGTTCAGCAAGTAGAGATAGCTGAGCAGGAGCTCATTACAGGCAAGTTGTGCCCTTGATCACTTACTTTTCCCAGCCATGTTCTTATTAATTTTAATGATCTGCATAGGTTAATTTTGATGGGAACCTTTATGTACCCCAGTTTTGATTACCTCTATACCTTGTTCACCCCTGGAATATTTTTGGGTAGTACTTGCTATTGCTTTATGTGGATTGGGTATGGAGATTCATTATTCATGATTATTCTGTTATTATCTTGTTATTATTGTTACTGTTCATGTTAAGATCATTAAATTAATGGGAACATGGAGCGACCACCCGGGAAAACAGTGCTACCACAAGGGTAGTATGGGATGCCCTTGGCTGATTAACTAGGAAAGCTAGTGGAAGACTACCTTACCCGAAAGGGGCAAGGGCAGTAGGGGAGAGGTCAGTGCGGGGAGGTCCCTAGTTGATTTTGCTGCGATGGCTATCAGCTAGGAACCCTTTACTGGATCTTCCCATAAACTGTAGCGGGTTTTCGGAAGCTAGTGGAACTTTGTAAAGGCCTCGTAGTGGATCCCTAGCCATTCACCTCGGTAGTGTCTAAGGGCCTTGCAAACCCAGGCGACATGGGATACACGACTTGTGGGTAAAGATGCGCAACCTCTGCAGAGTGTAAAACTAGTATACTAGCCGTGCTCACGGTCAAGAGCGGCTCGGACCCTCACATGATTAACTATGGAACTTAAATTTAATTTGACATTTGCATCGCATTTGGGATTATTTTATTATTACTGTTCTTTATTATTATTAAGGTTTGGTATTTACTTGCACTTAGTAATTGCTAATAAAATTTTGACCAACTCATAAAAGCAATGCTCAGCCTTAGCCTTTATTCCATTGATCAGCCTTACACTACATGAACTCCCACCTTTGGTGAGTTCATGCCACATTATTCCCCACGACTTGTTGAGCTATGATCGTATGTGAGCTCACTCTTGCTGTCTCACGCCCCCCCCCACAGGAGAAGAACAGGTTGTTGAAGAGGAGCTACCTAACACCGAGGAGTTCGATCTGATCTAGGTGGCGTTTCTCAGTCGGCATTGGCGCCATCGATCCTTAGTTCGTTTTATCTTTATTATTATATTTTGTAATAAGACTTCCGCTATGTAATAAATACTCTGATGTTTTATGACATTTATCTCTATACACTCTGTTATTGTATATGTTGTCTTCTTGGCGCATGTATGAGATGCACCCGGCTTTGTTCTTTAAAACCGGGTGTTACAGAAGTGGTATCAAAGGCAAATGTTGACTGTAGGACGAAACCTAGATAGAAATGGACAACCCTTACCTACTTATCTTATTCTGATTCATTCTACACTCACCTTACTCTGATTCTTTCTACACTTATCTTGATCCTGTCTCACCTTCTACTGTTCCACTCTGATCATTCTTACCTTTTCTACTCTGAGACAAGATGGATTTCACACCTTGGAATCCCTACCCTTATGACATTCTTAAGAGTTAGGGAACCCAAAACAAAAATTAAAACTATTTTCTCTATTAAAAATATTGGTCGATTGTTCTGATGATCAATGCCTGATTTGCTTCTTTGATTGATTGAATAGTATAGATGGACATCTTAGCATGTACCAACATAAGGTATTGAATTAGCTAGGATAGGTGAAATATTAATCTGCTTAGCTAATAAATCCCCAAAGTAACCTGATTTGTAAATACCTGCCTTGTCTACTATTTTCTTACCATATGTATCTAACTCAGATGGTCAATACCAGGAGGGGTGGTGGAATTGACTTGCCTCCTAACCAACACACTCGAAGACAACCTCAGCCACAACCTGCAGGGATGAATCCTCCCAATCCTCCACCAGGCGGAGTTGACCCACTGGTTGCTGCTCAGATGGCGGTGATGCAGCAGATGGCAGACACCATGGCTGATATGCGTGCCCAGATGCAGCAAGAACGCCAGGAGATGCGTCAAGAAAGAGAGAATATACGCCAGGAGTTGCGCCAGGAGAGAGATGAGATACGCCAAGAAAGGAGGGCGCAACAACAGCTTCAACAACAGCAACAGCAGCAACAAGTGCCACTACCTCCACCACCACCACCAGTTCCACCCCGTGATAAGCACCGGGAGTTTATGAGTCATAAGCCACCTACATTCGCTAGCTCACCTGATCCACTGGACGCGGATGATTGGCTGAAGTCAATTGAGAAGATGCTGAATATTGCACAATGCACTGATCGGGAGAAGGTCTTATATGCTTCTGGACGTCTGACTGGTCCTGCTGCTGACTGGTGGGATTCTTATACTGCTGCCCACGATGCTGCTGATACTATTACTTGGGCGGAGTTCAGTACGCAGTTCAGGAACTACCATATTCCAGCTGGGATGATAAAGATCAAGAAGAAGGAGTTTCTGTCACTGAAGCAAGGAGGTATGTCAGTCAGCGAGTACAGAGACAAGTTCATTCAGCTATCCAGATATGCCCCTGAAGAAGTTGCTGAAGACGAGAGGAAGCAGGAGCATTTTATTGAAGGACTTAATGGACCCCTGCAGTATGCTCTAGTAGCACACACATTTCCATCATTTCAGAGGCTGCTTGATAAGGCACTGGCTATTGAACACAAGCGTGTTCAACTGGGCGATTTGAAGAGGAAGGCTATCTCGCAGGGACAGGGTAGCAGCAGTGTTCGTCCTCGCTACAGTTCACCACAGAGTACACCGCCTCGACCAGGAGGACCGCGCCCAGTTCAGCAATCACCATTGAGGACACCTACTCGACAGGCTACACCTACTGGTACCCCGACGAAGTTTGCAGGACAGAGTACAGGCACTCAATGCTTCAAGTGTGGGAAGATGGGTCATTATGCAAATGTCTGCCCACAGAGGATTGCCACTACTCCAGCTCAGAACAAGCAACAGACCCCTGGCAAGGGATATTCTATAGCCAGGGTGAATCAAGTCAGCGTTGATGATACTCCTGATGGTGGGGACCTCGTGATTGGTATGTTTTATGTTAATGCAATTCCTGCAACAATATTATTTGATTCTGGTGCTACACATTCATTCATGTCTGCTAGATATGCCAACACAAATGAAATACCACTGCTAAATATGAGAACACCCCTGATAGTAATTACACCTAAAGGGCCTGTTGAGGCGAATCAAATGACACGTAGGTTGACATTAACTATTATGGGTAGAGAATTTGGAGCTACTGCTATAATATTGGAGTCAAGCAGTATAGATTTGATACTTGGTATGTCATGGCTAAGGAAGGCAAAGGCCGTTATAGCATGTGGTAGAGGTACTATAGAGCTCACTACCACTAAAGGAGAAAGATTTCAAGTCAATATTGCAGTAACCTCCTCATCCATGCGTGCAATGTTCTTTATGCCTGAGGAGTTTGTTGGTGACAACATTCGGGTGGTTAGAGATTTTCCGGATGTCTTTCCAGAGGAGTTACCAGGAATGCCACCTGATAGAGAAGTTGAGTTTGTTATTGATCTCTTACCTGGAACCGCCCCTATCTCTAAACGGCCATATAGAATGTCCGTAGAGGAGTTGAAGGAACTGAAGAAGCAGTTGACGGAGTTACAAGAGGCGGGGTATATTCGTCCAAGTTCATCACCTTGGGGAGCACCGGTGTTATTCGTGCAGAAGAAGGATGGATCGCAACGGATGTGTGTGGATTATAGATCTCTTAATGATGTTACGGTGAAGAACAAGTACCCGTTGCCCCGTATTGAGGATTTATTTGATCAGATGCGAGGTGCTAGAGTATTCTCGAAGATTGATCTCCGATCGGGATACCATCAGATGAAGATTAGACCATCGGATATTCCCAAGACGGCTTTCTCGACTCGATATGGACTATATGAGTTTACTGTTATGTCGTTTGGATTGACCAATGCACCAGCTTATTTCATGAATTTGATGAACAAGGTGTTTATGGAGTACTTGGACAGGTTCGTCGTGGTATTCATCGACGACATTCTTATCTATTCTAGGAATGAAAGTGATCATGAACAACATCTGAGGTTGGTGCTACAGAAGCTACGAGATAATCAACTCTACGCTAAGTTCAGCAAGTGCGAGTTTTGGATTGGCGAAGTGCCATTTCTTGGTCATATTATTTCTAATGGAGGAATAGCAGTGGATCCTGCTAAGGTCAAGGAGATTATGGAGTGGAGAGTACCCACTACAGTCACTGAGATTCGGAGTTTCTTGGGACTCGCAGGATATTATCGGAGATTTATTGAAGGGTTTTCTAAGATTGCTAAGCCCATGACCTCGCTTTTGGAGAAAGGAAGAGAATTCAAGTGGGATGAGAAATGCCAAGAGAGTTTTGATCAATTGAAGGAGAGATTGATGTCACCACCAGTGTTGATTATGCCAGATCTGCAGAAGGGATTTGACATTTACTGTGATGCATGTGGCCAAGGACTTGGATGTGTGCTTATGCAAGATGGTCATGTGATTGCCTATGCATCTCGTCAGTTGAGGAAGCATGAACTGAACTATCCCACTCATGACTTGGAATTAGCAGCAGTTGTGCATGCACTTAAGATTTGGAGACACTACATTATGGGAACTAAGTGCCAAGTATATACGGATCATAAGAGTTTGAAGTATATATTCACTCAGAAGGATCTCAACCTCAGACAGCGTCGTTGGTTGGAGCTCATTAAGGATTATGACTTGGAGATTCACTATCACCCAGGCAAGGCGAACTTGGTCGCAGATGCCTTGAGTCGGAAGGAGCATGTTCACTCCGCTTTCGTTGTCCAGCTACCTGATGAATTGGCAAAAGATTTTGAGAGACTCAACCTGGGGATTGTTGCACATACGGAAGGAGTGACTATTGAATTGGAACCTACCTTGGAGCAAGAAATTCGTAAGGGTCAGATTGGTGATGCTAAGATTCAGGAGATTAAGGATCTTATTACTGAAGGAAGAGGCCCAGAGTTCACAGAGGATGAGCAAGGCACGATATGGTTCAAGAATCGGATCTGTGTTCCCGATATTGATAGTCTTCGGGAAACCATATTGAAGGAAGCTCATGATTCAGTTTATTCAATCCACCCTGGGAGCACTAAGATGTATCAAGACTTGAAGCAAAAGTATTGGTGGTATGGACTAAAGAGAGATGTGGCTGCACATGTGGCTATGTGCGATGTATGCCAAAGAGTTAAAGCTGAACACCAGAGGCCAGCCGGACTATTGCACCCACTGAAGATACCTGAGTGGAAATGGGAGGAGATTGGCATGGACTTCATTGTTGGATTACCCCGCACGTCTGCTGGATATGATTCTATATGGGTGATTGTGGACAGGCTAACTAAAGTAGCCCACTTTATTCCAGTAAAGACCACTTATTCAGGAGCTAAGTTGGCAGAGTTGTACATGGCACGGGTTGTATGCCTGCATGGTGTGCCAAAGAAGATTGTGTCAGATCGAGGATCACAGTTTACCTCTCGATATTGGAAGCAGTTGCACGAGTCATTGGATACGAGATTGAATTTTAGTTCGGCTTACCATCCCCAGACTGATGGGCAAACTGAGAGGACTAACCAAGTGCTTGAAGATATGTTAAGAGCTTGTGCTCTTAAGCATGGTGGAAGTTGGGATAAGAGTCTACCGTATGCGGAGTTCTCATATAATAATAGCTATCAGGCCAGCTTGAAGATGTCACCGTTTGAGGCTTTGTATGGCAGAAAGTGCAGGACTCCCTTGTATTGGAATCAAACTGGTGAAAGGCAGTTGTTTGGGCCTGAGATTATACAAGAAGCAGAGGAACAAGTCCAACAGATCAGGGAGAATTTGAGAACTGCACAGTCCAGGCAGAAAAGTTATGCTGATACCCGGAGAAGACTACTTGAGTTTAAGGAGGGTGATTATGTCTATTTGAAGGTGTCACCACTCCGGGGCATGAGAAGGTTCAAAGTCAAAGGAAAGTTGTCCCCTCGCTTTATTGGACCCTTCTTAATATTAAAGCGAGTGGGAGAAGTTGCATATCAATTGGAGTTACCAGATCATCTCGCGGATGTTCATGATGTATTCCATGTATCTCAGCTGAAGAAATGTCTCAGAGTGCCTGAAGAACAGTTACCAATGGAAGACCTTAGTGTTCAAGAGGACTTGACTTATGCTGAGTACCCCATTAAGATTTTGGATACTTTGACTCGAGTTACGAGGAATAAGGTTATAAAGATGTGTAAAGTTCAATGGAGCCACCATGGTGAAGATGAAGCAACTTGGGAAAGAGAAGAAGAGCTTCGTATAGATTTTCCCCACCTTTTCCCTAGATCTTCTTAAATCTCGAGGACGAGATTATTTTTAAGGGGGGTAGGATTTGTAATACTCAAGTTGTATACCAAGGGTAATAAAGAGAGCTCCTCATTTTGTGTGTTTCATTTGCATCATAAAAAGAGCACCTATGTAATTGAGAGTGACTAAATAAAACAATTATGCTAAAATAAAGAAAAAGTGCATTTGTTGGAGTTTTATGTGTTGTGCATTAAATAAACCATGAGGATAAAAATAATAAGGTATTAATTATTTGAAACTTGATTTAACCTTAAATTTGAAATTAGGGTTTTGAAAATAAGGAAAAGAGAAGAGATAGGAAAATATAAATAAAATGTATAAATAATTATCTTCAGTCTTAGTATTTCTAATGGCAAAAAAATAAAGTTTATAAAGAGGATCCACAAAAGTTTGAACTAATTCAAATTTGGTTTGAAAATATAGAAAATAGAAAGAAAAATAAAAAGAAAAAGGAAGAAAAACTTACCTGGGCTCTATACTTGAATTCGGCCCACCCAGGGAAATCCCGCGCTCGGCCCACCGCGCTCTGATCCCGCGCACTCGCGCCGACAACTGGGGCCCGCGGGTCAGCTTCCCTCGCGCGCGCGGCCCGTGCTCTCACCTCCGTGCGCACCCGACAAGCGGGCTCCACTCGTCAGCCTCACTGGCGTCGCGCCTTGCTCTTCCACTGCCGCGCGGGACCCGCACGTCAGCTCGGTCTTCCTTCTCAACGGCACGCGATTTCCTCTCTGCGCGCGCGCTCGGATCCGGTAATCTCGCTTGGGTCGTTGCTCTTGCGACTAGATAAGGTGGGGAAACGAGTCCTCGGCCGCACTCGCCATCTCACCTTCACCTACCTTCCCGTACCGAGCCCAGACCGACGTCAGTCGTGCTCGCACTCGCCGTGATTAGCTTGGCGCGGATCACACCAAAGCGGACCCGCGCTCTGGCCGTCTCTTTGGCCTCGACTAGGCTTCTGGGGCCTTCGTTGAGGCTCGCTGGTGCTCGGGGTTTGCTCGGCTGGCGCGATAGAGGGCTGGGGCGCACGCAATTTCTCACCGGAGTTCCTGCGCCGCCGCGGGCTCGCCCTCTGCCGTGGACTGCATCGACCGAGTCTCTGCCGTCGGTGAGAATCACACCTCCCTGTTGTCTGTGCTTTGCGATTCACGTAGCACCCTTAGGATCGGGGATTGGGGCATCTATGCGCCGGAAATCGCTCGCCGGAGGCTCTCCGCCGCGCGGCTCTGGTGAGCGCCGCCGCTGCCGGCGTGAGCGGGGTTGGGGAAAGTAGAGTCGACCGTTGATCCCTGGATGAACGGCCGGGATTAGGGCTGGCGTACCCCTTCGCTAGATTGCATCTGTGCCGTTGGATCATATCGGGCGGTCCAGCAGGGTTGGCGCGCGTGTTTGGATCTCGACCCCAGATCGTTGATCCGACGGTGAATATAGCGTACCGGTTCGTGATAGGTGTGGATCTAATCTGGGCGGTCGATCTGTGATCGGACGGCTCAAATCCACTGTTACCCCTTCGGCCAGTCGATTTAACAAATGAGTCCTCGGGCTTTAAGGGAATTAACCCGCCATCCACCTCCACTGTTTCCTGAGTCTTAGGAGTTTTGCCCCGTAGCCCCTGTGTTTTCTGGAAATTGAGGCCCAGTCCAGAGGGTATTAAAAACAGAGAAATTAATATTAAAATTCATTTTTAATACAAAAACAAATCTAGAAACTTGTAAAATGCATAGAAAATTCATTTTAACTCCAAATTGAGTCATTCCAATTTCTAAAATTTTGTAAAATTATTCTCTATCATTTAGAATCACTGTTTTGACATGAACTCTGTTAGAAAATTAGTTTATCATTTAATCCTATTATAATCACCTTAAATCTTAGGAAATTCATAACTTAAATTCTATAACTCCAAATTTAGTGATTCCAGTTCCTATGATTTCATTTTAGTGTGTAGATTTTTACTGTATATTTCATTCATCTGTTTGGTGTGATGTTGATTTTGGCTATACTATGTATGCAATGTGTTGATGCGAGTAGACGAGCAAGCCACTGTGGAAACTGAGGTTCAGCAAGTAGAGATAGCTGAGCAGGAGCTCATTACAGGCAAGTTGTGCCCTTGATCACTTACTTTTCCCAGCCATGTTCTTATTAATTTTAATGATCTGCATAGGTTAATTTTGATGGGAACCTTTATGTACCCCAGTTTTGATTACCTCTATACCTTGTTCACCCCTGGAATATTTTTGGGTAGTACTTGCTATTGCTTTATGTGGATTGGGTATGGAGATTCATTATTCATGATTATTCTGTTATTATCTTGTTATTATTGTTACTGTTCATGTTAAGATCATTAAATTAATGGGAACATGGAGCGACCACCCGGGAAAACAGTGCTACCACAAGGGTAGTATGGGATGCCCTTGGCTGATTAACTAGGAAAGCTAGTGGAAGACTACCTTACCCGAAAGGGGCAAGGGCAGTAGGGGAGAGGTCAGTGCGGGGAGGTCCCTAGTTGATTTTGCTGCGATGGCTATCAGCTAGGAACCCTTTACTGGATCTTCCCATAAACTGTAGCGGGTTTTCGGAAGCTAGTGGAACTTTGTAAAGGCCTCGTAGTGGATCCCTAGCCATTCACCTCGGTAGTGTCTAAGGGCCTTGCAAACCCAGGCGACATGGGATACACGACTTGTGGGTAAAGATGCGCAACCTCTGCAGAGTGTAAAACTAGTATACTAGCCGTGCTCACGGTCAAGAGCGGCTCGGACCCTCACATGATTAACTATGGAACTTAAATTTAATTTGACATTTGCATCGCATTTGGGATTATTTTATTATTACTGTTCTTTATTATTATTAAGGTTTGGTATTTACTTGCACTTAGTAATTGCTAATAAAATTTTGACCAACTCATAAAAGCAATGCTCAGCCTTAGCCTTTATTCCATTGATCAGCCTTACACTACATGAACTCCCACCTTTGGTGAGTTCATGCCACATTATTCCCCACGACTTGTTGAGCTATGATCGTATGTGAGCTCACTCTTGCTGTCTCACGCCCCCCCCACAGGAGAAGAACAGGTTGTTGAAGAGGAGCTACCTAACACCGAGGAGTTCGATCTGATCTAGGTGGCGTTTCTCAGTCGGCATTGGCGCCATCGATCCTTAGTTCGTTTTATCTTTATTATTATATTTTGTAATAAGACTTCCGCTATGTAATAAATACTCTGATGTTTTATGACATTTATCTCTATACACTCTGTTATTGTATATGTTGTCTTCTTGGCGCATGTATGAGATGCACCCGGCTTTGTTCTTTAAAACCGGGTGTTACACAAGGGTTCCAACGGTCAAGTCGCTCCAAACCCAACGGGCGTGCTAACGTGGCGCGCACCGGACAATGAATAGTACTGTCGGGGACCATAATTAGGGGTACCCTCAAGACTCCTAAATCTCAGCTGGTAACCCCATCAGCATAAAGCTGCAAAGGCCTGATGGGTGCGATTAAGTCCAGGATCGGTCCATTCGAGGGACGCGATCACGCCTCGCCCGAGCCCAGCCTCGGGCAAGGGCAGCCGACCTCGGAGGATTCACGTCTCGCCCGAGGACCCCCTCCAGCAACGGACACACCTTCGGCTCGCCCGAGGCCCAGTCTTCACCAAGAAGCAACCTTGGCCAAGTCACCATGCCAACCGACTGAATCACAGGGGCATTTAATGCAAAGGTGGCCTGACACCTTTATCCTGACGCACGCCCTCCAGTCGACAGAGCCGAAGTGACTGTAGTCACTTCGCCACTCCACTGACCGGACTGACAAGGGGATAGCGCCGCCTGCGCCGCACCGACTGCTGTGCCACTCGACAGAGTGAGGCTGTCAGCAACCCAGTTCGGCCTCAGGCGCCATAGGAAACTCCGCTTCGCCCGACCCCAGGGTTCGGACTCGGGCTCAGCCCCGGAAGAGGACGAACTCCGCTTCGCCTGACCCTAGGGCTCAGACTCGGGCTCAGCCCCGGAAGACGACGAACTCCGCTTCGCCCGACCCCAGGGCTCGGACTCGGGCTCAGCCCCGGAAGACGACGAACTCCGCTTCGCCCGACCCCAGGGCTCGGACTCGGGCTCAGCCCCGGAAGACGACGAACTCTGCTTCGCCCGACCCTAGGGCTCGGACTCGGGCTCAGCCCCGGAAGACGACGAACTCCGCTTCGCCCGACCCCAGGGCTTGGACTCAGGCTCAGCCCCGGAAGACGACGAACTCTGCTTCGCCCGACCCCAGGGCTCGGACTCGGGCTCAGCCCCGGAAGACGATGAACTCCGCTTCGCCAGACCCCAGGGCTCGGACTCAGCCCTGGCCTCAGCCGACGGTCTCTGCTTCACCTGACCCCGAGGCTCGGACTCGACCTCGGCCTTGGAAGACAGACTCGACCTCGACCTCGGAGGAGCCTCCACCTCGCCCAACTCAGGGCTCGGACCAGCCACGTCACAGGAGGCGCCATCATTACCCTACCCCAAGCTGACTCAGGCTACGGGGGACAAGACCGGCGTCCCATCCGGCTCGTTCCGCTAAACAAGTCATGATGGCGCCCCGCATGCTCTATGACGACGGCGGCTCTCAGCCCCCTTACGAAAGCAAGAGGACGTCAGCAAGGACTCGACAGCCCCGACAGCTGTCCTTCCGCCAGTCTCCAGCGCTCCTCCGACGGCCACGACACCACACGAACTGGGTGCCAAAACCTCTCCGGCTGCCACGATGGCATGTACTTAGGGCGCTAGCTCTCCTCCGCTAGACACGTTAGCACACTGCTACACCCCCCATTGTACACCTGGATCCTCTCCTTACGCCTATAAAAGGGAGGTCCAGGGCCCTCTTACAGAGGGTTGGCCGCGCGGGAAAGGACGGGACGGCGCTCGCGCAAGGCCGCTCGCTCCCTCCCGCGTGGACGCTTGTAACCCCCTATTGCAAGCGCACCCGACCAAGGCGCGGGGCTAACACGAAGGCCGCGGGTTCCACCTCCCACGCCTGTCTCCCTCCGGCTGCTTTTCCCCTCTTCGCGTTCCGCCTCGCGCCGACCCATCTGGGTTGGGGCACGCCGCGACAATTTACTCATCGGTCCAGGGACCCCCCCCGGGGTCGAAACACCGACAGTTGGCGCGCCAGGTAGGGGCCTGCTGCGTGTTGACGAACAGCTTCCCGTCAAGCTCCAGATGGGCAGTCTCCAGCAATCTCTCCAGCCCGGGACGGTGCTCCGTTTCGGGAGTCTTGAGTTCATGTCCCTCGACGGCAGCTATGACATGATACTCCTTCCCCCGCCGCGCGACAGCGACAATGGCGGTCGACAACCCGCCCGCCGACGGGGAAATCGACGACGCCTTCCCCACGTGGTGGAAGGACGACATCCGGGCTTGTCCCGTCCCCTCCCCCGCCGACGGAGGAGGAGGCGGGGCAACCAAGGCCAAGCAGGAGGCGACACCTCGTCGGCTGTCGAGCGAGTCGACGGCGACGACGCCCCAACAGGGTGCGTGTCGGGCATCGACCTCGCGTCTGGGACGAAGACGAGCGCCGTCTCCCTGCAACACACCAACCTCAAGCAAATGAACGACGCCAGCACGCTCGCGAAGGACTTGCTGGGCGTCACCCTCGTACCTGAGACGACGGTGCAGTCAGTCCCTGACGTGACTTCATCACCGCCCGTCGACCAAGAGGTACCGACCGATTCCCATCTTGCGCCTTTTGGATTCAGCCTCGACCCACCAAGTGACTCCGCTTCGGTGGACATTCTCATAGAGGCGAGTCCAAACCCTCTGGGGTATCGTGTGCGGTCACCCTGGGACCGGCTGACGGCCGTCTTGACCTACGGGCCCTCGGGGTCCGAGGAAGATGGCGAGCCCGACTTCTGTTGGGATTTCTCCGGACTTGGTAACCCCAATGCCATGCAGGACTTCATGACCGCATGCGACTACTGCCTTTCTGACTGTTCCGACGGTAGCCGCAGCCTCGGTGACGAGGACTGCGGCCCAAGTCGCGAATGTTTCCACGTCGATCTAGGGGTCCCGGTGAAGGCAACCATCTTGGTATACCGGAGAACGGTGATCCCCCTAGGCCTGTGCCTCGCGTTGACATCCTTCGGGAGCTAGCTGTGGTCCCCGTCCCGACAGGGGGTCATGACCCACAGCTCGAGCAAATTCGCGAGATGCAGGCCAGGCTCGACGAGGGAGCAGGAACACTTGAGCCGATCCGTCGGGACATCGGGCAGGAATGGGCGGGCCAACCTCCGGCCGGAGAAGCGCGTCATCTCCCCCAGGGCATCCAGCACCGCATCGCCGACGACGTCAGGGTAAGGCCACCACCGGTTTCCAGTGGAGTCGACCAAAACCTGGCCGCAGCGGCAATACTTCTCCGCGCGTTGCCGGAGCCATCAACCACCGAGGGGCGGCGTATCCAGGGAGAGCTCAAGAACCTCCTGGAGGATGCCGCGGTCCGACGGGCCGAGAGCTCCGCCTCCCGAAGGCAGGGGTACCCCTCGGAACCTCGCGCCGTGACTTCCCGATTCATGCGGGAAGCCTCGGTCCACACCGGGCGCACGCGCAACACAGCGCCTGCGGCCCCGGGTCACCTCGGCAACGAGCACCATCACCGCAGCCGTCGGGCCCACCTCGACGAGATGGTGCGCCGAGGCTACCACCCTAGGCGTGGGGGACGCTACGACAGCGGGGAGGATCGGAGTCCTTCGCCCGAACCACCCGGTCCACAGGCTTTCAGCCGCGCCATACGACGGGCGCCGTTCCCGACCCGGTTTCGAACCCCGACTACTATCACAAAGTACTCGGGGGAGACGAGACCGGAACTGTGGCTCGCGGACTATCGGCTGGCCTGCCAACTGGGTGGAACGGACGATGATAATCTCATCATCTGCAACCTCCCCCTGTTCCTCTCCGACACCGCTCGAGCCTGGCTGGAGCACCTGCCTCCGGGGCAGATCTCCAACTGGGACGACCTGGTCCAAGCCTTCGCCGGCAATTTCCAAGGCACGTACGTGCGCCCGGGAAACTCCTGGGATCTCCGAAGCTACCGCCAGCAGCCCGGGGAGTCTCTCCGGGACTACATCCGGCGATTCTCAAAGCAGCGCACCGAGCTGCCCAACGTCACCGATTCGGATGTCATCGGCGCGTTCCTCGCCGGCACCACTTGCCGCGACCTGGTGAGCAAGCTGGGTCGCAAGACCCCCACCAGGGCGAGCGAGCTGATGGACATCGCCACCAAGTTCGCCTCTGGCCAGGAGGCAGTTGAGGCCATCTTCCGAAAGGACAAGCAGCCCCAGGGCCGCCCACCGGAAGATGTTCCCGAGGCGTCAACTCAGCGCGGCACCAAGAAGAAAGGCAAGAAGAAGTCGCAAGCGAAACGCGACGCCACCGACGAGGACCTTGTCGCCGCCGCCGAGTACAAGAACCCTCGGAAACCTCCTGGAGGTGCCAACCTCTTCGACAAGATGCTCAAGGAGCCGTGCCCCTATCATCAGGGGCCCGTCAAGCACACCCTTGAGGAGTGTGCCATGCTTCGACGCCACTTCCACAAGGCCGGGCCACCCGCGGAGGGTGGCAAGGCTCTCGACGACGCTAAGAAGGAAGATCACAAGGCAGGAGAGTTCCCCGAGGTCCGCGACTGCTTCATGATCTACGGTGGGCAAGTGGCAAACGCCTCGGCTCGGCACCGCAAGCAAGAGCGTCGGGAGGTCTACTCGGTAAAGGTGGCGGCGCCAGTCTACCTAGACTGGTCCGACAAGCCCATCACCTTCGACCAGGTCAACCATCCCGACCATGTGCCGAGCCCGGGGAAATACCCGCTCGTTGTCGACCCCATCATCGGCAACGTCAGGCTCACCAAGGTCCTCATGGACGGAGGCAGCAGCCTCAACATCATCTACGCCGAGACCCTCGGGCTCCTGCGGATCGATCTGTCCTCGGTCCGGGCGGGCGCTGCGCCTTTCCACGGGATCATCCCCGGGAAGCGCGTCCAACCCCTCGGATAACTCGATCTACCCGTCTGCTTTGGGACACCCTCCAACTTTCGAAGGGAGACCCTCACGTTCGAAGTGGTCGGGTTTCGAGGAACCTACCACGCAGTGCTGGGGAGGCCATGCTACGCCAAGTTCATGGCCGTCCCCAACTACACCTACCTCAAGCTCAAGATGCCGGGCCCCAACGGGGTCATCACCGTCGGGCCCACGTACCGACACGCGTACGAATGCGACGTGGAGTGCGTGGAGTATGTCGAGGCCCTCGCCGAATCCGAGGCCCTCATCGCCGACCTGGAGAACCTCTCTAGGGAGGCGCCAGACGTGAAGCGCCACGCCGACAACTTCGAGCCAGCGGAGACGGTTAAGTCCGTCCCTCTCGACCCCTGCAACGACGCCTCCAAGCAGATCCGGATCGGCTCCGAGCTCGACCCCAAATAGGAAGCAGTGCTCGTCGACTTTCTCCATGCAAACACCGACGTTTTCGCGTGGAGTCCCTCGGACATGCCCGGCATACCGAGGGAAGTCGCCGAGCACTCGCTGGATATCCGAGCTGGAGCCCGACCCGTGAAGCAGCCTCTGCGCCGATTCGACGAAGAAAAGCGTAGAGCCATAGGCGAGGAGATCCACAAGCTAATGGTGGCAGGGTTCATCAAAGAGGTATTCCATCCCGAAAGGCTTGCCAATCCTGTGCTTGTGAGAAAGAAAGGGGGGAAATGGCGGATGTGTGTAGACTACACTGGTCTAAACAAAGCATGTCCGAAAGTTCCCTACCCTCTGCCTCGCATCGATCAAATCGTGGATTCCACTGCTGGGTGCGAAACGCTGTCTTTTCTCGATGCCTACTCAGGGTATCACCAGATCAGGATGAAAGAGTCCGACCAGCTCGCGACTTCTTTCATCACACCCTTCGGCATGTACTGCTATGTTACCATGCCGTTTGGTTTGAGGAATGCGGGTGCAACGTACCAGTGGTGCATGAACCATGTGTTCGGCGAACACATTGGCCGAACGGTCGAGGCCTACGTCGATGACATCGTAGTCAAGACGAGGAAAGCCTCCGACCTCCTTTCTGACCTTGAAGCGACATTCCGATGCCTCAAGGCGAAGGGTGTAAAACTCAATCCCGAGAAGTGTGTCTTTGGAGTCCCCCGAGGCATGCTCTTGGGGTTCATCGTCTCCGAGCGGGGCATCGAGGCCAACCCGGAGAAGATCGCGGCCATCACTAGCATGGGCCCATCAAGGACTTAAAAGGTGTACAGAGGGTCATGGGATGCCTCGCGGCTCTGAGCCGTTTCATCTCGCACCTCGGTGAAAGAGGCCTGCCTCTGTACCGCCTCTTAAGGAAGGTCGAGTGCTTCGCTTGGACCCCTGAGGCCGAGGAAGCCCTCGGGAACCTGAAGGCGCTCCTCACGAATGCACCCATCTTGGTGCCCCCTGCTGCCGGAGAAGCCCTCTTGATCTACGTCGCCGCTACCACTCAGGTGGTTAGCAACGTGATTGTGGTTGAGAGACGAGAAGAGGGGCATGCATTGCCCGTCCAGAGGCCAGTCTACTTCATCAGTGAGGTACTGTCCGAGACCAAGATTCGTACCCACAAATTCAGAAGCTACTGTACGCGGTGATCCTGACGCGGCGGAAGTTGCGACACTACTTCGAGTCTCATCCGGTAACTATGGTGTCATCCTTCCCCCTGGGGGAGATCATCCAGTCCCGAGAGGCCTCGGGTAGAATTGCAAAGTGGGCGGTGGAGATCATGGGCGAAACGATCTCGTTCGCCCCCCGGAAAGCCATCAAGTCCTAGGTCTTGGCGGACTTTGTGGCCAAATGAGTCGACACCCAGCTCCCAACAACTCCAATCCAACCGGAACTCTGGACCATGTTTTTCGACGGGTCGCTGATGAAGACGGGGGCAGGCGTGGGCCTGCTCTTCATCTCGCCCCTCGGGAAGCACCTACGCTACGTGCTACGCCTCCACTTCCCGGCGTCCAACAACGTGGCTGAGTACGAGGCTCTGGTAAACGGGTTGCGAATCGCCATCAAGCTAGGGGTCCGACGCCTCGATGTTCGTGGTGACTCGTAGCTCGTCATCGACCAAGTAATGAAGAACTCCCACTGCCGCGACCCGAAGATGGAAGCCTACTGCGATGAGGTTCGGCGCCTGGAAGACAAGTTCTACGGGCTCGAGCTCAACCACATCGCCCGACGCTACAACGAGACTGCGGACGAGTTGGCTAAGATAGCCTTGGGGCGAACAACAGTTCCCCCGGACGTATTCTCCCGAGACCTGCATCAACCATCCGTCAAGACCAACGACACGCCCAAGCCCGAGAAGGCCTCGGCTCAGCCCGAGGCACCCTCGGCTTAGCCCGAGGTACCCTCGGCCCCCGAGGGTGAGGCACTGCGCGTCGAGGAGGAGCGGAGCGAGGTCACGCCTAATCGAAACTGGTAGACCCCGTACCTGCAATATCTCCACCGAGGAGAGCTACGCCCCGAACGAGCCGAAGCTCGACGGTTGGCGCGGCGCGCCAAGTCGTTCTTCTTGCTGGGAGATGAGAAGGAGCTCTACCACCGCAGCCCCTCGGGCATCCTCCAGCGATGCATTTCCATCACCGAAGGCCAGGAGCTCTTATAAGAGATACACTCGGGGGCTTGCGGCCATCACGCAGCACCTCGAGCCCTTGTTGGAAACGCCTTCCGACAAGGTTTCTACTGGCCGACGGCAGTGGCCGACGCCACTAGAATTGTCCGCACCTGCGAAGGGTGTCAGTTCTACGCGAGGCAGACCCACCTGCCCGCTCAGGCCCTGCAGACCATACCCATCACATGGCCGTTCGCTGTGTGGGGTCTGGACCTCGTCGGTGTGACAGAACCTCCCAAGTAATTAGGCCCACCTACAGTTGTCCTTGTCCAACGGACCTCAGACAACCCTATAGGTGCCCCTGAACTACTTGACAAGCTCGGTATCTTTCCTTACCTTTCCAGGAACGTCTCACCCGTCTTGCAGACATTACAGAACATCGGAGATAAGGAAATGCGGAAGCGATTACATAACTTACATTTATTAAAAAGCAAGATCATGTTGTTTATTACAGACCAGGAATATAAACGAGTGCAGAGTAATATTATTACACATACCAAGGGAGGTAAAAACTCCTCCCGACAGCTATCACACAAAAAGTCTTAGTGGAGGATCCTTTCCTCCCGCACTTCATTCTTGTTTATCTTCATTAGGAACCACCCTGGTACAGAAACAACAGAAATCTGCTGCTTCCTCACCTAAAAACAACAAGGGGATAAACCCTGAGTATGGAATTACTCAGCAAGTCTTACCCGACTAAGGAAAAGACTCTCAAGGGTATGCTGGGTAAATAGGAATCAAGGAGAGGCTTTAGCAAAAATCAACTTTAGATACCTTTGCAGAAACAGCTTACTAAAATAAGTCCTTACTTTCAATCTTTTAATGCCATCTTAAGTATTAATAGACTCTGTTTGCCTCTAGTCTAGTTCATCATTTCATCAGTACAACATCATTTTTATCCATACTGTTCACATCCTGACTCTAGGTTGCAGGGAAGTGACCAAGTCTTCATAACCGCGAAGGTACGGCGATCTGAATCGATTATACTCAGCTGAGGATCTCCAATCACACGACATATGTAGCACTTAACCCTTGCATATGTCAACCCGCCACCGAGTTTCTTAAGACCAGATCAGGTTCACGCAAACCGAGAGCACAGATACACCACCGTCCAGCCTCTTGCCACGGTGGGTACACGCTACTCCCGCCACCGCTCCACGCCCATTTCGTGTTATCTTATTCTGGCCTTAGTCTGCCCGGGGCAAGGCTTACCCATGACGAGGCATGTGACCAGTTAAAGGGTCCTCGATCAGCACGCCTACATACACGTTCAATCCTTAATCAACCTGGGTAGAACATCACCTGTTCCTAACCCAAGTCTCGGTTTAAGTACTTCCATCCTTAGGATTGTTTCTGTTCCTTAGGATGAGAAGAGCATCATAGGGAACTTTGCAGTAAGGTCCCACCATTGCTCCAAATGAAAGTATTCTTGCAGGTAGAAGTCATCTTTCCTCAGGATAAACCCTGAGCTAGGCAGTATAGCGAAAGACAACCTCTATCCACAAGACCTAAGCAGGCTAAGAATTTTTATAAAACAATTTTGATACTTCACCAGAAGTATCCATAAAGGTGTGGATATCAAGGAAAGCAATGCATCAAAAGGTTTCAAGCAATTCCTATGAACTTAATGCACATTTCACTTGACTTAAGATGTGCGAAAAGTATTTAAAAGTACAAGGAAAAGGGTTGCATGCACCGGGGCTTGCCTTTGTTAACAGGTGAGTCCGGCTCGGATCCGCAAATATCAAAGTAAAAGCAGTTGCCTGCTTGAGAATCCGAGGGTGGTGGTGTCCTTTCTTCGGTGATTTCCTCTTCTTCTTCGTGTTCTAACATAACCATATATATGTATAAGAATGGATGCCATGGGATGCTCATGAGGGTGCAAAGATAATATAAACTTATTATCTAGGTCTTGAATACAACTTTCCTTCACGGTACTCCGAGATCTTAGGGTTTCCGGAGTCAGTAAAGGAGTTCATAGGGCAAGGGGGGTGTTTTGGGGTTTGGTGATCAAACAAGGTCCAATTCAACCCAAACTCTACCCAAGGCTTCTAAATATTGTTTTAAGTGCCCATAAAAAGTTTGGGCATTTTTGGACTTATCAGTTATTTTCTAAAAATCCATAACTAACACTTTTAATTACTTTAAATGCCTTAAAATTCCTTATTTAACCTAAAAATCACAAAACTATTTTTATTAAATTCTAGGGGAAATAACAAGCCTAGGAAAATTGGTTTCACAATTTTATCATTTTTCTATATTTTTTTATAATTGTTTTGGCTCTGGAAATAAAAGAAAAAGGAAACCAGCGAATAGTACTGGGCTGATTTCAGCCCAGCAGCCCATTCTAACGAGGAAAACGCGCGCTTGCGCCCGCGCGCTCCGGCGATTTTGCGAACAGACCCCTGCAGTATTGAATAACCCGAAGAACTCCAAACCCTATTTAAACTAGTCGCTGACACTTCACAGAAATGCCCTTGACTTTCTATTTCTTCTCCAACCCAGTCCTCGACCGCGGCGCGCTCATCGTTCACACCTGCCGAGGCACATACCGGCCATGACCGGTGATGATTGCTCAAGCCGATTACTGGGGAGGCTTTACCGACCCAAGACGGCCTCGGAACACCCACCAAATTAACCCGAGCACCCCGAGAACAGCCGGTCCACGTGCACGGTGGAAACCGAGCACGGGAGTACATGTTCTCGCTAACTCACAGTCGATCAGAGCAATTGGACGCCACCGTGAGCTTCGCGAGTATGCAGGAACACTAGAACGACGCAAGAATTGGACAATACCTTACCAGAGTACGCTGGCCACGGGCGGGCTGTTTTGGTTGGCGCGGCGGACCGAATTGGGGAAAAGTGGCAATTCAACATCTCTGGATGAAATTAGGGGTGGGGATTGAGGCTATAGGATCGTAAGGGACTGGGCTTTCACCGAGCGCAATCAATTTAAGCGAAGGTGGAGAGGGCAGTGTGAATTTCTGGTTGTACCCAAGCTCACTTGAAGAACAGCGAACACTTCGCCGTGACCCCCTGCTCAATTTATAGGCACGGCGGCCCAATAGATGCCCTCCGGTCACGGATAGTAACGCACGCGCATGCTTACCACGTCGGAAAGGAGTACAGTGAGGGAGATGGAGGCATGGACGACACCGCGGCAAAATTCAGTGTTCACGGTGGCCGCCGGTGAAATCTCCGGCTGGACTCCGGGGACGGTGCCACGTATGCGCCGTTTAACTTCAGCTCTATCCACTTTCTAACGCGCCTGAACCCGGACGGCAGCGGTGCGAATTTTGGCGCAAAGAGATCGCCGGCGGTGAGCAAGCCGTGCTGGCGTTCTCATCCACCAGAGACACTGTACCATGGGAAATACCTCATCAGAGCACCTGACAGAGCTTCTTGGAGCTCAATTTACTCCCGATTTTGTGTGAAACTTATGCCAACTTTCTGCAGCAAAGTTATAGAGCTATATTCCAGTGATAACTTTGCTACAATGTGCTCCCACAAAAAGTCACTGGATCCCACCCAAAATCGAGCTCAAAGTTCATCCCATCACCCTGTTAATCTGAAATTCAGACTTCAGGCAGTCTGACAGTCCATCTTTGATTGGGTTTTTCTCCAAATTTCTCATAAGATCATGGCTTGAACCCTTAAACAAAGTTGTTCTCCTATGTTTGGTCTTCAACTTTGATGTGGTCACCTAACATGAATTCTCACTATTTTGAAAGCTACACAGCCCCAAAGTTGGGCCTATAACCCTGTTTTCAGACTTAGCATAGGAATCAAAATTGAGGTCCTTTTTGCAAATGAGTCCAAAACTTAGGGTTTAGCTTTCAAGTCCACATATTTGTGAACCAAATGACTTAAAATACTTACTTGTCTTGGTTTTTGCACTTTAGCCCAAAAGTGGACTAATTTTGCACTTAGGTCCCTAGGGTTTGGTTTTAGGGTTTTCCAGGGTTCCAATTAGGGTTTCTGGGATTCCAGGGGTATAAATGTGATTCAACTTTGTGTTTGAGGATATTTTATGAATCTTTCCCTAAAGTCTTTAGGTTTTCTCATCTTGGGTTAAGTTTTACCCCTTTAACCTCTATTTAGGGTTAGGTCTCTTAACCAGGGTTCTATTTGCAAAATACTAAAACAATTCAACTTGTTTGAAATTTTTGCCTAGTGAATGCACTCTAGGTGTATCAAACATATACAATGCCAATGCTTATGATGCCATGCTCATGTTTTAGTTACAGTAACACCAGGGGTGTTACAGTCGGCCCCTTGCAGAAGGCACCCGGGGGCTACACGCACCTATTGGTCGCCATCGACAAATTCTCCAAGTGGATCGAGGTCCGACCCCTAAACAGCATTAGGTCCGAACAGGCAGTGGTGCTCTTCACCAACATCATCCATCGTTTTGGGGTCCCGAACTCCATCATCACCGACAACGGCACCCAGTTCACCGGCAGAAAGTTCCTGGACTTCTCCGAGGATCACCACATCCAGGTGGACTGGGCCGCCGTGGCTCACCCCATGACGAATGGGCAAGTAGAGCGTGCCAACGGCATGATCCTGCAAGGGCTCAAGCTGCGGATCTACAACGACCTCAACAAGTTCGACAAGCGATGGATGAAGGAGCTCCCCTCGGTGGTCTGGAGTCTGAGGACAACGCCGAGCAGGGCCACGGGCTTCACACCATTCTTTCTAGTCTATGGGGTCGAGGCCATCTTGCCCACAGACTTAGAATACGGTTCCCCGAGGACGAGGGCCTACGCCGACCAAAGCAATCGAGCTAATCGAGAAGACTCACTGGACCAGCTGGAGGAGGCTCGGGACATGGCCTTACTACACTCGGCGCGGTACCAGCAGTCCCTGCGACGCTACCACGCCCGAGGGGTTCGGTCCCAAGACCTCCAGGTGGGCGACCTGGTGCTTCGGCTGCGACAAGACGCCCGAGGGCGGCACAAGCTCACGCCTCCCTGGGAAGGGCCGTTCGTCGTCGCCAAGGTTCTAAAGCCCGGAACTTACAAGCTGGCCAACAGTCAAGGCGAGGTCTACAGCAACACTTGGAACATCCAACAGGTACGTCGCTTCTACCCTTAAGATGCTTCCAAGTTATTCGTACACCTCATTCGCACATAAAGTCTGGTCGTCAAGGAAGGGTCAGCCTTGCCTCGGCAAAGCCCGACCCTCCCTCGGGGGCTAGAAGGGGGGAACCCCCTCTGCATCAAAATTTTCCTCGAAAAAAAAGTCTTCCATCAAAAAAGGCTTCTGCGTTCCCCGGCTACATCAGTAGCAGGACCCCAAGAAGTGAATGAGGGCGCATGTAAGTGGCGAGGCCGACCGAGCCGAGGGACTCCTACACCTCTGGGATGCGGATACCTCGCTCGTCACCTACCATGAAAAATGACTCCTACTTGGGCAAGCCACCCCGCTACTGATGAACGGGGCCGGATACGCGAAATGGAAGGAAAGGGAGCACAACTTTATACTACGATAATAAAGTGTTCGGGCCTCAGCGGCCGCAAAAGACACATGTGTATTCAAGGGAAACTACTCTGGCGGAGTCAAACGTCGCCCGGAGAAGGGGCGCGCCCTTGGCTTCATCCCCACCCTCAGCAAAGTTTGCCCCGGCCTCGGACGACGGCGCAGGCGGGAGGATCTCTGCCTCGAAAGTAGTTGCCAGCACCACGCTCGGGCCCGCGGCAGCCGCATCGAGCCTCTGGACTTCAGCCAGGGCGGCTTCATCTTCGTCAGGGAGGCAATACCCCTCGCTGACCCGCTCCAGATCCACGACGTAGTGGGAAGCAAGCACGGCGAAGGCCCGCCTGACGCCGTGATGTAGTGCCTCATGGAGTCTGCCGCGCACATGGTCACCCAAGGCCTGCAGGCGACTTTGAGGGGAGCTTCCCGAGGGGACATCACCGAAGCCAAAGACCCAGCAGAAAGCCGAGATGGCCTCGGACATGGCCGCGTGGTCGGCCTCCCTCTGCTCGGCCGCCCGAGCAAGTGCCCTGGTGGACTCATCAAGGGCAGACTCGAGCTCTGCGAGCAGCCGAAGGACAAGACCTCAAACACAAGTGGAGGAACCAAGCTGAAACGAAAACTTGAAACAACTAGGGCATACCTCCAGCTCGGGCACGCTGCTCCGAAGATGCGGCTTGGGCTACGACAAGGTCTGCTGCGAGGGCTCCGGCCCGGCTTTCGGCCTCGGCGGCCCGGGCCTAAGATTGATCAAGCTCCGACTGCCACCGCTGCACCTCTACGCGTGCCGCTGCTGCCTCTGCTCCCAGATCCGCATAGAGCAGCCGAAGGTCCGCCACCTCGGTGCCCTGCTGGGAGAGGCGCGTGGTAGCCCTGGCAAGCGAGACCCTCAAGGATCGCAGCGAACCCCAGACATCGACCTCGTGGCGGATGAACGACGACTTGGCGGCACTCCGATCCGTCAGATCCTGAGGGAAGGAAGCAGGGCATCAAAAAGTACGCCTTGATCACGAAAAAAGGTATGCCTGAAATTATTACCTGGAGGATCTTGGGGACGTCCCTGCAAAAGACCTCCAAGGACGACCGAAGCGACCCCACCGTCGCCTCGGCACACTCGCGGAGCTCGTCCCAAGACTGCTCCTCCCGCTCATCGTCAAGAACGAAGAAGGGATCCGAGGCCTCACGGGTCCGGAACTGGAGCAACTGGTGCCGCCCCTCGAAGCTCCGCCTCGTAGGGACGAGGTCGCCACTCGGCGGGATGGGTCGCAGTTCCACGCCCCCCTCCTCCGAGGTACCAAGTAGCGACGCCTCAGCCATCTCAGCGTCGGTGGCAACGGGTCACTCCACGGCCGGGACGGCAACGGCCTCGGCAGCAGCCGGCGCCGGCACCGGCGGCACGTCTGGAGGGCCCGAGGCCACGACCGCGCCAGCCGCTTCCCCCAGCGCGACGGCCGCCTTGGCCGAAGAGCCAGCCTCAAGAACTCGCACCACGGCAACTGGTGCTGCTTGAGCCCCCCGCTGCGGGGCGTCTTGCGAGAAGGTCAGCTGGCCGGCAAGGCCTGGCGCGGCACCGGCTGCGGAAGCCGACGCCGTCTTGAGGACCTTCCGGGGAGCCAGATCGGTCGGACCATGACTCCGCTTGCTAAGGAGGAAAATAAAGTCAGGGTCGAGACATACAAAGCAGGAGCCGGGACGAAGACCCCCCAAGGTACTTACCCACTCCAGGCCATGATCAACCATGCCTGTGGGGAGGTCTCTCGAACCTCGACCCCCGAAGGTACCGTCGAGGTCTGCCTCGCTGCCAACTTCGGTGCGACCCTCGCCTTGGACGCCCTAGGCGCCTGGGAGACGGACTGGCCAGGTGCCACCACGGCGACCTGGGGATCGCCCTCCTGCGCAGCCGGCACAGGCGACAGATTTCGGGGAACAGACGGCTCGGCCTGACCCCCTGGGTCACCTCAACTCTCCTAGCCGAGGGGTCGAGCACCCCCTCGGTCTGCCCCCGCTCTTCAGACCGGGACCTCGGCGTCCCGACCCCAGGGACCAGCGGCGCTAGTCCGCTCGGAGGCTGGCTTGACGACTTCTGGCCTAGCCTCAAACCCGGGCTGAGGCCAAGGCGGGCGGCCATATCGTCATCATCTTCATCGTTGTCGTCGTCGTCAGGCGTTTCCGGTGATGGCTCCCTCGGGAGTCCATCCCTCTCCTACCGAAGACGGAGCTTTTCCAAGGCATCTCGGGCCCGCGCTCGCTCGCGAGCCCGAGCCTTCTTCGCGTCCTTTTTCTCCTTCTCCTTCTCCGCGGCAACCCACCGCGCAGCTCGGTCCACCGCGTCCTCCGGGACCCGTGGCCGGGAAGGCTTGTGCCACCCTACCTCCTAGAGACAGATGAAAAGTCTCGGCCGTAAGGACCAGGGGCAATCCGACGCAAGGAGAAAGAAGGAGCGGACACTCACTAGGGACACACACCCGCGGTCAGGACGCATCAAGGGCTGAGAAAGGGCGCTGGCGTCCGGCTTTCCCAACGCGACGGCCACCCGCCCGTGGAGGACATCGACGGGAAGGGGATCCGAGGACATCCGCGAGCCCTCCAAGTCAGCCTCTGGCGTCATCTCCCAAAGCGACAACCGCCGCTCCGCCAAGGGAAGCACCCTCCAGCGATGAATGGCGGCAATCACTCCCGCAGCGGTGAGCCCTCCTTTCCGCAACACCTCCAGGGCCTTGAGAAGGGGCTCGAGATTCTTCTGTCTGTCGTGCGGGGTCCCGTAGCGCCAAGCATCGGCGGCGACGGTCACCACTCGCTGAGAAAACGATGGGAGCCTCCCATCATCATTTCGGAGATAGAACCACCGGCGCTGCCATCCCTTGTTCGAGGACGCGAGGATGGCGGGAATATACTGCGACGCCCGCGACTGCCTCAGCTGGAGGATGCAGCCGCCGACCCGCACTGCCGCGCGGACCCTTCTCTCCCCCGTCGACGAAGCAAAAAGCTCCACGGAGAAGAAATGAGTCCACAGGTCCCAGTGAGGGTCAATCCCCAAATATCCTTCGCAAACCGCTGCGAAGATGGCGGCTTGCGAGATGGAGTTGGGGCTAAGGTTGTGCAGCTCCACCCCGTAGTTGTGCAGAATCGCCCGCATAAAGCGACTTGCCGGCACTCCAAACCCCCGCTCATGGAAGGAGACGAAGCTCACGACATACACCGGCGGCGGGGACGGAGCGGCTCCACTCGGGGGGGGGGGGGATCCACTCCGGCTGCCTCTCATCGGAGAGAGGGCGAAGTAAAACCTCAGCAACAAGGGCCTCCAGGTCATCCGCCGTGACCGTGGAGAAAGGCCATGGGTCGCGCGGCGGAATGATGGTCACCCGGTCGGCCATCATCGAGCAGAGGAGGTGGCGGCGGAAAGGACTGGGTGGGCGGTTTCCCTTTCTCTGGCTAATCCCTCAGGTTGCGAAAACCTAAGGAGAAGGCAAGCAACAGAGCAAAGAACCGTCACCAGACCCTCTCCCGAATATATAAAGACCCAGGCGAGACCCATTCAACGCGTCGCCCGAACCCGCCGCGAGATTCAAGACTCAAAGCGAAACGCCCGTTCCTCGAACGGCCCGCACACGCGCAACGGCTACTCCGCGAACCACTCGTCCCGTCGCATTAACTCTGCGGCGGGACAGGCGGCACCTTTGGCAGGAGAAGCGAGCAATGCTTCACCTTCGCCATAATTACCGCGTCAAAAAAGGTACGCCACGTCATTTCGATTTCGTGTCCTTTTCCTTTTCCTCTTTCTCTCTCTTACAACGGGGACCGGGAAAGGGGGATATCCCGAAAGGGATCCTTCTCCGCGAAGGAAACGGGCCCCGAGCCCCCCTACTGATCAGAGGTTAGAAGGCTGGCCCCTCGGAAGGGTTCAATAGCCGCCTCAGAGCGCTCGGGCTCCGCTCCCACTACTGGTCAGAGGTTCGAGGGCCGGACCCTCGGAAGGGTTCAACGGCCGCCTCAGGCCACTCGGGCTCCGTGCCCACTACTGATCAGGGGTTCGTAGGCTGGCCCATGAAGAGTTCACAACCGCCTCAGACACAGAGCGAGGGATGACCCCGGGTACGTTCGATACATAACCAAGGCTCGGGCTACGCTCCCGAGGTACCCTATGACATTTCCGAGACCAGTGGGAATGATCTTGTAACGGAATCCCATCAGAGGGAGGCATCGAGCCCTCGGACCCTGTCAAAAGGGGACCGGGTCCGGCAGATCACCCGCAGGTACTTTTGGAGCGCGCCTCCGGGCCTCTAGCCGACCCCTAACAAATGGGGCACGGGCGTCCACTCAGATTACCCGTCAGCAGCTCACTGGAGACACCATGTTCGGCGCCCTCCAAGGGCAACATGGCGCTTTCCCCCCTCCTCCTTGTGGAAAGGCGACACAGGGGCGTATATAAAAAAGACGAGTCTGTCCTTGACCGTCCTCTCGCCCTGTGCGGAGGCTAGGGGGCTACTCTCGCAAACCCGGCTCCGGCCAATCCGTTGACAGCGTCAACATACCAGCCCGAGAACTTGGGACCCGACCGTGCACCCGGGCTACGGCCAGCTCGCATGAGGGAACAACCAGACCGGCCGAAGCGTTGCGAAATACATTAAGACCTCAAAGGAGTCAACCCACTCCTCCGAGGCCTCGGGGGCTACACCCGGCGGGTGCGCTCGCGCGCACCCGCCGGAACAAAACGCAACCGAGAAAGGCTGGTCCCCTTGCAAAAAAGTGCGACAAAAGCCTCTAAGCGAGTATTAACACTCCCTTCGAGGCTCGGGGGCTACTGTCGGGGACCATAATTAGGGGTACCCTCAAGACTCCTAAATCTCAGCTGGTAACCCCCATCAACACAAAGCTGCAAAGGCCTGATGGGTGCGATTAAGTCCAGGATCGGTCCATTCGAGGGACGCGATCACGCCTCGCCCGAGCCCAGCCTCGGGCAAGGGCAGCCGACCCCGGAGGATTCACGTCTCGCCCGAGGACCCCCTCCAGCAACGGACACACCTTCGGCTCGCCCGAGGCCCAGTCTTCACCAAGAAGCAACCTTGGCCAAGTCACCACGCCAACCGACCGAATCACAAGGGCATTTAATGCAAAGGTGGCCTGACACCTTTATCCTGATGCGTGCCCTCCAGCCGATAGAGCCGAAGTGACCGTAGTCACTTCGCCACTCCACTGACCGGCCTGACAAGGGGACAGCGCCGCCTGCGCTGCCCCGACTGCTGTGCCACTCGACAGAGTGAGGCTGTCAGCAACCCAGTCCGGCCTCAGGCGCCATAGGGAACTCCGCTTCGCCCGACCCAAGGGTTCGGACTCGGGCTTAGCCCCGGAAGACGACGAACTCCGCTTCGCCCGACCCCAGGGCTCGGACTCGGGCTCAGCCCTGGAAGACGACGAACTCCGCTTCGCCCGACCCCAGGGCTCGGACTCGGGCTTAGCCCCAGAAGACGACGAACTCCGCTTCGCCCGACCCTAGGGCTCGGACTCGGGCTCAGCCCCGGAAGACGACAAACTCCGCTTCGCTCGACCCCAGGGCTCGGACTCGGGCTCAGCCCCGGAAGACGACAAACTCCGCTTCGCCCGACCCTAGGGCTCGGACTCGGGCTCAGCCCCGGAAGACGATGAACTCCGCTTCGCCCGACCCCAGGGCTCGGACTCGGGCTCAGCCCCGGAAGACGACGAACTCCGCTTTGCCCGACCCCAGGGCTCGGACTCGGGCTCAGCCCCGGAAGATGACGAACTCCGCTTCGCCCGACCCCAGGGCTCGGACTCGGGCTCAGCCCCGGAAGACGACGAACTCCGCTTCGCCCAACCCCAGGGCTCGGACTCAGCCCTGGCCTCAGCCGATGGTCTCCGCTTCGCCCGACCCCGAGGCTCAGACTCGACCTCGGCCTTGGAAGACAGACTCGACCTCGACCTCGGAGGAGCCTCCACCTCGCCCAACTCAAGGCTCGGACCGGCCACGTCACAGGAGGCGCCATCATTACCCTACCCCAAGCTGACTCAGGCTACGGGGGACAAGACCGGCGTCCCATCCGGCTCGTTCCGCTAAACAAGTCATGATGGCGCCCCGCATGCTCTATGACGACGGTGGCTCTCAGCCCCCTTACGGAAGCAAGAGGATGTCAGCAAGGACTCGACAGCCCCGACAGCTGTCCTTCCGCCAGGCTCCAGCGCTCCTCCGACGGCCACGACACCACACGAACTGGGTGCCAAAACCTCTCCGACTGCCACGATGGCATGTACTTAGGGCGCTAGCTCTCCTCCGCTAGACACGTTAGCACACTGCTACACCCCCCATTGTACACCTGGATCCTCTCCTTACGCCTATAAAAGGGAGGTCCAGGGCCCTCTTACAGAGGGTTGGCCGCGCGGGGAAGGATGGGACGGCTCTCGCGCAAGGCCGCTCGCTCCCTCCCGCGTGGACGCTTGTAACCCCCTACTGCAAGCGCACCCGACCTGGGCGCGGGGCTAACACGAAGGCCACGGGTTCCACCTCCCACGCCTGTCTCCCTCCGGCTGCTTTTCCCCCCTTCGCGTTCTGCCTCGCGCCGACCCATCTGGGCTGGGGCACGCCACGACAATTTACTCGTCGGTCCAGGGACCCCCCCGGGGTCGAAACACCGACAAGTACCTATCCAGTGTGCCACCGGACTGTCCGGTGTGCCCATCGACAGCAAATCTAGCCAATGGCTAGGAAGTGGTTGGAGGCTATAAATACCCCCCCAACCACCTCATTCATTGGCATCCAAGTTTTCTGAACTCCATATTCATTGCTTAGAGCCAAACACTCCAAGACACATTCAAAGCATTCAATCCACTCCAAGCTTCCAAAATCAACTCTAGTGCTTAGAGGCTTGTGAGAGGATTATTCGTGTTCTTTTGTTGCTCTTGTTGCTTGGATTGCCTTTCTCCTTCCCCATTTTTATTCTCATAAGTGCTTTATAAAGCTAGCAAGAGACACCTAAGTGTGTGGTGATCCTTGCGGGGTCTTAGTGACCCAAGTGATTAAGGAGAAGGCTCATCCGGTCTAAGTGACCCTTTGAGAGAGGGAAAGGGTTGAAATAGACCCGGCCTTTGTGGCCTCCTCAACGGGGACTAGGTTCTTTGGAACCGAACCTCGGTAAAACAAATCACCGTGTCACTTATGTTGATTTCCATTTAATTTGTTTTTCCTCTTTCCTCTATCTAAAGTTTCCTTGCTAATATTGAGTTGAGTTTGCTCCCAAACGTCATCTGCATTAATTGAGCAACTCATAGCAAGAGAGACAATCTTCCGCACTCGAAAATTAAATTCTAATGCTAACCCCAGCCTTAGTGCAAGTTTAAAGTTTGTAAATTTCAGGTTTCGCCTATTCACCCCCTCTAGGCAACTTTCAATTAGTATCAGAGCCAGTGCTTCATTAAGAGTCTAACAAACTCAAAGTGATGTCTGGAGATCATGCCAAGAGGGAGATTGTCACCGGTGACAATGCCATGGGCTCCGGAAGGACTCTATCAAGGGAGTCCAGCGATAAATACAAGGAGGAATCCTCTTCCTCCATCAAGTCACTAAGTCAGGGTGACAAGAAGAAAAAGAAAATGAAGAAAGTGGTCTACTATGAGACCGACTCTTCATCACTGTTGGGGGCTTGTTCTCAAATGCTAAGAGTTAAGAACAAGGCAACACAGAAAATGTTAAATATCAAAGTCCTTCGTCCTCCATCACTTTATATCCTTTCGGGATATAAGGAACTTCGGACGAAGGTTACGAGGGACGTACCTTCGTAAACATAATAACGAGGGACGAAGTACTCATATAAGTCATGAGGTATAAAATAAACATCTAAATGTCAACATAGAATCATTTCCATTTTTACTAATATGAACGAATATAAATGATTTCAAATTACAAATGTACCTTCGGTCCTGAGGAAGGCGAGAGTACAAGTGTGATGCGAAGGCCAATGACAGGTTCGCGTGAACAGTACAGAGGTACTGTTCATCTATTTATAGGCACAGGTCGCAGCCTGTGACAAATTACAATTATGCCCCTTACAAAAGTTTACAACATTGACTCAGACCTCTATGGATAAAAAGGTCATTCTATCTCTATGTCGGTTTGTAACGCCGAAGCTCCATGAAAAGGAACCTTCGGCCATCTCTTGGAGACGACTTCAGCCGAAGCTGCTTCTTCGTGTAAGACCTTCGGCGCACCGAAGCACGATCCCAACAGTAGCCCCTTTCGCGGTGCTAGATCGTTTTTCGTAACGAGCTTGACCCGTGAAAAAAGCCTCTTCAGCTTCGGGAAGCCGAAGGTCCAAAAAACACCTTCCCTGAGCTCGTTGCGGAGAAACGATCCGGCTTCCGAGCGCGTGCCAGGCCCACCTTGCAGAGTTACTGTTTGATCTTTGCGGTCCACTGCACAGCGAGTACAAGTGACTGCCCGCCTGGTGTAAAAAATCCTGCCGCTTCGCCTTCTTACCTGCAGCACTATATAAACAGACGGGTAGGTGTGAAGTTACCACAGCATTCATTGCTATTCGCACTGTTGTGCTGCAAAAATTTTTAACCATAGCCGAAGCTTGATTCTCAGAATCGAACGAAGGTCCATCTCGACATCTGCTTCGTCAAAAAGAAGAGCTTCGGGAGAAAAGAAAAAAGAAAAAAGTATCTGACTTTCCCAAACTCAGAATCAAATGGCGAGAGTGCGATCTGCTGCCAAAGTTGTACGTGAGGGAGACCAAGCCGAAGGTTCGGACACTGTGCCCATTTCCGAAGCGATGCAGCGTTCCGGTCTAGTGACTGCGGAAGAAATGCCCAGTGCTGCAGTAAACCCAACAACTGCCGAAGGAGAAGAAGAAAACATTGAAGAGACTGATCCCGAAGATGACTACCGTATTGCCATGCCCAGCAAGCCCAGTCACCTGGATTTTGGGAAATCAACTGTTTCAAAGGCTGACCTTTCGAAGATGGTGAAAGCAGGTTTTTTTAATGAAGATCAGAAGAAGCTGCTTCGCTTCGGGGGGGAAGAAACCACCCCGAAGCCAGAGAAGGACGAGATTGTCATCTTCAAAAGCTTTTTAAAGGCTGGGCTAAGATTCCCTCTTCACCAGATTATTGCGGAGATACTGAAGAGGTTTGGTATCTACTTTCATCAATTGACTCCTAACGCCATCGTTAGGCTCAATGTTTATATCTGGGCCCTCCGAAGCCAAGCTGTGGAACCGTTTGCCGACAGCTTCTGCCGAGTTCACGAATTACATTACCAAACAAAGGCCAGAAAAGATGGGCTACATGATAATTTCGGTTGCTATAATTTTGCCTACCGGAAGACAACAAAGTGTCCTGTCATCAGCTACCGAAGCAAATGGCCAGCAGGCTGGAAATCTGAATGGTTTTATGTAAAAGTTGACGAAGACAAAGAAAAATTGGTACAAAGCCCTCTGGATTTGATCTTCGGAGAGACAAGGCCACGATGCCACATCGGCAGGCTAGAAGGTCCCACCTGGGCTGCTCTGGGTGAATTTGAAATTATTTCAGAACATATTGGCACTAGGGATCTAGTTCAGGAATTCTTGGCATTCAGAGTTTTCCCTACTCTAAAAGAGTGGGAAATGCCGAAGCTGGAGGGAGAGAAGAAGAAGGGGGAGCTTGTCCGGCTTCCTTATCACTACAAGTTTAAGAAGTACTTTAAAAAACCCTGCAAAGAGTGGTTAGACACAGTTGAGGTGATGTGCAATGAAATCCTGGGGAATTACTCCAAAAAAGAGGATCAACTAATGACAGCGGCCTTCGGTGCCCGACCGAAGCGAAGGCTGAACCGAGTGCTTGATGCCCTGGGCTTCGAGTACCCAGATTATGAGCAGTTGAACAAGGGTGCCGAGGGCCACAAAAGAAAAAGAGTAGCCGAAACTCTGATCAGGGATGAAGAAAGGCCAGCAAAGGAGAAGAAAATTCCCAAGAAAAGAAAAATATCTACTCCGAAGCGCAAATCACCCGAAGAAGAGGGGACCCCCACACCGCCTTCTACCAGCGACGTGGAGGAAATTTTAAAGGTAATGACTGAACCCATGCCCACGAAGCTAAGTCCATTAGGGCTCCAACTGACGAAGCTTTTTCAAAAGGTGGACGAGCCGGATCAAACGAAGATAAGCAAACCCAAGCGGCAAAGAATTATTGCGGTAACTGAAGTTATCGACAAGACGCCGCCTAGGGCGTCAATTCAGAAAACGGCAGCTGCTGAAGGTACAGCAATCGCCGAAGGCGCACCTTCGGAGGTCGCGGCTACCGAAGCCGCTACAGCCGAAGATACAAACTTAGAAACTACCATTGAGGACATTAACAAGATTTTGGAAGACATGGCTACAGAAGAAGCTGGTGCTACTACTGAAAAAACCATGGCCACAGTGCCTGAGAAAGGAAAAGAAATAGCCGAAGACACTTCGGACGACGAAGCCTACTCTTTCCAGGATTTAGTTGGGCAAAAACTGACGAAGGACAAAATAGAAGAACTCAAGGACTATGCCAAATCTTGCGGCTACAAGCCAGGAGCCCTTCTATTTGGAGGCATTGATGACGAAAAATTGGGCTGCATTCGAGACCAAACTGGAGCTAAGGTAATTGGTACTCTATCAAAGAGTATCGGTTTTCCGAAGCTAGAGACAGACATCAGCCGCTACCGACGACAACATATCGTCGGCAGCTTATTTTACTCCAACTTCAAGGTAAACAACCTTTTCTTTTGTTTTTATTGCTTGTTAATAATGAAAATGTTACCAACGTAAGTTGTTTCTGTGCAGAGCATGCTACTGAGCAAAGCTCTGAAGATGCAGCAAGATTTGGAGGACAAAAAACACGAAGCTATAATTGAAAACTTAGAAAGCAAGATAAAAGAACAATCTGCCATTATTGAAAAGAAAGACTTCGAGCTCCAATCGACCGAAGGCTTGCTGGCTGAGACTGAGGCTAAAGTATCAGAGTTGAATTCGAAGCTTATCAGTCAATCAAAACAATTCGATCAGGAGAAGCTAGAGCTTAATTCGAAGCTTGAAGCCGAAGTCCAGACCAGCTCAGAGTTGAAGAAATCGTTAACAAGCCTTCAAGACAAATGCTTGAAATTTGGCAATAATTGTATTGGACGATTAAAAAAGATATTTTACTCTGTTGGAGCCAGCAGCGGGAAATTTAACCCTTCAGCGGAAAATTTACCACAGGCCTTCGATCATATTGAAGCTGAAATCGAAGAACTTGACGAAGTTATAGCCGGGCACGGCGACTTCTGTGCCTGGGTAGCTTCTCGGGGTACCGCTGCTGCATTCCTGAAGGCCGGCTGCGAGCATGGAAAAATTGTCAACAGGCCCAACTTCACCCTATCTCCATCAATCCTGGATGATATACCTGACCTTGCCCGAAGCATCTCAAATAGATTTATAAAAATGATATGGACAAAAGGCGGGCGGGAGAAGGCTGGAGACGAAGCCCGAAGTCATCTTGAACCAGTAAGAAATGATACTTCGTACTTTACCTTTTCCTTTGCACTTGATTTTTACTCACAATTCCTTGATTTATGTAGGATGACGAAGGTGAAGATGATGCTTAAGTTATGTTGCCGAAGCTGTCGCCGAAGCTGAAGCTTAATGGAGATCAGTAGAAATGTACTATAGGAAAAAAACTCAGGATACTTTTGTAACAAGTTTTGTAAATACAATTGAACTGTTCTCAAGGAACTTTGTACATACCTTGTAGTGTATTCTTACCCTTCTACTAGGGTGCTTTGATGTGAACGAAATCAGTATTTTGAGCCGAAAGCGAAAAAACACCTTCCCTTCTTTTCGTACACAACGAAGCATAGAATACCACTTCTCCCTTCTGCCGAAGCTTTTCTTTTACACAACGATTCATAAAAAGCCACTTCTCTTTGCCGATCAACGAAATATAAAAGACCAATTATTCTTTTTGCCGAAGCAACCACTTAGGAACACAAATGCTATGAATGAATGCTTATGCATGCAAATGTTATGATGCAATGTAATGCGCGAATGAATGTCCGAAGCATATGTCCGAAGCCACATTCTCAGCCATTACTTTCTTAAAAACAACCACACATTGGCTCTGCATTCCCTTAGGAACGACTTTGGAGCCTCTTCGCCTTTTACTTAGGCAATATCAGCGTTGACTTTTCGCTGTAAGCTCTGCATCCCCTTAGGGACGTCTTTGGAGCTTCTTCGCCTTTTACTTAGGCGGTATAAGCTCTGCATTCCCTTAGGAACGTCTTTGGAGCTTCTTCGCCTTTTACTTTCGGCGGAATCAGCGTTGACTTTTCGCTGTGAGCTCTGCATCCCCTTAGGGACGTCTTTGGAGCTTTTGCTCTTTTTCAGTTTCGGCACTCGATGGTGCGCTCTCAGCTTTTACATTTACATTCTTTGGGGGATTTTGCTCTTATAAAACTAAAAAGGAAAATTACATATGATGGCCCCATTAAAAACCTTTCTCCCCCTTTAGAAAGGAAAAGGGTGCCATGAAAAAGAAAAGCAAAAAACATAAAAAATTACATCGAGTTATACATAAAATCGCCGAAGCTTATCCGCATTCCAAGATCTTGGAATTTCATTGCCGTCCATGTCCTTCAGTCTGTACGAACCAGGCCTTGACGAAGATGCTACTAAGAAAGGCCCTTCCCATTTCAATTGTAACTTGCCCACTGTATCTAGGTTAGCTACCCTCCGAAGCACCAAGTGTCCCGGCTCAATATTTTTTAGGCGGACCTTTCTATCTCGCCATTTGACTGTTTCAGCCTGGTATTTATTGATATTCTCCACGGCTTGAAGCCTGATCCCTTCTAAGGCATCTTTTTCCACGAGACAAGTATCTTCGGGGCCTGATTCTGCCGAAGCTACCACTCTTATTGATCCAGCTTTGGCTTCTTCCGGGGTTATTGCTTCGTCACCAAATAACAACTTAAATGGGGTAAAGCCTGTAGACCTTGATGTTGTTGTATTGTGGCTCCACACCACTTTGGTCAACTGATCTGGCCACTTTCCCCTGGGTTGATTGAAGATTAACTTCATTATTCCTGTCACTATGATGCCGTTGGCCCTTTCAACAAGCCCATTCGACTCCGGATGCCTGACTGATGCAAAATGGATCTTCGTTCCAATTTGATCACAGAAATTTCTGAAATCTTCGGAGTCGAACTGTGTTCCATTATCTACAGTGATGGCCTTCGGCACTCCGAAGCGACAGACAATGTTCTGCCAGAAAAATTTTTGGACAGTGGCCGAAGTTATTGTGGCTAATGGCTTCGCCTCAATCCACTTGGAAAAATACTCCACAGCCACTATAACATATTTCAGATTGCCTTGAGCCGGTGGCAATGGACCCAGCAAGTCGAGGCCCCACCTTTGTAATGGCCAGATGGGCTGTATCAGCTGTGTCAAAGACGAAGGTTGCTTTTGATCTCTTGCACATTTCTGACAACCTTCGCACTTTTGAACCAACTCCGCTGCATCCGAAGCTGCCTTCGGCCAATAAAACCCTTGGCGAAAAACTTTTCCAAGTAACGGCCTGGATCCGATGTGGGATCCACACAGGCCTGCATGTATCTCTTTCATCAGTTCTATACCTTCGGCTCTAGATAAGCACTTGAGCAGCGGGGCACAAACTCCATGCTTGTATAATTCTCCTTCTATCATGATATACGGACGAGCTCTTGCCTCTATTCTTTTATTATAAGCTTCGTCATCTGATAGGAAGTTACCCTGAAGGTAAGAGATTATTTCAGTTCTCCAATCTTCACTGTATACAGGAGAAATGTTAAGGATTGCTCTTTCAAGTAGCTCCACTGAAGGTGCCTTTATTGTTTCGAAAAACACATCCGAAGGTAGCGGCAGCCCCTGTGCTGCAGACTTGGCCAACAAATCAGCATGCTCATTTTGTCCTCGAGGAATATTCTTAACAGAAAATCCTTCGAAGGAAGCTTCGATCCTTCTAACCGTGTCTAGGTATTTTTCAAGCTTCGGGTCTTTAGCCTTGCAACTTTTGTCAATATGACCCGAAACAACCTGGGAATCAGTTTTAAGAATCGCCCTTCTGATTCCCATTGCCTTTAGTTTCCGAAGACCCAGGAGCAGGGCTTCGTACTCAGTTATATTATTTGTGCAGCTGAAGTCAAGTCTTGCTGCATAGCAAGTTTTAACCTTGGACGGTGAGACCAACACAGCAGCTGCACCTGCTCCGAAGGTTCCCCAAGAGCCATCACAAAACACTGTCCATACTTCGGCATCTTTATTCGCTTCTTCGTCCTGAGCCCCTGTCGTCCAGTCGGCAATGAAATCTGCCAATGCTTGAGACTGAATTGAGGATCTATGCACATAATCAATGTAAAATTCATTGAGCTCCGCAGCCCATTTTCCAATACGCCCAGTAGCTTCTCTATTTCTCATAATATCCTTCAACGGCTGCGAAGAAGGAACAATAATGTTGTATGCCTGAAAATAGTGCCGAAGCTTCCTGGATGCCATTAAAACGGCATACAATACCTTCTCCAGCTCTGTATAATTTTTCTTTGAGACACTAAGGACCTTAGATACAAAATATACTGGGACCTGCTTCTTGACTTGTCCATCAAACTTCTCCTGGACAAGTGCCGCACTTACTGCTGAGTGCGAAGCTGCCACATATAACAACAGAGGAGCCCCTGGCGTTGGTGGAGCTAATGTTGTGAGATCTATTAAGTATTGCTTCAGTTCTTCGAAGGCTTTTTGTTGACTTGGGCCCCATTGAAAGACTTCAGCTGACTTCAGCACCTCGAAGAATGGTAAGTTTCTTTCTGCTGATCTGGATATAAATCTGTTGAGAGATGCCAGCCTTCCTGTCAATCTTTGGGCCCCCTTTCTTGTGGTTGGTGGCTCCATTCGAAGTATAGCTTCGATTTTATTTGGATTAGCTTCGATCCCCTTTGTTGAAACCAAGCATCCAAGAAATTTGCCCTTCTTCACTCCGAAGACACATTTTTCTGGATTCAGCTTCAGACCAGCTTGTCTGAAGCTGGCGAAGGTCTCCTGCAGATCAGCAATATGATTTTCCTGTTTCGTGCTTTTTACAATAATGTCATCGACATAAGTCAACACATTTCTGCCTATCTGAGAGTGGAGAACCTTCGCTGTCATTCGGCTGAAACTTCCTCCGGCATTTTTGAGCCCCTCAGGCATCCGAAGATAGCAATATGTACCACTTGGGGTTATGAAGCTAGTTTTTGGCTCATCTTCCTTCTTCATCCAAATTTGATGATAGCCTGAGTAGCAGTCTAGGAGACTCATGAGCTCTGAAGAAGCTGCTGCATCGACTAAAGAGTCTATCCTTGGCAACAGGAATTCATCCTTCGGACAAGCCTTGTTGAGATCTGTGAAATCAATACACATTCTCCATTTGCCATTGGCCTTCTTCACCATAACAGTGTTAGCTAGCCACTCTGGATACTTCACTTCTCTGATAACTCCTGCACTGAGAAGTCTTTTTACTTCATTGCGAGCCCCTTCGGCCTTGTCATCAGACATTTTCCGAAGCCTCTGCTTTCGGGGTCTGAAGGATGGGTCAACATTGAGCGAATGTTCAATAACATGCCGATTCACTCCACAGAGATCATTGGCTGACCATGCAAAAACATCTTTGTTGTTGAATAAAAACCTTATCAAGGTTTTCTCCTGGTCTTCAGATAATTGCGAGCCCAATAGCACCTTCTGCTCTGCTATGTCTTCACACAATAACATGGGCTTCGGCTGATCCGCTGAAGCTGCCTTCTCCCTCCTGAATTTGTACTGTTCACAAGCTTCAGCTCCATCTATGTTATGGATTGCCTTGGAATCAGTCCAGCTTCCTTCGGCCCTTCTAGCAGCTTCCTGGCTTCCATGAATAGCAATAGGTCCTTGGTCCGAAGGTATCTTCATGCAGAGATAAGCTGGGTGAAGAATTGCTTCGAAAGCATTAAGAGTTCCGCGACCAATGATAGCATTGTAAGGATACTCCATGTCAACAATATCAAACACAATTTGCTCAGTCCTTGTGTTGTTAACAAATCCGAAGGTTACCGGCATGGTAATCTTCCCAAGTGCTACAATCTGCCGCCCTCCGAAGCCACAAAGAGGGTGTGTAGCATCATGAATCTTGTCTTCGGGCTCTTGCATTTGTCTGAAGGCTTTAGCAAATATAATGTCAGCTGCACTGCCTGTATCAACTAGGACATTGTGGACCAGAAATCCTTTGATCACGCAAGAAATAACCATGGCATCATTGTGAGGATAATCCTTAAGCTGAAGGTCTTCCTGAGAGAAAGTAATTGGAATGTGGGACCATTTTGACTTGATGAAGGGTCCCTGCACTCCAACATGCTGCACTCTTCTCTGAGCCTCCTTCTTTTGCTTCTTGTTAGCCGGCTCTGAGCAAGAGCCGCCTGTTATCGGGAGCACCAGCTTCGAAGCCGAAGCAGCTCCAGCTTGATTGTTGAACGAAGCCATCAGCTCAGAAAAGTGGAAGTGAGTTCACCGGAGGTGGGCGCCAATGTTGGGGGCTTGTTCTCAAATGCTAAGAGTTAAGAACAAGGCAACACAGAAAATGTTAAATATCAAAGTCCTTCGTCCTCCATCACTTTATATCCTTTCGGGATATAAGGAACTTCGGACGAAGGTTACGAGGGACGTACCTTCGTAAACATAATAACGAGGGACGAAGTACTCATATAAGTCATGAGGTATAAAATAAACATCTAAATGTCAACATAGAATCATTTCCATTTTTACTAATATGAACGAATATAAATGATTTCAAATTACAAATGTACCTTCGGTCCTGAGGAAGGCGAGAGTACAAGTGTGATGCGAAGGCCAATGACAGGTTCGCGTGAACAGTACAGAGGTACTGTTCATCTATTTATAGGCACAGGTCGCAGCCTGTGACAAATTACAATTATGCCCCTTACAAAAGTTTACAACATTGACTCAGACCTCTATGGATAAAAAGGTCATTCTATCTCTATGTCGGTTTGTAACGCCGAAGCTCCATGAAAAGGAACCTTCGGCCATCTCTTGGAGACGACTTCAGCCGAAGCTGCTTCTTCGTGTAAGACCTTCGGCGCACCGAAGCACGATCCCAACAATCACCTTCCACATCCGACATCGAGTCTACAACTTCGAAGCGCCACGAGCGCAAGAAGTATAGTAAGATGTCTCTTCGCTATCCTCGCATTCCAAAATGCGCTCCTCTACTTTCGGTTCCCCTAGGCAAACCACCATATTTTGGTGGTGAAGATTATTACATGTGGAGTGATAAAATGAGGCACCATCTAACCTCACTCCACGAAAGCATATGGGACATTGTTGAATTTGGAGCGCAGGCACCACAGGTGGGTGACGAGGACTACGACTCGGACGAGGCCGCCAAAATTAGGCATTTCAACTCCCAAGCAACTTCTATACTCCTCGCCTCCTTGTGTCGAGAGGAGTATAATAAGGTGCAAGGGTTGAAAATGCCAAAGAAATTTGGGACATCCTCAAAACGGTGTAGGAAGGGGATGAGGTGACAGAGATCACCAAGTAGGAGACGATCGAGGGCGAGCTCGGTCAATTCATCCTCAACAAAGGAGAAGATCCGCAAGCCATGTACAACCGGCTCAAGACGATGGTCAACCAAGTGTGCAACCTCGGGAGCACCAAATGGGATGACCATGAAATGGTCAAGGTTATTCAAAGATCCCTTGCTTTTTGTAATCCTACTCAAGTTCAATTAATTCGTGGGGATCTTAGATATAAACAGATGTCTCCCAAGGAAGTAATTGGCAAGTTTGTGAACTTCGAATTTACAATCAAAGACTCCAAATATATTGTCAACTTGGAGCAAGGCGCCACCTCCACACCCGAGGTGCAACCCGTTGCATTCAAAGCAACGGAAGAAAAGGAGGAGTCTACACCAAGTAGACTTCCAATCGACGCCTCCAAGCTCAACAACGAGGAGATGGCTCTTATTATTAAGAGCTTTAGGCAAATCCTCAAGCAAAGGAAGGGGAAGGATTAAAACCCCCATTCCAAGAGGGTGTGCTGCCGGTGTGGTAAGTCCGGTCATTTTATCGCTAAATGTCCATATACAAGTAATAGTGACAGGGACGACGATAAGAAGGGGAAGAAAAAGATGGAGAAAAAGAAGTATTACAAGAATAAGGGTGGCGAGGCGCACATGGGGTGGGAATGGGACTCTGATGAGAGCTCCACCGACTCCTCCGACGAGGATGTCGCCAACATCGCCATCAACAAGGGACTCCTCTTTCCCAACGTCGGTGACAAGTGTCTCATGGTCAAGGACTGCAAGAAGAAGAAGGTACATTCTAGAGTTACCCCCAAATACACTACATCTGATGATGAGGGTAGCTCTAGTGATAATGAAGATGATTTAGTTTCTCTCTTGCCAACCTTACCATGGACCAAAAGAAAAAACTGAATGAATTAATAGAAACCATTAACGAGAAGGATGGTCTCTTGGAATGCCAAGAGGACTTACTTGTTAAGGAAAATAAAAAATTTGTTAAGTTGAAAAATGCTTATGCTCTAGAAGTAGAAAAATGTGAAAACTTAACTAAGGAGCTTAGCATTTGTAATGATTCAATTTTCTGTCTTAGAGATGAGAATGCTAGCTTAAATGCTAGGATAAAAGAATTGAATGTTTGCAAACCCTCTGCATCTACTGTTGAGCATATTACTATTTGCACTAGATGTAGAGATGTTAATATTGAAGCTATTGATGATCACATTGCCATGATTAAACAACAAAATGATCACATAGCTAAATTAACTACTAAAATATCTTAGCATGAGCTAGAAAATGAAAAATTTAAATTTGCTAGAAGCATGCTTTATAATAGGAGACACTCTGGCATTAAGGATGGTATTGGTTTCAAACAAGGAGGCCAAAGTAACACCAAGCTTAATGCCCCCAAGAAACTATCTGATTTTGTTAAGGGTAAGGCTCTTATGGTTCAGGATAGAGAGGGCTAAATTTTATATCCTACAAACTATCCTGAGCATAAGATTATGAAGATTCATGCTAGAAAACCTCATACTGTTTCTCATCATGATTATTTGTATGTAATGAGGCATCTAGCTCTAGGCATTCCACTCATATCAAAATGCCTAAAAGGAACATGTGTTCCTAATGCATCAAATGAGCATAACATTTCATTTAAAACTTTTGATGCTTCTTATGTGCTTACAAACAAATCAGGCAAAGTAGTTGCCAAATACGTTGGGGGTAAACACAAGAGCCTAAAGACTTGTGTTTGGGTACCCAAGGTGCTTGTTTCTAATGTCAAAGGACCCAAGACCGTTTGGGTACCTAAGAACAAGGCCTAAATTTGTTTTGTAGGTTTATGCATCCGATGGATCAAGTTGGATAATCGATAGCGGGTGCACAAACCACATGACAAGGGAGAAAAGTGAAAGGGAAATGTGCCCTTGGGCCATTTCTATAAATGTTTTGGTGATTAGATGCCCAACATATTGTTTTAAGTTCATATGTGCTAAGTGATTTAGAAGTGCACATCAAGAACCAAGGTATGTTTCTAGCCCTAGTAAATTGTTTTTGGGTACTAACAAGTTTATCTAAGTACTAGAGACATTGCCAAGAAAAGAGGAAAAAAAGTGGAGAAGAATGGGCTATGTTCAGCCAAATCAGCACCAGCCTGTGGCGCACTGGACTGTCTGGTGGTGCACCGGACAGTGTCCCGTGTCCAAGCTGGCCTAGTGGCGAACTCGCTACTCTCGAGAATCGGCGGGAGCGACGTGGCTATAAATCACCGGACTGTCCAGTGGTGCACCAGATTGTCCGGTGAGCCATCAGCGCCCGCGCTCAAGACTACGGCGACGAACTCATCGCTCTCGAGAAAAAGTTAAGTCGCTGTGGCTAAAATTCACTGGACTATCCGGTGTGCACCGGACTGTCCGGTGAGCCAACGACGCTCGTGGCCAACGGTTGGCTACACAATCAGCGGGCGACGTGTAAAGATGAAAACGGACGGAAACGGACGAAAAAACTCTTCTCCTGTTTCTGCTCCCGCAATTCATCATCAGAAATGGAATCGGGAGCAGAACAACCACGGACGAAAGTCGGTCGGGGTTATACGGGTTTACAGAAACGAACCAAAATGGCTGGAAATTAACCAAAAACGGACGAAATTTGCCTCAACAGAAAAAAATTAACCGGAAACAAACACTCACAAGGTGTTGTACCCATAGTCCAAATTCAATAGTCCACTGAACAACGAGAAAATAAGTCCACATTACCACATGATTACATGACCACATAGCCACTGAACAACAGAAAATATGGTAGTGTGTAGCATAGCTATTTTGATGCATAAAAGCTTCAAACAAACCGTAGGCACTCGTCACAAGGCACCAGTGTAGCTTGTCGATCAGCAACAGCTCGACTGCCCCGACCACCCGGTGCCACCCCTAATTTCACCGTTCGTGCGTCTGCCGAAACGGATGGGTCCCAGGGACTATCAGTACACAAACACAACTACACAAGGCAGAGGGGCTAGCCAGCTAGGTGCCTAGGTGTGCTGGTCTGCTGGGGTGCTTGTTGGCTTTGTTGCTTGCTACACAGACGTAGGTTATAGGCATGCGCGTACTGGCGTGTGGTGTACCTGAAGTTTGGCAATGGACGAGGACGACGACGGGTCGATGGCGTCCGGCTCCTGCATGTCCGAGGCCCGAGCTGGAGGTTGGAGAAGGAAAATTGGAGATGTGTGTGCGCTGTGTCCATGTCGTGTGGCGTCCGGCTGCCTACAGAGGTGAGCCACAAAGGTGAGCAGGTCGTTCTACTCGGCGGCTCGGCAATTAGGGAGTTAGGGTTTCCAGTTTCAATTAATCACTTGTGTGGAGTCGAGGGCGGGAGTGATGGCTGACGGATGACCACTTCGAGTTGTATCTGGGTTAAATCCGAAAATATCCCGACCGAATACTACTTCCCGTTTCCGTTTTGATCCCGTTTCCGTTCCGATCCCGTAGACTTCCAACCCATAACCCGTCCCGAACCCATTTTTTCCGAAAATCTGAAAACGGACGGGTTAAATATAGAAAATGGGCCGGGTCGGAACGGGATTTTTTCTGTCCGTTTTCATCGCTAGCGACGCGTGGCCTGCGCCAACGGTCGGTTGGTCACACCGGACTGTCCGGTGTGCTCCGGACAGTGTCCGATGCGCCAACGGGACCAAAGGGCCAACGGTCGACTGCACCAGAAAAGGAAGGAGATCGAGCACCGGACAGGTACTATTCATGTCCGGTGGTGACCCGCTCACCTTTGTGGCTCACCACCGGTGTGTGTGTGTGTGTGTTTGTTGCGTATTGAGTCTTGCGTGTGTTGCTTTCCCTCCCTTACTCTTGTGCTTCTCTTGTGATCAATATTGTAAGGGCGAGAGGCTCCAACTTGTGGAGATTCCTCGCAAACGGGAAAAGAACTCTAAAGAAAAGACTGTGGTATTCAAGTCGATCATTGGATCACTTGAAAGCGGTTGAGTGCAACCCTCGTCCATTGGGACGCCACAACATGGAAGTAGGCAAGTGTTACTTGGCCGAACCATAGGATAAAACATTGTGTTTCTTGTGTTGCTTTTCTTTGTGATTGATTTCTTCTCAAGAGCTCACTCTATAGCAACTTGGTTTAATCTAACTAACATTTTATAAACCAAGTTTGTGCGATTAGTGTTGAATTTTGCAGGATCACCTATTCACCCCCCTCTAGGTGCTCTCAAAAAGGATGTTCTCCTCATATGAGAAAAATGACGATCCCCAAAGAGCTATTACATTCGGGGATGGGAATCAAGGTTTGGTCAAAGGTTTGGGTAAAATTGCTATATCTCCTGACCATTCTATTTCTAATGTTTTTCTTGTAGATTCTTTATATTACAATTTGCTTTCAGTTTCTCAATTATGTAAAATGGGCTACAACTGTCTATTTACTGATATAGGTGTTACTGTCTTTAGAAGAAGTGATGATTCAATAGCATTTAAGGGGGTGTTAGATGGTCAGCTATATTTAGTTGATTTTAATAATAACAAAGCTGAACTAGACACTTGCTTAATTGGTAAGACTAACAAGGGCTGGCTCTGGCATCGCTGACTCGCCCATGTTGGGATGAAGAATCTTTACAAACTTCTAAAGGGAGAACACATTTTAGGATTAACAAATGTTCATTTTGAGAAAGACAGGATTTGTAGCGCATGCCAAGCAGGGAAGCAAGTTGGAGTCCATCATCCACATAAGAACATCATGACGACCGACAGGCCGCTTGAGCTACTCCACATGGACCTATTTGGCCCGATCGCTTACATAAGCATCGGTGGGAGTAAGTATTGTCTTGTAATTGTGGATGACTATTCTCGCTTCACTTGGGTATTCTTTTTGCAGGAAAAATCTCAAACCCAAGAGACCTTAAAGAGATTCTTGAGATGAGCTCAAAATGAGTTAGGATTGAGAATCAAAAAGATTAGAAGCAATAATGGGACGGAGTTCAAGAACTCACAAATCGAAGGATTTCTTGAGGAGGAGGGGATCAAGCATGAGTTCTCTTCTCCCTACACACCTCAACAAAATGGTGTAGTGGAGAGAAAAAATAGAACTCTTTTGGACATGGCAAGGACCATGCTTGATGAGTACAAGACATCAGATCGGTTTTGGGCGGAGGCGATTAACACCGCCTGCTACTCCATCAACCGGTTATATCTGCGCCGAATCCTCAAGAAAACATCATATGAACTCCTCACTGGTAAAAATCCCAATGTTTCTTATTTTAGAGTTTTTGGGAGCAAATGCTTTATTCTTATCAAGAGAGGTAGAAGTTCTAAATTTGCTCCTAAAGCAGTAGAAGGCTTTTTACTCGGTTATGACTCAAACACAAGGGCATATAGAGCCTTCAACAAGTCCACTGGATTAGTTGAAGTTTCTTGTGACATTGTGTTTGATGAGACGAATGGCTCTCAAGTGGAGCAAGTTGATCTTGATGAATTAGATGATGAAGAGGCTCCATGCGTCGCACTAAGGAACATGTCCATTGGGGATGTGTGTCCAAAAGAATCCAAGGAGCCCACACAAGCACAAGATCAACCATCATATTCTATACAAGCATCTCCACCAATTCAAGATGAGGAATTGGCTCAAGAAGATGAAGATGAAGATCAAGACGATGAGCTACCTCAAGAGGAAGACATTGATCAAGGGGGAGATGAAGATAATGATGACAAGGAAGATGATCAAGAGATTTGGGATCAAAGACCGCCACACCCAAGAGTCCACCAAGCAATTCAAAGAGATCACCTGTCAACTCCATACTTGGTTATATTCACAAGGGGGTAACCACTAGATCTCGAGTTGCTCACTTTTGTGAACATTACTCTTTTGTGTCCTCTCTTGAGCCATACATGATAGAGGATGCACTAAGAGATACGGATTGGGTGGTGGCAATGCAAGAGGAGCTCAACAACTTCTCAAAGAATGAGGTATGACATTTAGTTCCATGTCCTAACCAAAATGTTGTAGGTACCAAATGGGTATTCCGCATCAAACAAGATGAGCATGGTGTGGTGATAAGGAACAAAGCCTGACTTGTTGCAAAAGGTTATTCACAAGTCGAAGGTTTGGATTTTGATGAAACCTATGCACCCGTAGCTAGGCTTGAGTCAATTCGTATATTACTTGCCTATGCTACTTACCATGGCTTTAAGTTGTATCAAATGGACGTGAAGAGTGCCTTCCTTAATGGCCCTATCAAGGAACAGGTATATGTTGAGCAACCTCCCGGCTTTGAAGATAGTGAGTACCCTAATCATGTCTATAAGCTCTCAAAGGTGCTTTATGGGCTCAAGCAAGCCCCACGAGCATGGTATGAATGCCTAAGAGACTTTCTTATCACTAACGACTTCAAAGTTGGAAAAGTTGATCCTACTCTTTTTAACTAAAACACTTGCAAAAGACTTGTTTATATGCAAAATTTATGTTGATGATATTATATTTGGGTCTACTAACAAGTCATCTTGTGAAGAGTTTAGTAGGATCATGATACAGAAATTCGAGATGTCTATGATGGGGAGTTGAAGTATTTCCTTGGATTCCAAATCAAGCAACTCCAAGAGGGCACCTTCATCAGCCAAACTAAGTACATTCAAGATATACTCAAGAAGTTTGGAATGAAGAATGGCAAACCCATCAAGACTCCCATGGGAACTAATGGGCATCTCAACCTCGACACGGGAGGTAAATCCATAGATCAAAAGGTATACCGGTCGATGATAGGATATTTACTATATTTATATGCTTCACGACCGGATATAATGCTTTCTGTATGCATGTGTGCAAGGTTCCAGACAAATCCTAAGGAAGTTCACCTTAGGGTCATGAAAAGAATCATGCAATATTTAGTTTACACTCCTAAGTTTGGGCTTTGGTACCCCAAGGGATCTATCTTTGATTTAATTGGATATTCTGATGTCGATTATGCTGTGTGTAAAATTGATAGAAAGAGCACATCGGGGACTTGTCAGTTTCTAGGAAGATCCCTGGTGTCTTGGGCTTCAAAGAAACAAAACTCAGTAGCTCTTTCCACCGCCGAAGCCGAGTATATTGCTACAGGACATTGTTGTGCACAATTACTTTGGATGAGGCAAACCCTTCGGGACTATGGCTACAAATTGAGCAAAGTTCCTCTCCTATGTGATAATGAGAGTGCAATCTGCATGGCGGATAATCCCGTTGAACACAGCCGCACTAAGCACATAGACATCCGGTATCACTTTCTGAGAGATCACCAACAAAAGGGGGTTATCAAAATTGCTTATGTTAGCACCCACAACTAATTAGCCGATATCTTCACCAAGCCACTAGATGAAAAGACTTTTAGCAAACTTAGGAATGAGCTAAATATACTTGATTCTCATAACTTTGATTGAAACATTGCACACATAGCTCTTTTATATACCTTTGATCATATCTCTTTCATTTGGTAAAAATGCATATTTCTTATTCCTCTTGTGCCAAGGTTAAGACTAATGTGCTTTTAAGTGTATTTCTATGCTTAGTCTTAAATTGAAAGGGAAATGGAGTATTCGGCAAAGGCAAGGCTTCCACTCCAACTCTGACGGTATCATTTATCCTTTGCCATTACTCAAGAAAACTCTCAATTGGTATAATCCTTCACTCATATTTCTTTTATCAACATGGGATAAAGTATAAAGGGCTCTCAAGTTCTCCGTTTTTTGGCGATTAATGCCAAAGGGGGAGAAAGTATTAAGCCCAAAGCAAAAGGACCTCACCACCAATTTTTCAAAAACAAAAGGAAGTGTTTATTTCAATTGGTATTTGAGTTAATCTCAATCAGTATTTCAGTTAGCCTCAAATGGATTTTCTATTGGTATCTTATTTGGTTTCAAAACTTCACATTAGTATGAAAAATTTCAATTGATATAATTTCATTTGGTATCTATTTCAAAAACGAAAATCATTTCAAAACCCTCTTGAAAGCTAAGGGGAGAACTTCTTCAGGGGGAGCTTTTATTTAGTCAAAGGAAAAGCATTTGAAACAGGGGGAGGAATTTCAAATCTTGAAAATGCTTCTTGCAATCATATTCTTATACCTTTGACAATTTGCAAAATAATTTGAAAAGATTTTTCCAAAGATTTGCAAAAACAAGCAAGTGGTGCAAATGTCATCCAAAATGTTAATAGAAGAAAGCAATCACATTTATTCTTAGACAAATGCATAAAGTCTTTCAATTGGTTTAACTCTAAGTAACCTATGCACATCATCTCAATTGCAAACTAGTTACATTTCTACACTTTATATTTGCTTTGGTTTGTGTTGGCATCAATTACCAAAAAGGGGGAGATTGAAAGGGAAATGGGCTTAATCATTTCCTATAATCGATTTTGGTGGTTGACATACATCACAAACCATGTGGACTAATTAGTTTGTCAAGATGTTATTTATCTCAGGTGCATAAGGTTCAACACAAACCAAGAAAAAAATTCAGTTGGGGACTCAAACAAATTTGGAGCAAAGGACATGAGAGTGTGCAGCCAGTGGCGCACCGGACACTGTCCGGTGTCCGGTGCACCAGGCCAAGCACCAAACGAACTTGCCACTCTTGGGTTTCTTCTGGGCACGCTCCACTATAATTCACTGGACTGTCCGGTGTGCACCAGACATGTCCTGTGAACCAACGGAGCAACGGCTACCTAGCGCCAACGGTCAACTGCAAAAGTGAACAGTTGTGAACAGTGCGTGGTAGGAGTCAGAACGTAGAAGTCAGAGCACACCGGACATGTGTAGCACCGGACTGTCTGGTGCATCTACAGGACAAGGGTTCCAACGGTCAAGTCGCTCCAAACCCCAACGGATATGCTGACGTGGCGCACACCGGACAGTGAACATTACCTGTCCGGTGCGCCACCGGACTGTTCGGTGTGCCCATCGACAGCAAATCCAGCCAATGGCTAGGAAGTGGTTGGAGGCTATAAATACCCCCAACCACCTTGTTCATTGGCATCCAAGTTTTCTGAACTCCATATTCATTGCAAAAGCAAAGCCACACATTCAAAGCATTCAATTCACTCCAAGCTCCCAAAATCAACTCTAGTGCTTAGAGGCTTGTGAGAGGATTATTTGTGTTCTTTTGTTGCTCTTGTTGCTTGGATTGCCTTTCTCCTTCCCCATTCTTATTCTTATAAGTGCTTTGTAAAGCTAGCAAGAGACACCTAAGTGTGTGGTGATCCTTGCGGGTTTTTAGTTACCCAAGTGATTAAGGAGAAGGCTCATCTGGTCTAAGTGACCGTTTGAGAGAGGGAAAGGGTTGAAATAGACCCGACATTTGTGGCCTCCTCAACGGGGGCTAGGTTCTTTGGAACCGAACCTCGGTAAAACAAATCACCGTGTCACTTGTGTTGATTTCCATTTGATTTGTTTTTCCTCTTTCCTCTATCTAAAGTTTCCTTGCTAATATTGATTTGAGTTTGCTCCCAAACTTCATCCACATTAATTGAGCAACTCATAGCAAGAGAGACAATCTTCCGCACTCGAATTTAATTCTAACGCTAACCCCGGCCTTAGTGCAAGTTTAAAGTTTGTAAATTTCAGGTTTCGCCTATTCACCCCCCTCTAGGCAACTTTCAGCATTCGAGAGGCAGTTTGAGAGTGGCACTGAACTCGACAAAGGCTGATCCAATGTTGATGATATAGCAAGTCTGCTAGAGATAGTTGTCGATGATGGTGCTGATGAGGGTTGTGATGAACAAACTTAACTATTTGTTTGCTGATGAGAGCAGCACTGAACAAACTTAACTATTTGTTTGTTGTTTATGATGATATTTTTAAATAAAGAATTTTCATTATGTTTGTGTGCATGGTTTTAAGTACTCGAAAGTAATGTGCTTATTTTAGTTCTTGTATCCTATTCTTTATATATGAGTTCTTGTAATGAGCGTGATGACGAAGAAGATTTATTGTTGCATATGTTGCTATGAAAATATGGTTTCTAAATCGACACTACCAATCAAACAGGGTACTTGATCAAACTAGTGTTTAATAGGTTGAGCGGATGTCAGAGAACAATGCTGACTGCTACAACATGTTTTGTATGTGGCAGACTGTGTTTTGCCGTCTACCAATCAAGGTGTTTCAATAAAGGATGCATTGCCATTTTTTGTGGGCATGCAGGGGGTCACAATCATTCACGCAAATATGGAACATGTTTGGCCATTCCTAGGAGAGTCTCATTCTTAAGTTCAGTGAAGTGCTTGGGGCTCTAAACTTGATGGTAGGGGACAAAATAAAATCAAAGGACAACCATATTAGAGATGTTCATCCTAGATTGCGGGAGCCAAGATTTTGGCCTCATTTTTAGAATTGCTCGGGCCTATAGATTGTAGACACTTCCCTATATCGATGCTAGCGAGTGAATAACCCAGATATTTTGGATGATAGAGATACGCGGAATGTAATGGTCATATGCGACTTTGACATGGGGTTCACTTTTGTCGTGATAGGCTGACCGGGGTCGGTGCACGATACTTGTGTACTATCTAACACCTTGTTGTCATACAACAAGTTTTCGCACGCACTAGAAGGTTAACATTTTAGTACGAGTTTCTATTATTGTATCTCCTCCTGAGCACTGAGTACAGTGGGGACAACCTGAGGTGGGGGTGGTTTATAAAGCAAGAGTGAGTACACATCAACGTACTCAGCAAATGTCCCGTTTGGCTAAGGTAGACTAGCTGTATGTGGAGTTAAGGTTAAGCAGTTGCTTTTAGTTGGTCAAGTATTTATTACTATTAGTAGAGCCAAGCTTTAGTAATAACCCAGTTATTACCCAAGTGTACCTCCTCCAAGAGGAAATGCTAGAGATCAAAATTATAACCATCATTATTAATCATCATCATAAAAGTATCCAAAGTTCTTCTAATCAAAGAGGATCCCAAGGCTGCTCTTAACCACGAGCTCGGCTGATATACCAGTTTTTAACACTCTGCAGAGGTTGTACACTTTACCCACAAGACGTGATCCCTTTTTAGCCTGGGTTGTACATACTCGATCTTCACTACCGAGGTGAATGGCCAGGGATACACTATGTAGCCTTTAGAAAGACTCCCCTGGTGCATAGCTGCTCGTTAGGTTTCACCAGTCATACAAACGCAGTACACCTCCCCAAGGTGGGTGACTAACAAAACCAAATCGAATGAACCTCTGCACCCCCCCTTGGTAGAGCGAGCACCATGCCCTAGCCCCCATTGATGGCCCTTAGGCAAAGCCAACTACACCCCAGGTTCATCTAATTAATCAGCTAAGGCGTCCCATTCCACTCTCATTGTTGCACTGTTATCCCGGGTGGTCACTCCACGAACAGGTCCTTACGGAGAGGTACTCAGGAAAATGGTCTGAGCCCCCTAGAGTATCACAATATCATCATCGGGATAACATCATCGTATCATAAATAATCACATCATGTTCATTGATTAAGTTAAAGCAATAGCATAGGCTAACCATGATTAACCCAAAAAGATAAACAAGGATAAGGTAAATACAGACTAGTCACTCCTTAAGTTTCAGTAATGTAATGCGGGACACTGAATTATGAAGTATGTAGGATATAATAGGTCAGAAGACACTTGCCTTCACCAGATTGTTACTCAGGAAGATCTTCAACAACACACTCAGGAACCACGGACTGCTCGTTGTCTAAACAAGGCGATCATGCATTCAATACATTTGGTAAATGATAAATAAATAACACATCAATCATGTACAAACATGGGAACACATCTCAAAAAGAAAAGTATAAACTCAAAAGGGAGTTTAAATTATAGGGTAGACTAATCTCACTAAGTAGTTGATTATTCTTTAAGTGTTGTCCATGATTACATAATTTGATTCTATTTCTTTTAATGAGATATAAGAGTTACACTAGAGATAAATTCATACATCACATGTTATTATCTTTCCAATATTAAACATTTATTTACCACTAGGGTTTCCCTTTTTATTTATTTTATTAAGTGAATAAATCAATACATATATTAATTCATAGTTAGACATAAAAATTAGAGTGTGCAGATTGTGAATGGACCTAATTTATTTAAACAGAGAATATTTCTATGAACATTTTGCAATTTGAATCACTAAATTTGGAGTTCATATGCAAAAGATATGAAATAAACAAGTTTGGGAGTTTAAAACATTAAAATAGGTCTAATTTTGTAATTATTTAAAAGCCTAGGGTTCAATCTGCAAGATTATAGGGGTCTGCGCGCGAAAACCAGGGACGGCGGGTTGATTCCTAATAAACCGGGGGTTTCTTACGCAAAACTATCACGCGAAGGGGTATCGGATCCGCTCAACCGTTAGATCTGAAATCAACGACCGAGATTAGATCCACGGGCGAGGGCGCGCGTGGGTGAGCGAACGCTGACAGGCAGACCGGTGGTGTCAGCGATCGAGAAGGGAGGCGGGCTGACCAGTGGGGCCCAATGCCAAGGGTGCAAGCGCTGACCGGCAGGGCCTATGGGCAGAGCACGGGTGAGGGAGCGAACCTGAGTGGCCGGATCCGAATCGGATGATTAGTATTAGATTAGGTTTAATTAGATCTAGGACGCTTAGGATCTAACGGTCGGGTTCCTCGGCCGCGGTGCCGCCGCTCGCGTCCGCGGCGGAGGTCCACTGGAGACGAGGGCGCGAGCGCGCTGGGGCCCGCTAGGACATCGGGAAGGGCTCAGGGAATTCATGGGAGCGAGACAAACTCGGCTAGGGGCATGTCATCCACACAAAGGCGCTGGAGGGGGGCGGTTCATAGCGAGGCGGCTAGGTTGTGGCGCAACACCACTCCGATGAGCAATCGCGCATGACCGAGGGCAAACAAGGGAACAATAGGGGCAGGTCTGGGTTGCTTACCTCGAGAGAAGACTCCGAGACACTTGAATGGCAGCAGGGACACGACAAGGGCTTGGGTCGACGGCGGCGGCTTTTTAGCTGCGCGAGGGAACCTCCGGTGAGCATGGGCAGAGGGAACCAGAGAGGGAGAGGGCAAGCTGAGGCGTGTCTCAAGTTGTGGGCACCGAAGCAAAACTCACCGAGGCGAAAGGCATGACGAAGCTCCAACGGTGACAGCGGAATGGGCGCACGGGCACGGCGAACGGTGGTGGTCTTCCGAGAGCTCCGAGGAGGAACGACGCACGAGCGAGAGCGAGCTAGGGTGTATGCGAGTAGGGAAATGGCTGAGCGGACGAGAGGAGGCTTGAGTAGGGGCTCAGCGCGTGGGTGGTGGCTAGAATTCGCGCGAACGTGGGTGCGGACGTGGGCGCGGTCATGGCGGGCGCGCGGACCGGGAGTTAGAGGAGGGGAAGAGAGCTAACAAGCGGGGCCCGGCAGGCAGCGGCACGGACGCGCGAATGCACAACGGGCCAGGACGCCGACAAGATGGCCCCACTAGGCAGAGAGGGAGAAGGCCATCGAGCTAATTGGGCGCGGTGCCGACAGGACGGGCCCACATGGCGGTGAGAGCGGGGAAGGGGAGAGGCAGGCGCGAGATCCACCGCTAATAGGCGGGGGCCGCCTGTCAGCGCGGGCGCGCGCTGCTGGGCCGGTTTGGGCTGATCTGGGCTGAATTAGAGTTTTCTTTTTTTCCTGGAATTTCTAATTGCTTTTCTATTTTATTTTCTTAGGGTTTTCAATTCAAATTCAAACCAAGTTTCAAATTCAAACTAATTCAAACATGTGCAACAATTCAAAGAATATTTAAGTTCAACATGATGCAACATTTCATGACTCATAATGTTTTGGCAAAAATAAATAATTAATTCCCTCCCTAATTAAGCTAAGTCTATCCAAAAGGAAAAGAGAGAGAGAAACTAGAGAGAGAAGAGTAACACCTGAATTTGGATGATAATAAGAAAGAAATTTTATACCCCCAAATTCAGGGTGTTACAGACCTATCCCCCTTAAAAAGAATCTCGCCCTCGAGATTCAAGGTTGGCTAGAAAAGAGCTCAGGGTACTTGGCTTTAAAATCATCTTCTCTTTCCTAGGTTGCTTCTTCTTCTGAGTGATGACCCCATTTGACTTTACACATCCTGATGGTGCTTCTCTGAGTGACCCGATCTGCTGTCTCTAAAATCTGAGTTGGCTTCTCAATATATGTCAGATCTTCTTGAACGTCAAGGTCCTCTATTGGCAACTGCTCTTCTGGCACTCTCAAGTATTTCTTCAGCTGAGACACATCGAACACATCGTGCACAGCTGACAGATTCTCTGGTAAACTGAGTTGATATGCCACTTCTCCACGCCTTGCTTGAATCTGGTACGGTCTGATATATCGAGGTGCTAGCTTGCCTTTGACTCTGAATCTTTTGATTCCTCTGATCGGTGACACCTTTAAGTAGACAGTCTCCTACTTCAAAACTTAGTTCTCTTCTTCTGTTGTCAACATAGCTTCGCTGTCTGGACTGTGCTGTCTTTATATTCTCTCGGACCATTCTGATGTTCTCTTCGGATTCAAGCAAAATATCTGGACCGAACACCTGCCTTTCGCCGGGTTGGTCCCAATGCAATGGAGTTCTATAATTCCTCCCATAAAGTGCTTCGAATGGTGACATCTTCAGACTGGCTTGATAGCTGTTGTTGTAAGAGAATTCTGCATACGGTAGCCTCTTGTACCAACCTATTTTGTCTTGCAAAGCACAAGCCCTCAACATGTCTTCAAGAATCTGGTTGGTTCTCTCTGTTTGACCATCTGTCTGCGGGTGATAAGCTGAGCAGAACTTCAAGTGTGTGCCCAAAGCTTCATGCAACTGCTGCAAAAAATGAGAGGTGAACTGAGTGCCTCTGTCTGATACTATCTTCTTTGGAACGCCATGCAAGCACATAATCCGAGACATGTATAGTTCGGCCAACACTACACTGTTGCAGGTGGTCTTGACTGGTATGAAATGTGCCACCATTGTCAAACGGTCCACTACTACCCAGATGGAGTCATACCCAGTACGAGTGCGAGGCAAACCAACTATAAAGTCCATTCTGATCTCATCCCATTTCCACTGAGGAATCTGCAACGACTGCAACAAACCTGCAGGCCTCTAATGTTTTGCTTTAAACCGCTGACAACTATCGCATACAGCCACATACTCTGATATATCCCTTTTCATATTGTACCACCAGAATCTCTTTTTCAGGTCTTGGTACATCTTCTCGCTACCTGGGTGTATAGAGTATGCTGTCTCATGAGCTTCCTTGAGAATTAGTTCCCGGATCGATTTGATGTAGGGAACACATAGTCTATCCTTGAACCATACCACTCCTTATGCATCCTCACGGAAATCCTTGTCTTTTCTATCTATGATCAGCTGTCGGATCTCGTTGATCTTCGCATCATCCTTCTGACCCTTCCTGATGTCTTGCTCTAGAGCGGGTTCCAACTTAATTGTCACTCCTTGAGTGTTGTTCAGAAATGCGACAGGTGGCAAGCAGGGGGCGGAGGCGAGCAAACGGCGGTGAGGCAACGAGACGATGGCGGTGCGACGGTGGAGGAAGGGGCGAGCAAGCGGCGGTGGGGTGGTGAGCAGGGTGCGACGGGTGGAGGAGGGGGTGAGCAAGCAGCGGTGGGGTGGCGAGTAGGGGTGGCGGCGGGTGGAGGAGGGGGTGAGCAACCGGTGACGAGCCGAGGCGGCGTCGGGTGGAGGAGAGGGCAAGCAACCGGTGGCGAGCCGGAGGCGGCGGCGGGTGGAGGAGAGAGCGAGCAAGCGGCGATGAGTTGCGACAAAATGACAAGACAGAATTGGAGTGAGGCAAAAAGGTTTATGACTAATATACGTCAATTATAGTAGCCTACGTAAACAATTTTATTTATGTCGGCCATGTTGAGAACGACGTAAATAAAAAGTTATTTATGTCAGTTGATCTATAGCCGATGTAAAATAACTTATCTATGTCAGTTTTCTTATGAGTCGACGTAAATTAGTTTGGATGACATAGATTTATCTGTTTCCTGTAGTGGTTATGAAAAACTCTGGGAAGTTGACAGTCTGCATTGCTTTTAGAGATCTAAATGGAGCTACACCAAAAGATGAATATCATATGACTCTTGCCAATATGTTTATTGCATGAAATTGGGTTATAAATTAACCTTCATACGCCTATTGCCAATATTTTTTTCCTTTTGTAATAAGTATGGCAAAAAGAAATCCCTTCATGCAGCAGGGTACAGTGTTCATAGAAGAAACGGTGGTGGGTGGCTCAACTTAGGTCATCGCCATCCAGCAGAGGCTCGATCTGCCACTCGCTGCCATAGTAGGAGTTGGGCAGGCCAAGCCAGAACTTGAAGGCCTCGGCGGCACGCTTGCGCTCTCGGCGCCGGTCCTGGCGCGCTTGCGATGCATGCTTGCTGGTGAACATCCTGGAGTGCATCTCAATGTACATCTTCTTGTACTTGGTCTTGTTGGGAGCGATGCCCTTCTCCTCCATGCACGCCACGATCTCCAGCGCCTTCTTGAAGAAGGCCGCCCTCACGCACACGTCCGCCAGCGCCCCCAGCAGTTCCTCGTCGGCCTCCTCCAGGCACCGCTCCTTCACCTCGTTCCAGAGCACAAGAGCCTCCCCTGGCTTGCGCGCCACCGCGATGCCCTTTGCCAAGCTGCCGTACGTCGCCACGTCCGGCTGCACGCCGCGCTCCTTCATCCTCTCCACAACCTGCTTCGCTGTCTCCACTAGTCCCAGCCGGCAGTACCCCTCCACCAGCATGTTCCACGCCGCCCTGTCCACCGTCACCCTGGGGTCCCGCTCCATCTCCTCGAACACCTTGTGCGCTACCTTGGGCTGCCCCGACACGGCGAACGCCTTCATCAACGTCGTGTAGCTCACCGTGGACGGCGCGATACCCCGTGACCGCATCTCGTTGAAGAAGGCTAGCGCGCCCGCGCTGTCGTCCGTGAGAACGCACCCGTCCATGAGGGTGTTGTACGTCACCACGCCGGGTTGGATGCCGGCGTCCGTCACCATCTCCTCAAAGAGCTCCCTGGCCTGGCCAATCTGCAGCTGCTGGCAGTAGCCCTTGAGCAGGACGTTGTAGGTGACACGGTTGGCTGGAACTCCGGCCGCAGCCATCTCGTTCAGCACGGCGCGCGCGCGCGCCATGTCGCCCGCACCAACAAGCGCTGATATCACCGTCGTGTAAGTCACATGGTCCGGCCGGCTTGCGGGTGCCGTCTGCGCCTCTTGCCGCATCGCGCGCAGCACGGCCAGGACATCGCCGACGCGGCCTGCGTTCATGTACCCCTTCATGAGTGTGGTGTACACCCTGGCGTTGGGCGGGTAAGCCTTGGGGAGCAGCGGCACCTCATCCGAGCCCTGTCCCTGTTTGGCCCCGGCAACAATGTCGTCGAGCAGCACGGCACCCTCCTCGACGTCGGTCACACCGTCGCAGTCCATAGAGACAGCCCTGAGCAGTAAGCATATGTCTTTGCGCTCTTCCCGCATCGCCTGGACGATCCTCTCCGCTGTGGCGATGTCACCGAAGCCGACGAACGCGGCGACGAGGGAGTGGAAAGTGGTGGCGCAGGGGGTGAGGCCGGAGAAGAGCATGCGCTCAAGCACGCGCGCGACGAGGTCCTTTCGGCCGGCGCGCGCGCACATCTTGATGACGACGTTGTAGGTGAGCGCATCGGCGGCGGTGCTCCATTCGCTCATTGCGTCGAACAGCTGCCGGAATCGGCGGCAATCCCCCGCGTCAGCGCAGGCGCTGAGCGCTGCGTTGAATGCGGCCACGTCGGGGAGGCAGGAGGGGGAGACGAGCTCTGGTGGTGCGCGGCGGAGGTTGCGGAGGACGGCGTCGAAGAGGCGGAGCGCCTTGGTGGGCGGCGTGAGGCGGGAGACGGCGGCGGTGTATGCGCGTCGGTCGGGGAGGAGGCCCTGGCGGAGCATGTGGAGGAGGAGGGAATGGGCGAGACGGGCGTCACGGCAGCGGGCGGCTGCCGCGGCCGCGAGGGAGAGGGAGTTGGCGTCGAGGAGGTCGAGGGCACCGCGGGCGCGGAGGCTCTGGAGGAGGCGGGCGGCGCGGGGAAACCCATCGGGGCCGTTGGAATTGAAGGAGAGCTGCGCGAGGAGGCGAGACGCCGTGGTGGGGGAGGAAGGGAGGAGAGACGGTTTCGAGGAAAAGAGGCTGTAGGCGGCATCGGTGTCATGGGCGCGGAGGAGCGCCAGGAGGGCGTCGTCGGAGGGACCATCTTCGTCATGGTCAGGCGCGTGGGTGAGTGGTGTGCTGGAGCGGGAAGTAGCTGGGGACAGAGCGGCTGGCTGATGGAGCCTCTGGTGCTGGTTGCAGAAGGAGGAAGAAGGCGGGGAGCACGGGCATGAGCAAGAGCAGGTGGCGCCACCGGGGAAGGAGGGATGGGGTTGGAGCAGCTGGAGCGAGTAGCGCGTGCAGCATAGCATCCCTGGAGCAGGTAGTGGCGTGGCAATGGCCGTATTGTCGGTGTGATCCGAAAGAGGAGGAAGAAACGGCAGCAAGCAGCAACAGAGCAGCAGACGAGTGGAGCAGAGAGGATGAGGATGATGGATTGACGTGGCCGAACCAAAATGCAAACAAGCAAAGTATTGGCTCCAGCACAGCCATATCGTCATATCCACAGAGACAAATTCAGCTACAGATGCACACGTGCATGGTCCACGCAGAAGTTACCACCCAGAAGTTACGACTTTTTATAGCTCTTAGAACGGTATATAAAATACAACAACAAACACGTTGAGATATTAGAGATGAAACCCCATATGAAAACCTCGGAGCTCAACTCCTAAAGAAAAGAAAAAAGAGACAAAGGCAAAGGAAAACCGAAAAAACGATAAAACGGGAAAACACATAAAAAGAGATAAAACTCACAAGAACCAGTGAGATCTAAAGGGGCACAAGAAAAGGTCAAACGATTAAGAAAGAAAAGCGAAACTACAAATCAGAGTTCTGGCACGTGAATTGCTCACTTCCACCCCTTCCTATCCATGGCGAGCTCTTTATCAATATTCCACTCCTTCAGGTCCCTCTTTACAGCCTCTATCCACGTCAAGGTTAGTCGACTTCTACCTCTCTTCACATTCTCAGGACGCCTAATTATTCCAATATGCACTGGTGCCTCTTCAGGTCTTCGTTGGATATGTCCAAACCATCTCAAACGATGTTTGCATAAGCTTCTCCTCAATTGGCGCCACTCCTACTCTCTCTCGTATATCATCATTCCGGACTCGATCTCTCCTTGTGTGGCCACATATCCAGCGCAACATACGCATATCTGCCACACTTAGTTGTTGGACATGTCGTCTTTTAGTGGGCCGACATTCTGCTCCATACAACATAGCCGGCCGGATTGCTGTCCTGTAGAATTTGCCTTTTAGTTTGTGTGGCACCCAGGGGTCGCATAAGACACCTGCAGCTTGCCGCCACTTCAACCACCAGCTTTAATTCTATGACTGACATCCTCATCGATATCTCCCTCCTTCTGAAGCATTGATCCTAAGTAACAAAAAGTGTCTTTCTTGGGTACCACTTGCCCATCAAGACTAACATCGCCATCCTCATACCCCATGGCACTGAAATCACACTTCATATACTCTAATTTTAGACCTACTAAGCCTAAAATCTTTTGCTTCCAGCGTCTGCCTCCACAATTCCAACTTTTGCGAAACACCACTCCTACTCTCCTCAATAAGTACCACATCATCAGCCAAAAGCATACACCACGGTATATCTCCTTGTGTGTCCCTTGTGACCTCATCTATCACCAAAGCGAAAAGATAAGGGCTCAAAGCCGACCCTTGATGTAGTCCTATGTTAATTGGGAAGTCATTGGTGTCTCCATCACTTGTTCAGACACTTGTCACAACATTAGTGTACATATCTTTAATAAGATTAATGTACTTTGTTGATACTTTGTGTTTTTTCAAGGCCCACCACATTACCCTCCTAGGTACTTTGTCATAAGCCTTCTCCAAGTCTATGAAGACCATATGCAGGTCTTTCTTTTGTTCTCTGAATCTCTCCATAAGTTGTCTTAGTAAGAAAATGGCCTCCATAGTTGATCTCTGAGGCATGAAACCAAACTGATTTTGGGTCACGCTCGTCATCTTCCGCAGGCGGTGTTCAATGACTCTCTGCCATAGCTTCATTGTATGTCTCATGAGCTTAATTCCACGGTAATTAGTACAACTTTGAACATCTCCTTTGTTCTTGAAGATTGGTACTAACGTACTCCGACGCCACTTGTCGGGCATTCTGTTTGTTCGAAAGTTGGTGTTGAAAAGCTTAGTCAGCCATACTATCACTATGTCTCCAAGGCATCTCCATACCTCGATAGGGATACCATCAGGGCCCATCGCCTTTCCTACCTACATCCTTTTTAGCGCCTCCTTAACTTCATATTCTTGTATCCTTCGTACATGTCGGCGTCTCAGACCCAGGGGGGTCCCTTGGACCGACCAGTGAAATCGCTGCGTGCCCCTGCCCAGATGGGTCGGCGCGGGATGGAACACAAGAGGTGGGACAAGCTTTGTATTATCCTGCACTGGGGGTGCCGCTCGTAGTAGGGGTTACAAGCGCGTCGTGTGGGGGAGAGAGAGACACAGAGTTCGTCCGCCGCTTCCCTCGCGCGAACCCCCCTCAGGGTGGCCCTGGACCACCCTTTTATAGAGGCAAGGAGAGGGTCCAGACGTACAACGGGGGGCATAGCTATGCGCTAACGTGTCCAGCAGTGGAGTGCCTAAGCCCTGTGTACATGCCAATGTGGCCGTTGGGGGAGAGCTTGGGCCCTGTACATGTGATGGCGTGGCCGTCGGAGGAGCACCTGAGTCATGTAGGAGCACAGCTGGCAGCGCGGCGAGGATCCTGCTGACGTCTCCTTGCTGTTGTAAGGGGCTGAGAGCCACCGGCGTCATGGTGCACGCGGGGCACCATTATTACCCGTCGCCGGGGTAAGCCAGATGGGACACCGGTCTTGTTCCTTGTAGCCTGAGCAGGCTAGGAATAGGGAAATGATGTATCCCCTGTTAGCACGGTCGGTCCGAGCCCAGGGTCGGTCGAGGCGGAGACTTCTTTTGAGGCCGAGGCCGGGGCCGGGCGAGGACGCGATTCCTCCCGAGACCGAGGTCGAGGCCGAGTCCGGGGGTCGGGCGAGGCGGAGACCTCCTCCCGAGGCCAGAGCCTGAGGTCGGGCGAGGCGGAAACCTCCTCCCGAGGCCGGAGCATGAGGTCGGGCGAGGCGGAGCTTCCTGTTGCGCCCGAGGCTGAACTCGGTGGTTGATCGTGACCTGTTGTCAGTCGTCGCCGGGGTGGCTGACACGGCAGTCGGAGCGGAGCGAGCGGCGCTGTTTTCCTGTCATATCAGACAGTAAAGAAGAGGGGCGAAGTGACTGCGGTCACTTCGGCCTGCCCGTTTGAGGCGCGTGTGTCATGATACGGCGTCAGGCATCCCCTGCATTTAATGTGCCTGCGAAGCGGTCGGTTGGTGAGGCGGTCTGGCCAAGGTTGCTTCATAATGAAGCCTGCCCGAGCCGGGCCTCGAGAGAGCTGAGGGGGCGCCCGCTGCCTGAGGAGGCCCTCGGGGGAGGCGTGAACTCGTCCAAGACTACTGTTCCGACCCGAGGTCGGGCTCGGGTGAGATTGCGTCCCTCGGGTAGACGAAGTCTTGACTTGAACCGCACCTGTCAGTTGGTCTGAGGGTGTTTACCAGCCATGATTAGGAGCGTTGGGGGTACCCCTAATTATGGTACCCGACAGTAGCCCCCGAGCCTCGAAGGGAGTGTTGGTACTCACTTGGAGGCTTTTTGCCGCGTTTTCGGTGAGGGGACCGGCCTTTCTCGGTTTTTGCCTTGTTCTGGTGGGTGCGCGCGAGCGCACCTGCCGGGTGTAGCCCCCGAGGCCTCGGAGGAGTGGTTTGACTCCTCTGAGGTCTGAATGCTTTTCGTTGTGCTTCGTCCGGTCTGATCGTTCCCTCATGCGGCCTAGCCGTAGGCCGGGTGCGTGGTTAGGTTCTAAATTATCAAGCTGGTTTGTTGACGCTGTCAACAGTTTTGGCTGTAGCAGGGTGCGAGAGTAGCCCCTGAGCCTCTGCACGGAGCGAGAGGACGATCAAGGACTTTCCCGACTTTTATTATACGCCCTTGCGTCGCCTTTCCGCAAGGAGGAGGGGGGAAAGCGCCATGTTGCCCTCGAAGGGCACCGAACATGGTGTTTCCAGTGAGCTGCTAACGGGTGATCCGAGTGGACGCCCGTGCCCCGTTCGTTAGGGGTCGGCTGGTGGCCTAGAGGCGTGTTCCAAAAGTACCTGCGGGTGATTTGCCGGACCCAGACCCCTTCGACAGGGTCCGAGGGCTCGATGCCTCCCTCCGGTGGGATTCCGTTACAAATCATTCCCGCCGGTCTCGAAAATGTCCTAGGGTACCTCGGGAGCGTAGCTCGAGCCTCAGCTATGTATCGAACGTACCCAGAGTCATCCCTCACTCTGCATGCTCTGGGGCGACTGTCGAACCCTTCCGAGGGGCCAGCCTACGAACCCCTAATCAGTAGTGGGCACGAAGCCCGAGCGCTCTGGGGCGGCTGTCGAACCCTACCGAGGGGCCAGCCTTCGAACCCCTGATTAGTAATGGCTTGAGGTCTGAGTGCTCTAGGGCGGCTGTCGAAACCCTCCCGAGGGGCCAGCCTTCGAACCCCTGATCAGTAGGAGGGCTCGGGGCCCGCTTCGTTCGCCGAGAAGGATCCTTTCCACAACATCCCCTTTCCTGGTCCCTGTAGCAAGAGAGAGAGAGGAGGAGGGGAAGGATATGAATTTAAATAAGGCGGCGCACCTTTTTCGACGCGGTCATTATGGTGAAGGCGAAGCGACGCCCGCCTCGCCTGCCAGAGGTGTCGCCTGCTCCGTCGGGGAGTTAATGCGACGGGACGAGCGAGTCGCGTGGCGCCCGTTGCGCGTGCGAGCCGTTCGAGGAACGGGGCACGGGTGCGTCGTCTTCACGCCATGGGAGAGGGCTCTCCCATGGCTTCAGGAGGGGACGCGAGCCTGCAGGCGACTTGACCGCTGCTTCTGCCCGTCTGCCGCTGCAGTTACTGTCGGCCCGCTTTTGACCATGCCAACCTTCGTGCCTACCCCGCGGCTGACCGGCCCGTGGCTGTCACCTTCAACTGGCACTGTTGGGTCATGCGCAGGGCTACCTCAAGTCGCGATACTGGTTCCGCAGTCGAGGAGGCGCAGCATTGGCGTGGGTGTCGGTGTAACTTCTCGCACGTCGTAACCGGCGCACCGGTTACATGACATGCGGGCCCGCTTCCTTTGTGCTGGTCCGCCGGATGTGGTCGAAGCCGAAGGGGCGCACAGTTGCGGTGCAGTTGGATGCCTGTCGTGTGGCAGTCCATCCTTTCGACCACCGGTTTCTACGAAGATGGGAGAGCGCTTGTAACCGCGGGACGGTTAAATGCCTCGCGTGCAGTGGTTCACCTCCTCCGTGCTTCGGATCAGCTCGTATGACGTGTGGGTCCCAGCCCCCGTGTCGTAGGGGGAGAACCCTGGAGGATGTCAGTGGAGATTTCTCCCGTGACGCTAAGGGGTGCAAGTGAGGAGGTCTGCCTATAAAAGGGGGATCGATCCCCTGAGCAGCGGCCATGCCTTCGTTCTCCCCTCATGCATTGCGCCCTTCCACCTTTTGAGCCCCCGGATGGGGTGCACTAGCGTCGCCTTGCTCTTGCTGTCGTTGGAGGAGCGCGGCCTCGTGGAGATCGGCACCTTTCAGCCATCGCTTGGCTTCAAGGATTTTCGTCGTGCAGCCCGACTGCATTCCCTCACCAATGGGTAGTTTGGTGGGGAGAAGCAAGCCGGGCTGCAGCCTCCGCCCTGCCCTCAGCTTCAAGGATCTTCGTCATCCTTGCTGAGGCGGAGGGCGAGCCGAGTCGGGGCCTGCCTCTGCGTAGGCAGCGGCCCGCTCCTTCCCTCAGTGATCTAGGGAGAAGAGCGTTCGCCGCCTGTGGCCCTGGCAGCTGCCGCGCGTCTGGCTCCCCGGCACGAGCGGCTCTGGCACTACTTCCAGTGCCGCCCCCACCGCTGGTCCTTGCTGCGCCGCCAGCTGTTGGGGGGTCGCCCAACACGTTGTACGCCGCGAGGGCGGCGTTCGTGTTCTGGGACAGCCCCGTTCTCGTTCTTGTGGCGAGGACGGGAGTGAGGACCTGCCAGTGCGCTTTGGGGTGGATGCCGTACGCCGGTGGGGTGTTGGTGGGCAGGTGGCCGTCGGCGCTGAGGTGGTGACAGCCGAAGGAGGTTGTCTCTGCCGACGAGACCGCCAGTGCCGCCTGCACCCCGGACCTCCGCCTCTTTGGCTTTAATGGCTGGTTCTCATCCTTCGTGGGCGAGGGCCTCTCTACTGCAGCGTTTGCCCTGAAGCTGTTGCTGCAGCTGTCTAGCCGCCCGAGACGGAGGTCGTTGTCGCTGCTGCTGGAGCGGCTGCCGGCGAGCCACCCGAAGTTTGTTATCCCGCAGGCCTTCCGGTGTGGAGGTTGTTCGTACCTGCGGGAATGGAACCGGAGTCCCACTTGTAGGGGAATATACTAGGTTTTTGCCGGAGCAAAATGTAACCGCTTCAAGTACTTAGACATTTGTCGTAGGTCGGGAGAACCGCCGAGGGTTTTGCCGACGTCTAAGTCTGTGTAGCAAAGTTGCCCCAAGTATATGTGTTTGTTCTTTGTGGCCGTCGCGGCCTGAACATTTGGGTATTCGAGAATGAAGCTGTGTGTCTTCCTCATTCCGAGCGCTAGGACTTGCCTGTTGGCTGGCCGAACCACTTAACCGAGCATCTGTAACGCCCTGAATTTGGGGGTAGAATTTTTTTCTTCTTTTCCCTCACCAAATTCGGGCATTACCCTTTCCTTTTCCCTTTTCTCCTCGCTAAACCTTGATCTTTTCCAAAGTTATAGCGGGATTCGGCCTAAGATCCCATGTAAAGCAAAACCCTAAAATATTTTGTTTTGGTTGATGCACCATGCCGAACCATGCATTCTTTTTGATTGTTTGGAAATGTGAATGCAATCATCTAGAGAAAAAATAGATTTTAAAAAAAAAAGAAAACCTTTTTCTTCTCTCTTTCCCCCTCTCCTCCCATTTCGGCCCAGCCGCCCCCCGGCGCGTAGCCCAGCCGCGCCTCCCCTCCCCTTTCCCCCCCTCGCGCCGTGGGCCGGCCTGGCCGCGACCCACCTCGCCCCCCCCCCCCGCGCCGCCCCCGCTTTGGGACCAAGGCGGCCCAGCCGCGCCCCCCTCCCCCCAAAATTCCTCTCACCTCCCCTGCGGGCCCCGCCCGTCATTCTCTCCCCCTCCCTCCCTCACCCTTGCCCAACCGCCCGACCCCTCCCCCTGCGCGCCGCCACCGCCGCGCCGCCCTCCCCCGCGCGGTAAGCCCCCTCCTCCCTCCCCTCTCCCCCTCCCTCCCTCTCGCCGGCCCCGGCCGCGCCCGGCCACGCCGCCCCGGCCCCCGCCTCGACCCCGGCCACCCTCGCCCTCGCCTTGGCCACCCTCGCCCTGGCCCTAGCCATGGCGCCCGCGCTGGCCCCGGCCGAGCCCCGCGCCGCCCCAGCGAGCCGCCCCGCGCCCGCCCCGGCGAGCCCCGCCCCTCCCCGGCCTCGGCCCCCACCCAGCGAGCCGCGCCCTCCCCCCGCGCGCGCTCGGCCCCGGCGCGCCGCCCCCGCGCCCGCCCCGGCGAGCCCCGCCCCTCCCCGGCCTCGGCCCCCGCCCGACGAGCCGCGCCCTCCCCCCGCGCGCGCTTGGCTCCGGCGAGCCGCCCCCGCGCCCGCCCCCGGCGAGCCGCCCCGTGCCCCCCGGCGAGCCCCCCCGCTTCCGACGAGCCCCGCGCCGCCCCGGCGAGCTCTGCGCCCGGCTCGGCCCCGCGCTGCCCCCAGCGAGGCCCCCGGCCCCGCGCCCGCGGCTCCCCGCCCGCGTCCGGCGCCGGTGGCTCGGCCCCTGCCTGTCGCGCCCTCGCCTCGCCGAGCCCGCCCGTCGCAAGCCCCTGCTCTCCGGCCGTGCCCCGACAGCTACGCCCTCGTCGCGCGCCCCAGCGGCCGTGCCTGGCCCCGTGTCCATGCCCCGGCGATTCGCGTCCCGCGTGCCTCAAGGTTCGCGTGCCTTCGGCACGCATAACGTGCTTTCGCGCGTGCGACCGTATTCGCACTGCACTTAATCTCGTTTTATTCTATTTTAAATTGTTTAGTCGACGTGCTGCGTCGTGCGCTTCGTCGCGCGACGATTCTTTTAATCTATAAATATTAAGGTGTTGTGTCGCATGCTTCGTCGCGCAACAATCTGTTTTAATTTCAGATTGTTTAAGGTGCGATGCCGCGCGTCCGGACGCGCGACGCTCCACTTTAAACCCAACCCTGTTGGCGTATGCCGTCGTGCGCTTCGTCGCGCGATGCTTACCGTCTCTTCAAAATTAGGGCAAGTGTCTCGTTGTGCGCTCTGTCGCGTGGCGAGTCGTTTACCTCTTAATTTAATCTAAATGTCGTGTTGTACGTCTCGATGTGCGACCCCTCCCTTTCATTCACCTTCAATTGTTTACAATGATTAGACATGAAACATGACTTTACTTTATGCTAAACATAGTATCTACATTAACGCCTTTCAATTGAGCGAGTGGTTTAATTCATAATAATGTAACGTGATCGTTTCTCGACTGTCTTTTTCTCTTTCTCTCTTAGCCTTAATTGCGAACTCGCGTGGAACGTCTGTTTACTTACTGCATTCTATTGTATGGTGTACTGTTCTTTTGTATTAAATATGTGGATGTATGTATGTTTGCGCTCGCATAGAGAACGATCTGGTTGAGGAGCCCGAAGAACTCGCAGGAGAAGCCCCTGAGCAGCAGTCGGTTGGTGGAGGCAAGTGTCCCTTGACCTATCTCTGTCCTATTCATTCTTTAATTCACCTCCCGCATTACATATTTATGCCTAAGGATTGACTAGCTTTGTTATCTATGTCCTTGTTTACCTATCTGGGTTGGATTATTATTGCTTAGTCTTATGCTATTGCTCAACTCTAACCAATGAACATGATGAGATTATCTATGATACGATGTTTTCCCTTTTGATTATGATGATGGAACTTGTGGCCCTTAAGGGGACTCGAGCGGTTTCTCGAGTGCCTCTCCGTAAGGACCTGTTCGTTGGATGACCGCCTGGGAAAACAGTGCAACCATGAGGGTGGAGTGGGACGCCCTTAGCTGAATAATTAGAGGAACCGGGGTGTAGTTCGCTTAGCCGTCGTGCCGTCAATGGGGCTCGGTGTATGTGGCTCGCTCTGCCAAGGTTGATTTGTCCCTTGGGGAGGAGTGCGATACATTTAGGAAACCTAACGGGCGACTACAGCCCCGAAGAATCTTTGTAAAGGCTTCGTAGTGAATCCCTGGCCATTCACCTCGGGAGTGAATAAGGGTCTTGCAAGCCCGGGCTAGAGAGGGAATCACGGCTTGTGGGTAAAGTGCACAACCTCTGCAGAGTGTTTAAAAACTGATATATCAGCCGTGCTCGCGGTTATGAGCGGCCAAGGGAGCTCTAGTGATTAGTGGTACTTGATCAGATACATTTTGGTTCACAGGTGGCAATGAGATCGATGGTTTCTGGTATTGACTATGGTAATGGTAAGTGGTATTCTTTCCATTTGGAAAGAGTATGTTTGGGTTAATAACGTGGGTTAATTCTAAAACCTAGCTTTCTCTACTAGAAATAATAATCTGACCAACTAAAAGCAACTGCTTGACTTATCCCCACATAAAGCTAGTCCACTACAGCCAAACATGATACTTGCTGAGTATGTTGATGTGTACTCACCCTTGCTCTACACACCAAACCCCCCCATCCCCAGGTTGTCAGCATTGCAACCACTGCTCAGGAGAAGATGAAGCTGTGGAAGGAGACTACCAGGAGTTCCAACACTACGACGAGTTCTAGGCGTGGGTTAGCGGCAACCCCCAGTCGACTGCCTGTGATGGCCGCGTTTATCTACGTTTCTTTTCCACACTTTGATTTATTGTAAAGACTATGTGGATGTCTCAGACATATGATGTAATCGACTACTATTTCCCTTTTTAATACTATTTGAGCACTGTGTGATGATGTCCATGTTATGTAACTGCTGTGTACGTGAATTGCTGATCCTGGCACGTACATGGTTCGCATTCGGTTTGCCTTCTAAAACCGGGTGTGACATAGGTGGTATCAAAGCCGTGCTGACTGTAGGACCGCTAACCTAGAGTAGAATGGTCGTTCTAAGGACTATAGACCTCTGTCCTTGCCTTGACTTTGGTATCCCTTCAAAAGTTGGTCATATCGACCAAACCTATGTTCTACTATATATTATACCTTGCTGAAAATTATGTTTTTATTCTAACCCTTCATTTATTTATGATTCATTACTTGCTGGTCATATTAATTATGTTCTCACTCTTTTGCTTGCGGTGTCTTTTGTAGATGACTCGTCTTAGACACACCGCACGGAAGTCTGTCATCCCCTTCTTACCTTCCCATCTCGCGGAGCGTCCGCTTCGCCGTCCCGTGGCCGGTCAGTCCAGTCACTTGGAGAGGCTACACCACCGCCTGCATGAGGAGCAGGAGCGTCGACGGTAGGAGCAGCAGGGCTCTTCTTTCTCGCTCCAGCAGGAGATAGAGTCTATGAGGAGCTGCTCCCCTGTGCTTCCCCTGGAGGTGCCCCCTGCACCACCACTGAGCGCCCCAGCCGCTGGAGTAGTTGTTGGAGGAGACCCAGACGACGGAGGAGGCGACAGCAGCTCGAGCCACGACCGACTTTTCTGCTGACCTGGAGCCGGAAGGATGGGTTGCTCGACCCATCACTCGCGAAGCTGCTCGCAGGTGTCACTTCCACGATGCGCTCGACACCCTGCTACGTCGGGCACTTGACCGGCGTACTTGGTCCATCGAGTATCGCTGTGTGGTCTACCAGCATAGTCGCGGGGTCTACCCGGACCGCTGGGAGGCGACCTGCTTGGTGCGCCGTCCGGAGAACAGTCTCTAGGGTGCTGAAGTCTGCTCAGAGCACTATTCCATCTCTGAGCGGGGCTCAGCTGAGGCGGCCATGCAAGATGCTGCACGGCGTGCGCTTTCGCACTACTGCTCAGTGCTCGGTGGGGTAGCTGATGGTCTCAACCTGAAGTACTACCCCCTGAGAGCACCTAGAGGGGGGGGGGTGAATAGGTGATCCTGTGAAAACTTAAAACTTAAGCCACAAAAACTTGTTAAGTGTTAGCACAATAGTTGCCAAGTGGCTAAAGAGAAGTCTCAACAAAACACAATACCACAAGAGATCAAGACAGAGGTGACACAGTGGTTTATCCCGTGGTTCGGCCAAGACCAACGCTTGCCTACTCCACGTTGTGGCGTCCCAACGGACGAGGGTTGCAATCAACCCCTCTCAAGCGGTCCAAAGACCCACTTGAATACCACGGTGTTTTGTTTTTCCTTTCACTATCCCGTTTGCAAGGAATCTCCACAAATTGGAGTCTCTTGCCCTTACAAGTATATGATCACAAAGAAGCTCAGAGTAAGGGAGGGAAGCAACACACACAAATCCACAGCGAAACGCGCACACACACGGCCAAGACTCGAGCTCACAAGAGTATCACAAAGTTCTCACTAGAACGGAGCTCGAATCACTTAGAATGACAAATGAATGCGCAAAGACTGAGTGTGGATGATCAAGAATGCTCAAAGGTTGCTTGTGTGTCTCCTCCATGCGCCTAGGGGCTCCTTTTATAGCCCCAAGGCAGCTAGGAGCCGTTGAGAGCAAATCCGGAAGGCCATCCTTGCCTTCTGTCGTCGGGGGCACCGGACAGTCCGGTGCACACCGGACACTGTCCGGTGCCCGATTTGTTTCCATAACTGGCGCTTCCGACCGTTGCCGACCGTTGGAGATCTGGGAGCCGTTGGCGCACCGGACATGTCCGGTGCACACCGGACAGTCCGGTGCCGTCTTCTGACCGTTGGCTCCGCCACGTGTCCCGCGCAGATTGCGCGGCCGACCGTTGGCTCACCGGACAGTCCGGTGCACACCGGACAGTCCGGTGAATTATAGCCGTACGCCGTCGGCGAATTCCCGAGAGCGGCCAGTTCGAGCCGAGTCAGCCTAGCGCACCGGACACTGTCCGGTGCACACCGGACACTGTCCGGTGCACACCGGACAGTCCGGTGCTCCAGACCGAGCTGGGTCTTGGCAGCACACAGCCAAGTCTTTTCTCCTCTTCTCTCTTCTTCTTCTTTCTGTTTCTAACACTTAGACAAATATATTAGTACACAAAACCAATGTACTAAGGCTTAGAAACATACCTTTACTTCATGATTTGCACCTTGTTCATCCATGTACATAAATTCACAATTAAGCACATGTGTTGGCACTCAATCACCAAAATACTTAGAAATGACCCAAGGGCACATTTCCCTTTCACCCCCGCCGTCCGTCTGGCAGCACAGGAGGCGTGATTGTCTCACCTGTTGGTGAGGACAATCCTAGGTTGAACAACACAGTCAACCTAGCCGCTGTGCTAAACACGGAGCTGGACCATGCACTGGACGAGCTGAGTAGGGCTCATGCTGAGATCGCCCTGCTGCGGCTGAGCGCGCGGAGCGTCGTCACCTGGATGATGGTTCCCCCGCTCCCGTCGGGACTCAGCACCCGTACCGCTCACCTCGGCGTGGACACCAGTCTTATGGCAATCCCGACTGCAAGACCAAGATAAATTTAGAACCATAGATCGTCAGAGTCGGATCTTGTAATTAATACGAAGATATATACATAGAAGCTATAGTCTTAGCATTAGTCTCGCTCTTAGTTAGTATTAGTTAGATAGGGTAGTTTGCTATATCCTGTGCATTTATGTTTGTCATGATGAACTATGTTTGATTTGGATCTTTGTAATGACTGTCACCAGAGTGTGGGTATCCCCTGCATTTTGGTTTACCGGCTATATGTTAATGGAGTTAGTTATCTAGTTGGGAAGCCTTTCATTCCACTTTCCTCTTTATCTGAGAAGTTGTGTGGTCTGTGTTGGAGATCAGTGAAGATGCTCATCTGCTCGGTGTTGTGAAGAATTCTATACCGTTTTCTTATGCTGTAAGATTTGCAAGATCAGTTCTGATGTGTGGTTGAATTCTGCAGATGTTAGAGAACAAGCGCAGAGGAGGAAGGCGTGCTCAGCAGGAGCAAGCAGCTCAGCAGGATGAGGCGCCCCAGCAACAGCAGCTGCCGCCCCCCGCCCCTGATGTCGATCGAGCAGATGTTCCTGATGCAGACTCAGGCCTTCTTCCTCCATCACATGATCATCTTATGCTCCCCCTTGATCACACGCCTCCTTTTGATGAACCTGTTCATCGTCTTGAGTTGAGGGATGCACCGTTGTTGAGGAAGAAGGTTGATCTCGTTCATCTTGTTCCTGTGGCCGCACTTGTCCAATCGCCATGGTTCGTATAGCGGCTGTCGGAACATCTTCTTCATCTACATCATCACAATCAACAACTTGCTCTCTTGGAGAGCCATTAGTTTCATCAAATACAACGTCGCTAGAGACTTCAACCAAACCCGATGATTTGTTGAAGACTCTATACGCCTTTGTATTTGAATCATAACCTAATAAAAACCCTTCTACAGCTTTGGGAGCAAACTCAGAATTTCTACCCTTCTTCACTAGAATGTAGCACTTGCTCCCAAATACACGAAAGTACGATACATTGGGTTTGTTACCGGTTAGTAGCTCATATGACGTCTTCTTGAGGAGGCGGTGAAGGTAGACCCTGTTGATGGCGTGGCAAGCCGTGTTCACGGCTTCCGACCAAAAGCACTCGGGGGTCTTGAACTCTCCACGCATCGTCCTCGCCATATCGATTAGCGTCCTGTTCTTCCTCTCTACCACACCATTTTGCTGTGGTGTGTAGGGAGCGGAGAACTCGTGCTTGATCCCTTCCTCCTCAAGAAACTCCTCCACTTGAAGGTTCTTGAACTCGGACCCGTTGTCGCTCCTTATCTTCTTCACCTTGAGCTCAAACTCATTTTGAGCTCTCCTGAGGAAGCGCTTGAGGGTCCCTTGGGTTTCAGACTTATCCTGCAAAAAGAATACCCAAGTGAAGCGGGAAAAGTCATCAACAATAACTAAACCATACTTACTTCCTCCTATGCTTAGATAGGCGACGGGTCCGAAGAGGTCCATATGCAGCAGCTCCAGAGGTCTTGACGTGGTCATCACATTCTTGCTGTGATGTGCTCCTCCCACTTGTTTACCTGCCTGACAAGCTGCACAAGGTCTATCTTTTTCGAAATAAACATTGGTTAGACCTATCACGTGTTCTCCCTTTAGAAGCTTGTGGAGATTCTTCATCCCCACATGTGCTAAGCGGCGATGCCACATCCAGCCCATGCAAGTCTTAGCCATTAAGCATGCATCTAGACCGGCCTCTTCTTTTGCAAAATCTACTAAGTAAAGCTTGCCGTCTAGTACACCCTTAAAAGCTAGTGAACCATCACATCTTCTAAAGACAGACACATCTACATTAGTAAAAAGACAATTATATCCCATATTGCACAGTTGACTAACAGATAGCAAATTGTAACCAAGAGACTCAACTAAAAATACATTTGATATTGAGTGCTCATTAGAAATTGCAATTTTACCTAACCCTTTTACCTTGCCTTGATTCCCATCACCGAATATAATTGAATCTTGGGAATCCTTATTTTTGACGTAGGAGGTGAACATCTTCTTCTCCCCCGTCATATGGTTTGTGCATCCGCTGTCGATAATCCAGCTTGAACCCCCGGATGCATAAACCTGCAAGGCAAATTTAGGCTTGGGTCTTAGGTACCCAACTTATGTTGGGTCCTGCAAGGTTAGCACAAATATCCTTAGGGACCCAAATGCAAGTCCTGTCTCCCTTGCATTTTGCCCCTAACTTCCTAGCAACTATTTTCCTATCCTTTCTACAAATAGCAAAGGAAGTGTTTAAAGCACAATAAATTATAGAAGGTTCATTCACTACTTTCCTAGGAGCATGAATAACATTCTTTCTAGGCACATGAGCAATATTTCTCCTAGGCATATGTACAACATTTCTCCTACACATATCTCTATCATGCTTATAGGAAGAACTAGAAGCAAACATGGCATGAGAATCATAAACATGTAAATCAAAATCATTATAAGCATTTCTAGCATGTCTCCTATCATGGTATAAGAAAGCATGGTTCTTCTTAGCACTACTAGCCATAGGGGCCTTCCCTTTCTCCTTGACGAAGATGGGAGCCTTATGGCTTGTTAAGTTCTTGGCCTCTCTCTTGAAGCCAAGACCATCCTTAATTGAGGGGTGTCTACCAACCGTGTAGGCATCCCTTGCAAATTTTATTTTATCAACTTCACTCTTGCTAGTCTTAAGTTGGGCATTAAGACTAGCCAGTTCCTCATTTAATTTGGAAATTAAAACTAGGTGTTCACTACAGGCATCAACATCGAAATCCTTACACCTAGTGCAAATCATAACATGTTCTACACAAGAATTAGATTTATTTGCTACTTCTAACTTAGCATTTAAATCATTGTTAACACCTTGTAAAGTAGAAATGGTTTCATGACAAGTAGATAGTTCATAAGAAAGCATTTCATTTCTTTTCACTTCTAAAGCATATGATTTTTGTGCCTCTACAAATTTATCATGTTCATCATACAATAAATCCTCCTGCTTTTCTAAAAGCCTATCCTTTTCATTCAATGCATCAATCAATTCATTGATTTTATCTATCTTAGATCTATCTAAGCCCTTGAACAAGCATGAATAATCTATGTCATCATCATCACTAGACTCATTATCACTGGAAGAAGCATAAGTGGAGTCTTGAGTACTCACCTTCTTCTCCCTTGCCATAAGGCATGTGAGACGCTCGTTGGGGAAGAGGGAAGACTTGTTAAAGGCAGTGGCAGCGAGTCCTTCATTGTCGGAGTCGGAGGAGGAGCAATCCGAGTCCCACTCCTTTCCTAGATGTGCCTCGCCCTTTGCCTTCTTGTATTGCTTTTTCTTCTCTCTTTTGTTCCCCTTTTCCTGGTCACTTTCATTATCGGGACAGTTAGCGATAAAATGACCAAGCTTACCGCATTTGAAGCATGAGCGCTTCCCCTTTGTCTTGGTCTTGCTTGGCTGCCCCTTGCGACCATTTAGCGCCGTCTTGAATCTCTTGATGATGAGAGCCATCTCTTCATCATTGAGTCCGGCCGCCTCAATCTGTGCCACCTTGCTAGGTAGCGCCTCCTTGCTTCGTGTTGCCTTGAGAGCAAGGGGTTGCGGCTCGTTGATCGGACCATTCAAGGCGTCGTCCACATACCTTGCCTCCTTGATCATCATTCGCCCGCTAACGAATTTCCCAAGAACTTCTTCGGGCGACATCTTGGTGTACCTGGGATTTTCACGTATATTGTTTACCAAATGAGGATCAAGAACGGTAAATGACCTGAGCATTAGGCGGACGACGTCATGATCCGTCCATCGCGTGCTCCCGTAGCTCCTTATCTTGTTGATAAGGGTCTTGAGCCGATTATATGTTTGCGTCGGCTCCTCGCCTCTTATCATTGCGAACCGTCCGAGCTCTCCCTCCACCAACTCCATCTTGGTGAGCAAGGTGACGTCGTTCCCCTCATGAGAAATCTTGAGGGTGTCCCAGATCTGCTTGGCGTTATCCAAGCCGCTTACTTTATGGTATTCATCCCTGCACAAGGAAGCTAGAAGAACAGTAGTAGCTTGTGCATTCTTATGAATTTGTTCATTAATGAACATGGGACTATCCGAACTATCAAAGTGCATTCCACTCTCTACAATCTCCCAAATACTAGGATGGAGAGAGAATAGGTGACTACGCATTTTGTGGCTCCAAAATCCGTAGTCCTCTCCATCAAAGTGTGGGGGCTTGCCGAGTGGAATGGAGAGCAAATGTGAATTTGAACTTTGCGGAATACGAGAGTAGTCAAAAGAAAAGTTCGAATTAACCGGTTTCCTTCTCTCGTAGTCGTTGTGGTCGTCGTCCTTTTGGGAAGAAGTAGACTCGTCGCTGTCGTAGTAGACGATCTCCTTGATGCGCCTTGTCTTCTTCTTCTTCCCTTCCTTCCGTCTTTGGCCCGAGCCGGAGTCGGTAGGCTTATCGTCCTTCGGCTCGTGAACGAAGGATTCCTTCTCTTTGTCATTGATCACAATACCCTTCCCCTTAGGATCCATCTCTTCGGGCGGTTAGTCCCTTTGTGAAGAGAACGGCTCTGATACCAATTGAGAGCACCTAGAGGGGGGGGGGGGTGAATAGGTGATCCTGTGAAAACTTAAAACTTAAGCCACAAAAACTTGTTAAGTGTTAGCACAATAGTTGCCAAGTGGCTAAAGAGAAGTCTCAACAAAACACAATACCACAAGAGATCAAGACAGAGGTGACACAGTGGTTTATCCCGTGGTTCGGCCAAGACCAACGCTTGCCTACTCCACGTTGTGGCGTCCCAACGGACGAGGGTTGCAATCAACCCCTCTCAAGCGGTCCAAAGACCCACTTGAATACCACGGTGTTTTGTTTTTCCTTTCACTATCCCGTTTGCAAGGAATCTCCACAAATTGGAGTCTCTTGCCCTTACAAGTATATGATCACAAAGAAGCTCAGAGTAAGGGAGGGAAGCAACACACACAAATCCACAGCGAAACGCGCACACACACGGCCAAGACTCGAGCTCACAAGAGTATCACAAAGTTCTCACTAGAACGGAGCTCGAATCACTTAGAATGACAAATGAATGCGCAAAGACTGAGTGTGGATGATCAAGAATGCTCAAAGGTTGCTTGTGTGTCTCCTCCATGCGCCTAGGGGCTCCTTTTATAGCCCCAAGGCAGCTAGGAGCCGTTGAGAGCAAATCCGGAAGGCCATCCTTGCCTTCTGTCGTCGGGGGCACCGGACAGTCCGGTGCACACCGGACACTGTCCGGTGCCCGATTTGTTTCCATAACTGGCGCTTCCGACCGTTGCCGACCGTTGGAGATCTGGGAGCCGTTGGCGCACCGGACATGTCCGGTGCACACCGGACAGTCCGGTGCCGTCTTCCGACCGTTGGCTCCGCCACGTGTCCCGCGCAGATTGCGCGGCCGACCGTTGGCTCACCGGACAGTCCGGTGCACACCGGACAGTCCGGTGAATTATAGCCGTACGCCGTCGGCGAATTCCCGAGAGCGGCCAGTTCGAGCCGAGTCAGCCTAGCGCACCGGACACTGTCCGGTGCACACCGGACACTGTCCGGTGCACACCGGACAGTCCGGTGCTCCAGACCGAGCTGGGTCTTGGCAGCACACAGCCAAGTCTTTTCTCCTCTTCTCTCTTCTTCTTCTTTCTGTTTCTAACACTTAGACAAATATATTAGTACACAAAACCAATGTACTAAGGCTTAGAAACATACCTTTACTTCATGATTTGCACCTTGTTCATCCATGTACATAAATTCACAATTAAGCACATGTGTTGGCACTCAATCACCAAAATACTTAGAAATGACCCAAGGGCACATTTCCCTTTCACCCCCGCCGTCCGTCTGGCAGCACAGGAGGCGTGATTGTCTCACCTGTTGGTGAGGACAATCCTAGGTTGAACAACACAGTCAACCTAGCCGCTGTGCTAAACACGGAGCTGGACCATGCACTGGACGAGCTGAGTAGGGCTCATGCTGAGATCGCCCTGCTGCGGCTGAGCGCGCGGAGCGTCGTCACCTGGATGATGGTTCCCCCGCTCCCGTCGGGACTCAGCACCCGTACCGCTCACCTCGGCGTGGACACCAGTCTTATGGCAATCCCGACTGCAAGACCAAGATAAATTTAGAACCATAGATCGTCAGAGTCGGATCTTGTAATTAATACGAAGATATATACATAGAAGCTATAGTCTTAGCATTAGTCTCGCTCTTAGTTAGTCTTAGTTAGATAGGGTAGTTTGCTATATCCTGTGCATTTATGTTTGTCATGATGAACTATGTTTGATTTGGATCTTTGTAATGACTGTCACCAGAGTGTGGGTATCCCCTGCATTTTGGTTTACCGGCTATATGTTAATGGAGTTAGTTATCTAGTTGGGAAGCCTTTCATTCCACTTTCCTCTTTATCTGAGAAGTTGTGTGGTCTGTGTTGGAGATCAGTGAAGATGCTCATCTGCTCGGTGTTGTGAAGAATTCTATACCGTTTTCTTATGCTGTAAGATTTGCAAGATCAGTTCTGATGTGTGGTTGAATTCTGCAGATGTTAGAGAACAAGCGCAGAGGAGGAAGGCATGCTCAGCAGGAGCAAGCAGCTCAGCAGGATGAGGCGCCCCAGCAACAGCAGCTGCCGCCCCCGCCCCTGATGTCGATCGAGCAGATGTTCCTGATGCAGACTCAGGCAGTCCAAGCCATCAGTCAGACTCTGGCCGCTATCCAGCAGCAGCAGCAGGCCCCACCTCAGCCTCAGATGCCTCAGATGCCCAGGGACAAGCGTGTTGAATTCATGAGAGGTCATCCACCAACGTTCGCTCACTCTTCTGACCCCATGGATGCTGAAGATTGGCTGCGCACTGTGGAGCGAGAGTTGCATACCGCTCAGTGCGATGACAGGGAGAAAGTCTTGTATGGTCCTCGTCTGTTGAGAGGAGCAGCTCAGTCATGGTGGGAGTCTTATCTCGTCACCCATGCCAACCCCGACACCATCACCTGGGAAGAGTTTAGAGGTAGCTTTCGTCAGTACCATGTTCCTGCAGGTCTGATAACAGTGAAGAAGGAGGAGTTCCTAGCCCTCAAGCAAGGGTCATCGTCTGTTAGTGAGTACCGAGACAGGTTTCTGCAGCTGTCTCGCTATGCTCCTAAAGATGTCAACACCGACGCCAAGAGACAATACCGTTTCATGAGAGGCTTGGTTGACCCTCTGCAGTATCAGCTGATGAATCACACCTTCCCGACATTCCAGCACCTGATTGACAGAGCAATCATGACAGAGAGAAAGCGCAAAGAGATGGAGGATCGCAAGCGCAAAATCAGTGGACCCCAGCCTAGAAGCAGCAGTCGTCCTCGTTTCTCAGGCAATCAACCTCAGCAGTTCAGGCAGAACCAGCGTCCACCTCAGCAGCATCAGCAGTTCCAAAGGCAGTATCCTCAGCACCAGTATCAGAATCGTCAGAACAATCAGTCAGGAGGAGGTCAGTTTCAGAGGCAGAATCAGCAGGCACCTCGTCTTCCTGCCCCAGCAAACTAGCAGAACAGTCAGGCAGCACCAGCTCAGGTTGGAAACAGAGCATGTTTCCACTGTGGAGAGCAAGGCCACTGGGTGATGCAATGTCCGAAGAAGGCAGTCCAGCAGCAATCAGGCCCCAATGCCCCAGCAAAGCAGAATGTGTCTCAGCTTAGAGTAGGCAACCGCTCTCAGCCGCACTATAATCATGGGAGACTGAACCACTTGGAGGCTGAAGCAGTTCAGGAGACCCCCGGCATGATAGTAGGTATGTTCCTAGTCGACTCCCATATTGCAGAAGTCTTATTTGATACTGGAGCAACGCATTCTTTCATTACTGCATCATGGGTAGAAGCACATAATCTTCCAATTACTACCATGTCAACCCCCATTCAAATTGACTCAGCCGGTGGTAGAATTCGAGCCGATAGCATTTGTTTGAATGTAAGTGTGGAAATAAGGGGGATAGCGTTTCCCGCTAACCTCATAGTAATGGGTACTCAGGGAATAGATGTCATCCTAGGGATGAATTGGCTAGATAAGTATCAGGCAGTTATCAGTTGTGATAAGAGGACAATCAAGTTGGTGTCCCCACTAGGAGAGGAAGTGGTGACCGAGTTAGTCCCGCCTGAACCGAAGAAAGGAAGTTGTTATCAGATGGCTGTCGATAGCAGTGAAGCAGACCCAATTGAGAGTATCAAGGTTGTGTCCGAGTTCCCAGATGTGTTCCCAAAGGACCTACCAGGTATGCCACCAAAGCGGAAAGTTGAGTTTGCCATAGAGCTTCTTCCTGGAACCGCCCCCATCTTTAAGAGAGCTTACAGAATATCCGGACCAGAGTTGGTTGAACTTAAGAAGCAGATCGATGAGCTGTTAGAGAAAGGTTAAATCCGGCCAAGCACCTCGCCTTGGGCCGCCCCTGTCCTATTTGTGGAAAAGAAAGATGGCACCAAAAGGATGTGTATCGATTATCAAGCTCTGAATGAAGTCATGATCAAGAACAAGTACCTTTTGCCCAGAATAGAAGATCTGTTCGACCAGTTGAGAGGAGCCAGTGTGTTCTCCAAGATTGATCTGAGGTCAGGTTACCATCAGCTCAGGATCCAACCTTCGGACATTCCGAAGACGGCATTCATTACCAAGTATGGTTTGTATGAGTTCACTGTGATGTCTTTTGGTTTAACCAATGCACCCGCCTTCTTCATGAACTTGATGAACAGCGTATTCATGGATTATCTTGATAAGTTTGTGGTGGTATTCATTGATGACATTCTGATTTATTCTCAAAGCGAAGAAGAGCATGCAAGTCATTTGAGAATGGTATTGCAGAGATTGCGAGAGCATCAATTGTATGCCAAGTTGAGCATGTGTGAGTTTTGGATCAGTGAAGTCCTGTTCTTGGGTCACATAATCAACAAAGAAGGATTGGCTGTGGATCCGAAGAAAGTGGCAGACATTCTGAACTGGAAAGCGCCAATAGATGCTCGAGGAATCAAGAGCTTCATTGGAATGGCCGGATATTATCGGCGATTCATTGAAGGGTTTTCAAAGATTGCGAAACCAATGACAGCGTTGCTAGGCAACAAAGTTGAGTTCAAGTGGACCCAGAAATGTCAAGAGGCCTTCGAAGCGCTGAAAGAGAAGTTAACAACAGCGCCTGTCCTAGTCTTGCCTGATGTGCACAAGCCCTTCTCGGTGTATTGCGATGCTTGTTACACTAGTTTGGGATGTGTGTTGATGCAAGAGGGAAGAGTTGTGGCTTACTCGTCCCGACAGCTGAAGGTTCATGAGAAGAATTACCCAATCCATGACCTAGAGTTGGCAGCAGTGGTTCACACACTGAAGACATGGAGGCACTATCTGTATGGATAGAAATGTGATGTTTACACAGACCACAAGAGTCTGAAGTACATATTCACTCAGTCAGAGCTGAATATGAGGCAAAGAAGATGGTTAGAGTTGATCAAAGACTATGAGTTGGAGATTCATTACCATCCAGGCAAAGCGAACGTGGTGGCAGATGCTTTGAGCAGGAAGAGTCAGGTCAATCTGATGGTCACTCGTCCGATGCCTTATGAGTTGGCCAAAGAGTTTGACAGGTTGAGTCTTGGATTTCTGAACAACACGCGAGGAGTCACAATTGAGTTGGAACCTACCCTAGAGCGGGAAATCAAAGAAGCACAGAAGAATGATGAGAAGATCAGTGAGATCCAGCGACTGATTCTAGATGGCAGAGGCAAAGATTTTCGAGAAGATGCAGAAGGTGTGATATGGTTCAAAGACCGCTTGTGCGTTCCCAATGTCCAGTCTATTCGGGAGTTGATTCTCAAGGAAGCTCATGAGACAGCCTATTCGATTCACCCTGGCAGTGAGAAGATGTATCAGGATCTGAAGAAGAAATTCTGGTGGTACGAAATGAAGAGGGAAATTGCAGAGCATGTGGCGATGTGTGATAGTTGTCGGTGGATCAAGGCAGAGCACCAGAGACCAGCTGGATTGTTGCAACCATTGCAAATTCCTCAGTGGAAATGGGATGAAATCGGCATGGATTTCATAGTCGGATTGCCTCGTACTCGAGCCGGCTACGATTCTATTTGGGTAGTAGTGGACCGTTTGACCAAGTCAGCCCACTTCATACCTGTCAAGACCAACTACAGCAGTGCAGTATTGGCAGAGTTGTACATGTCTCGGATCGTTTGTCTTCATGGTGTGCCGAAGAAGATAGTGTCAGACCGAGGAACGCAGTTCACCTCTCATTTCTGGCAGCAGTTGCATGAAGCCTTGGGCACACATCTTAATTTCAGTTCAACTTATCATCCGCAGACAGATGGTCAGACTGAAAGAACCAATCAAATCCTTGAAGACATGTTGAGAGCCTGTGCGTTGCAAGATCAGTCCGGATGGGACAAGAGATTGCCTTATGCAGAGTTTTCCTATAACAACAGTTATCAAGCCAGTTTGAAGATGTCACCTTTTCAGGCGCTTTATGGAAGGAGTTGTAGAACTCCGTTGCAATGGGATCAGCCTGGAGAAAAGCAAGTGTTCGGGCCAGACATTCTGCTTGAAGCTGAAGAGAACAACAAGATGGTCCGAGAAAATTTGAAGATAACGCAATCGAGGCAGCGAAGCTATGCAGACACAAGAAGAAGAGAGCTGAGTTTCGAAGTCGGAGACTTCATCTATCTGAAAGTGTCACCGATTAGAGGAGTCAGAAGGTTCGGAGTCAAAGGCAAGCTAGCACCCCGCTACATCGGTCCGTATCAAATTCTCGCAAGGCGTGGAGAAGTGGCCTATCAGCTCAGTCTGCCAGAGAATTTGTCTGCTGTGCATGATGTCTTTCATGTGTCTCAGTTGAAGAAGTGCTTGCGAGTGCCAGAAGAGCAGTTGCCAGTTGAAGGTCTTGAAGTCCAGGAGGACTTCACCTACACAGAGAAACCAACGCAAATCCTTGAGATTGCAGACAGAGTCACCCGAAGGAAGACCACCAGAATGTGCAAAGTCAGGTGGAATCATCATTCAGAGGAAGAAGCAACCTGGGAGCGTGAAGATGATCTGATGGCTAAATACCCAGAGCTCTTTGCTAGCCAACCCTGAATCTCGAGGGCGAGATTCTTTTAAGGGGGATAGGTTTGTAACGCCCTGAATTTGGGGGTAGAATTTTTTTCTTCTTTTCCCTCACCAAATTCGGGCGTTACCCTTTCCTTTTCCCTTTTCTCCTCGCTAAACCTTGATCTTTTCCAAAGTTATAGCGGGATTCGGCCTGAGATCCCATGTAAAGCAAAACCCTAAAATATTTTGTTTTGGTTGATGCACCATGCCGAACCATGCATTCTTTTTGATTGTTTGAAAATGTGAATGCAATCATCTAGAGAAAAAATAGATTAAAAAAAAAAGAAAAACCTTTTTCTTCTCTCTTTCCCCCTCTCCTCCCATTTCGGCCCAGCCGCCCCCCCCCCCCCCCGGCGCGCGGCCCAGCCGCGCCTCCCCTTTCCCCCCCTCGCGCCGTGGGCTGGCCTGGCCGCGACCCACCTCGCCCCCCCCCCCCCCGCGCCGCCCCTGCTTTGGGCCCAAGGCGGCCCAGCCGTGCCCCCCTCCCCCCAAAATTCCTCTCCCCTCCCCTGTGGGCCCCGCCCATCATTCTCTCCCCCTCCCTCCCTCTCCCTTGCCCAACCGCCCGACCCCTCCCCCTGCGCGCCGCCGCCGCCGCCGCGCCACCCTCCCCCACGCGGTATGCCCCCTCCTCCCTCTCCTCTCCCCCTCCCTCCCTCTCGCCGGCCCCGGCCGCACCCGGCCTCGCCCTTGCCCCAGCCCCGGCCACCCGTGCCAGCCCCGGCCGAGCCCCGCGCCGCCCCGGCGAGCCCCGCCCCTCCCCGGCCTCGGCCCCCGCCCGGCGAGCCGCCCCCACGCCCGCCCCTAGCGAGCCGCCCCCGCGCCGGCCTCGGCCCCCGCCCGGCGAGCCGCGCCCTCCCCCCGCGCGCGCTCGGCTCCGGCGAGCCGCCACCGCGCCCGCCCCCGGCGAGCCGCCCCCGCGCCGCCCCCGCACCCGCCTCGCGCCCACCTTCGGCGAGCCGCCCCGCGCCCCCAGCGAGCCCCCCTCCCGCGTCCGACGAGCCCCGCGCCGCCCCGGCGAGCTCTGCGCCCGGCTCGGCCCCGCGCCCCCTCGGCGAGCCACGCCGCCCCCGACGAGCCCCCCCGGCCCCGCGCCCGCGGTTCCCCGCCCGCGTCCGGCGCCGGTGGCTCGGCCCCTGCCCGTCGCGCCCTCGCCTCGCCGAGCCCGCCCGTCGCAAGCCCCCGCTCTCCGGTCGTGCCCCGACGGCTACGCCCTCGTCGCGCGCCCCGGCGGCCGTGCCTGGCCCCGTGTCCATGCCCTAGCGATTCGCGTCCCGCGTGCCTCACGGTTCGCGTGCCTTCGGCACGCGTAACGTGCTTTTGCGCGTGCGACCGTATTCGCACTGCGCTTAATCTCGTTTTATTCTATTTTAAATTGTTTAGTCGACGTGCTGCGTCGTGCGCTTCGTCGCGCGACGATTCTTTTAATCTATAAATATTAAGGTGTTGTGTCGCGTGCTTCATCGCGCAACAATCTGTTTTAATTTCAGATTGTTTAATGTGCGATGTCGCGCGTCTGGACGCGCGACGCTCCACTTTAAACCCAACCATGTTGGCGTATGCCGTCATGCGCTTCGTCGCGCGATGCTTACCGTCTCTTCAAAATTAGGGCAAGTGTCTCGTTGTGCGCTCTGTCGCGTGGCGAGTCGTTTACCTCTTAATTTAATCTAAATGTCGTGTTGTACGTCTTGATGTGCGACCCCTCCCTTTCATTCACCTTCAATTGTTTACAATGATTAGACATGAAACATGACTTTACTTTATGCTAAACATAGTATCTACATTAACGCCTTTCAATTGAGCGAGTGGTTTAATTCATAATAATGTAACGTGATCGTTTCTCGACTGTCTTTTTCTCTTTCTCTCTTAGCCTTAATTGCGAACCCGCGCGGAACGTCTGTTTACTTACTGCATTCTATTGTATGGTGTACTGTTCTTTTGTATTAAATATGTGGATGTATGTATGTTTGCGCTCGCATAGAGAACGATCTGGTTGAGGAGCCCGAAGAACTTGCAGGAGAAGCCCCTGAGCAGCAGTCGGTTGGTGGAGGCAAGTGTCCCTTGACCTATCTCTGTCCTATTCATTCTTTAATTCACCTCCCGCATTACACATTTATGCCTAAGGATTGACTAGCTTTGTTATCTATGTCCTTGTTTACCTATCTGGGTTGGATTATTATTGCTTAGTCTTATGCTATTGCTCAACTCTAACCTATGAACATGATGAGATTATCTATGATACGCTGTTTTCCCTTTTGATTATGATGATGGAACTTGTGGCCCTTAAGGGGACTTGAGCGGTTTCTCGAGTGCCTCTCCGTAAGGACCTGTTTGTTGGATGACCGCCCGGGAAAACAGTGCAACCATGAGGGTGGAGTGGGACGTCCTTAGCTGAATAATTAGAGGAACCGGGGTGTAGTTCGCTTAGCCGTCGTGCCGTCAATGGGGCTCGGTGTATGCGGCTCGCTCTGCCAAGGTTGATTTGTCCCTCGGGGAGGAGTGCGATACATTTAGGAAACCTAACGGGCGACTACAGCCCCAGGGAATCTTTGTAAAGGCTTCGTAGTGAATCCCTGGCCATTCACCTCTGGAGTGAATAAGGGTCTTGCAAGCCCGGGCTAGAGAGGGAATCACGGCTTGTGGGTAAAGTGCACAACCTCTGCAGAGTGTTTAAAAACTGATATATCAATCGTGCTCGTGGTTATGAGCGGCCAAGGGAGCTCCAGTGATTAGTGGTACTTGATCAGATACATTTTGGTTACAGGTGGCAATGAGATCGATGGTTTCTGGTATTGACTATGGTAATGGTAAGTGGTATTCTTTCCATTTGGAAAGAGTATGTTTGGGTTAATAACGTGGGTTAATTCTAAAACCTAGCTTTCTCTACTAGAAATAATAATCTGACCAACTAAAAGCAACTGCTTGACTTATCCCCACATAAAGCTAGTCCACTACAGCCAAACAGGATACTTGCTGAGTATGTTGATGTGTACTCACCCTTGCTCTACACACCAAACCCCCCCATCCCCAGGTTGTCAGCATTGCAACCACTGCTCAGGAGAAGATGAAGCTGTGGAAGGAGACTACCAGGAGTTCCAACACTGCGACGAGTTCTAGGCGTGGGTTAGCGGCAACCCCCAGTCGACTGCCTGTGATGGCCGCGTTTATCTACGTTTCTTTTCCACACTTTGATTTATTGTAAAGACTATGTGGATGTCTCAAACATATGATGTAATCGACTACTATTTCCCTTTTTAATACTATTTGAGCACTGTGTGATGATGTCCATGTTATGTAACTGCTGTGTACGTGAATTGCTGATCCTGGCACGTACATGGTTCGCATTCGGTTTGCCTTCTAAAACCGGGTGTGACAGCGTCGGTTGCCTTTCGCGGAAGGTGACGAGTGAGGTGTCCGTATCCTGGAGGCGTAGGAGTCCCTCGGCTCTGTCGGCCTTGCCGCTCTAGGCTTCTCTTGCTCAGTTTTTGGAACCCTCGGCTGCTCTGCGATGAGCCGGAGCCGGAGGCAGCGGTGTTAGCGTGGACAGAAGCGGAGTCGGCTCGAAAAGAGACTTCGTCGGCCCGGGAGATGGCGGCTTCCCAGGCCGAGGAAGATGTGGCCAAGACATCTGCTGGCGCGGTGCTGGCGCGGTGCTGGCGTCCTCCCTTAGGTGGAGGTCCTTTTGCCCGGGTCGTCGTCTGAGGCTGGGCCAGGTTCCGCCGAGGGTGGAAACAACGCCGAGGGTGCTGCTGCTCCCCCTACTGATGCTCGAACCTGCAGGAACAATTTGTCTGTAGCATGCGCATGCTTTTTCGCGGCCGCCGAGGCCTAAACACTTTATCGTCGTGTTTAAAAAGCTACGTCTTCTCTCCTCTTGTTTCGAGCATCACGACTTGTCTGTCAATAGTAGAATCGTTTATCCGAGTGAGAGTTACTTTTCGCGGAAGGTGATGAGTGAGGTATCCGTATCCCGGAGGCGTAGGAGTCCCTTGGCTCGGTCGGCCTTGCCGCTTACGTGCACTCTCATTTGGCCAAAGGATTCCATTATTGGTACAGTAGAGAAGGCGCGAAAGTCGTTTTCTACCCGAGTGTTAGGACTTGTTCGGTAGCAGGATCGCTTATCCGAGCGTGAGTTACTTCTCGCGGAAGGTGATGAGTGAGGTATCCGTATCCCAGAGGCATAGGAGTTCCTCGGCTCGGTCAGCCTTGCCACTTACGTGTACTCTCGTCGTTCTCAGGATCCCGCTATCGATACGGAAGTCGAAAGCACAAAGGTTGTTTTGGTACAAAATTTTTCCGAGGAAAATTTTGACGCAGAGGGGGTTCCCCCCTTCTAGCCCCCGAGGGAGGGTCGGGCCTTGCTGAGGCATGGCCGACCCTTCCTTGACAGTTAGACTTTGTGTATGTAAATGAGGTACATGAACGACTTAAAACATCTTAAGGGTAGAAGCGATGTAGCTGTTGGATGTTCAAGCGTTGTTGTAGACCTCGCCTTGGTCATTGGCCAGCTTGTATGTTCCGGGCTTCAAGATCTTGGCGATGATGAAGGGCCCTTCCCAGGGAGGAGTGAGCTTGTGGCGCCCTCGGGTACCCTGTCGCAGGCAAAGCACCAAGTCTCCCACTTGGAAGCCTCGGGACCGAACGCTTCGGGCGTGGTAGCGCCGCAGCGACTGCTGGTACCGTGCCGAATGTAGTAAGGCAACGTCCCGAGCCTCCTCGAGTTGGTCCAGCGAGTCCTCTCGGCTAGTTTGGTTGCTTCGGTCGTCATACGCCTTGGTCCTCGGGGAGCCATATTCTAAGTCCATGGGGAGGACGGCCTCGGCCCCATAGACTAGAAAGAATGGCGTAAAACCCGTGGCGCGGCTTGGCGTCGTCCTCAGACTCCAGACTACCGAGGGTAGCTCTTTCATCCACCGCTTACCGAACTTGTTGAGGTCGTTGTAGATCCTCGATTTGAGCCCCTACAAAATCATACCGTTGGCACGCTCCACCTGCCCATTCGTCATGGGATGAGCTACGGCGGCCCAGTCCACACGGATGTGGTGGTCGTCGCAGAAGTCCAGAAACTTTTTTCCGGTGAACTGCGTGCCATTGTCGGTGATGATTGAGTTTGGGACCCCAAATCGATGGATGATGTTGGTGAAAAATGCCACCGCCTGCTCGGACCTGATGCTGGTCAAGGGTCGAACCTCGATCCACTTGGAGAATTTGTCGATGGCGACCAGAAGGTGCGAGAAGCCCCCGGGTGCCTTCTGTAAGGGACCAATGAGGTCTAGACCCCACACAGCAAATGGCCAGGTGATGGGTATCGTCTGCAAGGCATGAGTAGGCAAATGCGTCTACTTTGCGTAGAATTGACACCCCCGGTAGGAGCGCACAATCCTAATGGCGTCGGCCACCGCGGTTGGCCAGTAGAAACCTTGTCAGAAGGCATTCCCCACAAGGGCTCGAGGTGCTGCATGGTGGCCGCAAGCCCCCGAGTGTATTTCTTGCAACAGTTCTTGTCCTTGGGCGATAGATATGCATCGTTGGAGGATGCCCGAGGGGCTGCGGTGATAGAGCTCTTTTTCATCACCCAGCAAGACGAATGACTTGGCGCGCCGAGCCAGCCGTCGAGCTTTGGTCTTGTCGATGGGAAGCTCTCCTCGGAGGAGATATTCCAGGTACGGGGTCTGCCAGTTTGGATCTAGCATGACCCCATTCTGTTCCTCCTCGACGGGTAAGGCCTCTTCCTCGATGGCCGAGGGTGCCTCGGGTTCGGCCGAGGGTACCTCGGGCTAGGCCGAGGCTTCCTCAGGCTCGGGCGCGTCGTCAATCTTGACGGATGGTTGATGTAGATCTCTGGAGAAGACGTCTGGGGGAACCGTCGTTCGCCTCGAGGCTATTTTCGCTAGCTCGTCCGCAGTCTCGTTGTACCATCGGGCGATGTGGTTGAGCTCCAGCCCATGGAACTTGTTTTCTAGGCGCCGGACTTCGTCGCAGTAGGCTTCCATCCTCCGGTCACGGTAGTGGGAGTTCTTCATGACTTGGTCGATGACAAGCTGTGAGTCGCCTCGAGCGTCGAGGCACCGGACCCCTAGCTTGATGGCGATGCGTAGCCCGTTAACTAGTGCCTCGTACTCGGCCACGTCGTTTGATGCCGGAAAATGGAGGCGAATGACGTAGTGAAGATGCTTTCTGAGGGGTGAAACGAAGAACAAGCAAGCGCCTGCTCCTGTTTTCATGAGTGACCCATCGAAGTATATGGTCTAGAGCTCGGGCTGGATTGGAGTTGTCAGTAACTGGGTGTGAGTCCACTCAGCCAGGAAGTCTGCCAAGACCTGGGATTTTATGGCCTTCCGAGGAGCGAATGATAGTGTTTCGCCCATAAGCTCCACCTCCCACTTTGCTATCCTACCCGAGGCCTCGCGGCACTGGATGATCTCCCCCAGGGGGAAGGATGACACCACAGTCACTGGATGAGACTCGAAGTAGTGTCGCAACTTTCGCCGTGTCAGAATCACTGCGTAGAGCAGCTTCTGGATCTATGGGTAGCGGACTTTGGTCTCGAAAAGCACTTCGCTAATGAAGTAGACTGGCCTCTGGACGGGCAGTGCATGCCCTTCTTCTCGTCTCTCGACTACGATCGCGGTGCTGACCACCTGAGTAGTCGCGGCTACGTAGATCAAGAGGGCTTCTTCTGCGGCAGGGGGCACCAGGATGGGTGTGTTCGTAAGGAGCGCCTTAAGGTTTTCGAGGGCTTCCTCGGCCTCGGGGGTCCAAGTGAAGCACTCGGCCTTCCTTAAGAGGCGGTACAGAGGCAAGCCTTTCTCGCCAAGGCGTGAGATGAAGCGGCTCAGAGCCGCAAGGCATCCCATGACCCTCTGTACTCCTTTCAAATCTTTGATCGGTCCCATGTTGGTGATGGCCGCGATTTTCTCCGAATTGGCCTCGATGCCCCGCTTGGAGACGATGAATCCAAGGAGCATGCCTCGGGGGACTCCGAAGACACACTTCTCCGGATTGAGTTTCATGCCTTTCGCTCTTAGACACTTGAATGTCGTTTCAAGGTCAGAGAGGAGGTCGGGGGCTCTCTTCGTCTTGACAACGATGTCGTCGACGTAAGCCTCGACCGTTCTGCCGATGTGTTGTCCGAACACGTGGTTCATGCACCTCTGGTAAGTGGCGCCTGCATTCCTCAACCCAAATGGCCTTGTAGTGTAACAGTACATGCCAAAAGGTGTGATGAAAGAAGTCGCGAGCTGGTCGGACTCTTTCATCTTGATTTGGTGATAGCCTGAGTAGGCATCGAGGAATGACAGGGTTTCGCACCTAGCAGTGGAGTCCACGATTTGATCGATGCGAGGTAGAGGATAGGGAACTTTCGGACATGCTTTGTTTAGACCAGTGCAGTCTACACACATCCTCCATTTCCCATCCTTCTTCCTTACAAGAACAGGGTTAGCTAACCATTCGGGATGGAATACCTCTTTGATAAACCCTGCCGCGAGTAGCTTGTGGATCTCCTCGCCTATGGCCCTGTGCTTTTCTTCATCAAAACGGCGTAGGGTTTGCTTCACGGGTCAGGCTCCAGCTCTGATGTCCAGTGAGTGCTCGGCGACATCCCTCGGTATGCCAGGCATGTCCGAGGGACTCCACGCAAAGACTTCGGCGTTTGCACGGAGAAAGTCGATGAGCACTGCTTCCTATTTGGGGTTGAGCTCGGAGCCGATCCGAACTTTCTTGCTGGCGTCGTTGTTGGGGTCGAGAGAGACGAACTTGACCACCTCAACTGGTTCGAAGTTGCCGGCGTGCCGCTTCGCGTCGGGCGCCTCCTTGGAGAGGCGTTCTAGGTCGGCGATGAGGGCCTCGGACTCGGCGAGAGCCTCGGCGTACTCCACGTACTCCATGTCGCATTCGTACGCATGGCGGTACGTGGATCCGACGGTGATGATCCCATTCGGGCCCGGCATCTTGAGCTTGAGGTAGGTGTAGTTGGGGACGGCCATGAACTTGGCGTAGCATGGTCTTCCCAATACCGCATAGTAGGTTCCTCGGAACCCGACGACCTCAAAGGTGAGAGCTTCCTTTCCGAATTTAGAGGGAGTTCCGAAGCAGACGGGTAAGTCAATCCGTCCGAGGGGTAGGATTCGCTTCCCGGGCGCGATCCCGTGGAAGGGTGCCGCACCGGCCCAAACTTCGGACCGATCAACCCCTAAGAGTTCTAGGGTCTCGGTGTAGATGATGTTAAGGCTGCTGCCTCCGTCCATGAGGACCTTGGAGAGCCTAACGTTGCCGATGATAGGATCAACAACGAGTGGGTACCTTCCTAGGCTTGGCACGAAGTCGGGGTGGTCGCCTTGGTCGAAGGTGATAGGCTTGTCGGACTAGTCTAGGTAGACTGGCGCTGCCACCTTTACCAAGCAGACTTCCCGGGGCTCTTGCTTGCGGTGCCGAGCCGTGGCGTTCGCCGCCTTCCCGCTGTAGATCATGAAGCAGTTATGGACTTCCGGGAATCCTGAAAGCTCTCTTGTGAGTTTTGGTGTTTGGATGACAACTCAATTAAAGGACTAACAAGTGTACTAAGTGTTGAACAGGTGCTTAAGGTAAAGCCTACAGGGTTCAACACAAGTGAACAAATGTGATGGTCCAAGAACTGGATTATGGATACATGACGGACATCACAAGTAAGATGGACATTGCATAAGTGAGACTCGGGTGCGTAGCTCGGAGACAACTGATCAAGCCTAGGACGGAGGCAAGAAAAGCTTCGAGGTACCAAGTGCACGGGAGAAGGTCAAGGAGGCTGAGGAACCCAAAGCCAAGGGTGAAGAAGAAGGCTTGCGAAGTCAAGGGTGATCGAGTTGAGAACAGCTACGGCACATCAAGGATCACTACATAAGAACGTGACTTACAGCCAATGAGGTAACAGCTACAGTTATGTGGTGTAAGTCATAAGGCTCAAGATCAAGCTCTAAGAAGGAGATCAAGGTCACTAGAAGGAGAACAAGTGTCAAAACCAGAACTGGAAGCAGCCCAAAAGAGCTAAGTTCACCTTAATCTTTAGTTTGGGTTGTTCCTATGTTTGGAGATGTTCTATGTGACCTTTACAGGATGTTGGAGCCAAGAAATGTCAATCTAGATCAAGTCAAGCCGACTTGATGAGTCCAACATCAAAGCTCAAGCATGTGAAATGCTATAGATGTAATAATTAAGAGAAGGTATGTTTCTAGATTTAGTACATCGGTTTTGTGGACTAATATACTTGTCTAAGTGATAGAAACAGAAAGAAGAAGAAAAGGAAAGAGGTGCGAAAGGCTTGGCTATGTACAGCCAAGACTTAGTTCAGTCTGGCACACCGGACTGTCCGGTGGTGCACCGGACAGTGTCCGGTGCGCCAGGCTGAACTCTGGCGAACTGTCCGCTCTCGGGAATTCACCGGCGACGTACGACTATAATTCACCGGACTGTCCGGTGAGCCAACGGTCGGCCGGGCCAACGGTCGGCCGCGCGATCTGCGCGGGACACGTGGCCGAGCCAACGGCTAGATGGAGGCACCGGACTGTCCGGTGTGCACCGGACATGTCCGGTGTGCCAACGGCTCCAAGACTGCCAACGGTCGGCTTGGACGTAGAAGGAAAGAAATCGGGCACCGGACAGTGTCCGGTGTGCACCGGACTGTCCGGTGCGCCACCCGACAGAAGGCAAGATTTGCCTTCCTGGATTGCTTCCAACGGCTCCTAGGCCCCTTGTGCCTATAAAAGGGACCCCTAGGCGCCTCCAGCAATATACAAGTGCAGCCAACAAGTGTAGACTTTATTGGAATCAATTCTCGCTCTCCCTCTTGTGTGTAACTCTATAGTTTGTGTAGAAGGCACAGCTATAAGCCTTTAGAGAGAGGAGTAGTGCTGCTAAGAGCTAGAGCAAGGTCTTGAGCGTATCGTTACTCTACCGGGGTGCTGCCAAGAAGTTTGTAAGCAGCCGCGGTTCTGTTGTAACCCCACTCAATAGTGAAAGGCTCTATTTGTCATACTGACAGATCTGAGCAAACGGAGGAAGGAGTTGAAATAGACTCCAAGCCCAGGTGTGGCTAACTCCAACGAGGACTAGGCAAGCATTTCAGGCTTGGCCGAACCTCGGGATAAATCCTTGCGTCTGTGTGCTCTGTTCTGTATTGTACTCTGACTCTCTGTCTTACTCGCTTATATATCTGCACTTCACTACTTACTTGTGGTACCAGCTTTCCTTGAAGTGCAGGATATTCGTAAGACAGGAACTTCAATTCCACTGCAACCTACTCGAAGGATTCTTCACTCCACTGCGATCCTGTCTTCGAGTAGAGTAAGATTTAAGTTTTAAAGTGATAATTTTTATTCGCCTATTCACCCCCCCTCTAGGCGACATCTAGATCCTGTTCCCGGGCCAAAGGGAACTTTCAATTGGTATCAGAGCTAGGCCTCTCCAGTGTGGGCTTAGCCGTCCGGAGATAACGATGTCGTCACAAGAGGTAACTGTAGAAATTCTTTTAGGCGATGGCTCAAATTACAAATCTTGGTCTGTCTCTATTTATAATGCTTTCATGAGTATTGATTCTGATTTGAGACAGATTTTTAGTAGAAGTATTTTTCCATCTGATAGTAGCAAAAATTCCTCTAATGATGAACTAAGATGCTTATCTCTTAATCACCGTGCTTGTAACATCTTAGTTGAGTCTCTTTCTAGAAGTGCCTATTTTGCCATCATGAGTAGTGATAGTGATCTATTTGTTGATGCTCATGATTTATGGAATAGGATCAAAGAAAAATATTTTGTGGCAAACTGTGATGCTCCTACTCCCTATATTACTTGTGATACTAACCATTCAAAGGGAGAAGAACAAGAACGATGGCACCCAAACGATGAATCCACCTCACCGACAGGTTTGTCTTCCACTAGTTATAAATGTCTTATTGCTAACAATGAAAGTGGAGACGAAAGTGATGATGAGGAGGAATATGAGGATGATAGCGAGGATGAGTCTTCATCACCACTAGGTACATTTTCCTGTATTGCTTCCACTAAAAATAATGACAGGGAAAATGAGACTGGTGATGTGGAAGAAGAGGAAATTCGCCGGTTCTACACCCATCTCAACAAAGAAGACAAAGTGCTCTTGGTTAAGTTGTTGAGGAGGAACAAGGAACAAGGCGAGACGCTTATCAGGCTAGAGGAGACTCTCATCAAAACAAACAACAGCCTGGAGAAGATGACCAAAGAACATGAGGAGCTAAGGTGCTCTCATGATGTCTTGGTCCAACGGTATGATTCAATGTTAATTGAGCAAAGTAATAACGCTCTATCTAATGTTGCTCAACTTAAAACTGAAAATTCTATGCTTAGAAGTCAAGTAGAAACAATGAATTTAGAAAAGCTTGCTCTTAGTGAAAAGTATGATATGTTGTCATACTCTCATAGTAAACTAGTTGATGATCATATCATGCTCGATATTGCTCATGAGGTAGTAATTACTAGTTTAAACTCATATGAACCTCATTCTTGCACTAGTAATCAATTGGTCAAAATATTATCATGTGCTGACCTCCACCGCCCCAAGAAAGGCCAATCTTTGTTTGAGAAACAAGTTGCAGGATCAAAAAGAAAATTGCGTGGGAACAAGAAGCAAAGACAGCTAAGAAGAAGACACATTGCTCAACTCTCTCAAGATATCCACGGGCGCGTGGTGAAGAAGCTTGAGAAAGGAAAAACTGCAGCAAGTGTTAAGCTCAACAAGAAGAATGTTCCCAAAGCTATAAATGAAGAAATCAACATGAAAAAGGAAAAAGGTAAAGATTCAATTAATCATGTTGTTTGCACTAACCTTCTCTCCATGTCAATCAAGTACAAAAAGGGAAAAGGAAAAAGGAGGTGTTTCAAGTGCAAGAAGTTAGGCCACCTCATCGCATCTTGTCCGTACAAAGACAAGAATGAAGGGACAAGGAGTTGTTTTGGATGCAACAAAAAGGACCACACGATCACTTCATGTCCGGTCATGAAGGGTCAAGGATGTGCATCCTCCAAGGTGACCCTCACCAAGGAAAATGACACACAGCAAGCATCGTGTCAAGTTGAGCGACGCTTCTGCTACAAGTGTGGTGAGCAGGGTCATCTATCCAAGGTATGTTATAAAGGTAAGATTCCTAAGCAAGTGAATTTGTGTCAATCTTATTCGGGTAGGAGACCCAAATCATACACTTGTGCTAGATCTATAACGAGATCACCTAGAACTAGCACAAAGGCAATTTGGGTACCAAAGGCACATTTAGATGATCATTATGGACCCATCCCAAGATGGGTACCAAACTGTGCTAACTAGACCATGCAGGTGCCTTGAGATGGACTGGAGACCATGGGAGAGCTTAAGACTGTTATCTTAAACTCTATGCTTAAGCTGTTAATTGTTTTGGTGCCTTTATTGTGAAACACTAATCCCATGTTCATCTCAAGTGAAATAAGGTGTGTAGGTCCTGAATCATTATTGGTGAATCAAGTAAAGGACCTTGATGAGAATCTACAACCTGCTCTCCAAAGGACGGTACCCCGTGTATTTTAAGTACATAATTGCAATTTAGTATTGCTCTTAAGTTGGATTGTTGTGATACCTGTCTTTGGAGTAGTTATGCTTTATGATTGCCTGTGTTAAATGAATCATAATGATGGTTGCTTAATCATGACTGGTGCTATATAGGATATATCTTTTGAATCATTCATGGGTAGCTCTTTCATTTGTTATATCCACAACGATTAACTCTCTTGGTGTATATGGATAAACCTGTAACTTTTTGTAAGTCATGCTATGTGCAATTATGACATATTGTTTAGTCCATGTTCACATGATTACCCTAGTTTGGTACTGTGTGAATTTCAAATCCATGTCGTGCCCTTTTGAGCTATGAGGTGCATGAGCAAAAGGAGCCCTGAATTGGTGATAACTAGTGCTCTCATAAAGGCAAAGGTATGGAAAATGGAACTGTGCAATTTTAATGATTATCTTGAAATTCCATTGATAGTGATCATAGCTATGTTCTTGCATTTCATTGGTAATATCGTGGCTTATGCATTAGAATGTTGTTTCTTTTGGTGTACCTAAAGAACCTTCTTAACTATGATGTGCTTTAGACATGATCGTGTTGTCTTTCAATTGGTATATGTGCTCCAATGATAGTTAAGCATGTCTAAAGTTGCGTGTAAATGTTAGACTTCCTGTGAGTATCCAATTGGCTTATGTGCCACTGAGGCATGCATTGTTGAATTTAGTCAACCTTTCATTTAGCCTTCAATTGGTGTTAAGTGGCGTTTCATTTGATATTCAAATTGGCATCTTTGGGTGATGAAAGTGGGAGAGTATGCCTTGACCAAGGTATGTTGTGATCCCCTCTAGTTCTAAGGAAGCTAGAATGTGCAAAGTGAAGTCATTCAAATACTTGATGCACAACTTGAGGGGGAGCACATAACTTGTGTCTTTTGAGACTAACTGTTTCTTGAGCAATCTTGTACAGTCTCTAGGTGGAAAAGAGAAGATAAGCAAGAAATGGAGCAATCAGGACTTGGGTACCTCTGTAAGTCAAGAAATTGGTATCTCAAGTTGTGATTTGGTGTCTTAGCAACAAGAAAAAGTTAGGAGAAAGAATCAGGCACAAGTGTGGAGAAGCTCTCGAGAGATTAATTACTTTCAAGATGGGAAGTACACTACAACATGGTAAAGGTACAAAAGGAAGTATTAATCTTTTTGCATATATATGTATCTTACCTAAATGTTGATAGGGCATATGTTCAATAAGTAAGGGGGAGTTTTGATAGTCGTTTTTCCTCCTTAACACCCTGCTGTCCCTTGACATCATCCTATGTTCTTGCTTGAGTATGGTTTTTGGTGTTTGATGTCAAAGGGGGAGAATTTGTGTATTAAAGCTTATCTCAACCTGAGAGGAAAGCTTATCCTAAGGGGTGATGTGTTAGTTTGTTATCCTAAGGGGTGATGTGTTAGTTTGAGCTTTGTCAAGTGTGATATTCATACGCTTCTTGCAGTATTATATGTGTTGCATCATATGGTCTAGTGATTCCGCTGTGATGAATTATTTGGCTTCTATAGTGTAATAGATAGTCATGTGGTTAATGGTACTTTAAGATTGCTTTAAATTAGTGTCTTAGTTTAAATTGGTATTAGTTTGAATTGGTATCTTAATGATGAATAGTGGTAGGTTGATATTCCTGTGATATATTCACTAAAGTGAATGATGTTTAACTCTGATTACATGCATTTGTGTGGTATAGCATCATGGTTTGATTCTTGACACAATGCATACTAAAAAGTGCTAAGGTGTAGAAATGTTTCGAATTGCCTAAGTATGTGCAAATTGGCGTCTGAGGCCAAAATTAGGTTCTTGAAGTAAGCACATATTTAGGGGGAGCATTCTAATTCAAAATTTGTGCTTCAAATCTTATTCTTATGTAAGCTTTAATTGTGTTGCCATCAATCACCAAAAAGGGGGAGATTGAAAGCTCTCTTGTGAGTTTTGGTGTTTGGATGACAACTCAATTAAAGGACTAACAAGTGTACTAAGTGTTGAACAGGTGCTTAAGGTAAAGCCTACAGGGTTCAACACAAGTGAACAAATGTGATGGTCCAAGAACTGGATTATGGATACATGACGGACATCACAAGTAAGATGGACATTGCATAAGTGAGACTCGGGTGCGTAGCTCGGAGACAACTGATCAAGCCTAGGACGGAGGCAAGAAAAGCTTCGAGGTACCAAGTGCACGGGAGAAGGTCAAGGAGGCTGAGGAACCCAAAGCCAAGGGTGAAGAAGAAGGCTTGCGAAGTCAAGGGTGATCGAGTTGAGAACAGCTACGGCACATCAAGGATCACTACATAAGAACGTGACTTACAGCCAATGAGGTAACAGCTACAGTTATGTGGTGTAAGTCATAAGGCTCAAGATCAAGCTCTAAGAAGGAGATCAAGGTCACTAGAAGGAGAACAAGTGTCAAAACCAGAACTGGAAGCAGCCCAAAAGAGCTAAGTTCACCTTAATCTTTAGTTTGGGTTGTTCCTATGTTTGGAGATGTTCTATGTGACCTTTACAGGATGTTGGAGCCAAGAAATGTCAATCTAGATCAAGTCAAGCCGACTTGATGAGTCCAACATCAAAGCTCAAGCATGTGAAATGCTATAGATGTAATAATTAAGAGAAGGTATGTTTCTAGATTTAGTACATCGGTTTTGTGGACTAATATACTTGTCTAAGTGATAGAAACAGAAAGAAGAAGAAAAGGAAAGAGGTGCGAAAGGCTTGGCTATGTACAGCCAAGACTTAGTTCAGTCTGGCACACCGGACTGTCCGGTGGTGCACCGGACAGTGTCCGGTGCGCCAGGCTGAACTCTGGCGAACTGTCCGCTCTCGGGAATTCACCGGCGACGTACGACTATAATTCACCGGACTGTCCGGTGAGCCAACGGTCGGCCGGGCCAACGGTCGGCCGCGCGATCTGCGCGGGACACGTGGCCGAGCCAACGGCTAGATGGAGGCACCGGACTGTCCGGTGTGCACCGGACATGTCCGGTGTGCCAACGGCTCCAAGACTGCCAACGGTCGGCTTGGACGTAGAAGGAAAGAAATCGGGCACCGGACAGTGTCCGGTGTGCACCGGACTGTCCGGTGCGCCACCCGACAGAAGGCAAGATTTGCCTTCCTGGATTGCTTCCAACGGCTCCTAGGCCCCTTGTGCCTATAAAAGGGACCCCTAGGCGCCTCCAGCAATATACAAGTGCAGCCAACAAGTGTAGACTTTATTGGAATCAATTCTCGCTCTCCCTCTTGTGTGTAACTCTATAGTTTGTGTAGAAGGCACAGCTATAAGCCTTTAGAGAGAGGAGTAGTGCTGCTAAGAGCTAGAGCAAGGTCTTGAGCGTATCGTTACTCTACCGGGGTGCTGCCAAGAAGTTTGTAAGCAGCCGCGGTTCTGTTGTAACCCCACTCAATAGTGAAAGGCTCTATCTGTCATACTGACAGATCTGAGCAAATGGAGGAAGGAGTTGAAATAGACTCCAAGCCCAGGTGTGGCTAACTCCAACGAGGACTAGGCAAGCATTTCAGGCTTGGCCGAACCTCGGGATAAATCCTTGCGTCTGTGTGCTCTGTTCTGTATTGTACTCTGACTCTCTGTCTTACTCGCTTATATATCTGCACTTCACTACTTACTTGTGGTACCAGCTTTCCTTGAAGTGCAGGATATTCGTAAGACAGGAACTTCAATTCCACTGCAACCTACTCGAAGGATTCTTCACTCCACTGCGATCCTGTCTTCGAGTAGAGTAAGATTTAAGTTTTAAAGTGATAATTTTTATTCGCCTATTCACCCCCCCTCTAGGCGACATCTAGATCCTGTTCCCGGGCCAAAGGGAACTTTCAAATCCCTCTTCCTTGCCGCCCTCCTTCTTGTCGTTGTCATGGCCCTTGCCATCCTCCACCAGGGGCCCAGTCTTATGGAAGTAGCGTTGGAGCATGACACATTCTTCGAGAGTGTGCTTGATGGGCCCCTAGTGATAGGGGCACGGCTCTTTGAGCATTTTGTCGAACACGCCGGCCCCTCTAGGAGGTTTCCGAGGGTTCCTGTGCTCGGCCGCAGCGACGAGATTCGCGTCTGCGGCGTCGCGCTTCGCTTGCGACTTGTTTTTAGCCTTCTTCTTCGTGCCCCGCTGGGCGGACGCCTCAGGGGCGTCTGTCTTCGGCCCTCCCTGAGGCTGCTTGTCCTTTCGGAAGATGGCTTCGACCGCCTCTTGACCCGAGGCGAACTTGGTGGCGATGTCCATCAGTTCGCTCGCGCGGGTGGGAGTCTTGCGCCCCAGTTTGCTCACCAGGTCTCGGCAAGTGGTGCCAGCAAGGAAAGCCCCGATGACATCCGAGTCGGTAACATTGGGCAGCTCGGTGCGCTGCTTTGAAAACCACCAGATGTACTCTCGGAGGGACTCCCCTGGCTACTGGCGGCAGCTTCAGAGGTCCCACGAGTTCCCAGGGCGCACGTACGTGCCTTGGAAGTTTCCCGCGAAAGCTTTGACCAGATCGTCCCAGTCGGAGATCTGCGTAGGAGGCAGATGCTCTAGCCAGGCTCGGGCGGCGTCGGAGAGGAAAAGGGGTAGATTACGGATGATGAGGTTGTCATCATCCGCCCCTCCCAAATGGCATGCCAGTCGGTAGTCCGTGAGCCACAGCTCCGGCCTCGTCTCCCCCGAGTACTTGGTGATGGTAGTCGGGGCTCGGAAACGGGCAGGGAACGGCGCTCGTCGTATGGCCCGGCTGAAGACTCGCGGACCGGGTGGTTCGGGCGAAGGACTGCGATCCTCCTCACTGTTGCAGCGTCCTCCACGCCTAGGATGGTAGCCTCGGCGCACCTTCTCGTCGAGGCAGGCTCGATGGTCGAGATGGTGGTGCTCGTTGCCGAGGCGTTCCCGGGCGGCGGGCGCCTCGTCCTGCGTGCGCTCGGGATGGACCGAGGCTTCCCGAATGCGTCGGGAGGACACCGCGTGATGCTCCGAGGGGTCAGCTCGCCTGCGGGAGGCGGAGCTCTCGGCCCATCGAACAGCAGCGCCTTCTAGGAGATTCTTGAGTTCGCCCTGGATACGCCGTCCCTCGGTGGTGGATGGCTCCGGCATGGCTCGAAGCAGCACCGCCGCTGCAGCTAGGTCCTAGCCGGACCCACTGACGGCCGGGGGAAGCGTGGCCCTGGCATTGTTGACGATGCGGCGCCGGATGTCTTGGGCCCGATGACAGGCTTCTCCGGCGAGTGTTCGGCCTGCCCACTCCTGTTTAATGTTCTATCAGAGCTGTACAAGCCGGCCTGCTTCCCCGTCGACCCGAGCCTGCATCTCATGGATTTGCTCGAGCTGTATGTCTTGACCCCCCATAGGGACTGGGACCACAGCTAGCTCCCACGGGATGTCAACGCGAGATGCGGGCCCAGGGGGATCGTCAACCTCTGGCACACCGAGGTGGTTGCCTTCGTTGTGATCTCCTAGATCGACATGGAAACATTCGCGACTTGGGCCGTAACCCTCGTCGTCAAGGTCATGGCCATCGTCAGAACAACCGGAGGGGCAGAGGTCACATGCGGACATGAAGCCCCGCATGGCACCGGGGTCATTAAGGGCAGAGAAATCCCAACCGGAGTCGGGGTCGTCCTCTTCCTCAGAACCCGTCGGTCCAAAGGTTGAGACGGCTGTCAGTCGGTCCTAGGTTGACCACATGTGGTACCCCGGAAGGTTTGGATACGCCTTTACGAAGGCGCTCACCATAGCGGGGTCGCTAGGTGGATCGAAGCTGAACCGAAAAGGTACGGGATGGAAAACGGACGGTACCTCTTGGTCGTTGGATGGTGGTGAAGTCGTGTCGGGGGCGGAGCACACCGTCATCTCAGGTACGAGAGTAACGCCCAGCAGGTCCTTTGCAAGGGTGCTGGCGTCATCAGTCCGCTTGGGGCTGACACGTCGCGGGGAAGTGACACCCGCCGTCGACTCAGGTGCGAGGACAATGCCCGACATGTCCCCTGGGGAAGTGCCGGCGTCGTCGACTCGCTCTGGTGCGACAGCCGACAAGGTGCCGCCTCCTGCGTGGCCATGGTTGCCTTGTCTCCGCCTCCTCCGACGAGGAGGGTGGCGGGGACGACCGGAGTGCTCCTCTTCTGCCACGGGGAGATGCTGTCGTAGAGCTCGCCGTCGCCAGGCGAGTCAGAGACCGTCGTTGTCGTCACGCCGTGGGGGGAGGAGTACCATGTCGTAGCTACCGTCGAGGGACATGAACTCAAGACTCCCGAAGTGGAGCACTGTCCCAGGCTGGAGAGGTTGCTGAAGACTCCCCATTTGGATCTCAACGGGAAGGTGTTCATTAATACGCAACAGGCCCCTACCTGGCACGCCAACTGTCAGCGTCTCGGACCCGGGGGGGTCCCTTGGACCGACCAGTTAAATCGCTGCGTGCCCCTGCCCAGATGGGTCGGCGCGGGATGGAACACAAGAGGTGGGACAAGCCTTGTATTATCCTGCACCGGGGGTGCCACTCGTAGTAGGGGTTACAAGCGCGTCGCGTGGGGGAGAGAGATACATAGTTCGTCCGCCGCTTCCCTCGCGCGAACCCCCCTCAGGGTGGCCCTAGACCTCCCTTTTATAGAGGCAAGGAGAGGGTCCAGACGTACAACGAGGGGCATAGCTATGCGCTAACGTGTCCGGCAGTGGAGTGCCTAAGCCCTGTGTACATGCCAACGTGGCCATTGGGGGAGAGCTTGGGCCCTGTACATGTGATGGCATGGCCGTCGGAGGAGCGCCTGAGTCATGTAGGAGCACAGCTGGCAGCGCGGCGAGGATCCTGCTGACGTCTCCTTGCTGTCGTAAGGGGCTGAGAGCCACCGGCGTCATGGTGCACGCGGGGCACCATCATTACCTATCGTCGGGGTAAGCCAGATGGGACACCAGTCTTGTTCCTTGTAGCCTGAGCAGGCTAGGAATAGGGAAATGATGTATCCCCTGTTAGCGCGGTCGGTCGGAGCCCAGGGTCGGTCGAGGCAGAGACTTCTTTTGAGGCCGAGGCCGGGGTCAGGCGAGGACGCGATTCCTCCCGAGACCGGGGTCGAGGCTGAGTCCGGGGGTCGGGCGAGGCGGAGACCTCCTCCTGAGGCCGGAGCCTGTGGTCGGGCGAGGCGGAAACCTCCTCCCGAGGCTAGAGCATGAGGTCGGGCGAGGCGGAGCTTCCAGTTGCGCTCGAGGCTGAACTCGGTGGTTGATCGTGACCTATTGTCAGTCGTCGCCGGGGTGGCTGACACGGCAGTCGGAGCGGAGCGAGCGGCGCTGTTTTCCTGTCATATCAGACAGTAAAGAAGAGGGGCGAAGTGACTGTGGTCACTTCGGCCTGCCCGTCTAAGGCGCGTGTGTCAGGATACGGCGTCAGGCATCCCCTGCATTTAATGCGCCTGCGAAGCGGTCGGTTGGTGAGGCGGTCTGGCCAAGGTTGCTTCACAACGAAGCCTGCCCGAGCCGGGCCTCGGGAGAGCCGAGGGGGCGCCCGCTGCCTGAGGAGGCCCTCGGGCGAGGCGTGAACTCGTCCAAGACTACTGTTCCGACCCGAGGTCGGGCTCGGGTGAGATCGCGTCCCTCGGGTAGACGAAGTCTTGACTTGAACCGCACCCGTCAGTTGGTCTGAGGGTGTTTACCAGCCATGATTAGGAGCGTTGGGGGTACCCCTAATTATGGTACCCGACAGTACAAAACCCCTATTGTTGTTATCGAATGGTTCGTCCAATTCTATTGTAGAACTCTCATTCCCTCTATTGAACAATTTGTTGAAGTACTCCTTCCATCTGTTCTTGATCTCTTCATTCTTCACTAATAGTTGGTTTGCTTCATCCTTGATGCATTTGACTTGGTTGACATCCCTTGTCTTCCTTTCACGAATCTTGGCCATCCTATAGATATCCTTTTCTCCCTACTTTGTGTCCAACCGTTGATAAAGGTCGTCATAGGCTTGACCCCGGGCTCTACTAACCGCTCGCTTTGCAGACTTCTTCGCTATCCTGTACTTCTCTATGCTGTCTGCACACTTGTCGTGATGTAAGCGTTTGTAGCAATCTTTCTTCTCCTTGATAGCCTTTTGGACATCTTCGTTCCACCACCAAGTGTCTTTAACTTCCCTTCTGTTTCCTTGACTCAACCCATACTCTTCTGAAGCTATCTTTCGGATGCATGTCGCCATCTTCCTCCACATGATGTTTGCGTCTCCCTCTTCTACCCAAGGGCCCTTCTCGATAACTCTCTCCTTGAAATTTTGGGCCACATTCCCTTTAAGCTTCCACCACTTTGTTCTAGTGACCTTGTTATGCTTATTCCGTTGTAAACGAATCTTAAAACGGAAGTCAGCTACGACAAGCTTATGTTGGGTTACCACACACTCTCCAGGTATAACCTTGCAATCTAAGCAGGCATGTCTGTCCTCTTTATGTTAACCTTGCAATCTAAGAACGGTATATAAATGTAGGAAACGGGTGACGCCTAAGAGGGGGGGTGAATTAGGACTTCTAAAACTTTTACTAAACTAGGCCACAAATAAATCCCTAGAGCAAAACCTATGCAAATAATCAAAACTAGAATGTGCAAACTAGGTTTTGTCTAAGTGTTGCTATCTCTACCGCAAAAGGCTAAGTTTCAATCTATACTAAATAAGTATGACTACAAGATTGAAACTTAAATGCTTAATATAAATGCGGAGTGTAAAGAGCTAAGTAGAGAAGCAAACTCTCGTGGATGACGCCGGTATTTTTACCGAGGTATCCGGAACCACGCAAGGTCCCGACTAATCCTCGTTGGTGCCCCTACGCAAAGGGAAGCCCACGCGAGGGCCAAGCACCACGGTCGAGTAACTCCGTAGAGAGCCGCGGGCCTTCTCCACGCGCAAGTGGTGCTCCGCTTCCGGCTCCTCTCGGACGCTCCCCGCCGTCTCCACTATCGAGCTTCCGGCCGAAACGCCGCGGGCCTCGTTCCCTCCGGTACACGGTGGCGGCCGTGACACAAACACGGTTGTCACGGTCTCGCAAGACTCTCGCCCCACTCGGTACAATTACAACGGCTCACGCAAGAGCCGAGGGGTTGTGTGGTTTTACAAAACTCACTCAACTAACTAGGATTCACCTAGAGCAAGCGCTAAAGCGGTCTAACTAACCTAAGCACTTCGCAAAGCACCTACGCTAATCACCGAGTGATTCTATTAAGCACTTGGGTGTTTGAGCACTTGGAAATATGCACTATGTGTCTTGGTATGTTGCTTGGGCTCTCACACTTGAGAATGGCCGGTTGGGGTGGTATTTATAGCCTCCACACCATCAACTAGCCGTTGGACAGAAAGCAGCAGCTTTCTGTCGTCGGGTGCACCGGACAGTCCGGTGCACCACCGGACACTGCACAGTAGATGTCCGATGCACGCCACGTCAGTCGACCGTTGGCGCCTGTAGCAGTCGACCGTTGGATCCGACCGTTGCCGTCTGCCCGTTGGCACACCGGACAGTCCGGTGCACACCGGACAGTCCGGTGCACACCGGACAGTCCGGTGCTACAGCCAGAGAGCGCCTGTCTGTGGCCTCTCTGCGCAGACTGTCCGGTGCCTCACCGGACAGTCCGGTGCGCCACCAGGCGCTGGCTGACAGCCCTTATCTTGGATTTCTTCGCTGATTTCTTCGGGCTTCTTTGTTCTTGAGTATTGAACTCCTATGCATCTTTTTATGTCTTCTTTTGAGGTGTTGCATCCTCATTGCCTTGGTCCAATTCTCTTCGCATCCTGTGAACTACAAACACAAACACTAGAAAACTTATTAGTTCACGGATTGTGTTGTTCATCAAACACCAAAACTCAATTAGCCAAATGGCCCGGGGTCCATTTTCCTTACAATCTCCCCCTTTTTGGTGATTGATGACAACACAACCAAAGCAAGCAAATAATACAAGTATTTGAGTGAAAATATGCAATCTACTTGCTAAGATGCATGATTGTCCCCACAATGTGATATTATGGACTTAAGCCTCCCCCTAACTCCATAATTCACTTACTTCCTATTTTTGGACCAAATAACCAAAACCACTTGAAAAGCCATTTGTAGATATAAAATTTTAAATTGGTGGTGTTTGGTGTTTGATATAGTTTTCATTGCTTTGGTCCCTAAACTTCTCCCCCTTTGGCATCAACCACCGAAAAGGAAGACATTAAAAGCATGTAGGAAGTAAATAAAAGCTTGCCCTCATCAAGAATTGTATCAAATGATATCACTAGAAGGATATTAAATTAAACTATGTGAATGATACCACTTGAAGGGGTCCTCAAAAGATTACTCCCCCTAAATGAGTTGTCTCCTTTAGAAAGAGTTTTTCTCCCCCTTTAGAGATGAAGAAATACTCCCCCTGACAGAGATCCTCTACTTAGGAAAAAGCATGTGAAAATTAGAGGTGCAAGACATGATTTGAAAAGACTAACTTCCCTTATGCATAGGTAACAGAATATGAGTTAACTACTTATGCATTTTAGCAACATGGAAGCATATGATATGAAATATAGTCTAATCAAATATTGGAGAAGACATGTAAATGATACTGAATGTAGTCTCAAAAGATACCAATTGAAGATCAATGGCGAGCTTGAGAGACATGAGAGTTCTTGGAGATTTTGCAGTGGAAGATTGTTGTCTTTCTCCGGGGACTTCATTTTCCTTACAATGAGACTATCACATGAAATAGACTTGAAAAGGTGTTAGTCTCAAAGTGTTAGATTATAGAGTAACCTCCCCCTAAAGGTGTGCATACAAGTTTTGAATACTTGTAGGAGACATGCACTTTGATTTGATATCAAGAGGGGCAAATTATCCATAATCCAAACTTTGGCACATATAAGTTAAATGATACACTTTGTAGAAATCAAAATTTTCAATTTATGCATCATTTACTATGGAGTGATATAGAAGCTATGTGCCATGCTTAAATAAACATTTTAAACCATGTAGGTTTGCTTAAGTATATGAATTGAAAGCAAGCAATCCTACCATGTGATTTACCTAGTATGCATGATTTTAAACAAAAGTACATAACAATTGTAATACTAGGCAAGAAAGGTAAACTAGATAGAAGGTAAATAGATACGCATATCCAAAAATGAAGAATACAATAAAACTAGTTACCTTAGTCATGGGTGGGAAATTTGGGTCCAAAGTTTTTACTAACCCACTTGGCAATAAACTTGATCCAATATGATGTACCCCATGATATACATCCCAACTTTGCCAAGTCTCCAAATTTCCCGAGGACCTTCGGTCCACTCACTTCCCTTTCGGGATCCAAACCTTCTTGGTGCTTTTCATGGTTGAAATTATCTCCTTTGGCACCCAGATGCGTTTGACCCCCTTTCCTTTGTTGGCTTGCTTGTTGGCCTTGATTGCTATCACCTTTCCATTCTTTTTCTTCTTGATCAAATATGGTGTAGCATCCTTTTTGTTCACCTTTTTGATGTAGGTGTTGGAGATTTTGCTTGATGGCTTTTGCTTGAGCTTTTGCCTTTGTTTATCCCCGATTATCGCCTTGCATTGGAAAGACTTGTGGCCTTCCTTGTGGCATAGCCTACAAATCACAGTTTCTCCCTCTACAGGCTTGTTCACTCCCGCAGTGGTGTTATCCTGTGGAGGTCGGATTTGTTTGGCTTTGCCTTTCTTGTCATACAAAGCCTTGCCAAGGCGAGCCACTTCTTGCTTTAATTGTTCATTTTCCTTTGCAACCTCATCCGTACATGTCTCTACAACAATATTCTCAACAACGACTCGGTTGCAGGGGTTAGAATCATCAATTAAATCAAAGCAGGAAGTAGAAGCATCTTTCTTAATTATTTCAGGTATTTCAACTAAAGATGCTGCTGGGGTGCTACCAATGTTTTCTAGCTTAGTAGTTAGCTCATTGTTGTGTATGCTAAGAATTTCCATTTTCTCTAGCAAATTTTCAATAGCTTCTTGGGAGCTAGCTAACTTAGCCTTAAGTTTTTCATTCTTTTTAATAAGGCTATCATCGGTAGCAGTGGATGGAGCACTAGATTCTAATAGCTCAATTTTAGTTGATAGCTCACTATTTAAGTTTGCAAAAGTTTCAAATTTTTCTAGCAAACCTTTGTAATCATTTTGAGAGCTAACCAACTTATTTTTCAAAGTTTTAAGTTGAGCTTTTTGCTTAGTGCAAACATCCTGGAAAAATTCTACGGCTTCCGCAAGCTCTTCTAGAGAGGCCTTTCCCTCACCTTCATCATCACTACTACTTTCATCACTAGAGGATGGAATGCTTTTGTTACCTCTTGCCATAAGGCATTTGTGTGATGACCGTGATGATCGTGACGAGGACCGGTGGCTGCGTGTCCTTGGAGGTTCATCTTCACTTGAAGAATCATCCCAAGTTCTAACACTTGTGAGTGCCTTGCCTTTGCTCCTCTCCTTTTTGGGTTTGGCCATATTTGGACAGTTGTCCCTGAAGTGGCCCTTCTCCCCACATGCAAAGCATCCTCTCTTCCTTTGCTTTTTCCTGTCAATGTTAAAGAGAAGATCCTCGACCTGCAGGGGCACACCCATTAGATTGATCTTGCGAATCATCCTCATTACCTTTCCGACGCGTCGGATTGTTTCTTCGTCCTCAGAGGATGATGTGCATGGTTGATTATCTTCATCATCATCACTTTCTTCTTCTTCCTCTTCTTCACTTGAGGAACTTGGAGTGGGAGCCTTCTTTTTGCCCTTCCTTTTATCACATGCAAAAGCATATGGTCTTGAGGAAGTTGGCTCCTCTCCCCGACTCATTTTTCGCGACATCTCAAAAGCCGCGATTTTCCCAATCACAATGGTCGGGGTCATGTTGCTCAAGTCCTCCATGTTGTGAAGGATGGTGATGATGCTCCCATATCTTTGTTGTGGTAGCAGGGAGATAATCTTCCTCACAATGTCCGCATCACCTAGCTTATTAATGCCAATAGAGTTGAGCTCATTGATTATTAGATTCAAACGAGAATACATGTCTCTAACAAGCTCATCATCTTTCATGGCAAAAGAATTATACTCATTTAAGACTAGGCAATGTTTTTGCTCACGGACATTGGATGTGCCGTCATGGAGCTCATGCAATTTTAGCCAAATCTCATTAGCAGTTTTCAGGGTAAATACTTGATTGAAAATATCCATGCTAAGAGATTCATACAAGCAATTTTTGGCTCTAGCATTTAAATGAATTTCTTTTTCCTCACTCGTGGTGGGTTTCTCGGGATTCTTGAGAGGTTTCATCCCGTCACGAGTGACTCTCCAAACACCTAGATCAACGGCCTCTAGGTAACAAGCCATTCTAGCACTATAATATGGGAAGTTAGTGCCGTCGAAGTGTGGTGGCCTATGGGTATCCATCCCTTCCTCTAAAAAGCGTCGGCTCTTTTAGCGGTGAAGCTAAATCGTTTCAAATGAGCCAAACCGGGCTCCGATACCACTTGTAGGAAACGGGTGACGCCTAAGAGGGGGGGTGAATTAGGACTTCTAAAACTTTTACTAAACTAGGCCACAAATAAATCCCTAGAGCAAAACCTATGCAAATAATCAAAACTAGAATGTGCAAACTAGGTTTTGTCTAAGTGTTGCTATCTCTACCGCAAAAGGCTAAGTTTCAATCTATACTAAATAAGTATGACTACAAGATTGAAACTTAAATGCTTAATATAAATGCGGAGTGTAAAGAGCTAAGTAGAGAAGCAAACTCTCGTGGATGACGCCGGTATTTTTACCGAGGTATCCGGAACCACGCAAGGTCCCGACTAATCCTCGTTGGTGCCCCTACGCAAAGGGAAGCCCACGCGAGGGCCAAGCACCACGGTCGAGTAACTCCGTAGAGAGCCGCGGGCCTTCTCCACGCGCAAGTGGTGCTCCGCTTCCGGCTCCTCTCGGACGCTCCCCGCCGTCTCCACTATCGAGCTTCCGGCCGAAACGCCGCGGGCCTCGTTCCCTCCGGTACACGGTGGCGGCCGTGACACAAACGCGGTTGTCACGGTCTCGCAAGACTCTCGCCCCACTCGGTACAATTACAACGGCTCACGCAAGAGCCGAGGGGTTGTGTGGTTTTACAAAACTCACTCAACTAACTAGGATTCACCTAGAGCAAGCGCTAAAGCGGTCTAACTAACCTAAGCACTTCGCAAAGCACCTATGCTAATCACCGAGTGATTCTATTAAGCACTTGGGTGTTTGAGCACTTGGAAATATGCACTATGTGTCTTGGTATGTTGCTTGGGCTCTCACACTTGAGAATGGCCGGTTGGGGTGGTATTTATAGCCTCCACACCATCAACTAGCCGTTGGACAGAAAGCAGCAGCTTTCTGTCGTCGGGTGCACCGGACAGTCCGGTGCACCACCGGACACTGCACAGTAGATGTCCGGTGCACGCCACGTCAGTCGACCGTTGGCGCCTGTAGCAGTCGACCGTTGGATCCGACCGTTGCCGTCTGCCTGTTGGCACACCGGACAGTCCGGTGCACACCGGACAGTCCGGTGCTACAGCCAGAGAGCGCCTGTCTGTGGCCTCTCTGCGTAGACTGTCCGGTGCCTCACCGGACAGTCCGGTGCCTCACCGGACAGTCCGGTGCACACCGGACACCAATGTCCGGTGCGCCACCAGGCGCTGGCTGACAGCCCTTATCTTGGATTTCTTCGCTGATTTCTTCGGGCTTCTTTGTTCTTGAGTATTGAACTCCTATGCATCTTTTTATGTCTTCTTTTGAGGTGTTGCATCCTCATTGCCTTGGTCCAATTCTCTTCGCATCCTGTGAACTACAAACACAAACACTAGAAAACTTATTAGTTCACGGATTGTGTTGTTCATCAAACACCAAAACTCAATTAGCCAAATGGCCCGGGGTCCATTTTCCTTACAATAAAATATTCAACAAAATATTAGTACACAACAATTATATAAAAACAAGTAACACATATATTATCGACCTCAGTATTTATAAATTATTTGGCAACAACTAATACCAAACTAATACAAATCAAATTACAATACAATGCGAATATTAGAAAAAAGGTGCACCTTGATGTCATCTCTGTCCTGCATTATGGAAACACCATCACATTTTCATACGTGTTGCATTTGTACATTGATTTCTGCATATTAATTTTTAGTTCCTCTTGTTGGCTACTGCAAGCAAGGAAGTTTTATCCGTGTTACACCTTGTTGTCATTTGTCTTCATACTTAGATTCTCTATTAGCTACAACAAGCAAGCATGATGCTTCATCAAGCAAGTTATGCTCCATTCAATTTTCAGTGTTAATTAATGAAGTGACATACGAATTTGTTGGTTATGGAATGACACTTTATTCGGTTGTGATTAAATTGCAAATAAATCTACATGTTAAATTGGGAACTCCGTTCAAATGTATTTTCTGAAACAATAGCCAACCTTCAGTTTCATTCACTCCTGAGTCCATAGGCAACACCATATGTACAATCAGAAAAGACTAATATCACACTACAAAGAATCATGCTCCAACTTTGCATTATAGATTTCATGATCTTAAACAATCTTAGACATAGCCTCGCTGCAGACACTGCAACATACATCTCCTTCTCCAACTCCTCGAGTGCAATCTCCTTCGGCATCATCTCGACTGACACACAGGGCAGACACAACGGATGGTCCATATGGGCCACAGTACACCCTAAAATCACATAAGAGTAGTAAGTATAGTGGTGTAAGTGTTATGTCTTGGACTAGCAGTCAAGGTTTGAGTCTTGCTAATCCCTGTTTTTTGTTTCTTTTCTTGATATTTTTTCTAGCACACCCTAAGCATAGTAGCTGGGTTCGCCACTGCCGACACACGACGCAGATGAGCATTCTTACTCTGGCTATTGTCTGCAGGTCATGGGGTCGAAAGATGACTAATATTTTTGAAGTCGTGGAACAGAAGGACACCCTAAAGAAGAGGAAGGTTGATGTTGTTGCCCTTCAAGCTCGTCGCCTTAGACCTACACCTCTCGTCAACCCCTGTCACTAGTGTAGATCTCCAAGTATCCAATTTCTATACCCCTTTTGTTGAGATCCCTAGTGTAGAAAGCTGAACCAAATGGACCCTTCCATATTTTTTAAATGAAAAGCTGAACCAAACAGATTTTTGAAAGAGAAAAGTTGAACCAAATAAACTCTTTTAGTAAGCTTTGGCCTCGTGTTGGAACCCAAAAATGACCGTGCGGACGGTCCGGCCCGGAGGCCGGACGGTCCGCGGTCCGGACCGTCCGCGGTGGTGGCGCGGACGGTCCGCGCGTGCGCAGAGTTAGTTAGGTTTCCTAGTTTCTCGCGGGATTTGTTACCTAAAACCGCGGGATTAACTCGGAAATCAGTTGGAAGCGGATCCAGACCTCCCCCTTTATATAGATGAAGGGCTACGGCCGATTGAACCCCCAACAATCGATCAAATCCAGTCTATTACTCGTTTTTACCTTATGCATTAGGAGTAGTTCTAGTCTAGTTCTAGTTTAGCCCTAGTTTAGTATTCCAATCCCCAAATTCTCTGCCTCTCCTCGACTCTACGTCGATTAGAGGAGTCTAGGTCGGCCTGCCCGAGCCTAGACAACTCCTAGGATCTCTCCTCCCCGACGGGGTCCCTCCCGGGAGCGAGATCCAGGCGCCGTCGGCGATCCTCCGCCGCCCCTGCGCACGCGCGAACAGTCCGGCCCTAGGGCGCGGACCGTCCGGCCGTCAGGCAGGGAACCCGGGCCCCTGTACCAGGTCGCGGACCGTCCGGCCCTGTGCCGCGGACCGTCCGCGCCTGACCAGAGAGCAACTCCGCCTCACGCCAGGTCGCGGACCGTCCGGCCCCTGGCCGCGGACCGTCCGCGCCTGGCCAGAGAACACCACCGCCGGTTCTTTTGAGTGATTGGCGCCTCCAAAAAGGCGTCAACATACTTTTTGGCAACTCCGCTAGGGACTAGGTGTCTAGATCTGCTAAAAATCGGCCCATAAATGGCCGGTTCTAAGGATCACACCAAGATCTCCACTACCAACATCATCAAGCCGGCCATGGAGGCGCTTCCGGCTGATGACCAAAGGCCCTTTGAAGACCTCGTAATGCGCGGTGAGAAGGAGGTGATGCGGCAATGGAACGAACAACGCGACAAGGAAGAGGCGGAACTGCTGCATAAACTCTCCGAACGGCGCAAGGAGGCGGCGGACAAGTACTTGTCACACTTCACGGTAGATCGCCACCAGAAGATCGTCCGTCAAGGGGAGATCGATATGGAATCTCTCCTACCTCCACTTCAGGGTCCCGCTGTAAGTACTCTAGACCTATCTCTCACGACTTTCATGGATCAACGAGGAGATCAGTTAAAGCAATATGTAGATGAATCTATTAAAATGCATTTACGTGCATACGAGAAATCAGCTGCTCCTAACTTTCCATCGCGAGAGTCTAATACAGTGCCACCCACGTCAAACACATCGGCTATAAATGGGTCACCTTTGACCCAGCCATCATATGGTATGCCGATGCACGCTTTCGTGTCACCATCACAGCTGCAACCACTAGGCACGCGGCAGGTACTGGACGCGACCGGACCGTCCGAGCATCATCTCAGACGTCCGGTTATACCACGGACCGTCCGACGTATTTCGCTGGACCGTCCGATCAGATGCAGGCCCGCACACAAAACACTCAGGTCGCACCGTACATGGCCGGACCATCAGGGTACAACCCTGAACACTTCGGCCCCATCACGGACCGTCCGGTGCATCATGCCGGACCGTCCGGATATGTTGCGGACCGTCCGCCATCTTACACCGGACCGTCCGGATATGGCATGAACCGGCCGACGTATTATGCTGGACCATCCGACTCTACACGAGTCCATGCGCAGACTGCCCAAGTCGCGCCATATATGGCCGATCCGTCCGGGTACAGCCCTGGACCATTCGGCCCGATCGCGGACCGTCCTATTCTTTACGACAGACGGTCTGGGTACGAGACTACCCATGTAGCACCATATACGGCTGGACAATCCGGATATACCTTCGGACCATTTGGCCAGGTCACGGACCATCCGGCCTCTTACGCCGGACCGTCCGGATATGCATACGCAGAGCCGAGAGCTACGCAATACGCGCAGTTCCCGCATTCATCGTAGCAACATTATGGTGCCCCACCAGCAACACATTATAATCATACCATACCACCTCATGGACATAGGGCTGAATACTATTCGGCCACAAGAGAGCCTGAGGGGTATAGGGCAGGAACTGGTGACATTAATAGGACACCTAACACACACCTCAAACTTCCCTGGGAGGAAAGCCGACAGAGTAACGTCAGGCAACCTGAAATCTCCACCCACAAACTCAATGGGTGGTCGCCAGATATGGCGGAGAGGATCAGAGACGAGGTAGCCGGGATGTTCAGGGACAAACTCGGTGTTAGTGTGTCAGGTACAGGGCAATCGTATCGGAAGCCTTATAGCCACCGATTCGACACCGTGCCATATCCACAGGGAACTAGAATACCAGACTTCTCTAAGTTTTCTGGTGAAGGTGGGAAAAGCACACATGAACATATAAGCCAATTCATAGCACACTTGGGAGAATTGGCTGATGGGGAAGCCTACCGCGTTCGTTTATTCTCGTTGTCCCTTACTGATACTGCATTTGCATGGTACGCAGCTTTGCCACCAAACTCTATTAACTCTTGGGAAGAATTAGAGCAGAAATTTCATGAACACTTCTTCTCAGGAGAACGTGAGTTAGAATTGGCTGACTTAGCTTCAGTCCGATAGGGGCCTGAAGAATCGGTTAATGACTATATCCGGAGATTCTGGGACACTAGAAACCGATGCTTTCAGATTCATGTCGCAGAAAAACAACTGACAGGGCTAGCTTTCAATGGGTTGCGACCCTACTTAAAAGAAAAATTAGATGGCACCCAATTCTTTTCGCTAGTGCACTTGCACCAGCGGGCTATGACATGTGAAAGCCGAAGTAAGGAAACATCAAAATCGGCTAGCCATAAGATGCATCTAGTGGGATACGATAACTCGGACGATGAATCCACGGATGTATACACCGCCGAACTGGTTTGGCCAGGGCAGGCTAAACCTTCACCGTGTTCTGCTTTACAGTCGATTCGAAAGAATCGACAAGAAGAAGTTAAGTTTACGTTTAATGTTGCCAAATGCGATAAAATATTTGACGAGTTACTGAAAAATGGCAACATTAAATTAACTCATACTATTCCTCCTCCTGATGAATTAAAGAGGCGTGCTTATTGTAAGTGGCATAATTCCTTTTCTCATGCCACCAATGATTGTAATGTTTTTCGTCGACAGATACAATCGGCCATAAATGAGGGTCGATTGGCTTTTCAGGAGATGCAAGTAGACACACAACCCTTTCCTGTTAATACAATAGAACTCACATGCAAAAAGGTCTTGGTTTGGCCCGAAATGGCCGATAAAGGCAAAGGCAAGGGTATCGTCATTGGCGATCCCCGCATGTCAGATATATCACAAAAGGAGATTGCTCGGAAGGCTTCGGACGAGAAGGCTAAAAAGTCCAAAGACATTGGGGGGCAGGCACAGTTAATGAACCAAACACATCAGCCTAGCCCGAACATCATAGATGGTCCGGCACCTACGTGCGGACGATCCAGTGCTCAAACAAACGGTCCAGCTAACTCAGCCGGACAGTCCCCCTATGACCAAAGGCGTCAACCTCTACACAAAGCAAGGAAAAAGACGTAAGGTCAAAGCACATATAATCGGCTGATCAAAGCCGATCCTACTTTTGATCAGTTGCTCTCCAAAGATGCTAGCAAAAAGACTGTTCCACGTGATCGGTCAACAAAGAAACCCCGGCCACCTGCTAAAACAAAACGGTTAAACAAAACGGCCCGAAAGGCGACACAACAAGCATCGCCTATTCATTCTATGAGACCAGGGTACTTTCCATCTATTTACTCATCGTCGGTATATTATCCTGTTCAAACATGGAATGACACGATGATGAATCCATGGTACATGTATAGTCCCTTCGTCTATCCAGACTGGGGGGCACCTCCATTCTATTCCTTTTGATCCATTGATCAAATGGTCATGGCCGAGAAAGATACAATCCGAAACGGCCTTTATATTGGTGCTTTATTGAATAATCTCCATATCGAAAAGCCAGTGACTTACATCAGGTTTAGTTCATATGCTTTTGGTTCGTCAACCTTCACCAAAAGGCAGGGGGGCATATGTTGGAACCCAAAAATGACCGTGCGGACGGTCCGGCCCGGAGGCCGGACGGTCCGCGGTCCGGACCGTCCGCGGTGGTGGCGCGGACGGTCCGCGCATGCGCAGAGTTAGTTAGGTTTCCTAGTTTCTCGCGGGATTTGTTACCTAAAACCGCGGGATTAACTCGGAAATCAGTTGGAAGCGGATCCAGACCTCCCCCTTTATATAGATGAAGGGCTACGGCCGATTGAACCCCCAACAATCGATCAAATCCAGTCTATTACTCGTTTTTACCTTATGCATTAGGAGTAGTTTTAGTCTAGTTCTAGTTTAGCCCTAGTTTAGTATTCCAATCCCCAAATTCTCCGCCTCTCCTCGACTCTACGTCGATTAGAGGAGTCTAGGTCGGCCTGCCCGAGCCTAGACAACTCCTAGGATCTCTCCTCCCCGACGGGGTCCCTCCCGGGAGCGAGATCCAGGCGCCGTCGGCGATCCTCCGCCGCCCCTGCGCACGCGCGGACAGTCCGGCCCCAGGGCGCGGACCGTCCGGCCGTCAGGCAGGGAACCCGGGCCCCTGTACCAGGTCGCGGACCGTCCGGCCCTGTGCCGCGGACCGTCCGCGCCTGACCAGAGAGCACCTCCGCCTCACGCCAGGTCGCGGACCGTCCGGCCCCTGGCCGCGGACCGTCCGCGCCTGGCCAGAGAGCACCGCCGCCGGTTCTTTTGAGTGATTGGCGCCTCCAAAAAGGCGTCAACACCTCGATAATATCAACTACTTTTTATCCATATCTCTTATTAGACCGCAATGGATATTATGAACTGAACCAGCTGCATACTACCGTATAGGTGAATGGTGGCATCAATGCATCATTCTTTAAAATCGGTCAGTTTTGTACAAATCACATCTGAATCTATAGAATGAAATTTTGTTGCTGACATGTGAAACCAATCAACTTGAACATTACCATTGTGAACGCTAGTCCAGAATGGAGATAACATGTTCCAAGGTCATCTGCTAGTGAAAGCAGTTGAATCATCCTTCAATCAACCCGTATGTGAACATCTACACAAACATCTGTGCCCGTACTTTATTTATAAAAAAGTATGCATGATGCCTATTAGCTAGTCATGCCAAAATTAGAATACGTCACTGAATACATAAAGGAAAATGTGTGTACACTTTCTTAGTCTACCCTATGATGCCTATTAGCGACAAGACCTTGTCCACTCAAATAGACATTTATCACTATGTTCAGTTGTTCACCATTTCTAGAATCAAAAGGTTTCTTATCCACTTCTAAATAGTCAATGATTTCTTTACAAGACTTCATTAGTGGTTCGACTTTAAACTGTGAGCACAACTCTAGCAGAGAACCTAGCAGCTATTCTACAATCTACATAAACAATAGAATGAAAGACGAGGATTCACTTTCTAGACTTGTTTCAGATTTTAAAAAATAGCACACAAAGCATGTCAAAGAAGCTTATCTGATAGACTTACCTTGTATGAGTGGGGTGATATAGTGACAAAAAATACTCATGAAGTTTTGGGGTTCATGTTGCTCATGGCCAATTGCAGCACATCATTCAGTACCATTCCGTAATCTGTATGGCGTAGGCCTCTTCCTTTTCCATTTCTATGATATCCATGTTTTTATCTTCAAAAGAGCTTTATCTGAAATCAAAAGGTGGTTTAAAGATAAGAGATACGTACGGGACTTTGAATCGCAAGTCCTGTTTGACAAATATGAGGAAATATCAGTTTGAAATAAAGAGTCTAAGACACTTATAATATTTTCATCTTTTGTCAGGCCAGCCACCAGAGGTAGGTATTGAGCATAACTGAGGCTGGAGCAGCATTAGGTATCTTCATTATTTCATAGCTAAAAAGAATTAAAATTTTAACATATCGAAGGAGATGAACATTCATGAGAAGTATCAGCTGAGAACAAAAAATAAAAAGCATGTGATTGGAAACTATCCAATCTTATGCAAAGAGAATACGACTACACTATGAACCTCTTCTCTATCATTTCTTCATGATGACTCATAACATGGTGTGATAATCTTTCCGCAATATTATCAAGCTGCACCGATCTCAACATGGATTGAAAAGAAGAAATATGTAATTAAAAAATAGATGGCGTTAATTTGGTTAACAAGCACACGTTCATGCACTAACTAACGGAGTATGCCATCTTTTTAGAATGTAATTTTCTACGACTTTCCAAAGATTATATATAAGCTTATCTTAAATTTATGGATGAGAGATAGAAATGAATTCTATATATTTAAATGCTACTTTTCTAATATACAATTTATATCATACTCTTGTACTTGTTTCTTTATAATATAAGTGTAGTGTATAACTATATTTCTCATATGATTTAGAATAATAAATATATTAATTTAATTAGTTTGTGTTAAAATTATGATTATTAGAATGAAATTTAATTTCAACAAAACAAACGGGAACTAATGGATAGCTAGAATGCATCTAAACGACAAAACAGTTGGTTTCTTCTACTGACGTCATAGCTCTTATTGTTGAAACCGACATCAAAATCATTACCAATTTAGCTATGTGTACTTATGTATGCACACGTTACTCAGAGAGTATGGTACACATAATTTTTCTTGGCGTATACTTCATTCACAATGTCCTAGAATGAAAAAACATAAGTTGACGCTACTAACCTGCTCATCGAAATAGGTGGCATCGTTTAGGGTTAGTTTGAAAACTCATATCCCCTTCGAGATTGAAGGGAATTAGAGAGAAAATTAGTTCATTTCCACCTAAATCCCCTCCAATCTCGAAGGGGATACGAGATTCCCAAAGTGGCCCTTAAGCAAAAGTATGGTAAACATTGAATAGTATAACTCTTGCCAACTGGATGACCAATCCTTAAACACAAGTTTGCATTCCAATGGTTAATGTATAGTTTAGATAAATATAGTGCAGCTCATATAATTGGTTAAATAATAGTTTTCATATGAACTTTTGTTCATTAAGATGGAATGCAAGAAACTGTCAGTTCTGAATAACACATGACATCCGTCAAACCACACCAAAACAAAGGACCTGAACTAAAATAACTCAACTCCCCTCAAATCACATTACGACAGGGCAGAGTCGTCGCTATACATGTGCCTCGATGACCTTGCCGTACTGGCCGAAGGTGCGCTCCGAGGTATCCCAGGACAACCCGCTGATGAAGATCCGTCCCACCTTGTCCTCCGCCATCTCAAGCCAAATCAATCAAAAACCCCTCACAGCCGCTGCCGCCTACACGACATTCCACCAGCGAAATCTCGTCATGAAACCGAAATTGCTGTGACGGACGCGGCGCAAGGTGGAGACCAGAATTGATGTGATGGACGAGGCGCAAGGTGAAGGAGCTGAGCTCGCTCGCGGCTGGCGGAGAGCAGGCAAACGGGGTGGTGACAGTGGGCGAACAGGGGAGCCAACATCGGATCCCGTCGATCCATGGGGACTCCTCAGCTGGCGGTGGACGCATACCGCCGGAGCCAATCTCCACCTCTATGTCCGCCTACAAAGCATCGAGGTCGTCGATCTCGCGCAGACCGCCGGAGCCGATCTCCACGCCCACCAGTGCGACTCGGCCCGCCGGAGCCGATCTCCACACCCGCCAGCCGGGGAGGAAGTGAGAAAAAGGGGCAGGGATCTAGGCCACCGCGCGAGGGGTGAAGAAGGGATTCAGGCAATGAGAGTAGCGACGCGGTTGCAGGTTATGATTTTATCTCTACAGAGTATAGATGGCCAACCGTGCCACGCTAATCGGGCCAGTCCGCAGCACGGCACGGCCCATAGTGCCTGGATACGACACGGCACGGTTGGAGTTGGACCCATGCCGGCACGACCTGATGGCTAGTGTGGTGTCTGAGTCGAGCATCGGGCACGCTAGGTCGGCACGGGCACGGCCCGATTAGCCCCGGAAGCACGTTTAACCCTCTGCGTTGTTAACCTAAAACTCGTGACCCCCTCCCCCCATCGGGCCTCGCTCGTCAGTCTCACTCGCTCGCCTCGCTCGTTGTCTCTCGCCCTCCTTCTCTCCGTCTGCGATTTGGGGGCGATTTTGGAGGCGATTCGCCGATTCGTCTCCACCGTCGCGGCGCCGCCTCACTGTTCGACTCCATCGTCGCCTCGCCTCCGGGTTCCAGCCTCCGTCCTCCAGTAGGGTCCTCCACCGCTCCCTCCACCTCTGGGCTCTAGCTTCCCCTTACCTGGTGGCTGCTTGGCTGGTGGTTCGGTCACGGATTTGGTTACGGTAAGCTTTCGGTGTTCGTCTTCTTCTTCCTCTAGTCGACGTCTCCGACGAGTTTGAGACTTCTTAATCCGGTACTTGTTCTTGTGATCTGTGCTCAAACCCCGAACCCTAATCTACTCTATTGCCTTCTTGCTCTGTGATTATACCCGTGAGGGACCGATCTGGTGCTCCGGCTTTGGTAAGTGCTTAATCTGGTGATTGTACCCGTGAATACATGTCCTCATAAGTTTGGGTTGGATTTGGAGGTAAGGTGGAACTCCACTTACCTTATGCTTAAGCATCTACTGCCTTACAGGAACACATTTGATGTGTTCATTCAAACTCACTACCCTAGAGTTGTAGGTGAACCTTTGCTTTTGTTTGATGATCAATAGTATGTTGCTGAAAAAATTTTGGTATTCCTTGAACTATTTTATGACTCAACCTGTGTTCTATCTGGTGTCTACTATCCAACATCTTCATTGATGATGCATCATATAATTCAGATTGCTAAACATATAAATTCATATGAACATGATAAATTGCTTGGAAATGTTGTTTTTCCTATGAAAACTAAGTTCCTTAAGTACTGGAGGGATATTCCACTTCTCTATTCATCTGCATTCATTCTTGATCCTAGAGCTAAATTGAGGGGCTTCAATAGAGTTCTATCTATTTTAGTTGGTGTCACACACTACGATCACTCTGGTTATTTAATTTGTGTAAGAGCACAATTAACTGAGGTGTTTAACAAGTATGAAGCTAAGTGAAAGTAGCCTAGAGGGAGGTGAATAGGCTACACCTGAAATTTTTCACTAAAAACTTCGAGATAGGTTAAATTAAAGTTGCACTGGTGCAAACCGGTTCAGTTGATTTTGTTTACAACTAAACAAGTTTGAACCTACTCAACTTAGATAAACAAATATTACGAAGTAGTGAAAGATTTTACTAATGACTTGCCCTACGCAAGATCTACTCGAATAGATAATATGAACCAACCAACAAATTTAAAGTGCTTAACAAGAACACACAAGAACACGCGATATAACCCGAGGTTCGGCAACCACCACAAAGGTGTCCTACTCCTCGTTGAGGAGCCCACAAAGGGCCGGGTCTTTTCCAACCCTAATCCTCCACAAGCCGACCACAAAGGTCAAGGCAATCTCTTCTCAAATATGCTCAAAGAGCGGGTGATACAAACTTCTTGGGGTCGTTCACAAATTTGGAGACTCCCAAGCAACCTCTAACCGTCAAGGAACACAAGGTTCCAAGAGTAACAAATTCGCACAAGGTCAAGTTTGCAACGAGCTCAAGAACAAAGAGAATAGGAGAATCGAGATGAAAATGACAGCGTATTAGATCGAGTTCACCTCACACCAAGGATCCTTCAAGCGATTGAAGGCGATGCGATTGCGGGTGTGAAAGGTGAAATGAATGCACTTGTTGAGAGTTTGGTCAGCCAAGATTTCGTGGGAGAGGCAGAAGTAAATGAGAGAGAGAGAGTGTGTGGGGAGGTATATAAAGGATCCCCCAAAAGCTGGCAGCCGTGGGGAGAAAATCGGTAAAAACTGGTTGAACCGATTTGCAGACCGGTTGAACCGGTTTCCACCAGGGAGAACCTGGTTCACTAACCTACTCAGCCGGAGACTCGACCGGAATCAAAACCGATTGAGCCGAGAAAAATTCCGGTTGAACCGGTTTTCCCAAAAGATCTGCAACGACTTTTCTGACAGCACTGACTGTCAGACAGGTCAGAGCAGGGATGGCAGAGGAACAGTCCCAAAACCGGTTGAACCGGTTTTAGGGCCGGTTGAACCGGTTTCCAGGGCTGAAAACCAAATTTTGAATTTTTTGAAGTGAACAAAGGTGGAACTTTTGTGGGAAGTGAAAATGGTTTTTCTTAAGGCATTCATGATCTGGAAAAGTGTTCTCTAAAATGATTTTGAAGGATTTTGAACTTAGCTCATTGCAAAACTTACTTAACCATTGCGGATCCCTCTTAATTGAACGGCGAATCCTATAACTCAAGAAATATAAAAAGAGTACTGCCGTTGTTTCCAAGCACTTGGAGCACGCCATTTGATGTAGAATTTTAAATCCGATGTGCTTTACATGTTTATGCTCATAAGACCTGTGCTTCTCCTGTCTGTAGAAATACTGTGTACATGCTAGGAGCAAACTTGTTAGAAACTTTGTTTGTTTTGTCATTTAATCACCAAAACCCTCAATTAGGGTTGATTGCACTTACAATCTCCCCCTTTTTGGTGATTGATGCCAAAACAAACAAGAGTAGAGATAAAAATTGACAATTAAGAACACTTGCGAGATGAAAGTATTTGTGTATGTGCAGCTCCCCCTAAATATGTGCATGAGTTTTGAAATATTAATATTGACTTGATATGTCAATTTGCAACATATTTAGAGAGAGTGAACAAACAACACAATACACAAAAATTAAGGGATGCAACACAATTATATATATGATGTGATGATAACAAGAGTAGTGTTACACAGACAAGCGCATTATTGCATAGCATAAGATATGAAAAGTTACTACTAGCTATTACAATAATGATATCACATCACATCATTTAAAAAGTTTGTGGCCTCTAAGCCAACACCAAATGTATCACAAGACAGACGAATAATAATTATTACAGACCAAATTGTTCATTACATAAATAAAGATGCAGCTAAGATAAGAAACCACCTTCTCCCCCTTTTTGGAAACAAGAACCAAAAAAGGAGAGAGCCATCAAGCCAAAGATCACCAGTTAGGAGGAGGATGATGCAGAGCAAAGAAATGATGCGCCAGGTTAGATGCAAATTGATCTTCCCCAGACTGATCTGGGGGAGGATAGCTTCCAGATGGATCCTGGGGCGGAGGGTGAGAGGAGGATTGACCCGGATCCCCGTGGTAGGGAGGCGGGGCAAACTGCTCGTGATCATCAAAGTAAGCTTATTCTTCTTCTTCATCGTCAGCGATCATAAAAGGCACCCCGTAGGCCTGTTGGTGCCACTCATTGATCTCCGGGGGAGGCGGATGGAGAGGCACATCAGGCGAGCGAGGGGCGAATGGCATGCCCATAGTGGAAGCTTGACGACGAAGATTGTCGTCAGTCTCCCACTGACGCCTTGCCAGCTCATGCACACCAGCAGAAATATTTCGGCACATAGAGAAAAATGCCGCAATCCCATGGGCCAAGCGGGCACCCATCCCTCGGCCACGACCTCGACCATGACCACGACCACGTGGCGTGGGAGATCCGCGGCCAGGGGAGGGACGCGAGGCACCGGCAGCAGCAGCAGCAGGACCAGCAGAAGTACCAGCAGAAGTACGTGCACGGGAGCTGGAAGGGGCTTTCCTCAAGCGCCCTGCTGGATTGTTGGGATCAATCCAGAAGGGGGTATAAGATTGATGTCTAGTACCTTTTTCATAACGGAACTGCGTTACAACTTCAATCATCTTCATTATGAAAGGTGCATGTAGATATCCCTTGAGTGGAAAGCAGGCAGCATGGATAATCTCCTGCCAGATCATATCAAAAATGTTGATACTCTCAGAACTGTTGGGCTTCATGAACGAGAGCAAAACCTTACTCTCTCCAAGAATATTCATCTGGTTACCCCCTTTGGGAATGAGGGTCATCCTGCCGAGAGAGTCGATATATCTGTAATATTTGTGCATGTTGGTGGACTCCCAATATTTTCCAGACTCAGAGAGATGAAGATCTCTGGCTTCATCTCTGGTGGGTTGGCAAAAATCATGGATTTTGATCTTGTCTCCAGAGATGTCCTTATCAGTGAACCCAAGAATGTGAGCGAATCGCCGGTAGCTCACCTTGTACCAGCTGCCTTCGATGTAAAAATTAAGATAAGGAAAGTTGTAGGGACTTTCCTCATCGGCCAGCTTGATCCATAGAGTGGAATAGAATTGGGCAATGACCTCATCATTCCAATCATATTGGAATGTCATTATATTCTTCATCTTCTTTCTTTCACAGGCCCTCAACGCCTGTGTCATCTCTGGGTCTCCAATAGCCTCACATCCTTCCCAGTTGATGTACCGTTGATGTAGTATGGGCTGATGTTTCTTGGGAAGGATTACTGAGTTCTAAAAATCCACATGCTGGAGAGTCTAGAAACGGTTCCCATCAATCCTGGCATCACAAATGCGCAATGCAAGATTCTGAAAGCGAATGTCCTGAAGCAATGCAGAACCCCCGCTGGAAGTAAAATCAGTAACTGGCTCATTGCCAGATCGACGGGCCTCCGCCCGATGGAGGACCAACCCTCGAATAACAGGGGCGTGGGCAGGGGGAAGGTCAATCTCATCATCTTTCCCACCATCATCATCACTTGTTGCTTCCCATGCATGTGGATTTGTCGCGGGTCGGGACCGACCGGAGGGATTACGGGCCGTCCGACCGTGACCTCCATGAGACCCGGAGGCCTCACCACCTTGCATGACGTTGCCAGATCCTCACCCACGTTTGGATCTGGAACGCGGGGGAGTTTCTTCGTGAATCTCTTGTTCGTCAGAGGAGTCGGATTCAACAACAGATGGGTTCCTTCGACGCACCATCCTTAAAAAGAAAAGATAGAACCTATGATGAGCAAGGATCTTAACAAACATGTTTGAGTAGAGACGCGTATGATATTGAGCATGCACTTCAACCGTTCATGCGAGCGGTTCAACTACAACGAACTATATCAAACCGCTAAACTCAAACAATGTTCGAGACAAACAAAGATAGTCTAAGTGTTGCAAGCACCTAAACTCAAATGTATCCAAGAAACGATACACTAGATAATGAAGAACGGGTGAGATCGAGTAAACAAAATGAAATAGGGTAATACCTCGATCCGAAGTTTGAATCACAGAAATCCCAACAAGATTGAGGGAGATGATGGAGGAAGCCGAGATGAACGAATCTCCAACAAAACTTCCAAAGAGTGGATGGCACAAATGGGTCTTGGAGTGGTGAGAGTGTGAAGGAGAGAGAGAAAAATGTGTAGGCGGCGTCGGCTGGGAAAAAGGAGCTGGTAAGAAGAGAAGGGAGGAAAGGGGAGAGAAATAGGGGAGGCGCCGGCTGGTCAACAAAACAAAAACCGGTTCAACCGGTTACAAAACTGGTTCAACCGGTTTCCCATCAGACTGCGTAGTAAAAGCACGCAGAAAAAGTGATTGACTGCACGGATTTTCTACCAGACTGACAGCGCAGTCTGCGAGACTGACGGCGTAGACTGCGGCGCTGACAGACAGCACGGACGCGGAGGCGGTCAAAACCGGTTCAACCGGTTTTTATACCGGTTTTCACCAGGCGAAAACCGGTTGAGTGGCCTACTCAGCCGATTTACTCAACGTATTTTCAGATATTGCCCGGTAAGGCTTTAATAGCACTTAACAAATATGACATGAGTAATTCTAATAATAAAAACAATATTTCTCATGACATTTTGTGCAAACAACCATTTTAAATTCATCAATCATGTGATCAAAATTTTAGTTCTATGACACGTTTCGAGAATCCAAGATGTTTAGCTCACTCCTAAGAAAGCAAAACCTAGTCTCATCAAGGGGTTTTGTGAAGATATCGGCTAGTTGATTTTCGGTGCTCACATGAAACAATCCGATATCTCCTTTGGCTTCGTGGTCTCTCAAGAAATGATGTCTAATGTCAATATGTTTGGTTCTAGAGTGTTGCACTGGATTGTTTGCAAGTTTTATGGCACTCTCATTGTCACACAATAGTGGAATCTTGTTAAACTCACAACCAAAATCTCTCAAGGTTTGCTTCATCCATAACAACTGTGCACAACATGCCCTAGCTGCTATGTACTCAGCTTCTGCAGTGGAAAGTGCAACACAATTTTGTTTCTTGGAACTCCATGACACTAAGGACCGCCCAAGGAATTGGCAAGTCCCAGTAGTGCTTTTTCGATCTACTTTGCAACCGGCATAATCTGAGTGAGAGTAGCCAAGCAAATCGAAAAGGGAGCCTTTAGGGTACCATAAGCCTAGGTTTTGGGTGTGCACTAAGTATCTTAGGATTCTCTTAACGGCAACAAGATGGCAATCTTTAGGATTAGCTTGAAAGCGTGCACACATGCAAACACTTAACATTATATCAGGTCTAGATGCACACAAATAAAGCAGTGACCCTATCATTGATCTATATAACTTTTGATCTATAGGTTTACCTTCTTCATTTAGGTCGAGATGTCCATTTGATGACATTGGAGTCTTGGCGTGCTTTGCCTTTTCCATGCCAAACTTCTTGAGCATATCTTGTGTATATTTAGTTTGGCATAGAAAAGTACCTTCCTTGAGTTGTTTGACTTGAAATCCCAGGAAGTATTTGAGCTCGCCCATCATAGACATCTCAAACCTGTTTGTCATTACTTTGCTAAACTCTTCACAAAATTTTTCATTAGTACTACCAAATATAATGTCATCGACATATATTTGGCACACAAATAATTCATTGTCAACTTTGCGAGTAAATAATGTAGAGTCAGCTTTTCATATTGTAAACCCATTCTTAATTAAAAAATCTTTAAGACAATCATACCAAGCTCTAGGGGCTTGTTTAAGCCCGTAGAGTGCCTTGTGAAGTAGATAGACATGATTTGGCTTCCTTGGATCTTCAAAGCCCGGCGGTTGCTCCACATAGACCCTCTCTTGTAGTGGTCCATTTAGAAACGCGCTCTTGACGTCCATTTGATATAACTTGAAATCATGGTTAGTAGCATAGGCAATTAATATTCTAATTGACTCTAACCTTGCTACCGGCGCATATGTTTCACCAAAATCAAGTCCTTCCACTTGAGTGTAGCCTTGGGCAACCAACCGTGCTTTATTTCTTGTAACCACGCCATGCTCATCTTGTTTGTTCCTAAAGACCCATTTTGTCCCAATCACATTTTGCTTGGGTCTTAGAACCAAGGACCAGATTTCATTCCGGGTGAAGTTGTTCAATTCCTCTTGCATGGCAATTATCCAATCCGGATCACCCAACGCTTCTTCAACCTTAAGTGGCTCAAGAGAGGAAACAAACGAGTAAAATTCACAAAAATTTGCTAAACGAGATCGAGTTGTTACCCCTCTCCTGATGCTACCCAGGATGTTGTCCACCGGATGATCTCTTTGAATAGTGTGATGGACTCGAGGATGAGGCACTGATGGTTGTCTTTGAATTTGTTCCTCCTCATCATCTACTTGATCAAGAGGCACTTCACCATCAATACTTTCATGTTCATCTTCTACCACCGTTGGCATCCTTTGGGGTTGATGATTTTCTTCAAGATTTGGATGACTTGAGGTTGATGGGTTTGCTTGGGGTGGAAGATTTGTCACCCACCACCTTTGCACCCACATCAAAAACCTCATTGGTCATCCACAAAGTTCCTTCTTCATCATCCTTTTCTTGAGGTCTCACCTCACCTATTGCAAGTTTCTTTATGGCCTCACAAGGTGGTTCTTCATTTCCTGCAGTGCCATTAGAAAAATGCCCTTGCGAGCCATTAGATTCATCAAATGTCACGTCTATCGCTATTTCAACAAGATTGGTGGTATTGTTGAAAACACGATATCCATGCGCATTTGATGCATAACCAAGCAAGAAACCCTCATCCGCTCTAGGAGCAAACTTTGAGCTCTTGACTTTCTTGTTAAGAATAAAGCACTTGCAACCAAATACTCTAAAATAATCAACTTTAGGTTTGTTACCAGTGAGAAGCTCATAAGCAGTCTTCTTGTAGATCTTGTGAAGATAGAGGCGGTTGATTGCATGACATGCGGTGTTGACCGCCTCTGCCCAAAAGTTGTTAGGTGTCTTGTACTCATCCAACATGGTTCTAGCTGCTTCAATTAAAGTTCGGTTCTTTCTTTCCACAACACCATTTTGTTGTGGAGTGTAAGGAACCGAGAACTCATGGTTGATTCCTTCTTCGCCTAAGAATTCTTCGACACCTGTGTTCTTGAATTCCGTCCCATTATCACTTCTCACTTTCTTGATTTTGAGCTCGAACTCATTTTGAGCTCTTCTCATGAATTTCTTCAATGTTTCTTGAGTTTCACCTTTATCACTCAAAAAGAAAACCCAGGTGAAGCGAGAAAAATCATCAACAATGACTAAACCATACTTACTACCACCAATGCTAATGTAAGCCACAGGTCCAAAGAGGTCCATGTGAAGAAGCTCCAATGGCCTTTTTGTTGTGACCACATTCTTTGTTTGATGTGGGACTCCATGTTGCTTTCCTGCTTGGCATGCGCCACAAATCCTATCTTTCTCAAACATAACATTTGTTAGTCCAATAATGTGACTATCCTTTTGAAGTTTGGCCAAGTTCCTCATGCCAACATGAGCTAGCCGGCGATGCCAAAGCCAACCCTTGTCAGATTTTGCCACTAAACAAGTCTCAGGCGTCACTCTACTTGTTGTGAAATCAACAAGATAGAGTTTGCCCTTCAAGCGACCTGTAAAGGCAACAGAGGAATCCTCCCTTCTAAGGATCTTCACATCCACATCAGAAAATAAGCAATTATAACCCATTCCACAAAGTTGTGAAATGGACATCAAATTGTAGCTTAAAGAATCTACCAATAAAACATTTGAAAGTGATTGTTGGTCAGAGATAGGAATTTTACCAATACCAATCACCTTACTCTTGCCACTATCTCCAAACACAATTTCTTGTGCTTCTTGAGTTAGTTGCAAGGAATGAAACATGTCTTCCTCCCCGGTCATGTGATTTGTACATCCACTGTCAAGCACCCAACTTGACCCACCAGAGGAGTAGACCTGCAAAACAAATTTAGGCTATGCTTTTAGGTACCAAAATTGAATTGGGTCCTGCAGTGTTAGTTATAGCCTTGGGTACCCACACACTTCTTTTCATGACTTTTCTTTTAGTGTAGGCACCCACATATTTAACAACCAATTTCCCTAAATCCCAAGTCAACATGTAATCACAAAGATAAGAGTGAGAAATGGGAGCATTAAATTTTTCTCCACTTGTTGATGTCGCTTCCTTCACCTTACTCTTTGTGGAACTCAAGTTTATCTTTACTTGAGTTGACTTGTGATTTGAGGAGTGAATCCTCCCCAAGGCATCATATAGGGTGGTTCCCTCTATGAACTTGGGGGATCTCCACCCCTTATGCACTATGCTAGGGTTTTCCTTGAAAGAGTTGAACCCAAGCCCCCTTCTTCCATTGTTGGGCTTTAGGGACTTGTACTTGGGTTCAATTTTCTTTAACCCATCATTGCTAGAGCATCTTTTCAATATCTCTTTGACCTTCACCTGTGGGCTCTTCTTCCTTGCATGGTTAGTTAGACAAGAAGAAGCATGGTATTTGGCACAATGTTTGCAAAAGGTATTATTTGAGGAGCTAGACTTAGATTCAATCAATAAAGATGAGGCATTGATGTTCTTGCAATTTTCAAGTTGCACTTGAAGTTCTTGATTTTGGACATTCAAGCTTAACATGCTTGTTTCAAGTGCATCCTTTTCATTTGCAAGATTAGTTATAGAGGTTTTCATATTGATTACTTCTTTTTCTTTATCCTCTATAGTTATCTTGACTAAAGATACTTCCTTAGTCAAGGCATCTAGCATTTCATCTTTATTGAGTAGCAATCCTTGAAGCTCTAGGTTTCTTTCCTTTTCAAGGATAAGCAAGTCTTCTTGAGCATCAAGAGTTGCTTTTCTTTTATCTAGCTTCTCCATTAATTTGATGATAACATTATATCCATTCAAGCCAAATTCCTTAATCATTTTATTCTTCATGGCAATTTGTTCATCATCATCATCATTTGGAAAATCATTACTGAATAAAGTTACCTTATCTCCTTTTGCCATGAGGCAAGTTGGAGTGTAGGAGTCGTCTTGTAGGTTGGTGAAGATTTGCAAGCTTGAAGTAGATTGGATGGCAACGTTTGCCACCACTTCCTCTTCCTCGGAGCTAGAACTCTCTTCATCGGAGTTCCATTCTTCACCAATATGGGCTTTACCATATTTCTTCTTCTTGAAATATCCCTTGGTCTTGCCTCCCTTTTTGAACTTGTCTGGCTTCTTGTTCCTTCTTGTTAGGACAATCCGCTATGAAATGACCGGTTTGGCCACATTCATAGCATGCTCTCTTCTTTCCTTTCCTTTGAAACTTGTCATTTTTCCTTACAAATTTCTTGAATGTTTTGATGAACATAGCTGTGTCTTCATCACTTGAGCTATCTTCATCACTTGATGTCTAGACCACTTTCTTTGCCTTGTGGTCTTTGTTCTTCTTGGGTGTGTCTTGTTCATTTGTGATCAAGGCATGAGAGTCTCTTGTCTTGATGGGGGCTTCTTCGGACTTGTGTTGTTGAATCTTTGCAAATAATTGATGAGGCATCATATCCTCATAGTCATCACGATCTCTTATCATCCTTGCTAGATCTTATCCTTTTCTTTGTATGCTCTCATGAATAGTCTTGTGACCTTGGAGTCACTCCAATCTTCACTTCCAAGCACTCTTATCTTGTTTACTAACACCATCAACCGATCAAAGAGTGATTGAAGCGACTCACCCTTAGTCCAATCATATCTAGCAAGCTCACTCTCCAAAGCTTCAACTCTATGTCTCTTAGCTTTGGGATCTCCTTCATGTGACATTTTAAGAATATTTCAAATGTCACGGGCATCTTCTCTTCCTTGAACTTTCTGGTATTCTTCCGGACAAAGACTTCCTTTAATTATGCTCACCGCTTGAGCATTGCGATGAACCTCTTGCATCATTTCTGGAGTCATCTCTTCTCCTTGGGCGGGCTTATACATACCTACATTAACAATCTCCCAAAGACTAGGATGTACACCGATTAAATGCGACTTCATCTTATCGGCCCACTCGTCATAGTTCAACTCACTAAGAGTTGGTAACTTTCCAAGTGGGGCAGAAGAGAAGTTGGGAATAAAATTTCTAGAGTAATCAAATTGAACTTTACTAAATTCGTTACCTCTGCTTTTGGTAGATGATCCTTCGGTGTTGAGACTTACCTTGCTCAACACCTTCGACACCAAAAGATCCACTAGGTCGTCATTGTAATCAAATTTTCCCTTACCTTTATCTTCTTCGGCCTTTCTTCTTGATTCTTCTTCTTCAGCCTTTTTCTTAGCATCTTCCTCTTTCATTTTGAGGAACATCTTCTCGGCAATCTTCATGGCGAGGTCGAGGACCTTGGGGTCCACTTCCTCACCGGAAGATGTGATGGAGATTTCCTCAAGGATAGGATCCACATGGTCCCATTGAGTAGACATGATCGTTTCCTCACGCGGTTAAGCGCAAACGAGGTACGAAGCTCCGATACCAATTGAAAGTAGCCTAGAGGGGGGTGAATAGGCTACACCTAAAATTTTTCACTAAAAACTTCGAGATAGGTTAAATTAAAGTTGCACTGGTGCAAACCGGTTCAGTTGATTTTGTTTACAACTGAACAAGTTTGAACCTGCTCAACTTAGATAAACAAATATTACGAAGTAGTGAAAGATTTTGCTAATGACTTGCCCTACGCAAGATCTACTCGAATAGATAATATGAACCAACCAACAAATTTAAAGTGCTTAACAAGAACACACAAGAACACGCGATATAACCCGAGGTTCGGCAACCACCACAAAGGTGTCCTACTCCTCGTTGAGGAGCCCACAAAGGGCTGGGTCTTTTCCAACCCTAATCCTCCACAAGCCGACCACAAAGGTCAAGGCAATCTCTTCTCAAATATGCTCAAAGAGCGGGTGATACAAACTTCTTGGGGTCGTCCACAAATTTGGAGACTCCCAAGCAACCTCTAACCGTCAAGGAACACAAGGTTCCAAGAGTAACAAATCCGCACAAGGTCAAGTTTGCAACGAGCTCAAGAACAAAGAGAATAGGAGAATCGAGATGAAAATGACAGCGTGTTAGATCGAGTTCACCTCACACCAAGGATCCTTCAAGCGATTGAAGGAGATGCGATTGCGGGTGTGAAAGGTGAAATGAATGCACTTGTTGAGAGTTTGGTCAGCCAAGATTTCGTGGGAGAGGCAGAAGTAAATGAGAGAGAGAGAGTGTGTGTGGGGAGGTATATAAAGGATCCCCCAAAAGCTGGCAACCGTTGGGAGAAAATCAGTAAAAACCGGTTGAACCGGTTTGCAGACCGATTGAACCGGTTTCCACCAGGGAGAACCCGGTTCACTAACCTACTCAGCCGGAGACTCGACCGGAATCAAAACTGGTTGAGCCGGGAAAAATTCCGGTTGAACCGGTTTTCCCAAAAGATCTGCAACGACTTTTCTGACAGCACTGACTGTTAGACAGGTCAGAGCAGGGATGGCAGAGGAACAGTCCCAAAACCGGTTGAACCGGTTTTAGGGCCGGTTGAACCGGTTTTAGGGCCGGTTGAACCAGTTTCCAGGGCTGAAAACCAAATTTTGAATTTTTTGAAGTGAACAAAGGTGGAACTTTTGTGGGAAGTGAAAAATGGTTTTTCTTAAGGCATTCATGATCTGGAAAAGTGTTCTATAAAATGATTTTGAAGGATTTTGAACTCAGCTCATTGCAAAACTTACTTAACCATTGCGGATCCCTCTTAATTGAACGGCGAATCCTATAACTCAAGAAATATAAAAAGAGTACTGCTGTTGTTTCCAAGCACTTGGAGCACGCCATTTGATGTAGAATTTTAAATCCGCTGTGCTTTACATGTTTATGCTCATAAGACCTGTGCTTCTCCTGTCTGTAGAAATACTGTGTACATGCTAGGAGCAAACTTGTTAGAAACTTTGTTTGTTTTGTCATTTAATCACCAAAACCCTCAATTATGGTTGATTGCACTTACACTAAGTTTGGTGCAGTGACCTCAATTAGACCCTCACAAATAACAAGGACCGTTAAGAAAAGGACTAACTAGGGTATGATATATGGTGATGATGATGTTGATTTGTTTTCAACCCCAGTTGGTGGAACAGGTTCTTCTTCCAACCCCACTCCATCTGCTTCTCTATCTAGACACACTTCAGCTAGTGCTTTGCTGCAAGCAGCAAGCAATTGTGCATCTCTTGGGGCTGGTTCTGAGTTATCAGCATATTTGGATAGTGATACTGTCCAGAAGTATGATGATGACTTTAATTTGTTGATGTGGTGGCATGATCACAAGCTGACCTACCCATCTCTTTCTATGTTGGCTAAGGATGTACTAACTGTGCATGTCTCTACAATTTCATCAGAAGGTGCTTTCAGTCTCACTGGTAGGATTATCGAGGAGCGTCGACGTCAACTGACCTCGGAGATGGTCGAGATGCTGACCTGCATCAAGGACTGGGAGGAAGGGAATGCAAGGACCCAACACGCTGTTGAGAACAATGAACTTGAAGACTCATTCTCTGATCTATATCTTGATGATGAACAAGTTCCAGTTGACACTCTAGGGTCCTCTCATGCATCTCAATCTCAGACACCTACTGATCCACAACCACATGTCGATGACTGATCTTATTTAGCAAGTTTGATCTTATTTCAGTTGATGTGACTATAACTAAACTATACAACTCTAAACAATGTCTGTGATATGTAAGAACACTAAATGAGTTATGGGTTGTACTCTTTTTTCCTATCTAGGGTTTTCTCATAAGGGTGAGTTTTTACCTAGATAGGTTTTTAATGAGGCAGTCATTGCACTAAACAGCTTAATATTAGCTATTTTAGTATGCTTTAACTGTATTTATGAATGTATGAGTTTATGTGGCGTAGTGCTCGAGCTGGCCTGGCACTACGGGCTGCCCTGGGCCTACCATGCTGGCACAACACGGCTAAGAAAGGTTAGTGTCGTGCTTGGGCCTGGGCTTAGGCACTAGTGCCGTGCCGACACGACACGACTATTAAACGGGCCAAACGGGTCGTGCCCTAACCGTGTCGTGCCTGGCCGTGCCAGGGCCAGGCCGTCCGTTTGGCCATCTATACTATGGAGTAGTAGAGACTGTAATTATATCCTTTTTTGACATTGTAATTATGATTTTATCTCTTCCTTTTCAACTTTATGATTTTACCCCTATGTTCGTTTGCCCCTCCCTCTTAACACCGTTTGTGAAAATTGGAATTAGTAATTAAAAATAAAAAAAATCTCTACTATATTAAAGCACCAATTTCAACGATCGACCCACATCATTTTTTTGCAAAAAAGTCCCTTACATCTTTTCAAATGAACCCACCGTTATGTCGTCCACACATCTGCACCGTCCGTTCTACCGCCCCACGCCATCCAACCGCACACGCCCTCTCCCCCGATATCGCGCCCGCCCCTACCCACGCGCGGCATAACCGCCCTAGCTAGCTGCCCATTTTGCGACCACCACTCTTTAACAAAAAATATTTATCTTTACTATTATATAATAGAAGAGTTTCATCGGTTTCTTCGTGCGTCAATGCGCTCCCACGTGAGCATCCCATGCCTCCTCGTGTGTGTTTGCGTCTACATCAAAATTCAAGGCATGCAACAAAAATATTAAGTGGGAGTAGGGATCGAACGAATGCCCTCTACCACAACAACACTTGTATAATTGCATTAAAATTGAGATCGATATCGTTAATATATGAACTAATAATTAGAAAATTTAAAATATAATCGCACATGATATATAGAAATAAGAAAATAAGAAAAATGGCAAAAATTATGGAATATGGATAAATTCTTGGACTCATCTACAGTTTTTCATACGGATGTGGGGTTCAAATGGTAAAAATGAAAAATTATGCATGATTGTTGGCTCTAAACCCACATTCACATCCACATAGCCACTAGAACACATGTTTTTATGTTTTACTCTATATTCAAGTATACTATAGAGATTTTATAGAAAAACAACAAAATAATAAAATAGGGCCAGGTCATGTCATGCTCGGGCCGATTAAAACCTTGTCGGACCATAGGCCACTTATCAGGCCTGGTTTATTTGGACATGTATACTCGTACAACAGTGTTCCGCCCGCATAGTCAGATAACATTAATTCCATTTGAGTAAGGTCTATCTTAAGTGTATAGATACCGTCGCAACGCACGGACACTTAGTTAGTGAGGGGTAAATTCACAGTTGCAAAGTGAGAGAATGTCATAATCACAATTAACCTTGAAAATAATGTTGAAATTTTCAGGATTAATTGTGTTATACCCTTCGTTGACCTTGCAATTGTAATTTTACCTTTTTATTTTTTAATCACTAATTCTGATTTTCACTAACTGTGTTAAGGGGAAGGGACAAACGACGACTTCGTTTTCAAAACGTAGGGATAAAATCACAAAATTGAAAAACAAGAGGTAAAATCGCAATTGCAAGGTAAGAGAATGGTAGAATCACACTGCCCCTTTTAAATTGGAGGCAGAAAAGTTTACGAGTTTTTTTTGATAAAAAGTGAACTCTAGGATCATAAATACTAGAACACCAAATATGCGAAAATCTAAAGTATTAAAACCTGAAGCCGTTTGCTCGCACGCCCGCGTTTGGCGGCTTACGTGCGTTTTTCCGCCTGATGGAATTGACGTGGGGGGCAGACACAAATGAGCGTTACTTTGGCAATTGGCATCAGTGAACAGTGATCGTACTGTCGTGCTCGTGCGTGTCGACGTCCAGTCCATGTCGAACATGGGCCATGTCCGTGTTGGATGGGAACGACGGGACCAACCAAACGTACCGTCTGGATCGGACAAGAGGAAGATGCATGCATGGGTCCCTCCATCCTTCTGGTGCTGGGTGCTGGCTGATGCATGCTGCTAAAGGAAGAAAAGAAATTATACTCCCCCGCCCCGTCCACGACAGCCACGTTCACGTCACATAATACTGTATGAAACTTTGTCCCTTTTCTCCATCTCCGCGCTGCACACCAACACAACATCTAAAGTAATAAAACCTGAAGCCGTTTGCTCGCACGCCCTGTCACAGTGCCAGCGGGCCTGGTACTGTGTAGCCCCACATGTCGTGGCATAACCAACGGCTACGATGTCTTCGGCTGGCGACGACATATTCAACCTCCCGCGCCGCGACGAGCTGCGCGTCGACGGCCATGCCGGCGCCGGACGCCATGCGCTGCACGGACCGGGGCGACAGGCGGCCCCCAGCGCCGTACGCGGCCACCGCGCGCTCGGGGAAGTTGAGCGCCGCGACGTCGCCTGCGCCGCCGCCGCCGCGGAGGAAGTAGACGGTCGTGTCGTGCGTGACGGCGGCGGCCTAGGGCGTGGCGTAGGAGCCGAGCCACAGGCGCTCCCGCAAGCCGGGCACCCAGATCTCCGACACCCACTTGCCCCACCGCCGCCGCCGCACGCCCTTGTACCCGCTCATCCGCCGCTCCGCGTCCGCCTGCTCGCCGACCGGCTCCGCGCTCCTCATCGTTAAGCTCTCTTCTCTTGGGCCTCGAGGCTCCGGTCCTCTCTCCTGAGACTGAGATGGTTCTCAGCTCAACTCTCTCGGATGAAGGTTTGAAGCTCGATGCAGACAAATTGCTCAAGATGAATCCTGTAGTGACTATTATCTATGCTAACTATTATGGAGCTGCAATGGAAATTTTCCATTTCTCTGAACCATTTGGTGCTCGTTGCTGATGTAGTATTTTTTATTATCAATATCCATGTGCTCAAGATGAATCCTGTAGTGACTATTATCTATGCTGACTATTATGGAGCTGCAATGGAAATTTTCCATTTCTCTGAACCATTTGGTGCTCGTTGCTGATGTAGTATTTTTTATTATCAATATCCATGTGTGGTGAACAGGTTTTGTTTAGTAATTTAGTTTCTTTATATTGTACTTAGTGTGTTTAAAGATACTCACTAGATCCAACTTTTTTTACCTATTTGTGCCACTTGTTGCAAGTGCACAGTTCGAAGCTATGTCTAACTTTCCTTCTATATATCTAAATATTGATGCACTATGTTTACCGGGTATTGCATTTATATCATTTTTTACACACACAGAAGAGCGCCCGATAGGGCCTTACTATATGCATTATATTTTTTGATCTACTTGTGCATATATGCCTAATATATCGCAGTATATTTTATGATCTGCTTATATACCTTCTTGTAGGTTGTTCAGCTGGAGGCTTTCGATAGGTTTGAGAACACATCTGATGCTCAATCTGCGGCAACCCTTATTATTGATAGCAAGCCTAGAAGTGTTGGTGTTTCGGACCCGGGGTACCCTCAACCGACTAATAAATTTTATGCTGTGTGTCCCTGCCCGGATGGATTGATGCAAGGTGAAACACAAGATTTATCCTGGTTCGGGCTAAGAGGGCCCTACTTCCAGCAGAGGGAGGATGAGGCTTATATTATCTTGCACCGGGGTGCTTGTAGTAGGGGATACAAGCTTTGCGAGAGAGGGAACGGATCCCAGGTCTCTTGAGAGATCTAGCGTTATGGAGTGAAGATTGCACTGAAGAGTTCTTTGTTGGTGTTGTGTGAGCCGTATGGGTGAGCTTTCAAAGCCTGCCTTGGGAAGGCCCTGGGCATCTCCTTTTATAGGTATAAGGAGGTGACCCAGCTGTACATATGGGGGTGCAGCTATGCGCTAATGTGAACGGCGGAGAAGTGCTTGAGCCCTGTAGAAGCGTGGCCGGTGGCGCGGCCCCAGGTCCCGTCCCCTGTAGCGGCGCGGCCGGCACCGCCGAGTTGAAACCGAGCTCTGTAGCGCTGTGGCCGGCGATATGGCCTGGTCGTCGAGGTGGCCTTGAAGTTTGTGTCCTTCTGACGTTTCTTTGACTTTGTAGAGAGCTGAGGACAGTCGATGTCATGATCGCGTGCCGGGGATCATCATTACCTGTTACTGGAGTAATTTGATGTGACACCTAAATGTGCCCTTGGGCCATTTCTAAATATTTTGGTGATCAAGTGCCAACACAAATGGTTTAAGTGTTAAACTATGCCAAATGGTGGATGAAGTGAAAATCAACACAAAGGTATGATTCTAGACTTAGTACATTGGTTCTTGTGTACTAACATATTTGTCTAAGTGCTAGAATCAGAGAAAATACAATTGGAAAAGACTTGGCTCGATCAGCCAAGACCCTGCTCAGTCTAGGTGCACCGGACTGTCTGGTGGTGCACCGGACAGTGTCTGGTGCGCCAGGCTGGCGTCTGATCAACTGGCTGCTCTCGGGTCTCGACGGCGGCATACGACTATAAATCACCGGACTGTCCGGTGGTGCACCGGACTGTCCGGTGAGTCGTCTGCGGCGAAGTTGCCGCTCTCGGGAATCAAGTCAACAGCATACGGCTATAATTCACCGGACTGTCCGGTGGTGCACCGGAATGTCTAGTGAGCCAATGGTCGGGCGCGCCAACGGTCGGCCGCTCAATCCGCGTGTGACGCGTGGCCGAGCCAACGGTCAGATGGGGGCTCCGGACTGTCCGGTGTACGCCGGACAGTGTCCGGTGTGCCAACGGCTCCAAATCTTCAACAGTCGGCTACGCCAGAATAGGAAAGAAATCCGCACCGGACTGTCCGGTGCGCCAGTCGACAGAAGGCAAGAATTGCCTTCCTGGATTGCTCTCAACGGCTCCTAGCTGCCTTGGGGCTATAAAAGGGACCCCTAGGCGCATGGAGGAGTACATCAAGCATACTTTGAGCATTCTTGATCATTCACACTCCGTCTTTGCGCACTCGTTTGACATTCTTAGTGATTTGAGCTCCGTTCTAGTGAGAACCTTGTGATATTCATTTGAGCTCGAGTCTTGGCCGTGTGTGTGCATATTTGCTGTGGATTTGTGTGTGTTGCTTCCCTCCCTTACTCTAGTGCTTTCACTTTGATCCTTATTGTAAGGGCGAGAGACTCCAAGTTGTGGAGATTCCTTGCAAACGGGAAAGAGTAAAGAAAAGAAGAACACTGTGGTATTCAAGTTGGTCATTGGATCACTTGAGAGGAGTTGAGTGCAACTCTCGTCCATTGGGACGCCATAACGTGGAGTAGGCAAGTGTTGTACTTGGCCGAACCATGGGATAAATCCTCGTGTCTCTTGTGCTTGCTCTCACTGTGTCTATTGTGCTTCACAAGAGCTCTCCTTAGCCACTTGTTTTCATTGTGCTAACTCCTAATCAAGTTTTGTGGCTTTAAGTTTCAAGTTTTTACAGGATCACCTATTCACCCCCCCTCTAGGTGCTCTCAATTGGTATCAGAGTCGTTCTCTTCAAGAAAGGGACTAATCACCCGAAGGGATGGATCCTAAGGGAAAGGGGATGGTGATCAATGACAAGGAGAAGGAGTCCTTCATCAATGAGCCAAAAGACGACAAGCCCACTGACTCGGGCTCAAGTCATAAGAAGAAGGACGGGAAGAAGAAGAGACGTATCAAGAAGATCGTCTACTACGACGACAGCGACGAGTCTTCTTCCCAAAAGGACGACGACGACAACGACTACGAGAAAAAGAAGACGGTTAACTCGAACTTTTCTTTTGATTACTCTCGTATTCCGCATAATTCAAATGCACATTTGCTTTCCATTCCTCTTGGTAAACCTCCTCACTTTGATGGAGAGGACTACGGATTTTGGAGTCACAAAATGCGTAGCCACTTGTTCTCTCTCCATCCAAGTATATGGGAGATTGTAGAAAATGGAATGCAATTTGATAGTACGGATAGTCCCATGTTCATCAATGAACAAATTCACAAAAATGCACAAGCTACTACTGTTCTTTTAGCGTCATTGTGCAGGGATGAATACCATAAGGTGAGCGGCTTGGATAACGCCAAGCAGATTTGGGACACCCTCAGGATCTCTCATGAGGGAAATGACGTCACCATGCTCACCAAGATGGAGTTGGTGGAGGGCGAACTTGGGAGGTTTGCAATGATTAGGGGGGAGGAGCCAACCCAAACGTACAACAGGCTCAAGACCCTCGTCAACAAAATAAGGAGCTATGGAAGCACGCGATGGACGGACCACGACGTCGTCCGCCTAATGCTAAGGTCTTTCACTGTCCTTGATCCACATCTTGTAAACTCTATTCGTGAAAATCCTAGGTACACCAAGATGTCGCCCGAAGAAATACTTGGAAAGTTCGTAAGCGGGCGAATGATGATCAAGGAGGCAAGATACGTCGATGAGGCGTTGAATGGTCCAATCCACGAGCCTCAAACCGTTGCTCTCAAAGCAACAAGTAGCAGGGAGGCGCTACCTAGCAAGGTGGAGCAAGTTGAGGTGGCAGGGCTCAACGAGGAAGAAATGGCCCTCATCATCAAGCGCTTCAAGACAGCACTAAAGGGTTGCAAGGAGCATCCCAAAAAGAACAAGACGAAGGGAAAGCGCTCCTGCTTCAAGTGCGGTAAGGTTGGTCACTTTATTGCTAATTGTCCCGATAATGATGGTGACCAGGATCAAGAAAAGAAGAGGGAAAAGAAGAAGACTTACAAGAAGGCTAAAGGTGAGGCACACCTTGGCAAAGAGTGGGACTCGGATTGTTCTTCATCCGACTCCGACAACGAAGGACTCACCGTCACCGCCTTCAACAAATCATCCCTCTTCCCCAACGAGCTCACACCTGTCTCATGGCAAAAGAGAAGAAGGTAAGCACTCGCAATACTAGTACTTACGCTTCTTCAAGTGATGATGAATCTAGTGATGATGAAATAGACTATGCATGTTTATTCAAAGGATTAGATAGAACCAAAATTGATAAGATCAATGAATTGATTGATGCCTTGAATGAGAAGAATAGACTTTTAGAAAAACAAGAAGATCTTTTGTATGAAGAGCATGATAAATTTGTAAGTGTGCAAAATTCTCTTGCTCTAGAAGTTAAAAGAAATGAAATGCTTTCATGTGAATTGTCTACATGCCATGAATCTATCTCTAGATTAAAAAGTATCAATGATGACTTGAGTGCTAAGTTAGAAATAGCTAATAAATCAACCTCTTGTGTAGAACATGTTGTGATTTGCAATAGGTGTAAAGATTTTAATGTTGATGCTTGTAGTGAACACCTAGTTTCCATTTCTAAATTAAGTGATGAAGTGGCTAGTCTTAATGCTCAACTTAAGACTAGCAAAAATGAATTTGATAAATTAAAATTTGCAAGGGATGCCTACACTATTGGTAGACACCCCTCAATTAAGGATGGGCTTGGCTTTAAGAAGGAAGCCAAGAACTTAACAAGTCATAAGGCTCCCATCTCCGCTAAGGAGAAAGGGAAGGCTCCAATGACTAATAGTGCTAAAAGAACCATGCTTTCATGTATCATGATAGGAGATATTCTAGGAATGTTCATTATGATAGAAGTTATAATGCTTTTGATTCACATACCATAATTGCTTCAAGTTCTTCTATTATGCATGGTAGAAATTTGGCTAGGAAAAATGTTATTCATCATATGCCTAGAAGAAATGTTGTTCATGTACCTAGGAATGTAAGTAATGAACACTCTACAATTTACCATGCTTGCAATGCTTCCTTTGCAATTTGTAGAAAGGATAAGAAAGTGATTGCTAGGAAATTAGGGGCAAAATGCAAGGGAGATAAGACTTGCATTTGGGTCCCTAAGGCTATTATAACTAACCTTGTAGGACCCAACAAGAGTTGGGTACCTAAGACCCAAGCCTAATTTGCCTTGCAGGTTTATGCATCCAGGGGATCAAGCTGGATTATCGACAGCGGATGCACAAACCACATGACGGGGGAGAAGAAGATGTTCACCTCCTACGTCAAGAACAAAGATTCCCAAGACTCAATCATATTCGGTGACAGGAATCAAGGCAAGGTTAAAGGCTTAGGCAAGATAGCCATCTCAAATGAGCACTCTATCTCCAATGTATTTTTAGTAGAGTCGCTAGGTTATAATCTTCTATTGGTTAGTCAATTATGTAATATGGGATACAATTGCTTATTTACAAACGTAGATGTGTCTGTCTTTAGAAGAAGTGATGGTTCATTAGCGTTTAAGGGTGTACTAGACGGCAAACTCTATTTAGCTGATTTTTCGAAGGAGGAGGCCGATCTAGATGCATGCTTAATCGCTAAGACTAGCATGGGCTGGCTGTGGCATCGCCGTCTAGCACATGTGGGGATGAAGAACCTTCACAAGCTTCTAAAGGGAGAACATGTATTAGGTCTAACAAATGTAACTTTCGAAAAAGATAGACCTTGTGTAGCTTGTCAAGCAGGTAAACAAGTGGGAAGTGCTCATCACATCAAGAATGTGATGACTACATCAAGACCTCTGGAGCTATTGCATATGGATCTCTTCGGACCCGTCGCCTACCTCGGCATCGGAGGAAGTAAGTATGGTCTTGTTATTGTTGATGATTTTTCCCGCTTCACTTGGGTATTATTTTTGTAGGATAAATCTAAAACCCAAGGGACCCTCAAGCGCTTCCTAAGGAGAGCTCAAAATGAATTTGAGCTCAAGGTGAAGAAGATAAGGAGCGACAACGGGTCCGAGTTCAAGAACCTGCAAGTGGAGGAGTACCTTGAGGAGGAAGGAATCAAGCACGAGTTCTCCGCTCCCTACACACCGCAGCAAAATGGTGTGGTAGAGAGGAAGAACAGGACGCTCATAGACATGGCGAGGACGATGCTTGGAGAATTCAAGACGCCCGAGCGGTTTTGGTCGGAAGCTGTGAACATGGCTTGCCACGCCATAAACTGAGTCTACCTTCATCGCCTCCTCAAGAAGACGTCATACGAGCTACTAACCGGTAACAAACCCAACGTTTCGTATTTTCGAGTTTTTGGGAGTAAATGCTACATTCTGGTGAAGAAAGGTAGAAATTCAAAATTTGCTCCCAAAGCTGTAGAAGGGTTTTTGTTAGGTTATGACTCAAATACAAAGGCATATACAGTCTTCAACAAATCATCGGGTTTGGTTGAAGTCTCTAGCAACATTGTATTTGATGAGACTAATGGCTCTCCAAGAGAGCAAGTTGAGCTTGATGATGTAGATGAGGATGATGTTCCAACGGACGCGATTCGTACCATGGCGATTGGAGACGTGCGACCGCAGGAACACAAGGAACAAAATCAGCCTTCTTCCTCAATAATGGTGCAACCCCCAACTCAAGATGATGAACAGGATCCTCAAGAAGAGGCGTGTGATCAAGGGGGAGCACAAGATGTCCAAGTTGAAGAGGAAGAAGCACCACAGGCCCCTCCAACTCAAGTTCGAGCGATGATTCAAAGGAACCATCCCATCGACCAGATTTTGGGTGACATTAGCAAGGGAGTAACCACTCGTTCTAGATTAGCTAATTTTTGTGAGCATTACTCTTTTGTCTCTTCTATTGAGCCTTTCAGGGTAGAAGAGGCCTTGCTAGATCTGAACTGGGTGTTGGCCATGCAGGAAGAGCTCAACAACTTCAAGCAAAATGAAGTTTGGACACTGGTGCCGCGTCCCAAGCAAAATGTTGCGGGAACCAAGTGGCTGTTCCGCAACAAACAGGACGAGCACGGGGTGGTGACAAGGAACAAGGCTCGACTTGTGGCAAAATATTATGCCCAAGTCGCAGGTTTGGACTTTGAGGAGACTTTCGCTCCTGTGGCTAGGCTAGAGTCGATTCGTATTCTGTTAGCCTATGCCGCTCACCATTCTTTCAGGTTGTTCCAAATGTGTAACACCCGGATTTTAGGGGTCCAAAACCCGGGGTTAACATAAACACCAGGTATGCTGGGACCAAGTCTCATACATATGATGTATAGTGGCACAGGATCGAATGTCACAACTTTATATATAGCAGGAGTTCTATACAAAATAAATAATTACATTATGAGGAGACAACGGTCCAGCAACCCAAAGTTGACTGGGAGACGACGACCTAGACCTCTCACGAACACTTCACAGCATCCTCCGAGCGCATCATCCTGCGGTACCTGTTCTTGACCTGTGGTGTATGTGAGACAGCAAGAGTGAGCTCACATACGTTCATCGCTCAACAAGTTGTGGGGAATAATGTGCATGAACTCGCCAAAAGTGGGAGCTCACGTGAAGTGTAAGGCTTACCAAAGAAGATGGTTAGAGCTGAGCATTGCTTTTAAAGTTGGTCAAAATTTTATTAGCAGTTACTAAGTATAAGTAAATACCAGCCCAATTAAATAGTAGAACAAAAGTAACAACACCACCTGCAATGCAATGCATATGACAAATTGAATTTAGTTCCATAAATTAATCATGTGAGGGTCCGAGCTGCTCATGACCGTGAGCACGGCTAGTATACCAGTTTTACACTCTGCAGAGGTTGCGCATCTTTACCCACAAGTCGTGTATCCCATGTTGCCAGGGTTTGCAAAGCCCTTAGACACTTCCGAGGTGAATGGCTAGGGATCCACTACGAGGCCTTTACAAAGTTCCACTAGCTTCCGAAAACCCGCTACAGTTTATAGGAAGATCCAGTGCAGGAATCCCTTGCAGGACCGCCATCGCAGCAAAATCCTCCCGAGGGCCTCCCTACACTGACCTCTCCCCTACTGCCCTTGCCCCTTTCGGGTAAGGTAGTCTTCCACTAGCTTTCCTAATTAATCAGCCAAGGGCGTCCCATTCCACCCTCGTGGTAGCACTGTTTTCCCGGGTGGTTCTCCATGTTCCAATTAACATAATGATCTTAACATGAACAATAATAATAAACAGATAATAAAAGTGTGATCATGAATAATGTATCTTCATACCCAAAACCACATATAGCACTAGCAAGTACTACCCAGAAAGTTCAGTGGTAAACAAGGTATAAAGATAATCAAACTAGGGTAACCTATTGGGTCCCATCAAAATTAACTTATGCAGATCATTATGATTAATTAGAACATGAGTGGGTAAAAAGAAGTGATCAAGGGCACAACTTGCCTGGGACTTGAGATTCCAGGTACCAGGATGATCTTCAGATGACTCGTGACCTCACTGCTAGTCGTAGCAATTCAAACAAACATGGTATAGGCAAAATTAACATTACACCAAACATAAGGACAAAATACACATTAATAATATACATATTAAAATAAGATCACAGGAAAAAGAATTATTAATTTTTGAGTTATAGAATTCAAGTTATGAATTTCCTAAGATTTAAGGTGATTATAATAGGATTAGATGATAAATTAATTTCCTAACAGAGTTCATGTCAAAACAGAGATTCTAAATGATAGAGAATATTATTACAAAATTTTAGGAATTGAAATGACTCAATTTGGAGCTAAAATGAATTAGTTATGGATTATCTAAGTTCTAGCAATTATTTTCATATTAAAAATCTATTTTCTATTTTATTTATTCAATTAAACGTTCACTGGACTGGGCCTCAAATACCAGAAAACACAGGGGGCTTGGCGCAAGATTCCCGAGACTCAGTGAATAGGATGCTCTGGATGGCGGGTTAATTTTCTAATAAGCGAAGGGCTCTTTAGCAAAACGGCCAATGAAGCGGTATGGGCGAGTCTCGGCCGTTGGATTAGACTTGGGCGCGCCAGATTAAACCTACATCTAAGCGAACCGGTACGCCATCCGGCCCATTGGATCCGGAATCGATGGTAGCGATTTAAAATAGCGAAACCCGATACGGACCATGGATTCGACGATCAACGGCACAGATCTTTTTAGGCGAAGGGGTATATCTTGTTTTAATCCTGGCCGTCCGACAGCCGATCGATGGCCAGCCCAGCCTCTTCCCTTCAGACAGCCGAGCACGGCGGCGCCGCCCGCCAACCACGGTGGAGCTTCGCCGGAGTATGGCCAATAGGCGTCCCGAGGGCCTATTTTCTACCCCCCGCTGATGCTAGATGACGAGTGTGATGTGGCGATCCGAATGGGCAGTGAGTTACCAAGGTTTAAGCGCGGTGAGGTCCTCGACCACACGTGCGGCGTTGAGGCGACGTAGATCCACCTCCGACGAGAAATCCCCGATGCTCCACTTCACTGCCGCGCCCGTTGTTGCTGTGTGTCGGTCCCCTGTGACCTATGCAAGGTCCAGCGCGTTGGCGGGGGTGTCCGGCTAGTAGGAGATACCTAAGACCCACGGCGGCGGCGATTCTCTCCCTTCGGCCGCGCCAACTGATCATGAGCTCAGAGCTTATCCAAGATGCGGCTATGGCCTGGGTTCCAGGGGGCTGTGGGGTCGGTTTTATACCCAGGCGGCGCCCGGAGTCCGAGCCGGTGCGAGCAGCGGGATCCGCGGGGGTTTGGTGAAGCGCCCGTGCCGCGGAGTTTGGTTGGGGAGGATAGAGATGAACCTGACGTCTCGGGCCCACACACCAGGGAGCACGGGGAGGCTGGCCGAAGGGCCCCGCATGTCAGGTGCAGGCCCAACGGTGGAAGGCGCGCGGTGGAGAGATTGATCCCGCGCGCGCGGCCGAGGAGGGACCGACATATGGGCCCCGCACGCAAGCGACTCAGTATGAGAAGAGGGGAGGGAAAGAGAAATGGGCCGCGCGGATGAAATGCCCATTTGGGCCGATTTGTTGGCCTGCGGCCCATCAGGTATAGTATCCCTTCTCTTTTTCTTTTATATTTTCTTCTTTCTCCTTTTAGTTTCCAAATTCCATTTTCAATTCAGATTTTAAATTCAACATTTTGTGTCAGTTTATCCTCAGTTTATATTTTGTGAAATAAAATATAAATTTTGGAAATATATAAATTTCCTTTATATTATGTATATATATCTTCTCTCTTTCACTTCCACATAATATTTCCTAAACCCCAAAGTGCAACTTTGGGTTAACTTCAAATTCTCAATTCCATTATTATATTTTATTATTATTTTAAATGCACATACAATTAAAACTCCATCATGAGGGCCAAATATGGTTTTATTTATTATTTTATTCACTTAAGCAAATGCTTTTAAATAGGGAGATGAGTCTTCAAATGTTATGAGAGTTCTAAAAAAGAAAAATTCTAATGCAAGATCTTTGAAAAATTTTTACTATATTCTCAAAATGATATTTAGGGTGTTACAAATCCTACCCCCCTTAAAAATAATCTCGTCCTCGAGATTTGTAAGAAAAAGGACTATACCAAGATTGGTTTGTAATTGAGGTGGTAGTTTCTAATTGATTCAAAAATTAAGGGTCTCTCTTTTTATTATTAGTAAGTGATAGGAGAGCATGGGTATTATATGTATGTCCACTTTATTATGTAGGATAGAAGATGTCTTTAGGGCATATATAGGTTTGGGTAAGAAAGAGTAGGATAAGAAAAACTCCATCCAAGATTGTGGATCTTGACTCATCTTGGTGACCTTACTTAATCCTTGAAGACTTGGGTTGGTGTTCCTCCTTCTTTGATGAAGTTGATCATCTTCTTCTCCAGTCTTGGTCTCATTGATTCATGGTTAGTGTATATCATCGGTTGGGAATATGGTTAGAATAGTTATGGGTGAGATGAATTACAGGATGTAGGCCAAAGTCTGGTTTGATGTCAGGTGTTGGTTGATAGATTATGTAATCCATTAAGACTCTATTGATTGGGTAGGTTATGTAACTTGTTATATAGGTCGGGTTGTTGTGTATGGCCAAGTTGATATAAGTCTTCAAATTAGGCTTAAGTGATTTAGGAGTATGGCCTTATCCTTTCTACCAGCATTAAGTAACTCACACTAGATTAGTCCATGTTAAATTAGGTATGATCTAGATTAGACTAGTTTAGGTTAAATAGATCTACTAGGGTAGGATAAATATTATTAGGATATGTTAGAATCTTTAGATTTATTAGGACCAGATAAAATTTTTTTTTTAAGGTAAGATAAATCTATTAAGGTAATAGAATATCTTTTAAGATAAGATGGATCTATTACACAAGATTGAATCTAGGTTAGATTGGTATGACTAGTTTGACTAAATAAGATCTAATTAAGTTGCATTAGATCATGGTTGTTTAATCTAGGGTGGATAAGTATGCTTATTAGGATAAGATGAATCTTTTGAGGTCAGTTAGATCTATTAGGCTGAGATAAAATCTTTTCAAGATAAGATGAGTATCTTTTAAGATGAGATGGATCTATTAAGATAAGGGGGAATCTTTCAAGATAAGATGAATTGGTTAGAATGAGAGCTTTTAGGATAAGATAAATCTCTTAAGCTAGATATGTTCCAATAGGGATAATCTAGGTTGTCTAGTTTATACTTATATTTTTATACCTATGTGTATATGCAAATGCAATTGTGGACGTTACTCCACAACTCATCACACTCAATCAAAGACCCAAATCAGGCAAGTATCATAAGAACAAACATTCAAGTACATAAATAAAAATAGTTTTGTTTTTGTCCCTAAGATTAGGTCTCCTATTCCTAAAGGTCACTTTAGGCACAGGATTTCAAAGTGTGAAATCCACATTTACCTTTAGAAAGAAAAGGTAAGAATAATCAGAGTAAAGCGGAATTTAGATGAGAAAAGATTAAGAAAAATTTAGATAGGAATCAGAGTAGCAAAGGTAAGTAGACAATGGTTGTCCAGTTCTATCTAGGTTTCGTCCTACAGTCAACATTCCTCTGATACCACTTCTGTAACACCCGGATTTTAGGGGTCCAAAACCCGGGGTTAACATAAACACCAGGTATGCTGGGACCAAGTCTCATACATATGATGTATAGTGGCACAGGATCGAATGTCACAACTTTATATATAGCAGGAGTTCTATACAAAATAAATAATTACATTATGAGGAGACAACGGTCCAGCAACCCAAAGTTGACTGGGAGACGACGACCTAGACCTCTCACGAACACTTCACAGCATCCTCCGAGCGCATCATCCTGCGGTACCTGTTCTTGACCTGTGGTGTATGTGAGACAGCAAGAGTGAGCTCACATACGTTCATCGCTCAACAAGTTGTGGGGAATAATGTGCATGAACTCGCCAAAGGTGGGAGCTCACGTGAAGTGTAAGGCTTACCAAAGAAGATGGTTAGAGCTGAGCATTGCTTTTAAAGTTGGTCAAAATTTTATTAGCAGTTACTAAGTATAAGTAAATACCAGCCCAATTAAATAGTAGAACAAAAGTAACAACACCACCTGCAATGCAATGCATATGACAAATTGAATTTAGTTCCATAAATTAATCATGTGAGGGTCCGAGCTGCTCATGACCGTGAGCACGGCTAGTATACCAGTTTTACACTCTGCAGAGGTTGCGCATCTTTACCCACAAGTCGTGTATCCCATGTTGCCAGGGTTTGCAAAGCCCTTAGACACTTCCGAGGTGAATGGCTAGGGATCCACTACGAGGCCTTTACAAAGTTCCACTAGCTTCCGAAAACCCGCTACAGTTTATAGGAAGATCCAGTGCAGGAATCCCTTGCAGGACCGCCATCGCAGCAAAATCCTCCCGAGGGCCTCCCTACACTGACCTCTCCCCTACTGCCCTTGCCCCTTTCGGGTAAGGTAGTCTTCCACTAGCTTTCCTAATTAATCAGCCAAGGGCGTCCCATTCCACCCTCGTGGTAGCACTGTTTTCCCGGGTGGTTCTCCATGTTCCAATTAACATAATGATCTTAACATGAACAATAATAATAAACAGATAATAAAAGTGTGATCATGAATAATGTATCTTCATACCCAAAACCACATATAGCACTAGCAAGTACTACCCAGAAAGTTCAGTGGTAAACAAGGTATAAAGATAATCAAACTAGGGTAACCTATTGGGTCCCATCAAAATTAACTTATGCAGATCATTATGATTAATTAGAACATGAGTGGGTAAAAAGAAGTGATCAAGGGCACAACTTGCCTGGGACTTGAGATTCCAGGTACCAGGATGATCTTCAGATGACTCGTGACCTCACTGCTAGTCGTAGCAATTCAAACAAACATGGTATAGGCAAAATTAACATTACACCAAACATAAGGACAAAATACACATTAATAATATACATATTAAAATAAGATCACAGGAAAAAGAATTATTAATTTTTGAGTTATAGAATTCAAGTTATGAATTTCCTAAGATTTAAGGTGATTATAATAGGATTAGATGATAAATTAATTTCCTAACAGAGTTCATGTCAAAACAGAGATTCTAAATGATAGAGAATATTATTACAAAATTTTAGGAATTGAAATGACTCAATTTGGAGCTAAAATGAATTAGTTATGGATTATCTAAGTTCTAGCAATTATTTTCATATTAAAAATCTATTTTCTATTTTATTTATTCAATTAAACGTTCACTGGACTGGGCCTCAAATACCAGAAAACACAGGGGGCTTGGCGCAAGATTCCCGAGACTCAGTGAATAGGATGCTCTGGATGGCGGGTTAATTTTCTAATAAGCGAAGGGCTCTTTAGCAAAACGGCCAATGAAGCGGTATGGGCGAGTCTCGGCCGTTGGATTAGACTTGGGCGCGCCAGATTAAACCTACATCTAAGCGAACCGGTACGCCATCCGGCCCATTGGATCCGGAATCGATGGTAGCGATTTAAAATAGCGAAACCCGATACGGACCATGGATTCGACGATCAACGGCACAGATCTTTTTAGGCGAAGGGGTATATCTTGTTTTAATCCTGGCCGTCCGACAGCCGATCGATGGCCAGCCCAGCCTCTTCCCTTCAGACAGCCGAGCACGGCGGCGCCGCCCGCCAACCACGGTGGAGCTTCGCCGGAGTATGGCCAATAGGCGTCCCGAGGGCCTATTTTCTACCCCCCGCTGATGCTAGATGACGAGTGTGATGTGGCGATCCGAATGGGCAGTGAGTTACCAAGGTTTAAGCGCGGTGAGGTCCTCGACCACACGTGCGGCGTTGAGGCGACGTAGATCCACCTCCGACGAGAAATCCCCGATGCTCCACTTCACTGCCGCGCCCGTTGTTGCTGTGTGTCGGTCCCCTGTGACCTATGCAAGGTCCAGCGCGTTGGCGGGGGTGTCCGGCTAGTAGGAGATACCTAAGACCCACGGCGGCGGCGATTCTCTCCCTTCGGCCGCGCCAACTGATCATGAGCTCAGAGCTTATCCAAGATGCGGCTATGGCCTGGGTTCCAGGGGGCTGTGGGGTCGGTTTTATACCCAGGCGGCGCCCGGAGTCCGAGCCGGTGCGAGCAGTGGGATCCGCGGGGGTTTGGTGAAGCGCCCGTGCCGCGGAGTTTGGTTGGGGAGGATAGAGATGAACCTGACGTCTCGGGCCCACACACCAGGGAGCACGGGGAGGCTGGCCGAAGGGCCCCGCATGTCAGGTGCAGGCCCAACGGTGGAAGGCGCGCGGTGGAGAGATTGATCCCGCGCGCGCGGCCGAGGAGGGACCGACATATGGGCCCCGCACGCAAGCGACTCAGTATGAGAAGAGGGGAGGGAAAGAGAAATGGGCCGCGCGGATGAAATGCCCATTTGGGCCGATTTGTTGGCCTGCGGCCCATCAGGTATAGTATCCCTTCTCTTTTTCTTTTATATTTTCTTCTTTCTCCTTTTAGTTTCCAAATTCCATTTTCAATTCAGATTTTAAATTCAACATTTTGTGTCAGTTTATCCTCAGTTTATATTTTGTGAAATAAAATATAAATTTTGGAAATATATAAATTTCCTTTATATTATGTATATATATCTTCTCTCTTTCACTTCCACATAATATTTCCTAAACCCCAAAGTGCAACTTTGGGTTAACTTCAAATTCTCAATTCCATTATTATATTTTATTATTATTTTAAATGCACATACAATTAAAACTCCATCATGAGGGCCAAATATGGTTTTATTTATTATTTTATTCACTTAAGCAAATGCTTTTAAATAGGGAGATGAGTCTTCAAATGTTATGAGAGTTCTAAAAAAGAAAAATTCTAATGCAAGATCTTTGAAAAATTTTTACTATATTCTCAAAATGATATTTAGGGTGTTACAAAATGGACGTGAAGGGCGCTTTCCTCAACGGGCCAATCAAGGAGGAGGTGTACGTGGAGCAACCCACTGGCTTTGAGGATGAACGGTACCCCGACCACGTGTGTAAGCTCTCTAAGGCGCTCTATGGACTTAAGCAAGCCCCAAGAGCATGGTATGAATGCCTTAGAGACTTTTTAATTGCTAATGCTTTCAAGGTTGGGAAAACCGATCCAACTCTTTTCACTAAGACTTGTGACGGTGATCTATTTGTGTGCCAAATTTATGTCGATGACATAATATTTGGTTCTACTAACCAAAAGTCTTGTGAAGAGTTTAGCAGGGTGATGACTCAAAAATTTGAGATGTCGATGATGGGCAAATTGAACTACTTCCTTGGGTTCCAAGTGAAGCAACTCAAGGACGGCACTTTCATCTCCCAAACGAAGTATACGCAAGACTTGCTCAAGCGGTTTGGGATGAAGGACGCCAAGCCCGCAAAGACTCCAATGGGAACTGACGGACACGTCGACCTCAACAAAGGAGGTAAGTCCGTTGATCAAAAAGCATACCAGTCCATGATAGGTTCCTTGCTCTACTTATGTGCTAGTAGACCGGATATTATGCTTAGTGTATGCATGTGTGCTAGATTTCAATCCGATCCAAGGGAGTGTCACTTAGTGGCCGTGAAGCGAATTCTTAGATATTTAGTCGCTACGCCTTGCTTCGGGATCTGGTATCCAAAGGGGTCTACCTTTGACTTAATTGGATATTCAGACTCCGATTATGCTGGATGTAAGGTCGATAGGAAGAGTACATCAGGGACGTGCCAATTCCTAGGAAGGTCCCTGGTGTCGTGGAGTTCTAAGAAACAAACCTCTGTTGCCCTATCCACCGCTGAGGCCGAGTACGTTGCCGCAGGACAGTGTTGCGCGCAACTACTTTGGATGAGGCAAACCCTCTGGGACTTTGGCTACAATCTGAGCAAACTCCCACTCCGATGTGAAAATGAGAGTGCTATCCGCATGGCGGACAATCCTGTTGAGCACAGCCGCACAAAGCACATTGACATCCGGCATCACTTTTTGAGAGACCACCAGCAAAAGGGAGATATCGAAGTGTTTTATGTTAGCACCGAGAACCAGCTAGCCGATATCTTTACCAAGCCTTTAGATGAAAAGACCTTTTGCAGGCTGCGTAGTGAGCTAAATGTCTTAGATTCGCGGGACTTGGATTGATGTGTAGCATACATGTGTATTATGCCTTGATCATGTTCCCTTATGCATATTGTTGTTTATTTATGGTGCTCAAGTTGTACAAGCACTCCCTGGACCTCACAAGTCCATTTGCGAGTGATGCACATATTTAGGGGGAGATGTGCTACAACTTGACCCTTTGAGACTAACCATGTGTTTGAGCTTGCTTGATTTAGTCTCAAAGGTGGATTGAAAGGGAAAGGTGAACTTGGACCATGCAAGACTTCCACTGCACTCCGATGAGAGGGTAACTTACTCCAAGTTCATCTCAATACCCTTATTGCCTTTTTACTCTTATTTGAAGATTTTGGTGAGGCAATGGGGTTTAAGGGCCAAGATTGATCCCGTTTTGGTGCTTGATGCCAAAGGGGGAGAAAATAAGGCCAAAGCAAGAAATGGATCAGCTACCACTTGAGAATTTTGGAAAATAGTAGAGTAGAGCTTTTGTTTTGTCAAAATACTCTTATTGTCTCTTAGTGCTAAAAGTCTGTCTCTTGTGGGGAGAATGCTTGATTATGGAAAAAAGGGGGTTAGTGCTAAAAGTCTGTCTCTTGTGGGGAGAATGCTTGATTATGGAAAAAAAGGGGGAGTTTTTGAATCTTTGATCAATTTCTCTTGGAATACCTCTCTCTATGCCTCAACAAGTGTGTTTGACTTAGAGATAGGAAATTGAGTTTGATTTGCAAAAACAAACCAAGTGGTGGCAAAGAATGATCCAAATATGCCAAATTTGAATCAAAACAAATTTATGTTCTCATTTGCATTGATGTTGCACTTCTTTTAGTTGCTTTGTGTTGTGTTGGCATAAATCACCAAAAAGGGGGAGACTGAAAGGGAAATGTGCCCTTGGGCCATTTCTAAGTATTTTGGTGATCAAGTGCCAACACAAATGGTTTAAGTGTTAAACTATGCCAAATGGTGGATGAAGTGAAAATCAACACAAAGGTATGATTCTAGACTTAGTACATTGGTTTTTGTGTACTAACATATTTGTCTAAGTGCTAGAATCAGAGAAAATACAATTGGAAAAGACTTGGCTCGAGCAGCCAAGACTCTGCTCGGTCTGGGTGCACCGGACTGTCTGGTGGTGCACCGGACAGTGTCCGGTGCGCCAAGCTGGCGTCTCATCAACTGGCTGCTCTTGGGTCTCGACGGCGGCGTACGGCTATAAATCACCGGACTGTCCGGTGGTGCACCGGACTGTCCGGTGAGTCGTCTGTGGCGAAGTCGCCGCTTTCGGGAATCAAGTCAACAGCGTACGGCTATAATTCATCGGACTGTCCGGTGGTGCACCAGACTGTCCGGTGAGCCAATGGTCGGCCGCGCAATCCGCGCGTGACGCATGGCCGAGCCAACGGTCAGATTTGGGCACCGGACTGTCCGGTGTGCACCGGACAGTGTCCGGTGTGCCAACGGCTCCAAATCTTCAACGGTCGGCTGCGCCAGAATAGGAAAGAAATCCACACCGGACTGTCCGGTGCGCCAGTCGACAGAAGGCAAGAATTGCCTTCCTGGATTGCTCTCAACGGCTCCTAGCTGCCTTGGGGCTATAAAAGGGACCCCTAGGCGCATGGAGAAGTACACCAAGCATACTTTGAGCATTCTTGATCATTCACACTCCGTCTTTGCGCACTCGTTTGACATTCTTAGTGATTTGAGCTCCGTTCTAGTGAGAACCTTGTGATATTCATTTGAGCTCGAGTCTTGGCCGTGTGTGTGCGTATTGCTGTGGATTTGTGTGTGTTGCTTCCCTCCCTTACTCTAGTGCTTTCACTTTGATCCTTATTGTAAGGGCGAGAGACTCCAAGTTGTGGAGATTCCTCGCAAACGGGAAAGAGTAAAGAAAAGAAGAACACCGTGGTATTCAAGTTGATCATTGGATCACTTGAGAGGAGTTGAGTGCAACTCTCGTCCATTGGGACGCCACAACGTGGAGTAGGCAAGTGTTGTACTTGGCCGAACCACAGGATAAATCCTCGTGTCTCTTGTGCTTGTTCTCACTGTGTCTATTGTGCTTCACAAGAGCTCTCCTTAGCCACTTGTTTTCATTGTGCTAACTCCTAATCAAGTTTTGTGGCTTTAAGTTTCAAGTTTTTACAGGATCACCTATTCACCCCCCCCCCCTCTAGGTGCTCTCAACACCGGTCTTGTTCCTTCGTAGCCTGAGGTGGCTAGCTAGGGAAAGGACAGTGCTGTATTCCCTGTTCGCGTAGTCGGTCCGAGACCGTCTCGGGCGAGGCGGTGATTTCTCCCGAAGCCGAGGCCTAGGTCGGGCGAGGCAAAGATCTCCTCCCGAGGCCGAGGCCGGGGTCGGGCGAGGCGGAACTCCCTGTTGCGCCCGAGGCTGAACTCGAGAGAGGCGGTGACTACTGTTGTTAGTCTTACCCTGGTGGTTGGCACAGTGGTCGGAAACGGGGTGAATAGTGTTGTTATCCTGTCAGAACGATCAGTAAAAAGGTGAAGTGATTGCGGTCATTTCGACCTTGCCAACCGCGGCGCGTGTGTCAGGATAAGGTGTCAGGTGATCCCTACATTAAATGTGCACGTGATACGGTCAGTGGCAAGGCGGTTTGGCCGAGGCCGCTACCCGACAAAGTTTACCTGAGTTTTGCCTCGGGCGAGCCGAGGGTGCGCCCCCTACCTGAGGGGACCCTCGAGCAAGCCGTGAATCCTTATGGGACTACTGTTCTTGCCCAAGGCTGGGCTCGGGTGAGTCAGGACCGCGTCCCTTTGTAGATGAGGCCTTGACTTGAACCGTGCTTACCAGTCTTTATGGTTTGTTTTAAAGATGTTCTCGGCCACGTCTAGGAGTACTAGGGGTACCCCCAATTATGGTACCCGACAGTAGCCCCCGAGCCTCAAAGGGAGTGTAGGCACTCGCTTGGAGGTTCTACCGGCTTTTTGCGAGGTGACTGGTCTTTTTTAGTAGCATTTTGTTCCGATGGGTGCGCGCGAGCGCACCCGTCGGGTGTAGCCCCCGAGGCCTCGGAGGAGTGGTTTGACTCCTCTGAGGTCTTAACGCTCTTCCTGTGATTCCTTGGTCGGCCTTGTTGTTCTCTCATGCGGCCTGGCCGTAGCCCTGGGTGCATAGTCAGGCTCTGAGTTTTAAAGTTTAGTTTGTCGACGCTGTCAACAATTTAGTCATAGCCTGGTGCGAGAGCGGCCCCCGAGCCTCTGCACGGAGTGAGAGGACGATCAAGGACCGTCTCAACTTTTTATAGTACTCCCCTTCATCGCCTTTCCGCAAGGAGGAAGGGGGGAACGCGCCATGTTACCCTCGGTGGGCACCGAACATGGTGTTTCCAGTGAGTTGCTAACGGGTAATCCGAGTGGACGCCCGAGCCCCATTCGATAAGGGTCGTCTAGTGGCCCAGAGGCACGCTCCAAAAGTACCTGCAGGTGATTCGCTGGACCCAGACCCATCTGATAGGGACCGAGGGCTCAGTGCCTCCCTCCGATGGGATTCCATTACAAATCGTTCCCGCGGGTCTCGGAAATGTCCTAGGGTACCTTGGGAGCGTAGCCCGAGCCTCGGCCATGTAACGGACGTACCCAGGGTCATCCCTGACTCTGCATGCTCTAGGGCGGCTGTCGAACCTTTCCGAGGGGCTAGCCTTCGAACCCCTGATCAGTAGAGGGCTCAGAGCCTGAGTGCTCTAGGGCGGTTGCCGAACCCCGCAGGGCGCAACCTTCGAACCCCTGATCAGTAGAAGGGCTCGGGGCCCATTTCCTTTGCTGAGAAGGACTCTTTTGAGATATCTCCTTTCCTGATTCCTGTGGAGAGAGAGAGAGAGGGGAAAGGAAGAAAGGGAATAAACTAAAGCAGTGTGGCGCACCTTTTTGAGGCGGTCATCATGACGGAGGCGAAACGGCGCCCGCTCGCCTGCCAGGGGTGACGCGTGTCCTGCCAGAGATTTAATGCGACGGGACGAGCGACTCGCGGGGTGCCCGTTGCGCGTGCGCGAGCCATTCGAGGAACGGAAAAAAACCGTTTTGATTTCGAATTTAAAATTCACAAGGGGCTCGGGCAAAGTTTTGGGTGGATTTTCCCCGGGCCTTTATATACCTGGGAGAGGGACCGATAGTGGTTCTTTACACTGCCACTTGCGCTTCCGTCCTTGCCTTCTGCCTTTGCTTTCACAACCTGAGAGAGTAGACAGAGAGAAGAGAAAACCACGCACCTCGTCCCCTCCGCCTCCACCGCTTCCGCTCGGCAATGGCTGACAAGACGACCGTCATTCCGCCGCACGACCCGTGGCCCTTCTCCACCATCACTGTGGAGGATCTGCAGGCCCTTGTTGCCGAGGGTCTGCTCCATCCTCTCTCCGGCGGGCCGCAGCCTGAGTGGTTGGCCCCCGGGAGTGAGGTCGACCCGACTCCGCCACTGGGGTACGTGGTCAGCTTCACCCCTTTTCATGAGCGAGGGTTTGGGATGCTGGCGAGCCGCTTCATGCGGGCGCTCCCGCACTACTACGGGGTGGACCTTCACAACTTCAACCCTAACTCCATCGCGTAGGCGGCCATTTTCGCGGCAGTTTGCGAGGGGGTTTTGGGGATTGACCCGCACTGGGACCTGTGGACCCATCTCTTCTGCGCGCAGTTCTCCGCCGTGTCGACGGACGTGAAGAAGGTCCGTATGGCGGTGCGGGCTGGCGGCTGCACCCTCCAGCTGAGGTCGGGGCGCGCACAGCAGTACATCCCCGCCTCTCTTGTGTCTTCGAACAAGGGGTGGCAGAACCGGTGGTTTTATCTCCGGAATGACGATGGGGTGTTGTCGCCCTTTTCTCAATGAGTGGTGACCGCCGCCGGCGATAACTGGCACTGGGGGGCCACACGCGAGAACCAGGAGAAGCTCCAGCCCCTTCTCCGTGCCATGCAGAAGCTCCAAGCCGAAGGCCTTACCGCCGCGGGAGTCGTCACCGCTATCCACCGCCGGAGGGTGCTCCCATTGGTAGAGTGGCAATTGCGGCTTTCGAAAATGAAGCCGAGGGTCAATTTGGAGGGTTCATGGATGTCCTTGACCCCCCTCTCCACCGACGACCTCCTCAGACGGATAGCGGGCACGGTGGGGAGGCTGGATGCTGGCGTCCTTAACCAGCCCCCGATGCATTATCATCACTAGAGGACTCATATTTAGTGGAGGATTTGGATTTAACCTTCTTCCTTTTGCCGTCCTTTGCCATGAGGCACTTGTGGCCGACGTTGGGAAAGAGAAGTCCCTTGGTGACGGCGATGTTGGCGGCGTCCTCGTCGGAGGAGGAATCGGTGAAGCTCTCGTCGGAGTCCCACTCGCGGCACACATGGGCATCGCCGCCCTTCTTCTTATGGTACCTCTTCTTTTCCTTTCTTCTCCCCTTCTTGTCGTCGCCCCTGTCACTGTCACTAGAAATAGGACATTTGGCAATAAAGTGACCGGGCTTACCACACTTGTAGCAAACTTTCTTAGAGCGGGGCTTGTAATCTTTCCCCCTCCTTTGCTTGAGGATTTGGCGGAAGCTTTTGATGATAAGCGCCATTTCCTCATTGTCGAGCTTGGAGGCGTCGATTGGTTGTCTACTTGATGTAGACTCCTCCTTCTCCTCCGTTGCCTTGAATGCCACCGGTTGTGCTTCGGGCGTGGAGGAGGTGCCTTGCTCGATGATTTTCTTTGAGCCTTTAATCATTAGCTCAAAGCTCACAAATTTTCCTATAACCTCCTCGGGAGACATTAGCTTGTATCTAGGATCACCTCGAATTAATTGAACTTGCGTAGGGTTAAGAAAAACGAGTGATTTAAGAATAACCTTGACCATCTCATGGTCATCCCATTTTTCGCTCCCGAGGTTGCGCACTTGGTTCACCAAGGTCTTCAAGCGGTTGTACATGGCTTGTGGATCCTCCCCTTGGTGAAGCATGAAGCGACCGAGCTCCCCCTCGATCGTCTCCCGCTTGGTGATCTTTGTCACCTCGTCTCCCTCGTGCGCGGTCTTGAGTACGTCCCAAATTTCCTTCGCACTCTTTAACCCTTGCACCTTGTTATACTCCTCTCGACTTAGAGAGGCGATGAGTATAGTGGTGGCTTGGGAGTTAAAGTGGTGGATTTGGGCTACTTCGTCCGAGTCGTAGTCCTCATCCCCTATGGATGGTACCTGTACACCAAACTCAACAACATTCCAAATGCTTGTGTGGAGTGAGGTTAGATGATGCCTCATTTTATCATTCCACATGTTATAATCTTCACCGTCAAAAACCGGTGGTTTGCCTAATGGAACGGAGAGTAAAGGAGTACGGTTTGAAATATGTGGGTAGCGTAGGAAAATCTTACTATACTTCTTGCGCTCATGGCGCTTAGAAGTGACGGACGGCGCGTCGGAGCCAGAGGTCGATGGTGATGAAGAGTCGGTCTCGTAGTAGACCACTTTCCTCATCCTCTTGTGCTTGTCGCCTCTCCGATGCGACTTGTGGGAAGAGGATTTCTTTTCCTTCCCCTTCCCTTTGTTGGAGGAGTCTTTCTTCTCCTTCCTTTTGTTGCGGGACTCTTCCGATGAAGTCTCCCCGTGGCTTGTAGTGGGCTTGTCGCCGGTCTCCATCTCCTTCTTGGCGTGATCTCCCGACATCACTTCGAGCGGTTAGGCTCTAATGAAGCACCGGGCTCTGATACCAATTGAAAATCGCCTAGAGGGGGGTGAATAGGGCGAAACTGAAATTTACAGAGTTAATCACAACTACAAGCCGGGTTAGCGTTAGAAATATAAATGAGTCCGAGAGAGGGCGCAAAAACAAATCGCAAGTGAGTGAAGAAGTGAGATGCAAGGATATGTTTTACCGAGGTTCGGTTCTCGCAAACCTACTCCCCGTTGAGGAGGCCACAAAGGCCGGGTCTATTTCAACCCTTTCCCTCTCTCAAACGGTCCCTCGGACCGAGTGAGCTTCTCTTCTCAAATCAACCGGGAACAAAACTTCCCCGCAAGGACCACCACACAATTGGTGTCTCTTGCCTCGGTTACAATTGAGTTTTGATCACAAGAACAAATGAGAAAGAAAAAAAGCAATCCAAGCGCAAGAGCTCAAATGAACACAACAAATCTCTCTCACTAGTCACTAAATCTTTGTGTGGAATTGGAGAGGATTTGATCACTTGGGTGTGTCTAGAATTGAATGCTAGAGCTCTTGTAGATGGTTGGAAGGTGGAAAACTTGGATGACTTGAATGTGGGGTGGTTGGGGGTATTTATAGCCCCAACCACCAAACTAGCCGTTGGTGAAGGCTGCTGTCGACGGGCGCACCGGACAGTCCGGTGCGCCACCGGACAGTGTCCAGTGCGCCAGCCACGTCACCCGGCCGTTAGGGTTCGACCGTTGGAGTTCTGACGTGTGGGCCCGCCTGGCTGTCCGGTGGTGCACCGGACAGGCCCTGTAGGCTGTCCGGTGTGCCACCCACGCGTGCTCTGCTCCTCTGCGCGCGCTGGCGCGCATTTAATGCTGTAGCAGGTGACCGTTGCGCTAAAGTAGTCGTTGCTCCGCCGTTACACCGGACAGTCCGGTGTGCACCGGACATGTCCGGTGAATTATAGCGGAGCGAATTTCCGAAGCTGGCGAGTTCAGAGTCGCTTGATCTTGGGGTACCGGACACTGTCCGGTGGTGCATCGGACAGTCCGGTGAATTATAGCAAAGCGCCACTGAGAATTCCCGAAGGTGCGAAGTTCAGCTTGAAGTCCCCTGGTGCACCGGACATTGTCCGGTGGTGCACCGGACACTGTCCGGTGCGCCAGACCAGGGCTGCCTTTGGTTATCCCTTGCTCTTTTTGTTGAACCCTTTTCTTGATCTTTTTATTGGCTATTTGTGAACCTTTGGCACCTGTATAACTTATAGACTAGAGCAAACTAGTTAGTCCAATTATTTGTGTTGGGCAATTCAACCACCAAAATCAATTTAGGAAATAGGTGTAAGCCTAATTCCCTTTCAGTATTCTCGCAGGGATTCCCCTGGCTGCTGCCGGCAGCTCTGGAGATCCCATGAGTTCCCAGGGCGCACGTATGTACCCTGGAAATTTCCGGCGAAGACCCTAACTAGGTCGTCCCAATCAAAGATCTGCGCAGGAGGTAGATGCTCCAGCCAAGCTCGGGCAGCATCGGAGAGGAAGAGGGGGAGGTTGCGGATGATGAGGTTGTCGTCGGCCATCCCTCCCAACTGGCACGCTAGCCGGTAATCCGCGAGCCGTAACTCTGGCTTCGTCTCCCCTGAGTATTTGGTGATGGTAGTTGGAGCTCGGAACCGGGCCGGGAACGGCGCCCGTCGTATGGCTCGGCTAAAGACCCGTGGGCCTGGTGGTTCGGGTGAGGGGCTCTGATCCTCCTCACTGTCATAGCATCCTCCGCATCTGGGGTGGTAGCCTCGGTGCACCCTTTCCTCGAGGTGGGCTCGACGGTCGCGGCGGTGTTGTTCGTTGCCGAGGCGGTCCAGGACCGCAGGGGTCCTGTCTCTTGTGTGCTTGGTATGGACCGAGGCTTCTCGCACCTGCTGGGAGGGCTCGGCGTGATGCTCCGAGGGGCATCCCCGCCTTCGGGAGGCAGAGCTCTCGGCTTGCTGGACTGCGGCATTTTCCAGGAGGCCCTTGAGTTCGCCCTGGACACATCGCCCCTCGGTGGTGGATGGCTCCAGCATTGTTCGGAGTAACATCGCCGCTGCAGCTAGGTTCTGGCTGGCCCCGTTGAAGTTTGGGGGCAGCCCTGCCCTGGCGTCGTCAATAATACGGCGCTGGACGTCCCGGGCTCGATGACGCGCTCCTCCGGCGAGGGCTCGGCCTGCCCACTCTTGCTCGAGGTTTTGTTGGAGCTGCATAAGTCGCTCCATTTCTTCGTCGAGCTTGGCCTGCATCTCGCGGAGTTGCTCAAGCTGCATGTCCTGACACCCCTGCAGGGGTCCGGGCCTCAGCTAGCTCCCGCGGGATCTCGACACGAGACGCAGGTGCAGGGGCGTCGTTGTTTCTTGGCATGCCGAGGTGGTTGTCTCTATCGTGCTCCTCCTGATCGATGTGGAAGCACTAGCGAGTTGGGTCATAACCCTCATCGTCAAGGTTGTGGCCATCGTCAGAGTCACCGAAGAGGAAGTGGTCACATGCGGACATGAAGTCTCGCATGGCTCTGGGATCGCAGAGTTCGGAGAAATCCATACTGAAGTCAGGGTCGTCCTCTTCCTTGGGACCCGTGGGTTTGGAGGTAGAGGCGACCGTCAGTAGGTCCCAGGTTGACCACATATGGTACTCCGGGAGGTCAGGATATGTCCTTGTGGAAGCGCTCGCCGAAGTGGGGTCGCCTGGCGGATCGAAGCTGAATCTAAAAGGAACAGGATGGAAAACCGATGTTCGATGGTACCTCCTGGTTGGTGGATGGTGATGAAGTTGCAGTGGAGATGAAACGTGTCGCTATCTCAGGTGCAAGACTAATGCCCGACAAGTCCCTCGCAAGGGTGTCATCGTCATCAGTCCGCTTGGGGTTGGCACGTTGTTGGGAAGCGACGCCCGTCGTTGTCCTAGGTGCGAGGCTAACGCCCGACATGTTCCCTGCAGGGGTGTTGGCATCGTCAACCCACTCTGGTCCAACAGACGATGAGGTGCTGCCCCTCGCCTGGCCATGGTTGCCCCGTCTCTGTCTCCTTCGGTGAGGAGGGTGGCGGGGTAGACCCGAGTGTTCCTCTTCCGCCCTAGGGAGAGGTTGTCGTCGGGTTCGCCTCCGCCGGGCGAGCCGACGACCGTTGTTGCTGTCGTGCTGCGGTGGGAGGAGTATCATGTCGTAGCTGCCGTCGAGGGACATGAACTCGAGACTCCCAAAGCGGAGCACCGTCTCGGACTGAAGAGGCTGCTGAACATTGTCCATCTGGAACTTATCGAGAAAGTATTGTCAACACGCAGCGAGCCCCTACCTGGCGTGCCAACTGTCGGTGTTTCGGACCCGGGGGACCCTCAACCGACTAGTAAATTTTATGCTGCGTGTCCCTGCCCGGATGGATTGATGCAAGATGAAACACAAGATTTATCCTGGTTCGGGCTAAGAGGGCCCTACTTCCAGCAGAGGGAGGATGAGGCTTATATTATCTTGCACCGGGGTGCTTGTAGTAGGGGATACAAGCTTTGCGAGAGAGGGAACGGATGCCAGGTCTCTTGAGAGATCTAGCGTTGTGGAGTGAAGATTGCACTGAAGAGTTCTTTGTTGGTGTTGTGTGAGCTGTATGGGTGAGCTTTCAAAGCCTACCTTGGGAAGGCCCTAGGCATCTCCTTTTATAGGTACAAGGAGGTGACCCAGCTGTACATATGGGGGTGCAGCTATGTGCTAATGTGAACGGCGGAGAAGTACTTGAGCCCTGTAGAAGCGTGGCCGGCGGTGCGGCCCCAGGTCCTGTCCCCTGTAGCAGCGCGGCCGGCTCCGCCGAGTTGAAGCCGAGCTCTGTAGCGCCATGGCCGGCGATATGGCCTGGTCGTCGAGGTGGCCTTGAAGTTTGTGTCCTGCTGACGTTTCTTTGACTTTGTAGAGAGCTGAGGACAGTCGATGTCATGATCGCGTGCCGGGGATCATCATTACCTGTTACTAGAGTAATTTGATGTGACATCGATCTTGTTCCTTCGTAGCCTGAGGTGGCTAGCTAGGGAAAGGACAGTGTTGTATTCCCTGTTCGTGTAGTCGGTCCGAGACTGTCTCAGGCGAGGCGGTGATTTCTCCCGAAGCCGAGGCCTAGGTCGGGCGAGGCGAAGATATCCTCCCGAGGTCGAGGCTGAGGCCGAGGCCTAGGTCGGGCGAGGTGAAGCTCCCTGTTGCACCCGAGGCTAAACTCGGGAGAGGCGGTGACTACTATTGTTAGTCTTACCCTGGTGGTTGGCACAGTGGTCGGAACGGGGTGAATAGTGTTGTTATCCTGTCAGAACGATCAGTAAAAGGGTGAAGTGACTGCGGTCATTTCGACCTTGCCAACCGCGGCGCGTGTGTCAGGATAAGGTGTTAGGTGATCCCTGCATTAAATGTGCACGTGATACGGTCGGTGGCAAGGCGGTTTGGCCGAGGCCGCTACCCGACAAAGTTTACCCGAGTTCTGCCTCGGGCGAGCCGGGGGTGCGCCCCCTGCCTGAGGGGACCCTCGAGCGAGCCGTGAATCCGTATGGGACTACTGTTCTTGCCCAAGGCTAGGCTTGGGTGAGTCGGGACCGCGTCCCTTGGTAGACGAGGCCTTGACTTGAACCGTGCTTACCAGTCTTTATGGTTTGTTTTAAAGATATTCTCGGCCACGTTTAGGAGTACTGGGGGTACCCCCAATTATGGTACCCGACAGGAAGGGTCTGCATAAGTTCTTACAGAAACATTGTGAGGGTGAAAGGTTAGCGGATCATGTATCCCTGCTTGTTATGTTTTCATGGGATATACTTTTCTTGGTTTATAAAGAGTTAAAGACAGAATCAGTATGTACTATTAGCGGCATTTCACTTACGGGGCGTTTGGATCCGTTCATTTTAGAGGAATTGGAATTCACTCAATAAAGTAACTTATTTAGTTTGGAATTTGACATTCCACCACTTTCCAAAGTTTAGATATAAGCCTATCTCAAATTCATGGGGTGGAGGGTGGAAAATTATTTTATACATTAGTAGAATTTGTTTCTACTCTATAACTTACATGACACTATTCGTCTCACTCTTCTATAGTAAAAATAAATATCTCCGATATCTTGCTAATAATAGCATACAAATATATTTTGTATAAAATCGAATTAGCTTAATTGATATATGCCTAAATTACTATTATTAGAATAGAATTCAATTCCAATGATCCAAATGGGGCGTTATAGACATTGGCAGTTAACCTAGATTAGTTGTGTTTTTTTATAGAATGTACTAGTTGCATTTAATTATTCATGACACCTATGCTTAAAGTAATCAACACATGTCTGCTTTTTATATGCTTCTATTTTTTATACTAATTTATTCTTTTTGCTTGCCAGACTGAGGCCACAACTGTAGTTTGTGGCCAGAAAGAACTGTTGGGGGCCTTCGGCTTCCGAAGGTCCTCAAAAATATGATTTAAACAATGTTTTTGGAGTATAATGTGTGAACAGGTATCTTCGGACTCGAATCGGTACCACAGTGGGAGAAGCCCAAAGAATACGAAGGTTGATACAGCGCCGAAGCTGTGAGCAGGAAAGCTTCGGCGTGATAGCAGAAAAGGAAACCGACTTAAAGATGAAAAGGCTATTCAGACCTCGGTGGATTCCTATAGAATTACCACCAAATGTAAAGGGCATGGATGTAATTTTACATGGGCTGTGTCCCGTGCCTATAAATAAGTGAACAGTGCTCCCGTACTGTTCACGCGGACTTGGCATTTACTTTTGCGTCACGCTTGTACTTTTACCTTCTTTCGAGCCGAAGGTACATTTGTAATTTGATATCGTTTCTATTTTTCTATAATAATAATATAGAAATGAGTTGATAATTATGCATAATTGTTTACGTTATCCTTTATATTACATATGATTCCTTCTTCATTATGGTATGTTGTGTTGATGAAGGTTTGTCCTTCATAAACTTCGTCCGAAAATCATTATATCCCAAGGGAAATAATGCTTCGAAGGACGAAGGACTTTAACGTTTAACATTTTTTGTGTTGCCTTGTTCTTAACTCATAGCATTTGAGAACAAGTCCCCAACAAGAACTAAAAAAGGTTGATTGATATAAGTGGGCAACTTGGCAGTATCAAGCGTGTTGTCTATATCAATGAGAAAGGCATCTCAGGTGACGTTTCTTTAGCTCAAAATTGCACTAGCTGGATAGTTGAATCATTTGAGGAAGTAATAAGGTTAGGAGCTAAAGCACCTATTGAAGCAAACATGCCTCTCCGTTCTGATGGTGCGGTGATAACGAACAAGTGGCGACACCAGATTGCCCAAGGTTTGTTTTATACATCCTAGATCTTGTTTTGTTGTTCTGTCCACTGCATTTTTTCCACTTGCGTACTAGAATTCATGTAGGGAGTTGCTTCTTATGCGCACAAATAAAAAGTGAAGTGGAATTCAGTAATTATATCTCTGATGTTGAACTGACATGCATCTCAATTGTGACCATCAGTTATGACATATGGTTTAATTTACTCCCCTACTACAATGAAGTGTACTAGAATTCATGTAGGGAGTTGCTTCTGACATTTATATGGAGTTATGATGACCCACCGCAGTGTCCTGGTTACACTCTCATCAGTTATGACCATTGTGCCTGCACTTGGCAGTAAAGATATACACTTGGCCTAATTTTGCGTTCGCATTAAGATGTGTCCTATACAGTGTAACATATGGTTTAATTTACTCCCCTACTGCAATGAAGTGTCTAGCGCCCGATAGGGCGCTTCCTTTTCTAGTATCTAAATTCCCGACGCAGCACACGGGTCATCTGAAACTGCAAAAGCGTTAAGTGCAGTTGTCTATAGGGATAAAAATGGTTGAAAATGGGAAAAAATCTAAATTAATTTTATTTTCATATTTTCTTAAGGGAACACAAATGAAAGCGAAAAAATAGTGGTCGAAAGACAACGGGATTGTCAATTATACGAAAACGATCTAAATCGATAAACTCTAGTCAAACTCTATACGAAACATAAATATTTTGAAGTTTCGGTAAATACATGATAAATGACACAACGTCTAATTTTTTAAACTACACAAATAACTATCATTCTTCGTTGGTATTATCTAGAATAATTACAACTTTTGTTTTTCTCTTCTCCATTCACTCAAACACAACAGAAGTCTGTAACTTGCATAGATTATACGCAAGATGTATCTCATGTTATCTAAAAATGACTTCATCCTGAATCAAAAACAAAAAATACAAAAACAATCACAAAACTAGTCAAATCAATTTTCCTAATTGGTTCCAAACAACTTGAAATGAACGAAAAAAACGGTATTTAAAACAGGGAGGTATGAGATTTCTCGTCCATTTTCACCCCTAATTGTCTACTCCAATCGCTATGTCTTTGTTGCTGCCTTACAATTTTAGACCAAATCATCTTGAGGATAGTAAACTCACACTGATTTGTGCGAGCTTGTTATTTGCATGTTCCATCAATATCATTTTATTTCAAAAAACCTTGGCCTTGACATTCATTGACTAAGTTGAACACAAACATCGATTGATTCTGCTCCAAGTCTTCCTTCTTCGAGTCCGAATCAACATCCATGCTCGGGTTAGGATAACTTATAACATTAGTTACAAACTCGATCGACATATCATACTATTCGCCTCGAGTTGGGGCATTAGAGGACTCATCTAGGGCATAACCCTGACTCTGACTTGTTATAACCGCATTGTCCATCACCGGCGTTGCTTCAATTGGTTGGTCGTGGGGGTTGATCATCTAACCCTGATTATAGATGATTCTACCACCTTCTCATAAATCATTCGGTCCCAAACCACTACATCGGCATTGACCCCTTTGTATCTACAACCTATCATGGATATGGAGTGGGCTTCTAACATATCATCAAACAATGAGTCCAATCCTGGGTTAATGTCAAGGTCTGGATCTGAGTTGGATTTAGGACCGAGTCCAAGTTGAGATTGAGACCGAGTCCAAGTTGGAGTTAATGACTTTAGATCTATTTGGTCCAGACTTGTCGAAATAAAGATTAGATGTTCATAATTTTGATCTAAGGCGCCAAAGACGTTGGAGAATCCAGAATTGATCACTAGTAACCATGCGAGTCGGTGGCAAAACCTTGAGCACTAAAGATAGACATATCTCTTGATGCAAAACTTAATGTTGCCATCTGTCAGGATCGCTGGGCACAAGTACTCTATGATGTCCATTTTGAGTTTTCACTTTAAAAAAAGAGAGAGGAGGGGCTAGCCGAGCGGGCCGCTCAAGGCCCAGCTGACCGAGCAGCCCACCGGTTGGCAGTTGGCTAGGGCTCTTTGACGAGCGGAGAAGGAGAGCGACGGTTCAGTGCGCAGGACGGACGCAACAAGTTGCCTGGCGGCGGCGCTGAACAGCGAAGCGATTCGTTCGCTGCTCTGCCAGATCCTGCGTAACTGCCTGGCGCGGCCGTCTGTTTAAGATGGGCGAGCGCTCCTCCGGTTTTTCAAAGGTTCTCTGCTCCTCTCAACTGCTTGCTGTTGCATTCTCCTCGATTCATTAAGTCCCTAGTGTTCCTATGGTTAATCGCTGGTGGTGATTGGAAGCTAGTAGAGGTGGTGTTGTTCTTGTGCAGCGAGGTTCTCCTGTGCTCCATTGATTTAACAGTGCACCTGTGTGGTGCTCTGTCTGTTCTGATTATTGTCCACCGTGGCCTGGTGTCTGGGCTCCCTGCTGCGCGGTGTTCGTCTTCTCGGGCTGGTGCTGTGGAGGTATCCCAAAGCCTCAGCAGCGGCTCTAGTATCTCTGTCAACCTCCCGCCGTGCAGGCCCGGACGTGGGCGGCGGAATTGGTTTTCTGGGACAGAACCTTGTGTTCGCTGAGCTGATCTTCCCACGTAGACAATCTACGTACAGTGAGTTATTCGTTGCCTCTATTTATTTACTGTTTAACTTTTGTGCAATCTGCTAGTATTTTTTACTTGGGTGTGATTGCGCAATCTGTGGGCGGATTTGATTGCTCAATGATAATAGCGGTGTAGTGAGACAACGTGACAGTCTGGGTTTTAGTGTGTTGTTAATTTCAGCATCAAGTATTTATTTGTGCCTAATTATATCTATATTTGTTAAGGCTGTTTACCTATGTTAAATTCTGTTATATTATTTAGTTCACAGCTCCTTACTATTAGTATTTATACTTGATTATTAGGCTTATTACATCTGATCTAAAACCCTGATTTGGTAAGATTAGACTGTCACGGTAGTTGAGGATCTCTGATCACCTATTAGCGTTGGAGGGCTGTTTATTACAGCAACCCGCTATTTTGAGAGCAACATTTTAAGATAAACAATCATGTTTATTAGTTTAATCTGCCTTCTTCATCTGCAAGCCATGTTTAATTATAAAATGGATCTGAGTAGCTATTTTACATGTTTACATGTTCTAGAATTGCTACTGTTCATTGCTGCAATAATTACATATGGCATTTGTCTGAGTTATATGCTTGTTTTATTCGGAATTAGAATATTTAATTTATTTAAATATATTGGAAGCATGTCACTTATTTCTATAATATTACAACAATCCAGAAAACCAATCCGTGTAATGGCCTCCAGTTCTGATGTCATTAGGCCTGAAGCGTTCGACGGCGCAAGCTTTAAACGCTGGCAGATTAAGACTCGCATGTGGCTCACTGACCTAAAATTATTTTGGGTAGTGACGTCGGCTGTTCCCCAGGCTGCATCAGATGATTCTGATGATGCAGCGAAGGCCGCCGCACTAGTGGAGAAAGCCAAGTGGGACGAAGCCAATGAGGCATGCTTGTCTCGTCTGCTGAATGTCTTGTCGAACCGCTTATTTGACGTGTACTCTGGTTTTACCTCCGCTAAGGGTCTATGGACTGAACTTGATAACGAGTTCTCTGAAGTTAACAATGGCAATGAGTCATTCACAACGGAAAACTACCTCAACTATAAAATGGTTGAGGGAAGGTCTGTTATGGAGCAGCTATAGGAGATTCAACTCATTGTTAGGGACTTGGTCCAATATGGCTGCGTCCTACTAGACAGTTTTCAGGTGAATGCAATACTGGCAAAGCTCTCGCCTTCTCGGCGAGACTTTGTGACTTCACGCCGTCACATGAAGAAGCAAATGACTCTCACTGAGTTGTCAGCTACGATAAATGTGGAAGAGCGTGCAAGGTCCAATAACAAGCCATCCCAGCAACTCCAGGCTCACGTTGTTGAGAAGGGTGGAGATAGAAAATTCCAGAAGAAGAAGAAGAACTCTCCACAGAAGAATCTGAACCAACCTAAGTCCAAAAAGATGAAGAAGAAAAAGGAGGACTTTATCTGCTACGTTTGTGGTGTCTCCGGGCATACAGCTCGGAGGTGCAAACTTAGGAAGGGAAAAGGTCCTCCACCTCAGCGCAAAGAAGGGAACGTGGTGGTTAACTCCACCCCAGGGTATGCACTTCAGGCCTTTATGGCAAGTCCATCAGATGACTGGTGGATGGATTCCGGTGCTACTGTTCATATTTGTGCTGATCGATCCATGTTCTCTTCATTCCAGGGATACAACAGCACACCAGTCTTGATGGGAAATGGTGTTCTGGCAGTAGTTCGAGGTACTAGACAGGTCTACCTGAAGTTAACTTTAGGAAAGACGCTCGTGCTGAAGAACGTACTCTATGTGCCCTCGATGAGCTGGAACCTCATTTCAGTGTTGCTGCTATGTCGATAGGATCTCAAATTAGTGTTTGAGTCTAATAAAGTGGTCTTGTCTAAGTTTGGTACTTTTGTTGGAAAGTCATATGAGTCAGGCGGTTTGTTCCGTCTTTCTGTTTTGAACAATCATTCTTCTTATCATGTTAATGTGGTCTATAATAACGACTCCATTAATAATATATGGCATTCCCGTTTGTGTCATGTGAATTTTGAGGCCATTAAAAGATTAAGTGACATGTCTTTAATTCCTGAAGATAAACATGTTAAAGGTGTAAAATGTGGTATTTGTGTGCAAGCTAAGCAGCCTAGAAAACCGTTTCATACGGTTGAAGGTAGAAGTACCACTCCTTTAGAACTAATTCACTCAGATATCTGTGAGATGAATGGTATAATCACAAAAGGCAGTAAAAGATACTTTCTTACCTTGATAGATGATGCTACCAGGTTCTGTTATATTTACTTACTCAGAACTAATGATGAGGCACTAGAACACTTTAAGATCTATAAGACTGAAGTTGAAAACCAGCTAGACAAGAATATTAAAAGGCTACGGTCTGATAGAGGAGGTGAATACCTTTCCAACCTTTTTGATGAGTACTGCAAAGAGTGTGGAATCATTCATGAAACCACCGCTCCATATTCACCTCAGTCAAATGGGGTAGCTGAAAGGAAGAACCGAACGGTGTGTGACCTAGCTAATGCTTTGTTGCAAAGTTCGAGGATGCCTGACATCTGGTGGGGCGAGGCAGTACTCACAGTGTGCTATGTCCTGAACAGGGTGCCACCTCACAACCGTGAGGCCACACCCTATGAAGGATTTAAAGGAAGAAAGCCAGATCTTTCGCATCTTTGGACTTGGGGTTGCCTTGCAAAGGTGAATGTCTCGTTGCCGAAGAAGAGAAAGTTAGGCCCTAAGACCGTAGACTGTGTCTTCCTAGGTTATGCACATAACAGTGCAGCTTATAGATTTCTAGTGGTCCATTCCAAGACAAGCGAAGTTGCTATAAATGTAATAATGGAGTCTCGGGATGTGACATTCTTTGAGAGCATCTTCCCTATGCGGGATAAGGAAGTAGTAGCCCCAGATGGTCCATCTCGGACATATTCTCTGCCCTCGAGTGTCCATGACCAGACTCCAGATTTGGAGTTAAGGAGGAGTAAGAGACAAAGGACTAAAAAGTCTCTGGGTGATGATTATATTATTTATCTAGTGGATGAGGAACCACGCTCCCTCACAGAGGCATATACATCTTTGGATGCAGAGTACTAGAGGGAGGCTGTCCGTAGCGAGATGGATTCAATCATCTCGAACGGAACTTGGGAGATAGCTGATCCCCCAGCTGGTTGCAAGCCTGTGGGCTGCAAATGGATCTTTAGGAGGAAGAGGAGACCCGATGGTACTATTGAAAAGTACAAGGCCCGTCTTGTGGCTAAGGGTTTTACTCAAAAGAAAGAGGAGGATTATTTTGATACTTATTCTCCGGTGGCTCGATTGCCCACAATCCGTGTGCTTTTAGCGCTGGCAGCTGCTTATAAACTTCTTGTCCATCAAATGGACGTAAAGACAGCATTCCTAAATGGAGAGCTGGAAGAGGAAATTTATATGCAGCAACCAGAAGGATTTGTGGTTAAAGGACAAGAGAGCAAAGTGTGTCGCTTGATTAAATCCTTATACGGTCTGAAGCAAGCTCCCAGACAATGGCATGAGAAGTTTAATACTACTCTGACCATTGCCAGGTTTTGTGTAAACGAAGCCGACAAGTGTGTGTATTATCGCTTCTCTGGGGGCAAAGGTGTCATCATGTGTTTATACGTTGATGACATATTGATATTTGGGACCGATTTGGAGGCTATCATGGAGACAAAAATATTCCTCTCCAAGAACTTTGATATGAAGGACTTGGGTGAAGCTGATGTTATACTGAACATCAAGCTGATAAAGGGTGAGGATGGGATTACTTTGTCACAATCCCATTATGTGGAAAAGGTCCTGACTCGCTTTGGACATATATGGACTGTAAACCAGTCACCACGCCCTATGATCCATCCTACACGCTCAGTAAACATGAAGGCGAACCTGTGAACCAGCTACTATATTCGCAGATCATCGGATCTCTCATGTACCTGAGCAGTGCAACTAGACCAGATATCTCATATGCAGTATGCAGACTGGCTCGTTATTCGGCCAGTCCAGGAGATAGACACTGGGTAGCCTTGTACAGAGTGCTTCGGTATTTGAAGGGAGCGATGAATCTTGGTATTAAGTATACCGGATTTCCGTCAGTACTTGAAGGATTCAGTGATGCAAACTGGATCTCTGACTCGGATCAAATGAAGTCTACAAGTGGCTATGTGTTCACTTTAGCTGGTGGGGCCGTGTCATGGAGATCGTCTAAACAATCAGTGTCGACACGTTCCACCAAGGAGGCTGAATTAGTTGCACTTGATTCAGCAGCATTAGAGGCTGAATGGTTGAGAGACCTGTTATCAGACCTTCCAATGCTAGCAAAGCTGATACCGGCTGTCCTAGTATACTGTGACAACACTTCTGTGTTGCTGAAAGTGAACAGTAGAAAGGACAACAAAAAATCCTCGAGGCATATCAGAAGACGATTTGATTCATGTTGGCATGCTAGAGAGACGGGTGTAATAACAGTAGATTACATCAAGTCTGAAAGGAACCTTGCTGATCCTTTCACCAAAGGACTGGCTCAAAAGCCAATCCAAGCAGCGTGCATGGGAATGGGACTCGTACCCTGTTAGCGGTTTCAACTGCGGATAACTGTCCTGTGTGACCGGAGATCCTGAGATCCAGGCTCCAGGAAACGAAGCACTGTGAAACCAAGAGCACAAACGATAAAGAGTCTCATGAGCTGCTGTGCTCTGTCTGTATGGCAGGTTGAGCGATATGCTATTAATGAAGTCAATGCTATAAGCAGGGAAATTGTCCTACAGAATTTCCTTAACAATTTCACCTATATGAGTTGACTGTGGGGTCGCAGTCCGGGAGAGAATGGGGTTTTCTCTCTAGTGAGCTCATGAATAGATATTAAAGGGCATGACCGTAACGCCCTGCCCCGTAAGAGAAGCAGATAATCTGCCTAGTACTATGTGCCTTTTGTGCGAAGATTCTCACACTAGGGTTTGTGGATCAAGGCGTAGTCCTCCGCTTACTCGTGCAGGGTTGGAGTACACTGGGATAGGCTTTGGTTCAAACCTAACAAGTACCTCTGCCGAAAAGTAGTATATAAACCGTACGGGAGCTCAATGACATTGATCAGAAAATAAAAGTGAAAATGGTGGGGATTGATGTCCATTTTGAGTTTTCACTTTAAAAAAATAGAGAGGAGGGGCCAGCCGGGTGGGCCGCTCAAGGCCTAGCTGACCGAGCAGCCCACCAGCTGGCAGTTGGCTAGGTCTCTTTGAGGAGCGGAGAAGGAGAGCGATGGTTCAGTGCGCAGGACGGACGCAGCAAGTTGCCTGGCGGCGGCACTGAACAGCGAAGTGATTCGTTCGCTGCTCTGCCAGATCCTGCGTAACTGTCTGGCGCGGCCGTCTGTTTAAGATGGGCGAGCGCTCCTCCGGTTTTTCAAAGGTTCTCTACTCCTCTCAACTGCTTGTTGTTCCATTCTCCTCGATTCATTAGGTCCCTAGTGTTCCTATGGTTAATCGCTGGTGGTGATTGGAAGCTAGTAGAGGTGGTGTTGTTCTTGTGCAGCGAGGTTCTCCTGTGCTCCATTGATTTAACAGTGCACCTGTGTGGTGCTCTGTCTGTTCTGATTATTGTCCACCGTGGCCTGGTATCTGGGCTCCCTGCTACGCGGTGTTCGTCTTCTCGGGCTGGTGCTGTGGACGTATCCCACAGCCTCAGCAGCGGCTCTAGTATCTTCGTCAACCTCCCACCGTGCAGGCCCGGACGTGGGCGGCGGAATTGGTTTTCTGGGACAGAACCTTGTGTTCGCTGAGCTGATCTTCCCACGTAGACAATCTACGTGCAGTGAGTTATTCGTTGCCTCTCTTTATTTACTGTTTAATTTTTGTGCAATCTGCTAGTATTTTTTACTTGGGTGTGATTGCGCAATATGTGGGCGGATTTGATTGCTCAATGATAATAGCGGTGTAGTGAGACAACGTGACAGTCTGGGTTTTAGTGTGTTGTTAATTTCAGCATCAAGTATTTATTTGTGCCTAATTATATCTATATTTGCTAAGGCTGTTTACCTGTGTTAAATTCTGTTATATTATTTAGTTCACAGCTCCTTACTATTAGTATTTATACTTGATTATTAGGCTTATTACATCTGATCTAAAACCCTGATTTGGTAAGATTAGACTGTCACGGTAGTCGAGGATCTCTGATCACCTATTAGCGTTGGAGGGCTGTTTATTACAGCAACCCGCTATTTTGAGAGCAACATTTTAAGATATTTATTAGTTTAATCTGCCTTCTTCATCTGCAAGCCATGTTTAATTATAAAATGGATCTGAGTAGCTATTTTACATGTTTACATGTTTTAGAATTGCTACTGTTCATTGCTGCAATAATTACATATGGCATTTGTCTGAGTTATATGCTTGTTTTATTCCGAATTAGAATATTTAATTTATTTAAATATATTGGAAGCATGTCACTTATTTCTATAATATTACAACACTCTATGTACTCCATCAAAACCGACATGCACCCAGTACATGCGATGGACCCCAGTATCCCCCCATCATGGTGGGTCATATTAGGAGGACCTAGCTAAGAGGATAAGAAATGCGTGTGTAGGACCCCGGCCATGTGGCCGAGTGGGAGCTAGTTTTGCCATATTTATAAGAAATCAGTCTTATCTTCGATTATGACAGGATCTTGCCATCTTTATGATCTAGAGGCTTCCTTGTGATGAGGAACTTCATCAAATAGATGGATCGAAACCTTGGGCTACTCATTTTGCCAAGGGGGCCACCTTTCATAGTCTTCTTTACTGGAAGATTGGAGGATACCCATGGTATATATCTTTAACATCGATCTTGAGACCGATTAAAGCTGACGTCGATCCCATTCTTCATCAGGTAGACTCCCAAACACCTTCTGGAAAGGGCCATCAGGGAGGAGCATATGGAGGTTCTTAGGGTTCACAGGACCACATAGAACAATGCTAAATCTTATCGGAGAGACGTAGTGATGAACAACAAGATAGAGAGAAAAATAGGATAATGGATATATTTTTAATTAAATAGAGGTTGAATACCTTAATTGGTCGCGATCCTCTTATATATAGGGGGTGTTTGGGATGACTCCAAGATCTAGCTCCAGTGTGGAGTTGTAGTTTATAAATATCAATTTAAATAGTTTTAAAATATTTTATTCTAAATAATAAATGAAAAGACTTATCTGAATGTCTTCTAAGACCCTGTTTGGGACAACTCCAGCTCCAAAAAAATTGGTGAAGTTAGTGGAGCAGGTCATTAGGTGCTTCAGAAAATCATGGAGCTGGAGCTATAAGTCTTTAGAAGACATTTAGACAACTCTAGCTCCACGATTGTTTGGAGCACCTAATGACCTACTCCACCAGTTCTACCAAATTTTCTGGAGCTAGAACTATCCCAAATAGGGCGAGTCTGATCTCGTTCCACTAGAAACAACCTATTGGAGCCGATCCGGATGCTAAACACTTGAGATGAACCGCCTAGCGGGGCTCTCTGTGGAGGTGCGGACGGTTCACGGCACAAGGTCGGACGGTCCGCAACCTGGCGCAGGAGCGACTCTCCTCTGCATACATCCGAACGGTCCACGCCTGGGGCTCGGACAGTCCGCGATGGTGCATAGAGTCTTCTTCTTCGCAACATACCTAGATCTCGCCTCTTAGGAGGGACCCCATCGAGGAGGAGAGATCCTAGGGCGTGTCTTGGCGTTGGCAGACCACATAAGACGCCTCTAGTCGACGTAGTGTCGAAGAGAGGTGAGTATTCGAGGTAGAGGGAGACTACACTAGGGATAAACTAGAACTACTCCTAATGCATAAGGTAAAATGATAAGTAGACTTGATTTGGTCGATTGTGGGGGGTTAAATTGGTCATAGCCCTTCATCTATATAAAGGGGGAGGTCTGGACCCGTTATAAGTCATTTGTCGAGTTAATCCCACAAATTTAGCTAACAAATCCCGCAAGAAACTTAGAACCCTAACTGATTTTGCGAACGCGCGGACCGTCCGTGCCATCACCGCGGACCGTCCGTCCTCAGGGGCAGACCGTCCGCACGGTCACTTTTCTGCGTTCAACATATGCCCCCTACCTTTTGGTGGAGGCTGAAGAACCAAAAACATATGTACTAAGCCTGATGCAAGTCACTACCTTTTCAAACCAATAGGATGATCATTCAATAAAGCTCTACTGCATATAGGGTGTTTCGGATTGCATCTTTCTCGGCCATGACCATGGATCAAAAGTGTAACACCCTTGGTGTTACTGCCACTAAAACTTGAGCATAACATCATAAGCATTGACATATCATGTGTTTGTCACACCTATAATGCATTTACTAGGCAAAAGTGCAAACAAGTTGTATTGATGTGACATTTCATAAGTGAAACCCTAGGGTACAGTGTTTAACCCTACATTGGGCTTAAAGGGGTAACCAAAGCCTAAACAAGAGAAACTTCAAAACCTGATAATAATGATCATAAAATACCACGATTAATGAATTTAAGGGATATCCAAACCCTAAGAGCACTAAAAACCTTAAAGAGAACCCTAGAAAACCCTGGACTGAAACCCTAGGGGGTTATTTGCAAAATGTGCACACTCTTGGACTAAAGTACAAAAACCATGAAAATAGGGTATATTAACTTATATGGTTCACATGTTTGGAGATTTGCAACTTAAACCCTAAGTTTGGGCCTATTTGCAAAAAGCCACATTTGAGCTCTATTGGAATTAAGTTTGAAATTCAGAGAATTGGCTCAACTTTGAAGCTTTGTAACTTCCAAATTAGGAGGAGTTTGCCCTAGATCAACACATCAAACCTATAAAGCGATGAAAGGAGAACAATTCTTATTAAGTGACCAAGCACTGATGCCGTGTAAAAATTGGAGAAAAGCAAGCCCAAAGTTGGGATGTCAGGCTGTCTCAAACCTGAATTGTGGTATTCAGGGTCATGGGATGAACTTTGGGGGCCCTTTTGAAGATGATCCCGTGGACGTTTGGGCATGGTGACTGCAGTTGGTTTATAGATGGATCATTAGACAACAACTTTGATACTGGTCGATTAGCATGTTGCCATGTAAATTTAGGAGAAAATTGGACTCAAAGTTGATCGGTCAGGCCAACTGAATATGGTTCGCGATGGTAGAGTGTGCTGATCAGATTGCCAGCTCAGTCCCTCGCCGCCGACGAGCCACGCGCGGATTCATGCTTTCGTCGCCGTGATTCACGCTCGGATCAGTTGGATAGCGCCGGGGGGATCAGTAAATATCACACCATGGATATGCTCCGACCACTAAATTACTCCGACCACCGTACCCGAGCTAGCCACGGCGGATTAGGATGGGTTCGCCAGAAACAGCCGCTTCACGGCCTTGCGCCACGTGCCTTGGCACATCCACCGCATCGTCGTGACTCGCATTAGCCGTCCGTTCATCGCCGGGGAGCTTGCCACAGTAATTGGACACCAATCACGCGCGCCAGTAACTTCCTGTTTCTCCGACCGCCGCGCGTCCTTGTCTAATTCACCGATCACCGCTCACGGACTCTATAAATTGAGCATAGCGTCGAGTCCGTAGGGAAATCATGCACCCAACCACCAAGTCGTGCCTCCAATTGTTCGCCAGAGAGCTCCAATTTCTCATTTCCCCCAAATTCCTCAAGAACACTGAGCAGTTTACCCTCATAGTGGTTAGCGTGTTCCAGGTCTGTTCGTACTCCCTCCTCTCCTGTTCTAGCATCCTTAAGTCTCCCTGAAGCTCCTCTACCAATTCAATTGGGTTAGGCTGCCATGGATCGCCGGGAACACGTTAGTTCCTTTGACTGTCCGCAGTGTCTTTGTGGACAGGATGATTTAGTCTCATTAGTGAAATTGAGTGAGGGGAAAGGGTTAGGAGGGATCCAATTTGGTGTCTATCGCTCGGGAGCACCGGTCTTTGCGTGATCCGGCCAGTCTAGACTCGCCGGTGCTTGGATCTCCGCCGTGCGACGTCGTGGACTTGGCGCTGTGAAGAATTAGAAGTGCAGGGAGGTTTCTGTAAAGTGTCAGTGACTCCGTTGAATAGTGTTGTGACCCCGCATTAGGTTATTCAAAAAGACAGGGCCTTTCTGCAAATATGCCAGCGCGGGCGCGCACGGGGGGGCGCTTTCTCCAGTAATGGGCCAACTTGGGCCGGTTGCGGTCCAGCACTATTCCTATCTTTTTCTTTTTCTTTTTCTGCCAGAGCTAAAGCATTTCTAGAAAATTATAGAAAATCCTAAAAATACCAGACCAATTTTGTTAGGTTTCTAATTTCCTATAGTATTTACTAAAAATAGTTTCATGATTTTTAGTCCAAATAGGAAATTATAGAGCATTTAAAATAGCCAAAAACCATGCTTCTGGATTTTTAGGGATAAATAATAAATCCAAAATTCACTAAACTTTTAGGGTAAACTCTAAATAATATTTAGAAGCTTTGGGTAAAGTTTGGTATGATTTGGACCATGTTTGATACTTAGAACCCAAAACCCTATACCCTGCCCTATGAACTTCACTATTGACTCCGGAAACCCTAAGTTCTCGGAGATCCATGAAGGAAAGTTATATTCAAGACTTCAGATAATAAACTTTTATTATCTTTGCACTCTCATGAGCATTACGTGGGCATTCATTATTATACTTGGCTATATTTAGAAAACGAAGAGGAAGTAGAAGTCGAAGAGACAAGGACTTCATCACCACCACCACCTGAGGAACATCAGGCAGGCAACTGTTTCTATTTTGATATCTGTGGAACAGAGCCTGATTCACCAATAACACAAGGCAAGCCCCGGTGCATTTGCCACCTCTTTGTTGCTTTTAAAATCTTTCTCACTTGCTTGATGCATTAGGTGATAGGAGTTGTGTGCTAAACCAATTCTTGCATTTCCTTCCTTGGATTTGATTACCTCTTAAATCCTTGTTTTACAAAAAGGTTTTTCTTATTGCTTTAGAAAAACAAAACATTTTGTTTTCACAAAAGATGATGCTTCAAAGTGGGTGGGATGGTTTCGAAAATAAAACTTGATGATGGATCCATCATGGCCATGATGGGTTCAACATCAGAAAAGATGTACCTCTGCTACGTACCAAACTTTGGGGATTGAAATGATTAAGTTGAGACCGGGCGGGTGACTTGCACGAGAAGAGAGTCTTGGTGTAGTGTCTCCGTCTGAGCCGATTAAGGATCGTGTCAATGTAGGCTTGATGATCGAGGACCCTTTAACTGGTCACATGCCTCGTCATGGGTAAGCTTTGCCTCAGGCGGACTAATACCAGAATAAGATAACACGTAATGGAAGTGGAGAGATGGCGAGAGTAGCGTGTACCCTTCGTAACAAGAAGCTGGACGGTGGTGTATCTGTGCTCTCGGTTGGCGTGAACCTGACCTGGTCTTAAGAACCCCGGTGGCGAGTTGACATATGCAAGGGTTAAGTGCTACATATGTCGTGTGATTGGAGATCCTCAGCTGAGTATAATCGATTCGGATTGCCATAACTTCGCGATTATGAAGACTTGGTGACTGACTTACACGTAGCAATCCAGTGAAGATTAAGGGTTGATAAGAAATTGGCTAGTATAAGTCAAGTGATTGAATTAGGGTAGAAAGAACCCTAGCTGCAGGTAATTTTACTTAATCTGACAAATAAAACTGGATTTTTAAGGATCCACTCTTAGTAAGCATTTCTGCAAACAGAGTCATTAATTATTGATAAGCCTTACCTTGACTCCCTTAAAGCCAGCATATCCTTGAGAGTCTTTTACTTTGTCGGGTAAGTCTTGCGAAAGTACACCTCGTACTCAGGGCTTTGTCCCATGTGGTTTTAGGTGAAGAAGCGGCAAACTTTTGCTGCTTTTGTTCAAAGGTGGTACCAAAAGAAGAGAACCAAGACTAAAGCTACGGGAGGAAAGGTCCTCCATTAAGAAAAACTTTTACTGTTTGTATGGGAGGGGTTTTTGCTTCCCATGTTTTGTAATAATAATACTCAGCACTCTTATATTTGTTTCTGGTCTGTAATAATCCAAATCTTTCTTACTTTTAATATAAGGTAAGTTATTGTAATTACTTCCGCACTTTCGTATCTCCGATGAATTGTAATGTCTGCGTGACGGGTAAAATGCTCTTGGGAAGGTAAGGAAATTCAGATACCGAACTTGTCAAGTGATCAGGTGCACCTGCAGGGTTGTCTGAAGTCCATGGGACAAGGACAACTGTAGGTGGGCCTAATGACTTGGGAGGTTCCGTCACAGCTGGTATCAGAGCTGAACCTATCTCTACAGATGTTATGAGGCATTCTCAAAAATAATTTTCAAGGACTTATCTAGAAAATTTCTTTCTTTCATATCTAACTACCTTCTCTACTTAAAGACCATATAGTAGAGTGTAATGTATAGAATATGTGAATCAACTAAGGTTGATTCTATAATTACACATGCATCATGCTAAAAACTATGCTAATAAGATTTTCCCCTCATGGAGATATGCCGCCTCGCACAAGAAAGACCGCGCGCAAGTCTACCGGACCGATTGGCGTACCCCGCCATCAACTAGCCCCATGACATGAAGACAGTAGCAGTGGTAGCAACGATCCAATCGGGGATCTGGAAGCCCAAGTTGATCAGCTTCGATCAGAAATCCATCACAGGAACGATATATGGGTCTGGTGAGAGAATAAACGAATTGAGAACAGACATCCGCCACCTGCAAGACCAACTCGCTGAACGGGATCTAGCGCTCGATTGGGCGGTTAACTCTCGTTCACTTGCTTGGGCCAAGGAAGCTAGAGCTTGAGCCCGCGTGGAAGAGCTTAGCACAGCCGTGGACCACTTGCAGGTGTATTGTAATACACTACATGAAGAAGTTCATGTATTGTATTCCCAACTGCACCCTAACGTACCTGTGGATCCTATCGAAATGGGAGCCGGACCTTCTGAAGTAGCGGGAGAAGCACTCGGTGGTGAACTGGACCTTTTCAGGCCCCCTCCCTTTATGAAGTTGGTTGATGAATGGTCTCCTACGCCCGACGGTGAAGCTACGAAAAGTGACAAGAAGCAAGAGTAGTATAGTGTAGAAGGAGTAGTAATGTATAATAGGTAATGTAATCCTATTGTAAATTCGAGTCTGTATCATTACCCTTTTCAGTAATGTAAATGGATGGTTTTCTTTGGCATATTATATTTTCCAAATGCTCTTTGCCTCAGATGCCTTCCAAGACTCGTGCACGGGATGGAGCAGGGACCTCCCGTGGGAGGGAAACAACTCCAAACCCGCCCCCAGCACCTCCAACATTAGCTGAGGTCATCGCTGCCTTAGTTAACGCTACGGCCGACAACACTCGCTTTCTGCGGGAAATGGCAGGACAACAAATGCAACAGCAAGGAGGGCGAGTATATCAGCAAGGACCCCGCGAAACATCATATTTGGATTTCTCTGAGACACGTCCCCCATTATTTGTCAAGGCGGAAGATCCTCTGGAAGCGGATGAGTGGATCCGCGTTATCGAACAGAAGTTCGGGCTTCTCCGATGTACGGAGACTCAAAAGCCCTTATTCGCGGCACAACAATTGCGAGGCCCTGCTTGTACCTGGTGGGGAAATTATGTAGTCGTCCAACCGGCTGGTCATCAAATTACTTGGGACAAATTTAAGCTGGCTTTCCGGGAGCACTATATACCGGAAGGGGTGCTCCATATGAAACAGGAGGAGTTTATGAAGCTCAAACAAGGTGGGGATACTATCACTCAGTATCTCAACAAATTCAACCACTTGTCCCAGTATGCCATCGATCAAGTTAACACGGATTTGAAGAAGAGAAATTGCTTCATGAGAGGCCTTAATGACCGAATGCAACGGAAGATGGCCACTTGCATTAATCTTTCCTACGGAAGGGCTGTCAGCACAGCACTGGCAGTCGAGGCCAAATATGCAGGCTCGGGAAAATCGAAGGGTTATGGAGGCGACAGGCCCAATCAGGGGCCTAAGAAAAGACAAAGGTTGGTAATCCGACCTTTTAATCCGAATCATTCTTCATCACGTCCACCCTCCTACCCTTTCAAACAACCGGTCTTCGTTCGCCCCGCCACTGCCCCAACAAATCAGTCGAGTGCCCCTGGTACTCGTTTCCCTGCCCTCCCAAGCTCTTCAACAAGATGCTTTAACTGTGGAAAGTCCGGACACTTTATCAAGGACTGTCCATACCCGAAGCAGGATAGATCAAGTAATCAGTAGAGTTCTGGCAATTTCACTCAAGGAAAGGGAAATGTGGCAAACAATACCATGGGCAAGAATATGAGGAAAACGGGGTGGATTTATTATACTCAAGTGGCCACAACACCGGAAGGCGAACCAGTTATGATGGGTACGTTTCTAGTGGCCAATCACCCTGCAATTATTCTCTTTGATTCTGGTGCTTCGCATACTTTCATGAGCAAGAAGTTTGTGGAGAAACAATGCATTCCATATACTGAATCAAGGGAAGGGTTTACTATTCATTCACCCGGGGGACAAATATTTACTAAAGAAGTGGCTTTCCAAGTGCCCGTAACATTGGCTGAACGGGACTTCCCTACTAATATGATTGTTTTGAAAGGCCAAGATATAGATGTAATTCTAGGCATGAATTGGTTGGCCCAACATAAAGCTATTCTCAACACTAATTTGAGAACTGTCAGATTGAGTTATGGCCAAGAAGAGGTTCTCTTGACCATCCCCGTAGCCATTCCAGCTAAACCAATTGGCAGAGTATATGAAGCTATCATACCGGAGATCCAAGACATTCCGGTAGTGTGTGAGTTCCTAGACATCTTTCTAGAAGATTTGTCCGGATTGCCTCTAGAGAGAGATGTAGAATTTGTGATTGAGTTGAAGCCCGATACGGCTCCTATTTCTAGAAGGTCGTATCGAATGCCTCCAAATGAATTGGCAGAGCTCAAGACCCAATTACATGATCTACTAGAGAAGGGATTTATCCGGCCAAGCTCATCGCCATGGGGTTGTCCAGCCATCTTTGTTAAGAAGAAAGACCAAACACTACGGATGTGCGTGGATTATAGACCCCTTAATGAGGTTACCATCAAAAATAAGTACCCTCTTCCCCGGATTGACATTTTATTTGATCAACTAACTGGAGTGAGGGCATTCTCTAAAATTGACCTCAGATCGGGCTATCATCAGATCCGTATCCGACCCGAAGATATACCGAAGACCGCATTCACTACGCGGTATGGTTTGTTTGAATATCTGGTTATGTCTTTTGGACTAACAAATGCTCCTGCCCACTTCACCTATCTTATGAACTCGGTATTCATGCCCGAGCTGGATAAATTTGTGGTGGTATTCATTGATGATATCTTAATATATTCCAAGAATGAAGAGGAGCATGCTCGGCATTTACGGATCGTGTTAACGCGCTTAAGAGAACATCAATTATATGCTAAATTCAGTAAGTGTGCATTCTGGCTGGAGGAAATCCAATTTCTGGGACATGTATTATCTGCCAAGGGGATTGCGGTGGATCCCAGCAAAGTCAAGGATATTTTGGAGTGGAAATCACCAACAACGGTGCATCAAGTCCAAAGTTTCCTTGGACTGGCTGGTTATTACCGCCGATTCATTCCAGTTTTTTCTAAACTTGTGAAACCAATCACAAGTTTATTGAAGAATGATACTAAATTTATTTGGTCTTCAAAATGTAATGAAGCCTTTGAGCAGCTGAAAGTATTATTAACCACTACTCCGGTATTGGCTCAACCGGATATTGAAAAGTCTTTTGATGTATATTGTGATGCATCAGGCAGTGGTCTCGGCTGTGTTCTAATGCAAGAAGGCCGAGTGATAGATTATGCTTCAAGGCAGTTGCGCCGGCATGAGGAACATTATCCAACTCATGATCTGGAGTTAGCTGCTGTGGTTCATGCTCTAAAAATTTGGCATCATTATCTACTAGGAAATATTTGTCACATTTATACAGATCATAAATTTTAAAGTACATCTTCACCCAGTCAGAGTTGAACATGAGACAGAGGCGATGGCTCGAGCTTATTAAGGACTATGAATTGGAAATTCATTATCACCTAGGCAAAGCCAATGTAGTGGCAGATGCACTCAGTCACAAGGCTTCCTGCCATTGTTTGACAAAGAAGACTTCTGACATTACCTTATGCCAAGAAATGGAGAAGTTGAACCTGGGAATAATCCAACATGGCGCCTTAAATCAACTAAAGCTTGAGTCAGTCCTTCTACAAAGGATAATTGATGCTCAAAAGAATGATGAGGGTATGAAGCATATTCATGAGAAAATAGAGGCCAGAAGAGCCAACTGCTTTAGAAAGGATAATCAAGGTGTTGTATGGTTTAATAACCGCATAGTTGTGCCCAAGAATGATGAAATCCGCCAGCAAATTTTGGATGAAGCACATCTTAGTCGCTATTCTATTCATCCTGGAGGCACTAAGATGTATCATGATCTAAAATAGCATTATTGGTGGACAAAAATGAAGATCGAGATTGCACGCTATGTGTCAAGATGTGACACTTGTAGACGTGTCAAGGCCATACACTTGAAAGTTGCTGGTCTATTACAATCCTTACCTATACCAACATGGAAATGGGAGGATATAAGCATGGACTTTATTGTGGGATTGCCCAGGACCGCAAAGGGATATGATTCTATTTGGGTTATAATTGATCGGCTTACGAAAATTGCACATTTTCTGCCAATCAAAACATATTACCCGGTCCTCACATATGCGGAACTATACATTGCTCGCATCCTCAGTTTGCACGGTATTCCGAAGACAATAGTGTCGGATCGTGGACCTCAATTCGTATCCAAATTCTGGGAAGAACTTCATAAATCCTTGGGTACTAAATTGCTCCATAGTTCGGCCTATCATCCTCAAACCAGTGGGCAAACCGAGAGGGTAAATCAGATACTTGAAGACATGTTGCGAGCATGTGTTCTGGAATTCCCATAGAAATGGGATGATTGTTTACCATTAGCGGAGTTCTCATACAATAATAGCTATCAAGAAAGCATTAAGATGGCACCCTTCGAAGCCTTGTATGGCCGACGGTGTTGTACTCCGTTAAACTGGTCTGAACCAGGTGAAAGAAGTTTCTTCAGGCCAGATATGGTAAAAGAAACAGAAGAGAAAGTTCAACGAATAATTCATAATTTAAAGAAAGCCCAAGCCCGATAGAAGAGTTACGCAGACCAACGACGGACACCCTTGTACTTTCTAGTTGGAGATTATGTCTACCTGAAAGTTTCACCAATGAAGGGTGTATCACGTTTCGGGGTAAAAGGGAAGCTTGCACCCCGGTACATTGGCCCTTTCCTTGTTCTTGAACAATGTGGACCAGTGGCATACCGACTCCAGCTACCCGAAACATTGTCTGTTGTACATAATGTGTTCCACGTGTCTCAGTTGAAGAAGTGTCTTCGGATTCCCAATCAAACCATTGAAGTAACAGATGTTGCCTTAGAACCAGACTTAACATATTCAGAGCACCCTATTCGAGTCTTGGACCAAAAGGACAGGGTTACCCGAAGGAAAAATCTCAAATTTTACAAGATACAGTGGAACCAACATTCAGAAGATGAGGCTACATGGGAAACTCAAGACTTTTTAGAAAAGAATTTCCCATGCTTTTTAGCCTCATGTAAATTGTAAAGTGTGTACATTTATTATTAATAGTGGAATGAGCCCTATTGGGGGCCTTCGTCCTCCGAAGGTCCTCAAAAACGTAATTTAACAATGTCTTCCAAGTATGGTTTATAAACAGGTACCTTCAGACTTGAGCTAAAAGCATGATCGCGACGAAGGCTGGAGTTGCTCCGAAGCTATGCACAGGGGGAGCTTCGGCTAAATGATAGAGAAAGGAACCAACTTAAAAGGGAAAAGGCTATTTAGTCCTCATGGAGATGACTATTAGTTAACAGTGAATGTAAAGGGCATGAATGTAATTTTTCACAGGCTGTGTCATGTGCCTATAAATAGATGGACAGTTCCCCCATACTGTTCACGCTGACTTGTATTCACTCGTGCATCACGCTTGGACTTTTGCCTTCTGTCAAGCCGAAGGTACAAATGTAATACAATATTGTTTCTGTTTATTCACGATAATAATAAATATGTTAGCAATGTCATATCATTATTCATGTTGTCTTTTATGTTTCATATACTTATTATTTCATTAACATATGCTATGATGATGAAGGTATGTCCTTCATCACCTTTGTCTGAAGATCATTATATCCTAAGGGAGATAATGCTTCGAAGGACGAAGGGCATTAACCTTTAACATTTTGTGTTGCCTTGTTCTTAATTCATAGCATTTGAGAACAAGTCCCCAACATTGGCGCCCACCTCCGGTAAACCCTTTTCGACCACCTTCAGCAAGCACTGACCTGCGTCATGCCGCCGAAGAAAGCTTCAGTGCTAGGGGCTGCTGCATTGCAGTGGCTGGATCCGAACCAGGAGACTCTCTCTCTTCGAGAGGCCCAAAGCCAGAAAAAGGAAGGCCACCAGTCCAACACTCCAGGAGGAGGAGTTGGACCAAGAGATCAGAGATATGGAGATCATTCATCAGCAAGTACAAAGAAAGAAGGAGAAGATGGCGCAACTGGCTGACCTTCAAAGGCAGATTGACGAAGCTACTGAAGAAGTGCGCCATCTAGTTCAAGACGAACAAAACCGAAGGCCCCAACACAGGGAGCTTCGCCAGGAAGGCCTATTCAACGAAGATGGATGGTATGATGATTTTAATCATGATACCTTTACCTTTGATGATGCTTCTCCCTTGGCAGCAGAACTGTAGGCTACTCCATGGCCCCCATCGTACAAGCCACCCCAACTTCCCATGTATGATGGGCATTCAGATCCAAAGCAGTTCCTCATGAGCTACGAAGCAACTATATCTTCGTATGGAGGCAATACCGCAGTTATGGTGAAGTCCTTCGTCATGGCGGTCCGGAATGTAGCTCAAACATGGTATTCTTCTCTTCGGCCAGGGACAATCACATCATGGCAGAAGCTTAAGGACATGTTGGTCACCAGCTTCCAAGGCTTCCAAACAAAGCCGGTCACAACTCAAGCTTTGTTCCAATGTACGCAAGACCACGAAGAATACCTTCAAGCATACGTACGAAGGTTCTTGAGACTAAGGGCACAAGCGCCTACAGTGCCCAATGAGATTGTCATTGAGGCCATGATTAAGGGCCTTCGGCCAGGACCTACGGCTCAGTACTTTGCTAGGAAGCCCCCGCAGACTCTAGAGAAGCTGCTTCAGAAAATGGATGAGTACATCCGAGCTGACAATGACTTCTGCCAAAGAAGGGAGGAAGCTTACAGATTCTCCGAAATGACTAGGGGCTTCGGAGGAAGAATTCATCTGAGGCACGTCAGGTCAATTCACAACACTCAGAATGATGACAAAGGAGGTCAGCTGCAGAGGCCACAGTATACCTCACAATCTTTGGGGCAGCAACAAAGCTCTTTCCGGCCGCCAGTTCCAAGAGGCAGAGGTGCCAGGGGCTTCGAAGGAAGATATGGGGATCAGCCTAGAAAGAGCTACTGCTTATTCTATGGTGAGGACAAGGGCCATACCACAAGAATGTGCCAAATCACCATCTAAAATCAGAAGGAGATTGCAGAAGCCGAAGCTCGGCAGAATCAGCCGAAGCAGGTCTTGCACACTGCTTCGTGCCATTCACCCTACATACCAGAATATGTGGGTAATCACTCTGCAGCTTCTGTTGCTTCGGCTAGTCAGCCACAGGCTCCTTGGCCACAGCTTCCACCTCCGCCCCCTCTACAGCCTACCTATTCACGGGGTCAGCAGCTAGAAGGGAGCCAACACACTCAACAATAGAGGGATTTCAGGGAGGAATCCGAAGCTTGCACAGTTAACAGTACCGTGCCGGAGTCAAAGCACATCTATTGAGAGATATCCTACCCTCTGAAGCACTTTTTTACTTTATGCCATTTTGTTTCTTAATAAAGGACAAGTAATGCAAATCTAGTTTTAATTCTTTGTAATAGTTTCGTTTCTGTTAAAATGAAATGTATCTTCTTCACAGATTTACGAAGCTCGAAAATTGCCGAAGCTTCAAAAAGTCATTCCTAAGGGAGCACAGCAAAAGTCTTGTCGAAGCTTCAAAAGTCGTTCCCAAGGGAGCACAGAGTAAGTTTTTTGCTCAAAAGTCGTTCCTAAGGGAATGCAGAGCCAAATACCGCTGAAATATAAGGCGAAGCGCAAAAAGTCAACGCGAAAATACCGCCAAAATATAAGGCGAGGCGCGAAGAAAATACCGCCGAAAAATAAACGGCAAAGAGATTTTGATCGTTCCTAAGGGGACGCAGAGATTGTGTGTTTCAACGAGGGCATGTGTCTTTGGCATTAGCATCATTCTTTGCATCATATTATCGCATCATCTCACATATCATCACATCATACATCATATTGCACCAATGACACGAATTGGAAATGAAGTCAATCTTCGGAGAATGCTTTACGAAGGTGAAAAGGTGCTAAGGCACAAGATAAACTGGGAATTATAGCTTCATCAGCTCTGATGTGGAAGAAGAGGTCTATTGTTTTCGAAGCATTGATATTTTTACGAAGCTTGGATGCTCTTTACGAAGTATGGATATTCTCACGAAACATAAGTATTTTTCTTTGCGAAGCATGAAAAGAAGGGAAGGTGTTTTTTCGTCGAAGGCTCAAAAACGGTATGTACGTAAAAAGTTTCATGCATCGCAAAGAAGTGAATTGCAAAATAGTTTACATATTAGATTCAAAACTATACATATCAAATATTATAGACTTAGTTCAACAAATGTTGCATTAATCACCTAAGAACGTTTTTACAACAACTGGTCCTCTTCTTTCAGAACTTTTTCCACAACTTCGATAAGTAACTTATTGATGACTTCGTTAACAATAGATTCGGCTATGTTGATAATTTCTATTGCTTTCTTCGTCTCTGGGTCAGCCAGGGGGTCAAATGGCTCCGGCGGAGGAGATAATTCAGCTGCGAAAGAAAGAATCAATCAGTTCGAAGCCACGAAAGCAAACGATGAAGCTTAAACCAGTCGTCTCTCGAGTTCTGCAACTTTCTCAGCTTCTTTTGCTGCTTCTCGAGCGTCATGAATGTCTTTTTCGCTCTTTTTCATTATCTCGTGGGTCATTTCTCGGCCACCATTCTCCCAGATGTCAGTGAAAAATTTTCCGCCAAGAAAACTTGCTTCGGCCGAGGGGTCCTTTGTGTCATCTACGGAGAGGGTAGCTTCGGCCTTAGCCAAGGTTTTAACATGATTACAACTCGCCTTCTCCAAGATAGCCAAAACTCCTCTCGCACTAGAGAACGCACAGACATCCCCACGATCCCCTAAGATTTCTTCAAAAGCTTCGGCTTCTCCGCTGATCCACTCAATGACACCCTCAGGGTCGCCTCGTATGAAGTTATCTTCGTTTGAATAGGTGCCCACGTTGGTGAAGCTGGTCTTTATCTTCTTCATGCAGTCTAAAGATTTTTCAAAACATCTCTCCTTGGATGCGCAAAGCTCTTTTACTGTTTTTTCAAAATAATTTTTCCAATACTCCCTGGCCTCACGATCAGCTTCTGCAATAGCACATTTTTCCTTGGCTTCTGCTAGTTGTTTCTGAAGGTCTTCGATCTCATTCTTTTGGACCTCGGCTTGAGCTTTGAAATTAACTTTGTCTTCTTTTACTTTGTTTACCAATGAAATTAATATCTTGTCTTTTTCAAGATCTTCATTCCTTAGTTCAATCACCTCTGAACGAAGGTTGTTCAGAGCCATTTTGTACCCTTCATATTCAATGTCTTTCTGTGCTCTAAGGGCATTGCTAAGGATTAGGCCCTGCAAGACGGGGGCAAGATCAGGTATAAGCAAATGAAGCAATTCGTTTTCAAATACGAAACTAGCTTTCATACCTTTATGCTATTATATGCTAAACTGTCAGCCAATTCATCCTTTGATAACACCGAAAGGCCTTCTTCTAGCTTCGGAAATCCAAAGCTTCTACTCATCTCCCGACAGACGGATATTTCTTTATTATCTGGGAGGCAGTACAAAAAATCTTCCTCCCCACTACCATTGAACACTAATGCCCCCTTCGGGTATTTCAGTTTTTGGGCATAATGTTGAGCCTCTCGTTTCTCTTCATTAGAGAGTCCCTTTCCCGAAGCATGGCGAATGATGTAATCAATGGTCTCTTCTAAAGCTTCGGGGGTAGGAATGGTAACCTTTTCAGGTGAAGCTCACTCTGTGGCCCTCTCTTCTGTTGCTCTATCTTCAATTTCCGAAGGCCTTTTCTCAGCGGGCTCGGAAGGCCCAGCTTTGATACCAGCTTGGATTACTGCAACTTCAATTTTGGCTAGCTTTGTTTCAGCTTCGGTGGGCACTTTTGAAGCTTCAGCAACTTTCCTTGAAGGAGTAGAGCTCAAAGTCTTCACTGTTTCTAGCACATCTAGTACGTTTGCCATCCTTCTCCTCTTGGGAGTTGCGGCAGAACTTTTTTGTGCCTTTGGCACAGTTACTTCTGACAATGGCCTCAAAGTTTTTAACACTTTTGTTTCTCCAACACCCTCATCAGTCTTTGTCTCAGCTAGCTCAGCTGAGGGTAGCTTTGGCGTTACAGTTGGTTCTTTAGTTCTTTGCGTAGGGAGAGCAGCTTTTTCTGGTTCAACAGCTGAAGAAGCATCCCCGCCAAACTCAGGCACCACGGCCGGCTCAATATAGCGTGGCCGGTGGGTAAGAACCTCAAATTTTTTTCCCTTTGGTGCAGGCTTGTCTAGAGTGGTCGAAGCAGCAGGTTTCCTCTTCTTTCCATGGCCTCGCAGTGGATAACAGTAATCCGGGTAAACAAAGCCATTAGCGTCAAAAACTCTGTTCAATCTCTTCTTTCCTCGGCCTCCGAAGGCTGTGGATAATGCATTATCTTTCGCCTTCGAGTACGACCCAAGCAGCTCATCACAAGTAACTTCAATGCATTTTAGCCAGTCATCGTTTGGTTCATCAAATTTATCCCCGTATCTGAATGTGTACTTCAGCCGGACCACGTCACCTTCACTAGATTTGGTGATGGTTTCCTTCGGCATTTCCTAGTTCTCTATAAGTGGCCATACCCTGTATGCTATGTGCTCTTGAACCAAATCGCTCGTACCAATAAAGAAGCAGACAGTACCAAATGCCTTTTGACATGCTTCGGCAGCTTCGTCAAATTTCAACCTTCGGCCTTCGGAGGCCGAAGCGGGACCAAATGGGGCGCATAATAACTTCCTTGATATCTTCTCTTGCCTTCAAGTCATTTTTCACATAAAACCATTCCTCCATCTAGGCCCCGGACCACCTTTTCCGGTATGTTGGCACCGGGTAGCTTGCGTTGGGGCGGGCGGCAAATCCGTAGCAGCCAAAATTATTATGATATTGTTCTTTGCCTATGGCCTTCGTCTCGTACACAAGCTCGTGCATACTGCAAAAGCATTTTGTGCTGGGCTCCAGTCCCTGGCTTCTCACCGCCCAAACAAAAATCCCCATTCTAATAACAGCTTTGGGAGTTATCTGATGAAGGTAAATCTGATAAATTTTCAGCACTTCGACCACAAACCTGCTCAATGGAAACCGAAGCCCAGCCTTGAAGAAGCTTCGATAAATCACTACTTCGTCTTCCTCAGGGGCAGGGACTTTGTTGTCTCCACTAATTCTCACAATAGACATATCTCGAAAGTATCTTCCCCTCATGTTTTTGAGGTGACTTTGTTTAATGGAAGATTTTCCGAAAATTGTATGGCTAGGCCTCCAGGGTCGATCCTCAGAATCTTCGCCACCACTTTCTGCATCATAACTATCACTGTCACCAGTATCCTCAGACAGGCCCTCCAATATTTCCTTAGTAATCTTTTTTGTGTTTGTTTTTACCATTGACTCGACAAAACCAGCAATGTATGGATTCACAGCCTTCTCCTCAAAAAGCTTCTTCTCTTTAGCAAGCTTCGTCTCAGCGGCAATCTTCTTGTCCCGAGACATTCCTTCCTTTAGAGATGACAAAAATGTGTCTTTCAAGCCGAAGCTCAAAAAGCTTTAAAAAAACTAGCAAGTGTTAGTGAGCAGCAGCTATGAAATTGAGAAAATAAAGCAAAGGGAAGGTGTTTTTTCGGACCTTCGGCTTAAGGCCTTCGTCCATATCACAGTCTGAATTTGTTGCCTTAAACAAATTAATACTACGAGGGGCTACTGTTGGGGGCCTTCATCCTCCGAAGGTCCTCAAAAACGTAATTTAACAATGTCTTCCAGGTATGGTTTATAAACAGGTACCTTTGGACTTGAGCTAAAAGCATGATCGTGACGAAGGCTGGAGTTGCTCCGAAGCTATGCACGGGGGGAGCTTCGGCTAAATGACAGAGAAAGGAACTGACTTAAAAGGGAAAAGGCTATTTAGTCCTCATGGAGTTGACTATTAGTTAACAGTGAATGTAAAGGGCATGAATGTAATTTTTCACAGGCTGCGTCTTGTGCCTATAAATAGATGAACAGTTCCCCCGTATTGTTCACGCTGACTTGTATTCACTCATGCGTCACGCTTGGACTTTTGCCTTCTGTCAAGTCGAAGGTACAAATGTAATACAATATTGTTTCTGTTTATTCACGATAATAATAAATATGATAGCAATGTCATATCATTATTCATGTTGTCTTTTATGTTTCATATACTTCTTCTTTCATTAACATATGCTGTGATGATGAAGGTATGTCCTTCATCACCTTCGTCTGAAGATCATTATATCCTAAGGGAGATAATGCTTCGAAGGACGAAGGGCATTAACCTTTAACAATTTGTGTTGCCTTGTTCTTAATTCATAGCATTTGAGAACAAGTCCCCAACAAGCCCCATACCACCCCTGGCTTGTACCAAAAATAAGAAAATAAAGAGGTGACGTGTTTCCTTTTCCATTACTTGCCCTAGGACTTTTAATCTCAGGGACGAGATTCTTTTATGGGGGGAAGGATGTAACACCCCTGGTGTTACTGCCACTAAAACTTGAGCATAACATCATAAGCATTGACGTATCATGTGTTTGTCACACCTAGAATGCATTTACTAGGCAAAAGTGCAAACAAGTTGTATTGATGTGACATTTCATAAGTGAAACCCTAGGGTACAGTGTTTAACCCTAGATTGGGCTTAAAGGGGTAGCCAAAGCCTAAACAAGAGAAAACTTCAAAACCTGATAATAATGATCATAAAATACCACCATTAATGAATTTAAGGGGTATCCAAACCCTAAGAGCACTAAAAACCCTAAAGAGAACCCTGGAAAACCTTGAACTGAAACCCTAGGGGGTTATTTGCAAAATGTGCACACCCTTGGACTAAAGTACAAAAACCATGAAAATAGGGTATATTAACTTATATGGTTCACATGTTTGGAGATTTGCAACTTAAACCCTAAGTTTGGGCCTATTTGCAAAATGCCACATTTGAGCTCTATTGGAATTAAGTTTGAAATTCAGAGAATTGGCTCAACTTTGAAGCTTTGTAACTTCCAAATTAGGAGGAGTTTGCCCTAGATCAACACATCAAACCTATAGAGCCATGAAAGGAGAACAATTCTTATTAAGTGACCAAGCACTGATGCCATGTAAAAATTGGAGAAAAGCAAGCCCAAAGTTGGGCTGTCAGGCTGTCTGAAACCTGAATTGTGGTATTCAGGGTCATGGGATGAACTTTGGGGGGCCCTTTTGAAGATGATCCCGTGGATGTTTGGGCATGGTGACTACAGTTGGTTTATAGATGGATCATTAGACAACAACTTTGATACTGGCCGATTAGCATGTTGCCATGTAAATTTATGAGAAAATTGGACTCAAAGTTGATCGGTCACGCAAACTGAATAGGGTTCGTGATGGTACAGTGCGCTGATCAGATTGCCAACTCAGTCCCTTGCCGCCGATGAGCTGCACGTGGATTCGTGCTTTCGCCGTCGTGATTCACGCTCGGATCAGTTGGATAGCGCCGGAGGGGTCAGTAAATATCACACCGTGGATATGCTCCGGCCACTAAATTACTCCGACCACCGTACCCGAGCTAGCCACGGTGGATTCGGATGGGTTCACCGAAAACAGTCGCTTCACGACCTTGCGCCACGTGCCTTGGCACATCCATCGCATCATCGTGACTCGCATTAGCCGTCCGTTCATCGCTGGGGAGCTTGCCACGGTAATTGGACACCAATCACGCGCGCCAATAACTTCCTATTTCTCCGACCGCCGCGCATCCTCGTCCAATTCATCGGTCACCGCTCACGGACTATACATTGAGCACAGCGTCGGGTCCGTAGGGAAATCACGCACCAAGCCACCAAGCCGCGCCTCCAATTGTTCGCCAGAGAGCTCCAATTTCTCATTTCCCCCAAATTCCTCAAGAACACTGAGCAGTTTACCCTCACCGTGGTCAGCGTGTTCTAGGTCTGTTCGTACTCCCTCCTCTCCTGTTCTAGCATCCTTAAGTCTCCCTAAAGCTCCTCGACCAATTCAATTGGGTTAGGCTGCCCTGGATTGCCGGGAACACGTTAGTTCCTTTGACTGTCCGCACTATCTCTAAGGACAGGATGATTTAGAGTCTCATTAGTGAAATTGAGTGAGGGGAAAGGGTTAGGAGGGATCCGATTTGGTGTCTGCCGCTCGGGAGCACCGGTCTTTGCGTGATCCGGCCAGTCTAGACTCGTCGGTGCTCGGATCTCCGCCATGCGACATCGTGGACTTGGCGCTGTGAAGAATTAGAAGTGTAGGGAGGTTTCTGTAAAGTGTCAGTGACTCCGTTGAATAGTGTTGTGACCCCGCATTAGGTTATTCAAAAATACAGGGCCTTTCTGCAAATCTGCCAGCGCGGGCGCGCGCGGGGGCGCTTTCTCCAGTAATGGGCCAACTTGGGTCGGTTGCGGTCCAGCACTATTCCTATCTTTTTCTTTTTCTTTTTCTGCCAGAGCTAAAGCATTTCTAGAAAATTGTAGAAAAATCCTAAAAATACCAGACCAATTTTGTTAGGTTTCTAATTTCCTATAGTTTTTACTAAAAATAGTTTCATGATTTTTAGTCCAAATAGGAAATTATAGAGCATTTAAAATAGCCAAAAACCATGCTTCTGGATTTTTAGGGAATAAATAATAAATCCAAAATTCACTAAACTTTTAGGGTAAACTCTAAATAATATTTAGAAGCTTTGGGTAAAGTTTGGTATGATTTGGACCATGTTTGATACTTAGAACCCAAAACCCTATCCCCTGCCCTATGAACTTCACTATTGACTCCGGAAACCCTAAGTTCTCGGAGATCCATGAAGGAAAGTTGTATTCAAGACTTTAGATAAAAAACTTTTATTATCTTTGCACTCTCATGAGCATTACATGGGCATTCATTATTATACTTGGCTATATTTAGAAAACGAAGAGGAAGTAGAAGTCGAAGAGACAAGGACTTCATCACCACCACCACCTGAGGAACATCAGGCAGGCAACTGTTTCTATTTTGATATCTGCAGAACAGAGCCTGATTCACCAATAACACAAGGCAAGCCTCGGTGCATTTGCCACCTCTTTGTTGCTTTTAAAATCTTTCTCACTTGCTTGATGCTTTAGGTGATAGGAGTTGTGTGCTAAACCAATTCCTGCATTTCCTTCCTTGGATTTGATTACCTCTTAAATCCTTGTTTTACAAAAAGGTTTTTCTTATGCTTAGTATTGCTTTAGAAAAACAAAACATTTTGTTTTCACAAAAGATGATGCTTCAAAGTGGGTGGGATGGTTTCAAAAATAAAACTTGATGATGGATCCATCATGGCCATGATGGGTTCAACATCGGAAAAGATGTACCTCTGCCAGGTACCAAACTTTGGGGATTGAAATGATTAAGCTGAGACCAGGCGGGTGACTTGCACGAGAAGAGAGTCTCGGTGTAGTGTCTCTGCCTGAGCCGATTAAGGACCGTGTCGATGTAGGCTTGATGATCGAGGACCCTTTAACTGGTCACATGCCTCGTCATGGGTAAGCTTTGCCTTGGGCAGAATAATACTAGAATAAGATAACACGCAATGGGAGTGGAGAGATGGCGAGAGTAGCATGTACCCTCCGTGGCAAGAGGCTGGACAGTGGTGTATCTGTGCTCTCGGTTGGCGTGAACCTAATCTGGTCTTAAGAACCCCGGTGGCGAGTTGACATATGCAAGGGTTAAGTGCTACATATGTCGTGTGATTAGAGATCCTTAGCTGAGTATAATCGATTCGGATCGCCGTAACTTCGCGGTTATGAAGACTTGGTCATTGACTTACACGTAGCAATCCAGTGAAGATAAAGGGTTGATAAGAAATTGGCTAGTATAGGTCAAGTTATTGAATTAGGGTAGAAAGAACCCTAGCTGCAGGTAATTTTACTTAACTTGACAAATAAAACTGGATTTTTAAGGATCCACTCTTAGTAAGCATTTCTGCAAACGGAGTCATTAATTATTGATAAGCCTTACCTTGACTCCCTTAAAGCTAGTATATCCTTGAGAGTCTTTTACTTTGTCGGGTAAGTCTTGCGAAAGTACACTTCGTACTCAGGGCTTTGTCCCATGTGGTTTTAGGTGAAGAAGCGGCAAACTTTTACTGCTTTTGTTCAAAGGTGGTACCAAAAGAAGAGAACCAAGACTAAAGCTGCGGGAGGAAAGGTCCTCCATTAAGAAAAAACTTTTACTGTTTGTCTGGGAGGGGTTTTTGCCTCCCATGTTTTGTAATAATAATACTCAGCACTCTTATATTTGTTTCTGGTCTGTAATAATCCAACTCTTTCTTACTTTTAATATAAGGTAAGTTATTGTAATTACTTCCGCACTTTCGTATCTTTGATGAATTGTAATGTCTGCGTGACGGGTAAAATGCTCTTGGGAAGGTAAGGAAATTCATATACCGAACTTGTCAAGTGATCAGGTGCACCTGTAGGGTTGTCTGAAGTCCGTGGGACAAGGACAACTGTAGGTGGGCCTAATGACTTGGGAGGTTCCATCACAAAAAGGTATAGAATGGAGGTGCCCCTAAGCTCGAATAGACAAAGGGACTATGCATGTATCATGGGTTCATTGTCGTACCATTCCATATTTGGATAGGACAATATATCGATAATGAGTAGGCGGGTGAAGAGCATCCTGGCATCACATGATGAATATGCGAGGCTTGTTGCTAGCACACCATCGGCCAATTCGCCTACTCATCGGCCTTTCGTGTTCGTTTATTTTCTTTATCCCTAACTTGTTGCTGGCATCACATGGTGAAGCGGATGGGGAAGCCTTTCGTGTTTGTTTATTTTCTTTATCCCTAACCGGTGCTAGGAACTGGCCTCTATGTTCGTGTGTGCTTCTCCCATTTTCACCATAAAACATAGAAAACAATGGTATCCTTGCCCCTTGTGGATATGTGATAGTGTCAAACCGGTGATCATATGTCTTTTGATATGACTACCCCACTTTAGCTACACTAACTCTGATCCTATCTCAAAATAGTTCAGCCATCTCTTCCCTAATTTTCTCCATTGCACCCGGTGGAAGACCACCAGACCCTGCGCTATGGGGCGCATTCGGTTGTTGGGGCAAAGGCGAACACGCTACCCTTCGCTCCATGACTTCGCCTCCCCATCGCATAGATGGTCACATCCATAGAACGCGTCCGAACAAGCCGAAGGCGCCGACCGGACGGTGACTTGCACGGTCCCCTTCACCCTCGGGTTGCAAGACGAAGGCTTTGTCGAAGTCTACGGGTCTCCCACGTCGTCACCACCCTGGGAGGCCCATGTGGGATTCGGCCCATGGTAATGGGTCCCACGAGGATAAGCGCGTTGAGGGTCGTGTCTCTAATAGCCTTTACCGTAATGACTGTCTGTAACCTCCCCTCGTGGGAATATTCTGGGGATAAACCGGGTGCTCGATGGCATAAACGTCTTTGACAAGGGACAGACGGCCACTCGAGTGCCTATAAAAACCCCCGTACAGTGCCTGCAACATTAATGAGAAAAGCTTTTGGCATTCCATACTAAACATTATAAACGCTCTTTCCATTTCCCCATTGGATTAACCTGCCCGGACGGAAAGGTTCCCAACATCGGTCGAGCATTGTTATGCCGACCTTCTTGCCATGACCTATCGATAATGTTGATCGACCTATGATGACACTACAAGAAATTTGTCCTTTTATGACAAAATTCCTAATGACAAGGTCAGTTATCGTCATATAATGTCACATAATATGATGGAATTTTTTGAGTCGTCATAATTTCATGAGGCCATGAAGATTTTATGACGATAGTGTTTTTGTTGTCACATAAGGGTACGAAGATTCGTCATATATTGTCAGGCGCCAGGAGCCGGTAGACGGTTTTACTTTTATGACGCTTAGATGTGCCTTTATGTGATGATTTGGTGGCGTCACTTTATGCTTTTTCCAAAAAAGGACCGTACCCCTTTCTGTTGACCGCATTCACTTTCCCATCTCCCCCACACCACCGAAGACAGAAGCGAGCGGAGGGCGGCCTCTGGCGGTGCGGAGGACGGCGAGCGGTGGGCGAGCGTCGTGCGACTGGTGGCGTCTGGGCTGTGCACGGCCGGCGTTGGGCAGGCTCCGGGCGTAGCTGGCTCCCCGTCTCCTTAGGTGACGGCGTGGTAGCCTGGGCGGAGGCAACGCGAGCTCCGCTGCCAGGCCGCTCGGAGGAGCGCGGATCTCCAGTGACCACCGCGACTAAATCAGGTTGGTAGGTAGCGTGCTCCTACTCCCCACTTGCTTGTGGTGGGCACTGGTGCCGTCAATCCCCTCCTTGTCCCCTTGGATTTGGTTGGCAGCGGCGCCCTCATCCCCTCCCTGTTCATCTTTCAATTGGAATCATAGTTGCTAATCATTCCCATGTGCATCAATCAGGGGTCATGTCGCAGGCCTGGTCATCAACTGCGCGCTCTTGGCGGCGAAGCACAGCTAGGGATGTCGTAGAACCTAGACCCCTTGTTGTTGTTGCTGCAGGAACTGTGCCCATTGGCATCGATCTGGAGGCACCGATCGATGACGTGACCGGGTTGCCATTGATAATGTGCCCAGATTGCAAGGATGTGAGGGTGTTTGCTGCTAATACCACGTACTCCAATAACGTTGGAAAGAGATTTTTCAAGTGTCCTAGGAAGAACCGTAGAAATGTCAGTGAAGTGGTTGAATAATTTGCATTGCCCAAATTTCATTCTTGTTTGCAGTGGTTGACTTTGCTGAAATTTGGATGTAGGGGACATGTGATAGGTTTTGGTTCGAGGAAGAATATTTGGTGTTCCTTCAGGATAATGGATATCTACCGTCAGCATCCTCCACCATTGCAGCAGGTTCGACAACCAAGGTTCCTGAGGTCGTGGGAAAAACTGACAGCTTAGAGCAAAATCTGAACAAGGTGACGGAAATGGTTAGCAAGAACAGAGATGGCATGGGAAGCTTGATTTGTCTCATGTGTGGATGTGTGAATGTAACAGTACTCCTGGTGTTTGCCATCTTCTTGGTTGTAGCTTTTGTGTTGAAGTAGGCAATGTTGAAGTATTGGCTTTTGTGTTGAAGTTGTAGTTAGTATTGGCTTTTGTGTTGAAGTTGTAGTACTATTGAAGAACAAGTTGTATTGAACCTGTTGTGGTGGATGTATGTGTACTTCGTAGGAAATATGGGCCTTCGTGCTCTTGGACATCTCTTGTGTAATCTGTGTCTTTGTGATGTATGTTGGAAATAAAGATATCTATTGCTTATGATGATTTACTTGTGTGCGATGAAATTTTTGCGGCCTGCATGTTTCTTCTAGCCTATACATTTTGTGACAGATTCTATACATTCCATGACAGAAACTGGGCATTCCATGACGATGAAATTTTGGACTATATGTATATACAACATCATGTGAATCAATTCTGGGCACTGTAACTTGCATCATACATCTAGTATGCACTGAAAACAGAGTCATTGCATATAAGGTCTTACAAATTCAGAATTCAGATACAAATGTAGTAGCATAATTGAAATACACAACAGAATTACTAATAGAAAAAGTTCATGATTCACAAGTCTCTACAAATGCAAAGGTTAGTCATCATCACTGTCTTCTCCTGAAGTATTGCCTTCTTCTGGACTATGGTACTGAAGGTAGGTGTCATATTCATCTTCTTCATCGTCGTGTGTGTTATCACCTTGAGTTGTATGTTTCTATCGACGGATGTTTTCGACGAGGTTTCTACTAATAGGGCTGCCTGGTTCATTATCCATGTGCAACAAATCCAAATCAGGATGAATGTCTCCCACTGCACCATCTCTCAATGAAGTATGCTCCTCTTGGTATGCCTCCTGACATCTCATCTGTACTTGTTCATGGATCGGTTCATTTGTGTCGGTCTCTTCAACATCAAATATATGTCGGTGGCCAAATTCTTGTACCACTTGCCAACATGCACCTAACTTTGTATCTTCCAAGAAAAATACTTGTGAAGCATCTGTGGCTATAATGAAAGGATCATTTTTATACCATCGACCTTGGTTGTTTATGCTCTTGAAATAACCATCATCTTTCATTTGGTATGTCCTTCCCTCTAGATTGTACCATTCACACCGTAATAAGATAACAGTTCTACGCCCTTTGCTGTTCTTACTGTAACTCAACTCAATAATGTCTGTGATTGTCCCATAGAAGTCAATTGTGTCATCACCGTGAGTACCTGCACTTTTGATGGTGGAGTTTTGTGTATTCTTGTGTTCGTCACGAGCCAGAGTGTGGAACCGTACCCCAGAGTGCCGACCTTCTTGTCGTGACCTATCGATAATGTTGATCGACCTATGATGATATGGCATGTTATGGTTTAAATATATAGGGGGTGGAAAGTATTGCTGCTGTGGTGTGTAATAATTTGGTGCATATTGTGCAATAGTAGGTTCTGCATATGCGTATCTGGTCTGTCTGATGGTAAATCTAAACTGGTCGGTTGTGTTTGGGGCGCCACCTAGTGGCCCTGTAGCGGCCCTAGACTGTCCGGTAGTGAAAGCAGGACGGTCTGCATAAGGGTCAGACGGTCCGACCGTGTCCTAGGGCACCGATCTGCCAAGCAGGGACGACAATGGTGGTATTTGCCCTGGATATGAGTTCATCGGCATTACCATATAATGGTCAAGGCTGCGAATCCCCATTTGTAGCCGATGTATTAGACATAGATATCCTGTTACTAGTTTCATATGATGGAAAACTAGGAGCAACAGATTTCTCCAATGTACGCGTTAATTTTCTAATTGATACTTCTAACCCTCCAATCTGTTCTTTCATTTGATCCTGTTGTTGAGCTACATAATACTTAATAGATTGGAAGTCGTTGGGTTTACTTACATTGGGGACTTGAAGCGAAGATAGAAGAGATGCGACATTGGTTTTTCCATGTTTGATAACCTTCTGGTGGCGATCCACCGTATATTGTGACAAGAATTTCTCCTTCGCTTGACACATGTAGTCCTCGTATTGCTGTTGCTCATCGACCGTCAGACTTTCAACGGTCGGCTTCAGGATATTATCTGGGGCGATATCGGTGTGATCTTTAGAACCGGTCATTTGAGGCCTGATTTTAGTAGATCTAGACACCTGGTCCCTAGCGGACTCATCAAAAAGTGTGTTGGTGAAAGTCGCCTAGAGGGGGGTGAATAGGCGAAACTTGAAATTTATAAACTTTAAACACACACTAAGTCCGGGGTTAGCGTTAGAATTAAATTCAAGTCCGAAAGATTGTTTCTCTTGCCACGAGTTGCTCAAATAATGTGGATGATGTTTGGGAGCAAACTCAAATCAATATTGGCAAGGAAACGTTAGAGAGAGGAAAGAGTGCTAAACAAATCAAGTGAGAATCAAAGCGAGTAGACACGGTGATTTATTTTACCGAGGTTCGGTTCCAAAGAACCTAGTCTCGTTGAGGAGGCCACAAAGGCCGGGCCTATTCTAACCCTTTTCCCTCTCTCAAACGGTCACTTAGACCGAGTGAGCCTTTTCCTTAATCTCATGGCTCACTAAGACCTCACAAGGACCACCACACACTTAGATGTCTCTTGCTTTGCTTACAAGTCTCTTGAGAATAAGAAGGGAAAAAGAAAAGGCCAATCCAAGCAACAAGAGCAATAAAAGAACACAAAACACCCTCTCTCAAGTCCCTAATGGAATTGAGTTGATTTGGAGGCTTGGAGAGGATTTGATCTATTTGATGTGTCTTGGAGTGAAGTCTTTTGCTCTTGCAATGAATGGGATGTTCAGAAAACTTGGATGGCTACGAATGAGGCGGTTGGGGGTATTTATAGCCCCCAACCACTTCCTAGCCGTTGGTGAAGTTTGCTGGTGATGGGCGCACCGGACAGCCATTGTTCATTATCCGGAGCGCGCCACGTCAACGTGTCCGTTAGGGTTCTGAGCAGTTGACCGTTGGAGCCGTCCACACCGGACTGTCCGGTGCCCTCTAACTTCTGCGCTCTGATTTCTGTCATGGCACTGTTCATCACTTTTCATATGACGAAACGACCGTTAGCGCGCAGGGAGCCATTGCTCCGCTGGCTCACCGGACAGTCCGGTGCACACCGGACAGTTCGGTGAATTATAGTGGAGCGCGCCTGCAGAATTCCCGAGAGTGGCTGGTTTAGAAGTGTACGGGCCTGGTGTGTCCGGTGCACCAATTTTCAGCACACTCAAGTTCTTTGCTCTAGTTTTGATTGTGTCCCTAACTGAATTTATTTCTTGGTTTGTGTTGAACCTTATGCACCTGAGATAAATGACATCTAGAAAAACTAGTTAGTCCATGTGGTTAAGCCCATTTTCCCTTTCAATCTCCCCCTTTTTGATGATTGATGCCAACACAAACCAAAGCAAATATATAGTGCAGAAATGTAACTAATTTGCATTTATGATGGATGTGCTAGGTTACTTGGAGTTAAACCAATTGAAAGTATCACTTAGTGTATATGGATTGCTTTTCTTCTTTTTAACATTTTGGACCACATTTGCACCACTTGTTTGTTTTTGCAAATTTTTTGGAAAAATTCTTTCAAAAACTTTTGCAAATAGTCAAAGGTATAGAAATGTGAATGCAAGAAGCATTTTTAAGATTTGAAATTTCTCCCCCTGTTTCAAATGCTTTTCCTTTGACTAAATAAAAGCACCCCCTGAATGAAATCTCCCCTTAGCTTTTAAGAGGGTTTTTGAAATAGATACCAATTGAAAAAATTGCCTTTTGAAGATACCAATTGAAAATTCATATTTGGAGGCTAACTTAAGTATCAATTGAAATAAACATTTCCTTTTTGAAAAGATCTTAATACCAATTTGAAAAATACACTAAAATTTTAAAATGGTGGTGGTGCGGTCATTTTGCTTTGGGTTTAATACTTTCTCCCCCTTTGGCATTAATCGCCAAAAACGAAGAACTTGAGAGCCCTTTTTGCATTTTCTCCCCCTTTGGGGCCTAATACCTTCTCCCAAATGGTGAAATAAATATGAGTGAAGGGTCATACCAATTGAGAGTTTGTGGAGTAATGAGAAAGGGTAAATGATACCGTCAGAGTTGGAGTGGAAGCCTTGTCTTTGTCGAATACTCCATTTCTCTTCCAATATAAGACTAATCACAGAGATACACTTGAAAGCACATTAGTATTAGCCTTGGCACAAGAAGAATAAGAAATATGCAATTGTACCAAATGAAAGTGACATGATCAAAGATATATAAAATAGCTATGTGTGCAATGTTTCAATCAAAATTTTGAGAATCAAGTATATTTAGCTCATTCCTAAGTTTGCTAAATGTCTTCTTGTCTTGTGGCTTGGTAAAGATATCATCTAATTGGTTGTGGGTATTAACATAAGCAATTTCGATATCCTCTTTTTATTGGTGATCTCTCAGAAAGTGATACCGAATATCTATGTGCTTAGTGCGGCTGTGCTCAACAGGATTATCCGCCATGCAGATTGCACTCTCATTATCACATAGGAGAGGGACTTTGCTCAATTTGTAGCCATAGTCCCTAAGGGTTTGTCTCATCGAAAGTAATTGCGCACAACAATGACTTGCGACAATGTACTCGGCTTTGGCGGTGGAAAGAGCTATGGAGTTTTGTTTCTTTGAAGCCCAAGGCACTAGGGATCTTCCCAGAAACTGACAAGTCCCTGATGTGCTCTTTCTATCAATTTTACACCCTGCATAATCGACATCAGAATATCCTATCAAATCAAATGTAGATCCCTTGGGGTACCAAAGCCTAAACTTAGGAGTGTAAACTAAATATCCCATGATTCTCTTCATGGCCCTAAGGTGAACTTCCTTAGGATTTTGCCTGGAACCTTGCACACATGCATACATAAAGCATAATATCCGGTCGAGATGCCCATAAGTAGAGTAAAGAACTTATCATCGACCGATATACCTTTTGATCTACTGATTTACCTCCTGTGTCGAGGTCGAGATGCCCATTAGTTCCCATGGGTGTCTTGATGGGTTTGCCATTCTTCATTCCAAACTTTTTAAGTATGTCTTGAATGTACTTAGTTTGGTTGATGAAGGTGCCATCTTAGAGTTGCTTGATTTGAAATCCTAGGAAATACTTCAACTCCTCCATCATAGACATCTCGAATTTCTTTATCATAATCCTACTAAACTCTTCACAAGATGACTTGTTAGTAGACCCAAATATAATGTCATCAACATAAATTTGGCATATGAACAAGTCTTTTGCAATTGTTTTAGTGAAGAGAGTAGGATCAGCTTTACCGACTTTGAAGCCATTAGTGATAAGAAAATCTCGCAAGCATTCATACCATGCTCTCGAGGCTTGCTTGAGCCCATAAAGCTCCTTTGAGAGTTTATACACATGGTTAGGGTACTCATTATCTTCAAAGTCGGGAGGTTGCTCAACATAGACCTCCTCCTTGATGGGGCCATTGAGGAAGGCACTCTTCACATCCATTTGATAAAGCTTGAAGCCATGGTAAGTAGCATAGGCAAGTAATATGCGAATTGATTCAAGCCTAGCTACGGGTGCATAAGTTTCATCAAAGTCCAAACATTCGACTTGTGAATAACCTTTGGCCACAAGTCAGGCTTTGTTCCTTGTCACCACACCATGCTCATCTTGCTTGTTGCAGAATACCCACTTAGTACCTACAACATTTTGGTTAGGATGTGGAACTAAATGTCATACCTCATTTCTTGTGAAGTTGTTGAGCTCCTCTTGCATTGCCACCACCCAATCCAGATCTCTTAGTGCATCCTCTATCATGTATGGCTCAATACAGGACACAAAAGAGTAATTTCACAAAAACGTGCAACTCAAGATCTAGTGGTTACCCCCTTGTGAATATCATTAAGAATGGAGTTGATGGGGTGATCTCTTTGAATTGCTTGGTGGACTCTTGAGTGTGGAGATCTTTGATCCTTAACTTCTTGATCATCTTCCTTGTCTTCATTATCTTCATCTCTCCTTTGATCATTGTCCTCCTCTTGAGGTGGCTCATCCTCTTGATCTTCATCTTCATCATCTTGAGCCAGATCCTCATTTTGGGCGGGTGGAGATGCTTGTATGGAAGATGATGGTTGACCTTGTGCTTGTGTGGGCTCCTTGGATTCTTTTGGACACACATCACCAATAGACATGTTCCTTAGCGCGATGCATGGAGCCTCTTCATCATCTAGTTCATCAAGATCAACTTGCTCCACTTGGGAGCCATTAGTCCCATCAAACACAATGTCACAAGAAACTTCAACTAATCCAGTGGACTTGTTGAAGACTCTATATGCCCTTGTGTTTGAGTCATAACCCAGCAAAAAGCCTTTTACAGCTTTAGGAGCAAATTTAGATTTTCTACCTCTTTTAATAAGAATAAAGCATTTGCTCCCAAAGACTCTAAAATATGAAACATTGGGCTTTTACCAGTAAGGAGTTCATACGATGTCTTCTTTAGGATTTCGTGAAGATATAACCGGTTGATGGAGTAGCATGCGGTGTTAATCGCCTCCGCCCAAAACCGGTCCGGTGTCTTATACTCATTAAGCATGGTCCTTGCCATATCCAGTAAAGTTCTATTCTTCCTCTCCACTACACCATTTTGTTGAGGTGTGTAGGGAGAAGAGAACTCATGCTTGATGCCCTCTTCCTCAAGAAATCCTTCTATTTGTGAATTCTTGAACTCCGTCCCATTGTCGCTTCTAATCTTTTTGATTCTCAATCCGAACTCATTTTGAGCTCGTCTCAAGAATCCTTTTATTGTCTCTTGGGTTTGTGATTTTTCCTGTAAAAAGAACACCCAAGTGAAGCGAGAATAATCATCCACAATAACTAGACAGTACTTACTCCCGCCGATGCTTATGTAAGCGATCGGGCCGAGTAGGTCCATGTGGAGTAGCTCGAGCGGCCTATCAGTCATCATGATGTTCTTGTGTGGATGATGAGCTCCAACTTGCTTCCCTGCTTGGCATGTGCTACAACCCCTGTCTTTCTCAAAATGAACATTTGTTAGTCCTAAAATGTGTTCTCCCTTTAGAAGTTTGTGAAGATTCTTCATTCCAACATGGGCAAGTTGGCGATACTAGAGCCGGCCCATCTTAGTCTTAGCAATTAAACAAGTGTCTAGTTCAGCTTGGTTATCATTAAAATTAACTAAATATAGCTGACCATCTAACACTCCTTTAAATGCTATTGAATCATCACTTCTTCTAAAGACAGTAACACCTACATCAGTGAATAGACAGTTGTAGCCCATTTTGCATAATTGAGAAACAGAAAGCAAATTGTAATCTAATAAATCTACAAGAAAAATATTGGAAATGGAATGGTCGGGAGATATAGCAATTTTACCCAAACCTTTGACCAAACCTTGATTTTCATCCCCAAATGTGATAGCTCTTTGGGGATCTTCATTTTTCCCATATGAGGAGAACATCCTTTTCTCCCCTGTCATGTGGTTTGTGCACCCGCTATCGATTATCCAACTTGATCCACCAGATGAATAAACCTACAAAACAATTTTAGGCCTTATTCTTAGGTACCCAAACGGTCTTGGGTCCTTTGACATTAGAAACAAGTACCTTAGGTACCCAAACACAAGTCTTGGGACTCTTGTGTTTGCCCCCAACATATTTGGCAACTATTTTGCCTGATTTGTTAGTTAAAACATATGAAGCATCAAAACTTTTAAATGAAACATTATGCTCATTTGGTGCAGTAGGAATTTTTTCTTAGGCATTTTAACATGAGTGGTATGCCTAGAACTAGAAGCCTCATTTTTATACATAAATGCATGATGAGAAAGAAACAAAATGAGGTTTCCTAGCATGAATTTTCCTAATCTTGTGCTCAGGATAGTCTGCAGGATATAAAATGTAACCCTCTCTATACTGAACCATGGATGCCTTGCCCTTTACAAAGTTAGACAATTTCTTAGGGGCATTAAGTTTGACATTGCTTTGGCTCCCTTGTTGGAACCCAAAGCCATCCTTAATGCCATGGCATCTCCCATTATAGAGCATGCTTTTAGCAAAATTTAAAATTTTCATTCTCTAGCTCATGCTCAGCAATTTTAGCAGTTAAATTAGCTATGTGATCATTTTGTTGTTTAATCATAGTAAGGTGATCATCAATAGCTTTAACATTTACATCTCTACATCTAGTACAAAAGTAACATGCTCATCAGTATATGTAGAGGGTTTACAAGTATTCAACTCTTGTATCTTAGCATTTAAAATGGCATTTTCATCTCTAAGACAGGAAATAGAATCATTGCAAACATTTAATTCTTTAATCTTAGAAACTAAATTATCATTCTCAATTCTAAGACATGAAATTGAATCATTACACATGCTTAGCTCCTTAGTTAAATTTTCATTTTTCTCTACTTTTAGAGCATAAGCATTTTCAACTTAACAAATTTCTTATTTTCCTTAACGAGCAAGTCTTCTTGGCATTCCAAGAGATCATCCTTCTTGTTAATGGTTTCAATTAATTCATTTATTTTTTCTTTTGTTCCATGGTGAGGTTGGCAAAAAGAGAAATTAAATCATCTTCATTATCACTAGAGCTACCCTCATCACAAGATGTGGTATATTTGGGGGTGGCTCTAGAGTGTACCTTGTTCTTTTTGTCGTCCTTGGCCATGAGACATTGTTGGCCGACGTTGGGAAAGAGGAGGCCTTTGTTGATGGTGATGTTGGCGGCGTCCTCGTCGGTGGAGGAGTCGGTGGAACTCTCGTCGGAGTCCCATTCCCGCACCATGTGCGCCTCGTCGTTCCTCTTCTTGTAGTACTTTTCCATCTTCTTCTTCCCCTTCTTGTTGTCGTCCCTATCACTTTCACTTGTATATGGACATTTTGCAATGAAATGACTGAACTTACCACATTTGTAGCACACCTTTTTAGAGCGGGGTTTGCAATCCTTCCCCTCCTTTGCTTGAGGATTTGGCGGAAACTCTTGATGATGAGCGCCATCTCCTCGTTGTCAAGTTTGGAGGCGTCAATTGGAAGCCTACTTGGTGTAGACTCCTCCTTCTTTTCTTCTATTGCCTTGAATGCAACAGGTTGCACCTCAGGTGTGGAGGTGGCGCCCTGCTCCAAATTGACAATGTGTTTGGAGTCTTTGATCATAAGTTCAAAGCTCACAAACTTGCCAATTACCTCCTCGGGAGACATCTGTTTGTATCTAGGATCTCCACGTATTAATTGAACTTGAGTAGGATTATGAAATACGAGAGATCTTAGAATAACCTTGACGATTTCATGGTCATCCCACTTGGTGCTCCCGAGGTTGCGCACTTGGTTCACCATGGTCTTGAGCCAATTGTACATCGTTTGTGGCTCTTCTCCTTTGTTGAGGACGAATCGACCGAGCTCACTCTCGATCATTTCTCGCTTGGTGATCTTTGTCACATCGTCCCCTTCGTGCGCGGTTTTGAGGACGTCCCAAATTTCTTTGGCGTTCTTTAACCCTTGCACCTTATTATACTCCTCTCGACACGAGGAGGCGAGGAGTATAGAGGTGGCTTGGGAGTTAAAGTGCCTAATTTGGGTGGCCTCATCCGAGTCGTAGTCCTCGTCCCACACTTGAGGTGCCTGCGCTCCAAACTCAACAATATCCCAAATACTTTCGTGGAGTGAGGTTAGATGATGCCTCATTTTATCACTCCACATGCAATAATCTTCACCATCAAAATATGGTGGTTTGCCTAGGGGTACCGAAAGTAATGGAGCACGCTTTGAAATATGGAGATAGCGTAGGGGAATCTTACTATACTTCTTCCGCTCATGGCGCTTAGAAGTAGTGGATGACTCGTTGCTGGAGGTGGAGGGTGTTGAAGAATCGGTCTCATAGTAGACCACCTTCTTCATCTTCTTTTTCTTCTTGTCACCCCTTCGATGTGACTTGATGGAGGAAGATGGTTCCTCCTTGTATTTGTTGTCGGACTCTTTTGATAGTGTCCTCCCCGAGCCCGTGGCCATCTCGCAAGGTTATGATCTCCCTCTTGGTGTGATCTCTAGACATCACTTCAAGTTGATTAGACTCTTAATGAAGCACTAGAGATGAACCGCCTGGTGGGGCAATCTGTGGAGGTGCGGACAGTCCGTAGCATAGGACTAGACGATCTGCAACCTAGCGCAGGAGCGACTCTCCACTGCGTATGTCTGGACGGTCCGCACCTAGGCCTCGGACGTTCCGCGATGGCGCAGAGGGTCTTCTTCTTCGCAGGAGACCTAGATCTCGCCTCATGGGAGGGACCCCGTCGGGGAAGAGAGATCCTAGAGCGTGTCTTAGTGTCGGCAGACCAACCAAGACGTCTCTAGTCGACGTAGAGCTGAAGAGAGGTGATGATTTGAGGTAGAGGGAGACTAAACTAGGGCTAAACTAGAACTACTCCTAATGCATAAGGTAAAATGATAAGTAAACTTGATTTGATCGATTGTGGGGTGTTTAATCAGCCGTAGCCCTTCATCTATAGAAAGGGTGAAGTCTGGACCTGTTACAAGTCGTTTTCCGAGTTAATCCCATAAATTTAGCTAACAAATTCCGAAAGAAACTCGAAACCCTAACTGATTCTGCGCACGCGCGGAGTGTCCGCACCATCACCACGGACGGTCCGGCTGCGCTGTCACTTTTATGGGTTCAACATAACCCTGAAACTTTTTCTCGAGTTTACCCATCAAAAATCAATTTGAAAATAAATTAATTCAAAATTAAGCAAAAATCGTTTTAGCGACTTTGACTAGACATGTGGCCGGGTTTAGGGAGCGACCTAACTGATTTTGGCCCTCAACTGAACCAGATTTAGGAGTCGATGTGACTAACTTTAGTAGTGGCAGGTTAACACTTGTTACACACGGTTCCAGGGGGTAGAACCGAGTGCATACTATATGTGTGTCAGGATCCATTTTCACACATATGTTGACGTCACAAGTGTAATATATCAAAAGACAATGCAATAAAGGAGTAAAGAGAGTAGAATACTTAATTACATCATCTGAATCATTGTATCTTTAACAAGTATCACATCAAAGTAAAGCAGAATTTAAATAACAGGGGCAATCTCCCACAGGAAGATGACCGGCGTATCGTTAGACTTAGAATTCCTCGTCGTCAAAATCTCCATCAAAGTCTCCAGCATCACCCTCTGATCAAAATATTAGCAAGGGTGAGCTCACTTATGGTCAGGGCTCAGCAAGTGGGGGAAAAATTAATGCAGGTATAACAAGGTGAGGCTAAGGTTGAGCAGTAAGCATTTTAGTTGGTCAGCATTTTATTAACAACACATGTCTTACTAATAAGTGTGAATCCCAAATATCCCATTTAAACAAGGCAATATGAATATAACAAAAACACTTAAGTGAAACCACTTAAGCAAACCATTGGCAGATCATCGGATCTCAATTTAATTCCATCTTCAGATTCAATTATCATGTGAGGAGTCCAGGCTGCTCATAACCGGGAGCACGGCTGATATATCAGTTTTACACTCTGCAAAGGTGATACAACTTTACCCACAAGCCATGTATCCCATCTAGCCCGGGTTGATCAGACCCTTAAACACTGCCGAGGTGAATGGCTAGGGATCCATTATGAGGCTTTCACAAAATACACTTAATACGAAGCAACCCGCTAAGGTTTCTAAAGCCGATGGTGGAGGCCCCCTGGGTGAGGTACCTTAGCCAAAAATACGTCCCCATGTTAACGTGGGCTGCCAACACCACCGCTCCCCCTCTTGCCCATATTTCAGGTAAGGTTGCTAGGCACTAAGCATATAAAGCTAATTATTAAAGCTAGAGCCATGATAGCACTCGTGGTTGCACTGTTATCCTGGGTGGTCACTCCATGTTCCAATTAATATGAAATAATGTTGTTTTAACCATCGGGTTAATGTCATAATTACCAATTTCATTATCGGAACATTAATATCAATTAATGAGTGACATAAAAGTTATTAAGTTGAGCGGTAGCACAAATTTGCAAAGCTTAATAATTTCCCAGGGTAAACAAGGAATACAGTTGGTAAATGTAGGAAATCCTTAATTAGGTAAAACCCATCAAATTATGCAGTATATCAAAAAATAAACATTATTGTCGGCGTTCCGAGACCGGGGGGTCCCTGGGCCGACGAGTGAATGTCGCCGCGTGCCCCAGCCCAGATGGGTCGAGCGCGAGGGCGAGCGCGAAGGGGGGAGAGCGAGACGGCCGGAGACCGGCGTGAGAGAGGTGGGAATCCCGCGGCCCTCGTGTTCGTCCCGCGCCCAGGTCGGGTGCGCTTGCAGTAGGGGGTTACAAGCGTCCACGCGGGAGAGGGAGCGAGCGGCTCCAAGCGAGCGCCGGTTCTCGTCCTCGTCCCCGCGCGGCCAACCCTCTCTAAGAGGGCCCTGGTCCTCCCGTTTATAGGCGTAAGGAGAGGATCCAGGTGTACAATGGGGGGTGTAGCAGGGTGCTACGTGTCTAGCGGAGGTGAGCTAGCGCCCTAGGTACATGCCGTTGTGGCAGCCGGAGAGATCTTGGCACCCAGCTGGTGTGATGTCGTGGCCGTCGAAGGAGCGATGGAGCTTGGCGGAGGGACAGCTATCGGAGCGGTTGAGTCCTTGCTGACGTCCTCTTGCTTCCGTAAGGGGGCTGAGAGCCGCCGTCGTCACAGAGCATGCGGGGCGCCATCATTGCCTATCTGGCGGAGCGAGCCAGATGGGACGCCAGTCTTGTTCCCTGCGGCCCGAGTCAGCTCGGGGTAGGGTGATGATGGCGCCTCCTGTTGACGTAGCTGGTCTACGCCCTAGGTTGGGCGATGTGGAAGCTCCTCCGAAGCCGAGGTCGAGTCCGAGCCCCCGGGTCGAGCGAGGCAGAGCGTGTCGTCTTCTGGGGCCAAGCCCAAGTCCGAGCCCTGGGTCGGGCGAGGCGGAGATCGTCGTCTTCTGGGGCCGAGCCCAAGTCCGAGCCCTGGGTCGGGCGAGGCAGAGATCGTCGTCTTCTGGGGCCGAGCCCAAGTCTGAGCCCTGGGTCGGGCGAGGCGGAGATCGTCGTCTTCTGAGACTTAGCCCGAGTCCGAGCCCTGGGTCGGGCGGAATTTGCCGTCTTCCGGGACTTAGCCCGAGTCCGAGCCTTGGGTCGGGCAGAGCGGAGTTCGCTGTCTTCCGGGTCTTAGCCCGAGTCCGAGCCCTGGGTCGGGCGGAGTTCGCCGTCTTCCAGGACTTAGCCCGAGTCCGAGCCCTGGGTCGGGCGGAGCGGAGTTCGTCGTCTTCTGGGGCCGAGCCCAAGTCCGAGCCCTTGGTCGGGCGAAGCGGAGCTTCCTATGGTGCCTCCGGCAGGGCCTGACTGCCTGTCAGTCTTACTCTGTCCAGTGGCACTACAGTCGGTGTGGCGTAGGCGGCGCTATCCTTCTGTCAGGCCGGTCAGTGGAGCGGCGAAGTGACGGCGGTCACTTCGGCTCTGCCGGCTGGGGGGTGCGCGCCAGGTTAAGGGTGTCAGGCCACCTTTGCATTAAAAGCTCCTACGACTTGGTCGGTCGGTGCGGCGATTTGGTCAGGGTTGCTTCTTAGCGGAGGCAGGGCCTCGGGCGAGCCAGGAATATGTTCGCCACTGAAGGGGGGCCTCGGGCGAGATGGAAATCCTCCGGGGTTGGCTGCCCTTGTCCGAGGCTAGGCTCGGGTGAGGCGTGATCGTGTCCCTCGAATGGACTGATCCCTGACTTAATCGCACCCATCAGGCCTTTGCAGCTTCGTGCTGATGGGGGTTACCAGCTGAGAATTAGGAGCCTTGAGGGTACCCCTAATTATGGTCCCCGACAGTAGCCCCCGAGCCTCGAAGGGAGTGTTTGCACTCGCTTGGAGGCTTTCGTCGCACTTTTTTGCAAGGGGACCAGCCTTTCTCGGTTGCGTTTTGTTCCGATGGGTGCGCGCGAGCGCACCCGCCGGGTGTAGCCCCCGAGGCCTCGGAGGAGTGGTTTCACTCCTTCGAGGTCTTACTGCCTCACGTAGTGCTTCGGCTGGTCTGGTCGTTCCCTCATGCGAGCTGGCCGTAGCCCAGGTGTACGGTCGGGTCCCAAGTTCTCGGGCTGGTATGTTGACGCTGTCAATGGTTCGGCTGGAGCCGGGTTTGCGAGAGCAGCCCCCGAGCCTCTGCACAGAGCGAGAGGGCGATCAGGGGTAGACTCGACCTTTTTACATACGCCCCTGCGTCGCCTTTCCGCAAGGAGGAGGGGGGGAAAGCGCCATGTTGCCCTCGATGGGCGCCGAACATGGTGTCTCCGATGAGCTGCAAGCGGGTAATCCGAGTGGACGTCCGTGCCCCGTTCGTTAGGGGTCGGCTAGGGGCCCAGAGGCACGCCCAAAAGTACCTGCGGGTGATCTGCCAGACCCGGTCCCCTGGCGACGGGGTCCGAGGGCTCGATGCCTCCCTCTGGTGGGATTCTGTTACAAGATCGTTCCCGCCGGTCTCGGAAATGTCCTAGGGTACCTCGGGAGCGCAGCCCGAGCCTTGGTTATGTATCGAACGTACCCATGGTCATCCCTCGCTCGGCGTCTGAGGCGGCTGTGAACCCTTCGGGGGCCAGCCTTCGAACCCCTGATCAGTATTGGGCGCGGGGCCCGAGTAGCCTGAGGCGGTCGTTGAACCCTTTCGAGGGGCCGGCCTTCGAACCTCTGACCAGTAGTGGGTGTAGGGCCCACGCGATCTGAGGCGGCTGTTGAACCCTTCCGGGGGGCCAGCCTTCGAACCTCTGATCAGTAGGGGGCTCGGAGCCTGGTTCCTTCTCGGGGAAGGATCCTTTTCGGGGTATCCCCCTTTCCCGGTCCCTGTTGCAAGAGAGAGAAAGAGGAAAAACGGAAAAGGATGCGAAATCGAACGACGCGGCGTACCTTTTTTGGACGCGGTCGAAGGCGAAGCGTCGCCTGCTTCTTCTGCCAGAGGCGCCGCATGTCCCGCCGCGGAGTTAATGCGACGGAGCGAGTGGTTGGAGGGGCGACCGTTGCGCGTGCGTGAGCCGCTTGAGGGACGGCTGTTTCGCTTCGTGTTTTTGAATCCCACGTCCGGTCCGGGCGGAACGTTTGAACCGGTCACGCCTTGGTCTTCATATACTTGGGAGAGGGCCGGGCGATGGTTCTTTGCTCCGCTTCCTGTTTCCCTCTTAGGTTTTTCGCAGCCTGAGAGACTTAGCCAGAGAAAAGGAAACTGCCCTCCCTGTCCTTTGCGCCGCCACCCCTTCCGCTCGGCGATGGCTGACCGGGTGACCATCATCTCGCCGCGCGACCCATGGCCCTTCTCCACGGTGACGGCGAGTGATCTGGAGGATCTCGTTGGAGAGGGTTTACTTCGCCCTCTCACCGATGAGCAGCGACCAGAATGGATCCCCCCCGTGGGCGGAGCCGCTCCATCCCCACCGCCGGGGTACATCGTGAGCTTCGTCTCCTTCCACGAGCGGGGCTTTGGTGTGCCGGCGAGCCGCTTTATGTGGGCGATCCTGCACCACTACGGGGTGGAGTTGCACAACCTTAGCCCCAACTCCATCTCGCAGGCCGCCATCTTCGTAGCGGTGTGCGAGGGGTACTTGGGGATTGCCCCCCATTGGGATCTGTGGACCCATCTCTTTTTCGCGGAGCTTTTTGCCTCGCCGACGGGGGAGAGGAAGGTCCGCGCAGCGGTGTGGGCCGGCGGCTGCACCCTCCTGCTGAGGCAGTCGCGGGCGTCGCTGTATATTCCCGCCATCCTCGCGTCCTCGAACAAGGGGTGGCAGCGCCGGTGGTTCTACCTCCGAAATGACGGCGAGTTGCTCCCGCCGTTCTCTCAGCGAGTAGTCACCGCCGCCGCTGATGCTTGGCGCCACGGGACCCCTCATGAAAGACAGAAGAACCTCGAACCCCTCCTCAAGGCCTTAGAGGTGTTGCGGAAGGGGGGACTCACCGCTGCCGGGGTGATTGCCGCCATCCACCGCCGGAGGGTGCTTCCCTTGGCGGAGCGACGGCTGCCGCTTTGGGAAATGACATCGGAGGCGGACTTGGAGGGCTCGCGAATGACCTCTGATCCTCTTCCCCCCGACGTCCTCCACGGGCGGGTGTCCGTTGCGTTGGGGAAGCCGGACCCCAGCGCCCTCTCCCAGCCTTTGATGCGCCCTGACCAAGGGTGCGTGACTCTGGTGAGTGTCCACTTCTTTCTTCTAGCGTCAGATTGCCCCTGGTTTCTAAGGTCGGGATTTCCACCCGTCTTCAGGAGGTAGGGTGGCACAAGTCTTCCCTGGCACAGGTCCCGCAAGATGCGGCGGACCGAGCAGCGCGGCGGGTCGCCGCGGAGGAGAAGAAGAAAAAGAAGGACGCGGAGAAGGCCCGGGCCCGCGAGCGGAGGCGGGCTCGGGACGCCTTGGAAAAGCTTCGTCGCCGGCAGGAGAGGGAGGGGCTCCCGAGGGAGCCGTCGCCGGAAACGCCCGACGACGATGACGATGACGATGACGAAGATGATGACGAGGAAGACGACATGGTTGCCCGCCTTGGCCTCAGCCCCGGCTTGGGGTTAGGCCAGGAGCCATCAATCCAGCCCCCGAGCGAGTTGACGCCGTCAGTCCTCGGAGTCGGGACGCCGGGGTCCCGGCCCGAGGAGCGGGGGCAATCCGGGAGGGCACTTGAACCCTCGGCTGGAGGAGCCGAAGCGACCCCAGGGAGCCAGGCCGGGGCGTCTGCTCCCCGAGAGCCGCCGCCCATGCCGGCAGCGCAGGGGAGCGGCCCCCAGGTCGTCGTGGCAGTGCCTGAGCAGCCCGCCTCCCAGGCGTCCAGGGCGCCCAAAGCAAGGGTGATGCCGAAGCCGCCGGCGAAGCGGACCTCGGCGGCGTTGCCGGGGGTCGAGGTCCGAGAGACCTCCCCCCAGGCACGGTTGATCATGGCCCGAAGCAGGTGAGTATCCTGGAATGTCTTCGTCCTGGTTTTTCATTCGTATGTCCCGGCCGTGATTTTTCTTTTTTCCTCAGCAAGCGAAGCCATGGGCTGACTGACCTGGCGCCCCGGAAGGCCCTTAAGACGACACCGGCTTGCGTGGCCAGCGCCGCTCCGGGACCTGCCGTTCAGGTGACCTTCTCGCAAGGCGCTCCACAGCAGGGGGCTCAGGCGGCACCAGTCACCGTGGAGCGGGTTCCCGAGGCTGGCGCTTCTGTTGGGGCGGCCATCGTGATGGGGGTGGCGGCTGACGCGGACGTGGCCCCGGGCCCACCGGACGTGCCGGCGATGCCGGCACCTATCGCTACCGAAGTCGCCGCCGTCCCAGTCGGGGAGCGACCGGCCGATGCCAACGTCGAGACGGCTGAGGCGTCGGCGCTCGGTGCCTCGGAAGAGGGGGGCGTGGAGGCGCGATCCGTCCCGCCGGGCGGCAGCCTCGTCGCTGTGTGGCGGAGCTCCGAGGGCCGGCGCCAATTGCTCCGGTTCCGGACCCGTGAGGCCTCGGATCCCGGCTTCGTTCTCGACGATGAGCGGGAGGACCAGTCCTGGGACGAGCTCCGCGAGTGTGCCGAAGCAACGGTGGGGTCGCTCCGGTCGTCGCTGGAGGTTTTCTGCAGGGATGTCCCCAAAATCCTCCAGGTAACGGTTTCAGGCATACCTTTTCTCTTTTGTGACCAAGGCGTCTTTCGTGACGCCCCGTTTCCTTCCCTCAGGATCTGACGGATCGGAGCGCCGCCAAGTCGTCGTTCATCCGCCGCGAGGTCGACGTCTGGGGCTCGCTGCGATTCCTGAGGACCTCGCTTGCCGGGGCTACTGCGCGCCTCTCTCAGCAGGGTGCCGAGGTGGCGGACCTTCGGTTGCTTTGCACCGATCTGAGAGCCGAGGCGGCAGCGGCACGCGCGGAGGCGGCTGCGGCGCGTGCAGAAGCGCAACGACAGCAGTCGGAGTTCGCCTGGGTCGTCAAGGAGCGGGACCAGTCTCGGGGCCGGGCTGCCGAGGCCGAAAGCCGGGCCGAAACCCTTGCGACCGACCTAGCCGCAGCCCAGGTCGCAGCCTCGGAGCAGCATACCCGAGCCGGAGGTACGCCTTGGCCATCTTCGGTTTTCGTTTTTGCTTGTTTCCTCTGCTTGTGTTTGAGATCCTTCCTTTGGCTGTTCGCAGAGCTCGAGTCCGCCCTCGATGAGTCCGCCAAGGCGCTTGCCGAGGTGCTTGCCGAGGCAGCCGAGCAGAGGGAAACCGACCACGCGGCCATGTCCGAGGCCGTCTCGGATGTTTACCGGGTCCTTGGCTCCGGCGACGTCCCCTCAGGAAGCTCCCCTCGAAGCCGCCTTCAAGTCTTGGGCGATCATGTGCGCGGCAGGCTCCGCGAGGCGTTACACCACGGCGTCAGGCGGGCCTTCGCCGTACTCACTTCCCACTATGTTGTGGACCTGGAGCGGGTTAGCGAGGGGTATTGCCTTCCCGACGAAGATGAAGCCACCCTGGCAGAAGTCCAGAGGCTCGATGCGGCCGCCGCGGGTCCGAGCGCAGTGCTGGCGACCACCTTTGAGGCAGAGATCCTCCCACCTGCGCCGTCGTCGGAAGCCGGGATGGACTTTGCCGATGGTAGGGATGAAGCCGAAGGTGCAGCTCCTTCCCAAGGCGACGCCTAACCCTGTTGGATCAGTTTCTGTCGGATGCACGTGTGTCCTTCTGCGGCCGCTGAGGCCTGAACACTTTGTTACCGTTGCATGAAGTCGTACTCTTTTCCTTTTTGCGTGTCCGGCTTCGCCTGTTTAGTAACAGGGTGGTTTTCCCAAGTAGAGGTCACTTTTCGCGGCGGGTGACGAGTGAGGTGTTCCTAACCTGAAGGCGTAGGAGTCCCTCGGCTCAATCGGCCTTGCCGCTTACATGCACCCGCGTTCGCTCCTTGGGGCCTTGCTTCCGACATAGCCGGGGGAACGCAAAAAGCTTTTTTAATTGAAAATCTTGGACGCAAAGAGGTCCCTCAATCTTGACGCGGAGGGGTTCCCCCCCTTTTAGCCCCCGAGGGAGGGTCGGGCTTTGCCGAGGCGAGGCCGACCCTTCCTTGATGACTAAACTTTGCATGGGTGCGAGGTATATGATCAACTTGAAAACATCTTAAGGGTAGAAGCGACGTAGCTATTGAATGTTCCAGGCGTTGCCGTAGACCTCGCCTCGACTGTTGGCCAGCTTGTATGTTCCGGGCTTCAGAACCTTGGCGACGACGAATGGTCCCTCCCAGGGAGGCGTGAGCTTGTGCCGCCCTCGGGCGTCTTGTCGCAGCCGAAGCACCAGGTCGCCCACCTGGAGGTCTCGGGACCGGACCCCTCGGGCGTGGTAGCGTCGCAGGGACTGCTGGTACCGCGCCGAGTGTAGCAAGGCCTGGTCCCGAGCCTCCTCCAGCTGGTCCAGCGAGTTTTCTCGGCTGACTTGGTTGCTTTGGTCGGTGTAGGCCCTCGTCCTCGGGGAGCCGTATTCTAAGTCTGTGGGCAAGATGGCTTCGGCCCCATAGACTAGAAAGAACGACATGAAGCCCGTGGCTCGGCTCGGCGTTGTCCTCAGACTCCAGACCACCGAGGGGAGTTCGTTCATCCATCGCTTGCTGAACTTGTTGAGGTCGTTGTAGATCCGAGGCTTGAGCCCTTGTAGAATCATGCCGTTGGCACGCTCCACCTGCCCATTCGTCATGGGATGAGCCACGGCGGCCCAGTCCACCCGGATGTGGTGATCTTCGCAGAAGTCCAGGAACTTTCTGTCGGTGAATTGGGTGCCGTTGTCGGTGATGATGGAGTTCGGGACCCCGAAGCGATGGATGATGTTGGTGAAGAACGCCACCGCCTGCTCGGACCTGATGCTGTTCAGGGGTCGGACCTCGATCCACTTGGAGAATTTGTCGATGGCGACCAGCAGGTGCGTGTAGCCCCCGGGTGCCTTCTGCAAGGGGCCGACGAGGTCCAGACCCCACACCGCAAAAGACCAGGTGATGGGTATCGTCTACAGAGCCTGAGCGGGCAGATGGGTCTGCCTCGCGTAGAATTGGCACCCTTCGCAGGTGCGCACCATTCTGGTAGCGTCGGCCACCGCCGTCGGCCAGTAGAAGCCTTACCGGAAAGCGTTCCCGACAAGGGCTCGAGGCGCTGCGTGATGGCCGCAAGCCCCCGAGTGTATCTCTCGCAGGAGTTCCTGACCTTCGGCGATGGAGATGCATCGCTGGAGGATGCCTGAGGGGCTGCGGTGGTAGAGCTCCTTCTCATCTCCCAGCAAGACGAACGACTTGGCGCGCCGCGCCACCCGCTGAGCCTCGGCTCGGTCGAGGGGTAGCTCTCCTCGGTGGAGATATTGCAGGTACGGGGTCTGCCAGTTTCGATTAGGCGCGACCCCGCTTCGCTCCTCCTCGACGCGCAGTGCCTCACCCTCGGGGGCCGAGGGTACCTCGGACTGAACCGAGGGCGCCTCGGGTCGAGCTGAGGGTGCCTCGGACTGAGTCGAGGGCGCCTCGGGTTGAGCCGTGGGTGCCTCGGACTGGGCCGAGGGTACCTCGGGCTCGGACATGTCGTCGATCTTGACGGAGGGTTGATGCAGGTCTCGGGAGAAGACGTCCGGGGGAACCGTCGTTCGCCCCGAGGCTATTTTAGCCAGCTCGTCCGCAGTCTCGTTGTAGCGCCGAGCGATGTGGTTGAGCTCGAGCCCGTAGAACTTGTCTTCCAGGCACCGAACCTCATCGCAGTAGGCCTCCATCTTCGGGTCACGGCAATGGGAGTTCTTCACGACTTGGTCGATGACGAGCTGCGAGTCACTACGAGCGTCGAGGCGTCGGACCCCTAGCTCGATGGCGATCCGCAACCCGTTGACCAGAGCCTCATATTCGGCCACGTTGTTGGACGCCGGGAAGTGGAGGTGTAGCACATAGCGTAGATGCTTTCCGAGGGGTGAGATGAAGAGTAGGCCTGCGTCGGCTCCTGTCTTCATCAGCGACCCGTCGAAGAACATGGTCCAGAGCTCCGGTTGGATCGGAGCCGTCGGTAGCTGGGTGTCAACCCATTCGGCCACGAAGTCCGCCAAGACCTGGGACTTAATGGCTTTCCGAGGAGCGAACGAGATTGTCTCGCCCATGATCTCCACCGCCCACTTTGCAATCCTACCCGAGGCCTCTCGGCACTGGATGATCTCTCCCAGGGGGAAGGATGACACCACAGTTACCGGATGAGACTCGAAGTAGTGTCGCAGCTTCCGTCGCGTTAGGATCACCGCGTACAGCAGCTTCTGAACTTGTGGGTAGCGAATCTTGGTTTCGGACAGTACCTCGCTGATGAAGTAGACTGGCCTCTGAACGGGCAATGCATGCCCCTCTTCTTGCCTCTCGACCACAATCGCAGCGCTAACCACCTGGGTGGTCGCGGCGACGTAGACCAGGAGGGCTTCTCCAGCAGCTGGGGGCACCAAGATAGGCGCCTTTGTGAGGAGCGCCTTCAGGTTCCCGAGGGATTCCTCGGCCTCAGGGGTCCAAGTGAAGCACTCGGCCTTCCTTAAGAGGCGGTACAGAGGTAGACCTCTTTCGCCGAGGCGTGAGATGAAGCGGCTCAGAGCCGCGAGGCATCCTATGACCCTCTGTACGCCTTTCAAGTCCTTGATGGGCCCCATGCTGGTAATGGCTGCGATCTTTTCCGGGTTGGCTTCGATGCCCCGCTCGGAGACGATGAACCCCAAGAGCATGCCTTGGGGCACCCCGAAGACACACTTTTCGGGATTGAGCTTGACGCCTTTCGCCTTGAGACATCGGAATGTCGTTTCAAGGTCGGAAAGGAGGTCGGAGGCTTTCCTCGTCTTGACTACGATGTCATCGACGTAGGCCTCGACCGTGCGGCCAATGTGTTCGCCGAACACATGGTTCATGCACCGTTGGTATGTCGCGCCCGCATTCCTCAAACCGAACGGCATGGTGACATAGCAGTACATGCCGAAGGGTGTGATGAAAGAAGTCACGAGCTGGTCGGACTCTTTCATCTTGATTTGATGATACCCTGAGTAGGCATCGAGGAAAGACAGGGTTTCGCACCCAGCAGTGGAATCCACGATTTGGTCGATGCGAGGCAGAGGGTAGGGAACCTTCGGACATGCTTTGTTGAGACCAGTGTAGTCTACACACATCCGCCATTTCCCCCCTTTCTTTCTCACAAGCACAGGGTTGGCAAGCCATTCGGGATGGAATACCTCTTTGATGAACCCTGCCGCCATTAGCTTGTGAATCTCCTCGCCTATGGCTCTGCGCTTCTCCTCGTCGAATCGGCGCAGCGGCTGCTTGACGGGTCGGGCTCTGGCTCGGATGTCCAGCGAGTGCTCGGCGACATCCCTCGGTATGCCGGGCATGTCCGAGGGACTCCACGTGAAGACGTCGGCGTTCGCGCGGAGAAAGTCGACGAGCACTGCTTCCTATTTGGGATCGAACCCGGAGCCGATCCGGATCTGCTTGGAGGTGTCGCCGCTGGGGTCAAGGGGGACGGACTTAACCGTCTCCGCTGGCTCAAAGTTGCCGGCGTGACGCTTCACGTCTGGCACCTCCTTAGAGAGGCTCTCCAGGTTGGCGATGAGGGCCTCGGACTCGGCGAGGGCCTCGGCGTACTCCACGCACTCCACGTCGCATTCGAACGCGTGTTTGTACGTAGGGCCGACGGTGATGACCCCGTTGGGGCCCGGCATCTTGAGCTTCAGGTAGGTGTAGTTGGGGACGGCCATGAACTTCGCGTAGCATGGCCTCCCCAGTACCGCGTGGTAGGTTCCTCGGAACCCGACCACCTCGAACGTCAGGGTCTCCCTTCGGAAGTTGGAGGGTGTTCCGAAGCAGACGGGAAGGTCGAGCTGTCCGAGGGGTTGGACGTGCTTCCCGGGGATGATCCCATGGAAGGGCGCAGCGCCTGCCCGGACAGAGGACAGATCAACACGCAGGAGCCCGAGGGTCTCGGCGTAGATGATGTTGAGGCTGCTGCCTCCGTCCATGAGGACCTTGGTGAGCCTGACGTCGCCGATGACGGGGTCGACGACGAGCGGGTATTTCCCCGGGCTCGGCACATGGTCGGGGTGATCGTCTCGGTCGAAGGTGATGGGCTTGTCGGACCAGTCTAGATAGACTGGCGCCGCCACCTTGACCGAGCAGACCTCCCGGTGCTCTTGCTTGCGGTGCCGAGCCGAGGCGTTCGCCGCTTGCCCACCATAGATCATGAAGCAGTCGTGGACCTCGGGGAACTCTCCTGCCTGGTGATCTTCCTTCTTGTCGTCGTCGCGGGCCTTGCCACCCTCCACGGGTGGCCCGGCCCTGTGGAAGTGGCGCCGAAGCATGACGCACTCCTCAAGGGTGTGCTTGACGGGTCCCTGGTGATAGGGGCACGGCTCCTTGAGCATCTTGTCGAAGAGGTTGGCACCTCCGGGGGGCTTCCGAGGGTTCTTGTACTCGGCGGCGGCGACAAGGTCCGCGTCGGCGGCGTCGCGTTTTGCTTGCGACTTCTTCTTGCCCTTCTTCTTGGTGCCGCGCTGAGTTGACGCCTCGGGAGTACCTTCCGATGGGCGGCCCTGGGGCTGCTTGTCCTTTCGGAAGATAGCCTCGACCGCCTCCTGGCCGGAGGCGAACTTGGTGGCGATGTCCATCAGCTCGCTCGCCCTGGTGGGGGTCTTGCGGCCCAGCTTGCTCACCAGGTCGCGGCAGGTGGTGCCAGCGAGGAACGCGCCGATGACATCCGAGTCGGTGATGTTGGGCAGCTCGGTGCGCTGCTTCGAGAATCGTCGGATGTAGTCTCGGAGAGACTCTCCCGGCTGCTGTCGGCAGCTTCGGAGGTCCCAGGAATTCCCGGGGCGCACATACGTGCCCTGGAAATTGCCGGCGAAAGCTTGGACTAGGTCGTCCCAGTTGGAGATCTGCCCCGGAGGCAGGTGCTCCAACCAGGCGCGAGCGGAGTCAGAGAGGAACAGGGGGAGGTTGCGGATGATGAGGTTGTCATCGTCCGTTCCACCCAGTTGGCAGGCCAGACGGTAGTCTGCGAGCCACAGTTCCGGTCTCATCTCCCCCGAGTACTTTGTGATAGTAGCCGGGGGTCGGAACCGGGTCGGGAACGGCGCCCGTCGGATGGCTCGGCTGAAGGCTTGCGGACCGGGTGGTTCGGGTGAGGGACTCCGATCCTCCCCGCTGTCGTAGCGTCCCCCACGCCTGGGGTGGTAGCCTCGGCGCACCCTCTCGTCGAGGTGGGCCCGTCGGTCGCGGTGGTGGTGCTCATTGCCGAGGCGACCCGGGGCCGCAGGCGCGGTGTTGCGCGTGCGCCCGGTGTAGACCGAGGCTTCCCGCATGAATCGGGAAGTCGCAGCATGAGGTTCCGAGGGGTACCCCTGCCTTCGGGAGGCAGAGCTCTTGGCCCGTCGGACTGCGGCGCCTTCCAGGAGATTCTTGAGCTCTCCCTGGATCCACCGCCCCTCGGTGGTTGATGGCTCTGGCATCGCGCGAAGAAGCATTGCTGCTGCCGCCAGGTTCTGGCCGACCCCACTGGATGCGGGTGGTGGCCTGAACCTGACGTCGTCGGTGATGCGGCGCTGGAAGCCCTGGGGTAGATGACGTATTTCTCCGGCCGGAGGTTGGCCCGCCCATGCCTGCCCGACGTCCCGATAGATCGGCTCCAGCGCTCCTGCTCCCTCGTCGAGCCTGGCATGCACCCCGCGGATTTGCTCGAGCTGTGGGTCATGACCCCCCGCCTGAACGGGGACCACAGCTAGCTCCCGTGGGATGTCAACGCGAGGCACCGGCCTAGGGAGGTCACCGTCCTCCGGCATGCCGAGATGGTTGCCTTCGGGGGGACCCCCTAGATCGACGTGGAAGCATTCACGACTTGGGCCGTGGTCCTCGTCGCCGAGGCTACGACTACCGTCGGAACAGTCGGAAAGGCAGTAGTCACATGCGGTCATGAAGTCCCACATGGCACTGGGGTTGCCAAGTCCAGAGAAATCCCAACAGATGCTGGGTTCGTCGTCTTCCTCGGACCCAGAGGGCCCGTAGGTCGAGACGTCCGTCAGCCGGTCCCAAGGTGACCGCACACGAAACCCCAGAGGGTCTGGATTTGCCTCTACGAGAGCGCCCCCCAAAGCGAAGTCGCTAGACGGGTTGAGGCTGAAACCGAAAGACGCGGGATGGGAATCGATCGGTACCTTTTGGTCGACGGGCGGCGATAAGGTCACATCGGGGACTGACTGCACCGTCGTCTCAGGTACGAGGGTGACGTCCAGCAAGCTTTTCGCGAGCGTGCTGGCGTCGTCCGCTTGCTCGGGATTGGCGTGTCGCGGGGAGACGGCGCTCGCCTTCATCTCAAACGCGAGGTCGACGCCCAGTGCGCCCCCCGTTGGGGTGCCGGGACCATCGACTCGCTCGACAGCCGACGAGGCGCTGTCTCCTGCTTGGCCTTGGTTGCCCCGCCTCCTCCTCCGTCGGCGGGGGAGAGGACGGGGTGAGCTCGAAGGTTGCTCTTCCACCATGCGGGGAAGACGTCGCCGATTCCGCCGCCGGCGGGCGGGTTGACAGCCGCCACTGTTGTTGTCGCACGGCGGTGGAAGGAGTATCATGTCGTAGCTGTCGTCGAGGGATATGAACTCAAGACTCCCGAAACGGAGCACCGTCCCGGGTTGGAGAGGTTGCTGGAGACTGCCCATCTGGAGCTTGACGGGAAGCTGTTCGTCAACACGCAGCAGGCCCCTACCTGGCGTGCCAACTGTCGGCGTTCCGAGACCGGGGGTCCCTAGGCCGACGAGTGAATGTCGCCGCGTGCCCCAGCCCAGATGGGTCGAGCGTGAGGGCGAGCGCGAAGGGGGGAGAGCGAGGCGGCCGGAGACCGGCGTGAGAGAGGTGGGAATCCCGCGGCCCTCGTGTTCGTCCCGCGCCCAGGTCGGGTGCGCTTGCAGTAGGGGGTTACAAGCGTCCACGCGGGAGAGGGAGCGAGCGGCTCCAAGCGAGCGCCGGTTCTCATCCTCGTCCCCGCGCGGCCAACCCCCTCTAAGAGGGCCCTGGTCCTCCCTTTTATAGGCGTAAGGAGAGGATCCAGGTGTACAATGGGGGGTGTAGCAAGGTGCTACGTGTCTAGCGGAGGTGAGCTAGCGCCCTAGGTACATGCCGTTGTGGCAGCCGGAGAGATCTTGGCACCCAGCTGGTGTGATGTCGTGGCCGTCGAAGGAGCGATGGAGCTTGGCGGAGGGACAGCTATCGAAGCGGTTGAGTCCTTGCTGACGTCCTCTTGCTTCCGTAAGGGGGCTGAGAGCCGCCATCGTCATAGAGCATGTGGGGCGCCATCATTGCCTATCTGGCGGAGCGAGCCAGATGGGACGCCGGTCTTGTTCCCTGCGGCTCGAGTCAGCTCGGGGTAGGGTGATGATGGCGCCTCCTGTTGACGTGGCTGGTCTACGCCCTAGGTTGGGCGATGTGGAAGCTCCTCCGAAGCCGAGGTCGAGTCCGAGCCCCCAGGTCGGGCGAGGCGGAGATTGCCGTCTTCTGGGGCCGAGCCCAAGTTCGAGCCCTGGGTCGGGCGAGGCGGAGATCATCGTCTTCTGGGGCCGAGCCCAAGTCCGAGCCCTGGGTCGGGCGAGGCGGAGATTGTCGTCTTTTGGGGCTGAGCCCAAGTCCGAGCCCTGGGTCGGGCGAGGCGGAGATCGTCGTCTTCTGGGACTTAGCCCGAGTCCGAGCCCTGGGTCGGGCGGAGTTCACCGTCTTCCGGGACTTAGCCCGAGTCCGAGCCCTGGGTCGGGCGGAGCGGAGTTCGCCGTCTTCCGGGTCTTAGCCCGAGTCCGAGCCCTGGGTCGGGCGGAGTTCGCCGTCTTTCGGGACTTAACCCGAGTCCGAGCCCTGGGTCGGGCGGAGCGGAGTTCGTCGTCTTCTGGGGCCGAGCCCAAGTCCGAGCCCTTGGTCGCGCGAAGCGGAGCTTCCTATGGTGCCTCCGGCAGGGCCTGACTGCCTGTTAGTCTTACTCTGTCCAGTGGCACTGCAGTCGGTGTGGCGTAGGCGACGCTGTCCTTCTGTCAGGCCGGTCAGTGGAGCGGCGAAGTGACGGCGGTCACTTCGGCTCTGCCGGCTGGGGGGTGCGCGCCAGGATAAGGGTGTCAGGCCACCTTTGCATTAAAAGCTCCTACGACTTGGTCGGTCGGTGCGGCGATTTGGTCAGGGTTGCTTCTTAGCGGAGGCAGGGCCTCGGGCGAGCCGGGAATATGTTCGCCGCTGAAGGGGGCCTCGGGCGAGACGGAAATCCTCCGGGGTCGGCTGCCCTTGTCCGAGGCTAGGCTCGGGTGAGGCGTGATCGTGTCCCTCGAATGGACTGATCCCTGACTTAATCGCACCCATCAGGCCTTTGCAGCTTCGTGCTGATGGGGGTTACCAGCTGAGAATTAGGAGCCTTGAGGGTACCCCTAATTATGGTCCCCGACAATTATTATATGCAATGATTGGGTACAAAAAGAATATGCAGAGGGAGAATCCATTTGCCTTGCTCAAAAATGTCCTGTGGTTCGTTTCCAAACAAATATGGATCTTCTACCATAAAATTAGCTTCTAATAACGTCATACGTTGCCATACAAAGAGAAAAAATACACCAATAAATAAACATGCACCATTACATAAATATACACCATTACATACACATTAACATATCGCACTTATCACACCTTAAATACGTCCTAAACGCGTAAATACTTATTAATTCAATTATAGCTATTATTGTGAGTCATAAATGGTGAATTTATGAGTCGGTGTTATAAATATAGTTTAACTAGTATTAATCCGTATTAACATCATCAATGAAAATAAATGGTAGTTATTGTCTTTAATACTAATAAATAGACTAGTAATTTTTATTCTTTTTATTCCTAACTTGAATTGTTAAGTATGGCTAAAAATGAATCTATTAATATTAATATTCTAAAAATCCATATAAATTACTAATTGGACTTTTTATAACATAAGCGGATTATTTTAACATAAACAAGTATTTTACTAACTCTAAGAATTTAAGTGCTATATTCGCGAACATGTTTATTTTGGCTAGTAAAAATCTATTTTCCATACTATCGGTGGTATTTTCTCCTTTCTTTCTAAAAGAAAAATATTAATAATATAATCGGATATAAATCATCTAAAATCCTATAACATTTATATGACATGAGTTATATACCATTTTCTAAATTCATTAAAATGAACATATGACTATAATCCTCCAAGTAGTTTCTAAAGTTCATTGTGACCAAATTTGACTACAAAGTTTCTTATCTAGTATTTTTATCACCAACATGTGACTACTAAATTTTTTGTCATCTTTCTCTCTACTCCAAAAATCAATGCATCGACTAACATGAACAATCACGGTGTACTAATAATCGCATATCTCTACCAAAAATTCCATAACGCACATACACATGAATTGCGGATCACACATGTTCATATTACAACAAACTAAATATACAATTCATGAATCGAATCAAAAGTATTTTGAAAATACACAAATTAATTTGGGTTGTCTTCCACCTTGGATTCCCGCTTGCGCAGGGAAATGGGGATGGCTCGGCAAGGAGGTCGGTCGCAAGAGAAGCGGACAAGGGTCCTCGACGTCGGGCGAGCTCCGGTGAACTTATGACGAACTCCGGCGACGACGGCGAACTCCGGCGACAACGGCGAGCGAGAGAGTGCGAGAAAATGAAAGCGAGCTCGGGTAGGGGAGGAAGGAAGAGAGAGCTCGACATATTTATAGAGAGAGGGAGGGGAGAAGAGAGGTCGCTGAGGGGGAGAGGAGAACGGTCGGCGGTTCTTCAAGACCATTGATGTGTCGGTTTCTCTCCATGGCATTAATGGAGAGCAATGTGGGAGGGAGAAGAAACGGTCGCGTGAAGCTCCTTAATGTCGTGGACGAACGGACGGCGGGGCAGGCGCGCGGTCGGGCTCGTGCAGGTGCGGTCGCGTTGGGTGCGTGCGGGCGTCGCGTGGCGTTGGGCTTGCTCGGTGTGCACGCAGGGCAGGGTCGACCGGTTGGCTCCCTGGCGCGCGGTCCTGCAGCAGGGCTGCTGAGGCACGGGCTGGAGAGCGGCAGGGTAGGGCGCGGCTGCGCGAGTGGTAGGCGCAGGGTCCGGCTCCCTGGGCTCAGTTGGGCGCGGCTTCCAGGCGCGCGTGAGGGACTGAGAGAAGCGAGGGAGAGGGAGAGGAGAGATTAGGGGAGAGATGAGAGGAGAGAGAGAAGAGTGCAGCAGGGCGGGTGGCGGCTGGAAGCCAGCCAGACGCGCGTTGCGATTAGGAACAGGAGGGCGCGCGACTAGGGTTTCTGATGGGCCCCTAGTGGGCCGGTTTAGATTTAGGGTTTTTTTTTCTAAATTACGAAATCAATTTTTAAAGAGCCCAAAAATTCATATAAATTCACCAAAATTATTTATAACTAAAATATTTATGTTTAGACTAATAATTATTATATTATTAAATTAATTACTAGAATTTTCCTTTAAAAAGGATTGCTATAAAACATCCGATGTGCATACAAAGAAAATGATTCAAAGTGCAAAAAAACAATTAAACACTTAAAAAATTATTACCATATTTAACATAATAACCAAATTTATTATTTTTAGTTGATGACTTTTATGGTGTTACAAACCTACCCCTTTTAAAAGAATCTCGTCCTCGAGATTAAGAAACTTTCGAGAATAACTGAGGGAATTCTGCTTTGAGTTCATCTTCTCTTTCCCAAGTGGCCTCATCTTCCGAATGATGACTCCACTGAACTTTGCACATATTAATGACTTTACTCCATGTAATTCTGTGAGATGTTTCCAAAATTTTGAAAGGGTACTCCGAATAAGTCAAATTCTCATTAACATTCAGTTCTTCCATGGGTAACTGTTCCTGTGGTACTCTTAAGCACTTCTTGAGTTGTGACACGTGAAATACGTCATGAACGTCCAATAAACTATCGGGTAGCTCTAACTGGTAGGCTACTTCACCTTTTCTTTTTAAAATCTTGAATGGGCCGATATAGCGAGGAGATAATTTTCCTTTAACCTTAAACCTTTTCATTCCTCTCATCGGTGAAACTTTAAGGTAGACAAAGTCTCCTACTTCAAACATCAACTCTCTTATTCTATTATCAGCATAGCTTTTCTGTCTTGACTGTGCTGTCTTCAAATTTTCTCTAATAATCTGCACTTGCTATTCCGCTTCTTGGAGAATTTCTGGACCAAATACTTGACTTTCTCCAGTCTGATTCCAATAAAGTGGTGTTCTACACTTTCGTCCATAAAGTGCTTCAAATGATGCCATTTTTAGACTTGCCTGATAACTGTTGTTATACGAGAATTCTACATAAAGCAAACTTTTATCCCAGCTTCTACCATGCTTTAGAGTGCAAGCTCTTAGCATATCTTCCAATACTTGGTTTGTTCTTTCTGTTTGCCCATCCGTTTGCGGATGATAAGCTGAACTAAAGTTTAGCTTGGTATCCATGGACTCATGAAGTCTTTTCCAAAAGCGCGAGGTAAACTGGGTTCCTCGATCCGATACGATCTTCTTCGGTACTCCATGCAGACAAACAATCCTCGATATGTATAACTCTGCTAACTGGGCTCCCGAGTAAGTTGTTTTCACAGGTATAAAGGGCCTGTTTGGTTCGTGGCTAACTGCGCCACACTTTGCCTAAGGTTAGTCATTTGAATTGAAGAACTAACCTTAGGCAGAAAAGTTAGGCAAAGTGTGGCAAGTTAAGTAGCGAACCAAACAGGCCCAAAGTGTGCCACTTTAGTCAACCTGTCTACTATGACCCATATTGAATCATAGCCATCCCGAGTACGGGGTAGTCCAACTATGAAATCCATACCGATTTCTTCCCATTTCCATTCCGGTACCTTGAGAGGTTGTAGTAATCCTGCTGGTCTTTGGTGTTCGGCTTTAACTCGCTGACACACGTCACACAATGCAACATGAGTAGCAACGTCTCTTTTCAAACCATACCACCAATACTTTTCCTTAAGATCTTGGTACATCTTTGTACTACCAGGGTGAATAGAGTAAGTTGAATCATGAGCTTCTCTCAAAATAAGTTGACGCAGGTGTTCGATTTCCGGTACGCAGATTCTCTTCTTAAACCATACTGTGCCTTGATCATCTTCCATGAAATCTGGGGCTTCACCCATCCCAATCAAAGTTTTAATTTCCTTGATTTTCTCATCGGACTCTTGTCCTTTACGAATCTCTTCTTCTAAAGTAGATTCAACTTCCATAACCGTTGCTTCTACATTATTGAGCATACCAAGGTTGAGTTGTTCCATTTCCCAGCACAATTCTTGTGACATCAAATGAGTAGTGATGTTGTTCAATTGACCCTTACGGCTCAAAGCATCAGCCACTACATTTGCTTTTCCGGGGTGATATTGTATTTCCAAATCATAGTCCTTGATCAACTCAAGCCATCTTCTCTATCTGAGGTTGAGTTCTTTCTAAGTGAATATGTATTTCAAGCTTTTGTGATCCGTGAAGATTTTGCACTTGTTTCCAATCATATAGTGCCTCCAAATCTTTAAAGCATGCACTACGACAGCTAGTTCCAAATCATGCGTAGGATAATTCTTCTCATGCTTCCTCAACTGCCTTGAGGCATAAGCTATCACTTTTCCTTCTTGCATTAGCACACATCCAAGTCCAAGGTGTGATGCATCACAATATACATCGAATCCCTTGTGGATGTCTGGCATTACCAATATTGGTGCAGTGGTTAACCTTTTCTTGAGTTCTTCAAAACAATTCTGGTAAGCTTCATCCCATTTGAACTCTTTACCTTTCTCCAGTAGAGAGGTAAGAGGTTTCACTAACTTGGAAAAACCTTCAATAAATCTTCTATAGTATCCTGCTAATCCAAGAAAACTTCTGATCTTGGACGCATCCTTTAGTTGCTTCCAATCCAGTATCTCACTTATCTTTCCTGGGTCTACTTTAATTCCACCATCGGTAACAATATGCCCTAAGAAAGCAACTTCCTTCAACCAAAAATCACACTTCGAGATTTTTGCATATAATTGGTTGTCACGAAGCTTTTGTAGGACTAGCCTTAGATGATCTTCATGTGGTTCTTCACTCGGAGAATATATCAGTATGTCGTCAATGAATACGACCATAAATTGATCCAGATATTCCATGAATACTTTATTCATCAAGATCATAAAGTATGTTGGTGCATTAGTCAGTCCGAACGACATGACCAAAAACTCATATAATCCATATCTCATCGTGAAGGCTGTCTTGGGTACATCTTCTGCTCGAATCTTTAACTGATGATATCCCGATCTCAGATCTATCTTCGAGAATATCTTAGCTCCCTTCATCTGATTAAATAAATCTTCAATCCGAGGTAACGGGTATTTATTCTTAATGGTTACTTCATTCAAACTTCTATAATCAACACACATTCTCCTCGAACCATCCTTCTTGTTCACAAATAGCACTGGCGCTCCCCAAGGGGATGAACTTGGGCGAATGAAACCTTTTTCTAGTAATTCTTCTATTTGTTTCTTCAGTTCTACTAAATCCTTGACATCCATTCTATAAGGTCTTTTCGAGATAGGTGTGATTTTGGGTAATAATTTAATAGAAAACTCTATATCACGGTCAGGTGGCATACCTGGTAATTCCTCCGGAAATACGTCTGGGTACTCACACACTACCTTGATATTTTCCAAGGGCTTTTCTTCCAAGTGATTTATCACTATCTTCCCTTTTGCATCTGTTGACTTATCTATGCTAACTTGGATTTCTTTCACCTTGAGGACTTGTCAACATAATTGTTCCGTTGGCACACTGTATCACTCCATCACAACTTTTCAACCAATTGCATCCAAGAATCACATCAATACCATTGGATCCTAGGACCACTGGGTTGACTGAAAAATCTATTCCTTGAATCTTGATATTAACATGGGGGCATGAGTGTGTGGCCTTCATGTCACCTCCCGGTGAACTAATGTGTAACATCTTCTTAAGGGGGTACTTAGGTATGTTGTGATTTTCCACAAATGACTCAGTTATAAATGAATGTGATGCTCCAGAGTCAAATAAAACTGATGCAGGTATGGAGTTAATAAGGAACATACCATACACTATGTCGGCATCCTCAGGCACTGATTCTGCGGTGACGTGATTGACCCTTCCTCTACTCTGGTTCTGTGGAGTCTTGTTCTATGCAGATCCATGAGCGGGGGTGTTCTGGTCATTCCTCTGAGTGTTGCTCCTCTAAGGTGTCTGTTGGTTGCACCTTGGGCAGTTGTTAGCATAGTGGCCCAGCTCACTGCACTTGAAACAGCCATTGGGTTAGACTGGTGCGTTGTTGCTTCTAGCCTGCGTGTTACTGGCGCCACCTTGACGATTCTATGAATTCCCACTATACCTCTGGTTGGTCTGAGAGTTGCTCTTTTGCTGGTTCTGACTTTGATTATTTCTCTAGCCTTGCTGTCCAGAGCGTTGCATCTGATAATTGTTTCCGCCTTGATTTCCAGAGCGGAACTGCGAACCTTGAGCGTTGTTCGGGCGGGTGTTCCTGCTGGACTGACCTTGGAACTTCCTTTTATGGTCAGATAATTCCCTTCTTTTACTTTCAAGGCCAATTGCCTTGTTTAGCAGTGTCTGGAAATTGGGGAAGGTATGACTCTAAAGTTGGTAATTCAGAGGTCCGATCAATCCTTCCAAGAAACGCTCTTGGCGCTTCTCATCTGTGTCCACTTCTTCCGGTGCGTAGCGTGAAAGCTGAGTATAGCAATCACGATACTCACTGACCGACATATTCCCTTGAGTAAGGGAAAGGAATTCCTTCTTCTTCAACTTCATAATTCCCGAGGGAATATGGTGAGCGCGGAAGTTTGCTTGGAACTCATGCCAGGTTATAGTATCCGCGTTGGGATGTGCCGCTGTGAAGGCATCCCACCAGTCGAACGCGGAACCCTCAAGTCTTCCCGAGGCGTACAAGACCTTCTCCCGGTCGTTGTACTGAGTGATGTCAAGCTTCTTTCCAATGACTTTGAGCCAGTCATCGGCATCTAGAGGATCAACCGCATGAGAGAATGTTGGCGGATGATGACTCATAAAATCCCGGTGCTTATCTCTGGCCGGGGGTGCATTCTGCTGTTGTTGCTGATGCTGTTGATTCAGCTGGTTCTGCTGAATCTGCTGAACAGTTGCAGTAAGACCCTGCAGGAACTGCATCTGGGCGGTGATGAACTGCTCCATGTTGAGATTCGGTGGTGGTGGTGGTATCTATTGACCACGCTGGTTCCGGTTGTTGTTGGGTCCTTGATGCGCGTTCACCATCTGATTGGTTAGAAAATGAATATCTTAGAGGAGTGAAGAGAAGTAAAGATTCTAGAGGGGAATATCCTAAGTTTATTTTTTTATATGCTCTTATGGCCATCATTCCATAAGACCATTGCACTCAAACAAAAATCCAACTCAAACATGTCAACCAACACCATCACATGGTTGTTATTTATTAATAAGATAACTTAAAAGAGTGTTCAACGTCTGACGCAGAAACTAACTTATTACATCATAACTTAAAATACTTAAAGAAGCCTAGTGACGGATCCGGGCTCCCCATAGCGCAGCCTCTTGCGGGGAGGAGACAACGCCATGGCGGGGACCTAGGCTTCGGGCAGATCCAGTCCTTGAAGTTGGGCTTCCAGTGCTGCAATCCTGGCATGGGCATTCTCCAGCTCCAAGTGCACCCTAGAGAGATCCAGGGTGGCACTGTCCAGGTCAGTGTTGAGACCGGCCACTACACCAGCTAGGGTGTTGAGGCGATCCTCACCAGCTTCACCTGGGATGATGCTGGTCTGACTTCCTCCACTCAGACGTAGAGGAAGATGCCTGAACCTCGTGTCCTGCAGCTGCTGCCGGTAGGTGTGGCAGAGCGACCATAGGGTCCGTCTAGCAGCATCGCTGACCGAGGCAGCGTAGGTGGATAGTGGTGTCAGGGACTCATGAGCAGATAGAGTCCTAAATCCCCTATCCCCTGCATCCATCACCCTGACGTGGATGCGAGTGATGTAGTAGCAAGCCCGGGGAGGCTCGCTCACTCTCCTTGTTTCGTACAGGGGGCGGACGTAGGTGCCTAGCGCGTGCAGCACGTCTTGCAGCAGGTTGGGGAAGTGCCCCGTCTCGAACATTGACGTGTAATGTTCGACAACTGGACCAAACCCCATGAAGTAGTCCTGCTGGGCATAGTCGGCTTCCTCGTTGACGTGTTCGTCTCCTCCTTCGTCTTCGTCGTCATCCTCGTCATTGTCGTCCCTAGAGTCGTCAGGGTCGTCGCCTCCGGGTGCAGGTGCATGGACGGCTGGTGCAGGCGGTGCTGATGTCGATGACCTAGCTGCGAAGGCCAGGGACTCTACCATCGGGGTGGGCGTCGACAGCTGTTCCTCCGAGCTGTCCTCCAGGATGACTACATTCTCCACTTGGATATGAGGGAGATCCACCAGAACTTCCTCGACTACCACTGGGTAGACCGGGATTTGCCGGGGCGGAGGGGCGTAGCTGGTGTTGATGCGGGTAGTTTGGAGAGTACGAACCATCTACAAGAGAAGTGTCAACTCAGTTGAAATTTTAAAGAGGTAAGGCTGATAAAATAATTTATAAGAATGAAATTAGCAAGTTTTAAACAACTAAGCTTTCCATTTCTAACTAATCTAACGACCTAGGGTCAGCATAGCTTTGATACCACTTCTGTCACACCCGGTTCCAGGGGGTAGAACCGAGTGCATACCATATGTGTGCCATGATCCATTTCCACACATATGTTGACATCACAAGTGTAATATATCAAAAGACAATGCAATAAAGGCGTAAAGAGAGTAGAATACTTTATTACATCATCTGAATCATTATATATTTAACAAGTATCACATCAAAGTAAAGCGAAATTTAAATAACAGGGGCAATCTCCCACAGGAAGATGACCGGCGTATCGTTAGACTTAGAATTCCTCATCGTTAAAATCTCCATCAAAGTCTCCAGCATCACCCTCTGATCAAAATATTAGCAAGGGTGAGCTCACTTATGGTTGGGGCTCAGCAAGTGGGGGAAAATTAATGGAGGTATAACAAGGTGAGGCTAAGGTTGAGCAATAAGCATTTTAGTTGGTCAGCATTTTATTAACAACACCTGTCTTACTAATAAGTGTGAATCCCAAATATCCCATTTAAACAAGGGAATATGAATATAACAAAAACACTTAAGTGAAACCACTTAAGCAAACCATTGGCAGATCATCGGATCTCAATTTAATTCCATCTTCAGGTTCAATTATCATGTGAGGAGTCTAGGCTGCTCATAACCGGGAGCACGACTGATATATCAGTTTTACACTCTGCAGAGGTGGTACAACTTTACCCACAAGCCATGTATCCCATCTAGCCTGGGTTGATCGGACCCTTAAACACTGCCGAGGTGAATGGCTAGGGATCCATTATGAGGCTTTCACAAAATACACTTAATACGAAGCAACCTGCTAAGGTTTCTAAAGCCGATGGTGGAGGCCCCCTGGGTGAGGTACCTTAGCCAAGAATATGTCCCCATGTTAACGTGGGCTGCCAACACCACCGCTCCCCCTCTTGCCCATATTTCAGGTAAGGTTGCTAGGCACTAAGCATATAAAGCTAATTACCAAAGCCAGAGCCATGATAGCACTCGTGGTTGCACTGTTATCCTGGGTGGTCACTCCATGTTCCAATTAATATGAAATAATGTTGTTTTAACCATCGGGTTAATGTCATAATTGTCAATTTCATTATTGGAACATTAATATCAATTAATGAGTGACATAAAAGTTATTAAGTTGAGCGGTAGCATAAATTTGCAAAGCTTAATAATTTCCCAGGGTAAACAAGGAATACAGTTGGTAAATCTAGGAAATCCTTAATTAGGTAAAACCCATCAAATTATGCAGTATATCAAAAAGTAAACATTATTATATGTAATGATTGGGTACAAAAAGAATATGCAGAGGGAGAATCCACTTGCTTGCTCAAAAATGTCCTGTGGTTTGTTTCCAAACAAATTTGGATCTTCTACCACAAAATAAGCTTCTAATAACGTCGTACGTTGCCATACAAAGAGAAAACATACACCAATAAATAAACATGCACCATTACATAAACATACACCATTACATAAACATACACCATTACATACACATTAATACATCGCACTTGTCACACCTTAAATACGTTCTAAACGCGTAAATACTTATTAATTCAATTATAACTATTATTGTGAGTCCTAAATAGTGAATTTATGAGTCGGTGTTATAAATATAGTTTAACTAGTATTAATCCATATTAACATCATCAATGAAAATAAATGGTAGTTATTGTCTTTAATACTAATAAATAGACTAGTAATTTTTATTCTTTTTATTCCCAACTTGAATTGTTGAGTATGGCTAAAAATGAATCTATTAATATTAATATTCTAAAAATCCATATAAATTACTAATTGGACTTTTTATAACATAAGCGGGTTATTTTGACATAAACAGGTATTTTACTAACTCTAATTTAAGTGCTATATTCGCGAACATGTTTATTTTGGCTAGTAAAAATCTATTTTCCATACTACCGGTGGTATTTTCTCCTTTCTTTCTAAAAGAAAAATATTAATAATATAATCGGATATAAATCATCTAAAATCCTATAACGTTTATATGACATGAGTTCTATACTATTTTCTAAATTCATTAAAATGAACCTATGACTATAATCCTCCAAGTAGTTTCTAAAGTTCATTATGACCAAATTTGACTACAAAGTTTCTTATCTAGTATTTTTATCACCAACGTGTGACTACTAAATTTTTTGTCATTTTCTCTCTACTCCAAAAATCAACGCATCGACTAACATGAACAATCACGGTGTACTAATAATCGCATATCTCTACAAAAAATTCCATAACGCACATACACATGAATTACGGATCACACATGTTCATATTACAACAAACTAAATATACAATTCATGAATCGAATCAAAAGTATTTTGAAAATACATAAATTAATTTGGGGTTGTCTTCCACCTTGGGTTCCCGCTTGCGCAGGGAAATGGGGATGGCTCGGCAAGAAGGTCGGTCGCAAGAGAAGCGGACAGGGGTCCTCGACGTCGGGCGAGCTCCGGCGGGGCGAGCTCCGGTGAACTTCCGACGAACTCCGGCGACGATGGCGAACTCCGGTGACAACGGCGAGCGAGAGAGTGCGAGGAAATAAAAGCGAGCTCAGGTAGGGGAGGAAGGAAGAGAGAGCTCGACATATTTATAGAGAGAGGGAGGGGAGAAGAGAGGTCGTCGAGGGGGAGAGGAGAACGGTCGGCGGTTCTTCAAGACCATTGATGCGTCGGTTTCTCTCCATGGCGCGTTAATGGAGAGCAATGGGGGAGGGAGAAGAAACGGTCGTGTGAAGCTCCTTAATTTCGTGGATGAACGGACGACGGGGCAAGCGCGTGGTCGGGCTCGTGCAGGTGCGATCGCGTCGGGTGCGCGCGGGCGTCACGCGGCGTCGGGCTTACTCAGTGTGCGCGCAGGGCAGGGTCGGCCGGTTGGCTCCCTGGCACGCGGTCGTGCAGCAGGGCTGCTGGGGCATGGGCTAGAGAGCGGCGCGGCAGGGCGCGGCTGCGCGAGTGGCAGGCGCAGGGGCCGGCTCCCTGGGCTCGGTTGGGCGCGGCTTCCAGGCGCGCGTGAGGAACAGAGAGAAGCGAGGGAGAGGGAGAGGAGAGATTAGGGGAGAGATGAGAGGAGAGAGAGAAGAGTGCAGCAGGGGCGGTGTCAGCGTTTCGACCCCGGGGGGTCCCTGGACCGACGAGTAAATTGTCGCTGCGTGTCCCAGCCCAGATGGGTCGGCGCGAGACAGAGCACAAGGGGGAAACAGTGAGGGGAAACCGCGGCCTCATGTTGTCCTGCGCCTAGGGCGGATGCGCTTGCAGTAGGGGGTTACAAGCGTTTGCGAGGGAGAGAGAGAGAGCCTGTTCGTCAGCCCGTCCTCTCGCGTGGCCACCTTTTCGTACGAGGGCCCTGGACCTTCCTTTTATAGACATAAGGAGAGGGTCCAGGTGTACAACAGGGGGTGTAGCAGTGTGCTAACGTGTCTAGCAGAGAGGAGCCATAGCCCTATGTACATGCCGACGTGGCTATCGGAGAGGTGTTGGAGCCCTGTTCGTGTGGCGTCGTGGCCATCGGAGGAGCGCTTGAGCCCTGTAGAAGCACAACTGTTGGGGCTGACGGGACCTTGCTGACGTCCCCTTGCTTCCGTAAGGGGCTGATAACCGCCGTCGTCATGGAGCATGTGGGGTGCCATCATTACTTGTTTTACCGGGGCGAGCCAGATGGGACGCATGTCTTGTTCCCCGTAGCCTGAGCTAGCTAGGGGTAGGGTAATGATGTACCCCCCTGCGACGTGGTCGGTCCGAGCCCAAGTTTGGGCGAGGCGGTGACTCCTCCGAGGTTGAGGCTGAGTTCAAGCCCGAGGGTCGGGCGAGACGGAGACCGTCTTCTGGAGTCGAGGTTGAGTCCAAGCCCTGGGGTCGGGCGAGGCGGAGACCGTCTTCCGAGGTCGAGGTTGAGTCCGAGCCCAGGGGTCGGGCGAGGCAGAGACCGTCGTCCGAGGTCGAGGTTGAGTCTGAGCCCTAGGGTCGGGCGAGGCGGAGACCGTCTTCCGAGGTCGAGGTGGAGTCCGAGCCCGGGGCTCGGGCGAGGCGAAGACCGTCGTCCGAGGTCGAGGTGGAGTCCGAGCCCTGAGGTCGGGCGAGGCGGAGCTTCCTATGACGCCCAAGGCTGGACTTGGCTGCTGTCAGCCTCACCCTGGCGGGTGGCACAGCAGTCGGAGCAGCGCAGGCGACGCTATTTTCCTGTCAGGTCAGTCGGTGGAGGGGCGAGGTGACTGCGATCACTTCGGCCTTGTCGACTGGAGAGCGCGCGTTAGGATAAGGTGTTAGGCGATCCTTGCATTGAATGCTCCTGCGATCCGGTCGGCTAGCGAGGCGATCTGGCCAAGGTTGCTTCTCTGTGAAGCCTGCCCGAGCTGGGCCTCGGGCGAGTCGAAGGTGCGCCCGTTGCTTGAGGAGGTCCTCGAGCGAAGCGTGAAACTGCCTTGGTCTACTGTTCCTGCCCGAGGCTGGGCTCGGGCGAGGCGAGATCGTGTCCCTTGAGTGGATGGAGCCTTGACCTGAATTGCGCCCATCAGGCCTTTGCAGCTTTGTGCTGATGGGGGTTACTAGCTGAGATTAGGAGTCTTGGGGGTACCCCTAATTATGGTCCCCGACAGTAGCCCCCGAGCCTCAAAGGGAGTGTGGGTACTCGCTTGGAGGCTTTGTCGCACTTTTTGCAAGGGGACCGACCTTTCTCGGTTGCATTTTGTTCTGGTGGGTGCGCGCGAGCGCACTCGCCGGGTGTAGCCCCCGAGGCCTCGGAGGAGTGGTTTGACTCCTTCGAGGTCTTAATGCCTTTCGTGATGCCTCGGCCGGTCTGACTGTTCCCTCATGCGAACTGGTCGTTGCCTGTCACACCCGGTTTTTAGAAGGTAAACCAAATGCGAACCATGTACGTGCCAGGATCAGTTATTCACATACACAGCAGTTACATAACATGGACATCATCACACAGTGCTCAAATAGTATTAAAAGGGAAATAATAGTCGATTACATCATACGTCTGAGACGTCCATATAGTCCTTACAATAAATCAAAGTGCGGAAAAGAAACGTAGATAACCACGGCCTTCACAGGCAGCCGACTGGGGGTTGCCGCTAACCCACACCTAGAACTCGTCGTAGTCTTGGAACTCCTGGAAGTCTCCTTCCACAGCTTCATCTTCTCCTGAGCAGTGGTTGCAATGCTGACAACCTGGGGGGTTTGGTGTGTAGAGCAAGAGTGAGTACACATCAACATACTCAGCAAGTATCCTGTTTGGCTGTAGTGGACTAGCTTTATGTGGGGGTAAGTCAAGCAGTTGCTTTTAGTTGGTCAGTTTATTATTTATTAGTAGAAAGCCAGGTTTAGCATTAACCCAAGTTATTAACCCAAAGTACCCTTTCCAAACGGAAAGAATACCACTTACCATTACCATAAGCATAATCATAACCATCCTCATTGTCATTTGTAAACCAAAATGTCTCTGATCAAGTACCACTAATCATTGGAGCTCCCTTGGCCGCTCATAACCGTGAGCACGGCTGATATATCAGTTTTCAAACACTCTGCAGAGGTTGTGCACTTTACCCACAAGCCGTGATTCCCTTTCTGTCCGGAGATCATGACTCTCCATTGATCACTACCAAGGTGACCCAGCAGGGCATCACTACGTAGCCTTTACAAAGATTCCCCGGGACTGTAGTCGCCCGTTAGGTTTCCTAAATGTACCGCACTCCTCCCCAAGGGACAAATCAACCTTGGCCGAGCGAGCCGCATACACCGAGCCCCATTGACGGCACGACGGCTAAGCGAACTACACCCCGGTTCCTCTAATTATTCAGCTAAGGGCGTCCCATTCCACCCTCATGGTTGCACTGTTTTCCCGGGCGGTCATCCATAGAACAGGTCCTTACGGAGAGGCACTTGAGAAACCGCTCGAGCCCCCTTAAAAGCCACAAGTATAATATCATAATAAGAGAGGGGAAAACAGCGTATCATATATAATCTCATCATGTTCATTGATTAGAGTTTGAGCAATAGCATGAAGCTAAACAATAATAAACCGACCCAAATAGGTAAACAAGGACATGGATAACAAAAGCTAGTCAATCCTTAGGTATAAATGTGTAATGCGGGAGGTGAATTAAAGAATGAATAGGACAGAGATAGGTCAAAGGACACTTGCCTCCACCAACCGACTGCTGCTCAGGGGCTTCTCCTACGGGTTCTTCGGGCTCTCCGACCGGATCGTCCTCTATGCGGGCGCAAACATACATACATCCACATATTTAATACAAAAGAACAGTACACCATACAATAGAATGCAATAAGTAAACTGACGTTCCACGCGGGCTCGCAGTTATAGTTAAGAGAGAAAGAGAACAAGACAGTCGGGAAACGGTCACGTTACATGATTATAATTTAACCACTCGCTTAATGGAAGGAAATTTAACGTAGACACTATGTTTAGCGTAAAGTAAAGTCATGTTTCATGTCTAATCATTATAAGCAGGTAGAGATAAATAAAAAGGATGGTCGCGCGGCGAGACGCGCGACATAGCACTCTAAAACAAATTAAGAAGTTAACGACTCGTCGCGCGACCGAGCACGCAACGAGACACTTCGCCTTAGTTATGAGGAGACGTTAAGCATCGCGCGATGAAACGCACGACGGCATACGTCGACTAAACTGAGTCCAAAGTGGAACGTCGCGTGAATACACACGCGGCGTTACACCTTAAACAACCTGAAATTAAAATGAATCGTCGCGCGACGAAGCGCACGACGCAACACACAGATAGAATCTGAAATTAGACAAATCCGTCGTGCGGCGAAGCGCGCGACGCAGCACGCTAACTAACGGAGTTTGACGTTAACTACCGACTAAAAATAATCACCGCGAGCGCGGGCGAGCGGGGACACGGTCGGACGAGGCCGGGACGGGGCGGGGCGACCGGGCCGGGGCCGGGGCGGTTGAACCGGCCAGGGGGGCGGTTGAACCGGCCAGGGGCGGCCGGGTCGGCTGAGACGGCCAGGGAGCCGGGCCGAGCGGGCGAGGCGGCCGAGCCGGGGCCGGGCGCGGCGAGGGCCGGCCGAGGCCGGGCGGCCGAGCCGAGCGACGGGGGCGGGGCGGAGCGGGCTCGCCGGGGGGCGGGCTCGCCGGGGGCGAGGCGGGGCGCGGCGCGGCGAAGGCCGGCGCGGCGGGGCCGGCCGAGGACGGCGCGGCGGGGCCGGCCGAGGACGGCGCGGGGGCGGGACGGGCGCAGCCGGGGGCGGCCGAGGCCGGCCGAGCCGAAGGCGGCCGGGGACGGCGCGAGGGCGGCCGGGGCCGGGGCCGGGGCGCGCGCCCACGGCGCGGGGGAGGGCGCCGACGGGGGGGAAGGAGGGAGGGGGAGGAGAGGAGGGAGGAGGGGGCCTCACCGTGGGCGGGAACAGGGGCGGCGGCGCTAGGGTGAGGGAGGGAGAGAGAGAGAGATGACGGGCGGGGCCCGCGGGAGGATTTTTGGAAAAAAGAAAAAGGGTGGGGGCGGCTGGGCCAAAATGGGCCCAAAGCGGGGGGGAGGGGGGCTGGGCCGAAATGGGAAAGGGAGAGAGGGAGAGAAAAAGAAAAGGATTTTCTTTTTCTAAAATCTAATTTTCTTTGGATGAATGCTTTCACATTTTTAAACAATCAAAAGTATGCATGGTTCGGCATGGTGCATCACCCAAAATAAAGTATTTTAAGGTTTTGCTTTACACGGGGTCTAAAGCCAAAACCCGTCATAACTTTGGAAAAGATCAAGGTTCAGCGAGGGAACGAGAAAAAAAAGAAAAGGGTAACGCCTGAATTTGGTGAGAGAAAAGAAGAAAAACTCTACCCCCAAATTCAGGGTGTTACAAACCTATCCCCCTTAAAAGAATCTCGCCCTCGAGATTCAGGGTTGGCTAGCAAAGAGCTTAGGGTATTTAGCCATCAGATCATCTTCACACTCCCAGGTTGCTTCTTCCTCAGAGTGGTGATTCCATTTAACCTTGCACATTCTGATGGTCTTCCTTCGGGTGACTCGGTCTGCAACCTCAAGGATCTGCACTGGCTTCTCAACGTAGGTCAAGTCCTCCTGGACCTCAAGACCTTCCACTGGCAACTGCTCTTCTGGCACACGCAAGCACTTCTTCAACTGAGACACATGAAAGACATCATGCACAGCAGACAAATTCTCTGACAAACTGAGCTGATAGGCCACTTCTCCACGCTTTGAGAGGATCTGGTACGGACCAATGTAGCGGGGTGCTAGCTTGCCTTTCACTCCGAACCTTCTGACTCCTCTGATCGGTGACACTTTCAGATAGACAAAGTCTCTGACTTCGAAACTCAGCTCTCTTCTTCTTGTGTCTGCATAGCTTCACTGCCTTGATTGCGCTATCTTCAGATTCTCTCGGACCATCTTGATGTTCTCTTCGGCTTCAAGCAGAATGTCTGGCCCAAACACCTGCTTTTCTCCAGGCTGATCCCATTGCAACGGAGTTCTGCAACTCCTTCCATAGAGCGCCTGAAACGGTGACATCTTCAAACTGGCCTGGTAACTGTTGTTATAGGAAAACTCTGCATAAGGCAATCGCTTGTCCCATCTGGACTGATCTTGCAGCGCACAGGCTCTCAACATATCTTCGAGAATTTGATTGGTCCTTTCAGTCTGGTCATCTGTCTGCGGATGATAAGCTGAACTGAAATTCAGATGTGTGCCCAAGGCTTCATGCAACTGCTGCCAGAAATGAGAGGTGAACTGCGTTCCTCTGTCTGACACTATCTTCTTTGGCACACCATGAAGACAAACGATCCGAGACATATACAACTCTGCCAGTACTGCACTGCTGTAGTTGGTCTTGACTGGTATGAAGTGGGCTGACTTGGTCAAGCGGTCCACTACTACCCAAATGGAATCTTAGCCGGCTCGAGTGCGAGGCAATCCGACTATGAAATCCATACCGATTTCATCCCATTTCCACTGAGGGATCTGCAACGGTTGCAACAATCTAGCTGGTCTCTGGTGCTCTGCCTTAATTCTTCGGCAACTATCGCACATAGCCACATGCTCTGCGATTTCCCTCTTCATTCCGTACCACCAGAATTTCTTCTTCAGATCCTGATACATCTTCTCACTACCAGGGTGAATCGAATAGGCTGTCTCATGAGCTTCCTTGAGAATCAACTCCCGAATGGACTGGACATTGGGAACACACAAGCGGTCTTTGAACCATATCACGCCTTCTGCATCTTCTTGAAAATCTTTGCCTCTGCCATCTAGAATCAGTCGCCGGATCTCACTGATCTTCTCATCATTCTTCTGCGCTTCTTTGATTTCACGCTCCAAGGTAGGTTCCAATTCAACTGTGACTCCTCGCGAATTGTTCAGAAATCCAAGACTCAACCTGTTGAACTCCTTGGCCAACTCATAAGGCATCGGACGAGCGACCATCAGATTGACTTGACTCTTTCTGCTCAAAGCATCTGCCACTACGTTCGCTTTGCCTGGATGGTAATGGATCTCCAACTCATAGTCTTTGATCAACTCTAATCATCTTCGCTGCCTCATATTCAATTCTGACTGAGTGAATATGTACTTTAGACTCTTGTGGTCTGTGTAAACATCGCATTTCTGTCCATACAGATAGTGCCTCCATGTCTTCAGTGCGTGAACCACTGCTGCCAACTCTAGGTCATGGATTGGGTAATTCTTCTCATGAACCTTCAGCTGTCGGGACGAGTAAGCCACAACTCTTCCCTCTTGCATCAACACGCATCCCAAACCTGTGTAACAAGCATCACAATACACCGAGAAGGGCCTATGCACATCAGGCAAGACTAAGACAGGCGCTGTTGTCAACTTCCCTTTCAGCGCTTCGAAGGCCTCTTGACATTTCTGGGTCCACTTGAACTCAACCTTGTTGCCTAGCAACGCTGTCATTGGTTTCGCAATCTTCGAAAACCCTTCAATGAATCGCCGATAATATCCGGCCATTCCAATGAAGCTCTTGATTCATCGAGCATCCGTTGGCGCTTTCCAGTTCAGAATGTCTGCCACTTTCTTCGGATCCACAGCCAATCCTTCTTTGTTGATTATGTGACCCAAGAACAGGACTTCACTGATCCAGAACTCACACTTGCTCAACTTTGCATACAACTGGTGCTCTCGCAATCTCTGCAATACCATCCTCAAATGATCTGCGTGTTCTTCTTCGCTTTGAGAATAAACCAGAATGTCATCAATGAATACCACCACAAACTTATCGAGATAATCCATGAATACACTGTTCATCAAGTTCATGAAGAACGCTGGTGCATTGGTCAAACCAAAAGACATCACTGTGAACTCATACAAACCATACTTGGTAATGAATGCCGTCTTCGGAATGTCCGAAGGTCGGATCCTGAGCTGATGATAACCTGACCTCAGATCAATCTTGGAGAACACACTGGCTCCTCTCAACTGGTCGAACAGATCTTCTATTCTGGGCAAGGGATATTTGTTCTTGATCGTGACTTCATTCAAAGCTCGATAATCGATACACATCCTCTTGGTGCCATCTTTCTTTTCCACAAACAAGACAGGAGCGGCCCAAGGCGAGGTGCTTGGCCGGATGTAACCTTTCTCTGACAGCTCATCAATTTGCTTCTTAAGCTCAACCAACTCCGGTCCGGATATTCTGTAAGCTCTCTTAAAGATGGGGGCGGTTCCAGGAAGAAGCTCTATGGCAAACTCAACTTTCCGCTCTGGTGGCATACCCGGTAAATCCTTTGGAAACACATCTAGGAACTCGGACACCACCTTGATACTCTCAATTGGGTCTGCTTCACTGCTATCGACAGCCATCTGATAACAACTTCCTTTCTTTGGCTCGGGCGGGACTAACTCGGTCACCACTTCCTCTCCTAGTGGGGACACCAACTTGATTGTCCTTTTATCACAACTGATAACTGCCTGATACTTATCTAGCCAATTCATCCCTAGGATGACATCTATTCCCTGAGTACCCATTACTATAAGGTTAGCGGGAAATGCTATCCCCCTTATTTCCACACTTACATTCAAACAAATGCTATCGGCTCGAATTCTACCACCGGCTGAGTCAATTTGAATGGGGGTTGACATGGTAGTAATTGGAAGATTATGTGCTTCTACCCATGATGCAGTAATGAAAGAATGCGTTGCTCCAGTATCAAATAACACTTCTGCAATATGGGAGTCGACTGGGAACATACCTACTATCATGCCGGGAGTCTCCTGAACTGCTTCAGCCTCCAAGTGGTTCAGTCTCCCATGATTATAGCGCGGTTGAGAGCGGTTGCCTACTCCAGGCTGAGGCACATTCTGCTTTGCTGGGACATTGGGGCCTGACTGCTGCTGGGCTGCCTTCTTCGGACATTGCATCACCCAGTGGCCTTGCTCTCCGCAGTGGAAACATGCTCTGTTTCCAACCTGAGCTGGTGCTGCCTGATTGTTCTGCTGGCTTGCTGGGGCAGGAAGACGAGGTGTCTGCTGATTCTGCCTCTGAAACTGACCTCCTGACTGATTGCTCTGATGATTCTGGTACTGATGCTGAGGATACTGCCTTTGGAACTGCTGATGCTGCTGAGGTGGACGCTGGTTCTGCCTGAACTGCTGAGGTTGATTGCCTGAGAAACGAGGGCGGCTGTTGCTTCCAGGCTGGGGTCCACTGATCTTGCGCTTCCTTTCTGTCATGATTGCTCTGTCAATCAGGTGCTGGAATGTCGGGAAGGTATGATTCATCAGTTGGTAGTGCAGAGGGTCAACCAAGCCTCTCAAGAAACGGTATTGTCGCTTGGCGTCGGTGTTGACATCTTCAGGAGCGTAGCGAGACAACTACAGAAATCTGTCTCGATACTCACTGACAGATAATGACCCTTGCTTGAGGGCCAGGAACTCCTCCTTCTTCACTGTCATCAGACCTGCAGGCACATGGTACTGACGAAAGCTACCTCTGAACTCTTCCCAGGTGATGGCATCGGGGTTGGCATGGGTGGCGAGGTAAGACTCCCACCATGATTGGGCTGCTCCTCTCAACAGACGGGGACCATACAAGACTTTCTCCCTGTCGTCACACTGAGCGGTATGCAACTCCCGCTCCACAGTGCGCAGCCAATCTTCAGCATCCATGGGGTCAGAAGAGTGAGCGAACGTTGGGGGATGACCTCTCATGAATTCAGCACGCTTGTCTCTGGGCATCTGAGGCATCTGAGGCTGGGGTGGTGCTTGCTGCTATTGCTGCTGCTGCTGCTGCTGAATGGCGGCCAGAGTCTGACCGATGGCTTGAACCGCTTGAGTCTGCATCAGAAACATCTGCTCGATCGACATCGGGGGCGGGGGTGGCAGGTGCTGCTGCTGGGGCACCTCATCCTGCGGAGCGGCTCGCTCCTGCTGAGCACGCCTTCCTCCTCTGCGCCTGTTCTCTGACATCTGCAGAATGCGACCACACATCAGAACTAATCTGGCAAATCTTGCAGCATAAGAAAAGAGTATAGAATTCTCCAACAACACTGAACAGATGAGCATCTTCACTGATCTCCATCGCAGACCACACAGCTTCTCAGATAAAGAGGAAAGTAGAATAAAGGGTTTCCCAACTATATAACTAACTCCATTAACATAATAGGTAAGCCAAAATGCAGGGGATACCCACACTCTGGTGACAATCATTACAAAGATCCAAACCAAACATAGTTCATCATGACAAACATAAATGCACAGGATATAGCAAACTACCCTGTCTAACTAAGACTAACTAAGACCGAGACTAACGCTAAGACTGAAGCTTCTATGTATATATTTCGTATTAATTACAAGATCCAACTCTAACGAGCTATGGTTCTAGATTTATCTTAGTCTTGCATTCGGGATTGCCATAAGACTGGTGTCCACGCCGAGGTGAGCGGTACGGGTGCTGAGTCCCAACGGGAGCGGGGGAACCATCATCCAAGTGACGACGTTCCGCGCGCTCAGCCCGTAGCAGGGCGATCTCAGCACGAGCCCTACTCAGCTCGTCTAATGCATGGTCCAGCTCCGTGTTTAGCACGGCGGCTAGGTTGACTGTGCTGCTCAACCTAGGATTGTCCTCACCAGCAGGTGAAACAATCACGCCTCCTGTGCTGCCAGATGGACGGTGGGGGTAATACTTCAGGTCGAGACCGTCAGCTACCCCACCGAGAACCGAGCAGTAGTGCGAAAGCGCACGCCGTGCAGCATCCTGCATGGCTGCCTCAGCTGAGTCCCACTCAGAGATAGAATAGTGCTCTGAGCAAGCCTCCGCGCCCTGGAGACTGTTCTCCGGACGGCGCACCAAACAGGTCACCTCCTAGCGGTCCGGGTAGACCCCGCGACTATGCTGGTAGACCACACAGCGATACTCGATGGACCAAGTACGCCGGTCAAGTGCCTGACGTAGCAGGGTGTCGAGCGCGTTGTGGAAGTGACACCCGCGAGCAGCGTCGCGAGTGATGGGTCGAGCAACCCATCCTTCCGGCTCATGGTCAGCAGGGAAGTCAGTGTCGTGGCTCGGGCTGTCGTCGCCATCTCCGTCGTCTGGGTCTCCTCCAGCAGCTACTCCAGAAGCTGGGGCGCCTAGTGGTGGTGCAGGGGGCGCCTCCAGGGGAAGCACAGGAGAGCAGCTCCTCACAGACTCTATCTCCTGCTGGAGCGAGAAGGAAGAGCCCTGCTGCTCCTGTCGTCGACGTTCCTGCTCCTCATGCAGGCGGTGGCGCAGTCTCTCCAAGTGGCTGGACTGTCCGGCCACGGGACGGCGAAGCGGACGCTCAGCAAGGCGGGAGGGTAAGAAGGGGATGACGGACTTTCGTGCAGTGTGTCTAAGTCGAGCCATCTACAAAAGACATCGCAAGCAAAAGGGTGAGAACAGAATCAATATGACCAGCAAGTAATGAATCATAAATAAATGAAGGATCGGAATAAAACATAATTATCAGCAAGGTATAATATATAGTAGAACATAGGTTTGGTCGGTATGACCAACTTTTGAAGGGATATCAAAGTCAAGGCAGTGACCGAGGTCTATAATCCTTAGAACGACCATTCTACTCTAGGTTAGCGGTCCTACAGTCAGCACGGCTTTGATACCACTTATGTCACACCCGGTTTTTAGAAGGTAAACCGAATGCGAACCATGTACGTGCCAGGATCAGTTATTCACGTACACAGCAGTTACATAACATGGACATCATCACACAGTGCTCAAATAGTATTAAAAGGGAAATAATAGTCGATTACATCATACGTCTGAGACGTCCATATAGTCCTTACAATAAATCAAAGTGCGAAAAAGAAACGTAGATAACCGCGGCCTTCACAGGCAGCCGACTGGGGGTTGCCGCTAACCCACACCTAGAACTCGTCGTAGTCTTGGAACTCCTGGAAGTCTCCTTCCACAGCTTCATCTTCTCCTGAGCAGTGGTTGCAATGCTGACAACCTGGGGGGGTTTGGTGTGTAGAGCAAGAGTGAGTACACATCAACATACTCAGCAAGTATCCTGTTTGGCTGTAGTGGACTAGCTTTATGTGGGGGTAAGTCAAGCAGTTGCTTTTAGTTGGTCAGTTTATTATTTATTAGTAGAAAGCCAGGTTTAGCATTAACCCAAGTTATTAACCCAAAGTACCCTTTCCAAACGGAAAGAATACCACTTACCATTACCATAAGCATAATCATAACCATCCTCATTGTCATTTGTAAACCAAAATGTCTCTGATCAAGTACCACTAATCATTGGAGCTCCCTTGGCCGCTCATAACCGCGAGCACGGCTGATATATCAGTTTTCAAACACTCTGCAGAGGTTGTGCACTTTACCCACAAGCCGTGATTCCCTTTCTGTCCGGAGATCATGACTCTCCATTGATCACTACCAAGGTGACCCAACAGGGCATCACTACGTAGCCTTTACAAAGATTCCCCGGGACTGTAGTCGCCCGTTAGGTTTCCTAAATGTACTGCACTCCTCCCCAAGGGACAAATCAACCTTGGCCGAGCGAGCCGCATACACCGAGCCCCATTGACGGCACGACGGCTAAGCGAACTACACCCCGGTTCCTCTAATTATTCAGCTAAGGGCGTCTCATTCCACCCTCATGGTTGCACTGTTTTCCCGGGCGGTCATCCATAGAACAGGTCCTTACGGAGAGGCACTCGAGAAACCACTCGAGCCCCCTTAAAAGCCACAAGTATAATATCATAATAAGAGAGGGGAAAACAGCGTATCATATATAATCTCATCATGTTCATTGATTAGAGTTTGAGCAATAGCATGAAGCTAAACAATAATAAACTGACCCAAATAGGTAAACAAGGACATGGATAACAAAAGCTAGTCAATCCTTAGGTATAAATGTGTAATGCGGGAGGTGAATTAAAGAATGAATAGGACAGAATAAAAAGGATGGTCGCGCGGCGAGACGCGCGACATACCACTCTAAAACAAATTAAGAAGTTAACGACTCGTCGCGCGACCGAGCACGCAACGAGACACTTCGCCTTAGTTATGAGGAGACGTTAAGCGTCGCGCGACGAAACGCACAACGGCATACGTCGACTAAACTGAGTCCAAAGTGGAAAGTCGCGTGAATACACACGCGGCGTTACACCTTAAACAACCTGAAATTAAAATGCATTGTCGCGCGACGAAGCGCACGACGCAACACACAGATAGAATCTGAAATTAGACAAATCCGTCGCGCGGCGAAGCGCGCGACGCAGCACGCTAACTAACGGAGTTTGACGTTAACTACCGACAAAAATAATCACCGCGAGCGTGGGCGAGCGGGGACACGGTCGGACGAGGCCGGGACGGGGCGGGGCGACCGGGCCGGGGCCGGGGCGGTTGAACCGGCCAGGGGGGCGGTTGAACTGGCCAGGGGCGGCCGGGTCGGCCGGGACGGCCAGGGAGCCGGGCCAGGCGGCCGAGCGGGCGAGGCGGCCGAGCCGGGGCCGGGCGCGGCGAGGGCCGGCCGAGGCCGGGCGGCCGAGCCGAGCGACGGGGGCGGGGCGGGGCGGGGCGGGCTCGCCGGGGGCGAGGCGGGGCGCGGCGGGGCCGGCCGAGGCCGGCGCGGGGGCGGGACGGGCGCAGCCGGGGGCGGCCGAGGCCGGCCGAGCCGAAGGCGGCCGGGGCCGGGGCCGGGGCGCGCGCCCACGGCGCGGGGGAGGGCGCCGACGGGGGGGGGGGGGAAGGAGGGAGGGGGAGGAGAGGAGGGAGGAGGGGGCCTCACCGTGGGCGGGAACAACGGTGGCGGCGCGCAGGGGCGGCGGCGCTAGGGCAAGGGGCGGCGGCGCTAGGGTGAGGGAGGGAGAGAGAGAGATGACGGGCGGGGCCCGCGGGAGGATTTTTGGAAAAAAGAAAAAGGGTGGGGGGCGGCTGGGCCAAAATGGGCCCAAAGCGGGGGGGGGGGGAGGGGGGGCTGGGCCGAAATGGGAAAGGGAGAGAGGGAGAGAAAAAGATTTTCTTTTTCTAAAATCTAATTTTCTTTGGATGAATGCTTTCACATTTTTAAACAATCAAAAGTATGCATGGTTCGGCATGGTGCATCACCCAAAATAAAGTATTTTAAGGTTTTGCTTTACACGGGGTCTAAAGCCAAAACCCGTCATAACTTTGGAAAAGATCAAGGTTCAGCGAGGGAACGAGAAAAAAAAAGAAAAGGGTAACGCCTGAATTTGGTGAGAGAAAAGAAGAAAAAACTCTACCCCCAAATTCAGGGCGTTACATTGCCTAGGTGCATAGTCAGGTTCTAAGTTCTCGGGCTGGTATGTTGACGCTGTCAATGGTTTGGCCGGAGCCGGGTTCGCGAGAGCAGCTCCCGAGCCTCTGCACAGGGCGAGAGGATGGTCAGGGACTGACTCGGCTTTTTTCATACGCCCCTTCGTCGCCTTTCCGCAAGGAGGAGGGGGGAAAGCGCCATGTTGCCCTCGGAGGGCGCCGAACATGGTGTCTCTAGTGAGTTGCTAACGAGTGATCCGAGTGGACGCTCGTGCCCCGTTCGATAAGGGTCGGCTAGTGGCCCAGAGGCACGCTCCAAAAGTACCTACAGGTGATTTGCCGGACCCGGTCCTATTTGATAGGGTCCGAGGTCTCGATGCCTCCCTCCGATGGGATTCCGTTACAGAATCGCTCCTGCTGGTCTCGGAAATGTCCTAGGGTACCTCGGGAGCGTAGCCCGAGCGTTGGTTATGTATCGAACGTACCCAGAGCCATCCCTCACTCTGCATGCTCTAGGCGACTGTCGAACCCTTCGGGGGGCCAGCCTACAAACCCCTGATCAGAAGTGGGCGCGGAGCCCGAGTGGCCTGAGGCGGCTGTTGAACCCTTCCGAGGGGCCAGCCTTCAAATCTCTGATCAGTAGTGGGCGCAGAGCCCGAGTGCTCTGAGGCGGATGTCGAACCCTTCCGGGGGGCCAGCCTTCGAACCTCTGATCAGTAGGAGGGCTCGGGGCCCGCTTCCTTCGTGGAGAAGGATCCCTTTCGGAGTATCCCCTTTCCCGGTCCCTGTAGCAAGAGAGAGAAAGGGGAAGAGGAAAATGATACGAAATTGAACGACGTGGCGCACCTTTTTTGACGCGGTCATCATCGCGGAGGTGAAGCGTCGCCCGCTTCGCCTGCCAAAGGTGTCGCCTGCCCTGCCACAGAGTTAATGCGACGGGACGAGTGGTTCGCGGGGCAGCCGTTGTGCACGCGCGAGCCGTTCGAGGAACGGGCGTTTCGCCTTCGAGTTTTGGATTTTGCGACGGGTTCGGGCGAAGTGTTGAACGGGTCTTGCCCGGGCCTTCATATATTCAGAAGAGGGACCGGTGGTGGTTTTTTACTCTGCTGCTCGCCTCCTGCTTTGGTTTCCGCAACCTAAGGGAAATAGCCAGAAAAAGAAAACCGTGCACCTTGTCCGCTCCGCCGCCACCCCCTTTGCTTGGTGATGGCCGACCGGGTAATCGTCGTTCCGCCGCGCGACCCATGGCCCTTCTCCACCGTCACGGCGGATGACCTAGAGGCCCTTGTTGCCGACGGCTTGCTTTGTCCCCTCTCTGGTGACCCGCAGCCGGAGTGGATGGTCCCCCCGAGCGGAGCCGCCCCGTCCCCGCCGCCGGGGTATGTGCTGAGTTTCGTCTCTTTCCACGAGCGGGGGTTCGAAGTGCCGGCAAGCCGTTTGGAGTTCGTCATCCTGCGGGCCTCCTGGTATGGAGGTTGTTTGTACCCGCGGGAACGGAACCGGAGTCCCGTTTGTAATGGCACCTTGAGTGCCGGTGTTTGTTCATTGCGGCTGTCGGGGCCTGAACATTTGTGTATTTGGGCGTAAAGCCGTGTTTCTTCCTTATTTCGAGCACCAGGACTCGCCTGTCGGCTAGCTGGACCGCTTAACCAAATGTGAGTTGCCCTGTGCGAAAGGTGACGAGTGAGGTATCTGTATCCCGGAGGCGTAGGAGTCCCTCGGCTCGGTCGGCCTTGCCGCCCGAGGCTTCTCTTGCTCAGTTAAAGAAACCCCCGGCCGCTCTGCGATGAGCCGGAGCCGGAGGCAGCGGTGTCAGCATGGACAGAGGCGGAGTCGGCTGGAGAAGAAACTTCGTCGGCCCAGGAGTAGGGGACTTTCCAGGCCGAGAAGGCGTAGCAGCGGCGGCTGGAACCTGGCTAGGTTGTCCACTAGCGGGACCAACCCTGGAGTCGGGTTGCCGAGGCTACGGAGTGGCCAGTCCGGTTGTCTGCTTGGGCCAGGTTCTCGGAGGAGACCCTGGTGGCGATGGCCCAGGCGTGGTGCTGACATCTTCCTTCGAGGTGGAGATCCTTCGATCGTGTCGCCGTCCGAGGTCGGGCCGGATTCCACTGAAGGTGGAGTCGATGCCGGGGGTGCTACTGCTCCCCCTACTGATGCCTGATCCTGCAGGATCAGTTTGTCTATAGTATGCGTGTGTTTTTTGCGGCCGCCGAGGCCCAAACATGTCGTCATCGTGTTGTAAAGCTGTGTTTCTTTTCCCCTTGTTTCGAGTATCAGGACTTGTTCGTCGGTAACAGAATTGTTTATCCGAGCGAGAGTTACTTTTCACGGAAGGTGATGAGTGAGGTATCCGTATCTCGGAGGCGTAGGAGTCCCTCGGCTCGGTCGGCCTTGCCGCTTACGTGTACTCTTACTCGTCCGCTGGATTCTGTTATCGATATAGTCGAGAAGGCACGAAAAATCGTTTCGGCAGAAAAGTTTTCGAGCGCTAAGACTTGTTCGGACAGCGGAATCGCTTATCCAAGCGTGAGTTACTTATCGCAGAAGGTGATGAGTGAGGTATCCGTATCCCGGAGGCGTAGGAGTCCCTCGGCTCGGTCGGCCTTGCCGCTTACGTGTACTCCGTCGTTTTCAGGATTCCACTATCGAAGTAGTCGAAAAGCACGAAAGATGTTCTGGCAGAAAGACTTTTTCCGAGGAAAATTTTGACGCAGAGGGGGTTCCCCCCTTCTAGCCCCCGAGGGAGGGTCGGGCTTTGCCGAGGCAAGGCTGACCCTTCCTTAATGGTTAGACTTTACTTGTGTATGTAAATGAGGTATATGAACGACTTGAAAACATCTTAAGGGTAGAAGCGACGTAGTTGTCAGATGTTCCAAGCGTTGCTGTAGACCTTGCCTTGACTGTTGGCCAGCTTGTATGTTCCGGGCTTCAAGATCTTGGCGATGATGAACGACCCTTCCCAGGGAGGCGTGAGCTTGTGGTGCCCTCGGGCGTCTTGTCGTAGTCGAAGCACCAAGTCGCCCACCTGGAGGTCTCGAGACCGAACCCCTCGGGCGTGGTAGCGTCGCAGAGACTGCTGATACCTTGCCAAGTGTAGTAAGGCCATGTCCCGAGCCTCTTCCAGCTGGTCCAGTGAGTCTTCTCGGTTGGTCCGGTTGCTTCGGTCGTCGTACGCCCTCATCCTCGGGGAACCGTATTCTAAATCTGTGGGCAAGATGGCCTCGGCCCCATAGACTAGAAAGAACAACGTGAAGCCCGTGGCTCGCTTGGCGTCGTCCTCAGACTCCAGACCACCGAGGGGAGTTCCTTCATCCATCGCCCGCCGAACTTGTTGAGGTCGTTGTAGATCCTCGACTTGAGTCCTTGCAGAATCATACTGTTGGCACGCTCTACCTGCCCATTCGTCGTGGGGTGAGCTACGACGGCCCAGTCCACCTGGATGTGGTGGTCCTCGCATAAGTCCAGGAACTTTCTGCCAGTGAACTGGGTGCCGTTGTCGGTGATGATGGAGTTTGGGACCCCGAAGCGATGGATGATGTTGGTGAAGAACGCCACCGCCTGTTCGGACCTGATGCTGTTTAGGGGTCGGACCTCAATCCACTTGGAGAATTTGTCGATGGCGACCGGCAGGTGCGTGTAGCCCCTGGGTGCCTTATGCAAGGGACCGACGAGGTCCAGACCCCACACAGCAAACGACCAGGTGATGGGTATTGTTTGCAGAGCCTGAGCGGGCAGGTGGGTCTGCCTTGCGTAGAATTGACACCCTTGGCAGGTGCGTACAATCCTAGTGGCATCGGCCACCGCGATTGGCCAGTAGAAACCTTGTCGGAAGGCATTTCCAACGAGGGCCTGAGGTGCTGCGTGGTGACCGCAAGCCCCCGAGTGTATTTCTTGCAATAGTTCCTGACCTTCGGCGATGGATATGCATCGCTGAAGGATGCCTGAGGGGCTGCGGTGGTAGAGCTCCTTTCCGTCACCCAGCAAGACGAACGACTTGGCGCGCCGCGCCAGTCGCCGAGCTTCGGCTCTGTCGAGGGGTAGCTCTCCTCGGTGGAGATATTACAGGTACGAGGTCTGCCAGTTTCGATTAGGCGTGACCCCATTCTGCTCTTCCTCGACGCGCAGTGCCTCACCCTCGGGGGCCGAGGGTGCCTCGGGCTGGGCCGAGGCCTCCTCGGGCTCGGGCGTGTCGTCGGTCTTGACGGAGGGTTGATGTAGGTCTCGGGAGAAGACGTCCAGAGGAACCGTTGTCCGCCCCGAGGCTATCTTAGCCAGCTCGTCCGTAGTATCGTTGTATCGTCGAGCGACGTGGTTGAGCTCGAGCCCGTAGAACTTGTCCTCTAAGCACCGAACCTCGTCGCAGTAGGCTTCCATCTTCGGGTCGCGGCAATGGGAGTTCTTCATGACTTGGTCGATGACAAGCTGCGAGTCGCCACGAGCGTCGAGGCGCCGGACCCCTAGCTCGATGGCGATGCGCAACCCGTTAACCAGAGCCTCGTACTCGGCCACGTTGTTGGACGCCGTGAAATGGAGGCGCAGTACGTAGCGGAGGTGCTTCCCGAGGGGTGAGATGAAGAGCAGGCCCGCGCTCGCTCCTGTCTTCATCAGCGACCCGTCGAAAAACCTGGTCCAGAGTTCCGGTTGGATCGGAGCTGCTGGAAGCTGGGTGTCGACCCATTCTGCCACGAAGTCCGCCAAGACTTGGGACTTGATGGCCTTCCGAGGGGCGAACGAGATTGTCTCGCCCATGATTTCCACCACCCACTTTGCGATCCTACCCGAGGCTTCTCGGCTCTGGATGATCTCCCCCAGGGGGAAGGATGACACCACAGTCATTGGATGGGACTCGAAGTAGTGTCGCAACTTTCGCCGCGTCAGAATCACCGCGTACAGTAGCTTCTGGATTTGCGGGTAGCGGATTTTGGTCTCGGACAGTACTTCACTGATGAAGTAGACCGGCCTCTGGACGAGCAATGCATGCCCTTCTTCTTGTCTCTCGACCACGATCGCGGCGCTGACCACCTGAGTGGTAGCGGCGACGTAGATCAAGAGGGCTTCTCCGGCAGCGGGGGCACCAAGATGGGCGCGCTTGTAAGGAGCGCCTTTAAGTTCCCGAGGGCTTCCTCGGCCTCGGGGGTCCAAGTGAAGCGCTCGGTCTTCCTCAAGAGGCGGTACAGGGTTAGGCCTCTTTCGCCGAGGCGCGAGATGAAGCGGCTCAGAGCTGCAAGGCATCCCATGACCCTCTGTACTCCTTTCAAGTCCTTGATGGGCCCCATGTTGGTGATGGCCGCAATTTTCTCCGGGTTGGCCTTGATGCCCCGCTCGGAGACGATGAACCCCAAGAGCATGCCTCGGGGGACTCCGAAGACACACTTCTCGGGATTGAGTTTTACGCCTTTCGCCTTGAGACACTTGAATGTCGTTTCAAGGTCAGAGAGGAGGTCAGAGGCTTTCCTCGTCTTGACTACGATGTCATCGATGTAAGCCTCGACCGTTCGGCCAATGTGCTCTCCGAACACGTGGTTCATGCACCTTTGGTATGTCGCGCCTGCATTCCTCAAACCAAATGGCATAGTGATGTAGCAGTACATGCCAAAAGGTGTGATGAAAGAAGTCGCGAGCTGGTCGGACTCTTTCATCCTGATTTGGTGATACCCTGAGTAGGCATCGAGGAACGACAGGGTTTCGCACCCAGCAGTGGAATACACGATTTGATCGATGCGAGGCAGAGGGTAGGGAACTTTCGGACATGCTTTGTTTAGACCAGTGTAGTCTACACACATCCGCCATTTCCCGCCTTTCTTTCTCACAAGCACAGGGTTGGCTAGCCATTTGGGATGGAATACCTCTTTGATGAACCCTGCATCCATCAGCTTGTGGATCTCCTCGCCTATGGCTCTGCGCTTTTCTTCATCGAATCAGCGCAGAGGCTGCTTCACGGGTCAGGCTCCAGCTCGGATATCCAGCGAGTGCTCGGCGACATCCCTCGGTATGCCAGGCATGTCCAAGGGACTCCACGCAAAAACCTTGGTGTTCGCGCGGAGAAAGTCGACGAGCACTGCTTCCTATTTGGGGTCGAGCTCGGAGCCGATCCGGATCTGCTTGGAGGCGTCGTTGCTAGGGTCGAGAGGGACGGACTTAACCGCCTCTGCTGGCTCGAAGTTGCCGGCGTGGCATTTTGCATCAGGCACCTCCTTGGAGAGGCTTTCCAGGTCGGCGATGAGGGCCTCGGATTCGGCGAGGGCCTCGGCGTACTCCACGCACTCCACGTCGCATTCGTACGCGTGTCGGTACGTGGGGCCGACGGTGATGACCCCGTTGGGGCCCGACATCTTGAGCTTGAGGTAGGTGTAGTTGGGGACGACCATGAACTTGGCGTAGCATGGTCTCCCCAGCACTGCGTGGTAGGTTCCTCGGAACCTGACCACCTCGAACGTGAGGGTTTCCTTTCGGAAGTTGGAGGGAGTCCCGAAGCAAACGGGCAGATCGAGTTGCCTAAGAGGCTGGACGTGCTTCCCGGGAATGATCCCGTGAAAGGGCGCCGCGGCGGCCCGGATCATGGACAGATCGATCTGCAGGAGTCCGAGGGTTTCGGTGTAGATGATGTTGAGCCTGCTACCTCCGTCCATGAGGACCTTGGTAAGCCTGACGTTGCCGATGACGGGATCGACAACGAGCGGTTACTTTCCCGGGCTTGGCACGCGGTCGGGGTGGTCGCCTTGGTCGAAGGTGATGGGCTTGTCGGACTAGTCTAGGTAGACTGGCGCCGCCACCTTCACCGAGCAGACCTCCCGACGCTCTTGCTTGCGGTGCCGAGCCGAGGCGTTCGTCACTTGCCCACAGTAGATCATGAAGCAGTCGCAGACCTCAGGGAACTCCTCTGCCTTGTAACCCTCCTTCTTGTCGTTGTCGTGGGCCCTACCACCTTCCGCCGGTGGCCCGGCCTTGTGGAAGTAGCGCCGAAGCATGACACACTCCTCAAGGGTGTGCTTGACGGGACCCTGATGATAGGGGCACGACTCCTTGAGCATCTTGTCAAATAGGTTGGCGCCTCTGGGAGGCTTCCGAGGGTTCTTGTGCTCAACGGCGGCGACAAGGTCTGCGTCGGTGGCGCCGCGTTTTGCTTGCGACTTCTTCTTGCCCTTCTTGTTGGTGCCGCGCTGAGCGGACGCCTCGGGGACGTCTTCCGACTGGCGCCCCTGAGGCTGCTTGTCCTTTCGGAAGATGGCCTCGACTGCCTCCTGACCAGAGGCGAACTTGGTGGCGATGTCCATCAGCTTGCTCACCCTGGTGGGAGTCTTGCGACCCAGCTTGCTCACCAGGTCGCGGCAAGTGGTGCCGGCAAGGAACGCGCCGATAACATCTGAGTCAGTGATGTTGGGCAGCTCGGTGCGCTGCTTCGAAAATCACCGGATGTAGTCCCGCAGGAATTCTCCCGGCTGCTGGCGGCAGCTTCGGAGATCCCAGGAGTTCCCAGGGCGCACGTATGTGCCCTAGAAGTTGCCGGCGAAGGCTTTGACCAGGTCGTTCCAGTTGGAGATCTGCGCAGGAGGCAGATGCTCCAGCCAGGCTCGGGCGGCGTCGGAGAGGAACAGGGGGAGGTTGCGGATGATGAGGTTGTCATCGTCCATTCCACCCAGCTGGTAGGCCAGCCGATAGTCCGCGAGCCATAGTTCCGGCCTTGTCTCCCCCGAGTATTTAGTGATGGTAGTCGGGGCTCGGAACCGGGTCGGGAACGACGCCCGTCGTATGGCCCGGCTGAAAGCTTGCAGACCGGGTGGTTCGGGCGAGGGGCTCCGATCCTCCCCGCTGTCGTAGCGTCCCCCACGCCTGGGGTGGTAGCCTCGGCGCACCTTCTCGTTGAGGTGGGCTCGACGGTCGTGGCGGCGGTGCTCGTTGCCGAGGTGACCCGGGGCCGCAGGCGCTGTGTTCCACGTGCGCCCGGTGTGGACCGAGGCTTCCCGCATGAATCGGGAAGTCGCGGCGCGATGCTCCGGGGGGTATCCCTGCTTTCGGGAGGCAGAGCTCTCGACCCGTCGGACCACGACATCCTCCAGGAGATTCTTGAGCTCTCCCTGGATACGCCGCCCCTCGGTGGTGGATGGTTCCGGCATCGCTCGGAGTAGTATTGCTGCTGCAGCTAGGTTCTGGCCGACCCCACTGGAAGCCGGGGGCAGCCTCGCCCTGGCATCGTCGGTGATGCGGTGCTGAACGTCCTGGGCCAGATGACGCGCTTCTCCGGCCGGTGCTCGACCTGCCCACTCCTGCCCGATATTCTGCCGGAGCTGCACAAGTTGTCCTGCTTCCTCGTCGAGCCTGGCCTGCATCTCGCGGATTTACTCGAGCTGTGCATCCTGACCCCCCGTAGGGATTGGGACCACAGCTAGCTCCCGAAGGATGTCAACGCGAGGCGCTGGCCTAGGGGGATCGCCGTCCTCCGGCATACCAAAGATGGTTGCCTTCGTCGGGACCCCCTAGATCGACGTGGAAACATTCACGACTTGGGCCACAGTCCTCGTCGCCAAGGCTGTGGCTACCATCAGAACAATCGGAGAGGCAGTAGTCCCACGCGGTCATGAAGTCCCGCATGGCACTAGGGTTACCGAGCCTGGAGAAATCCCAACCAGAGTCGGGCTCGTCATCTTCCTCGGAACCCGGGGCCCGTAGGTCGAGACGGCCGTCAGTCGGTCCTAGGTTGACCACATATGGTACCCTGGAGGGTTTGGGTATGCCTTTATGAAAGCGTCCACCGAAGCGGGGTCGCTTGGTGGGTCGAAGCTGAATCTAAAAGGCACAGGATGGAAAGCGGACGATACCTCTTGATCGACGGATGGTGATGAAGTCGCGTCGGAGGCGGACTGCACCGTTATCTCAGGTACGAGGCTAACGCCCAGCATGTCCTTCGCGAGCGTGCTGGCGTCGTCCGTCTGCTTGGGGTTGGCGTGTTGCGGGGAAACGACGCTCGTCTTCGTCTCAGACGCGAGGTCAACGCCCGACGTGTCCCCTGCTGGGGCACCGGCGCCGTCGACTCGCTCGACAGCCGACGAGGTGCCGCCTCCTGCTTGGCCATGGTTGCCCCGTCTCCTCCTCCGTCGGCGGGGAAGGTGACGGGACAGACCCGGATGTTGTTCTTCCGTCACGTGGGGAAGACGTCGTCGATTCCGCCGCTGGCGGGCGGGCTGACAGCCGCCATTATCGTTGTCGCTCGGCATAGGAAGGAGTATCATGTCGTAGCTGCCGTCGAGGGACATGAACTCAAGACTCCCGAAACGGAGCATCGTCCCGGGCTGGAGAGGTTGCTGGAGACTACCCATCTGGAGCTTGACGGGAAGCTGTTCGTCAACACGCAGCAGGCCCCTACCTGGCGCGCCAACTGTCGGCGTTTTGACCCCGGGGGGTCCCTGGACCGACGAGTAAATTGTCGCTGTGTGTCCCAGCCCAGATGGGTCGGCGCGAGACGGAGCACAAGGGGGGAAACAGTGAGGGGAAACCGCGGCCTCGTGTTGTCCTGCGCCCAGGGCGGATGCGCTTGCAGTAGGGGGTTACAAGCGTTCGCGAGGGAGAGAGAGAGAGAGCCTGTTCGTCAGCCCATCCTCCCACGCGGCCACCTTTTCATACGAGGGCCCTGGACCTTCCTTTTATAGATGTAAGGAGAGGGTCCAGGTGTACAATGGGGGGTGTAGCAGTGTGCTAACGTGTCTAGCAGAGAGGAGCCAGAGCCCTATGTACATGCCGACGTGGCTATCGGAGAGGTGTTGGAGCCCTGTTCGTGTGGCGTCGTGGCCGTCGGAGGAGCGCTTGAGCCCTGTAGAAGCACATCTGTTGGGGCTGACGGGACCTTGCTGACGTCCCCTTGCTTCCGTAAGGGGCTGAGAACCGCCGTCGTCATGGAGCATGCAGGGTGCCATCATTACTTGTTTTACCGGGGCGAGCCAGATGGGACACCTGTCTTGTTCCCCATAGCCTGAGCTAGCTAGGGGTAGGGTAATGATGTACCCTCCTGCGACGTGGTCGGTCCGAGCCCAAGTTCGGGCGAGGCGGTGACTCCTCCGAGGTCGAGGCTGAGTCCGAGCCCGGGGGTCGGGCGAGGCGGAGACCGTCTTCCAGAGTCGAGGTTGAGTCCGAGCCCTGGGGCCGGGCGAGGCGGAGACCGTCTTCCGAGGTTGAGGTTGAGTCCGAGCCCGGGGGTCGGGCGAGGCGGAGACCGCCGTCCGAGGTCGAGGTTGAGTCCGAGCCCTGGGGTCGGGCGAGGCGGAGACCGTCTTCCGAGGTCGAGGTGGAGTCCGAGCCCGGGGGTCGGGCGAGGCGGAGACCGTCGTCCGAGGTCGAGGTGGAGTCCGAGCCCTGAGGTCGGGCGAGGCGGAGCTTCCTATGACGCCCAAGGCTGGACTTGGCTACTGTCAGCCTCACCCTGGCGGGTGGCACAGCAGTCAGAGCAGCGTAGGCAGCGTTGTTTTCGTGTCAGGTCAGTCAGTGGAGGGGCGAGGTGACTGCGGTCACTTCGGCCTTATCGACTGGAGAGCGCGCGTCAGGATAAGGTGTCAGGCGATCCTTGCATTGAATGCTCCTGCGATCCGGTCGGCTGGCGAGGCGATCTGGCCAAGGTTGCTTCTCTGTGAAGCCTGCCCGAGCTGGGCCTCGGGCGAGTCGAAGGTGCGCCCGTTGCTTGAGGAGGTCCTCGGGCGAAGCGTGAATCTGCCTTGGTCTACTATTCCTGCCCGAGGCTGGGCTCGGGCGAGGCGAGATCGTGTCCCTTGAATGGACGGAGCCTTGACCTAAATTGCGCCCATCAGGCCTTTGCAGCTTTGTGCTGATGGAGGTTACCAGCTGAGATTAGGAGTCTTGGGGGTACCCCTAATTATGGTCTCCGACAGTCGGCGGCGGCTGGAAGCCAGCCAGGCGCGCACGCGATTAGGAACAGGAGGGCGCGCGGCTAGGGTTTCTGGTGGGCCCCTAGTGGGCCGGTTTAGATTTAGGGTTTGTTTTTTTTCTAAATTACGAAATGAATTTTTAAAGAGCCCAAAAATTCATATAAATTCACCAAAATTATTTATAACTAAAATATTTATTTTTAGACTAATAATTATTATATTATTAAATTAATTACTAGAATTTTCCTTTAAAAAGAATTGCTATAAAACATCCGATGCGCATACAAAGAAAATGATTCAAAGTGCAAATAAATAATTAAACACTTAAAAAATTATTACCATATTTAACATAATAACCAAATTTATTATTTTTAGTTGATGACTTTTATGGTGTTACAACACTTTTACATGTCATGGGCAATATCTTCGAAACCTACTTATAATTTTTGCTAAATTGAAAATTAATTAATAGCAACAATTTGATAGCTGGGCTGTCGGCCCAACTTTACCTAAACTCCTAAGCTAATAAGCCCAGTATGACAATCCCAGCCCGTCCCGCGGCATCCCAAAGGTCCAAATCATTCTCCGAGGAGCTGCGGCGCTGCGGCGACGGCGGCAGCGACGGCGATGCGGTTGCCATCTGCCGCCTCGGCGTCCCGTCTTCCCTCTTCCCTTTTCTTACAGCCCCGCGCAAGGACAAGATGCGTCCCAGCCTCCTCCCTCGCCTGTCGGGCATCTTCTTCATCAGCCGCGGGCGCTGGTGACGGCGGCTCGCGGAAGCCGTGGCTCTTCGTAGGGCTGGGTAACCCCGGAAAGGTGTACCAGGGAACTCGCCACAACGTAAGCGCCTTTCCTACCCCGTCGTGAAAGCTTCCGTTTTCTACGGTGGGATTACGGGTTTGTTTCCACTAGTGGGTTTGTTTCCACTAGTTAGTAGTTTCCATGAGTCGTATATATTAGTAATTGATTGAGATTTGTGGCAAAATTCTGGAGTCTTAAACTTTTGAAGGCAAATATTGAAAGGCATCGAAATCTATTATGTATTAAGGATATAAACACGGGCTATGTGCAAATTTGCATTTTTAAGCATAGACAGCAGGTGGTCTGCCATTTTCATTTAATAGGAAGCAAAGCACAATTTTACATGATGAATGAAACATGAAAAGAAGAAAAAGAGCTACAACAGAGTTAACACCTTCTACTTGCAGTGTTTCTGCCTATCTAGGCTGCTTCATCGATAGCTAGTCTTCTTGAATGGCCTTCAGCAGTTTTGTGTGTCTTTTGCCTTGTATCCGAAGACTCGCCAGCATCTTTCTTTCCATAAATTCCAGGCTGAATACACTACAATTACAGCCCCCTGTGCATCTTGAGTGTTTCCATGGGGTTATGTTTGAGTTATTTCGGTCCACCATTTTTTGATGTTTCCCTCTGTGTGATTCATTTCTGGTCCTTGTAGAGCAGTCCAAGTTTCCACCAGCCTCCAGAGTTGTTTCAACTATGTATATTTTGCCACAAGATGGTATGGACACGTGCCTGCAATAAAATAATCTGCGAATTGAGTTTCCCTGGTCTCCCTGCCTAATGATTCGATCCACTGTTGGTAGTCTCCACTGGAGTAGAAGCCAGGTGAAGAAACAACATTTTGGCTCCACTTTTAGTTCCAAACCAGGCCCAATCATGATCAACAAAGGAGCCAATGAACTGTGTGTTGTATGATGACTTCACTGAGTATCGCCCAAAAGCCTCAAAACGGCAACAATGTTGTTCTTTCTGTCTTGTAGTTGTGTTGTTTGTAGCTGGGTTTTTTATTGCTCACTTTAACAGTGGGACCACTGTCATGTGATATATTGGGATTGAAGAACAGATTGAATCAGAATTAGGGGGTGTTTGAATGCACTAGAGTTAATAGTTAGTTGGCTAAAAATTGCTAGTGAAATTAGCTAGCTAACAAATAGCTAGTTTGCTAAAAATAGCTAATAGTTGAATTATTAGCTAGGCTGTTTGGATGCCTTTAACTAAATTTAGCAGCTAACTATTAGCTCTAGTACGTTCAAACATGACCTTAGTCTATAGGCCTTTGTTAGTAATCTTCCTTCCAGCCTAGGTGTTTGGCTCCAACCTTATAAACAAGGACCTGTTCTGTCTCTCACTTGAGTCTACCAATATGCAGAGGAATGCCGAGGTATTTGCACGGAATTGTCCCAGTTTAGTTTGGAAACAACCTGCCATCTTAATGCCATCTGCCATGTGCCATTGATGTTGCAATTGTTCCAAATATCTCTGATTTTGACTCATTTGTTTGTAAGCCGGTCGCTTGTCCAAATGTCTGTAGTATGTGCTGCAAATTAGTGAGGTCTGTTGCATGTGAGCGGATGAAAATGGTGGCATCATGAACATATAGGCTGGTACACATCTGAATTGAGCTGGATCCAATGGGGCTGAGTAATCCTCTTTCTGTTGCTTTGTTCAAAATCTGATGTAGTGGATCCATTTTGAAAGTATAAAAAGCATTGGTGATAATGGATCGCTTTGCCACAGTCTTCTATGGCGTTGTAGTTGGTTTTCCTGGTATCCCACTTAGCAGTACCCTTAGAGAGGTCTTAGACCAAACGATGGGATCATGTCACACCACCTCTAACCTCTATACAAACCCAAGGCCAATGGTGGTTCATGAGTGGATCAACAGAGGGGCTACTAAGACAAGGCTAATTTTTTAGCCTAAACTAAGTGAAATAATCGATGTTTAATATGATGAAGTAACAAGATATAAAACAAATCTTCCAGAAACATGTAGACCGTGACGCTGGTGGTTTGACGGCAGGCGGCTAGTACCTTGTAGTGGGCAACCTGGCTGACTAGCCACTGCCGTCTGTTGGCTTAGAGCCTAGGCATGGGTGCCTGCCGGATATGGCCACACCATGGAGGAGATGGACGACAACCGCCAGACAGATAACAACAACTAACGGGAAGTGTGGGCGCCAGACATCAGGCCACTAGGGTTAGGACACAGACAAGGATGAGACCAATGTCGTGGTGCGTGCGTATGTGGCCGATGCATGATGAGTTGCGGATGAAGGTATTTGGGCTGGTCTGAAGACCTGCTTCTACAAATTTTAGCCGAAGACCAGGGCTGCAACCCCTCCTCTGGATCTACCCCTAGGGATGAAAACGGTTTCGGAATTCCGGTAACCGTCTTTGATTTTTTTGATCGGATTCACCGGTAACGACATTTTTCGAAAATGGAATCGGCATCAGAATCTTTTATCGGAAACAGAATCAAAATCAATATGACATATTATCGACCGTTTTCTTCGGTTACCGATTTTAATCGGAATTTACCGGAACTCCTTCTTGGAATTTTATCGGAAATAAAATAGGTCCAGCCCACCAGCACCATCAGACCACCCCTCTCCCAGCCGGCCCACCAAGTGCCCAGCCATTCCACCATCTGGCGCCTAGCCGGCCGACCCCACTCTCCCAGACGGCCCACCACACCCACCACCAGTGTCTTTACTCACAAAAATAGTAAAAATTAATGGGGATGAGGGGATTCGAACTGTGTATTTGTTTAAACACACTCTGCTAACCCATTCGACTTAATTGTATTTGTTTTATATGCCGGTTTTTATTGTAAATATATAGAGCCTATATATTTTTTGGAAAACAACTGTGCTGGTGTTGCTATATTATATATAGCCTGCAAATATATAGACCATATAAATATTTGAAAAACAACAGCGTGAAAAATAAAGAAAAGATTATATAACTTTATCTTATATTTGCTATTTTTAATATGGTTTTGCAATAGAGGTATTGTGAATTTTATATATTGTGAATTTTGAACTTATTATATTATGAAATGTGAACTTGTGATCTTTGTAAACCTGTCAACTTGTGATCTTCGAGTCTGTGAACTTGTGATATTTATGAACTTGTTATATTGTGAACTGTGAACTTGTGTCTTTTGCCAACTTTGTTATATTGTGAACTTGTTATATTAAGATATTTTTATATTGATATGTTTACCGATCGTATTTTAGCTTTCGACCCTTACCGATGTATTTTCCATACCGAACTTTCATTTTTGATGTTTTCGAAATACCGATGTCGTTTTCGTTTCCGGAGTTAACGTTTTCGATTTCATTTTCGGTAAAAAATATGAAAATGGAAATGGTTTTAGTGTTTACCGACTGTTTCTGACCGTTTTCATCCCTATCCACCCCTGCCCAAGGCGTTGTAGGACTTTCGGTTGTTAGACTCATGTTTAGGGTTGGGCTTAGGTCTTCTTGTATTTACTTGATTACCCCTGTGTAATGGGCTTGGTCCACCTAACTTCTCTATATAATATACACCCAACCCTGGATTAGAGTTAGGGTTACCAATATGGTATCAGAGACAGGTTTCTTTTTCCTCTTCCCCTCCCTCCCACCCACCCTACAGCTGCTGTCGGCCACCCCAAGCCAAGTCGTCGACCACCCCAAGCCCTCCTCCCTTCGCGGGCGTGCGGCATCAGCGCACGAAGCACGTGGAGATCGACCTTCACTTCGTCCGCGAGCATGTCGCCGCCGGTGATGTTCGCGTTCTCAGCGTCCTGAGTTCCCGACCACGTCGCAATTCACTGACATTTTCACCAAGGGCTGCTGTCAAGTGTATTCACTGAGTTTCGATCTAGTCTCAACATCTGTACAAGATAGAGTTGAGATTGCGGAGGTGTTAGACTCCTGTTTAGGGTTAGGCTTGGGTCTTCTTGTATTTACCTGATTACCCATGTGTAATGGGCTTGGCCCACCTAACTGCTCTATATAATATACATCCAACGCTGGATCAGGTTTAGGGTTTCCAATACCGGTAAGTATTCACATAACTGCGGGCGATGTCTAGCCTGAATAGCATTGGTGTTTTTTTGCTTTGTGGAAGTGGTTAACTGCGGGTGTGTATTGAAAGTTGTAAAGGATGCTTCACCCTTTGATGAAAGCGCTCTGGCTAGTGGATACCAGTTTTGGTAATTGTGGCACTAGGTGTTTGGCCAAAATTTTCGCGATTATTTTAACGACACTGTGCATAAGGCTTGTTGGTCTGTGGTCCATTGCTGTATTCGCCCCCTCCTTTGGTAGCAATGAGATGTTTGCTTAGTTTAGCAATTGCCATGTATCTGAGGTTTAAAAGCTGGTGTAAGACACGGACCAAGTCTTGTTTGATGATGTCCCAATATTTCTTGTAGAATATTCAATGAATCCATCTGGCCAAATTTGAAAATTGATTCGTCGACTTGGTTTCCTGTTACAGAGTGAGATAGAAACGCTAAAAAAGAAACACTAAGACATGTTTTGGTAGCCAGAGAGCAGATTTTCTCTTGTACGCAGAGGATTTTATTGTGTACTGATATAATTAGGAAATAAAAAATCCAGTGTGCAATCTTTGTATGGAGTTGAGAACCTGAGATCATATCGGATTATTATCAGGTTGGATTCGAGATGATCGATGTTATAGCAGAAGCTGAGGGTATATCTCTGAGCAGTATGCAGTTCAAGGCAATGGTTGGAAAAGGTAACAATCGCAGCAAAATATTTTTCTTTACATGAAGTATCATGTGTTGAAGTCTGTAATGCTAATCTTGATAGAATACTTTCCGGGGCTAAACTGTGTTCCATTTTTTCTCACTTTCTTTTGCAGTTATATTTATCGCAACCTGAATGAGTTTTTACAGCAGTCTACATGTGGCCAAAGAAATTACATGTTTTGGATACTCTATAATCAGGGCCGTCCTGGCATAAATGGGGACCCTGTGCTAAATTTTAAAATGGGCCGTAGCAACTTAGCAAAGTAGAATAATAAAATACTAACTATCAACAATTGTACAGATTTAACTCTTGGTTTTATGACCTATCCATAGTTCCTTTTCTAATATTAAGTTCTCTGGTATTTTAATTCAGATTTTATTAGACTGGAAATGGTTTCGATCTTGAAACACTGGACGCTTCGACAGTTAATACACCTGAATATCTAAGATAAAAAACAAAATTTAAAGATATGCATTATATATACATCAGACAACAAACAAGCTAGTACTAGTTCACTAGTTTGTACGAAAGACTGAGTATAATTAAAGAAAAGAAAAGGAAATTAGGTTATTAACTGGCTGAAGGGTGAAGGCAGATGGAACCAGCAGTCAAGCACAGCACTTGCTGTGGACCAGCACCAGCCCACGAGCAGACTGCAGTGAGCAGCATGTTCTACTCCTGATATCCACTGCCCGTGGCCCAACAACAGATGGCGACATAGCTTCACGCTGACGCAAATAGCCCAATCACTCCTGCTGAGGTACCAGACATTGATCAAGATTGGGAGAAGAAAAGTCAAAGATGAAAGTTGAATTAGTGCTCCAGGATTGGAAACAATGCTTCCACTTGGGGATTTAGCTTTGTGATGCAGTACTTAGGCCATGTTTGAATGCACTAGAGCTAATAGTTAGCTACTAAAATTAGCTGAAGGCATCCAAACAGTCTAGCTAATAGTTCAACTATTACCTATTTTTAGCGAATTAGCTAATATTTAGCTTGCTGTTTGTTAGCTAGCATTTTTTTTGAATGTAATGACAGGAGCTCTGCCTCTCAATTAATAAGAAGGGAATTGACCCAGTTTTAAGAAAAATCGGGCCCAAAACCTACATAGGGTGCACAAGCAACCCAGACAACGGCAGCCCCACACACAAAGCCCATCCAGGGTCATCGTTGCCGAGCTCAACACAAAGGACGAGCAGCTTTGACTCTCCAAAACGGACAACACAAGGCCAATGGAGGAAACCAACAATGTCTATGTTGGAACTTGCGTTCCCGGGCAGGTTGATTCCAACAGGGGGTTGAGCGAGATGGGAATACGGTTTAACTGGAGGCAGCAATTGCTCTGTTAATCTAGCCCCTCAAGGGCACTGTACGGGGGTATTTATAGGTGCCTGAGTGCCCAGCGTCTTGGATTAAGGACGCATGTGCCCTCAAGCGCCTAGGTCATTCCCAGAATATTCCCATAAAGCAGGGTTACAGACCGTCATTACATAAAAGCATTTGCAAATCGGGCCCGTAATACAACCGGCCGCGCGGGGCCTGTTACAATGGGCCGAATTCCACGTGGGCCTTCGTGTTCGACGAGGACGCGGGGCGGAGTGACCTCGTTGTGGGCCTTCGTCTTGCAACGTGTTGGACGAAGGGTGGGAGCTGCCGGTCGTTTTGCCTCCGTTGATGCAGCGAGACTCGCGAAGGCATCGAGCGAGGGGTTGATGCAGCGAGACTGGCGAAGGCATCGAGCGAGAGGTAGTGTCTTCGCCTTCGCCCCAACATTTGCCCTCCGAGGGACCAGTTCGACTGAGTCATCTGGTGCCGAAGACGTCGCTAGATGGTGGAGACGCTGGCGAAGGCATCGAGCGAGGGGTAGTGTCTTGGCGCCCACCGTTCGTGCTACGAAAAACACCCGCGATGGCACCCAAAAGAGCTAACTCGAAGGCAGCCCCATCCGTCGACGAAGAAGCGAAGGCAGCTCTGCTGGCTGAGAAAAAGGGCAAGGCCCTCGCCGACAACACCCACCAAGGAGCCGGTGAAGATGAAGCACACAGCAAGAGACAGCGCAACGACCAACACACTCCAGAAGGCACCCTTCGCACCTGCAGCTCCGAAGGGCAGCCACAAGCGCCACCCCCAGGCTTCGCACCACCAGAGGGCGAGGACGCAGCAGAGGACGGCGAGGTCCTCGGCGTCTCCGCAGAAGAGCAGCTACAGCTACGAGCCCTACGCCTCAGAAACCGCAATCTTCAAAAGCAGAAGGAAATCCTCGAGGCCAAGCGCCAACGCGTCACTGTGCAGGCCAAGCTGCGCCAAATGATACGAGATGAAGAGCAGAGGGCCCAGGAGCTCGAGCAAGAGATTGCGCTCTTGCAGCGCGAAGGCCAACATGATCTGCAGCAGCACGGCCCGCCCCTCCAACAGCGCGCGCCGGTCGAAGACCTATTCGTCCCTCACCGCGGGCCCTTCATCACGCACGCCGCAACTTTCCAAGGCATCAATTACCTTGACGAGCGAAGCCCCCTGGCGCCGCAGCTGCAAGTGTCACCATGGCCCGCCAATTTCAGGGCAGGGACCTACCCCAAGTACAACGACAGCACTGACCCGGCACAGTATATCATGAGCTATCAAGTCGCCGTTGCATCAGCCGGAGGGGACGACGCCACGATGGCCAAGTCATTCATCATCGCCCTCGAAGGCCCGGCTCTCACTTGGTACACCAGATTGCCCCCGCTGTCCATCGACTCCTGGAGAAGTCTCCGAGACAAATTTCTGCTCAACTTCCAATGGTACCGCCCAGACACCGATGCCTTGGCCGAACTGTCACTCTTCAAGCAGCTGGAAAGAGAGACTCTGCGGGAGTACTACCGCAAGTTCCTGACCCTCAAGTCACAACTGCATTCGGTCGATGACCAAATAGCCATTCACTATGCTATCAGTGGCCTTCGGGCTGGCGTCCTTTACAGCCACTGCATCAGAGATCCACCCAAGAACCTCCAAGAGCTGTATCAGCTGTTCGAGAAGTACGCCAGATCTGAAGAGCTCCACCAGCGCAAGGTCGAGTCCCAGAGGAAACCCAAAGACCCTCCGCAGTCCAGCCGCACGTGGACGAGACCTTCACAGACAGAATCCGGTCGAGACGGCCGCAGCCAGCAGCAGGTACACAACATCGCCAACCAGCACCCCACTGGTGAGGCCCCTCGCCGCCAAGATTATCCCCCCAGGGCCGCGGCGGAGGAAACCGTGGTCTAGGCCGAGGACGGGCGCAGCAGCCGCGCAGATTTTACTGCTTGTTCCACGGCGAAGACTGCGCGCACCCAACAAGGGACTGCCCGGAGACGAAGGCCACCAGAGACAGGATGTCTCGGGCGCAACTAGCCGACAACCAAAGAGTTGTCACACACACATATCAACAACTCCCACCACCATACAACCACGGCCCCGCTCAGCATCCACCCAACCACGCATACCAACATCAGGAGGTACAAATCGTGCCTCCCCCACCCCCACCTCCACACCCGCAACAGCCAAACATCCATCACCCCCACGCACCAAAACAAGAAGACTTCGCTGATCAGCCGTATCGCGGAGTCATTCACATGATCACTGGGGGATCCAGCGCCGACTTCGACACAAAGCGGCAGAAGAGGGACCACTATCGCAGCGTCAACCACGTCGCCGTCACCGGCCCAGTCGTGCAGACGAAGTGGTCCCATGTGATGGAATAAGTCATGTGTGGAGGACAGTTCGCAGTCCGCACAGCATCTCTGCTGCAGGACAGCAGCAACACAGCAGCATCTCTGCTGCAGGACAGCAGCAACACAGCAGCTTTTAGACAGCAGCAATACAGCAACTTTTGACTGCAAGGACTGCGGCAGACAGCAAGGACTGTGGCAGGCAGCACAGCAACAGTCTTTTGACTGCAAGGACAGCCTGCCCTGCAGGCATCTCCTTTTTCAGTTTCAGCTTTTGGAGGACAGCAGCTTGCTGCAGTTTTCTTTTTTGACTAGAGTACAACAACACCTAGTGGTTAGTGCAGTTTGTAGGACAGCATATTCGCAACTCTAGGAAGCATATGCTGCAGCCCCTTGGGCTATAAATATGTATCCCGACCCTTAGACGGGTATGGCATTGTGTAGTGTTTGAGGAAATAAACAGAAAATTGCCCCAACTCATAGTGTCATCCTCTGGATGAGAATTAGAGTCCCTTTGCTTACAATTGGTATCGGAGCCAAACTATCCTGCAGCCTAAACATCTCTTGCTCATCTCCTTCCCGCGCCTCTCCCCACACTCAGTCGGCAGCAAGAGCTCCAACTGTTCCTTCCTCTCCTGCTCAGACGAGCAACCTTTCGTCTGAGACAGCCTCTTCCACACGCAGCGACCCCTCACTAGCCCACCATGTCCCTACGCTCGGTCACTTCGAGTGCGCGGCGCCAGCAGGAAGCCGAGGTCGCCGCGGCACAAGAACGAGAGCGAGCAGCAGCAGCGGCTGCAGCGACAGCGGCGAGGGCAGCACGGCTGGCGGCAGCGGAACTGGCAGCAGCGAGAGCGGAAGTAGAAGCAGCGGAGGCGGCGGAGGCGGCACGTGTGGCGGCAGCAGAGCTCGAGGTTCTGCGCGGCAGTAGGGCTGGCAGCTCTGCTTCTGTCGACGACAACACCGACGAAGAGCTCAGGCTGGCGAGGGAAGCAGCGCGAGAGCAGGCGGCACAGTGGGCAGCCGCGCATCCCCATGAGGGCGCGCGTGGCGGCAGCCCAGATAGGCGCCGACGCGCTGACGGCGCTCTGGGCGAGGGCGCACGCGGCGGCAGCCCAGACGGGCGTAGACGCGCCGGCGGCGGCGACCGAGTCGACGGAGATTGCGGCCTCTACAGGCGGCGCGACTCTCCCTCCCCGGATCGGTACCATGGTCGCCGCATGGCCCAGGCCATTGTCAGGGACATCGGTCCCGGCGGTGGGTGGCCTACCCTCACCAAGACCAACTACGTCGAGTGGGCCGCGGTGATGAGGGTACGGCTCCAGGTTCGCCAAATGTGGGAAGCAGTTCGGTACGGCGACGTCGACTACCACGAGGATCGGCGGGCTTTGGATGCCCTCATTGCTGCAGTCCCGTCCGAGATGCAGTTTTCGCTTTCCCAGAAGCGGACTGCCAAGGAGGCCTGGGACGCCATCGCTGCGACCCGCATCGGCAGCGACCGTGCCCGCAAGACCACACTGCAGGCACTTCGCAAGGAGTGGGAGAACCTGGCCTTCAAGCCAGGTGAGGATGTAGATGACTTTGCTCTCCGCCTCAACACTCTGTTGCAGAAGATGGTGCAGTTCGGCGACGACACCTACGATGAGGAGAGAGCTGTTGAGAAGCTCTTTCGTTGCATCCCCGAGAAGTACAAGTAGATCGCTCGCTCGATCGAGTCTCTGCTAGACCTCTCCACGATGACGATCGAAGAGGCGATAGGTCGTCTCAAGGTGGTCGACGGCGACGAACCACATGCTCCCTCTGGGCCTATCACTATTGGCGGGAAGCTGCATCTCACTCGGGAGCAGTGGGAGGCCTGCCAGGGTGACCAGAAGAAGGGGGAGTCCTCCTCGACACGAGGCCGCAAACGCGGCAAGCCGTGCAAGGCACGTGGAGGCGCCCAGGCCGGGGCGCGAGGACATGCTGAGGGTGGTGCCCGTGGAGGTGCCCAAGGCGGCGCCATCGGCAACAAGAAGCCGGCACGAGACGACGGCTGTCACAACTGCGGCAAGCTTGGCCACTGGGCCAGGGACTGTCGACAGCCACGACGTGGCCAGGCCAACGTCGCACAGGCGGAGGCGGAGGAGGAGGCTCTGCTCCTAGCACATGCAAGCATCGAGCTATCTCCAGCGGCACCGACCGCAGCGGCACTCCTCCACCTTGATGAGTCGAAAGCACGCGCTTTCCACGGCGACGGCTCCAGCAAAGACATGATCGAAGGATGGTGCCTCGACACCGGCGCCACTCATCACATGACCGGCCGACGGGAGTTCTTCACCGAGCTTGACTCTAGCGTCCGAGGCTCCGTCAAGTTTGGGGACGCCTCCGGCGTAGAGATCAAGGGCGCCGGCTCAGTCGTCTTCACCGCCGCATCTGGTGAGCACAGGCTGCTCACCGGAGTCTACTATATCCCCGCGTTGAGGAACTCTATCATCAGCTTGGGACAGCTGGATGAGAACGGTTCGCGCGTGGAGATCGAGCACGGAGTCATGAGGATCTGGGACCCCTCTCGTCGCCTTCTTGCCAAGGTACGCAGGAGTCCAAATCGGCTATACATCCTCAATGTGAAGGTGGCACAACCTTGCTGCCTTGCTGCTCGTCGAGAGGACGGGGCATGGCAGTGGCACGAGCGCTTCGGGCACCTTAACTTCGAGGCCCTGAAGCGGCTCAGTGCCAAGGAGATGGTACGAGGCCTGCCGTGCCTTGACCATGTGGAGCAATTCTGCGATGTCTGCGTGTTGACAAAGCAGAGACGGCTCCCCTTTCCCCAACAGTCGAGCTTCCGAGCCAAGGAGAGGCTCGAGCTCGTGCATGGGGACTTGTGTGGCCCGGTGACACCAGCCACACCAGGAGGACGACGCTATTTCTTGCTGCTCGTCGACGATCTCTCCCGCTACATGTGGGTGATGATCCTTGGCAGCAAGGGAGAGGCTGCGAACGCCATCAGGCGTGTGCAGGTCGCTGCAGAGGCGGAGTGCGGCCGCAAGCTGCGCGTGCTGCGCACCGACAACGGCGGCGAATTCACGGCGGCTGAGTTCGCGTCGTACTGCGCGGATGAGGGCGTTCAGCGCCACTACTCCGCGCCGTACAGCCCGCAGCAGAACGACGTCGTCGAGCGGCGCAACCAGACGGTTGTGGGGATGGCTCGGGCTCTCCTCAAGCAGAGAGGAATGCCAGCTGTCTTCTGGGGAGAGGCGGTGGTGACAGTGGTCTACATCCTCAACCGCTCGCCCACCAAGGCACTCAACGGGATGACACCGTACGAGGCTTGGCATGGGCGCAAGCCGGCGGTCTCTCACCTACGGGTCTTCGGCTGCCTCGCGTTCACCAAGGAGCTTGGCCACATCGGCAAGCTCGACGACAGGAGCACCCCGGGGGTGTTCATTGGCTACACGGAGGGCTCGAAGGCCTACCGCATCCTTGACCCAGGAACACAGCGTGTGCGCACGGCGCGCGACGTAGTGTTCGACGAAGGGCGAGGATGGGCGTGGGACAAGGCGGTGGACGACGACACGACTCCGACGTACGACGACTTCACCATCGAGTACGTCCACTTTGAGGGAGCTGGGGGAGTAGGCAACTCTTCTCCGAGCAGGTCTACCCCAGCCCCCAAGTCTCCACCGACTCCAGCGCCACGCTCTTCAGCTCCGGCTACAACGAGCTCTTCACCACCACGCACTCCAGCCACGACTCCGGCTACACCGAGCTCTTCGCCACCACGTACTCCAGCACCGACGGTACCCTCTCCAGGAACGTCCTCTCCGACACCAGCTCGTGTCGAGCACGACCCAGTGGAGCTCGTGACCCCGCTCTCCCGCGACGAGGAGCGCGTCGACGCGTGCTACGATGGCGAGCCGTTGCGGTATCGAAGGGTGGAGGGCCTTCTCATCGACCCGTCGGTGCCGGGCCCTGCGTCTCGCATTCTGGCAGGAGAGTTGCATCTTGCATGCGACGACGGTGAGCCTCGGTCTTTCGCGGAGGCCGAGAAACATGCGGCTTGGCGTGCCGCGATGCAGTCGGAGATGGACGCGGTTGAGACGAACCGCACTTGGGAGCTCGCTGATCTCCCTCATGGTCATCGCGCGATCACCCTTAAGTGGGTGTTCAAACTGAAGAGGGATGAAGCCGGCGCCATCGTCAAGCATAAGGCTCGCTTGGTGGCACGCGGTTTCTTGCAGCAGGAGGGGATCGACTTCGACGATGCCTTCGCCCCTGTAGCACGGATGGAATCCGTGCGACTCCTCCTCGCGCTGGCAGCCCTGGAGGGCTGGCATGTCCATCACATGGATGTCAAGTCGGCGTTTCTTAACGGCGACTTAAAGGAGGAGGTCTATGTACACCAGCCGCCAGGTTTTGCGATCCCTGGCAAGGAGGGCAAGGTGTTGCGCCTACGCAAGGCCCTCTACGGCTTGCGACAGGCACCAAGGGCGTGGAATGCCAAGCTGGATTCCACGCTCAAGAGGATGGGCTTCATGCCAAGCCCGCACGAGGCGGCCATCTATCGGCGGGGCAATGGAGAAAATGCCCTGCTGGTGGGTGTCTACGTTGACGACCTGGTGGTCACCGGCGCCAAGGATGCAGAGGTGGCAGCGTTCAAGGAAGAGATGAAGGCCACCTTCCAAATGAGTGACCTGGGGCATCTCTCCTACCTGGGGATTGAGGTGCACCAGGGAGACACCGGGATCACACTTCGCCAGACCGCCTATGCCAGGCGCATTGTTGAGCTGGCTGGGCTCACCGACTGCAACCCAGCTCTCACTCCAATGGAGGAGAGGCTGAAGCTGAGTCGCGACAGCACAACGGAGGAGGTGGATGCTACTCAGTACCGGCGTCTGGTGGGGAGCCTTCGCTACCTCGTCCACACACGCCCTGACTTGGCATACTCCGTCGGCTATGTTAGTCGGTTCCTGCAGCGACCGGCGACGGAGCATGAGCAGGCTGTGAAGAGGATCATCCGCTATGTTGCGGGGACTCTCGACCACGGTCTCTACTACCCGAGGTGCCCTGGGGAGGCACATCTTGTCGGGTACAGCGACAACGACCACGCCGGCGACATCGACACCAGCAAGAGCACAAGCGGGATCCTCTTCTTCCTCGGCAAGTGCCCCATCAGCTGGCAGTCAGTCAAGCAGCAGGTGGTGGCCATGTCCAGCTGCGAGGCCGAGTACATAGCGGCCTCCACCGCTTCAACTCAGGCGCTCTGGCTTGCTCGCCTGCTCGGTGATCTCCTTGGGAGAGACGTTGGAGCAGTGGAACTCCGGGTGGACAGCCAGTCCGCCCTGGCGTTGGCCAAGAACCCCGTGTTCCATGAACGGAGCAAGCACATCCGGGTGAGGTACCACTTCATCCGTGACTGTTTGACAGAAGGAAGCATCAAGGCACGATACATCAACACCAAGGATCAGCTTGCGGATCTGCTCACCAAGCCCCTTGGGAGGATCAAGTTCCTTGAGCTTTGTTCTAGGTCTGGAATGGCTCAACTTTCCCACAAGGCGACACACAAGACTTAGGGGGGAGAATGATGGAATAAGTCATGTGTGGAGGACAGTCCGCAGTCCGCACAGCATCTCTGCTGCAGGACAGCAGCAACACATCAGCTTTTAGACAGCAGCAACACAGCAGCTTTTGACTGCAAGGACTGCGGCAGACAGCAAGGACTGCGGCAGGCAGCACAGCAGCAGTCTTTTGACTGCAAGGACAGCCTGCCCTGTAGGCATCTCCTTTTTCAGTTTCAGCTTTTGGAGGACAGCAACTTGCTGCAGTTTTCTTTTTTGACTAGAGTACAACAGCACCTAGTGGTTAGTGCAGTTTGTAGGAAGCATATGCTGCAGCCCCTTGGGCTATAAATATGTATCCCGACCCTTAGACGGGTATGGCATTGTGTAGTGTTTGAGGAAATAAACAGAAAATTGCCCCAACTCATAGTGTCATCCTCTGGATGAGAATTAGAGTCCCTTTGCTTACACCATGTGCCGTTGACCTTCGACGCCAGAGACGTCGACCTGCGCAGCGCACCCCACATCGACGCCATGGTAATCAACTGCAGCGTGGCAGGCTGAGCCCTGCACAAAGTCTTAGTGGACAACGGCAGCCAGGCGGATATCATTTTCCTCCACGCCTTCGACCGCATGGGCATCAGCCACAGCTTGCTCAATCCTTCGGACAACCCGCTGTATGGCTTCGGCGGCAAGGGCACCTTTCCTGTCTGCAAAATAGAACTACCCCTCTCCTTCGGTGTAGCACCCAATGCCCGAAGTGAGCAAATTACTTTCGACATTGTCGACATGGTGTACCCGTACAACGCCATCATGGTACGGGGCTCCATCAACAAGTTTGAAGCAGCCATTCACGGACTTTATCTGTGCATGAAGATCCCGGGTCCACAAGGCGCAATCACAGTCTACGACAACCAGCAGGCCGCGTGCAACATAGAAAGAGACTTCGTTCTAGGGCAAAGGAACGTACACTGCCTCACGGCGCAGCGCGAGGCCCCCGAGTCAACCAGCCCGATCGCCAAAGAACATGAAAAGGCACAGCTGCAGAGCAACGATGGGACCAAGACTGTCCCCCTTGACCAGTCAACGCCCAAGCAAACAGTCATCATAAGCAAAGACCTTACCTCGCATGACGAGGAAAGACTCATCTCCTGTTTGTCCAAAAATAAGGACGTCTTCGCCTCGTCCGCCCTCGACCTGGTCGGAGTCAGTCGCTCTATCATCGAGCACAGCTTGGGAATTGACCCTTCGGTGAGGCCGAAGAAGCAACGGCTGCACAAGATGTCTGATGAGAAGACAGAAGCCGCCAAGGCCGAGGTACACCGCCTGCTTGAGGCCAAGTTCATCGAGCCAGTCGCCTACCCTACGTGGCTCGCCAACGTAGTCATGGTGCAAAAGAAGAGCGGTAAATGGCGGATGTGCATCGACTTCACCAGCCTCAACAAAGCCTGCCCCAAGGATAATTTCCCGCTGCCTCGGATCGACAAGATCGTTGATAGTGCAGCCGGCTGCGAAGTCATGTCACTCCTCGACTGCTTCTCTGGCTACCACCAAATTTATATGAAGGAGGAAGACAAGGCCAGCACCAGCTTCATAACACCCTTCGGCACGTACTGCTTCATCAGAATGCCGGAGGGACTCAAGAACGCTGGGTCCACATTCTCTCGTCTCACCAAAACGGTGCTCGAGAGCCAAGTCGGCAGAAACATATTTACGTATGTGGACGACATCGTCGTTGCCAACAAAAGCAAAGAAGACCATCTGGCTGACCTTGCAGAAACATTCGCGAACATGCGAGACGCACGACTTCGCTTAAACCCCGAAAAGTGCGTCTTCGGCGTTCGCCAGGGGAAGATACTGGGATACCTGGTGTCGCACCGCGGAATCGAAGCCAACCCGACCAAAATACAGGCCATCATCAACATGACGCCCCCGCAGTCAGCCAGAGACGTCCAACGACTGACCGACAGATTGGCCGCCCTCAACAGATTCATCTCCAAATCCGCAGAGCGAAGCCTACCTTTCCTCAAAACGCTACGCGGCAAAAGACTTCGCATGGGGACCAGAGCAAGCGGCGGCCTTCGCTTCACTAAAGCAGCATCTGTCAGAACTGGCAATTCTTTCAAGCCCCAACCCCTCGCTGCCCCTGTTGCTCTACGTCGCGGCTTCGCCGCACGCGGTCAGCGCAGCGCTGGTTCAGGAGCAGGACAGAGAGGGCACGACCAGGCAATGTCCAGTTTATTACGTCTCTGAAGTACTCACAGCATCCAAATGCAATATGACAGAACTGGAAAAAATCGCCTACGCAGTAGTCATGGCTTCGCGCAAATTGCGCCATTATTTTGAAGCGTTCAAGGTGTGGGTCACCTCGGACAGGGGACTCGGCGAATTATTCAGAAATCCGGAGGCATCAGTCCGGATCGCCAAATGGGCAGCCGAGCTTTCCGGCTACCATATCACCTTCGAGCCTCGGACAGCCATCAAGTCACAAGTCCTGGCAGACTTCATCGTCGACTGGACCGGGCCAATAACGCAGCCGGACACGTCTGCAGAGACGGTGTGGACCATCCATTGCGACGGCGCATGGTGCCATGCGGGGCAGGCGTTGCTGCAGTCATCACCTCACCCGCAGGGGTCAAGCACAGATATGCTGCACGCCTCAGCTTTGCTTTGGAGTCTGATAGGTGCACCAACAATATAGCAGAGTACGAAGCTGTCATCCTCGGCCTTCGCAAGCTAAGGGCACTTGGCGTTACTACCTACATAATCAGAACAGACTCCAAGGTAGTTGCCAGCCAAATTGAGAAAGATTACACAGTGAAGGACCCCGCACTTATGCAGTACCTCGCAGCTATCCGCAGTCTCGAGAGACAATTCAAAGGCTTTACCTTGCAGCATGTGGACCGCGCCAAGAATGAGGAGGCCGACGCGTTGGCCAAAGCAGCCGCCAGGGGCGAGGCCCTACCCTGGGACGTATTCTACCATGTCATCGGCACACCAGCCGTCCGCAGCCCAGAGGGCCTACAAATAACCAACGACACCGAAGGCCACCGCATAGTCAACCTCATTATGACCGAAGACTGGCGGGCACCGATAACCCTGTTCCTGCAAGGATACTACCATCCAGCCGATGTCAACGAGGCCAAGCGCCTCAAACACCGAAGCCGGGACTTCGCTCTCATCGAAGGCCAGCTTTACAAGAAGGGGGTCAGCCAACCCATGCTCAAATGTGTCACCGAGACCGAAGGCGTCCAAATCCTGCGCGAGGTCCACAGCGGGACTTGCGGCTCTCACGCAGGGCCCAGGGCCCTAGCTGCCAAGGTGATCCGTCAAGGTTTCTATTGGCCCGCCATGATCTCCGCCGCAAATCGGGTCACAAGGTCATGCGAAGCCTGCCAGAAGTTTTCTCCACGCTCGGGAAGCCCTTCGCAATTCACAAAGCTAATCGCACACACGTGGCCCCTTCAGCGCTGGGGCCTGGACATTGTCGGGCCACTACCCACGGCCCAAGGGAACCTCAAGTTCACCTTCGTCGCCGTCGAGTATTTTACCAAGTGGATCGAGGCTAGGGCGATATCCACAATAACATCGAAGACTGCCCAGAAATTCTTCTTGCAAAACATTGTTTGCCGATTCGGAATCCTGTCCGAGCTCACAGTTGACAATGGCAAGCAATTTGACAGCCAAGACTTCAGGGATTTCTGCTTCTCTATTGGCACCAAGCTCGCCTTCGCTTCAGTCTACCACCCACAATCCAACAGCGTCGTGGAGCGCGCCAACGACAAGATTTTCACGGCGATCAAGAAAATGCTCCTCGACGACAAGAAGGGCAAATGGGCCGACCTACTACCTGAAGCAGTCTGGGCACTGAACACGACCGAGTGTCGGGCGACCGGATTCACTCCTTTTCGCATGCTATACGGATCGGAGGCCATGACCCCGCAGGAAATCAAACATGGGTCCCCGCGGACAACCGCTTCAGCAGTACCCGACGTCGACGAGCCAACTTCCAAATACCTCATCGACGGAGACCGCGTCTTCGCCCTGCAGGCCCTCAACAAATATCAAGCCCAAACGAAGGCCTGGCGCGACCACGCAGTCGTCCCAAGAGAATTCAACGAAGGGGACCTCGTACTCGTCTGAACAACCCGGACAGAGTCACGGGGTAAGCTGGAACCAAAGTGGGAAGGACCATTTATCATCAAGTCGAAGTCGTCTCCCATCGCGTACAGATTAACAACACAATCTGGCGAAGACCTGGAACATTCCTGGAATATAGATAGTCTTCGCAAATTTTTTGTTTGAACCATCAGGGCCATCATGCCATTGTAATCCGCCAAACATTATTATTCCGGCCCGCACTCTTTTCCTTCCAGGGGGGTGAGGTTTTTAATGAGGCGGAGCCATGTAATATACAAGCAAAAATCCCCCGCAAAAAACTAAGCTAATGTCGAAAAAGACCGCATCAACGGACTTCGGCATTCGACTACACCAAAGTCACCGCGAGGGACAGCGCTGGCTACCCTCGCGTGCGACACTCCACGCAAAAGTCGCCTACGGGTGCAGCCGGACTAGCACAATAAGTGCGCAAAATCGAAGTCCTCTCCAAAGGACTCTCCGTGCAAAAGTCGCCTTAAGGTTGCAGCCGGATTCTCCGTGCAAAAGTCGCCTACGGGTGCAGCCAGACCAGCACAATAAGTGCGCAAAATCGAAGTCCTCTTCAAAGGATTCTCCGTGCAAAAGTCGCCTAAGGGTGCAGCCGGATTCTCCGTGCAAAAGTCGCCTACGGGTGCAGCCGGACCAGCACAATAAGTGCCCAAAATCGAAGTCCTCTCCAAAGGACTCTCCGCGCAAAAGGCGCCCACGGGTGCAGCCGGACTAGCACAGTAAGCGCGCAAAACCGAAAGTATTTCCCAAAAGGTTCCCCGCGCACAAGTCGTCTACGGGCACGACCGGATCAACGAAGACACACAGCCTCATACAAAATCACGGGTACATACATACAGCGAGGGCATCACACGTTACATTGGCTCAACCTTAGGGATGATGCCCATCTCCCTGTAGTTGAACAACATTATCCTCAGCTCCTCACCCTCAAAAAGATTCTGCAACTCCCCCTCACCTACACTCGTCCTAGCCGGCGAGGACAACAATTCTCGTTTCCCAGCCCCGTCCACACGAAGACGACTTCCCTCCAGCTCACTAACCCTCCGCTTCGCGACCGCCCTTCGCCGCCTACGCCCAACACTCGCACTAGGAATAACTTCAGCACCTACCACGCGCGGAGAAGCTTCCACCGCAGCCACATCCAGTGCCGCAAAATAATCCAAGTCCTCATCCGAAGACTCCTCCGTCCACACAACCGAACCGCCAGAATCACCAGACTCAAAAAACATAGACACAAAATCATCCGAAACATCTTCATCAACCACGGTCGAAGCCGCCACAAAATTAGCAGTGTCAGTAGCGGTTGCGTGCGCAGGCCCAAAACCCTGAACCTGCGCAGCAACCGAGGTTCAGTAACACGCAGACAAAACTTACACACTCCCCTGCACCTATTTAGCTACTTAGCCACCTGCGAGGGCCTGGCCGCAGCCGTGGGGTCTTCGACTGGCGACTCGTCCGCCACCTTCAAAGCACCTTCGATCGTCGGCGCAGGGGCCGACACAGGGTCTTCGCAGCCGGCCATAGCAGGAACGACCACGGCCGAGGGGCCTTCGCCGGCGTCCAAGGGCAGCACCGGATTGACCTCCGCAGCCTCGGGCGGCGCGCCGACCAGACTTCCAAAGTCCTCAACGTCCTCGGCACGCTCCATCTGCAGCAACAACACATTCACTCAGCAAAAACCATACAAACCCACACGCAACCAACCACACAAAAATAATAACCTTCACCTGCTCTCTCGCCCGGTCGGATCGCTCCCTGACAGCCTCCCAACCATGTGCCCCCCACATCCTATCAAAAAGGGCCCCCGCTGACTGCTTCACAACGGGGTCTTCGGCCTTGAAGATCTCGCGCTCAAAGCTCTCGTCGGCTTGGTCGAAAACCTCGTAGTGTCTGCAGCCCTCGCGGGACAACGCATTCATGGCCCCCTCGCAGGTGACGAGGGAGGCAAAGGACATGAAACCTTCCACGATGGTTGGGAGTACCAGCAACTCCTCCTGCAACCATACGAGCTCACGAACTGTGCGAGCGTCCGCTCAACCTCAGAGCGCGTAGAGGCCTCCGCCTTATCCATGCGGCCGCGCAGGGCGTTGAACCTCGCCTCCCACTCCTCGGCGCGTTGGCTGGCGAGACTTCCCTCCGCCCGCGCCACCTTGGCCTCCGCCTGCGCAGCCTGCGCCTCAGCGACAGCCTGGTTCGCCTCCCTCCTCTCTTCTGCCAGCTGGCGCCGAAGGTCTGTCTTCTCGGCCTCCAAGGCGGCCACCTTCTCCGCCAACCGGCGACTTTTGCTCTCCGCGGCCGACTTCTCCCGGACGGCATCTGCGTGCTGTGCCCGAAGTCTCTCGACTTCGGCAGCCACGTCCGCAGTCAGGACACCAGACGCAACGCGGTCGGCGAAGTCAGCCGCCTGACACAACCACATCAGACCCAAATCTTCATGGAAACAACAAACACCGAAGTCCAACTCAACTTACTTGACTTAGCTGCTGCGACAGCTGCTGCTACAGTCGCTGCGATGCCTCCCTCAACCGCTGACATGGTGCCCGCCACGTCCTTAGCGGCAGCGGTTGTCAGAATCTCGCCGCTCGCGCAGAAGGCGGCCCACGGGTCCTGCGCGGTCCCCCTCGCCCTTACGTCCGCCGATGGCAAAGCGGTTGCCACCAAAGGCGGGACAACAACCATCTGTCCCTCGCCGGACCCTGCAATGCAACATATCACCGGTCAAAAGACCTCCAAAAAAAAATTAATTACCAACAAAATAGTCCTCCACGCTGATGTTCGTGCCGAAGTCGGTAACTCGTTTCCCCGGCGAGGGCAGCTCCCGTCCCTTCGCAGCTTCCCCCGGGGGAGACTTGGTCCCGCCAGCAGCGGCTGTCTTCGCGCCCGCCGACGACTTGCTGGACCCAGGCGCGGTCGGTTTCGCAGCCGGCACCGGCTGGCTGCTGCCGGAGGCAGCAACCTTCGCGCTCCCCGGCGCTCTCTTCGCCTCACGCCTCGGATCCGCCATCCTGATAACCGCCCGGCGCTTCTGCGCAGCGTCTTGACGGTCCTTGGTCATCACTGCCGACACAACAGCAGCAATATTTCGTCCGTAAGGGAAAATCCTCAAGCCACGAGCTATACGAGACGTAGACATGTCTTCGCCCTCTGCCCAGGGGATTGGAAGACTCTTTGGCCATCGACCCCCGGTAACCTCCAGCATTCGCGCCGAAGACACCCGGAGCTCGGGCGAAGACATCCTTCCCCCGGGGGCCGCGCATGTTCCCATCAACTCCACAGCAAAATTATCAGACACCCCTATTCCTCCCACTATAGTACCTAATTTCCTCTTCTTAGTGGCCGGGGCAGCCTCCTGCGAAGGCTCTTCCTCGGTCCCGCCCATCGGTTTCTTCCCGCGGCGTCCACACCGGGATAACCACCGTACGACAAGCGGTTCATGTCAAAGACCCGGTTCAATCTGTCGTTGGACCCGCGGATATCCCAGCTCCGCAGACCCTCTGTCTTCGGCACGTAGCGCCCCACGATCCTTGTCGCCCCGTCTTCCGCTTCACGCACGAATGCGGCGGGATCTCGGCCACGCAAATCCAGCGTGAAGGCAGGACTTCGCACCAGCTGCCCGCCACGAGAGGGCATCTCGCGAGGGCATACTTCGCCCAACGCCCAGCCATGCGCCAAGGGCCATACCCGATAAATTCCTCAACCAAATCGCGCCCGCTACTCATGCGGGCAGCGCAACGAAGGGCTCCTTCGTCTTCATCATCCTCCGCTACCTCAAATTGCGGGTATGCTACATAATGATGGGAGCACATGACGGCCACGGGGAGCCCTGGGTGGTCTTCGACTGCGCCTTCTGAAACGTAAAACCAGAAATCCCACCAGTTACCCCACTTATTGCGGGCGCAGGGAACCAACTCCACAACCTCCAATGAAGTCTTCCCGGACTTCGGCGTGAATGTGCACGATCCAAACTGTGCAATCTCATCTCCAATTTTCCTCTTTTGCCAATGCAGACAGTAATGTTTCGCGAAGACTTCCACTGAGGGCTGGCCACCATACGAAGTCATCGCCCAGACGTACTTCGCCAGGGCCACCACGGCATTCGGCGTCAGCTGGTGGACCTGGACCTCGAACTTCCGCAGGACCTCCGCCACGAATCGATGTGCGGGCAGACGAAGGCCAACAGTGAAAAAAGCCTAAAAAACGACCAACTCGCCTTCTGGCTCGGGGACCTCCTCCGCCCCCGGGACACGCCCCACTCCGCTGCCAAAATATCCAAGCTGCTGCATGTCCTGAACACGGACCGAGGAAATCCGCGACACGCCAAACTCCACTGTATCACCAGGATGCAACTCCTCCGCCGCCACGTTGCTCAAAGTGTCCTCGGACGATGCGCCGGCCGGCGGTGTATCGGCAGCAGATGAAGAAGAGGACGGCATGGCTACGTACCGTCATTACATAAAAGCATTTGCAAATCGGGCCCGTAATACAACCGGCCGCGCGGGGCCTGTTACAATGGGCCGAATTCCACGTGGGCCTTCGTGTTCGACGAGGACGCGGGGCGGGCGACCTCGTCGTGGGCCTTCGTCTTGCAACGTGTTGGACGAAGGGTGGGAGCTGCCGGTCGTTTTGCCTCCGTTGATGCAGCGAGACTCGCGAAGGCATCGAGCGAGGGGTTGATGCAGCGAGACTGGCGAAGGCATCGAGCGAGGGGTAGTGTCTTCGCCTTCGCCCCAACAGTCTATACCCAAAAGGAGGAAGAACGCGACACGTCGTCGTTGCCAAGCCTTGAGACACCCCACGCGAGGCAGCTCTGGTTCTTCGCCAACGACACTTCCAAACTTGAACCTCCGCCCCGTCTCGGCAAAACGCCCACCTCCGAAGCAATCCAGTCCACGAATAAGGGGGGCACGCCTCACGTCATCGTTGCCCAGCCACATCCTCTGACGTAGCAGCTCCGATTCACGCTGCAAGACCACACCTCCACCCGTATACAGGACGCCGAGAAGCAAAAGCAACAACTGAAAGGCGACGACGTGACTGAGACGAACTTCAAAAGTGACGCCTTCATGAAGGTAGTGACATCGAGGACGCCACCGTCACATGTTTGAGATGGACCGGGCTTTCGCCCATGGAAGCCAGTGCTGGGGAGTGCGACACCCTCAACAGCGAAAACGACACCCATGGGCGTTACCGTCGCGAGGCTTTCACCCAAGAAGCCCCTAGCACAATTGTCAGGCCAAGATCCTAGAACAAAGCAGGCCACCTCCGACATCACCGCTGCCCAGACATCCCACGCAAACCCTCCCAGAGGGGCATCGACACGCCGACTGCTATAGCCAGCCACAAAGCTGCGTCAGACGCCACCCCCAGTCGGGCACACAGAACCAGGCACCCCCCTGCGGCGAGTGCCCCATTGCCGCAGGCCAGGGTCGCTGCACCCCCGGCTGGGAAACCTGACGACCTGCCAGTACACTGCCCTTGCAGCTCCTCACTGAGCTGCCGGGACCACCATGCAAGAGGGCCGCAAAAGTCACACAAGGATCTGACCAACCGATGAGCCGTTGGTACCATAGGCCGGCGCCAGCACCAAAGCACTCGTCCCACCCTGCCTTCGCGCCAGCACCGGCTTCGGCGGACAGCATGGAGCAACGACCGGTCATGCAACCACGCCGCTACCTGCGGTGCCCACGCGTGCGCACAGCACCGCCGCGGCGCCGCGGCCACCAAGCCCAAGCCTCGGCCACGAGGTCCTTCCATCTCTCAACGCCAACAGGGGATGCTCGCCGTCGCCGTCCTGGGGGCCCGCGCGGGCATCTCGGCCAGCCCCTCTGGCAGCGAGACGGAGAGAAGGGGCGGAGGAGAGTGGGACGGCAGCTAGTGTTTCGCCTCCCGAGCCGCCCACGAGGCAGAGCGGGGCCTCTGCTGTTTTCTTATAGTTAGCTAATTTCACTAGCAATTTTTTAGCCAACTAACTATTAGCTTTAGTGCATTCAAACACCTCCTTAACTACTTGCTAGAAATTTTGATAAGATTAATAGGTCTGATGGGCTGCAACTTTGGAGTTTGGGGCTCCTGGAAAATGGACGCCTTGTGCCATTACATTCCCGCATGGATGGACCTGTATATGACTGAATATTGAAGATGAAGTAGATGCATTATTACTTCTTTTTAATTCCATGCATGCTTGAAAGCATTCGTCACTAAAACTGATTTATTATTATCCAGGCCGCATCGGCGATGCACCTATTATGCTTGCCAAGCCACAAACCTTTATGAATGCAAGCGGTGAGTCTGTAAGTACAATGATTTCAATGAAACAATGAATGCTATTGTAGTACTTCTACTTTTTATATCTTTTTTACACACATTGAGTCATGTATAGGTCGGGCAGCTGGTTTCATATTTCAAGATACCACTTAGTCAAGTCGTTGTGGTAAATATTTACTCTTCACTAGCTGCATTTCATTACAGATCACTATAAATGTCATTGTCACCATGCAAAAATCACTATTAACTAGTCCACATTCTTTTATTCTCTGCAGATGTATGATGATCTGGATTTACCCTTTGCAAAACTGCGTCTGCTGCCAAAGGGTGGGCATGGCGGGCATAATGGGTACTCCATTTCTCATCTACTTTTTTATATCTGTTCCATGTATAGCTTATTAGTCATTGTTTTCAGTGTTCTTTCTAATACAAAGTCTGATGAAGATCACATAGTTTTGGAGGCAGTTCATTCTGATCATATGATGCATTGATTTGTAATGTCACAGTAGTAACTGTGGATCGATGTTTAGAAACTGATTATAAAGTGCCTACATGCTAGAAAATGCAGCAGACCAGCACTGAATCACCTTCTTAATATATCGGGGGTATACTTCTCCCGCACTTAAAAAAAAACAACTTCGGTAACAACTTGTTGAGCACTGAAAATGACAGTGCGGACGGTCCAGCCCTGAGGCCGGAAGGTCCGAGGTCCGAATTGTCCGTCGCGGCGCAGACTGTCCACGCGTTCACGGAATCAGTTAGGGTTTTGGATTTCTTGCGGGATTTGTTAGCAAAATCCATGGGATAAGCTCGGGAACCGACTTGTAATGGGTCCAGACCTCCCCCTTTATATAGATGAAGGGGTACGACCGATTGAAGCCCCCACAATCGATCCAATCAAACCTATTATTCATATTTACCTTATTTGCACTGTTCTTTCCATTTCTTAGGAGTAGGAGTAATCTAGCCTTAGTCTAGCCCTATTATTAGTCTTCCTCGACCTATTACTTTACCTCTCTTCGGCCCGACATCGTCTAGAGGCGTCTTGGGTGGACTGCCAACCCCAAGACAACCACTGGAACTCTCCTCCTCGATGGGGTCCCTCCCGGGAGGCGAGATCCATGTTCTTCGTGGAGAAGACTCCTGCGGCAGTCACAGATCGTTCAGCCCCAGGTGTGGACCGTATGAAATCGCAAAGAGAGGAGCCGCTCCTGCGTCGAGGTCGCGGATCGTCCGACCCCGTGCCGCGGAGTGTCCGCGCTACCGCAAAGAGCACCGCTAGGTGATTCACACATAGTGTTTGGTGCCAGATCGACGCCAACATACTTTTTGGCGACTCCGCTGGGGACTAGAGTGTTTAGATCTACCAAAAATCGCCCCTAGATGGCTGGGTCTAAAGATCACACCAAGGTCTCCACCACCAACATCATCAAGCCGACCATGAAGGCACTCTCGACTGATGACCAACAACCCTTCGATGACCTCATAAGGTGCAGGGAGGAGGTGCTGTGGCCGTTCGTCGAACGGCGCGACAAGGAGGATGAGGAGTTGCGGCAACAACTCACCGAACGATGCGAAAAGGCGAAGGAAAAGTACCTATCATACTTCACGGTGGACCGCCACCAGAAGATCACCTGTCAAGGGGAGATCGATATGGCATCTCTCCTACCTTCGCCTCGGGCTCCCACTGTAAGTATTCCAGATCAATATTTTGAGGCTTTTATAGAACAACTGGGAATCTGTTAAAGGATGGGCGCGTTCGTATGAAAAATATACCGCCCCTAGTTTTCCCTCGCATGATTCTAATATGGAACCATCTGCGCCTAACACAACGACTACAAATGGGTCATCCTTGGCCCAACCATCATATGGTATGCCGATGCGTTTGTGTCACCATCACAGTCGCCGCCGTTAGGCACGTGACCAGCTTTGGACATAGTCGGACCGTCCGTGAGTCATCTTGGACAGTCCAGTTACATCGCGGAAAGTCTAGCTTATTTCGTCGGACCGTTCAACTCTACATAGGCCCGCACACAGACCACCCAGGTAGCGCCATATATGGCTGGATCGTTTGGGTATACCCCCGGATCGTTTGGCCCGGTCGCGAACCGTTCGACCCTTTATGTTGGACCGTCTGGGTGTACCCTTAGACCATTCGGCACGAGCCGTCCGACCCCTTACGTCGGACCATCTGGGTACACGTATGCAGAACCAAGGGCTGCGCAATATGCACAGTTTCTGCAACCATCGCAGCAACACTACGCTACCCCACCGACAACATATTATAACCATGCCATGCACCTCATATACGCATAGTTGAATATTCTTCGGTCACCAGAGAGCCCGAGAAATATAGGGTAGGAGGTGTTGGAATTAATAGGACACCTAACACACATCTCGGACATCGTTGGGAGGAAAATCGACAAAATGATATCAGACAACCTAAGATTTTCACCCCAAATTTAATGGATGGTCACCCGACATGATGGAAAAAAATTAGGGACATGGTAGCCGGGTTGTTCAGAGACAAACTCGGTGTTATTATGTCAGGCACGAGACAGTCATATTGGAAACCTTGTAGTCATCGATTTGACGCCGTGCCATACCCGCAGGGGACTAGGTTATTGGATTTCTCTAAATTTTCCGGTGAAGCCGAGAAAAGCACGCATGAGCACATAAGCCAGTTATCAGCACACCTAGGAGAATTGGCTGATAAGGAAGCTTACCTCGTCCATTTATTCTAGCTATCCCTGACTGGTACCGCGTTCGTATGGTACGCAACACTGCCACCTAACTCTATTAACTCTTAGAAGGAATTAGAGCATAAATTTCATGAACACTTTTTCTCAGGAGAACATGAGTTAGAGTTAGCTGATTTAGCTTTAGTTCGACAGGGCCCCGAAGAATCGGTTAGTGACTATATCCGGAGGTTCCGGGACACTAGAAACCGATGCTTTCAGGTCCATGTCATGGATAAACAGCTAGCAAGGCTGGCTTTTAATGGGTTACGATCTTACTTAAAAGAAAAATTAGGTGGCACCTAGTTCTTTTCATTAGTGCACTTGCATCAGCGAGCTTTGGCATGTGAAAGCCGAAGTAAAGAGACCAAAACCGGCTGACCATAAGATGTATCTAGTGGGGCTCGATGGTTCGGATGATGAATCCACAGATGTATATACCATGAACTTGTTTGGCCAACACAGGCTAGACCTTCGGCATGTCCTTATAGTAGGTGCAAAAGAACCAACAAGAAGTTAAGTTTACTTTTATTGTTGCCAAATGTGACAAAATATTCGATGAACTATTGAAAAGTGGTAACATTAAAAAGACGTGCTTATTGCAAGTGACATAATTCTTTTTCTCATGCCACCAATGATTGTAATATTTTCCGTCGGCAGATACAATCTGCCATAAATGAGGGCCGATTGAATTTCCAGGAGATGCAAGTTGATAAACAGCCATGTCCTGTCAATATAGTAGAACTGACGAATAAAAATGTCTTGGTTCGGCCGGATATAGCCGATAAAGACAAAGGGAAAAATATTATTGTTGGTAATCCCCGCACGTCAAATATACCACAAGGGGTGGTCATACGGAAGGCTCCGGGGAAAAGGACTACTAAAACCGGAGGCAACCGAGGGGGGGGGGGTGAGTCAGCCAGCCAATCAAAACTCCATGTCCCACGCATCGCGGACGGTCCGACATCTATGCACGGACAGTCTGGAGCCCACGTGGACGGTCCGACATCAGCCAGTGGCCACGACTTCCACACACTCTCAAGCATAAGCAAACAGAAACAAGCACGTGGAGGCTAGATACATCTAAAGCATCTGGTCAACCGATTAAGGTCGACCCTAATTTTGATCAGTTGCTCTCTAAGTATGTAAGTAAGAAGGCTGTCCCTTGCGGTCGGCCAGCAAAGCAACCCTGACTACCCACAACAGCAAGACAACAAAATAAAATGGCCTAAACGCGACACAACAAGTATCGCCTGTTCATCTGTCTCCAATGGTGTCATGGTACTTTCCACCAGCCTACTCATCACCGACATATTGTCTTATTCAAATATCGAATGGTACGACGATGAATCCATACTACATGCGTAGTCCCTTTGCTTATTCGGGTTGGTGAGCACCACATTTTTGCGCATATTGACCTATTGATCAAGTAGTCATGCCCGAGAAAGATGCAATCCTAAACGACCTTTATGCGTTGAATGATCACCCTATTAGATCGAAAAGCCGATGACTCACATCAGGTTTAATTCGTACTTCGGGAATAAAGTAACTCGAAAGATCTATTGTTTTTCGAAGGGTGCTGACAATACCTGTGCTTTTAGTTCGTCAACTCCACCAAAAGGCAGATGTCATATGTTGAGCACTGAAAATGACAGTGCGGACGACCTAGCCCTGAGGCCGGACGGTCCGCGATCTGGACTGTCCACCGTGTCGGCGTGAACTGTCCGCGCGTGTGCAGAATCAGTTAGGGTTCTAGATTTCTTTGTGGATTTGTTAGCAAAATCCACGGGATAAGCTCGGGAACCGACTTGTAACGGTCCAGACTCCCCTTTATGTAGGTGAAGGGGTACGACTCATTGAAGCCTCCACAATCGATTCAATCAAACCTATTATTCATATTTACCTTATTTGCACTTTTCTTTCCATTTTTAGTAGTAAGAGTAATCTAGCCTTAATCTAGCCCTAGTATTAGTCTTCCTCGACCTATTACTTTACCTCTCTTCGGCCCGACGTCATCTGGAGGCGTCTTGGGCGGCCTGTCGACCCCAAGACAACCACAGGAACTCTTCTCCCTGACAGGGTCTCTCCCGAGAGGCGAGATCCAGGTTCTTCGTGGAGAAGAAGACTTCCGTGTCAGTCGCGGATTTTCCGCTCCCCAGGTGCGGACCGTTCGGAAGCGCGCAAAGAGGAGCCACTCCTGCGACGAGGTTGCGTACCGTCCGGGCCCGTTCGCGCTCCCGCACAAAGCACCGCCAGCCGTTCACACCTAGTGTTTGGTGCCAGATTGGCGCCAACACAACTTCATTTGTAGTTTCATTGCTCCCCCTTTTTCTATAAGGAAAGAGTCCACACTCTTTAAATTTCATAATTTCATGTTAGTCCTATGTCAATGTGTAAATTTGGACGTAGTGATTGCACTGATTTTGTGACCTTCCCATCACCGTTATTGTTTGGAGAAAAGCTTCTTTCTGTACTTACCATGTGGCCACCGTTGCAGGATGAGAAGCATCGTCAACCATTTGAAACAAAGCCGTGACTTTCCACGCCTAAGAATTGGTATACGCCCCTTTTCACCCCGTCTCTCTCCAGTTGCCTAGAATGAAAATATTCCTGCAATCATTTTTGCAGGCATTGGACGACCGCCCGGGAAGATGGATCCTGCCAATTTCGTTCTCCGGCCTTTTAACAAGAAAGAGCAGCAAGAGGTTTTCACTACGACCTGTAGCTTACAGACATTTTGGTTTAGCCAATTTAGCAAACGCATAGCTGGGTGTTGTGTTTTATCCATGTGGAGACAAGGAAAGGTAACGGAAGCGATCTCTCTGTGCAGCTTGATTTTGCGTTGCATAGGGGCTTGGAGGCGGTGCGGATAATGGTGCTGGAAGGATTCAACAAGAGCGCGACTTACGTGAACACTGCACAATCATCTGAAATGCTGAATAGGTGATGGGCCCATAAACTGCCATATGCGATTTCATTCCCATACCAAAGGGATTTAGTCGAGTAAGCAGTCGCACTGCAGTCACAGCTTCGCCTGATGCATCGTTTGTTCGGCAGTCGCACTGCAGTCACAGCTGCTTAGTGCCTTAGTTTCAGCTTCCACGTACTTTTTGTTTTTATCCATGCTTGCATATTGTCTACTCATAGTTCAGCAGTACTACCATCTTGCTCCTGTTGGGTTTGCAACAGTTGGTGGCAGCCTTCCCGTTTAGGGCTTGTTCGGTTATTTTCAATCTATATGGATTGGAGGGGATTGATACGGATTGAGAGAGATTTTGATTTACTAGGGATTGAAACCTCTCAATCTATATGTATTAGGGTAGAACCGAATAAGGTCTTAGGCTAGTTTGGGAGCCTCAAAACCGGAGGGGATTGGAGGGACTAAAATTCCCTCCTTATTCAATGAATAAGGAAAGAATTTTAGCCTCTCCAATCCTCTCCGGGTTTTAGACTTCCAAACTAGCCCTTAGAGTTAGTTTGGAACCCTATTTTTTCTCAAATTTTGTTTGGGCACCATATATTTTCAAGAGATTTTCATTTTTCCGGGGAAATGAGCACGGGATATTTCGGTCCAGATAGAGAAAGCCGATCAGAATACGCTTCATCACGTATATTTCCATTCATCAGATAAAGGATGCCGATGCCGATCATATTTCCATCCAGATAGAGGGCGCCGATCTGAATATGTGATTCTTTGTGGTGCCAATCTGATAAACTAGGAATGGACCACCCTCGATGGCTCAGAGCGGGCCCGCCCGTGCTACCTATCCATGCAAAATCCATGTCTTCCCCGTGCTATATACCCTACCCAATACCCATCCACAATCCGTGGCCATGGGTAACGGTGTAGCGCTCGTCCTCTCGCTCTCGTTTCCTCCGTGTTCTCAACATGCGAGGGAGCCTGCGCTCCTTGAAAATCATGTGAAGGAAACGTAATTTTTCGGCGAAATGGGTATCGTATCGTGTTGCCTCCTCATCTGTGTGGTTAGCATGCTCCGACCCTTGAGCATTTGAAGTGTTGAGCACGGAGCCCAGAGGTCCAAGTCCAACCGCAGGCGTGAGACGACGTGCGTTCAGCTCAGCTTATGGCGAGCCACCAGTGGAACAGAACGGAAACCGGGCCGAAGAACGCATCGACAATTTGCCGCCGATTATCGTCCAGATCGGCCGACCGACACGACACCGCCTCTCCAAAAAAAAAAAAGCCTAAACCCTCCTCCACGTCACCGGCGTCCGCCCCTATCGCCCCCCTTCGGCCTTCCCCACCGTACTCTCCAATCTCGCCGCCAAGCCTCACCGCACCATGGCGACCTCCACCGCGGCCTCCTCCCTCTCCCTCCTCTTCTCCCACCCGCACTCCCACTCCCGCCAACTATCTGTCCGGGGGCCCACCGCCAGCTCCCACCTCCGCCTGCATCCGCGCGCCAGCCGCGCGCGCTGCGCCTCTTCCGACACGACGGCCACGAAGCACCGCCGCCCAGCGGAGGAGAACATCCGCGAGGAGGCGGCGCGGCTCCGAGGCCCGGCCCAGGGTTTCTCGGCGTGGTACGAGCCCTTCCCGCCGGCGCCCGGCGGCGACCCGAACGAGCGCTACTCGCTGGACGAGGTCGTCTACCGCTCCAGCTCGGGGGGCCTCCTCGACGTGCGCCACGACATGGAGGCGCTGGCCCGCTACCCGGGGTCCTACTGGCGTGACCTCTTCGACTCCCGCGTCGGCCGCACCGCCTGGCCCTACGGCTCGGGCGTCTGGTCCAAGAAGGAGTTCGTGCTCCCCGAGATCGACTCCGACCACATCGTCTCCCTCTTCGAGGGCAACTCCAACCTCTTCTGGGCGGAGCGCCTCGGCCGCGAGCACCTCGGCGGGATGAACGACCTCTGGGTCAAGCACTGTGGCATCTCCCACACGGGCTCCTTCAAGGACCTCGGCATGACGGTGCTCGTCAGCCAGGTGAACCGCCTCCGCCGCGCACCGCTCTCGCGCCCCATCGCCGGTGTCGGCTGCGCGTCCACGGGAGACACTTCCGCCGCGCTCTCGGCCTACTGTGCAGCCGCGGGAATCCCCGCCATCGTGTTCCTGCCAGCGGACCGCATCTCGCTGCAGCAGCTCATCCAGCCGATCGCCAACGGCGCCACCGTGCTCTCTCTAGACACTGATTTTGATGGCTGCATGCGGCTCATTCGCGAGGTCACTGCAGAGCTGCCAATCTACCTTGCCAATTCGCTTAACCCGCTCCGCCTTGAGGGGCAGAAGACAGCGGCCATCGAGATATTGCAGCAGTTCAATTGGCAGGTGCCAGATTGGGTCATTGTTCCAGGAGGCAATCTTGGGAATATCTATGCATTCTACAAGGGGTTTGAGATGTGCCGCGTTCTTGGACTTGTTGATCGCGTGCCACGGCTTGTCTGCGCACAGGCTGCAAATGCAAATCCATTGTACCGGTACTACAAGTCAGGTTGGACTGAGTTTGAGCCACAAACTGCCGAGACTACATTTGCATCTGCGATACAGATTGGTGATCCTGTATCTGTTGACCGGGCGGTGGTCGCGCTGAAGGCTACTGATGGTATTGTGGAGGAGGCTACAGAGGAGGAGCTAATGGATGCAACGGCGCTTGCTGACCGCACTGGGATGTTTGCTTGCCCACATACTGGGGTTGCACTTGCTGCTTTGTTTAAGCTTCAGGGTCAGCGTATAATTGGCCCTAATGACCGCACTGTGGTTGTTAGCACAGCTCATGGGCTGAAGTTCACGCAGTCAAAGATTGACTACCATGACAAAAACATCAAAGACATGGTTTGCCAGTATGCTAATCCACCGATCAGTGTGAAGGCTGACTTTGGTTCTGTGATGGATGTTCTCCAGAAAAATCTCAATGGTAAGATATAAAGTTATATGATTAATTAACCCTCCAAACTGTTTTTTTTTTGTTTTTTCGTAACAGGAATTTTATTCCTGAGTCTTTCAACTTTGTTTGGTGAACATGGTATGGTGCTAAAATCTAGACCTAATACCTTGTAGTACTAGTTCTGGAGGCTCTTTTGGTTGTAGGTCGAAGTGGATAGAGCTGTTCCTTGTACTTTATCTGTTTCATGTAATATGAATAATAAATTATGGTCTAAATATTTGAATAAAAAATCGTTTGGAATGACCCACACAGGATTGTGCCGTTCTGCAACTTGGTGTTCTCTTCTGTATAGTTTTCATTGACCTTAGGCGATTCATACTGCCAATACTTGAAGTAAAAGATGGAATTTAACATGCAGTATCATTATCTGTTTTGCTGCTTTCTGGAGTCACAAGTTAATTATGGTCTAAATCCATCATAGCTCAAAATGTACCTGATGTTTTTGTAACGGAAAAGTTCTAGCCAAATACCAAAAATGTTATTGTGCCTCATGATCTTTTCTAGCTTTGCTGGATCGTCTTAGAAGCCAATTATGTAGTGATCTGCTTGAGTTGTTTGCTCTAGCCTTTCCATTAAGTCCATAGCATTGGACTGCACATTAGATTTACTCCCTGTGCAATTTGTTTTAGTTAATGAAATTGGCCTTTGAGTGATTACGATAGTATAGTGGAACCTTTCCATTTAGTCCATAGCATTCGACTGGGTGTTAGATTACTCGTGTGCATTTTGCTTTAGTTATTGGAATTGGCCTTTGAGTGATTATGATAATATAGTCAAGCCTTTTCATTTAGTCCATGGCACTGGACCGGGCATTAGATTTAGGCCCCGTTTGGTTTGAGGGACTAAATTAGTCCCTCCATTTTAATCATATTTAATCCCTAAATTACCAAACGGTTGGACTAAAACCGGGACTAAACTGTTTGTCTCTAGTCCTTCAAGGGGTGACTAAAAGGGACTAAACCATATAAATTTTACTTTTTGCCCCTCTTTTATTTCAGTTGCACTAATGGCGGGAGAATGCTAAGGGGTATTTTGGTCCTTTTATGATTCATTTAATGTGTTTTGAATAGTTTTAGTTTCTAGAACCAAACAGGATAGAGACTAAACTTTAGTGTCATAACTAAACTTTAGTCCCTGGACTAAAGGAACTAAACGAGGTCTTACTCCCTATGCAATTTGCTTTAGTTAAGGGAATTGGCCTTTTGGTGATTTTGATAATATACTGTGTTGAGAAAGCTGAAGCCTCTTCTTCCTTTGACCTGATCTCACACACCTTTCTATACATTACTCTGGAGGTTTCTTCATTTTCTGATTGTTGCTGTAACCTCTCTTCTGCCATGACTGTAGCATGTGTACTATGGTTCAGTTTTTCCTTCTTGCTGAAGTCGTGGTTCAGAGTTCAGAACGATCCTCTCAAGTAATGCCTTCAAGTTATAACTAAATCCAAATAGATTTTTCATAATGGGAAATTATTCTATTTCACGGAGGGAGCATTAGCCATATAAACAACCTTACAGTTTCGCAATATCCGATGTCATGTTTTCGGGTAAGTGGTTGACACAAATCGACCTTATCCAATGCCATAGAGTAGCCATCTCAAAAAAGTTCGAATACTACATACTCATTCAGTATCAGTTCCTATCTAGTGGTGGAAAATGTCGATGAACTCTTTCTTTCACAACTATTGATAGTTCTATGTATACTAGTACTCTATGCGAATAGGAAGTGTTGGAGCCAAATAAACTAGTGTACATGAACAGCTGTTGTAGCAGTTCCAGTTGTTGGGTGTGTCCTCTACAGCCGGTCATCAGTGACTGGATTGGGTTTAACCCAACTATCCATCTCCTTAAATTGGGCCATTGATTGGCAGGGCCTACGCTAATCTCGGTTGGAGTCCTCGGTCACACGACGCTATATAAAGGATTAAGGGTCGCAGGAAAGCCAACGCTAGTACCTCATCCTAAACCCTAATCCACAGACAGGACCCATCGTCTAGGCGTCGAAGTGACTGGAAGGGCGACAACCATTGGCGGCTCGGAACCCGGTGCCTGCTCTTCCTCTCTACAGGGCAATGGAGGTGACGCCAGCGGCGGCGACCACGCTCCACCACCTCGTCAGGACGCGTCAACACATCAACAACGAAGGTATGTTACCATATTCCTCTCAGTAGAACAGATCTACTCGTCATCGAGGATTTCTAGTTACAGATTGGTATTCTTGGGGCTTAGGAATTGATCCTAGGCACCATATAAGCTAATAATGACATCAGAGCCACCCTAAGACCCCTAGATCTCCTGATTCACATTCGGTTTTTGAGATCACAGAAAAGTCTCGGGTTAAAGTGATTGAACTTAGTTTTATTCATCATCATTCATCATTGAGAACAAAAAGACAGATTAGATCGAGAAAAGAGAATAGATTCTCTCGGGTTAGGGTTTACCTAACCTTAAGATTTAGGTTTTGGCCACTATAAGAGACAGGTCTCGACCAACACCATGAACCTAGTAAATCAGACAACAAAGGGTTAGGGTTTTGCTAACCCAAATCTTGATCGGGTCAAAAGGACCGCAAAGGCTCGGGATCTTTAAATCCACGGCCAAGTAACAAGTGTAAGGAAGAAATAGGACTCACATTGTATTGTTAGGGTACTTTTTGTTTATATTTTATGCAATTTTTAGTTAATTATGAAACCAACGTGGATTATTTATTGTTTAAATTGCATACAATACAGAAATTTTAACCAACGTTAGATATTGTTACCACATTTTGTACAGAAATATATATTTTCTAGATTATCCAATGATAGCTTAGAATTTTAGAACCAACTTATTTTGTACTTTTTCTATGCATTATTGTTTATTATGAAGCCAACTTGTATTAATTCTCACTAAGTGCATAGAAATTCAGAAACTTTTGTGGCGATTGAATATTTTAACCAATGTTGAATATTATTGCCACATATTGTACAAGAGTTAAGTTTTCTAGATCATCCAACGATGGTTTAGAATTTCAAAACCAGAAATTTTGTTTATAAGGAATGGTTATTGTTTGACCAACTTCGAATATCTAATTCATGCAACTTTTATGTTTCGATATTTTATTTCAGTTGTCCTAAATATTTTCTGTTTTATTTTTGCAAAAGTGCACATACTGGCCTACTAGTTGGTCATATAGAGCAGATTAAACCGCTAGATGATATTTATTGCCACTCATGGCGGGAAAAGATTAAAATGATGACTACAGTGGGTGAGATAGTTTACTCACTTTGGTTTGAGAAACTAACTAAGCCTACAGTAGACTCACTTTAGTATGACCATAAGATGTTGCAGTACGACATCGATAAGGTCAAATGGAAAAGATTCAAATGTGGAGTAATTGACCATAATAAGAGTCTCATCAAGGACGCTATTAAGGGTGCTATTCCAGAGTATTATACACGTCTTATACAAGTATAACACCGTGTAAAGGACAAGTACAACACAGATCAACTCATGGCATAGTGTGTCCAGGAGGAGGAAAGGTTGAAGAGTCAAAAAGGTGACTCTGTCAATCTTGCTATAAGACAATATCCTCAAACAGAACAAAAAACTCTAAGAAAAGTTCAAGAAACAGATGAAGCATGATCGCCTACAAGCAACAGTCAGCCGAAGCAGTCAGGCAGTTTCTCAGTTCCCCTTGACACATGCCTCTACTACAAGAAGATATGGCATTATAGTAGAAAGCGCCCAAAATTCTTGCAGTACCTGCTACAGGATGCAATTCCGAACAAACCTAAGGCTCCCAAATGGCCGAAAAACAGATACAGTGGTTAACGGAAAGGAAGCAGACACTTAAACTCAGTTTTGAGATTAGAGGATCAACACATCCACTATCACTTCGGTGACACATTGTGACAAACATCGTGTGTTATTTAGTTTGGTAATAAAGATGTTAGTCTCGTCGTTCGACAAGACATGCTTTATTTACTTTCGCACAATGATGCAGTTAATGTCTTAGATACACAAGAAAATGATCTAGCCAACATTGGTAGGAAAAAGAAAACGAAGTGATGGAGAGACCTTGTCGAAATTATGGCACATTCGTTTAGGTCATATTTCGAGGGGGAGAATTGAGCATCTCGTTAAGGAACAAATTTTCCATCTCTTCGACTTTACAGACTTAGATCAATGCAAAGATTGCATTAAGGGTAAATTTGCGAAGCAGATCAAGAAAAATGCCAAGCATAGCACGAGAGTGTTAGAAATTATTCATACATATATTTATGGTCCTTTTCCAGTTAGGACAGTGGATGAGTTTGATTCGTTCATAACCTTCACAGATGACTATTCTCGCTACGATTATATTTATCCCATTAAGAAATGATTAGAAGCTTTAGACAAGTTTAAACAGTTCAAGTCTGAGTTAGAAAATCAACACGATTTAAACATAAAGATTGTCAGATCAGATCGTGGGGGAGTACTACGGCGCATAATGAGTATGGACAAGTCCCATGGCCTTTTGTGAGGTTCCTAAAAGAAAATGGCATAGTTGCCCAGTATTCTACACCTGGTGAACCCTAACAGAATAGGGTAGCCGAAAGGCGAAACAGAACGCTAATGGACATGGTAAGATGTATGCTACGTTACTCCATCTTTTATATTGGGTCTATGGATGGAGGCTTTAAAAACCGATATCCATATACTCAACAGAGTCCCTAGTAAATTAGTGGCTAAAACTCCATATGAGTTGTGGACTGGCAGAAACCACACGCTCAACTACTTCCACATATGGGGTTGTCCAGTAGAAGCTAGAATATTTAATCCTGGACAGGGAAAGCTAGATGACAGAACTACTAGCTGCCTTTTTTATTGGCTACCCAGAGAGATCGAAGGGTTATAGATTCTACTGTCCAGACAGACAAACTAAGTTTATAGAAACCAGATGTGCCATTTTCCTAGAGGATGATATGACCAAGGGGAGTAAGGTACTCAGAGAAGTTGGCCATCAGAAAAAGAGGACGTATGTCCCAATTTCGATGGTTGAAGAGCCATACTTCTCGATATCCGCCGTGGTTCCACAAACAGTTGTACCGACTAGAGGTGAAACCCCCGCTGCAAATCTTGCATCACCCAGTGCAACAACTACAGAGCAAGTTGCTTCACCTTCTGCGCGGCCTGGCCCTTCTGAACCGGTAGCTCAGGAGAGTTCACAAGACAGTGGTAGCGTTGCGCCAAGTGACACACCATTGTAGGAGCCCCAGAACCAGAAACAAGTCTAAGAAGGTCTCAAAGGTCCATACAATCTGTGATTCCTGATGACTATGAAGTTTACCCAAGTGTAGACACAGAAAGCGATGAGATTTATATGAGTGAGGACATTGATGTAGAAGGTGATCCCACTACATATAAAGAAGCTATGAGAAGCGCAAATTCATCCAAATGGTTTTTAGCCATGGAAAATGAATTAGAATCCTTGAGAGTGAACAAAGTTTGGGACTTAGAAATCATTTTCTAAAGAGCCAAAACATTAGGTTGTAAGTGGGTCTACAAGACCAAGTGTGACTCCAAAGGGAATGTAGAAAGATACAAGCTAGACTTGTGGCCAAAGGGTTCACATAGAGAGAAGGTATTGACTACCATGAAAACATCTCACCTATCTCAACGAAAGATTAATTCGAGATCGTTACGACATTAATTGCCCATTTTGATCTAGAGGTCCATCAGATGGATGTAAAGACAATATTCCTAAATGGGAAGTTAGTAGAAAACATATTCATGGCACAATCAAAGGGTTTTGTCGTGCGCAACATATGGGATGTCACCTAAGGAGGTCCATTTAACAAGCCTCCAGATAGTGCTACATCAAGTTTGATCAAACTATCGAAAAGTTTGGTTTTCGAGGAAAACAAGGAAGACAATTGCATTTATGCAAATTTTAAGAAAGGATAGTATATCTTACTTGTTCTGTATGTCGATGGCATGACTAGGAATTCAAAGTGGCCATGGTGTGTCCTGAATGCTGTCTTCTCAATATCTGCAGGATGAACTCGAACCCGGTGATATCCCAAACACATGTCTAGTTTGCTGAAGAATTGTGCCCCGTGTAACTAAGTTCGGCACATTCGGTGTCGGTATCAGTTCATTGTCACATAAATCGAAGTTCTCCGATGTCAGTAGTCAGCTTCATTCAGTATCAGTTAATTGTCACATAAAACTGTGAGTACTTCACATGCAGTCTTGGTATCTGTTCCCATCTAGCGGAAACTGTCGATATACTCTCTCTTCAACAACTGTTGATAGTTCTATCTATGTTAAGTAGTCTAGTCTATGTTAAGTAGTCTAGTCTAGACAGTTCTGATCGCGGAACACCGAACACCTTCGGGACTAGCTTGGGAGTCTAAAAACCGGAGAAGATTGGATGGATTAAAATTCTCTTCTTATTTAAAATTGAATAAAAATAAAATTTTAGCCTCTCCGATTTTGTGTCTCCTAGACTAGCTCTCACTAAGGCCTAACTCGTGTACATAAACACACCAGTCACACCGGCCTATCTCTACATCTTAATTACACAAAGAACCACCACGATATGTGTCGTGTGTGCACCTTAACAGCTTTCTACGTATACGAATACGATCTAGAGTAGTTCACCGACCACCATTCACGGAGCCGGCAGACATGGTACCGCCGGAGGACCACGCTATGGAGAGCGACGACCCGATGAACTCGACCGAGTCGGCGCCGGAGAAAACGAGCGCCGCATCCTCCCGCAATGCTTCCTCGCCGCTCAGATACCCATACCGGCACACCTGTCGCATGCTGGGCCTCGCCTCCGGGCGAGCCTGGCTGCACATCAGGCCAAGCCACAGCACCAGCTTCGCCTCCCCCTCGTCGTAGCACCCCTCCAGCCTCGGGTCCACAGCCCGCAGCAGGTCGCCGTCGACCCCGCAGGCGCGGACCCACCTCACCAGGATCACGTCCGAGTCGTCCGTCGCCTCGCTCGGCGGCACTACCGGCCGGCGCCCGCACGCGACCTCGAGCAGCAGGGCGCCGAAGGAGAACACATCGGTGGCCGTCGTGGCACGGCTTGTCACCGTAAGTTCGGGGGCCATGTACCCGAGGGTCCCCGCCACGCGCGTCGTCGCGTGGTTCGCGCCGTGCTCGTAGAGGCGCGCGAGGCCGAAGTCGCCGAGCCGCGCGCCCATGTCGGCACCGAGCAGCACGTTGTTGGCCTTGACGTCGCGGTGCACGACCACGTGCTCCCACTCCTCGTGCAGGTAGAGCAGGCCACGGGCGACGCCCCCGAGGACGGCGAATCGCTGCGCCCACGTCAGTAGAGGCGCCCTGCGGTCCGTGCCGAACAGGTGCGCGTCGACGCTGCCGTTGGGCATGAACTCGTAGACGAGGAACAGGTCCTGGCCGTGCTTGCACCACCCGCGCAGCTCGACCAGGTTGCGGTGGCGCATGCGCCCGAGGCTCGCGATCTCGGCGACGAACTCCTTCATCCCTTGCGTCGTGCCGGCGGACATCCGCTTGATGGCCACCTCGTCGCGGCCGCAGCGCGGCCGGAGCACTCCTTTGTACACCTGGCCAAAGCCGCCCGCGCCAAGAAGCTCGCTTGCCTTGAACCCCTTGGTGGCCTTGTAGAGGTCCTTGTACGCGAACCTGTGAGGGTGCTTCAGCTCCCAGTCCTCCAGTGTGTCAGCGAGCTTTGCCCTCTTTCGAAGCCAGAACAGGATGGCCATGGCCGCGGCGATCAGAGCGAGTGTCCCCGCGCATGCCACGGCGGCGAGCTTGATGATTACGAGCTTGGAAAGCGCTGCGCGCGGCTTCGGAACTTTGGGCAGCCGCCGGAGATCGATGGATGGCGCGAGCCCATTGGTCCGGAAGCTCCACGCCAAGATGTAGTGCGAGCTCGCTAGCTTCCCGGTGGCCGAGGAGAAACCGACATACATCTCCTCCCTCAAGATCGGTCGCAGGTCGAGTTTTGTTGAAATCAGCGGCCGAAGAGGTCGGTCTGCCACGGACACAGGGGCCACGGTCACGTTGAGGACGCCGCTGTCGCCGTCGTAGTCTATCCACGCCTGGATTGGCTGCGCACTCTCCAGCATCACGGGCACCTTGGCGTTTCCGCCGCCATCGCCGGCGTAGTACGCGACAGGCTCCGACACGTTGGAGACGAGGCTGTTGATGTCGACGCCGACGTGGTTGCCATTGGTGTCGTTGAGCTCCAGGTCCAACACGGTGTCGAACTCCACGGCGAAGACATGGTTGGCGGGGTTGCCATTGGTGGTCGGGCCGAGGACGCCGAGGTAGACCTCGGGGGACGCCCCGGGAAGCACAGTGGACGGGGCCACCACGAAGGCCAGGCCGTGGCCGCCGCTGCTCCCGACGGTGACGATGTCGAGGACGAAGGCCGTGCTAAACGACGACGGCGGCCTCCCGCCACCGCCGACCTCGAGGAAGCGCACGGGAGAGCCGTGGAACGCGTGGCCTACGAGGCGGTTGCTGTCGTTGGTGAGCTGGAGCGCGCCTCCGTGCAGCACCGACGCGGAGCCGTCCAGGGTCAGGTTCGCGTGCTGGAACCCTTGGTAGATGAAGTCGACATCGTCGGCCGAACATGAAACCACGAGGAGAAACAGCACGGACAGACATAGAACAGAGCTGGGCGGCGCGATCATCGTGTTCGAAGCGCTCTCTGAAATCGAGATGCCAGAGCACAATGAGCAACGGGGAAGCTACTAGTACTGTGGTTTGCTGAGCCTTAAGCCGCCAGAACGTGGGGGTTTCTCTTTACGCGAACAATCGCGTTCCTATTCCAAACAAATTCAGGTTCATGTAATCTTAAAGTTAGGTTATACAAAGTACGTTCTCGATCCTAAAATAAGCACACATCTCAATCACCAACAAATTTAACTTTTTAAAAATCTAACTAACTATATACAAAACATAGTAATATTTATATCTTCAAATAAGTTTAGTATGAAAACATATTCTACAACCAATCTAATAACATGGATCACACATTATAAATATTAATTTTTTAAACGTATTTATTTAAATTTAAAAAGTTTAATTCTTCAATAAGCGAGATGCTCTTGTTTAGGAACCGAAAGAGTATCTCCATGTTCCCATACCCGCTCTCCATGGCTGCTAAGGGCTGAGTTAGCAATTTATAAAGGACCGTCCTTGCCTCCTTGGTTTGACTTGACTTTTGACTTTCACTTTCTAATTATTTTCGTGGGCCCCACATGTCCTTGCGAGCTCTCAATCATTCTCATTCTCTGCTGCGGTGCAATTGACTGCACAAGGGCTATCATGGTGAATTGGTGACGCCCGAACGAGTGAAAGGTTGACAACATGGTCGTGTCAACAAGGGCATGTGATTGTGATGTGAGTAGAAACGCAGGACCCAAAGTGAAGGAACATGAATGGCTAGAATTCCCAGGCTTTCTTATGCAAAGAATCTTTAACAGATTTCATATATCACTCTCTATTTTAAACAGCGCAATCTTCGGTATAAAACAATATTTTACGCGACTTTTTACATGGCCTGCTAGAGACGGCCTATCGCTCACCATTCGTCAAGTCGTCCCGGTTAGTAGTTTACGTACCTGATTCGTGGTTGTATACACCCCCAAAATCCCTAAGACGAGCAGATCACTGACCGACCGGTGATTGGGGATAAACTCGTATGGTACTGGTGGTTAGAAAGAATAATCCATTTCAAAATTACCATTATTGTGGAACAAATTTGGATAAACATTTGTCTAAATTTATTCATAAAACAATGTCTTTTTAGAGATGAAAGGGACAGTACATAAAAAAGATGCTACTCCTACCTGCAGCTTAGGGATGTTTTCAAAACATCCGACTTATATAACAAATATAATATTTTAATATGGATATATATACGATTTAAAACTAATTTTTAATCATGTTAGTACATAAAAAAGATGCCACTGCCTACGTGCAGCTTAAGGATGTTTTTAAAACATCCGACTTATATAACAAATATAATATTTTAATATAGATATATATAGAATTTGAAGCTAATTTTTGGTCAAGTTAGTAAGTATATTATGAAGCATAAGAATAAAATTTGTATAAGTTTTTGTGTACGTTATTTTCTCACCACAGCAAAAAAAAATGAAAAAGCATTTGAATTCGTATTCGGATAGGTATCCGAATTTTATATTAATTACTTTAAAAGATATAGAACGAATTTGAAGTTTACTATTTATGAATATTAATAGACTCAATGCTAAAACAAGAATATGAATTTATATAACAAATTCTATATGTTATTTGGTATCAACCAAAGAAAGAAGACAAAAAATTTATCATCTGAATAAGTATCCAGATCCATCTCTACATGCTGCTACAATTTCGAAAAAAACGATTGACTCATTGACCACGATTAAAGTATGTTACATGTATGGCGTGTTTGGTTTAATGAATGAGGTAGTCCATCATTTTCTCACTCACTTTTTTTTACTTTTTTTTGGTTTGTGAAATGTATTGAATTGATCTACCACCATTTCATTTTTTTATAGGCTAATAATTAGTAATAATATGATGAATAATTTTATTTCATCAAATTTATAGAATAGACTCATGATGTATCGTCTCATCTATAATAAATTAATTCTTCAAATCAAACATCCCGTAATAAACGGCATGCATTTAGTGGGTAAACGTCGTTCTCATTTGATGCTCTCGTAGACACGTAAAACAAAGGTCAATAGTTAAACGGAAACATATGCTAGTTGAATCGTCCACACGATTGCGTGGCTACTACCTAGATACTATGTGTTGGGCGCTAAATTTAGCACCAGACGGTCCGGTCCTGAGGCCGGATGGTCCGCGTTTCGGACAGTCCGCGCCTGTGGGTCGGACGGTCCGCGCAAGCGCAGAACAGATTAGGGTTTCGAGTTTCTTGCTATATTTGTTGGCGAGAATCTTGATATAAGCTCGGAATTTTGTTGGTAACGGGTCTAGCCCCCTCCTCTATAAAAGCAGAGGAATACGGCCGATTTAATAAATCAATCGAACCTTCAATCAATACAATTTATATTTTATCCTAGTAGTAGTTCTAGTCTAGTTTAGGTTTAGTCTTCCAATCCCCAAATCCTCCGCTTCTCTTCGACCCCACGTCGATTAGAGGAGTCTAGGTTGGTCTATCCGAGCCTAGACATCACCTAGGATCTCTTCTCCCCGAAGGGGTCCCTCCCGGGAGCGAGATCCAGGCGCCACCGGCGATCCTCCGCCGTCCCTGCGCACGCGCGGACCGTCCGGCCCTAGGGCGCAGACCGTTCGGCCGTCAGGCGGGGAACCCTAGCCTCGTGCCAGGTCGCGAACCGTCCGGCCCTGTGCCGCGGACCGTCCGCGCCTGACCAGAGAGCACCGCCGCTGGTTCTTGTTGAGTGATTGGTGCCCTAAAAAGGTGTCAACACTATGCTCTCTTCATCCAAAAATCTTTGATATTCTTATTTAATTTTTAGAGATCAATCTACAAGTTGGACCGTGTTCATCCATATGGTCACCAAAAACACTGTTTTATATTGTTTTACAGTGTATACTATACTATTCATATTGTAAAGTTTAAATATAGGTAAAGAGATAGGTAAACCGCTGAAGATAGCCTTAGAGCACCACCTCATAAGAAAGTGACAACCAACTTAACTAAAATCAATATTCTTTGGTTCTAGTTTTCTTTTTTTACATTTTCTATTTTTTTACAAATAATATCATGTTTCCCCCTAGAATTAACCCGTTGAACACGTTGATATTAGTCGGGTACCATAATTAGGGGTACCATATCACAATCCTAAAGTCCCTAGACGCTTGAGTAAAAAAGGGATCATGAGGAAAACATGCTCCCAACCTTACCAAGGCACAAGGGATCCAAGTTACGACTCGCCCGAGGCCATCCTCGGGCGATAGAAACAGTCACGGCTCGCCCGAGGCCAACCTCGGGTGGGAGACGCAGTCGCGACTCGCATGAGGCCAGCCTCGAGCGAGATGCACATTTCCGATTCGCCCGAGGGCGTCTCAAGCGACGCTCCGGGAGATACCCACCTCAGCCAACCACTCTGATTCCAGAACGTGTGTCCGTACGTTCACATGTCCCGCTGAGGGTGCCAAAGTCAACAAAGGACGACACAACCACAGTTTAATCTACCTTTATCACAGACGACGATGCATGACGTGAATATGGGGCACCGTTCCCCCCACTTCGGTCACTGTTTGAACCACCTCGAACGTGACTACATGTAATGTCTGTTCAAGGCCTCTGCCTCAAGAGAAATCTCCATCTCAACCGAGCTTGGCCTCGACCAACTATCCCAGCAGACGCGCATTAAATGTCACCTACTCTTCTGCGAATCTCGTAGCAGACCATACCAAGCACTATGACAACTACTCCAACTCGACATTCGCGCCCATGTACATGTTGGGCTCGGGCACATGCCCATGCTCCCGAGCCCAGCCTCGACTCTCTACTCTGTCAGAAGAATAGGCTACAGGTCTCGAACATGAGGACAAGGGACATCCCGCCAGTCACGCCGCTATAGGCCTTATGAGAGCACCTAGAGGGGGGTGAATAGGTGATCCTGCAAAATTCAACACTAAATTCCAACAATCTTGATCAAAGAGATGTTAGCACGAGTTAATCAAGTCAATGAGGCGAGTTCTTGCGAACACAAACAATCAAAGAGAGAAGCCACACAAGAGACACGCGATTTTATCCCATGGTTCGGCCAAGTAACACTTGCCTACTTCCACGTTGTGGCGTCCCAATGGACGAGGGTTGCACTCAACCCCTTTCAAGTGATCCAATGATCAACTTGAATACCACGGTGTTCTTCCTTATAGTTTTCTTCCCGTTTGCGAGGAATCTCCACAAGTTAGAGCCTCTCGCCCTTACAAGATTGATCACAAAGAACGCACAAGAGTAAGGTTGGGAAGAGCAACACACACAAGACTCAAATCGCAGCACACCCACGCACACAAGAGAAGAATTGAGCTCAAAGGACAACACGGGGAGTTCTCGACTCGAATAGAGCTCAAATCTCTAACACAATGAAACGAATGCGCGGGAACAGAGTCTGGATGCCTTAGGATGCTTAGTGAATGCTTGGGTTGCTCCTCCATGCGCCTAGGGACCCCTTTTATAGCCCCAAGGTAGCTAGGAGCCATTGAAGGCCAACAAGGAAGGCTATCCTTGCCTTCTGTCGAGTGGCGTCCGGTGCGCCACTGGACAGTCACTGTAGACGGTCCGGTGTCGATCTCCTTCTTTTTCTGGCATAGACGACCATTGCAACTCCGGGCCCGTTGGCGCACCGGACACTATCCGGTGCCCCACGCCGACTGTTGGAGCTGCCACGCGTCGCGCGAAGATTGCGCGGCCGACCGTTGGTGCAGTCGACCGTTGGCTCACCGGACAGTCCGACGAATTTTACCCGTACACCGCTGATCCACTTCCCGAGAGCGACGAGTTTGCCGTGGACGACTCACCGGACAGTCCGGTGCACCACCGGACAGTCCGGTGAATTATAGCCGTACGCCGCCGATGAGTCCCGAGAGTGGCCTGTTTACGCGGACTAGCCTGGCGCACCGGACACTGTCCGGTGCACCACCGGACAGTCCGGTGTGCCAAGCCGAGCTGAAGTTGGCTGCACACAGCCACCTCTTTTCCAATTCTTTCTTTTCCTGTTTCTAGCACTTAGACAAAATATGTTAGTACTCAAAACAATGTACTAAGTCTAGAAACATACCTCATGTCTTGATTTGCACTTTTCTCTTCATTTAGCACATTAGAACTTAATTAAATGTGTTGGGCACTTAATCACCAAAACATAATAGAAATTGCTCAAAGGCACATTTCCCTTTCAATCTCCCCCTTTTTGGTGATTTATGCCAACACATCCAAAAGCAACCAAAAGAAGTGCAACATCAATGCAATTGAAAACAAAATTGTCTTTGCACAAGTTTTGACATATTTGGATCAATCTTTGCCACCACTTGGTTTGTTTTTGCAAATCAAATTCATTTTCCTATCTCTAAGTCAAACACACTTGTTCAGGCACAAAGAGAGATATTCCAATGGAAAAAATTGATCGAGTGCCAAAAACTCCCCCTTTTCCCATAATCATAAATTCTCCCCCACAAGAGACAAAATTTGAGTGCCTTAATTTCTCCCCCTTTAGCATTAAGCACCAAAACGGGATCATTCTTGGCCCTTTAACCCCATTGCCTCACCAAAAATGCCAATTAAGAGCACAAAGGCAATAAGAGCATAGATATGAACTTGGAAGTAAATACAATAATACCGTAGTGCAGTGGAAGTCTTTGCAACGCCCAAGTCCATTTTCCCTTTCAATGCACCTTTGAGACTACATCAAGAATACTCAAACACAGAGGTTAGTCTCAAAGGGTCAAGTTGTAGCACATCTCCCCCTAAATAAGTGCATCATTCACACATGGACTTGTGAGGTCCGGGGATCCCTTGTACAGCTTGAGCACAATAAATAAGCAAAGAATCACATAAATGCATGAAGTAATATGATCAAAGGCATAGAACACATGTATGCTATAGATCAATCCAAGTTACGCGAATCTAAGACATTTAGCTCACTAAGCAACCTGCAAAACCTTTTCTCATCTAAAGGCTTGGTGAAGATATCGGCTAGCTGGTTGTCGGTGTTAATATGGTACACCTCGATATCTTTCTTTTGCTGGTGGTCTCTCAGGAAGTGATGCCGGATGTCTATGTGCTTAGTGTGGCTATGTTCAATAGGATTATCCGCCATACGAATTGCACTCTCATTGTCACATAGGAGTGGGACTTTGCTCAGATTGTAGCCAAAGTCCCGGAGGGTTTGCCTCATCCAAAGTAGTTGCGCGCAACACTATCCTGCGGCAACATACTCGGCCTCAGCGGTGGATAGGGCAACGGATGATTGTTTCTTTGAGCTCCACAACACCAGGGACCTTCCTAGAAATTGGCACGTCCCCGATGTGCTCTTCCTATCAACCTTGCACCTGGCATAATCGGAGTCTGAATATCCAATCAAGTCAAAGGTAGACCCCTTTGGATACCAGATCCCGAAGCAAGGCGTAGCAACTAAATACCTAAGAATTCACTTAACAGCCACAAGGTGACATTCCTTGGGGTTGGATTGAAATCTAGCACACATGCATACACTAAGCATAATGTCCGGTCTACTAGCACACAGATAAAGCAAGGAACCTATCATAGACCGGTATGCCTTTTGATCAACGGACTTACCTCCTTTGTTGAGGTCGACATGCCCATTGGATCCCATCGGTGTCTTCGTGGGCTTGGTGTCCTTCATTCCAAACCTCTTGAGAAGATCTTGAGTGTACTTCGTTTGGGAGAGGAAGGTGCCGTCCTTGAGTTGTCTCATTTGGAACCCAAGGAAGTAGTTCAACTCACCCATCATCGACATCTCAAACTTTTGAGTCATCACCCTGCTAAACTCCTCATAAGACTTTTGGTTAGTAGAACCAAATATTATGTCATCGACATAAATTTGGCACACAAAAAGATCACCATCACAAGTCTTAGTGAAAAGAGTGGGATCGGCTTTCCCAACCTTGAAAGCATTAGCAATTAAGAAATCTCTAAGGCATTCATACCATGCTCTTGGGGCTTGCTTAAGTCCATAGAGCGCCTTAGAGAGCTTAAAGACGTGGTCGAGATACCTGTCATCCTCAAAGCCAGGGGGTTGTTCCATGTATACCTCCTCCTTGATTGGCCCGTTGAGGAAAGCGCTCTTCACGTCCATTTGAAACAACCTGAAGGAATGGTGAGCGGCATAGGCTAATAGAATGCGAATAGACTCTAGCCTAGCCACAGGAGCAAAAGTCTCCTCGAAATCCAAACCTGCGACTTGGGCATAACCTTTTGCCACAAGTCGAGCCTTGTTTCTTGTCACGACCCCGTGCTCGTCTTGCTTATTGCGGAACACCGACTTGGTTCCCACAACGTTTTGCTTTGGACGTGGCACCAGGCTCCAAACTTTATTCCTCTTGAAGTTATTGAGGTCTTCCTGCATGGCCAACACCCAGTCCGGATCCTGCAAGGCCTCTTCTACCCTGAAAGGCTCAATAGAAGAGACAAACGAGTAATGCTCACAAAAATTAGCTAGACGTGAGCGAGTTGTTACTCTCTTGCTTATGTCACCCAGTATCTGATCGACGGGGTGATGTCATTGGATCGTCGCTCGGACTTGAGTTGGAGGGGCCAGTGGTGCTTCTTCCTCCATAACTTGTTCTTCTTGTGCTCCCCTTGATCACGCACTTCTTCTTGAGGAACCTATCCATCATCTTGAGTTGGGGGATGCACCATAGTTGAGGAAGACGACTGATCTTGCTCTTGTTGTTCCTGTGGTCGCACATCACCTATCGCCATCGTGCGTATTGTGGCCGTTGGAACATCATCTTCATCTACATCATCAAGATCAACTTGCTCTCTTGGAGAGCCATTAGTCTCATCAAATACAACATCGCTAGAGACTTCAACCAAACCCGATGATTTGTTGAAGACTCTATACGCCCTTGTATTTGAGCCGTACCCTAGTAAAAACCCTTCTACTGCCTTGGGAGCAAATTTAGAATTTCTACCTTTCTTTACTAGAATGTAACATTTGCTCCCAAATACACGAAAATATGAGACGTTGGGTTTGTTACCGGTAAGAAGTTCGTAGGAGGTCTTCTTAAGGAGGCGATGGAGATATAGCCGGTTTATGGCATGGCAAGCTGTATTCACAGCTTCCGACCAAAACCGCTCGGGCGTCTTGAACTCTCCAAGCATCGTCCTCGCCATGTCGATAAGCGTCCTGTTCTTCCTCTCTACCACACCATTTTGCTGTGGTGTGTAGGGAGCGGAAAACTCGTGCTTGATGCCTTCCTCCTCAAGATACTCCTCCACTTGTAGATTCTTGAACTCGGACCCGTTGTCGCTTGTTATCTTGATGTTGTCATCACATTCTTGCTGTGATGAGTGCTCCCCGCCTGTTTTCCTACCTGACAAGCTGCACAAGGTCTATCTTTCTCGAAACATACATTTGTTAGTCCTAACACATGTTCTCCCTTTAGAAGTTTGTGAAGGTTCTTCATCCCAACATGTGCTAGACGGCGATGCCACAACCAGCCCATGCTAGTCTTAGATATTAAGCATGCATCTAGATCGGCCTCCTCTTTCGAAAAATCAACTAAGTAGAGTTTGTCGTCTAATACACCCTTAAACGCTAATGAACCATCACTCCTTCTAAAGACAGATACATCTATATTGGTAAATAGACAATTATAACCCATATTACATAATTGACTCACAGACAATAAGTTGTACCCGAGCGATTCAACTAGAACACATTGGATATAGAATAATTAGATGAAATGGCTATCTTCCCCAATCCTTTAACCTTGCCTTGGTTCCCATCTCCAAAGATGATCGAATCCTGGGAATCCTTGTTCTTGACGTAGGAGGTGAACATCTTCTTCTCCCCCGTCATGTGGTTTGTGCATCCGCTGTCGATAATCCAGCTTGAGCCCCCGGATGCATAAACCTGCAAGGCAATTTACACTTGGGTTTTAGGTACCCAACTCTTGTTGGGTCCTACAAGGTTAGTCACAATAGCCTTTGGAACCCAAATACAAGTCTTATCTCCCTTGCATTTGGATCCCAACTTTCTAGCAACTACTTTTTCCTTCTTACATAAAAGAGCAAATGAAGTATTGCAAGCATGGTAAATGATAGTAGATTCATTGCACATTTTCCTAGGCACATGATGAGCAACATTACCTTTTCTAGGCCTACTTCTACCATGCACAAAAGTATAGCTTGAAGCAATCATAGCATGTGAATCAAAAGCATCATGATCATAACTCCTATTATAATTGGAATGACTAGCAATTTTCCTATTATACATGAAAGCATGATTCCTTTGAATGCTACTAGCCATAGGGGCCTTCCCTTTCTCCTTGGTGAGAATGGGAGCCTTTTGGCTTGTTAAGTTCTTGGTTTCCTTTCGAAAACCAAGTCCATCCTTAATAGAGGGGTGTCTACCAATTGTGTAGGCATCCCTGGCAAATTTTAATTTATCAAAATCAATTTTGCAAGTCTTAAGTTGAGCATTAAGACTTGCCACTTCATCATTCAATTTTGTAATAGCAATAAGATGTTCATTACACGCATTAACATCAAAGTCCTTACATCTATTACAAATACTAACATGCTCTACACATGAATTAGATTTATTAGCTTCCTCTAGCTTAGCATTTAAATCATCATTTAAACTCTTTAAACTAGATACAGTTTCATGGCAAGCAGATAACTCAGAAGATAATATTTCATTCCTTTTAGTTTCTAAAGCATGAGATTTTTGTACACTAACAAATTTGTCATGTTCTTCATATAAAATGTCCTCTTGCTTCTCTAGCAATCTATCTTTTCATTTAGAGCATCAATTAACTCATTAATTTTATCTACTTTAGCTCTATCTAAACCCTTAAATAAATCAGTATAATCTACTTCATCATCACTAGAATCATCATCGCTTGAAGTAGTATACTTAGGGGTTTCTCGAACACTTACCTTCTTTTCCTTGGCCATGAGGCAAGTGTGGCGTTCGTTGGGGAAGAGAGAAGACTTGTTGAAGGCCGAGGCTGCTAGTCCTTCATTGTCGGAGTCGGATGAAGAGCAGTCCGAGTCCCATTCTTTACCAAGGTACGCCTCGCCCTTCGCCTTCTTGTAAACCTTCTTCTTCTCCCTCTTCCCATGCTTTTCTTGTTCCTGGTCATTTTCATTATCGGGGCATTGTGCTATAAAATGACCAGTCTTACCGCATTTGAAGCAGGAGCGCTTCCCCTATGCTTTGTTCTTGTTGGGGTGTTCTTTGCGTCCTTTTAGAGCGGTCTTGAAGTGTTTAATGATTAGGGCCATCTCTTCTTCGTTTAGCCCGGCAGCTTCAACTTGTGCCACCTTGCTTGGTAGTGCCTCCCTGCTGCTTGTTGCTTTGAGGGCAACGGTTTGAGGCTCGTGGACGGGTAGTGGACCATTTAGAGCATCGTCCACATATCGGGCCTCCTTCACCATCATGCGCCCGCTCACAAACATCCCAAGAATCTCCTCGGGCGTCATCTTGGTGCACCTGGGATTCTCATGAATAAGGTTAACAAGATGGGGGTCAATTACCTTGAATGACCTTAGCATAAGTCGGACGACGTCGTGGTCCATCCATCTTGTGCTTCCATAGCTTCTAATCTTGTTAACCAGGATCTTGAGCCTGTTGTATGTTTGTGTTGGCTCCTCTCCCCTAATCATCGCGAACCTTCCCAGCTCGCCTTCCACTAACTCCATTTTGGTGATCATGGTGGCATCGTTCCCCTCATGAGATATCTTGAGGGTGTCCCAGATTTGCTTGGCGTTATCCAAGCCGCTCATCTTGTTGTACTCATCCCTGCACAAAGATGCTAGCAAGACAGTGGTAGCTTGTACATTCTTATGAATTTGCTCGTTAATAAACACAAGGTTATCCATACTATCAAAATGCATTCCATTTTCAACTATCTCCCAAATACTAGGATGGAGAGAAAATAAGTGACTACGCATTTTGTGACTCCAAAAAGAGTAGTCTTCTCCATCAAAATGTGGAGGTTTATCAAGTGGAATTAATAGTAAATGAGCATTAGAATTGAATGGAATACGAGAATAATCAAATGAAAAGTTTTGATTAACCGGTTTCTTTTTAGATGAGTCATCGTCGTCGTCGTCTCTTGGTGAAGAAGAAGATTCATCGATGTCGTAGTAGACGATCTTCTTGATGCGCCTCTTCTTCTTCCTGTCCTTCTTCTTGTGACTCGAGCCAGAGTCAGTGGGCTTGTCATCTCTTGGCTCGTTGAAGATGGACTCCTTCTCCTTGTCGTTGACCACCATCCCCTTTCCCTTAGGATCCATCTCTTCGGGCGATTAGTCTCTTATGTGAAGAGAACGGCTCTGATACCAATTAAGAGCACCTAGAGGGGGGTGAATAGGTGATCCTGCAAAATTCAACACTAAATTCCAACAATCTTGATCAAAGAGATGTTAGCACGAGATAATCAAGTCAATGAGGCGAGTTCTTGCAAACATAGACAATCTGTAAGTGCAATCAACCCTAATTGAGGGTTTTGGTGATTAATGACAAAACAAACTAAGATTCTAACAAGTTTGCTCCTAGTATGTACACAATATTTCTACAGACAGGAGAAGCACAGATCTTACAAGCATAAAAGTATAAAGCACAGCGGATTTAAAATTCCACATCAAATGGCGTGCTCCAAGTGCTAAGAAACAACAGCGGTGCTAAATTTATAATTCTTGAGTCATAGGAATCGCCGTACAATTAAGAGGGATCCGCGACGGTTAAGTAAGTTGTGCAATGAGCCCAAGTTCAAAATCTTTTGAAAACTTCTTGGAGATCATTTTCCCAGATCATGAATGCCCTTGAGAAAAACAAATTTTACTTCCCACAAAGACTCCCCTTTTTGTTCTCTTCAAAATACTCAAATTTTGGTTTCAGCCCCCAAAACCGGTTCAACCGGTCCTGAAACCGGTTCAACCGGTTTCGGTACTGTTCACCTGCCACCTCTGCTCTGACCTGTCTGACAGTCAGAACTGTCAGAAAAATCGCAGCAGATATTTTTTCAGAAACCGGTTGAGCCGAATTTTTTCCCTACTCAGCCGGTTTTGAAACCGGTCGAGTCTCCGGCTGAGTAGCTCAGTGGACCGGGATCCCCCTGGTAGAAACCGGTTCAACCGGTCTCAAAACCGGTTCAACCGATTTTTGCTCCTTTTCTCCCAACGGCTGTCAGCTTTTGGGGGGTCCTTTATATACCCCCTCACACTCTCTCTCATTTACTTCTGCCTCTCCCACGAATTCTTGGCTGACCAACCTTCAAACAAACGCATTCATTTCACCTTTCACACCCGCAATCGCATCTCCTTCAATCATTTGAAGGACCCTTGGTGTGAGGTGAACTCGATCGAACTCGCTGTCAATTTCATCTCGATTCTCCCATTCTCTTGTTCTTGAGCTCGTTGCAAACTTAACCGTGTGCGGATTTGTTACTCTTGGAACCTCGTGTTCCTTGACGGTTAGAGGTTGCTCGGGAGTCTCCAAATTTGTGGACGACCCCAAGAAGTTTGTATCACCCGCTCCTTGAGCTGATTTGAGAAGAGATTGCCTTGACCTTTGTGGTCGGTTTGTGGAGGATTAGGGTTGGAAAAGACCCGGCCCTTTGTGGGTTCCTCAACGAGGAGTAGGACACCTTTGTGGTGGTTGCCGAACCTCGGGTTATATCGCGTGTTCTTGTGTGTTCTTGTCAAGCGCTTTATATTCAGTGGTTGGTTCATATTATTCATTTGAGTAGATTTTGTGTAGGGGAAATCTTTAGCTATATTCTTCACTACTTCGCATTTGTTCAATAGATTATCAAATTTAAGTTGAGTAGGTTCAAACTTGTTCAGTCGTGATTAAAATCGACTGAACCGGCTTGCACCAGTGCAACTTTAATTTAACCTATTTTGAAGTTTTTATTGAAAATTTTCAGGTGTAGCCTATTCACCCCCCCCCTCTAGGCTACTTTCAATTGGTATCAGAGGCTCGTACCTCATTTTACGCTTAACCGCGTGAGGAAGCGATTATGTCTACTCAACGGGACCATGTGGATCCTATCCTCGAGGATATTCCCGTCACATCCTCCGGTGAGGAAGTGGACCCTAAGGTCCTTGACCTCGCCATGAAGATCGCCGAGAGGATGTTCCTCAAGATGAAAGAGGAAGATGTTAAGAAAAAGGCCGAAGAAGAAGAATCAAGAAGAAAGGCCGAAGAAGACAAAGGTAAAGGAAAATTTGATTACAATGACGACCTAGTAGATCTTTTGGTGTCGAAGGTGTTGAGTAAGGTAAGTCTCAACACCGAAGAATCATCTACCAAAAGCAAAGGTAATGAGTTTAGTAAAGTTCAATTCGATTACTCTAGAAATTTTATTCCCAACTTCTCTTCCGCCCCACTTGGAAAGTTACTAACTCTTAACGAGTTGAACTATGACGAGTGGGCCGATAAGATGAAGTCGCATTTAATCGGTGTACATCCTAGTCTTTGGGAGATTATTAATGTAGGTATGCATAAGCCTGCCCAAGGAGAAGAGATGACTCCAGAAATGATGCAAGAAATTCATCGCAATGCTCAAGCAGTGAGCATAATTAAAGGGAGTCTTTGTCCGGAAGAATACCGGAAAGTTCAAGGAAGAGAAGATGCCCGTGACATTTGGAACATTCTTAAAATGTCACATGAAGGAGATCCCAAAGCTAAGAGACATAGAGTTGAAGCTTTGGAGAGTGAGCTTGCTAGATATGATTGGATCAAGGGTGAGTCGCTTCAATCACTCTTTGATAGGTTGATGGTGTTGGTCAACAAAATAAGAGTTCTTGGGAGTGAAGATTGGAGTGACTCCAAGGTCACAAGATTGTTCATGAGAGCTTATAAAGAGAAGGATAAGAGTCTTGCAAGGATGATAAGGGATCGTGATGACTATGAGGATATGACGCCTCATCAATTATTTGCAAAAATTCAACAACACGAGTCCGAAGAAGCCCCCATCAAGACAAGAGACTCTCATGCCTTGATCACAAATGAACAAGACAACCCCAAGAAGAACAAAGACCACAAAGCAAAGAAAGTGGTCGAGACCTCAAGTGATGAAGATAGCTCAAGTGATGAAGACACAGCTATGTTCATCAAAACATTCAAGAAATTGGTAAGGAAGAATGACAAGTTCCAAAGGAAAGGAAAGAAGAGGGCATGCTATGAATGTGGCCAAACCGGTCATTTCATAGCGGATTGTCCTAACAAGAAGGAACAAGAAGCCAAGAAGGAATACAAGAAGGACAAGTTTAAAAAGGAAGGCAAGACCAAGGGATACTTCAAGAAGAAGAAGTATGGTCAAGCACATATTGGTGAAGAATGGAACTCCGATGAAGAGAGTTCTAGTTCCGAGGAAGAGGAAGTGGTGGCAAATGTGGCCATCCAATCTACATCAAGCGCGCAACTCTTCACCAACCTACAAGACGACTCCTACACTCCAACTTGTCTCATGGCAAAGGGAGATAAGGTAACCTTATTTAGTGATGATTTTTCAAATGATGATGATGATGATGATCAAATTGCCATGAAAAATAAAATGATTAAAGAATTTGGCTTGAATGGATACAATGTTATCACCAAATTAATGGAAAAGCTAGATAAAAGAAAAGCAACTCTTGATGCTCAAGAAGACTTGCTTATCCTTGAAAAGGAAAGAAACCTAGAGCTTCAAGAGTTGATTCACAATAAAGATGAAATGCTAGATGTCTTGACTAAGGAAGTCTCTTTAGTCAAGGTAACTATAGAGAATAAAGATAAAGAAGTAATTAACATGAAAACCTCTATAACTAATCTTGCAAATGAAAAGAATGCACTTGAATCAAGCATGTTAAGCTTGAATGTTCAAAATCAAGAACTTCAAGTGCAACTTGAAAATTGCAAGAACATCAATGCCTCGTCTTTAGTTTTTGAATCTAAGTCTAGCTCAAATGATAATTCTTGCAAACATTGTGTCAAATATCATGCTTCTTGTTGTCTAACTAACCATGCAAGGAAGAATAGCCCACAGGTGAAGGTCAAAGAAATTTTGAAAAGATGCTCTAGCAATGATGGGTTAAAGAGAATTGAACCCAAGTACAAGTCCCTAAAGCCCAACAATGGAAGAAGGGGGCTTGGGTTCAACTCATCCAAGGAAAACCCTAGCACAGTGCATAAGGGGTGGAGATCCCACAAGTTCATAGAGGGAACCACCCTATATGATGCCTTGGGGAGGATTCACTCCTCAAATGACAAGTCACCTCAGGTAAAGGTAAACTTGAGTTCCACAAAGAGTAAGATAAAGGAAGTGGAATCTTCAAGTGGACAAAAATTTAATGCTCCCATTTCCCACTCCTATCTTTGTGATTACATGTTGACTTGGGACTTAGGGAAATTGGTTGTGAAATATGTGGGTGCCTACACCAAAAGAAAAGTTATGAAAAGAAGTGTGTGGGTACCCAAGGCTATAACTAACACTGCAGGACCCAATTCAATTTGGGTACCTAAAAGCATAGCCTAAATCTGTTTTGCAGGTCTACTCCTCTGGTGGGTCAAGTTGGGTGCTTGACAGTGGATGTACAAATCACATGACCGGGGAGGAAGACATGTTCCATTCCTTGCAACTAACTCAAGAAGCACAAGAAATTGTGTTTGGAGATAGTGGCAAGAGTAAGGTGATTGATATTGGTAAAATTCCTATCTCTGACCAACAATCACTTTCAAATGTTTTATTGGTAGATTCTTTAAGCTACAATTTGATGTCCGTTTCACAACTTTGTGGAATGGGTTATAATTGCTTATTTTCTGATGTGGATGTGAAGATCCTTAGAAGGGAGGATTCCTCTGCTGCCTTTACAGGTCGCTTGAAGGGCAAACTCTATCTTGTTGATTTCACAACAAGTAGAGTGACGCCTGAGACTTGTTTAGTGGCAAAATCTGACAGGGGTTGGCTTTGGCATCGCTGGCTAGCTCATGTTGGCATGAGGAACTTGGCCAAACTTCAAAAGGATGGTCACATCATTGGACTAACAAATGTTGTGTTTGAGAAAGATAGAGTTTGTGGCGCATGCCAAGCAGGAAAGCAACATGGAGTCCCACATCAATCAAAGAATGTGGTTACAACAAAAAGGCCACTGGAGCTTCTTCACATGGACCTCTTCGGACCTGTGGCTTACATCAGCATTAGTGGTAGTAAGTATGGTTTAGTCATTGTTGATGATTATTCTCGTTTCACCTGGGTTTTCTTTTTAAGTGATAAAGGTGAAACTCAAGAAACCTTGAAGAAATTCATGAGAAGGGCTCAAAATGAGTTTGAGCTCAAAATCAAGAAAGTGAGAAGTGATAATGGGACGGAATTCAAGAACACAAGTGTCGAAGAATTCTTAGGAGAAGAGGGAATCAAACATGAGTTCTCGGTGCCTTACACTCCACAACAAAATGGTGTTGTGGAAAGAAAGAACCAAACTCTAATTGAAGCTGCAAGAACCATGTTGGATGAGTACAAGACACCTGACAACTTTTGGGCAGAGGCGGTCAACACCGCCTGTCATGCAATCAACCGTCTCTATCTTCATAAGATCTACAAAAAAACTGCTTATGAGCTTCTCACTGGTAACAAACCTAAAGTTGATTATTTTAGAGTATTTGGTTGTAAATGTTTTATTCTTAACAAGAAAGTCAAGAGCTCAAAGTTTGCTCCTAGAGTGGACGAGGGCTTCTTGCTTGGTTATGCATCAAATGCGCATGGATATCGTGTTTTCAACAATACCACCGGCCTTGTTGAAATAGCGATAGACGTGACATTTGATGAGTCTAATGGCTCGCAAGGGCATGTTTCTAATGACACTGCAGGAAATGAAGAACTACCGTGTGAGGTCATAAAGAAACTTGCAATAGGTGAGGTGAGACCTCAAGAAAAGGATGATGAGGAAGGAACCTTATGGATGACCAATGAGGTTATTGATGTGGGTGCAAAGGTGGTGGGTGACAAATCCTCCACCCAAGCAAACCCATCAACCTCAAGTCATCCAAATCTTGAAGAAAATCATCAACCCCAAAGGGTGTCAACGGTGGTAGAAGATGAACATGAAAGTATTGATGGTGAAGTGGCTCCTGATCAAGTAGATGATGAGGAGGAACAAATTCAAAGACAACCATCAGTGCCTCATCCTCGAGTTCATCACACTATTCAAAGAGATCATCCGGTGGACAACATCCTGGGTAGCATCAGGAGAGGGGTAACAACTCGATCTCGTTTAGCAAATTTTTGTGAATTTTACTCGTTTGTTTCCTCTCTTGAGCCACTTAGGGGGTGTTTGGTTTGCCCCTGCTAAAATTTAGCCCATATCACATCGAATGTTTGAACCTTCGTTCGGGGTATTAAATGTAGTCGGATTATAAAACTAATTTCTCAGCCGAAGATTAAAAAGTGAGACGAATCTAGTACAGTTGGTTGGGTCTATATTTCATACTCCTATTTGAAAGTCAAACGCTTGATGTGACCCGGGCTAAACTTTAGTCCACAGAACCAAACACCCCCTTAAGGTTGAAGAAGCATTGGGTGATCCGGATTGGATAATCGCCATGCAAGAGGAGTTGAACAACTTCACCCGGAATGAAGTCTGGTCCTTGGTTCCAAGACCCAAGCAAAATGTGATTGGGACAAAATGGGTCTTTAGGAACAAACAAGATGAGCATGGCGTGGTTACAAGAAATAAAGCACGGTTGGTTGCTCAAGGCTACACTCAAGTGGAAGGACTTGATTTTGGTGAAACATATGCGCCGGTAGCAAGGTTAGAGTCAATAAGAATATTAATTGCCTATGCTACTAACCATGATTTCAAGTTATATCAAATGGACGTCAAGAGCGTGTTTCTAAATGGTCCACTACAAGAGAGGGTCTATGTGGAGCAACCGCCGGGCTTTGAAGACCCAAGGAAGCCAAATCATGTTTATCTACTTCACAAGGCACTCTATGGGCTTAAACAAGCCCCTAGAGCTTGGTATGACTGTCTTAAAGATTTTTTAATTAAGAATGGGTTTACAATAGGAAAAGCTGACTCTACTTTATTTACTCGAAAAGTTGACAATGAATTATTTGTGTGCCAAATATATGTTGATGACATTATATTTGGTAGTACTAATGAAAAATTTTGTGAAGAGTTTAGTAAAGTGATGACGAATAGGTTTGAGATGTCTATGATGGGCGAGCTTAAATACTTCCTGGGATTTCAAGTCAAACAACTTAAGGAAGGTACTTTTCTATGCCAAACCAAATATACACAAGATATGCTCAAGAAGTTTGGCATGGAAAAAGCAAAACACGCCAAGACTCCAATGTCATCAAATGGACATCTCGACCTAAATGAGGAAGGTAAACCTGTAGATCAAAAATTATATAGATCAATGATAGGATCACTGCTTTACTTATGTGCATCTAGACCTGATATAATGTTGAGTGTTTGCATGTGTGCACGTTTTCAAGCAAATCCTAAAGATTGTCATCTTGTAGCCGTTAAGAGAATTCTAAGATACTTAGTCCACACCCAAAACCTAGGATTATGGTATCCCAAAGGCTCCCTTTTCAATTTGCTTGGCTACTCTGACTCAGATTATGCCAGTTGCAAAGTAGATCGAAAAAGCACTACTGGGACTTGCCAATTCCTTGGGCGGTCCATAGTGTCATGGAGTTCCAAGAAACAAAATTGTGTTGCACTTTCCACTGCAGAAGCTGAGTACATAGCAGCTGGGGCATGTTGTGCACAGTTGTTATGGATGAAGCAAACCCTTAGAGATTTTGGTTGTGAGTTTAACAAAATTCCACTTTTGTGTGACAATGAGAGTGCCATAAAACTTGCAAACAATCCGGTGCAACACTCTAGAACTAAACATATTGATATTAGACACCATTTCTTGAGAGACCACGAAGCCAAAGGAGATATCGAACTGTTTCATGTGAGCACAGAAAACCAACTAGCCGATATCTTCACTAAACCCCTTGATGAGTCTAGGTTTTGTTTTCTTAGGAGTGAACTAAATATCTTGGATTCTCGAAACGTGTCTTAATAACTAAAATTTTGATCAAATTTGATGGATGAAAATTGATTGTTTGAGCAATATGAAATGAGAAATAACATTTTTATCTTTAAAATATCTCATGTCATATTTGCTAAGTGCTATTATAGCCCTTCCGGGCAATATCTGGAAACTGGTTGAGTAATCCGGCTGAGTAGGCCACTCAACCGGTTTCCCCTGGTGGAAACCGGTTGAACCGGTATAAAAATCGGTTGAACCGGTTTTGGCCCTCGCGCCGTCAGTCAGCGCGCAGTCTGCGCTGACAGCTGCGCAGTCTGCGCTGTCAGTTTTTGCAATCTGTGCTCTCAGACTGCCAGAATTTTCGCGCAGTCAACATCGTTTTCTGCGCGCTTTTACTGCGCAGTTTGACCAGAAACCGGTTGAACCGGTTTTTGAACCGGTTGAACCGGTTTTCTGTCTTTTGGCGACCGACTCACCCCCTTTTATTTCTCCCTCTCTCCTCTTCCCTTCTTCTCTGTTTCAGTTTCCAGCCGCCGTCGCCCACTCTTCCTTCTCTCTCTCCTTCACACTCCACTCCAAAAACTCACTTGTGCTCTCTCACTTTTGGAAGAGTTGTTGGAGATCCGTTCATCCCGGCGTTCTCCATCATCTTCCTCCATCTCGTTGGATTTCTTGACCCAATCTCCGGATCGAGGTATTGCCCTATTTCATTTCCTTGTACTCGATCCTACGCGTTCTTGATTATCTAATGTATCATTCGTTGGGTACATTTTAGTTTAAGTGATTGCCACACTTAGATTATCTTCATTTGTCACAAACATTGTTAGAGATTAGCGATTTGATATTGTTCGTTGTAGTTGAACCGCTCATATGAACGGTTGAAGTGCATGCTCAATATCTTATACGTTTCTACTCAAACGTGTTTGATCCTTGCTCATCACAGGCTCTATTTCTTATTTCTTAGAATGGTGCGTCGGAGGAACCCGTCTGTGGTTGAATCCGACTCCTCAGATGACCAGGAAATCCACGGAGATACTCCCCCACGCTCTCGATCCAAGCGAGGGCGCGGAAGCGGCAATGTCATGCGGGGTGCTGAGGCCTCCGGGTCTCAAAGTGCTCGCGGTCGGACATCCCGGAATCCTTCTGGTCAGTCTCGACCTGCGACGAATCCGCTGGCGTGGGAACCTGCAAGTGATGATGATGGCAGGAAGGATGATGAAGTTGATCTTCCCCCGACCCACGCTCCTGTGATTCGTGGCTTGGTTCTCCACCGGGCAAAGGCTCGGCGTGCTGGCAATGAGCCAGTCACTGATTTCACTGCCAGTGGAGGCTCTGCTCTCCTCCAGGATCTTCGTTTCCAAAATCCGGTATTGCGCATTCGCGATGCCAGGATCGATGGAAATCGCTTTTGGACACTTCATCACGTGGATTTCTATAATTCTGTCATTCTCCCCAAGAAGCATCAACCAATCCTGCATCAACGCTATATCAACTGGGAAGGTTGTGAAGCCATTGGGGACCCAAAAATGACACAGGCATTGAGAGCCTGTGAAAGGAAACAGATGAAGAGTATCATGACATTCCAATATGATTGGAATGATGAAGTTATTGCTCAATTCTACTCAACTTTGTGGATAAAGCTAGCTGACGAGGAGAGTCATTACAACTACCCTTATTTGAACTTCTTCATTGAAGGTTGTTGGTATAAGGTGAGCTATCGTTGATTTGCTCACATTCTTGGCTTTTCTGACAATGATATATCTGGCGACAAGATCAAGATTCATGATTTCCGGCAGCCTACTAGAGATGAAGCCAAGGATCTTCATCTTTCTGAGTCTAGGAAGTATTGGGAGTCGACAAACATTCATAAGTATTATCGTTATATCAACTCCCTCTACAGGATGACCCTCATTCCAAAAGGGGGTAATCAGATGAACATTCTTGGGGAGAGCAAGGTCTTGCTCTCTTTTATGAAACCCAGCAGCTCAGAAAGCATAAATGTCTTTGATATGATTTGGCAGGAAATCATTCATGCCGCCTGCTTTCCTTTGAAGGGGTGTCTTCATGCTCCGTTTATCATGAAGATGATTGAGGTTGTGACTCAGTTCAGATTTGACAAAGGTACCAGACATCAGTCATACACCCCTTTCTGGATTGATCCCAACAATCCAGCAGGGCGCCTCAGGAAAGCCCCCTCCAGTTCTCGTGCTCATACATCTGCGGGTCCGTCTGCTGGTGCTGGTGGTGCTGCTGGTGCCTCGCGCCCTTCCCCTGGCCGTGGATCACCCACACCACGTGGTCGTGGTCGTGGTCGAGGTCGTGGCCGTGGGATGGGTGCCCGCTTGGCCCACGGGTTTGCGGCTTTCTTCTCCATGTGCCGAAACATTGCTGCGGATGTCCATGAGGTGGCTCGACGTCAGCGGGAGACCGACGACAACCTACGTCGTCAAGCTTCCGCTTTGGGTACTCCCTTCGCCCCCTGCTCTCCTGATGTACCTCTCCACCCTCCTCCTCCAGATGTCAACGAGTGGTACCAGCAGGCATATGGGGTGCCTTTTACGACAGCTGATGACGTCGAAGAAGAAGAAACGTATTTTGATGATCCGGAGCAGTTTGTCCTGCCTCCGTATCACGGGTATCCGGGCCAATCGTCCTCTTACCCTCTGCCCCAGGACCCGTCTGGCAGTGCTCCTCCTTCGGCCCAGTCTGGAGAGGAACACTTTGCCTCTGACCTGGTGCACCACCTCTTCGCTCCTCATCATCCTCCTCCCCACTGGTGATCATTGGTTTGGCGCTTCTCTCTCTCTTTTTGGTTCTTGTTGCCAAAAAGGGGGAGAAAGTTTATTATGCAGTACCCTTTTATTTTTGTAATGAACAATCGGTCTGTAATAACTATTTATGATGCATGCATGGCTCTAAGCCATAAACACTTTTATGATGTGATGAGATGTGTTCTCATTATTGTAATAGCTGTAGAATTTTTCATATCATATGCTATGCAATAATGAGCTTGAATGTGTAATTTTTATTTTTTCTATCCAATTATGTTTCATACCTCATTGTTTTGTGTATGGTGTTGATTGTTCTCTCTCTCTCTAAATATGTTGCAAATTGACATATCAAGTCAATGTTAATATCGCAAAACTCATGCACATATTTAGGGGGAGCTACACATACACAAAAGATTTTATCTCGCAAGTTCTTGTAACCTTTAATTCTTATTTCTATTCTAGTTTGTTTTGGCATCAATCACCAAAAAGGGGGAGATTGTAAGTGCAATCAACCCTAATTGAGGGTTTTGGTGATTAATGACAAAACAAACTAAGATTCTAACAAGTTTGCTCCTAGTATGTACACAGTATTTCTACAGACAGGAGAAGCACAGATCTTACAAGCATAAAAGTATAAAGCACAGCGGATTTAAAATTCCACATCAAATGGCGTGCTCCAAGTGCTAAGAAACAACGGCGGTGCTAAATTTATAATTCTTGAGTCATAGGAATCGTCGTACAATTAAGAGGGATCCGCGACGGTTAAGTAAGTTGTGCAATGAGCCCAAGTTCAAAATCTTTTGAAAACTTCTTGGAGATCATTTTCCCAGATCATGAATGCCCTTGAGAAAAACAAATTTTACTTCCCACAAAGACTCCCCTTTTTGTTCTCTTCAAAATACTCAAATTTTGGTTTCAGCCCCCAAAACCGGTTCAACCGGTTTCGGTACTGTTCACCTGCCACCTCTGCTCTAACCTGTCTGACAGTCAGAACTGTCAGAAAAATCGCAGCAGATATTTTTTCAGAAACCGGTTGAGCCGAATTTTTTCCCTACTCAGCCAGTTTTGAAACCGGTCGAGTATCCGGCTAAGTAGCTCAGTGGACCGGGATCCCCCTGGTAGAAACCGGTTCAACCGGTCTCAAAACCGGTTCAACCGGTTTTTGCTCCTTTTCTCCCAACGGCTGTCAGCTTTTGGGGGATCCTTTATATACCCCCTCACACTCTCTCTCTCTCATTTACTTCTACCTCTCCCACGAATTCTTGGTTGACCAACCTTCAAACAAACGCATTCATTTCACCTTTCACACCCGCAATCGCATCTCCTTCAATCATTTGAAGGACCCTTGGTGTGAGGTGAACTCGATCGAACTCGCTGTCAATTTCATCTCGATTCTCCCATTCTCTTGTTCTTGAGCTCGTTGCAAACTTAACCGTGTGCGGATTTGTTACTCTTGGAACCTCGTGTTCCTTGACGGTTAGAGGTTGCTCGGGAGTCTCCAAATTTGTGGACGACCCTAAGAAGTTTGTATCACCCGCTCCTTGAGCTGATTTGAGAAGAGATTGCCTTGACCTTTGTGGTCGGTTTGTGGAGGATTAGGGTTGGAAAAGACCCGGCCCTTTGTGGGTTCCTCAACGAGGAGTAGGACACCTTTGTGGTGGTTGCCGAACCTCGGGTTATATCGCGTGTTCTTGTGTGTTCTTGTCAAGCGCTTTATATTCAGTGGTTGGTTCATATTATTCATTTGAGTAGATTTTGTGTAGGGGAAATCTTTAGCTATATTCTTCACTACTTCGCATTTGTTCAATAGATTATCAAATTTAAGTTGAGTAGGTTCAAACTTGTTCAGTCGTGATTAAAATTGACTGAACCGGCTTGCACCAGTGCAACTTTAATTTAACCTATTTCGAAGTTTTTAGTGAAAATTTTCAGGTGTAGCCTATTCACCCCCCTCTAGGCTACTTTCACAATCAAAGAGAGAAGCCACACAAGAGACACGCGATTTTATCCCGTGGTTCGGCCAAGTAACACTTGCCTACTTCCATGTTGTAGCGTCCCAATGGACGAGGGTTGCACTCAACCCCTTTCAAGTGATCCAATGATCAACTTGAATACCACGGTGTTCTTCCTTATAGTTTTCTTCCCGTTTGCGAGGAATCTCCAAAAGTTGAAGCCTCTCGCCCTTACAAGATTGATCACAAAGAACACACAAGAGTAAGGTTGGGAAGAGCAACACACACAAGACTCAAATCGCAGCACACCCACGCACACAAGAGAAGAATTGAGCTCAAAGGACAACACAGGGAGTTCTCGACTCGAATAGAGCTCAAATCTCTAACACAATGAAACGAATGCGCGGGAATAGAGTCTGGATACCTTAGGATGCTTAGTGAATGCTTGGGTTGCTCCTCCATGCGCCTAGGGACCCCTTTGCCCCAAGGCAGCTAGGAGCCGTTGAAGGCCAACAAGGAAGGCCATCCTTGCCTTCTGTCGAGTGCCACACCGGATAGTCCGGTGCGCCACCGGACAGTCACTATAGACGGTCCGGTGTCGATCTCCTTCCTTTTCTGGCATAGACGACCGTTGCAACTCCGGGCCCGTTGGCACACCGGACACTGTCCGGTGCACACCGGACAGTCCGGTGCCCCCCGCCGACCGTTGGAGCTGCCACACGTCGCGCGAAGATTGCGCGGCCGACCGTTGGCGCAGTCGACCGTTGGCTCACTAGATAGTCCGGTGCACCACCGGACAGTCCGGTGAATTTTACCCGTACACCGCTGATCCACTTCCCGAGAGCGACGAGTTCGCCGCGGATGACTCACCGGACAGTCCGGTGCACCACCGGACAGTCCGGTGAATTATAGTCGTACGCCGCCGACGAGTCCCGAGAGCGGCCTGTTCACGCGGACTAGCCTAGCGCACCGGACACTGTCCGGTGTGCCAAGCCGAGCTGAAGTTGGCTGCACACAGCCACCTCTTTTGCAATTCTTTCTTTTCCTGTTTCTAGCACTTAGACAAAATATGTTAGTACTCAAAACAATGTACTAAGTCTAGAAACATACCTCATGTCTTGATTTGCACTTTTCTCTTTATTTAGCACATTAGAACTTAATTAAATGTGTTGGGCACTTAATCACCAAAACATAATAGAAATTGCTCAAAGGCACATTTCCCTTTTACCTTAGACATGCCTCCTCTGATCACAACAATCAGCACAAAACACCCTTGTGCCCCTGGGTCTCCTCCTTACAACTATAAAAGGAGGAACCCAGAACCTTCTAGGGGGACTTCACGACCACACAATTCACAGCTCACAACTCACCTCACCCCGATATTGGCACTCTGCCTCAATCATACTCAGAGACTTGGGACACCCTTTCTCTCTCGACTACTTGTAACCCCTACTATGAGCACTTAGGTGTAAGATAATACAAGCCTCCCTCCCCCGCTGGAAGTAGGGCCTTCTCTTGTTCGAACCAGGATAAATCTCTTGTGTCTTCTTGCATCACCCATCCAGACAGGGACACGCAGCACAAATTTACTAGTCGGTTAGGACCCCCGGTTTCCAAAACACTGATAGTTTGTGCGCTAGGTAGGGGACTTGCGTGTTGACAGCACATTCCCATCAAGGTTCCGCATGGCAAATCTTAAGTGTCCTTGGCTGCTTGGCACGGGATCTCATTCAGGAGTCTTGAGTTCATGTCTCTAGGCCATAACTATGACATGATACTCCTCCATCCTAAACACCACGCCAATGACGGCAATCGTTTCTTCTAGTCAGGAGGAGCAGAACTGCTCTTGTCCTCCTGGCCAGAGGAGGAACACCCAAACTTCTGCCCCGTCCCTCTCGCTAGAGGAGGCGGAGACGGAACAACCGCTACCGCACTATGGGCAGTTCTTCCTACCTAGATCGTGCTTCTAGGCAGGCCGACGGCGCATACTCCCTCGCGAGGGACCTGTCTGGTGTTAGCCTTGTGCCAAGAATGATGACGGCTACACACATTGCCCCCGTGACATGTCCAACAGCCCCTCCTCCTGCAATCTGGGAGGTAGGATCAACGTCACGTCCTCTCCCTTTTAGGAAGAGCGATGTCGCTGCAAGCTACCCCACTCCTGCCTCAAAGCACGTGGACTCCAAAGGAGATGACCTGGATCCTAGCCTAGACGTTTCTAAGCTCTGTGATCCCCAGGTCCATGCGCCACTTCCTATCTGCATGCGACTACTTCCTCTCCGACGGCTTTAATGACTACAACTCCGACGACTAGGATTATGACCCAACTCAGGAACGCCTCCACGCCAAGCATGTGGAGCACTGAGAGTACTGGTTGACACTCCCAGGAACTTACAAGCTGTCCAACGGCTAAGGCGAAATCCACAACAATGCTTGGAACAATGAGCAGCTACGTTGCTTTTTATCCTTAGAATTCCAAGTCATTATGTATTTCGACCTTAGAATAAAAATAAAATCTAACCTTTAAGTGAGGCTCGGTCCAGCTTCACCAGGTCGAACCTCCCTCGGGGGATAGAAGGGGGGGAACCCCTCCATGTCACTTTTTTCCAAGAAAAGTTTTTCTAAAAAAACAACTTTTGTGTTTTCGGCCTAGTCAAAAAAGGAATCCTAAAAGAACAAGAGACATCCCGGATGACAAGGATTATCGAGTCGCGGGAACACCTACACCTCAGGGATACAGTTTCCCCAATCACCACCCTTCGCATAAAGGGTAACTCATGTTTTGATAGTGATTCTGTAAAAAGACAAGCTAAAAGCAAGAAACAAGGGGGAAAGCGCACAACAAATATGAAAGTGCTTGGGCCCCCGACATCTCCTTTCATAGAAGACTTAAAAGTTTTTTACATGGGCCCACAGGACCGGCAACTCAGGCATCAGGGGGAGAAGCAGTGCCCTTGAGGTCGGCATCGCCTGCCACAGTCGAGGTTGCTTCGGCGTCGCTGGAGGGCATGGCCGCAGCATAAGACCCAACACTGAGCGTAGACAGAGACGGAACCACCTCCTCATCTAAGTGTAGGGCCAGCATCGCACCCGACCCCTTGGTAGCGTCCACAAGCCTTCGGACCTCCGACTTGGCAACTTCGTCTTCTTCCTACTAGACGTAGCTCCCGCTCACCTGCTCGAGGTCGACCTCATAGTGAGAGGAGATGACGGCTAGCGCCCGCTTCACACCGGTATGCAGATCCCCACGGAGTTAGCTCCACATGTGGCCACTCAGGGCAAGCATGCGGCTCTTCGGGGAACTGCCTGAAGGGATGCCTTCGATCCCAAAGGTCTGACAGAAGACGACAACTACGTCGAACATGGCGTCATACTCGGTGCTTTTCTCGTCGAAGGACCGTGTGAGCATTTTTGACATGTCTATAGACACGTGAAGGTCCTGCTCGAAATCTAAACCATCCAAATAACACGTAAGCATAGTTAAAGGAGTCATATCAGGCAAATCATAGGTAAGTAAAACATACCTATCACCCGAGCCTTCCACTGCTGTCGGCGTTCCGAGACCGGGGGGTCCCCGAGCCGACGAGTGAGTGTGCCGCGTGCCCCAGCCCAGATGGGTCGAGCGCGTGGGCGAGCGCGAAGGGGGGAGAGAGCGAGAGCGAGGTGGCCGGAGCCGGGTCGTGAGGGAGTCGGAGAATCCCGCGGCCTTCGTGTTCGTCCCGCGCCCAGGTCGGGTGCGCTTGCAGTAGGGGGTTACAAGCGTCCGCGCGAGGTGAGGGGAGCGAGCGGCCCCGAGAGAGCGCCTGCCCCTGCCCTTCGTCCCCGCGAGGCCAACCTTCTCTAAGAAGGCCCTGGTCCTTCCTTTTATAGGCGTAAGGAGAGGATCCAGGTGTACAAATGGGGGTGTAGCAAGGTGCTACGTGTCTAGCGGGGGAGTGCTAGTGCCCTAAGTACATGCCAAGGTGGCAGCCGGAGAGATCTTGGCACCCAGCTAGTGTGGCGTCGTGGCTGTCGGAGAAGCGATGGAGCTTGGCGGAGGGACAGATGTCGGAGTGGTTGGGCCCTTGCTGACGTCCCCCTGCTTTCGTAAGAGAGCTGAGAGCCGCCGTCGTCATGGGTCCAGCGGGGCGCCATCATTGCCTATCTGGCGGAGCTAGCCAGATGGGACGTCGGTCCTGTTCTCTGCGGCCCGAGTCATCTCGGGGTAGGGTGATGATGGCGCTTCTTGTCGACGTGGCGGACTTGTGCCCTAGGTCGGGCGACGTGGAGTCTCTTCCGAGGCCGAGGTCGAGTCTGTCCTGCATGGCCGAGGCCGAACCTGAGCACCCGGGTCGGGCGAGGCGGAGGTCGGGGTGGAGTCCGAGCCCTGGGTCGGGCGAAGCGGAGTTCATCGTCTTCCGAGGCCTTAGCCCGAGTCCGAGCCCTGGGTCGGGCGGAGCGGAGTTCGCCGTCTTCCGGGGCCTTAGCCCGAGTCCGAGCCCTGGGTCGGGCGGAGCGGAGTTCGCCGTCTTCCGGGGCCTTAGCCCGAGTCCGAGCCCTGGGTCGGGCGGAGCGGAGTTCGCCGTCTTCTGGGGCCTTAGCCCGAGTCCAAGCCCTGGGTCGGGCGGAGCGGAGTTCGCCGTCTTCCGGGGCCTTAGCCCGAGTCCGAGCCCTGGGTCGGGCGGAGCTTCCTCTGGCGCTTTCGGCCAAGCCTGGCTACCCGTCAGTCTTACCTTTTGCGTTAAAGGCCCCAGTGATTTGGTCGGTCGGTGCGGTGATTTAGTCAGGGTTACTTCTTATCGAAGGCATGGCCTCGGGCGAGCCGGAGATGCGTCTGCCGTGAAAGAGGAGGCCTCAGGCGAGACGGAACCATCTCAGGGTCGGCTGCCCTCGCCCGAGGCTAGGCTCGGGCGTGGCTTGATCAAGTCGCTCGTATGGACTGATCCCTGACTTAATCAAACCCATCAGGCCTCTGCAGCTTTATGCTGATGGGGGTTACCAGCTGAGAATTAGGCGTCTTGAGGGTACCCCTAATTATGGTCCCCGACAGTAGCCCCCGAGCCTCGAAGGGAGTGTTAACACTCGCTTGGAGGCTTTTGTCGCACTTTTTTGCAAGGGGACCAGCCTTTCTCGGTTGTACTTTGTTCCGGTGGGTGCGCGCGAGCGCACCCGCCGGGTGTAGCCCCCGAGGCCTCGGAGGAGTGGTTTCACTCCTTCGAGGTCTTAATGCCTTGCGTAATGCTTCGGCTGGTCTGGTGGTTCCCTCATGCGAACAGGCCGTAGCCCAGGTGCACTGTCGGGGCCCAAGTTCTCGGGCTGGTATGTTGACGCTGTCAACGGTTCGGCCGGAGCCGGGTTTGCGAGAGCAGCCCCCGAGCCTCCGCACAGAGCGAGAGGACGATCAGGGACAGACTCGGCTTTTTTACATACGCCCCTACGTCGCCTTTCCGCAAGGAGGAGGGGGGGAGAGCGCCATGTTACCCTCGATGGGCACCGAACATGGTGTCTCCGGTGAGCTGCAATCGGGTAATCCGAGTGGACGTCCGTGCCCCGTTCGTTGGGGGTCGGCTAGGGGCCCGGAGGCACGCCCAAAAGTACCTGCGGGTGATCTGCCGGACCCGGTCCCCTGGCGACGGGGTCCGAGGGCTCGTTGCCTCCCTCTGATGGGATTCCGTTACAGAGTCGTTCCCGTTGGTCTCGGAAATGTCCTAGGGTACCTCGGGAGCGCAGCCCGAGCCTTGGTTATGTATCGAACGTACCCCTGGTCATCCCTCGCTCGGTGTCTGAGGCGACTGTGAACCCTTCGGGGGGCCAGCCTTCGAACCCCTGATCAGTAAGGGGCACGGAGCTCGAGTAGCCTGAGGCGGTCGTGGGACCTTTCGGGGGCCGACCTTCGAACCCCTGACCAGTAGTGGGTGTCGGGCCCACGCGATCTGAGGCGGCTGTTGAACCCTTCGGGGGGCCAGCCTTCAAACCCCTGATCAGTAAGGAGGCTCGGAGCCTAGTTCCTTCGCGGGGAAGGATCCCTTTGGGGTTATCCCCCTTTCCCGGTCCCTGTTGCAAGAGATAGAGAAAGAAGGAAAAGGGAAAAAGGATACGAAACTGAACGTCGTGGCGTACCTTTTTCGGTGTGGTTGTTTTGGCGAAGGCGAAACGTCGCCAGCTGCTCCTGCCAGTAGCGCTGCCCGTTGAGCCGCGGAGTTAATGCGCCGGGGCGAGTAGTTGGCGAAGCCGCCGTTGCGCGTGCGCGAGCCGTTCGAGGAACGGGTCACGGGCGTGTCGTCTTCACACCGTGAGAGAGAGAGGGGGCTCTCTTGCTGCCTCCGGATGGGACGTGAGCCTAGCTGATGGCGTGATCGCTGCTCTTGCGCGCCTGCCACTGTCATTACTGCCGGCCCACTTTTGACCGTGTTTGATCGCTGCGTCAGGTTGGCGCAGCTGGGTCGCGCGCTGGGTCGCCTCGGGTCGCGGTATTGGTTCCGCAACCGAGGAGGTGCGGTGGTGGCGCAAGTGGCATAGTGGCTTACATGCAGCATCCGGCGCGCCGGTTGTGCGACGCGTGGGCTTGAGCCTTCATGCTGGCCTGTCAGGAGTCGGAGAGGTGCGTCCACTTGGCGCGGTTGCATGCCACCCGCATGGCTGCCCGCCCCCTTCGCCCGTTGGTCTGGGCAAAAGTGGAGGGTCACTTGCAACCGCTGGGTGGTTGCGCGCACGCCGCGCGCGGTGGTTCGGCTTCTTTTGCTCGGAGCCGGTCCGCATGACAGGTGGGTCCCAGCCCCCGCGCCGCAGGGGAGGGCTTTGGAGGCGTGTTGGAAAAGACTCAGCCCGTGACGTTTGGGGGCGCAAGCACGGAGAGTTGCCTTTAAAAGGGGGGCGACCCCTTTCGTAAGGCGACCATGTCTTCTTCCTCCCTTATGCATCGTGTCTTTCCGCCTTTCAAGCCCCCGGATGGGGGAAACCGCCGTCTCCGTGCCCCATCGTCGGGGGACACCACTCCGTGGGAGCGGGTACCTTTCGGCCATCGTTCGGCTTCAAGGATTTTCATCATGCAGCCCGGCTGCACCCCTCCACCGGCGGTCACCCACGAGGGCGACCTCCGGCTTGATGGTGGGGGAAAGCGAGCCGGGCTGCGGCCTCTACCCCTCCCTCAGCCTCAAGGATTTTCATCACCAGGGCTGAGGAGGGGAGTGTGCCGAGTTGGGGTCGGCTCCTGCGCGGGCGGTGGCCCGCTCCTTCCCTCAGTGATCGGGGGGAAGGGCGGGAGTCGTCCGTGGCGCCAACAGCTGCAGCGTGCCTGGCCTTCGGACGCGAGTGGCTTCGGAGCCGCTCGCGGCGCCGGCGTTTGCCACGGCAACTGGAAGAGGTTCTTCCGCCGGCGCGACAGCCGAGGCTGGCCACGGACCGACCTCCAACTCTACGGTCTTCTGCCCGTCCTTGCCTCTCGAGTTTGGGCAAGGGCGGGGGCCTCCTAGCAGCAGCATCCGCCCTGAGGTCATCACTGCTGCTGTTCGGCCCCCCGGGGCAGAAGTCCTCATCATCGCCGCTGCTGGGGCGGGCGGCGACATGCCGTTCGTCGGTCTTCTGTTGCCCCGCAGGCCCACCCCTATCGAGTGTGGTTGTTCGTACCTGCGGGGGGGGGGGAACCGGAGTTCCATTTGTAATGGCACTTCGAGTGCCGGGTTTTTTGTTCATTTCGGCTTTCGGGGCCTGAACATGTATGTAACTACGGCACGGAGCCGTGTTTTTTCCTCATTTCCGAGCACTAAGACTCCCTTGCTGATTGTCTGAACCGCTTCACTAAGCATGAGTCGCCCCGTGTCAAGGTGACGAGTGAGGTATCCGTATCCCAGAGGCGTAGGAGTCCCTCGGCTCGGTCGGCCCTGTTGTCCGAGGCTCCTCTAGCTTAGTTAAAGAGACCCCTCGGCCGCTCTTCGACGAGCCGAGGCCGGGGGTAGCGATATCAGCATGAGCAGAGGCAGAGTTGGCTCGGAAATGAAACCTGGTTGGCCGGAGCCTAGCCGGGTTGTCTGTTGGCAGGATCGACACCGGGATCGGTCAGCCGAGGCTTCGGACCGGGCTCGTGCCCTCGGAAGGTGGTTGGCCGAGGCCCCGGAGGTGGCTGGCCGAGCCGCCTGCTCGGGCCGGATTCCCGGAGAAGTCCCTGACAACGATCGCCCGGGCGTGGTGATGACGCCGTCCTTTGGAGCGGAGGCCCTCGGATCGCGTCGCCGTCCGAGGCTAGTTCGGGCCTTGCCGAAGGTGCTGTCGATGCCGAGGGTGTCGCCGCCCCCTTCCAGCGCCAAGACTTGAGCCTGCAGGATCAGCTTGTCTTGTAGCGTGTGTTTTGTGCGGCCGCTGAGGCCAGAACACACACCCTTGCTGTGTTGTAAAGCTGCGTCCCTTTTCCTCTTGTTCCAAGCATCTGGACTTTTTGTCGGTAACAGGGATGTTTGTGCGAGCGAAAGTTGCTTCTCGCGGAAGGTGAGGAGTGAGGTATCCGTATCCCGGAGGCGTGGGAATCCCTCGGCTCGGTCGGCCTTGCCGCTTACGCGCACTTTTTTCCCGTCCATGAGGCCCTATCACTGACTTAGTCGAGAAAACTCGAAGAATCGCTTCGACAGAAGAGCTTCCGAACGTAGAGACTTGTTCGATCCGTGGAGTCACCTTATCCGAACGCGAGTTACTTATCGCAGAAGGTGATGAGTGAGGTATCCGTATCCCGGAGGCGTAGGAGTCCCTCGGCTCGGTCAGCCTTGGCTGCTTACGTGTACTCCGTCGTTTCCAGGACCCACTTTTCGAAGTAGTCAAAAAGCACGAAAGATGTTCTGATAAAAGAGATTTTTTGTTCGAGGAAAATTTTGACGCAGAGGGGGTTTCCCCCCTTTTAGCCCCCGAGGGAGGGTCGGGCTTTGCCGAGGCGAGGCCGACCCTTCCTTGTTGACTAAACTTTGCGTGGGTGCGAGGTATATGAACAATTTGGAAACATCTCAAGGGTAGAAGCGACGTAGCTGTTGGATGTTCCAAGCGTTGCCGTAGACCTCGCCTTGACTGTTGGCCAGCTTGTACGTTTCGGGCTTCAGAACTTTGGCGATGACGAACGGCCCCTCCCAGGGGGCGTGAGCTTGTGCCTCCCTCGGGTGTCTTGCCGCAGCCGAAGCACCAGATCGCCCTCCTGGAGGTCTCGGGGTCGGACCCCTCGGGCGTGGTAGCGTCGCAGGGACTGCTGATACCGCGCCGAGTGTAGTAAGGCCCTGTCCCGAGCCTCATCCAGCTGGTCCAGCGAGTCTTCTCGGCTAGCTTGGTTGCTTTCTTCGTTGTAGGCCCTCGTCCTCGGGGAGCCGTATTCCAGGTCAGTGGGCAGGACAGCCTCGGCCCCGTAGACCAGGAAGAACGGCGTGAAACCTGTGGCTCGGCTTGGCGTCGTCCTCAGGCTCCAAACCACCGAGGGGAGTTCCTTCATCCATCGCTTGCCGAACTTGTTGAGATCATTGTAAATCCGAGGCTTGAGCCCTTGTAGAATCATGCCATTGGCACGTTCTACTTGCCCATTCGACATGGGGTGAGCTACGGCGGCCCAGTCTACCCGGATGTTGTGATCCTCGCAAAAATCCAAGAATTTTTTGTCGGTGAACTGGGTGCCGTTGTCGGTGATGATGGAGTTCGGGACCCCGAAGCGATGGATGATGTTGGTGAAGAACGCCACCGCCTGCTCGGATCTGATACTGTTCAGGGGTCGGACCTCAATCCACTTGGAAAATTTGTCGACGGCGACCAGCAGGTGCGTGTAGCCCCCGGGCGCCTTCTGCAGAGGGCCGACGAGGTCCAGACCCCACACAGCGAAGGGCCAGGTGATCGGTATCGTCTGCAGAGCCTGAGCGGGCAGGTGGGTCTGCTTCGCATAGAATTGGCACCCTTCGCAGGCGCGGACAATTCTAGTGGCGTCAGCCACCGCCGTCGGCCAGTAGAAGCCTTGGCGGAAAGCGTTCCCGACGAGGGTTCGAGGTGCTGCATGATGGCCGCAAGCCCCCGAGTGTATTTCCTGCAGGAGTTCCAGACCCTCGGCGATGGAGATGCATCGCTGGAGGATGCCCGAGGGGCTACGGTGGTAGAGCTTCTTCTCATCGCCCAGCAAGACGAACGACTTGGCGCGTCGCGCTACCCGCCGAGCCTCGGCTTGGCCGAGGGGCAGCTCTCCTTGGCGGAGATATTGCAGGTACGGGGTCTGCCAATCCTGCTCTGGCATGACCCCGCTCTGCTCCTCCTCGACGTGCAGTGCTTCGCCCTCGGGGGCCGAGGGCTCCTCGGGTTGAACCGAGGATAGCTCGGGCCGGGCCGAGGTCGCCTCGGACGGGGCCGAGGGCACCTCGGGCTCGGGCGTGTCGCCTATCTTGACGGAGGGTTGGTGCAGATCCCGGGAGAAGACGTCCGGGGGAACCGTCGTTCGCCCCGAGGCTATCTTCGCCAGCTCGTCCGCAGTCTCGTTGTAGCGCCGGGCGATGTGGTTAAGCTCGAGCCCGTAGAACTTGTCTTCCAGGCGTCGAACCTCGTCACAGTAGGCCTCCATCTTCGGGTCGCGGCAGTGGGAGTTCTTCATGACTTGGTCGATGACGAGCTGCGAGTCGCCGCGTGCATCGAGGCGTCGGACCCCTAGCCCGATGGTGATTCGCAATCCGTTGATCAGAGCCTCGTACTCAGCCACATTGTTTGACGCCGGGAAATGGAGGCGGAGCACGTAGCGCAGGTGCTTCCCGAGGGGCGAGACGAAGAGCAGGCCCGCGCCAGCTCCCGTCTTCATCAGCGACCCATCAAAAAACATGGTCCAGAGCTCCGGTTGGATCGGAGTCGTCGGTAACTGGGTGTCGACCCATTCGGCTACGAAGTCCGCCAGTACCTGGGACTTGATGGCCTTCCGAGGGGCGAACGAGATTGCCTCGCCCATGATTTCCACCGCCCACTTCGCGATCCGTCCCGAGGCTTCCCGGCACTGGATGATCTCCCCCAGGGGGAAGGATGACACCACAGTCACCGGATGAGACTCGAAGTAATGTCGCAGCTTTCGCCTCGTCAGAATCACTGCATACAGCAGCTTCTGGACTTGTGGGTAGCGGATCTTGGTCTCAGACAGCACTTCGCTGACGAAGTAAACTGGCCTCTGAATGGGCAACGCATGCCCCTCTTCCTGCCTTTCGACCACGATCGCGGCGCTGACCACCTGAGTGGTTGCGGCGACGTAGACCAAGAGGGTTTCTCCATCAGCGGGGGGTACCAAGACGGGCGCCCTGGTGAGGAGCGCCTTCAGGTTCTCGAGGGCTTCCTCGGCCTCGGGAGTCCAAGTGAAGCACTCGGCCTTCCTTAAGAGACGGTACAGGGGCAGGCCTCTTTCGCCGAGGCGCGAGATGAAACGGCTCAAGGCCGCGAGGCATCCCATGACCCTCTGTACGCCTTTTAAGTCCTTGATGGGCCCCATGTTTGTGATGGCTGCGATCTTCTCCGGGTTGGCTTCGATGCCCCGCTCGGAGACGATGAATCCCAAGAGCATGCCTCGGGGCACCCCGAAGACGCACTTCTCGGGATTGAGCTTGACGCCCTTCGCCTTGAGACACCGGAATGTCAGCTCAAGGTCGGAGAGAAGGTCGGAGGCTTTCCTCGTCTTGACTACGATGTCATCGACGTAGGCCTCGACCGTGCGACCGATGTGTTCGCCGAACACATGGTTCATGCACCGCTGGTAAGTTGCACCTGCGTTCCTCAGACCGAAAGGCATTGTGACATAGCAGTACATGCCGAAGGGCGTGATGAAAGAAGTCGCGAGCTGGTCGGACTCTTTCATCTTGATTTGATGATACCCTGAGTAGGCATCGAGGAAAGACAGGGTTTCGCACCCTGCAGTGGAGTCCACGATTTGATCGATGCGAGGTAGAGGGTAGGGGACTTTCGGACATGCTTTGTTGAGACCAGTGTAGTCTACACACATCCGCCATTTCCCCCCTTTCTTCCTCACAAGTACAGGGTTGGCAAGCCATTCAGGACGGAATACCTCTTTGATGAACCCTGCTGCCATCAGCTTGTGGATCTCCTCGCCTATCACCCTGCGCCTTTCCTCGTCAAATCGGCGCAGAGGCTGTCTGACCGGTCGGGCTCCGGCCCGAATATCCAGCGAGTGCTCGGCGACATCCCTCGGTATGCCGGGCATGTCCGAGGAACTCCACGCAAAGACGTCGGCGTTTGCGCGGAGAAAGTCGACGAGCACTGCTTCCTATTTGGGGTCGAGCCCGGAACCGATCCGAATCTGCTTGGAGGTGTCGCCACTGGGGTCGAGAGGGACGGCCTTAACCGTCTCCGCTGGCTCGAAGTTGCCGGCATGTCGCTTCACGTCCGGCACCTCTCGGGAGAGGCTTTCCAGGTCGGCAATGAGAGCCTCGGACTCGGCGAGGGCCTCGGCGTACTCCACGCACTCCACATCGCATTCGAATGCGTGTTTGTACGTGGGGCCGACGGTGATGACCCCGTTGGGGCCCGGCATCTTGAGCTTCAGGTAGGTGTAGTTGGGGATGGCCATGAACTTCGCGTAGCATGGCCTTCCCAACACTGCGTGGTAGGTTCCTCGGAACCCGACCACCTCGAACGTCAAAGTCTCCCTTCGGAAGTTGGAGGGTGTTCCGAAGCAGACAGGAAGGTCGAGCCGTCCGAGGGGCTGGACGCGCTTCCCGGGAATGATCCCGTGGAAGGGCGCAGCGCCTGCTCGGACGGATGACAGATCGACGCGCAGGAGCCTGAGGGTCTCAGCGTAGATGATGTTGAGGCAGCTGCCCCCATCCATCAGGACCTTGGTGAGCCTGACGTCGCCGATGACGGGATCGACGACGAGCGGGTACTTCCCTGGGCTCGGCACGTGGTCGGGGTGGTCATCCTGGTCGAAGGTGATGGGCTTGTCGGACCAGTCTAGGTAGACTGGCGCCGCCACCTTCACCGAGCAGACCTCCCGACGCTCCTGCTTACGATGCCGAGCCGAGGCATTCGCCGCATGCCCTCCATAGATCATGAAGCAGTCGCGGACCTCGGGGAACTCTCCTGCCTGGTGATCTTCCTTCTTGCCGTCGTCGCGGGCCCTGTCACCCTCTGCGGGTGGCCCGGCCCGGTGGAAGTGGCGCCGAAGCATGACGCACTCCTCGAGGGTGTGCTTGACAGGCCCCTGATGGTAGGGGCACGTCTCCTTGAGTGCCTTGTCGAAGAGGTTGGCGCCTCCGGGGGGCTTCCGAGGGTTCTTGTACTCGGCGGTGGCGACAAGGTCTGTGCTGGCGGCGTCGCGTTTCGCTTGCGACTTCCTCCTGCCTTTCTTCTTGGCGCCGAGTGGAGTAGACGCCTCGGGGGCATCTTCCGACGGGCGGCCCTGGGGCTGCTTGTCCTTTCGGAAGATGGCCTCGACCGCCTCCTGACCAGAGGTGAACTTGGTGGCGATGTCCATCAGCTCGCTTGCCCTAGTGGGGGTCTTGCGACCCAACTTGCTCACCAGGTCACGGCAGGTGGTGCCGGCAAGGAACGCGCCGATGACATCGGAGTCGGTGATGTTGGGCAGCTCGGTGCGCTGCTTCGAGAATCGCCGGATGTAGTCGCGAAGACACTCTCCCGGCTGCTGCCGACAGCTTCGAAGGTCCCAGGAATTCCCGGGGCGCACGTATGTGCCCTGGAAGTTGCCGGCAAAAGCCTGGACCAGATCCTCCCAGTTGGAAATCTGCCCTGGAGGCAGGTGCTCCAACCAAGCGCGAGCGGTATCGGAGAGGAACAGGGGGAGGTTACGGATGATGAGGTTGTCGTCGTCCGTCCCACCCAGTTGACAGGCCAGGCGGTAGTCCGCAAGCCACAATTCCGGTCTCGTTTCCCCCGAGTACTTTGTGATAGTAGCCGGGGGTCGGAATCGGGGCGGAAACGGCGCCCGCCGAATGGCTCGGCTGAAGACCTGCGGACCGGGCGGTTCGGGCGAGGGACTCCGATCCTCCCCGCTGTCGTAGCGTCCCCCACGCCTGGGGTGATAACCTCGGCGCACCCTTTCGTCGAGGCGGGCCCGACGGTCGCGATGAGGGTGCTCGTCGCCAAGGTGGCCCGGGGCCGCAGGCGCGGTGTTGCGCGTGCGCCCGGTGTAAACCGAGGCTTTCCGCGTGAGTCGGGAAGTCGCGGCACGAGGTTCCGAGGGGTACCCCTGCCTTCGGGAGGCAGAGCTCTCGGCCCGCCGGGCCGCAGCGCCTTCTAGGAGATGCTTGAGCTCTCCCTGGATTCGCCGACCCTCGGTGGTTGATGACTCCGGCATCGCGCGGAGGAGCATCGCTGCGGCTGCCAGGTCCTGACCGGTTCCGCCGGATGCGGGTGGCGGTCTGTCCCTGGCATCGTTGGCGATGCGGTGCTGGAGACCTTGGGGCAGGTGACGTATTCCTCCGGCCGGGGGCTGGCTTGCCCATACCTGCCCGATGTTCTGGCGGATTGCCTCGAGCGCTCCTGCTCCCTCATCGAGCCCGGCCTGCGCCCCGCGGACTTGCTCGAGCTGTGGGTCGTGACCCCCCGCCAGAACGGGGACCACAGCTAGCTCCCGCGGGATGTCGGCGCGAGGCGCTGGCCTAGGGGGATCACCATCCTCTGGCATGCCGAGACAGCCGCCTCCGGAGGGATCCCCCAGCTCGACATGGAAACATTCGCGGCTCGGGCCGCAGTCCTTGTCGCCAAGGCTGCGGCTGCCGTCGGAACAGTCGGAGAGGCAGTAGTTGCATGCGGTCATGAAGTCCCGCATGGCACTGGGGTTGCCAGATCCAGAGAAATCCCAGCAGATGCTGGGGTCGTCATCTTCCTCGGACCCAGAGGGTCCATAGGTCGAGACACCCGTCAATCGGTCCCAAGGCGACCGCACACGAAACCCCAGAGAGGTTGCACTCGCCTCAGTGTGAGCGCCCGCCAAAGCGAGGTTGCTAGGCGGGTTGAGGCCGAGTCGAAATGACAAAGGATGGGAATCAGCCCGTACCTTTTGGTCGACGAGGATCGACGAAGTCGCATCGGGGGCTGATCGTGCTGTCGTCCTGGGTGCGAGGGCGACGTCCTGCAGGCCCTCCGTGAGTGTGCTGGCGTCGTCCACTTGCTCGGGATCGGCGTGACGCGGGGGGACGGCGCTCGTCTTCGCCTCAAACGCGCGGGTGATGCCCGACGCGTCCTCCGTTGGGGCGCTGGGGATGTCGATTTGCTCGACAGTCGACTGAGCGCAGCCTCCCGCTCGGCCTTGGTTGCCCCGCCTCCTCCTCCGATGGCGAGGGAGAGGATGGGGCGAGCTCGAAAGTTGTCCTTCCCCCACGCGGGAAAGACGTCGTCGATTCCGCCGCCGGCGGGCGGGCTGTCCGCCACCATTGTCGCTGTCGCGCGGCGGTGGAAGGAGTATCATGTCGTAGCTGCCGTCGAAGGACATGAACTCGAGACTCCCGAAACGGAGCACCGTCCCGGGTTGAAGAGGTCGTTGGAGACTGCCCATCTGGAGCTTGACGGGAATCTGCTCGTCAACACGCAGCAGGCCCCTACCTGGCGCGCCAACTGTCGGCGTTCCGAGACCGGGGGGTCCCCGAGCCGACGAGTGAGTGTGCCGCGTGCCCCAGCCCAGATGGGTCGAGCGCGTGGGCGAGCGCGAAGGGGGGAGAGAGCGAGAGCGAGGTGGCCGGAGCCGGGTCGTGAGGGAGTCGGAGAATCCCGCGGCCTTCGTGTTCGTCCCGCGCCCAGGTCGGGTGCGCTTGCAGTAGGGGGTTACAAGCGTCCGCGCGAGGTGAGGGGAGCGAGCGGCCCCGAGAGAGCGCCTGCCCCTGCCCTTCGTCCCCGCGAGGCCAACCTTCTCTAAGAAGGCCCTGGTCCTTCCTTTTATAGGCGTAAGGAGAGGATCCAGGTGTACAAACGGGGGTGTAGCAAGGTGCTACGTGTCTAGCGGGGGAGTGCTAGTGCCCTAAGTACATGCCAAGGTGGCAGCCGGAGAGATCTTGGCACCCAGCTAGTGTGGCGTCGTGGCTGTCGGAGAAGCGATGGAGCTTGGCGGAGGGACAGCTGTCGGAGTGGTTGGGCCCTTGCTGACGTCCCCCTGCTTTCGTAAGAGAGCTGAGAGCCGCCGTCGTCATGGGTCCAGCGGGGCGCCATCATTGCCTATCTGGCGGAGCTAGCCAGATGGGACGTCGGTCCTGTTCTCTGCGGCCCGAGTCATCTCGGGGTAGGGTGATGATGGCGCTTCCTGTCGACGTGGCGGACTTGTGCCCTAGGTCGGGCGACGTGGAGTCTCTTCCGAGGCCGAGGTCGAGTCTGTCCTGCATGGCCGAGGCCGAACCTGAGCACCCGGGTCGGGCGAGGCGGAGGTCGGGGTGGAGTCCGAGCCCTGGGTCGGGCGAAGCGGAGTTCATCGTCTTCCGAGGCCTTAGCCCGAGTCCGAGCCCTGGGTCGGGCGGAGCGGAGTTCGCCGTCTTCCGGGGCCTTAGCCCGAGTCCGAGCCCTGGGTCGGGCGGAGCGGAGTTCGCCGTCTTCCAGGGCCTTAGCCCGAGTCCGAGCCCTGGGTCGGGCGGAGCGGAGTTCGCCGTCTTCCGGGGCCTTAGCCCGAGTCCGAGCCCTGGGTCGGGCGGAGCGGAGTTCGCCGTCTTCCGGGGCCTTAGCCCGAGTCCGAGCCCTGGGTCGGGCGGAGCTTCCTCTGGCGCTTTCGGCCAAGCCTGGCTACCCGTCAGTCTTACCTTTTGCGTTAAAGGCCCCAGTGATTTGGTCGGTCGGTGAGGTGATTTAGTCAGGGTTACTTCTTATCGAAGGCATGGCCTCGGGCGAGCCGGAGATGCGTCTGCCGTGAAAGAGGAGGCCTCAGGCGAGACGGAACCATCTCAGGGTCGGCTGCCCTCGCCCGAGGCTAGGCTCGGGCGTGGCGTGATCAAGTCGCTCGTATGGACTGATCCCTGACTTAATCAAACCCATCAGGCCTCTGCAGCTTTATGCTGATGGGGGTTACCAGCTGAGAATTAGGCGTCTTGAGGGTACCCCTAATTATGGTCCCCGACAACTGCGATGCCTCAGTTCGGGATGCCTCGGCTTCCTCTATGACCTTGGCCAGAGCAACACGTAGTTGGTTGTGCCTCGAGTATGTTGGCGAGGTTCTCGGCTCAAAGAGAGGCTCCACGACCTAATTTTGGAATTTGTCTCGCTTGCCAGATACCTTGCCAAGGTCCTCCAGCTCACGCAACCTCTCGGCCAAAGGAGCAACTTCTCCCTGGGTCGAGGCGGCCTCTTCCTTCGGCTCTGAGCAAAGCATCCAGAGGTCCGCCACCTCATTGTCTTTTGAGCAAGTTGCTCGTTCACCTGGGCAAACAGTCCCTTCTAGCGGCGCAGCGAGTCCTAGATGCCACGCTCACGGCGGAGGAACAAACTTAGCCACATTCTTTGTTATAAGCTCCTAAAAAGAGACATATGTCACCAACACATCACAATCACTCAAAAATTATGGATAGGAACCAGAAGCCCTGACCATGGTAACCGTGGCCATGTCTGGGGTGAGGGCGTGCGTCGCCATCCAGAGAGATGTCTCCACCACCTGGCTGATGTCCTGGAAGTCCTGCCACAGCTGCATCTCCTCCTAATCATCGAGGGTGAACACGGGTTCTCCCCTAGAGGTGGCGTCGTCCCGCGACGTGAGCCACGGGTCTCCCTACATGTTGGGGTTGCCCGTAATAAGGACGATGATGTTGCTCCTCTCTCTTGGTTGGAGCTCGGTACGCTTCACGACTGGGAACTTGGACCGCTCAGAGTGACCGGTTTGACCATCACCGACCACCCCTTACCCCGGTTAGAGGCCGGGGAATCGGAGATAGAGATCAACGATGACACCGAGGTCGGTGACACCACTATCAAGGTCACCTCGGCATATACTAGCCCCTCCGTAGACAGGCCGAGGGTGGCTTAGACAGGTGTCGGCATTGGCGTCAGGGTCGACACCTGAGGCACGTCAAGGGGAACCACAACGATCATGGCTCCCCCGACGATGGAGTGGCCTTGGCAGAAGCATCCACCTGTGCGGTCTGCTATCCTAGAGCTAGCCACGCCTCCTCGACCCCTGTTGGAGTGCATCCCGTGCGACATCGACCTAGGGGATCTGCCGAGCCATAGCTCCGACCATCGAGGTCATGCTCATCTTAATGACCTTCGTGGGGGCCAAAGCCAGTGGACCCTCTTTGTGCTGCGTCGCCACTTCCATCTCGGCCGCGGGGACAGTAACCCGCTCGGTAGACTTCTACGCTTTGGGTCAATGCACCGACGCCTCAAGCCCAAGCGCTGACGTGTCCAGCACACCAGACGGTTGTATCAATGGGACCGATGAGGGTGGATCGGGCTGAGGTCTCACCTCGGGGCTAAAGCCGAGATGAACCTCCATCCCCTTATAGTCATCGTCATCATTGTCGCTCTACCAACGGTAGCACCCTCCGATGGTGAGAGGCGGCATCAACCTTGACAACGGTAAGATCATGGTCGTGAAGCCTCCACGGGGTGTCTAGGAGGGGCTCCAACTTGGGCTGATGCTCCCGTGCAGTGCCCCACTGCCAGTTCTCCCCCACAAAAGTCACGACCCACTTGGTATACAGGGGCAACCTGCCTCCATCGTTGCAGAGGTAGAACCAGTGATCCTGTCACCCATGTTTGAAGAGGTAAGGGAGGCTGGGATGTACAGATGTGCTTGATCCAAACGCAGCTAAAGCATACAACCACCGGCCCTCACCGCATTGTGGACCTTCTTCACCTCTGTCAATAAAGAGAAGGGCTCCGCACGAAAGAGGTGTACCCAAAGATCCCAATGAGGGTCGATCCCGAGGTATCCCTCATAGACCATCGCAAAGATCATCACTTGTTCGATGGAGTTTGGGTTGAAGTTGTGGAGTTCAACCCCATAGTAATACAGGAGCGCTCGCATGAAGTGGCTCGCTGGTACCCCAAACCCACGCTCGTGGAATGACACGAAGCTGAAGATGTAGCCCGCGGGCAGAATCAGCTCCTCCTCATCCCCAAGCATGAGCCATTCGAGGGGCACTCCGATGGTAGTGGGGCGGAGCAGACCCCCGTCAATGAGACTAAAGATCCTCCATGGTCATGGTGGAGTAGGGCCACGGGTCGTGAGGCGCGAGGATGTTGACTCTCTCAACCATGGTGGAAACAAGAAGGTGACGACGAAGAGGTATGCGAATCTCCCACTGCCACCAAGAAGCCCCTAACTTCAACCTCTCTTGTCCCTCTCGCTCCGCTGTGGTCGAAAAATGCAGAGGAAACTAAGGCTGAGAACGAGAGTGCGGGTAGAAGGGAAGAGGAAGGGGAACCGACAAATCCGCCAAGATTGAATTTGAGCCCCCAAGGTGAGCTCGTCACACACACTCACTCTATCTTTTCCACTCAATAGACAATGGAAAGGAAATTTTCGCTTGGGTTTCCTTCCCAGCGGAGGAAACGAGCTGCGAGCCCTTTATTATTTAGGGGTTCGAAGATTGGCCCTTCGACAGGGTTCAACAACCGCCCCAAAACAAAGAGTCAGGGATGAACGTGGGTACGTCCATACACGGCCGAGGCTCAGGCTGCAATTCTAAGGTACCCTAGGACATGTCCGAGACCTGCAGGAATGATCTATAATGGTATCCCACCGGAGGGAGGTACCGAGCCCTCGGATCCTATTGAATGGGTCCGGGGCCAGCGAATCACCAGCAGGTATGTTGGGGTGCATCTCCGGGCCACTAGCCTACCCCTATAAAACAAGGCTCGAGCCTCCATTTGGACTACCCATTAACAGCTCGCCTAGGAAACGGCGTGATCGTTGCCCATCGAGGGTAGCGCGATGCTTCCCCCATCTCCCTCCTTGCGAAAAGGAAACGTAAGAGGCATACCATCAAAAGTCAGGGCAGTCCCTGGTCGTTCTCTCTCAATATGCAAAAGCTCGAGGGCTGCCCTTGCACCTAGACTGCGGTCAAGTGAGGTTCAATGGTCCGACAAAGCCCATAGAAGAGAACATAAAAGACCTCGAAGGAGCGCTCGTGCGCACCCATTAAAAAAATCTAGCAACTCTCAAATTCCCAGAAGGTTCGGGGGATAGTATCGGGTACCATAATAAGGGGTACATAGATCACAACCCTAAAGTCCCTAAATGCTTGAGTAAAAAAGGGATCATGAGCAAAACACGCTCCCGACCTTACCAAGGCACAAGGGAACCAAGTCACGACTCGCCCGAGGCCACCCTCAGGCAGGAGACACAGTTGTGGCTCGCTCGAGGCCAACCTCGGGCGGGAGACGCAGTCATGGCTCGCCCGAGGCCAACCTCGAGCAGAAGACATAGTCACGACTCGCTCAAGGCCAGCCTCAGGCAAGATGCACATTTCTGATTTGCCCGAGGGCGTCTGATGCGACGTTCTGGGAGCTACCCACCTCGGCCAACCACTCCGATTCCAGAACGTGCATCCATACGTTCACCAGCCCCGCTGAGGGTGCCAAAGTCTACAAAGGACAACACGACCACGGTCTAATCTACCTTTACCACCCACGACAATGCACATGGCGCGAATACGGGGCACTATTCCCCTACTGCAGCACTGTTTGAACCACTCCGAACGTGACTACATGTAACATCTGGTCAAGGCCACGGCTTCAGGAGAAATTTCCGCCTCGCCCGAGCTCGGCCTCAGCCAACTACCCCAACAGACGCGTATTAAATGCCACCTATTCTTCTGCGAATCTCATAGAGGACCATACCAAGCACTGTGACAACTACTCCAACTCAACATTTGTGCCCATGTACAGGCTAGGCTCAGGCACAGGCCCATGTTCCTGAGCCCAACCTCAGCTCTCTTCTATAGCAGAAGAACATGTTGTAGGACTAGGACACGAGGACAAGGGCCATCCCGCTAGTCACGCCACTATAGGGCTCAGATATGCCACCTCTGATCACAACAATCAGCACAAAACACCCTTGTGCCCCTGGGCCTCCTCCTTGCGACTATAAAAGGAGGAACCCAGAGCCTTCTATGGGGGGACATCACGACCACACACTTCACAGCTCACAACTCACCTGACCCGATATTGGCGCTCCATCTCAATCATACTAAGATAGGGATGGCAATTTCACTCGCGGGTTCGAGCCCCGTCGATTTTTGCACCCGTTGGGTACGGGTGTGAATATCGACCCATAGGTTAGACCCGAACCCAACCCAAAGCAACGTGGGTGCGGGTTTTGATTTTTGCCCGTGGGTCACCCGAAACCTGGACCTACGCCCGAAGTTTGCTAGGGAGCTTTGTGGTAGGCTGAATTGTTTTTATGCAACAGGGCTATTGTCAGGCACTAGCTATGTAACAACAAATTGTTTCCCCCAAAATTTGTGATATTTATTTGGCCATTGATAAAGGAAGAACTAGTGCCATTCCAATGGTAGAAGAGATGTCTGTCTTGATGAAAGATAAGTTTAAGAAGTGTTGGACAGATGTACATGGGTTTATGGAAGAAGCCACTGTTTTAGATCGTAGGTACAAACTGAAGTTCATGAAAGCTTTTTATAGTAGCATTTATGGGGAAGAAAGTCCAACTACAGACGATGAAGTGTGTAGAGGCAAAATTTTGTTATTGAGTCGGTATTAGAATATCAAGAATCTATGGAGGGCATTGCAACAACATATGTTGTAGGTGCAGCTAGTAGGAGCTATAGGGCCCCAACGAAGGAGATGACTTGATGTTTGGAATCTTTGATAAATTCTTGCCGGAAGAACCTGATTGTTCATATTTTGTGCGCGTTGAGTTGGATTTATATTTGCAGGAGCCAACACTACCAAGAACTCAAGAGATAGATATCATTAATTGGTGGCAATATGCAGGGATCAAGTACCCTACTTTGAGAAAGATTGCTCGAGATATCATGGCAATTACAGTCGCAACTGTTGCATCTGAGTCTGTATTCGGCACTAGGGGAAGGGTAATAAGCCCACATCGAAGTAAACTAGCACCAAAAATAGTTGAAGGATTGATGTGTATGCAAGCTTTGCCTCGTGCTAACATGTTAGGCTATCAATCCTGTTTTGTGAATGTTCTACTGACATGTTTGGAGGATGAAGAAGAAGAAATGGTAACATTGAGTTTCTTAACATTTATTTTCTTACTTTTGATTTAATGAATACTATCAATTAATTGTCTATTTTTCTTGCTAGGATGAAGCATATTCTACCATAGTTGATTGAAGTTCAAGCTTTACCAAGTGATTTGTTTGGAGGATGAAGAAATGGTAATATTGAGTTCCTTAATATCTAATTTCTTAGTTTTGGTTTACTGGATACTAACATTTGATTGTCTACTTTTTTCTAGGATGAAGCATATCCTAGTATTCTACAGTGGTTGAGTGTTGCTATTAGTGCAATATTGAATTGGTCTCTATGTGTTATGTAATTCATACCGCTATTGCCTTGGTGTATAAAGCATTAATGATGTGGACCTGTGAACTGTTTGCGTTTGACACATACACATGAACTTATTCTCATATGTATCATGTATTCATGTTAATGCTGTTATTATTGTGAGACTAATGTAATCATGTAATGATGCTAGTACCATTTGAGTTTGAGACATAAATTTGTTGTTGCAATGTTCTTATTTGGTCTAAGATTTTTGCTGGTCTGGTCATTTGGTCTGCCATTGCCGGTTATTACCTATGATTAGTGAAACATGTGGAATAAAAACTTTGATAATGTGAAACTTGACGGGGACCCGAAATACGATGGGTGCGTGTGTGGGATTTCACCCTCGGCTGCGGGTGCGGGTGGGTTTGGGCTTATCCCGCGGGTGCGGTCGCGGGTGGGTTTTTTCTCCACCCGACCCATTGCAATCCCTATACTGACATACTTGGGACACCCTCCCTATCTCGACTACTTGTAACCCTGAAAGTTGCCTAGAGAGGGGTGAATGGCAAGCGGAAATATTTTCAACAAAAAACTAGAAACAAACTGGGCATAACTGATTCAACTACACTACACGAGTTCAACTAAAGAATGAGATATAAAACTCAATTGATCTCCAAAATCACCTAGTTAACTTTGCTAATGGGATGTCATAGATAATCCACAGGGTTTAAAGTAGTAGATCTCAGAAGGGCACTTCTTAAAATCCACACACCAAAAAGATATAAAGTCCTTGAGTAATTGGTGTCTCATGTGTGATTTCTCCATGGTGTCACTTCATAAGGATCACAAACATCTTTGTCTCACTTTTTGAAGCAAACACAAACCAAGCCATGTGACTTGAACCATTTCACCATATATGAGTTCAAATCATGGCTTCAAGTCACCTTACTGATGCATCAACACAATATAATTTTTATAGCTAATTAGTTCATCGACTTAGTGCAAGTACTCTCTTCTTCACCTTAGCCATGGTACCTCGGTCCACAAGCCGTTGCTTGGACTTCACTTTCGCATAGTCCCTCAAAGCCCTTTCATTGATATTTTCACCCTATCAAGTCATTCTTGAGTCACATCATATTAAGCATCCATTGAGAGAATCATTTCTTCAATATTGTGAACCTTTCTTGAATGTCATCTAAATATAAATGCTAAGATCAATCAAGCTCTAGTTTGATTCTCATAAAAGCATATATGGACTAATAGTAATATGGTCAAGCCAATTCACAATTCCTCATATCTTATTCATTTTGGCTTGACCAATCCTCTTAATCACTTCAATCTCTGTTCTGATCTTATTTATGCATAGTGATTTCTCAGGTCTTGTCCATACATTCAAATCAATATAGAGACCATATTATATCCATTTGCATTGTCTCATTGTTATTTAACCTTGTGTTGAACCTTTGTTCCGTGATCATTATGCACTATTCAAGTATGTTCATCACACTGAATTTTCTGTTCAACACTTAGTAAACTTGTTAGACCTTTAAATATGTTGTTATCCAAATCACCAAAACCAACAAAAGAGATGAATGCACTTTCACCCCTACTATGAGCACTTAGGTGCAAGATAATACAAGTCTCCCTCCTCCGTTAGAAATACGGTCTTCTCTTGTCTGAACTATGATAAATCTCTTGTATCTTCTTGCGTCACCCATCCGGACAGGGACACGCAACATAAATTTACTAGTCGGTTAGGACCCTGGTTTCCAAAACACCGACAATATTCATGTGTAGTCAAACTAAATTGCTATATTAAACATGTTCGATGAGTGTTATACTTTAAATACTCATCTTCGTAGTTCTTTGTGTGTCTTTGCATTGCATCGTATCTGGTATATACTAGACACCCTGGTGTTAGCAATATTCTAAACGCTCTACCGTGGCTGTTTTCAACCTATTTATACTGACATTTTTTTAGAACCGACAGTACTAGAGGTCAGTAGAAATTATTTTTTATAGGCGGGTAATTGGTAACCGTCAGTGAAAATTGATTTTCACTGGCGGTCGAGATAATAAAACCGCAAGTGAAAATCTTTTCTATTTTTATATCTTTTCCATCCGAGGTCGTTTGCAAAATTTGTATTTTGAATTTGATAAATTCATATACAATTTTTGAGAGCCGAGATGATTTCAAATAAAAATGTTGTGAACTACAAAATCTCATAACTTTTTAAGATCTACAACTTTTATTTTGGTAGTTTTATCATCAAAGGTCGTTTGAAAAACTAAAAAAATAAAGGATAAAAATGATTTCTAGTGTTAGTTTTCTTAAAAACACGTCACTAGAAAATATGGATTTCTACATGCTATTTTTTAACGAACCGCTTGTAGAAATAGCACCAGCAATTGATAACCGAATCTGACTATAAAAATTAGAACTTACTGTAGGCTTTGAGCTTTTTTCTACTAGTGAACAAGGCAATCTAGTGCACATGTTGGATACATACCAGACATGTTTGGTGCCTTAGCACTGGCCACCCGCTTGGTTCTACAATATTTTGAGCTGATTTTGTTCTCAAACTTATCATAGGATTTCATAGGCTGGCACATGTTTTCGTAAATGTGCATCATCGTGCTATACTTAAGGGTGACAATGAGCTCTAAATTTTGCACTATAAGATTTAAGAATCGAATTGGATTATCTATTCATTTTTGAACTGAAATTTATTTAGAGCCCTAAAAATTTGTGAAGGGACATTTGGATGGCAACTCATTACCACCCATAGCTATACTACAGTTACCTAGGTCAAAGCTATCCATATATATGCTATTTGTTAGATTACATAGGCCCACTAGCGATGCAAATGCAACTAGCACTAGGACTGAAGGCCGATACAGCGCCTGTTTCTTGGGCTGAAATTGGTCCGTAAGCTCAATGGATCGGACGGACCATCACCATTGGGCCTAATGAACCATCGCAACATTAATTTCGATATTCAGCGTAGCCTCTTGTATGTATAGCCCGCTCGAAAAAGGGAAGGAGGGATTCTTCCATCACCATCAAAGATAACATGTGCGTTACTGTGTCCCTGCAGTATGAATCACGTAATGAGTAATAATATTTTTCCTACCTACCTACCCTACCATCAGCCTACGGCTCGCTATGGCATCTTCTTCGACTGGGTAGCTCTAAAATTTAAAAGGGCCACGCCAAGTTAACCCGTTACCATTAGCGTCAACTGGGCCACCAAATTGAGATAGGAGAGGCATGGATCGCCGCAACTTCGCTTGTCTTGTCTTAAATTTACCCAAATCAATACGTGTGCATAATTTTGAATGTCGCACGGGCACCTGAAGCTGCTGCTAGCTGTGCTTTAAGTGCCTTCGCTGGCGTCCCGCCCTCTCCCCCTCGGTAGGGACTGCCGGGACTAGGGACTGCCGGGACTGTGGACGTGCGAGCGAGCGTGAGCTCTGTTTCCACTCGCACTACTGTTCATGTAGGCGTACCGGGTCCCCACACAGGCACACGCATGCACAGTGCAACGACGACTGACCTTGTCAAAGGTGCGTTTCGGGTCTCGCTCCTTCGATCACGTACTGACTGCTCCTTCGAGCGGTAGTAGCAGTATAGCTAGCAGCAGGTCGACGCGCTTCTGCTGCTGCTGCGTCGTCGTCGTCTTCTTCTCACTATTACCGCCCCCCTCTCCAACTCCAAGTACCCGCGCGTCTACTAGATATTGAACCGCTAGCTGAGCCCAACTGAACGTGCCTCGTTCGTATCAATTTGGTTGCTTACGATCGATGACATTATGGTGTATCCAAACTGTTCTGGAAATGGAATGTCTGCTAGCTACGGTAGGTCCTACTCACTCGATCCACCCAGCAGCCGTCTATTTCTACAGCTATAAACAGAAGCCTTCATATATACGGACTACGGACTATTTGGTAATTAAATAGGAGTCCAGTGATATATATAAATACTCCAAGGACGAGGGCCGCTGTTTCCTCGTCGTCGTCAATTCTGAGCAGTGCCAACTAGCTAGTACCAATTAATTGTAATAATTCGCTGGTCAATGAATGCCGCGGAAATGGCATGCAGGCGGACAGATCTGCATGCATGATGCCGCCATCACGTACAGCATATGCATATGCAGCCACCCAGTCGGCAGTCGCGCCGGACGTACGCTGTACATGCGCATATTCCTGGAATTAAGGTGTAAACAGGGAGTAGCGAGACGATTGGAGTAGATCAAGTACATTGAGAGTGGCATGCCCCAACTCCCAATCCAGGAATGCTACGCTACATCCTAGCTACATGTCATGTACCGTCGTGCAATCTCTATCGCTACATGCATGCATCTGTATAGATTTCGCAGCTTCAGCTCTAACACATGGCGCGGTTGTCTACTTGTCTGCAGGCAAGTGTGCAGCCTTGCCGAGCTGACCCTGTCGTAGGTGGAGAAATCCAACTTCCAATCGTCAGAGGAACACATCTTTGCCCTATCTATCTTTCTATCTATGTACCTTGTCGTCCATCCCGTCTTCAACGCTTAAGATGGCCTTATCGATCATACAATAACCTCTACATGCTCCTCCTCTAACGTGTATTCTCAATAGGCATTCAGAAGCCTAGGTACCAAACGAATAACGAGCTTCAATTCATTCTAGATTCGCAGGCGACACCTCGTTGATTCATTAATTGCATTGTTGCTTAATTCGTGTGCAACCGTGAGCGTACTAGTGTAACTAGTCTCTGCTGGTGTATAGCCTAACTAAACGTCAACAACACTTTCATAGCACGTAACTTTGACCATTTAAAATGACGTCTTTAAATCTAGAGGAAAAAAATTAGATATAAGTCAAGTTGTCACGCCGTAATATAATAGACCGTGTGCTGGGGTCCTAAACTAGTATAGTTTTTGGGTTGGAGCAAACTCAATTACGAGCATGCATTATGCACGTTAGCACTCCACTAGTTCAATGTGTTCCATTATTGGGGGGAAAAATCCCCCGGTAACACCATTTTTTTAAATTTGGGCCCACTGTTGCAAGCCCGAAAATTTCCCTGGTGTCGACACGTCGCGCCACGTACCAGTCATTCATAATCACGTTGCCCACGTAGTACCGGTCATTCATAATCGCATGCCGACGCAAAAGTCGCGAACCTTATTTAGTGCCTGATGATGACGATGATACACTAGCAACAAAATGTATGAAGAGTTGAAGACGACCACTTGCCGATCCGCATACCCGATATGTTTTCAAACGTGCGGGCACTTTGAGATCGATCGAGGGAACGGCCGTGCATGCAAAACAATCGTCACATGGGCCGGCTTAAAAGAAAGCGAAAGAAATGGCGCGCGAGGATCGGATCGGATGCCAGTACCACCTCCTCCGTTGCCTGTTGGAGTGTTGGGTCACACAGCTCCGATTCTCCGAAGAAGAGCGTCGCCGCCGCCTCCTTTGTCTTAAAAGAAAAACAAATCGCGGCGATGTATGTGAACGCGCGCCTAATTCAGTGGCAGCGTCATCGTGTCGTGTCTGCCGTCTGCCGATAACGACGGAGTGACGGACCGCGGGCCTTTTTTGCGCCCTCGGTCGCGAGCGCGCGCGCGGTTTTCCCCAGCGGCCGGCCCTTCACGAATTACTCTTAGAATTTATGGGCTTGTTCCAGTTAAAAAATTCTAATAAATCCCAGAAAAATCTCAAAAACTCATACAAGTGGATGACTAGGGAATTGATGGAACCAATAGCACCATATTGCTAGTTCTAGTGAAGTAGAGCTAGCTTAAATATGGAAGCCACACCCACTCACCAAGTCATGGATGAGAGTAGTGTGGAGAGCCACACGTGCGCTCGCTCGCCAGGCCGGGCCGGGGCGAAGAGCGCGGGCGCAAGACATGCGCGTGAATGGTCCACCGAAATCCGGCCTCTCGCCTTGCGGGGGCGCAACTACCTTTTGCCGTTTGATTTTTTGGTTTCTTGGCTGTTACGTTTATCCTAACCGATCGCTATAAAATCTCAATTGATCGCGAGTTTTTTGTAGGCGGATAAGATCGAGGGTCGCGGACTCGGCCCTATAAAAGGAGCTCGGCAGCCAGCCTCCAAATCATCCCAGTTCGCTTTCGCCTCTCTTCACGGCTGAGCCGCCTTCCAGTTCTCTTCATCCCGACCGCAGAGGTGCATCTGCGATCAGGAGAGCAGGTCTCCGGAACCCTTCGCCTTCTAGATCCTGCACCAGGAGAGGCCGAATAAGGTTTTTGGGAAGCGCCTTCACGCGACTGCTCGTGATCTTCTGACCTCGTCGACCCTGCTGATTTCGCTACTTCGACGTCGTCGACCCTGCTGATTCCGGCGCGCGCCATCTATCAGTATGTCTAATCAGTTCGCATCATCTGATTTGACTTTTTACTTCAGTGCTTGTGATTTTGTCATGATTTATATTCGGAATTTAATCTGGAATTTGTCTAATTATTCAAAAATCCAAAAATCTTATTGTAGATAATTTCCTAGTTTTTCTATGGCTGCTTTTGCCGATACGCTCAAGCCAGAAAAGTTCAATGGTATGCACTTTAAGAGATGGCAAGTCAAGGCCACGCTCTGGCTTACTGCTATGAATGTCTTCCATATTAGTAAAGATAGACCTGAGGGTCCACTGACTCCTGAACAGGAGAAAGAGTACGACCATGCCAATACTATCTTTACGAGAGCCGTTCTTAACGCCCTTGTTGACCGTCTAGTTGATGCGAATATTCAGTACACAGACAGGAAAGAGTTATGGGATGCACTTACTACCAAGTATGGTACATCGGATGCTGGCAGTGACCTGTATATCATGGAGAGCTTTCATGATTATAAGATGGTTGATAATCGCTCTATTGTAGAGCAAGCTCATAAAATACAGTGTATAGCCAAGGAGCTCGACCACCTTAAGATAGTCCTTCCTGACCGATTTGTGGCTGGGTGCATTATTGCAAAGTTGCCTTCTACATGGAGGAACTTCGCCACATCTCTGAAACATAAGAGACAGGAGATATCAGTTGAAAATCTGATAGCGTCTCTGGATGTTGAGGAGAAAGCTCGGGCTAAGGACACGGGATCTAAAGGAGGCGAGGGCCACTCCAGCGCCAACATGGTTCAGAGGAACCACAACAAGGGCAAAGGAAAGCCAAAATCTAACAAGCCCAACAAAACTACCAACTTTAAGAAGAAGAGAAGAACAAGGCTGAACTGACATGTTTCGCATGTGGCGAGACGGGTCATTTTGCCAAGGATTGTCCTGATCGAGCAGATCGCCGTGGCAAAAAGGGCAATGTCAACACAGTGATCGCTAGCAATGAGGAAGACAAAGGAAATGGTAATCTACCTTTCATCTTCTCAGTATTTCAATCACCTAGTTGGTGGCTTGATACTGGTGCTAATGTTCATGTGTGTTCTGACATTAACTTGTTCTCTTCTTATCAGGGTGCCCGGGATTCTTCCGTCCTAATGGGGAATGGGTCACATGCTTCTGTTCATGGCACTGGCACGGTGGATCTGAAGTTTACTTCGGGAAAGATCGTGCAGCTGAAGAACGTGCATCATGTCCCTTCTATACACAAGAATCTCGTTAGCGGAACCCTTCTGTGTAGAGATGAGTTCAAGGTAGTTTTGGAGTCCAATAAATTAGTTGTGTCTAAATCTAGACAATTTATTGGTAAAGGCTATGACTGCGGAGGCTTGTTCCGCTTTTCTCTGTTAGATTTCAATAATAAGTCTGTGAACCATATTTGCGCTAATGTTGATGATCTTACGAGTATTTGGCATTCTCGTTTGTGTCATATTAATTTTGGCTCTATGTCTCGGCTTGCAACCATGAGTTTAATTCCGAATATCACCATAGTCAAAGGTTCTAAGTGCCATAGTTGTGTGCAGTCAAAGCAACCTCGAAAGCCTCACAAGGCTGCTGAGGAGAGACACCTGGCACCTCTAGAACTCATACATTCTGATCTTTGTGAGATGAATGGTGTGTTGACAAAGGGTGGTAAGAGATACTTCATGATATTGATTGATGATGCGTCTAGATTTTGCTATGTATACTTGCTAAAAACTAAAGATGAGGCTTTAGACTACTTTAAAATCTATAAGGCTGAAGTTGAAAACCAACTAGAGAGAAAGATCAAACGTCTTAGATCAGATCGTGGTGGTGAGTTCTTTCCCAAAGTCTTTGATGATTTCTGTGCGGAACATGGCATTATTCATGAGAGGACTCCTCCCTATTCACCCGAGTCAAATAGGATTGCTGAAAGGAAAAACCGTACGTTGGCTGACCTGGTGAATGCCATGTTAGACACTTGTGGTTTATCTAAGGCATGGTGGGGGAGGTAGTCCTGACTTCATGTCATGTTCTGAATAGAATTCCTATGGGCAAAGAAGAGAAAACCACTTATGAGAAGTGGGTTGGGAGAAAACCATCACGTTCATACTTGCGCACTTGGGGGTGCATGGCGAAAGTCAATGTACCAATTAATAAAAAGCGCAAGCTTGGTCCAAGGACAGTGGATTGTGTCTTTCTTGGATATGCTTCATGTAGCATAGCATATAGATTTTTAGTAGTTAAATCTGAAGTTCCTGATGTGTATGTTGATACTATTATGGAATCACGTGATGCTACTTTCGTTGAACATATATTTCCAATGAAAGACATTCATAGCAATTCTAGATACTCTTCTGAGATAACTCCTGAACGTAGTACACCTATTGAGAGTTTTGAACAGCCACATGAAATTGTCCTAGAGGAGGATGACAATGATGCTCCTAAAAGGAGCAAGAGACAAAGGGTTGAAAAATCCTTTGGTGATGATTTCATTGTGTACCTTGTGGACGATACTCCTACTACCATTGCAGAAGCATTTGCATCTCCAGATGCAGATGATTGGAAAGAAGCAGTTCATAATGAGATGGACTCTATTCTTTCAAATGGTATGTGGGAAGTCGCTGATCGACCCTATGGATGCAAACCTATGGGTTGTAAGTGGGTGTTTAAAAAGAAGCTGAAGCCTGATGGTACAATTGAAAAGTACAAGGCTAGGCTTGTGGTTAAAGGCTATACTCAGAAAGAAGGAGACGACTTCTTTGATACTTACTCACCTGTTGCTAGAATGACCACTATTCGAGTACTACTTTCTTTGGCTGCCTCGTATGGTCTCCTTGTTCATCAGATGGATGTAAAGACAACTTTTCTTAATGGAGAGCTAGACGAGGAAATCTATATGGAACAGCCTGATGGATTTGTAGTAAAGGGTCAAGAAAGCAAGGTGTGCAAGTTATTGAAATCTTTGTATGGTCTGAAGCAAGCACCAAAGCAGTGGCATGAGAAGTTTGACACGACTCTAACGTCTGCAGGCTTTGCCATTAATGAGGCAGACAGGTGTGTATATTATCGTTGTGGTGGGGGCGAAGGAGTTATATTGTGCTTATATGTTGATGATATATTGATATTTGGCACAAACATTGATGTGATCAATGAAGTCAAGTCTTTTCTATCAAAGAGTTTTGATATGAAAGATCTGCGAGAAGCTGATGTGATTCTAAACATCAAGCTGATTAAGGCAGATGGTGGGATTGCTCTCTCGCAATCCCACTATGTTGAAAAGGTTTTGAAGCGATTTGGCTTCTCTAAGTGCAAACCTTCTCCAACACCTTATGATCCCAGTGTGACACTGCGAAAGAACAAGAGAATTGGTTTAGACCAATTGAGATACTCTCAGATTGTCGGTTCACTCATGTATCTTGCTGGTGCAACAAGGCCCGATATCTCGTTTGCTGTGAGCAAATTGAGCAGGTTCATGTCAAACCCCGGAACTGATCATTGGCATGCACTTGAGCGGGTTATGCGCTACCTGCAAGGTACAATGAGTTATGGAATTCACTATTCTGGTTAGCATGCAGTACTTGAAGGATATAGTGCTTCGAACTGGATATCTGATGCAGACGAGCTTTATGCCACCTGTGGTTATGTCTTTACTATTGGTGGAGGTGCGGTATCATGGAGGTCATGCAAGCAGACCATTTTGACGAGGTCAACCATGGAAGCCGAGCTAGCTGCACTTGACACAGCAACCGTTGAGGCAGAATGGTTCCGTGAACTCTTGATGGACTTGCCGGTGGTTGAGAAACCAATACCAGCTATCCTTATGAACTGTGACAATCAGACAGTGATTGCTAAAGTGATGAGTTCTAAGGATAATGGAAAAGTCATCAAGACATGTCAAAAGACGATTGAAGTCTGTTAGAAAGTTGAGAAACTCCGGAGTTATAAGTGTGACTTATATTTCAACAGATAAAAATCTGGCAGATCCTTTTCCCAAGGGACTACCACGTAATGTGATAGAAATCGCATCGAGAGAGATGGGTATGAGACCCGAATAAAGTTGCCATGGTGGAAACTCAGTCTATGTGATCGGAGATCCCGTGAATTAGGTCCTGGGAAGAACAAGCCATTGGTGAACTGAGGAGAGTAACCTTTGACCCTCTCTAAGTAAAGATGCAATACTCTCAAATGCTGTAAGGCAGGTTGGCTTTGTGCCTTAATGTGTTCTGTTGGCTTGTATTAGCGAAGATGTTGTCCTGCAGAACATTCTTTGAAAGAACACACCTATATGAGTTAGACTGTCTAACGTCGCAGTCTATGAGATTTGGGTGATCTCTAGTAAACTCATGAAGAGACCTTGGAGTACGATGTATATGCTCCACCCGAGAAGGGGACTACTGGTAGCCAAGTGCTGGTCATGACTTCAAGTGAAACCCATTCACGCAAAACTTGTAATTCAAGGCATAGTCTATTGTCCAAGTTGTGGGTTGGTGTAGCTTGGAGTTCTAGGTGAAAGTTCAACTTAACAGTCTCTGCTGAAAAACTAGTATATTAAACAGTAGTGAACAGTGGCGAAAACTGCAGATGGGCATTTGAGATCTGGTGGGGGATTGTTATGATTTATGGGCTTGGCCCAGTTAAGAAATTCTAATAAATCTCAGGAAAATCTCAAAAGCCCATACAAGTGGATGGCTAGGGAATTGGTGGAACCAATAGCACCATATTGCTAGTTCTAGTGGAGTAGAGCTAGCTTAAATATGGAAGCCACACTCACTCACCAAGTCATGGATGAGAGGAGAGAGTGTGGAGAGCCACACGCGCGCGCGCTCGCTCGCCTGGCCGGGCCGGGCCGGGGCGAAGGACGCGGGCGCACGACATGCGCGTGAATGGTCCGCCGAAATCCGGCCCCTCGCCTTGCGGGGGCGTGGCCGCGGACTCGGCCCTATAAAAGGAGCCTGACAGCGAGCCTCCAAATCATCCCAGTTCGCTTTCGTCTCTCTTCACAGCTGAGCCGCCTTCCAGTTCTCTTCATCCCGACCGCAGAGGTGCATCTGCGATCAGGAGAGCAGGTCTCCGGAACCATTCGCCTTCTAGATCCTGCACCAGGAGAGGCCGAATAAGGTTTTTGGGAAGTGTCTTCACGCGACTGCTCGTGATCTTCTGACCTTGTCGACCCTGCTGATTCCGGCGCGCGCATCTATCAGTATGTCTAATCAGTTCGCATCATCTGATTTGACCTTTTACTTCAGTGCTTGTGGTTTTGTCATGATTTATATTCGGAATTTAATCTGAAATTTTGCTAATTATTCAACAATCACATCGCCAGGTCCGTCCGCCGTCGGATACTCTCTCCTCACACACACGCCGAGGATTTTGTAGCTGCGACGTTCACGGACCACGCCTGGAATCTCAAGTAGTAGGAGTAATAAACAAGTGGTGGTTAGGAATCACCAGCTACCATGTGCATGTGACGTGTGTAACTAACTGGGCTGCGCATGCATGCTGTGACGTAGACACGGATAATCTCTACTACTTATTAAGTAAGCAATAGTAGTCTGCCGTTCTGCCGTTCTGCCCTCCCCCATTCCATGCGCAGAAAAAAAATTAAACCATGGCTGCTCAAGAATCGAACCTTGGATCTATTGAGCAGAATGCCTAGCCTTCCACCCTCTAGCCAACATGACTCATGTTGAACTGTGTACAACTTCAACTAAAACGTCTTTTATGGTTAACCCGCCGTCCACTCTGTATGCTACTGAGTCTAGAAAAACATTTATAGCTTAGCCCCTGATCTTTCTGGAGTTTGGGACGCAGTCCAGGAAATAAAGAAAATAGGGAAAAGGAGTTTAGAAATTGATTTATAGTTTAAAAATAATTGCAGAAACCCATTTAATTCATGGAAATTTCATATTAAATCCAAATGAGTTTATTCCAATTTCTATAATTCTATAATATTATTTTTATCACATAATACCTCTGTTTTGTCATGAAAACAACAATAAAATTGATTTCCTAATTAATCATATATCAAATACATAGAAACTTTGGAAATTCGTAACTTCCCCATTTTAATTCCAAATTGAACTGTTCCAGTTGTGTTAGTCTCGTATGAATATTTACTACGCAGTAACAACATTGATTATATCATGTTTCATACTTTTATAATTAGATATTTATTTATCCTATGTTAATTGGGTTAATCTATGTCTATTGGATTAATTTATTTAATATATTAATATAGTATTCTAACTTTATGGTTATACGATGTTTGACCATTAGTCTTGCAAACACACACTTACCTTTTTGTTTAAGCAAAAGCGTATGGTGGTACGTGTCCGATGGCTAACGATGTACGAGGGAATTTCTTCCGGTATGTGTGAAACGTGCTCTCTAATAATGAGACCATGCAAATCGTGACATATATCGAAGTCTGTATGATACTGATGGTTGCAATGTAGTGGTGAAACAAATAGATTATATAACAAAATTTATGTATGGCCAGAATCACAAATTGATTATGAAACATTTTCTCATAACGGTATAACACATATTTTGTATATAAGTTATCGTAGTATACTGGTATTATATATTCCCGTTGCAACGCACGGGCATTCAGCTATCATGTATAGAAGTCTGCACGGTACTGTTGGTTGCAATGTAGTGATAAAATAGTTAGATTGAAATAACAAAATTTATGTATGGCTAGGATCACAAATTAATCACGAAACATTTTCACATAACAGTATAACACACATTTGTTCATAAGTTATCATGATATTAAATGTTTCTGTTGCAACACACGGGCACCCACCTATATGTGTTTATGTCTACATCTATGACAGGAAACACATCTACTACATCTCTCTCCAAGCTCACTTGCTACCATTTCACAATGCGTAGTAGTAGATAAGTATCACCGAGATTTTTGAATTATATTTTTGGATGGAGGTAATATTATTTAAAGAAGAGCTTTGCATGCTATTTCTTTTGTTTGAATAATGCATTATACTTAAATTCCCTTTTTTGCATGTGTGACATTTTTTCTTCGTAATATTTTTTTCCATGGATCAGACTTGTGAGTCATTTTCATAAACCAACGCCAAGCATGAATCCATGTTTCCTACTTCAAACCCCGAACAAACTCCATGAGCAGGAGGCACTCACGTTGTCGTCGCTTATCGATGACGAGAAGAAGCTTGGCGACTGTCAGTTCGACCTCTAAAAGCAGTCTTACGTGGTCGCATGCGCTGCTGTGTACGACAAGCTCCCGCGAAGCCGCCGCTTGGACACGGTCCAGAGCAGCTGCACCGCGTTGTCCATCGTTAAGCAGGGGGGCCTCATGGTTGTCGCTAACGTCGACGACTCTCGTGTTGTTCTGGACACCGCATCCGACGACGACGCCATCACGCCGTCCAGCTCATCGTCCACCTGAAGCCCAACCTGCCACATAAGTCACTATTGACCGGACATGAATTCTTGTGCGCTGGGATGATGGACGTTGCTGACGTTGTGTGAATGTCCTCGAACATGATGTATGTAGTGGAATAGCGCATCCGGTGGTGCAACGGCCAAGGGTACTACCTCGCTGATGAGCCCGGGGTGCACTTCGTTTGGCAGCCCAACCAAGAGTCATCGGTACTTGTCATGTCGCGTGCGTTCGATGACTACTATATCGAGGATTGTGGCATCATCTTGGCGCCGGAGGTGACACAGAGGAGGATCGACAACAGTGACCAGTTCGTCATCCTCGTCACCGTCAGGGTAACTTTTGTGTCGGCCTGCCTTTAATTCTCTTCGCAAACACATACACACTTACCTTTTTGTTTAAGCAAGAGCATATGGTGGTGCGTGTCTGATGACTAATGATGTACGAGGGAATTTTTCCGGCATGTGTGGAACGTGCTCTCTAATGATGAGACCATATAAATCATGACATATATCGAAGTCTGCATGATACTGATGGTTGCAATGTAGTGGTGAAATAATTAGATTAAAATAACAAAATTTATGTATGGCTAGGATCACAAATTGATTATGAAACATTTTCTCATAACAATATAACACACATTTTGTATATAAGTTATCGTAGTATACTGGTATTATATATTCCCGTTGCAACGCACGGGCATTCAGCTAGTAAGTTAATAACCAAATAAAAACTTCGGTGCGCTCTTTTATTTTTTGGGGTATTGGCCTATTGGGTGATATGGAAGTATAGAACACATGGGCGTACGTGCAGATGAGCTTAAAAAAACGTTTTGAATCCTGCATCTATGTGGCGGTCCGGGTCCGGTACCTATCCATCCATCTACCCGCATGCACTGTTGCAAGTGTCATGTGATGAGTGGTACATCCTGTGTGTGTGTGCAGTGTGCATTGGGAATAGTTTTTGCGGCGTGCCGGACCGATCCGCATCCGCCGAGCTGGCCCGGGTCGGCGCCGCGCGCGGGGATGAGATGAATCAATGATGGCAGAGACCAGCAGGGGCGCGGATTGGCTTTGCCTGTGCAGCACAAGGATAGATCCGATAGAGATACGGGCATGGGCGGGGGCTGCCACGGTCGGGGGGGGATAACGATCGCGCCGATCGAATGCCTGGAATCAGTAGGAGCTCCGGCTTTTTTTTTCTAACGCCTGAGTTTGAGCCAATGGAGATGAGGGAGAAGTTGGCACGTCTGGAACGAACACGTAGTACCATTTTTTTTTTTGGTTATATATACAACATGGCAAGTAGCCGAACTAGTAGCTGGCAAGGTTGGAATGCTGGCCCCGAACCGAAACAAGCAAACGACGCTCCGGTTTCCTTTCTTCTTTTATCCCCCAGCGAGCTTTAGCCTTTCGGTTCACAACTGTTTAGACGACCATAGCTACGCTTTAATAAATCTCTTGTTACCTGTTACCGACAGCACTTTGCTGTTCTTTTTTTTTCTGTTGCGCTTTCCCTTTTCGGCTGCCGCGTACCCCTTTTCCATGTCAAAGAATGTGGACGATGATGTCAGGGCACACTAGCGGTACGGTGACGGACGCACGGACGGCCGAACACGGGGTGCACAAGCCCAACCAAAGGAAAAAAATTCAGTACAGACGGGATGTAGAACAAAGATATTACAGCCCCAGATAAATAATGCGTGCGGGCCCACGCCATCAGCATCAGCCTCTAGCCCAGCTTCAGTGGCCTTTATCTCGGGCTCGGCTTCTAGCTCGCTCGGCCTCTTGCTCGGCTTTAGTAACAATAGGACCTGAGCTGAATCGATTTATCGAGGCCACGGAAGGTTAAGAAAAGAAAAGAGCCCATATAATTCACGGAAGGGTAAATAAAGACAGTAACCGTCGCGTAACTGCCGCCGCCGCCGCTGACCAGATCGTCCTATATTTTGGTGAGGTCTTGTTAACATCTTCATCTCCACAAAAATTCTCTTTCATTGTATATTCTTTGAGTATCTTTGACACCTCTAATCACCACGAAAAAGATACAGACATGGATGAACATGAAGGCATGGCAAATAAGTTTGTGCTCCCTTTTACTGATGACAATTCTGCTATTCTTGGGGATCATGGAGGCGACAGGCAGCAGAACACGCAGGTAGAATAAACTATTTCTTTGATATCACATATGTTTCACCTGTAGTTTGGTCATTTATGGTCTACGCAAAAAATATAATACTTGTTCAGGAAGAGCAGACACGTAAAGCAACTTCGATGACTACTAGTGCAAACGATCAGGCTAATGACATATTAACACCTGAAGATACGGAGGTAATAGAACTATGCATAATAATTCTTTTGTATTGTAATAGAACTTTTATTCTGGACGCATTTTAATAGGTGGTAGATGATGCTGAACCAACTCTGATCGTTCCTCAAATTGGGATGTCTTTTGACTCTGAAAAGAATGCTTATGACATGTATAACACATATGCTGGTCAGGTTGGGTTCAGTATAAGAAAGCATGATACAAAGCGTCGAGCTGATAAAACTGTGTATTCCAAACAGATAGTTTGCTGCAAACAAGGATATAGAGGATCTGATTCATCACATGCCACAACAAGAATAGGTTGTAATGCTGGTATTCAATTTAGTGTTAGCAGAGAAGGGATGTGGACAGTTCAAAAGGTTAAACTTCAACACAACCATACTCTAGCTAGTCCAAATAAGAAGCGCATGCTAAGGTCCCAACGACAAGTTATAGAAGCAGATAGACAACTTATCAGTCAAATTCGGGAAGCCGGGATGAAGCCAACGCAAGTCTATGAATTCATGAAGCAATTTTATGGTCCCACTGGTGTTCCATTCTTAAAGATGGACTGTGACAATGAAATCGGTCGTGAGCGCAAAAAATATTTAGAACACAATGATGCACAAACACTTTTAGAATACTTGAAGAACAAGCAGGCTGAGGATCCTGGATTTTTTTATGCCATTGAAATACATAAGGAAAATGGTCGGATAACTAATTTCTTTTGGGCTGATGGTCAATCCATAATGGACTACAAATGCTTTGGTGATGCTGTGTCATTTGACACCACATTTCAGACAAATAAGTTTGAAATGCCTTTTGCTCCACTTCTTGGAACTAACCACCACAAACAGACAATAATTTTTGGAGCTGCACTATTGCTAAATGAAACAATTTCCTCATTTGTTTGGCTCTTTCAAACTTTTTTGATAGCAATGTCAGACAAGCATCCAAGTACAATTTTCACAGATCAAGATGCAGCTATGGCAGCAGCAATTGCTTTTGTATTACCAAATACAAGTCATCGTCTTTGCTTGTGGCACATTTATCTTAATGCTGCAAAACATCTCAGCCATGTGATTCATGAACACCCAAAAAAGTTTCTACCTGCTTTTAAAAGTTGTGTCTATGAAGATAGATCAGAGGAGTGTTTCAAAAATAAGTGGAAAGAACTGTTGAGTGAATATAGCCTTGAGGAGAACTCTTGGATGCTAAGTCTATATTCTTTGAGAGAAAAGTGGGCTGCTGTTTATCGTGATTCTTTTACAGCTGACATGACAACAACTCAAAGGAGTGAAGGTATGAACAATGTCTTCAAGAAAAGATTTCGTAGAAAACTCGGTCTCTCTGAACTCATTATAGAATGCGACAAGGTCTCTGCTTCTCTTCGAGAAAATGAATTATATGAAGATTTTAAATCACGTACAACAGACCCAGTTAATTACATCCCAAATTTACCTTTGTTAAAGACTGCTGCTGAATCATATACAAGGAGAATGTATACAGAGTTTGAGGAAGAATTCAAAAGTCAATTTTCATTTTCATGTAAGTTGTTGCATAATGAGAGGACAATATTAACATTCATGGTGACACATATGCATTCAGATTATGGAGCAACAGTTCATTTTAACAGTGCTGATAAGAGCCTTACATGTTCATGTAGAAAGTTTGAATCCACAGGTATGCATACACATTTCAAATTGCAAAGTGTTCTTATACAATTTGTTGATATGTGGCTTCCATATCTTGTAGGTATTTTGTGCAAGCATGGCCTCAAAGTATTCAATATAAACAATGTTTTCGTTTTACCGTCGCAATATATATTGAATAGATGGACAAAATATGCAAAAAGAGGTTTATATGCTGATAAAAAAGCAAGTGAGAATGAAAACCTAAAAGCACATGCTGCACGCCTATCTCGTATGGCAACATCCCTTGCATTGAAGTGTTCGGTGTCCAAATCACTTCTTGATGATTTAGAGAAAGCATTAGAAAAGTTGGATATGGAAACAGATGATTCTCTAAACAAGATACCAGGAAATGATCTTCCTATTGTTTCAAATAACTACTGTTTGGATAGAGTAAATAATGCAATATCATTTAGAGTTCCACATGTAGTGAAAGGTGCAAAAAGTAAACGAGCAAAGAATGTAGTTGAAAAGCAGTCACGAAAAAAAAAGAAAGGTTCTCAAGAGAAAGGTACTTATGATATTCATTACAGCATGTTTGGTTCATTTACTATTAGCATCTTATTTTTTGATAGCATCTTATTTTTTTATTATTTGTAACGTTCTAGGAGAAGAAATGAGGAACACAAAAGATAATTATGGTGCTAATCTAGTGGAACCAAGCAGTTCTACAGATGTGCCTAATTTCTTTCAGGGGGGATATACAAGTTTATTGCTTGGTCTTGATCAAGAGGCATCAGCTGCACGCAAGTTAAATTTTGGTGGATAGGGCAGTTTAGTTATTTGTAACAGGAAGCAAACATTGTAAGCTTACTTCTGATTCAGTGTAGTTTAGATAGTTTGAAAAATACACTATAATGCTTACTTCTGTTGCAATGATGTCGTTTATTCATTGTATTGAGGAACATCCTAGATTAAAGTCAAAAAGTTTATGTTTATTTCAGAATCCTCTCGCTATTAGCACATCACAAATCACCTATCAATATTTAGTTCCTCCCAATACACAAAAAATCTGTCCACATACACATCATAAACTCTGATTTCCACATGCCTATAAATGAATACTATCAATTACACAGCTCAAGTAAATCGTAGTCTTGAAACCAATTCTGAGGGCACTGCCAAATAACTAGAAAAATCGTAAAATTAAATGGATTCACGATGCCCGCAGAACAACAATGGCCTGGGGGACCTTGACTTCTCATTCCAGAGCAGTATCTTGGAATTGCCTCCTGGTGTCTGGCTGTCAGTCGCCATTGTCCTCATTCCATGGCAGACTAGGAATAGCCTGGCAAGATACTAGGTGGCAGCAGAGTGTCATAAGGCGATGGGACAAGGAGAGGCGCCGACAGTCATGGGGCAAGGAGAGGCGCGCCGCTGCGCCAGCCTGAAGTTGAGGGACATGGTCATATGGTGCTTCCTGACATCAGGTTCAGCCGTTCAGGAGAGGTGGCTCTATACGAAGACGAAACTGAGCCGAGCCGGAGGCCGAGAGCATTACTGAAGCCAGGCTGAAGGCCGAGCATTGGATACTAAGCTAGGGAAATTTAAGCGTGAGCCGAATCTGATGGCGTGGGCCCGCACGTATTGTTTATCTGGGGCTGTAATATCTTTGTTCTACATCCGGTCTGTACTGAATTTTTTTCCCAACCAAAAGGGTTCGTTCGTTACCGAACTAAGCATCATCGTCGTCTACAGCTAGCTCAGCTCAGCTAGCAGAATTACAGGCCACGCAAAATTACAGGTCGTGGCTTGGCACCGTGTCGTCGATTTCTATGGAAGAGCTACTAGATGGATGGATCCGTGAGCTACAGGACGACGGCAAGGGGACCGAGGCGGCGTGCCGGTGGCCAGCGATCCACGATCTCGCTTTCGCCTTCCCGCTACCTCACATTCTCTCTCTCTCGGTGGCCAAGCACAAATACGCAACAGGCGCAGGTGTTCCTTCCACGTACACGTACGTGAACTTTCAGATAAGGGGCGCGTTCGGCTGCCCTGCTGGGAGCACTGTTGCAGCTGCAATCCCTAGAGATAAAATACTGTAGAAGCCGCAGCCGCAGTCGGATTAAAGCCGCAGCGAACATCCTCAAGGAGCAGATGACGAGACACGTACGTACGTACGCGTATATAAGCGCTCCTCGTCTTTTTTCTGCTCCGACGATAGGACCGTTCGAGCATTAAAGTCAGAACTACTGCAGTGCTGTAATTCATAAGGAAAAAACATTATATTTAAACTATTACCGTTATAATTTATAGAGACAAAACATTATAAAAATAATAAAAACTGGTACGAATTAAAGCCAAACGAGTCATGTCCGGCCAGCTTAAACGGGTGGATGGAAACCTGCAGCCACGCACTGTCTCCAGTTAGTTAGCACGTAGTATACTGCAAGAATGATAAGTGGTTTATGGGACCGAAGACGAACAACAGAAGAAACCACCGACGTCCCAGCAGTGCATTCTTCCCCATCTGTCCGAGATACTACTAGTAATACTCCCTCCGTTTATAAATATACGACATAGTTGACTTTTTTTAAAAAAACAATCATCCAACTTATTAAAAAGTAATAAGTTATCCTTTTTATTTGTTTTATCATTTAAGATAGTTTAAATTTAACTTAAAATTTTACATTTTTGAATAAATATTTTAATTATAACAGTGTTATATATTTGGAGATAGTACTAAACAAGTGGCCGCCGTGGGACGGACGGACGGACGGACGTGTATAGTTTGTCTTCTCGTCCCTTGGACGACCTTATCTGCAGCCAGCCAAATAATCACAGATAGAATATCGCATCTCCGCATTATTTAGAGGGAAGACAAGAACAAATGGTTGGATAGATAGGCACAGCTAAGCTAGCACACAGCAGGTATCTCTACTAACTATTAAGAGTACAGTGTAGACTGCCCCCGCCCTCCCCCAACCGCAATTCCCCTCCCTACGCGCGCAGGCCCGCCGTCATGCCCTTATGAATCCCGCCGCGAAACCCTACGCGCGCGGATCACGCGCCGCCGCGCACGCCCGCCGCCATGCCCCTACAGCACACCTGCCTCTCTACGCGCGGATGATCCGCCCGCACAGCCCTCCGCAAACCCGGCACGGCCGCCGCGAACGCCGCTAACTACCTGCCCGCAAGCCGCAATCCCGCCCGCCGCGGCCGTAGCAGCCGCCGTGACCTCCGCAAAACGCCCGCCCGACGGTTGCCGCACGCCATGTTCAACCCTACAGCCATGGCCTGCCGCACGTCTTCCTCCCCTACGTCCTCCAGCCGCACGAGTTACATGCGTTCTCAACAGTCGCGTGATCCCGCCTCGCCTCACCGCCGCCCTGCGTGATCCGAGCGCGCAGGGGAGGCGAGCTCAGCTGAGCTGACCGAGTGGTTACGGGGGGTGGGTGAAGGCGCTGCGGGGCAAGGACCTCAACGACATGTTCCCGGTGACGGACGCGGAGGCGCCACCCACCGCCAACCCCCGCGGCTTCGCCAACCTCCTCTGGAAGCAGCTCGACCACCTCGGGTGCGTGTGTCGCGCTCTGATTTCCGCTTTGCGATTTCGACGTCCTTCGCCGGTTGAGCTGATGGAACTCTTCGGCGACTGAATGCAGGAACGCGGGGTTCGATCCGGCGCTCTTCCGGGTGGACGCGTATGGTCTACTTGCACGCCGACTTTGCCTCGCCCCTCGCCTGGGACATCGACCACTGGTTCCCCTGCGCCAGTAAGGAATCGCTACGATCTGATTATTGTTTTTCACTTCTTTTGCTTGTTTTTCTTTTCAGACTCGAACACTCTTACCGAGTACTGACCGCTTCATCGGTGGTTCTGAATGTTTGCAGGGGGAGGGAAGACGGTGCCGAGCAATCTGCGGATAATGCAGTGGCAGGTGTGCAGGAAGAAGCAGAACAAGCTCGAGTTCCTCATGCCGTGGTGGGATCTACAGCTCGGCGTCTCTGTCAACCAGTTCCTGTCCATCTTCGCCTCGAAGAATTCCGACTTCAGATACGCTTGCTGGTGCCCAGCGTTCGGCCGCTGGCTACTGTGGGAGCTTAGCCTTACTGTACCTCTTCTCTTGGCCGTGCAGAAACAGAGCATTGACGTTCTTGTTTACCCATGGCGCCAGCGAGGAACTGAGCTCGCTGCAGGTGGTGGAGGCACACACGTTCCCTCAGCACTTGTCTGAGATGAAGACGAAAGTAGGGCTCGCCCCTGCTGCAATTGTTTCCTTTAGGGGTTCTGACAACTCGGTGATGACGATATGTTTCCGTTGCAACGCACGTGCACCCATCTAGTATATATAGAAACAGAAAGAAAGAGGATAGGCCAGTACAGTAGTAGCAGCAAATACTGGTGGCGATGGCAATGTCAGCGGTCAGCACCCGTCGGTCCAACAGGCAGGCAACAGCTGCAAATTTTGTTTCTGGGGGAGCTGCACCTGGGCTGGGCGTGCGTGGGTCCACACTTCATGTGAATGCCACGCTCCTCACTCATCCCGTCTGGGTCCACCCCTGAACCTCTCAAGCCCCATACCGTGGGGCCTGGCCCCCAGCACTCTGCGGCGCTGCCATGCATTTGCATGGATGGAGGCAACATTGGTCCATGCATGGTGGAGCCAACATTGGTCTATGTCAGATGTACAACATGGACCGGAAGAAGCTACCTGTTTGTAATTGTAGTATTTTTTTTGCAGTTTTAAAATAATATTATAGTATTAATAATACTATAGTATCAGAACTCAAAAACTGTTTGGTTTGTACAGTCAAAACACAGTTTTAAATACAATGGTTTACCTAAACTCGTGGTATTTTTTGAGTTTACGAAACTTCACTAAAAACGTCAGTTCTCTTCTCTCTACATATACTTTGTTTTTCCAATAGAACCAAACAGATCTCAGTTTTGAGCAATATTGTGATTTTACTATGGTAAAATAATACCGTAGTATTTATGTCATGTACAATTGTAAACTATGGTATCTTAAAAACTATAGTATTTCAAAACTGCATTAACAAACAGGTCCAAAGGTGGTGTTGGGAAATAAAGCATTTTTGGAGTTTTGAAGCAAAACCATGGTATTGAGAATACCATAGTATTTTTTTTGCCAATAGATGTTTCGGTGCATTGTAAAAAAACTCTGTTTTGAATACCATGGTTTTATAGATACCATGATATTTTTGGACTACTCCAACTCAAAGTTTTTTATATGACTAGTGTTGCACATGTATACTAAATACATAGTTTGAGATACTTTGTCTCCAAACACATAATTCTAACAGGCGTTTGGATCCCTTCATTTTAGAGGAATTGGAATTCACTCTATAAACTAACTTATTTAGTTTAGAATTTGACATTCCACCACTTTCCAAAGTTCAGATATAAGCTTATCTCAAATTCATAGGGTGGAGGATAAGAAATGATTTTATGCATTAGTAGAATTTGTTTCTACTCTTTAATTTACATGACACTCTTCGTCTCACTACTCTATAGTGAAAATGTAGCACATAAATATCTTCGACATCTTGCTAATAATAGTATACAAATATATTTTGTATAAAACCGAATTATCTTAATTGATATATGCCTAAATTACTATTATTAGAATGGAATTCAATTCCAATGATCCAAACGACACGTAAGAGTAATGTAAAAAATACTACAGTTGTGTCACGACATTTTAAAACGGTAGTATTTTAAAACCATGGTCTTGAAATACTTTACTTCTAAACATGTTCTACGAAGTAGTTCGACTTCTAGTATTTCTACGGTGTTTTGTCTCCATATATCATAGCTACAGTGTATTTAAATAGCTGGCTTTTATTCAAAGCGAACAGCTAGCTGCCTGTGAATTCTAGAAGAAAAAGAATAATGGTTGGGCTTTTGGTTGGTAAATGGCAGCACGGTATCTTTATGTGTGTGTTGGGGCGAAGGCAAAGACGCAACCCTTCGTTCGGGGCCTTCGCTGTAAACGCCGGCCCAACGGAGACAAAACGGGCAGGGACACCCTTCGCCCGGGGCCTTCGTCGTAAACGCCGGCCCAACGGAGACAAGACAACAGGCAGGGACACCCTTCGCCCCATACGACATCGGATGAAGACCCGTGGCGAGGTCATCCCACCGGGCGGCCTCGTCCGGCGTGGAGGCCCATGTGGGATCCGGCCCATTGTGATAGGCCCTGCGTGGCCGCTGCGTGTTACGGGCCTAATTTATAAAGGTGTCCCTGTAATTACGGTCTGTAACCCCGCTTTTTGGAAATATTCCGGGGATAACCTAGGTGTCTGAGGGCACATGCGTCCTTAACACGGGACGCTGGGCACCCGGACACCTATAAATACCCCCGTACAGTGCCCTTGAGAGGCTAGATGAACAGTGCTTTTGCCATCACGTGCTAAAATCCTGTTTGTGCTATCACTCCCCCTGTTGGATCAACTTGCGCCCGTGTGCAAGTTCCAACATTTGGCGCCCACCGTGGGGGCTACGAAAAACCACCCGCGATGGCACCCAAGAAAGCTAGCTCGAAGGCTGACGAGGCTGCGAAGGCAGCACTGCTGGCCGCAAGGAAGGGCAAGGCCCTCGCACTCACCCACTCCACTCACCAAGAGGCTGCTGAAGACGACGCCCTCCGCACCTGCGGCCCTGAAGGACAACCGCAGCCTCCCCCAGGCTTCGCTCCACCGGAAGGCGCGGACCTCACCGAGGACGGTGAAGTCCTCGGCTTCGCTCCCCTGGAGGGCGCGGACCTCACTGAGGACGGTGAAGTCCTTGGCGTTTCAGCGGAAGAACAGCTACAGCTGCGCGCACTGCGCCTCAAGAACCGCAATCTTCAGAGGCAAAAAGAGATACTGGAGGCCAAGCGCCAGCGCGTGTCTGCACTAGCCAGGGTGCGGCAAATGATACACGACGAAGAGCAGAAGGCCCAGGACCTCGAGCGGGAGATCGCGCTGATGCAGCGCGAAGGCCACCTCAGCCTGCAACATGGGTCACCCCTGCAACACCGCGCGCAAGTGGAAGACACACGCGAAGGCCACCGCGGCCTGCAGCATGGGGCACCCCTGCAGCAGCGCGCGCAGGCGGAAGACCCGCACTTCCCCCAGCGCGACTACGCCTTCCCAGCTACCGCGCCATTTCAAGGGGTCAACTACCTCGACGAGCGAAGCCCCCTGGCGCCACATCTGCAAGTGACACCCTGGCCTGCCAACTTTCGGGCAGGGACCTATCCCAAGTACAACGGCAGCACGGACCCTGCACAGTACATCATGAGTTATCAGGTCGCCGTTGCATCTTCCGGAGGGGACGACGCCACAATGGCCAAGTCTTTCATCATCGCCCTCGAAGGCCCAGCTCTCACCTGGTTCACCAGGTTGCCCCCGCTGTCCATTGACTCCTGGAGAAGCCTAAGGGACAAATTCCTGCTCAATTTCCAAGGGTACCGCCCAGACACCGATGCCTTGGCCGAACTCTCACTCTGCAAGCAGCTGGAAAAAGAGACTCTGCGGGAATATTACCGCAAGTTTCTAACACTCAAGTCACAGCTGTCCTCAGTTGATGACCAGATCGCCATTCACTACGCCATCAGTGGCCTTCGCGCCGGCGTCCTTTACAGTCATTGCATCAGGGACCCACCCAAGAACCTTCAGGAGTTATATCAACTATTTGAAAAATACGCCAAATCCGAAGAGCTCCACCAGCGCAAGGTTGAGTCCCAGAGAAAGCCCAAAGACGCTCCAAAGTCCAGCCGCACATGGACGAGGACTCCGCAGCCAGACTCCGGCCGAGACGGCCGTAACCAGCAGCAGGTGCACAACATCGCCAACCAACACCCCGCTGGTGATGCCCCTCGCCGCCAGGAGTATCCCCCCAAGGGCCGCGGAGGTGGAACTCGCGGTAGGGGCCGGGGACGCGCGCAGCCGCCGCGCCGATTCTACTGTCTCTTCCACGGCGAAGACTGCGCCCACCAAACAAAAGACTGCCCAGAAACGAAGGCCACCAGAGACAGGATGGCACGGGCGCAACCAGCCGACAACCCAAGGGTCGTCGCGCACACTTATCAGCAACACCCTCCACCATATATCCATGCCCCCGCTCCGCTTCCACCGCACCACGCTTACCAACACCATCAGGAAGTACAAATCGTACCTCCCCCACCCCCGCCTCCACACCAGCAACAACAAAACATCCCCCACCCCCACGCCCCCAAGCAAGAAGACTTCGCCGATCAGCCGTATCGCGGAGTCATTCATATGATCACTGGTGGGTCCAGTGTCGACTTCGACACCAAGCGACAAAAGCGGCACCACTACCGCAGCATCAACCACGTCGCCATCACCGGTCCAGTCGTGCAGACGAAGTGGTCCCATGTACCGCTAACTTTAGACGCCCGAGACGTCGACCTGCGCAGCGCCCCCCACGTCGACGCCATGGTCATCAACTGCAGCGTGGCAGGCTGGGACCTGCACAAAGTCCTCGTTGATAATGGTAGCCAGGCAGACATCATATTCCTCCATGCCTTCGACCGCATGGGCATAAGCCACAACCTGCTCAAGCCTTCGGACAATCCATTATACGGCTTCGGCGGCAAGGGCACTTTTCCTATCGGCAAAATAGAGTTGCCTCTCTCCTTCGATGTAGCGCCCAATGCCCGAAGCGAGCAAATAACCTTCGACATCGTCGACATGGTGTATTCGTACAACGCTATCATGGGTCGGGGCTCCATCAACAAGTTTGAGACAGCCATTCACGGATTGTACGTGTGCATGAAGATACCAGGTCCGTTGGGCGCCATCTCGGTCTACGGAAATCAGCAGACCGCTCGCAACATAGAACGGGACTTCGTCCCTGGGCAAAGAAACGTCTAGTGCCTCACTGCCCAGCGCGAAGTCCCAGCGCCCGCCAGCTCAACTGAAAAACAGCACAAGGCGCAGCTGCAAAGCAACGACGGGACCAAGACTGTCCCCCTCGACCTAGCCACACCCAAGCAAACAGTCACGATCAGCGAAGACCTCACCTCGCATGACGAGGAAAAGCTCCTATGCTGCTTGTCCAAGAACAAGGACGTCTTCGCTTGGTCAGCCCTCGACCTGGTCGGGGTCAGCCGGTCCATAATTGAGCACAGCCTAGGAATCGACCCCTCAGTAAGACCGAAAAAAACAACGTCTTCGCAAAATGTCCGACGAGAAGACAGAGGCCGCCAAGGCAGAGGTACACCGCCTCCTAGAAGCCAAATTTATCGAGCCAGTGGCTTACCCCACGTGGCTCTCCAATGTGGTAATGGTGCAGAAAAAGAGCGGCAAGTGACGAATGTGCATAGACTTCACCAGCCTCAATAAGGCCTGCCCAAAGAACAACTTCCCTTTGCCCCGGATCGACAAAATAGTCGATAGCGCGGCCGGGTGCGAGGTCATGTCACTCCTCGATTGCTTCTCTGGTTATCATCAAATATACATGAAGGAGGAGGACAAGGCCAGCACTAGCTTCATAACACCCTTCGGCACATATTGCTTTATCAGAATGCCGGAGGGACTCAAGAACGCCGGGTCCACCTTCTCCCGGCTCACCAAAACAGTGCTCGAAGGGCAAGTCAGCAGAAACATATTTACATACGTGGACGACATCGTCGTCGCTAGCAAGAATAAAGAGGACCATCTCGCAGACCTCGCCGAGACATCCGCGAACATGCGGGATGCACGGCTTCGCCTCAACCCCGATAAATGCGTCTTCGGGGTCCGCCAGGGGAAAATATTGGGTTATCTGGTATCGCACCGCGGCATCGAGGCCAACCCAACCAAAATCCAGGCCATCATCAACATGGCGCCCCCGCAGTCAGCCAGAGAGGTCCAGCGTCTGACGGGCAGATTGGCCGCCCTCAACAGATTCATTTCCAAGTCTGCTGAGCGAAGTCTTCCTTTCCTCAAAACACTCCGCGGCGCAAAAGACTTCGCTTGGGGACCAGAGCAGGCGGCGGCCTTCGCCTCACTAAAGCAGTACATGATGGAGTTGGCCGTCCTTACGAGCCCCGACTCTTCGTTACCACTGTTGCTCTACGTTGCGGCTTCGCCGCACGCGGTCAGTGCGGCACTGGTTCAGGAGCAGACAGTAGAGGGCGTAATCAGGCAGTGCCCAGTATATTATGTCTCCGAGGTGCTCACACCATCAAAGTGTAACATGACGGAGCTCGAAAAGGTTGCATACGCAGTCGTTATGTCTTCGCGCAAATTGCGCCACTACTTTGAAGCATTCAAGGTCTGCGTCACCTCAGATAGGGGACTCGGCGAATTATTCAGAAACCCGGAGGCATCGGTACGGATTGCCAAATGGGCGACCGAACTCTCCGGCTACCACATCACTTTCGAGCCCAGGACTGCGATCAAGTCACAAGTTTTAGCAGACTTCGTTGTCGACTGGACCGGGCCAAAAACACAGCTGGAGCCATCCGCAGAGAAGGTTTGGACAATACACTGCGACGGCGCTTAGTGCCATGCGGGGGCAGGCGCTGCTGCAGTCATCACCTCACCCGCCGGGGTCAAGCACATATACGCGGCACGCTTAAGCTTCGCCCTGGAGTCTGACAGATGCACAAACAACATCTCAGAATACGAAGCTGTCATCCTCGGCCTCCGCAAGTTAAGAGCCCTCGGCGTCACCACCTGCATAGTCCGAACAGACTCCAGGGTAGTCGCCGGCCAAGTCGAAAAGGACTATGCAGCAAAGGACCCCGCACTTATGCAGTACCTCGCGGCCATCCGAAGCCTCGAGAAACAATTCAAGGGGTTCACTGTGCAGCATGTGGACCGGGCCAAGAATGAAGAAGCTGACGCACTGGCCAAGGCGGCCGCCAGGGGTGAAGCCCTCCCCTCCGACGTGTTCTATCACGTCATCGGCACACCAGCCGTCCGCAGCCCCGAAGGGCTCCAAATAACCAACGACAGCGAGGGCCAGCGCATGATCAACCTTATCATGACCGAAGACTGGCGGGCGCCAATAACCCTGTACCTGCAAGGGTTCTATCACCCAGTCGACAGCAACGAGGCCAAGCGCCTCCACCACAGAAGCCGGGACTTCGCATTGATCGAGTGCCAACTGTACAAAAAGGGGGTCAGCCAGCCGATGCTTAAGTGCGTCACCGAGACCGAGGGCGTTCAAATCCTGCGCGAAGTCCACAGGGGGACCTGCGGCTCCCACGCAGGCCCCAGGGCCCTGGCGGCAAAGGTGATACGACAAGGCATCTACTGGCCCGCCATTATCTGCGCCGCGAATCGGGTTGTCAGATCCTGCGAAGCCTGTCAGAAATTTTCCCCACGCTCGGGGCGCCCCTCGCAGTTCACGAAGCTGATCACCCACACATGGCCCCTTCAACGCTGGGGCCTAGACATCGTCGGGCCCCTGCCCACGGCTCAGGGGAACCTTAAGTTCACCTTCGTAGCCGTTGAATACTTCACTAAATGGATTGAAGCGAGGGCAGTATCCACCATCACATCGAAGACGGCCCAGAAATTCTTCTAGCAAAATATTGTTTGCCACTTCGGAGTACCATCCGAACTCACGGTCGACAACGGCAAGCAGTTCGACAATCAAGATTTCAAAGACTTCTGCTTCTCCATCGGCACCAAGCTTGCCTTCGCCTCCGTGTACCACCCCCAGTCCAACGGAGTCGTGGAGCGCGCCAACGGCAAAATTTTCACAGCTGTCAAGAAAATGCTCCTTGATGACAAAAAAGGCAAGTGGCCCGACCTGTTACCCGAAGTGGACTGGGCACTGAATACAACCGAGTGCAGGGCGACTGGGTTTACCCCCTTTCGCCTATTATACAGGTCGGAGGCCATGACCCCGCAAGAAATAAAGCATGGGTCGCCTCGGACAGCCGCGTCGGCCGTCCCAGACGTAGATGAGCCAACTTCGAAGGATCTCATCGACGGAGACCGCGTCTTCGCCCTGCAGGCTCTGGACAAATACCAAGCCCAGACAAAAGCATGGCGCGACCAGGCAGTCATCCCAAGGGAATTCAGCGAAGGGGACCTCGTCCTCATCCGGACAGCTCGAACGGAGTCCAGAGGCAAGCTGGAGCCCATGTGGGAGGGCCCTTACATTGTCAAGTCGAAGGCCTCCCCCAGCGCATACAGGCTTGCAACGCCAAACGGCGAAGACTTAGAGCATTCCTGGAACATTGATAATCTGCGCAAATTTTTTGTTTGACTCATCAGGGCCAGCCCGCCCTTGCAATTTGTAAAAACAATTTTGTTCTGGCCCGCACTCTTTTCCTCCCGGGGGGTGAGGTTTTTAACGAGGCAGAGTCATGTAATATTCAAGACAAAAATCCCGCGCAAAATCCACGTCGAAAAAAGACCGCATCAACGGTCTTCGACATTCGACTAATACAAAGTCACCGCAAGGCCCGGCAGCAGCCGCCCTCGCGTGCGACAAATCCGCGCAGAAGTCGCCTAAGGGTGCAGCCGGATCAGCACAACAAGTGCAAAAAATCGAAGTCTTCCGCGAAGACCATCCGCGCAGAAGCCGCCTAAGGGCGCAGCCGGACTAGCACAACAAGTGCGAAAAATCGAAGTCTTCCGCGAAGACTATCCGCGCAGAAGTCGCCTAAGGGTGCAGCCGGACTAGCACAACAAGTGCGAAAAATCGAAGTCTTCCGCGAAGACTATCCGCGCAGAAGTCGCCTAAGGGTGCAGCCGGACTAGCACAACAAGTGCGAAAAATCGAAGTCTTCCGCGAAGACTATCCGCGCAGAAGTCGCCCAAGGGTGCAGCCGGATCAGCACAACAAGTGCGAAAAATCGAAGTCTTCCACGAAGACTATCCGTGCAGAAGTTGCCTAAGGGTGCAGCCGGACTAGCGCAATAAGTGTGAAAAATTATAATTTGCCGCGAACACTATCCCTGCAGAAGTCGCCTCAGGGTGCAGCAGGGACAGCGCGTCAAGACCAACGAACCAATTACAATGGTACAGCCGCACGAAGCCTAACAAGTGCAAAAACGGCCACACCACGCTATCCGCTCAAAGGCCGACTACATGCGCACCAGACCAACATGAATAACACGCCAGACCAAGCACTTAACGCCTTCGCAAACATAGCCGGGTGTGCGAAGGCTCACAACCTCATCATACAAGCCATTACTCATGTACAAGCGAGGGCATCGCATTCTACATCGGTTCGACCTTCGGAATAATTCCCATCTCCCTATAGTTAAATAACATTATCCTAAGCTCCTCACCCGCAAAAAGGCTTCGCAACTCCCCCTCGCCTGCACTCACAGCAGCCGGCAAGGACAACAGTTCCTGCCTGCCGGCCCCACTCACGCGAAGCCGACCGGTGTCCGCTCCGCTCACTCTACGCTTCGCAACCGCCCTTCGCCGCCTACGCCTATTGCTCGGACCAGACACAACATCAGCATCCGCAGCTTGCGACGAAGCCTCCGCCACTGCTACATCCAAGGCCGCAAAGTAGTCCAAGTCCTCGTCCGACGACTCTTCGGTCCATTCAACAGAGCTCCCAGAGTCACCGAACTCAGAGAATTTAGACGCAGACTCATCCGATTTATTCCCATCATCCACGGTCGAAGCCGCCCAAAAATTAGCAGTAGCGGTTGCGTGCGCCGGCCCAAAATCTTGAACCTGTGCAGCAACCAAGGTTCAGCAACAATATCCAAAATTTCCTAACTACCCACACCCACTAGGCCACCTGCGAAGACCCAGCCGTCGCGGGAGCCTCCGCAGCCTCCGCCACATGATCCTCAGCCTTCGGCGCAGCAGTTGACGATGGGTCTCCGCCGGCCGCAGTGGCTGCAGGGGCATCGGGAACGCCTTCGGCGGTTTCCGGGGGCGGCTCCGGAGCGGCCTCGGGCACAGCCACCGCCGGGTTCGGCTCCGGGTCAGGCAGCGCGCTGTTCAAAGCCCCGAAGTCATCCACCCTCTCGCCACGCGCCGCCTGAAACACAGCACACAGACTCAGCAAACCCACATTTAACCCAAATTAAACAAACACCAAACAAAAGCCAAGCACTACCTGACTCCTCGCCGTCTCAGCCCGCTCCCTGACCACCTCTCGACCGTGGGGGCCCCACATGCGGTCGTAGAGGGCTCCGGCGGATTCCTTCACTACGGGGTCCTCAACCTTGTAGATATCACGCTCCAAATCCTCATCAGCTTGGTCGAAGACCTCGTAGTTGATAGTCGCCTAGAGGGGGGGTGAATAGGGCGAAACTGAAATTTACAAAAATAATCACAACTACAAGCCGGGTTAGCGTTAGTAATAAAGAAACGAGTCCGCGAGAGAGGGCGCAAAACAAATCACAAGCAAATAAGAGTGTGACACAAGGATTTGTTTTACCGAGGTTCGGTTCTCGCAAACCTACTCCCCGTTGAGGAGGCCACAAAGGCCGGGTCTCTTTCAACCCTTCCCTCTCTCAAACGATCCCACGGATCGAGTGAGCTTTCTCTTCTTCTCAATCAACCGGGAACAAAACTTCCCCGCAAGGGTCACCACACAATTGGTGCCTCTTGCCTTGGTTACAATTGAGTGATGATCACAAGAACAAATGAGAAAGAAAGAAAGCGATCCAAGCGCAAGAGCTCAAAAGAACACGGCAAATTTCTCTCGCTAGTCACTAAGGGCTTGAGTGGAATTGGAGAGGATTTGATCTCTTTGTATGTGTCTAGAATTGAATGCCTAGCTCTTGTAAGTGGTTGAGAGTTGGAAAACTTGGATGGCAATGAATGTGGGGTGGTTGGGGTATTTATAGCCCCAACCACCACAAGTGACCGTTGGCTGGAGTCGTCTGTTCGATGGCGCACCGGACAGTCCGGTGCACACCGGACAGTCCGGTGCCCCTGCCACGTCACAGTTGCCGTTGGATTCTGACCGTTGGAGCTTCTGACTTGAGGGCCCTCCTGGGTGTCCGGTGCACACCGGACATGAACTGTTTGATGTCCGGTGCACCGGCATGGGCGTGCCTGACGACTGCGCGCGCTGCGCGCGCATTTAATGCACTGCAGGGAGCCGTTGGCGCCGCAGAGAGCCGTTGCTCCGCTGGTACACCGGACAGTCCGGTGCACACCGGACAGTCCGGTGAATTTTAGCGGAGCGGCTGCCAAGCGAACCCGAGGCTGGCGAGTTCCAGGGACGGTGTTTCCTTGGAGCACCGGACATGTCCGGTGCACACCGGACAGTCCGGTGAATTATAGCGCGCTGTCCACCGAGACATCCCGAGAGCAAAGAGTTTGGAAGTCGAAGTCCTCTGGCCGCACCGGACAGTCCGGTGCACACCGGACAGTCCGGTGCCTCCGGCCAGAGAAGCCCTCGGTTGTCTTGCTGCTCCTTTGTTGAATCCAACATTTGATCTTTTTATTGGCTGAGTGTGAACCTTTTGCACCTGTATAACTTATGCACTAGAGTAAACTAGTTAGTCCAATATTTGTGTTGGGCAATTCAACCACCAAAATTATTTAGGAACTAGGTCTAAGCCTAATTCCCTTTCAATCTCCCCCTTTTTGGTGATTGATGCCAACACAAACCAAAGCAAATATAGAAGTGCATAATTGAACTAGTTTTCATAATGTAAGTGCAAAGGTTGCTTGAAATTGAGCCAATATAAATTTATATGATGCGCATGGATGGTTTTCTTTATTTTTCACATATTGGACCACATTTGCACCACGAGTTTTGTTTTTGCAAATTCTTTTGTAAATTCTTTTCAAAGTACTTTTGCAAGATAGTCAAAGGTAAATGAAAAAGATTTTGCAAAGCATTTTCAAGATATGGAATTTTCTCCCCCTATTTCCAATGCTTTTCCTTTGACTAAGCAAAACTCCCTCTCAAATGAGGTCTCCTCTTAGTGTTCAAGAGGGTTTTCCATTAATTTTGAAAACACTACTTGCTCCCCCTTTTAGAACACAAAGAGATACCAATTTTGAAATTTATCATTGAAAATCATCAAATTTAAAATTAGGGGTGGTGGTGCGGTCCTTTTGCTTTGGGCTCATATTTTCTCCCCCTTTGGCATGAATCGCCAAAAACGGAATCATTAGAGCCCAATGAAGTACATTCTCCCCCTTTGGTCATGAAATAAATGAGTGAAGGTTATACCAACGTTGGAGAGATGATGCGGAGCGACGGCGAAGGATGAGTAGTAGAACGAAGTGGAAGCCTTTGTCTTCGCCGAAGACTCCAATTCCCTTTCAATATACCTATGACTTGGTTGAAATACACTTGAAAACACATTAGTCATAGCATATATAAAAGAGACATGATCAAAGGTATATTCATGTGCTATGCGTGCAAGACTAGCAAAAGAAATTCCTAGAATCAAGAATATTAAGCTCATGCATAAGTCGGGTAAAAGATTGTTCATCAAGTGGTTTGGTAAAGATATCGGCTAATTGATCTTTAGTATTAATATAAGAAATCTCGATATCCCCCTTTTGTTGGTGATCCCGAAGAAAATGATACCGAATGGCTATGTGCTTAGTGCGGCTGTGCTCGACGGGATTGTCGGCCATTTTGATTGCACTCTCATTGTCACATAGCAAAGGGACTTTGGTTAATTTGTAACCGTAGTCCCGCAGGGTTTGCCTCATCCAAAGCAATTGCGCGCAACAATGGCCTGCGGCAATATACTCGGCTTCGGCGGTGGAAAGAGCGACTGAATTTTGCTTCTTTGAAGCCCATGACACCAAGGATCTTCCCAAGAACTGGCAAGTCCCCGATGTGCTCTTCCTATTAATCCTACACCCCGCCCAATCGGCATCCGAATAACCAATCAAATCAAATGTGGATCCCCGAGGGTACCAAAGCCCAAACTTAGGAGTAAAAGCCAAATATCTCAAGATTCGTTTTACGGCCGTAAGGTGTGATTCCTTAGGGTTGGCTTGGAATCTTGCACACATGCAAACGGAAAGCATAATGTCCGGTCGAGATGCACATAAATAAAGCAATGATCCAATCATCGACCGGTATACCTTTTGATCCACGGACTTACCTGCCGTGTCGAGGTCGAGATGCCCATTAGTTCCCATGGGTGTCTTGATGGGCTTGGCATCCTTCATTCCAAACTTGCTTAGGATATCTTGAGTATACTTCGTTTGGCTAATGAAGGTGCCCTCATGGAGTTGCTTGACTTGGAATCCTAGAAAATACTTCAACTCCCCCATCATCGACATCTCGAATTTCTGTGTCATGATCCTACTAAATTCTTCACATGTAGATTTGTTAGTAGACCCAAATATGATATCATCAACATAAATTTGGCATACAAACAAATCATTATCAAGAGTCTTAGTGAATAAAGTAGGATCGGCCTTGCCGACTTTGAAGCCATTAGCAATAAGGAAATCTCTAAGGCATTCATACCATGCTCTTGGGGCTTGCTTGAGCCCATAAAGCGCCTTAGAGAGCCTATAAACATGGTTAGGGTACTCACTATCTTCAAAGCCGGGAGGTTGCTCAACATAGACCTCCTCCTTGATTGGTCCATTGAGGAAGGCACTCTTCACGTCCATTTGATAAAGCTTGAAGCCATGGTAAGTAGCATAGGCTAATAATATGCGAATTGACTCAAGCCTAGCTACGGGTGCATAGGTTTCACCAAAATCCAAACCTTCGACTTGTGAATACCCCTTGGCCACGAGTCGAGCTTTGTTCCTAGTCACCACACCATGCTCGTCTTGCTTGTTGCGGAAGACCCACTTGGTTCCTACAACATTTTGGTTAGGACGTGGAACTAAGTGCCATACCTCATTCCTTGTGAAATTGTTGAGCTCCTCTTGCATCGCCATCACCCAATCCGAATCTTGTAGTGCTTCCTCTACCCTGGTTGGCTCAATAGAGGAAACAAACGAGTAATGTTCACAAAAATGAGCAACACGAGATCGAGTAGTTACCCCCTTATGAATGTCGCCGAGGATGGTGTCGACGGGGTGATCTCGTTGTATTGCTTGGTGGACTCTTGGGTGTGGCGGCCTTGGTTGTTCATCCTCCTTGTCTTCATCATTTGAATCTCCTCCTTGATCGTTGCCGTCATTTTGAGGTGGCTCATCTTCTTGATTTTCTTGTTCAACATCTTGAGCCTCATCCTCAACTTGAGTTGGTGGAGATGCTTGCATGGAGGAGGATGGTTGATCTTGTGCATTTGGAGGCTCTTCGGATTCTTTAGGACACACATCCCCAATGGACATGTTCCTTAGCGCTATGCATGGAGCCTGTTCTTCACCTACATCATCAAGATCAACTTGCTCTACTTGAGAGCCGTTAGTCTCATCAAACACAACGTCACAAGAAACTTCAACAAGTCCTGAGGACTTGTTAAAGACTCTATATGCCCTTGTGTTTGAGTCATATCCTAGTAAAAAGCCTTCTACAGTTTTAGGAGCAAATTTAGATTTTCTACCTCTTTTAACAAGTATAAAACATTTGCTACCAAAAACTCTAAAATATGAAATATTGGGCTTTTTACCGGTTAGGAGTTCATAGGATGTCTTCTTGAGGATTCGATGAAGATATAACCGGTTGATGGCGTAGCAGGCGGTGTTGACCGCCTCGGCCCAAAACCGATCCGGTGTCTTGTACTCATCAAGCATGGTTCTTGCCATGTCCAATAGAGTTCGATTCTTCCTCTCCACTACACCATTTTGTTGAGGAGTGTAGGGAGAAGAGAACTCATGCTTGATGCCCTCATCCTCAAGAAAGCCTTCTATTTGAGAGTTTTTGAACTCCGTCCCATTGTCGCTTCTAATTTTCTTGACCCTTAAGCCGAACTCATTTTGAGCCCGTCTCAAGAATCCCTTTAAGGTCTCTTGGGTTTGTGATTTTTCCTGCAAAAAGAATACCCAAGTGAAGCGAGAATAGTCATCCACAATTACAAGGCAGTACTTACTACCGCCGATGCTTATGTAAGCGATCGGGCCGAACAAATCCATGTGAAGAAGCTCCAGTGGCCTGTCGGTAGTCATGATGTTTTTGTGTGGATGATGAACACCAACTTGCTTCCCGGCTTGGCATGCACTACAAATCCTGTCTTTCTCAAAATGAACATCGGTTAGTCCCAAAATGTGTTCTCCCTTTAGAAGCTTGTGAAGATTCTTCATTCCAACATGGGCTAGTCGGCGGTGCCAGAGCCAACCCAAGTTAGTCTTAGCAATCAAGCAAGTGTCGAGTTCAGCTCTATTAAAATCTACTAAGTATAGCTGACCCTCTAACACTCCCTTAAAAGCTATTGAATCATCACTTCTTCTAAAGACAGTTACACCAGTATCAGTAAAAAGACAGTTGTAGCCCATTTGACATAATTGGGATACGGAAAGCAAATTGTAATCTAAAGAATCTACAAGAAAAACATTGGAAATAGAATGGTCAGGAGATATAGCAATTTTACCCAAACCTTTGACCAAACCTTGATTTCCATCCCCGAATGTGATAGCTCGTTGGGGATCTTGGTTTTTCTCATATGAGGAGAACATCCTTTTCTCCCCGGTCATGTGGTTTGTGCACCCGCTGTCGAGTATCCAACTTGTGCCCCCGGATGCATAAACCTACAAAACAAGTTTAGTTCTTTGTTTTAGGTACCCAAACGGTTTTGGGTCCTTTGGCATTAGATACAAGAACTTTGGGTACCCAAACACAAGTCTTGGAGCCCTTGTGTTTGCCCCCAACAATTTTGGCAACTACCTTGCCGGATTTGCTAGTCAAAACATAAGATGCATCAAAAGTCTTAAATGAAATAGCATGATCATTTGATGCATTTGGAACTTTCTTTCTAGGCAACTTGGCATGGGTTGGTTGCCTAGATCTAGATGTCTCACCCTTATACATAAAAGCATAATTAGGGCCAGAGTGAGACTTCCTAGAATGAATTTTCTTAATTTTACTCTCAGGATACCCGGCAGGGTACAAAATGTAACCCTCGTTATCCTGAGGCATGGGAGCCTTGCCCTTAACAAAGTTAGACAAGTTCTTAGGAGGGGCATTAATTTTGACATTGTCTCCCCTTTGGAAGCCAATGCCGTCCTTAATGCCCGGGCGTCTCCCATTATAGAGCATGCTTCTAGCAAGTTTAAATTTTTCATTTTCTAAGTCATGCTCTCTAATCTTAGCATTAAGTTGTGCTATGTGATCATTTTGTTTCTTAATTAAAGCTAGGTGATCATGGATAGCATCAACATTAATATCTCTACATCTAGTGCAAATGGAAACATGCTCAACATTCGATGTAGAGGGTTTACAAGTTTTAAGTTCAACAACCTTAGCATGCAACATATCATTTTTAGTTCTAAGGTCGGAAATAGTAGCATTGCAAACATCAAAATCCTTAGCCTTAGCAATTAATTTCTCATTTTCATTTCTAAGGCTAGCAATGGAAATATTTAACTCATTAATCCTAGCAAGCAAATCAACGTTATCATTTCTAGGATCAATGCAAACATGAGAATCAACCTTAGCTAACAAATTTGCATTTTCTTTTCTAAGGTTGTCTAAAGTCTCATGGCAAATACTTAGCTCACTAGACAATTTTTCACATTTTTCTCTTTCTAGAGCATAAGCATTTTTAACCTTAACATGTTTTTTGTTTTCCTTGATTAGGAAGTCCTCTTGGGAGTCCAAGAGATCATCCTTTTCATGGATGGCACTGATTAATTCATTTAATTTTTCTTTTTGTTCCATGTTAAGGTTGGCAAAAAGAATACGCAAATTATCCTCTTCATTTTTATCATTATCCTCATCACTAGATGTTTCATATTTGGTGGAGGACTTTGATTTTACCTTCTTTTTGCCGTCTTTGGCCATGAGACACTTGTGGCCGACGTTGGGGAAGAGGAGGCCCTTGGTGACGGCGATGTTGGCGGCGTCCTCGTCGTCGGAGGAGTCGCTTGAGCTTTCGTCGGAGTCCCACTCCCGACAAACATGGGCATCGCCGCCCTTCTTCTTGTAGTACTTCTTCTTCTCCTTCCTCTTGCCCTTCTTGTCGTTGTCCCTGTCACTATCACTTGATAATGGACATTTAGCAATAAAGTGACCGGGCTTACCACACTTGTAGCAAACCTTCTTGGAACGGGATTTGTAGTCCTTCCCCTTCCGTTGCTTGAGGATTTGCCGGAAGCTTTTGATGATTAGGGCCATCTCCTCGTTGTCGAGCTTGGAGGCGTCAATTGGCTGTCTACTTGGTGTAGACTCCTCCTTCTTCTCCTCCGTTGCCTTGAAGGCCACGGGTTGCGCCTCAGATGTGGAAGGCTCATCAAGCTCGTTGATCTTCTTGGAGCCCTTAATCATGCATTCAAAACTAACAAAATTCCCGATGACTTCCTCGGGGGTCATTTGTGTATATCTAGGATTGCCACGAATTAATTGTACTTGAGTAGGGTTAAGGAAAATAAGGGCTCTTAGAATAACCTTAACCACTTCGTGGTCATCCCATTTTGCGCTCCCAAGGTTGCGCACTTGGTTCACCAAGGTCTTGAGCCGGTTGTACATGTCTTGTGGCTCCTCCCCTTGGCGAAGACGGAAGCGACCGAGCTCCCCCTCGATCGTTTCCCGCTTGGTGATCTTGGTGAGTTCATCACCCTCGTGCGCCGTCTTGAGTAGGTCCCAAATCTCCTTGGCGTTCTTTAACCCTTGAACTTTGTTGTATTCCTCCTTGCTTAGTGAGGCAAGGAGAATGGTTGTGGCCTGGGAGTTGAAGTGCTCGATTTGGGCCACTTCGTCCGTGTCGTAGTCTTCATCCCCTACGGATGGTACCTGTACACCAAACTCAACAACATCCCATAATCTTTTGTGGAGAGAGGTTAGATGAAATCGCATCAAATTACTCCACATAGCATAATCTTCACCATTAAAAGTTGGTGGTTTGCCTAATGGGACGGAAAGTAAAGGTGTATGTTTAGGAATGCGAGGGTAGCGTAGGGGAATCTTACTATACTTCTTACGCTCTTGGCGTTTAGAAGTGACGGACGCCGCGTCGGAGCCGGAGGTGGAGGTCGATGAAGTGTCGGTCTCGTAGAAGACCACCTTCCTCATCCTTTTGTGCTTGTCCCCACTCCGATGCGGCTTGTGAGAAGAAGATTTTTCCTTCTTCTCCTTGTGGTGAGAAGAGGAAGATCTTTTCTCCTTTCGCTTGGAGGATCTCTTCTTTTTCTCCCTTCTCTTGGTGCGGGACTCTTCCGATGAAGATGAGGTGCTCCCTTGGCTTGTAGTGGGCTTGTCATCGCCGGTCTCCATCTCCTTCTTGGCGGGATCTCCCGACATCACTTCGAGCGGTTAGGCTCTAATGAAGTACCGGGCTCCGATACCAATTGATAGTCGCCTAGAGGGGGGGTGAATAGGGCGAAACTGAAATTTACAAAAATAATCACAACTACAAGCCGGGTTAGCGTTAGTAATAAAGAAACGAGTCCGCGAGAGAGGGCGCAAAACAAATCACAAGCAAATAAGAGTGTGACACAAGGATTTGTTTTACCGAGGTTCGGTTCTCGCAAACCTACTCCCCGTTGAGGAGGCCACAAAGGCCGGGTCTCTTTCAACCCTTCCCTCTCTCAAACGATCCCACGGATCGAGTGAGCTTTCTCTTCTTCTCAATCAACCGGGAACAAAACTTCCCCGCAAGGGTCACCACACAATTGGTGCCTCTTGCCTTGGTTACAATTGAGTGATGATCACAAGAACAAATGAGAAAGAAAGAAAGCGATCCAAGCGCAAGAGCTCAAAAGAACACGGCAAATTTCTCTCGCTAGTCACTAAGGGCTTGAGTGGAATTGGAGAGGATTTGATCTCTTTGTATGTGTCTAGAATTGAATGCCTAGCTCTTGTAAGTGGTTGAGAGTTGGAAAACTTGGATGGCAATGAATGTGGGGTGGTTGGGGTATTTATAGCCCCAACCACCACAAGTGACCGTTGGCTGGAGTCGTCTGTTCGATGGCGCACCGGACAGTCCGGTGCACACCGGACAGTCCGGTGCCCCTGCCACGTCACAGTTGCCGTTGGATTCTGACCGTTGGAGCTTCTGACTTGAGGGCCCTCCTGGGTGTCCGGTGCACACCGGACAGTCCGGTGAATTATAGCGCGCTGTCCACCGAGACATCCCGAGAGCAAAGAGTTTGGAAGTCGAAGTCCTCTGGCCGCACCGGACAGTCCGGTGCACACCGGACAGTCCGGTGCCTCCGGCCAGAGAAGCCCTCGGTTGTCTTGCTGCTCCTTTGTTGAATCCAACATTTGATCTTTTTATTGGCTGAGTGTGAACCTTTTGCACCTGTATAACTTATGCACTAGAGTAAACTAGTTAGTCCAATATTTGTGTTGGGCAATTCAACCACCAAAATTATTTAGGAACTAGGTCTAAGCCTAATTCCCTTTCAGTAGTGCCAGCACCCTTCGCGAGAGAGCGCGTTCATCGCCCCCTCGCAGGTGACCAGAGAAGCATAAGACATAAACCCCTCCACGATGGTGGGGAGCGCCTGCAGCTCCTCCTGCACCCACTCAAGGCAGCGAAGTCCGGGCTCTCGGTCCGGCACTTCAAACTCACCGGTCCGCGCGCCCAGTTCACGGTATGAATCCATGAGCTGTTTGCGCGTCCGCTCAGCCTCCGTGCACGCAGAGGCCTCGGCCCTTTCCACACGGCTCTGCAGCGTGTTGAGCCGCTCCTCCAGCTGCTCGGTGCGCTGCCTGGCGAGGCTGCCCTCCGCCCGCGCCAGGTTGGCCTCCGCCTGCGCCTTGGCGAGGGCCTCAGTAGCCTCCTCCCTCTCCGCCGCCAGTTGGCGTCGGAGGTCAGCCTTCTCCCCCTCCAGCACAGCCACCTTGTCCGCCAGCTTGCGGCACTTACTGTCGACGGCCGATTTTTCCCGGACGGCGTCAGCATGTTGCGTCCGCAGTCTCTCGACTTCGGCAAACACAACTGCCGTCAGGGCCCCCGACGCCGCGCGGTTTGCGAAGTCAGCCGCCTACAAGACACACATAAGACCACAGCCTCGGCGAAGCCGTTAAAAAAAACCCGAACCGAGGTCTAGCTCAACGGACCTGACTTAGCGCCTCCTTCATCTCCTCCAGCCGGCGGGACACGGCACCCGCCTCGTCCCTGACGGCAGTGAGCGCCGGTATCTCGCCACCGGCACAAAGTGCACTACCCTTGGCACCACGGCAGCCGCCGTGGCCGCCGCGGCAGGCGGAACAACAAGAAGCTGGTCTTCGTCCGTGAAAGGGAATTAGGCTTACACCTAGTTCCTAAATAATTTTGGTGGTTGAATTGTCCAACACAAATATTGGACTAACTAGTTTACTCTAGTGCATAAGCTATACAGGTGCAAAAGGTTCACATTCAGTCAATAAAAAGACCAAGTGTTGGATTCAACAAAGGAGCAATGAGGCAACCGAGGGCACCTCTGGCTGGTGGCACCGGACTGTCCGGTGTGCACCGGACATGTCCGGTGCGCCCAGAGGACTTCGACTCAAACTCTTCGCCCTCGGGAATTCTCGGAAGCGCGGCCTCCGGAACTCGCCAGCCTCGGGTTCGCGCGGCAGCCGCTCCGCTAAAATTCACCGGACTGTCCGGTGTGCACCGGACTGTCCGGTGTGTCAGCGGAGCAACGGCTCCCTGCGGCGCCAACGGCTCCCTGCGGAGCATTTAATGCGCGCGCAGCGCGCGCAGACGTCAGGATCGCCCATACCGGTGCACCGGACATCAAACAGTACATGTCCGGTGTGCACCGGACACCCAGGCGGGCCCAGAAGTCAGAAGCTCCAACGGTCAGAATCCAACGGCAATGGTGACGTGGCAGGGGCACCGGACTGTCCGGTGTGCACCGGACTGTCCGGTGCACCATCGAACAGACAGGTTCCAGCAACGGTCACTTTTGGTGGTTGAGGCTATAAATACCCCAACCACCCCACATTCATTGCCATCCAAGTTTTCCACTTCTCAACCACTACAAGAGCTCTAGCATTCAATTCTAGACACACCAAATAGATCAAGTCCTCTCCAAATTCCACACAACTCCATAGTGACTAGAGAGAGTGATTTGCTTGTGTTCTTTCGAGCTCTTGCGCTTGGATCGCATTCTTTTCTTTCTCATTTGTTCTTGTGATCATCACTCAATTGTAACCAAGGCAAGAGGCACCAATTGTGTGGTGGCCCTTGCGGGGAAGTTTTGTTCCCGGTTGATTGAGAAGAAGAGAAAGCTCACTCGATCCGTGGGATCGTTTGAGAGAGGGAAGGGTTGAAAGAGACCCGGCCTTTGTGGCCTCCTCAACGGGGAGTAGGTTTGTGAGAATCGAACCTCGGTAAAACAAATCCTCGTGTCACACTCTTATTTGCTTGCGATTTGTTTTGAGCCCTCTCTCACGGACTCGTTTCTTTATTACTAACGCTAACCCGGCTTGTAGTTGTGATTATTTTTGTAAATTTCAGTTTCGCCCTATTCACCCCCCCTCTAGGCGACTATCAGTCCGACCCTGCGACGCATCAACAAATTAAAAAAAACCTCGAACCAACGACTTACCAACGAGATAATCCTCCACACTAATGTCGGTGGCGAAGTCAGCAACGCGCTTGCCAGGAGGCGGCAGCCCTCGAGCCGCCTTCGCAGCCTCCGGCAACCCGCCGGACGAAGGGGCAGCCTTCGCTGACTTGGGACCACCGGTCGCAGCCGCCTTCGCAGCGTCCGGCGCCCTACTGGACGCAGGGACGGCCGACTTAGCCGCCAGCGGCAGCTGGCCTCCGCCGGGGGCAGTAGCCTTTGCAGCCCCCCGCTGCCTCTTCGGCCTGGCTTCATGCAGCCTGACGACCGCCTGGCGCTTCTGTGCAGCTCCCTGGCGATCCTTGTCCATCACTGTCGACACAACAGCAGCAATATTCTGCCCGTAAGGAAACACTTTCCAAGCACGAACCATGCGAGATGTAAAAAGTCTTCGCCGGCCGCGTGGGGGACAGGAATATTCTTAGGCCACCAACCCCCGGTAACCCTCAGCATCCGCGCCGAAGACTCCCGGAGCTCGGGCGAAGACATCCTTCCCCCCGGGGCCGCGCATGTCCTCATCAATTCTCTAGCAAAACCATCAGAAACCCCAAGTCCTCCCACAGCAGTACATAGTTTCCTCTTCTTAGAGGACGGGGCGGCCGCCGACGCGGGGTCGTCTCCAGACTCCACCACTGGTTTCTTCCCGCGACGACCCACATCGTCTTGGCCGGGATAACCGCCATACGACAGTCGATTCAACTCAAAAACCCTGTTCAAACGGTCATTTGACCCGCGAATGTCCCAGCTGCGCAGGCCCTCTGTCCTAGGCACATACCGACCCACGATCCGCACCGCCCCATCCTCCGCCTCGCGCACAAAGGCGGCCGGATCGCGACTCTGCAGATCCAGCGCGAAGGCAGGACTTCGCACCAGCTTCCCACCGTGGGAAGGCATCTGGCGAGGGCACACTTCGCCCAGCGCCCAGCCATGCGCCAAAGGCCATACCCCGAACGCCACAAACTCTTCAACCAAATCGCGCCCGCTGCTCAGGCCGGCGGCGCACCGAAGGGCCCCTTCGTCCGCATCCTCATCCGCCACTTCAAAAGGCGGGTATGCTGAGTAAAAATGTGAGCACATCTCGGACACGGGGAGCCCCGGATGGTCTTCGGCTGTACTCTCCGTGACGTAGAACAAAAAATCCTGCCAATTGCCCCACTTGTTGCAGGCGCAGGGAACCAACTCAACTACCTGCATCGTGGTCTTACCAGTCTTCGGCGTAAATGTACATGACCCAAACTGGGCAACCTCACTTCCAATCATCCTCTTCTGCCAGTGCAGACAATAATACTTTGCGAAGACTTCGACCGATGACTGTCCGCCGTACGAAGTCGTCGCCCAGACATACTTCGACAGAGCCACCATGGCGTTCGGTGTCAGCTGATGGATCTGAACATTGAATCTGCGCAGGACTTCTCCAACAAATCGGTGCGCAGGCAGGCGGAGACCGGCGGCAAAGAACACCTCGAACACAACCAACTCGCCTTCCGGCCCGGGGACTTCCTCCGTCCCCGGGACACGGGCGACCCCGCCGCCAAAGTGACCAAGCCGTTGCATATCCTGCACGCGGACCGACGACATCCGCGACACACCAAAATCCATAGTATCGCCGGCGCGCAACTCCTCCGCCGCCACAGAACTCAGCGTTTCCTCAGACGACGCGTCGGCCGGCGGCGAGGCGGCAGCAGAAGAAGAAGAGGTCGGCATCGCTACGTACCGTCGGCGGCAGCGGGCGGTCTGCTTCACTCGAGCCAGATCTCCGGCGAACAAAGAGCAAGGAGGGCAGACGAGCAGCAGAGACGGTGGAGAAAGCGGCTAGGGTTTTCACGGAGCGCGGAAGAATAAATTTCAAAATGCGCCGCCCCCCGCCCCCCTTGTATACACAGGGCGCTGCGCTTCAGGAAACCCGCAGTCCCACAGTACGTCGTCAATCAACGGTCATGTCAAAAACCCCCGCGGAACCACTTTGAGCGAGGGCAGCGTCTCCGCCATCTAGCGACGTCTTCGGCACCAGATGACTTAGTCGAACTGGTCCCTCGGAGGGCAAATGTTGGGGCGAAGGCAAAGACGCAACCCTTCGCTCGGGGCCTTCGCCGTAAACGCCGGCCCAACGGAGACAAAACGGGCAGGGACACCCTTCGCCCGGGGCCTTCGCCGTAAACGCTGGCCCAACGGAGACAAGACAACAGGCAGGGACACCCTTCGCCCCATACGACATCGGACGAAGACCCGTGGCGAGGTCATCCCACCGGGCGGCCTCGTCCGGCGCGGAGGCCCATGTGGGATCCGGCCCATTGTGATAGGCCCTGCGTGGCCGCTGCGTGTTACGGGCCTAATTTATAAAGGCGTCCCTGTAATTACGGTCTGTAACCCCGCTTTTTGGGAATATTCCGGGGATAACCTAGGTGTCTGAGGGCACATGCGTCCTTAACACGGGACGCTGGGCACCCGGACACCTATAAATACCCCCGCACAGTGCCCTTGAGAGACTAGATGAACAGTGCTTTTGCCATCACGTGCTAAAATCCTGTTTGTGCTATCACTCCCCCTGTTGGATCAACTTGCGCCCGTGTGCAAGTTCCAACAGTGTGTACGTGACTTGTTTCGGGGTTTCATCAAGGCATTTTTTTCTAGAAACATTAGCGTCTAGTGTCTTTCGTGAAGTAGAGTACTCTCTCCGGTCCTAAAAAGAAGAAGTTTTGGACAAAATTTGTGTCAAACATATAAAACTTTAACTATTAATAAAAGATTTGTTATTTAGTTCTGAAATCTAATATATATATATATATATATATATATATATATCTTAAAAAGTAATTTTTGCAAAAGTATAAATATATTAAGAATTTATTATATTTTAAAGAAAAATAGTCAAAGCTATATTTTAGTACCACATCGCTGTATTAACGACTTGTATTTTAATATCCAAAGGAGTACTATATTATTGGCTAGTGCTGGGATCATGGGAATTGGGCCGGGCCGAGCTGGCTCGGCCCAAGCCCATCGTGCTTCGTGTCAAACGGGTTTGGGCTAGCAAAATCCAAAAGATTTTTGGGTCGTGCCGTGCCAGCCCAAGTGTAAAAACAGTGACCCAGCCCGGTCCTAAACCACGTCGTGCCTTCTTTAGACCGTGCCGGCCCAAAACCGGCCCGTGTATTTGACCACATAAAATTAAAATATTACAACCATATAAAGTATATAGCTTACTAAATTAAAGATATTAAATAATTCTAGCATCATTTGACCACATAAACTATAAATATAACAAAAATATAAAGTCGATATTTTACTAAATTAAAGGAATTAAACAGATTGGGCTTAATTGGACCGTGCCGGGGGGCCTGACGGGCCGGAAATTGAGGCTCGGCCCAAGCCCGCCATCGGACCGTGCTAGCCCGGCCCCAATTATTTCATGCTGGACTGTGCTTTGAGCTCTTATTTTCGGGCCGTGCTCGTGCTAGCCCGAAAAGTCCAGCCCATATTCCCAGCACTATTCTTGACAAACTGTGCAGTGAATCGACGATGACTGCTAGACGACCTGGAGTGGATTGGAGGTCGAGGAAGGAAAGATCAAGCGATTGGCTCGGAATCTACGACCACCACCACTAAGGAATAGTCCGTGATCGATAGCAGTGCATGCATGCAAATGGTCCACATGGCGCGCCCGCCAAACTTGAACACTCTGCTGCTAGTGGAAAATTTCTCTTTGTGGCTTATTGGTTTCTTAAAAAAAAGGACGGAGAGGGAGAAAGGTAATCAGTAGCATCAGAGAAAAGAGGCTCGTCCATTTGTAGACTACTATTTTTGACGATGGATTTATATACTCCCTCCATCATAAAATAATATAAATCTCATGTTTTAAGCAGTTAAACCAATTTCGCATTTAAATAAATATATACTCCCTCCGTCCATATGGGTTTATTATTTTAGATTTATTCTAAGTCATTCATTAACAACTTTGATTAGCTATATCAGATGTTTTATAAGATTTTACAACATAAAAGTAAAATTATTAGATTTATCATGGCTTGAGCTATATGTAATTATTTCTGTAGTCAGACAAGGATAAAAAATATAATGTATATTGGCACAAATATAATTAATAAATTTTAAAATATTTGTATAGTTAGATAAAGACATTTTTTGATATTTTGCGATGACGTTTTTATAGTTGTTTCCTACCGTCAAAGAAAACCAAAAAAATACTTGTTAATAACTAGTACAGTTAAGAACAAAAGTTATAATTTATATATTTTAATTAAACAATGCTAAACTATCTGTTGCTTGTGCAACAGCCCCTAATTAATATGTAGGACAGGTGCAAAATTAATGTGTAGAAAAGAAGAAGAACATGAGCAAGCAGTGTCGTTTGCTGTCACCGGGTGTGGACTTCAGTGGATAAAACTCTGAATCACATAGTACAATCCAATTAACAGGCAGTTCGATGATGCGCAAAAAAAAAGCAAAAGACGATCAACTGATCAAGGCTGCTAGTTACGTCGCCCTGAACAGACTAAGAGGGTGTTTGGTTGCTCCTGCTAAAGTTTAGCTCGGGTCACATCAAGCGTTTAACTTTTAAATAGGAGTATGAAATATAGACCCAACCAACTGGACTAGATTGGTCTCGTCTTTTAATCTTCGGCCGACAAATTAGTTTTATAATCCGACTACATTTAATACCCGGAACGAAGGTTCAAACATTCGATGAGACAGAGGCTAAATTTTAGCGGGGTGTAACCAAACACCCCCTAAATGAAATCAGGCAAGTAATAGATTGATAGGAAAAGTGCACAAAGAAAGGAAGAAAGAAAAGATCTGCTCTGTTCTTGTTCTAGGTCAGCAGGACTTTCGCTCCAGTTGCCTAGCGAGCTAGCATCTCTTTCCATGCCTACCTCTCTAGCTCTCCCAAAGTTACGTTGGTACCGTACACCAGCAGACCATTGCAATCATAACTGCCTCCCCACCAAAACCTTAACCATGCATGCAGTACGAAAAGGTGACCGCCGGTTTTAGATAGACCGGCACCCTGCTTGGTCGTCCCCGGCCCCGGCCTCCCCATTGCCCACGGTCCGCGCGTTTTTTTGTGTTGCCAAGTTGCAGCGAGTCGCTGTTTCGTGGCGGCAGCATCCACACTTGACGTTCGGCCGGGGCCTGGCAACTTGGCAAGCTCGCGAGCGCGCGCCGAGCAGCAAGTTGCTACAAATCTGACCAGATTTCTCGGGCGCGCTGTTGCAATTACGTAGTACCGGCGGCCTGGCGACATCGACCTACCCAGCCACACAGCACGCGGCGCAGACGCATCTGTTGCCAAATTATAAACGCAAGTTACCGGATGGGATTGGCCGCGTGCACGCGCCGTCGCCGACATGGATGTATCAAGTAGTAGGAGTAATATCGTCGTCACTCATCAAAATTCAAACAACTGCTGCTGCTCAAGAAAATCATTATTGCTATCCTTGGAATAGCTTTAGTAATCTATAGGTTGAAATCAACATGTTCCCTCCCTCTCAACTAGAGTAGAGCGTATAGTAAAACGGCTATGCTATGCAATGACGTATCTACCACATTATAATAAGACAACAATTCATTTGTCCTATAATATAAGTTGTAACCATTTTTTAGTCTTGTCTCATGATAAGACACGTCGTCTCTAAATACACGTACATCAATGCAAGTGTGCTAGTGTTAATAGAGAGAATTAAATATATTTCTTGATTTTTAAACCAGAGGTGGTTATGTCTTATATCCTAGGACGGATGGAGTACAAGATCGTGCATCATCGATACTAGACGACGGTACAGGAAACATGCAATTTTCATCAGCTACCACATTCTAATAAGAATTTCCTGCTGAAATAGTTCATTTTTAGCTGCATTTACTTATTTTTAACGTTTTTGGCTTCTTGAAGTTTTTAGCTGAAAATAACAATTATTTTTAGCGGCTTTAGAGCAACCCTCGAAAACAGGCTAGACATCAATTATTTTTAGCGGCTAGCTCTGGCCAACGAAAATAACAATCGCTTATTTTCAGCGGCACATCAAACATGTTTCTAGTAGCTAGAGAGTCTCAACATTAACCTATTATTGGTGGCTCAATTAGTTGATCTTGAATTTATTGCATCTTCGGTGTTGATGATTTTGAGATTGTGAGTGTGAATGGATCTAATCTCATATTCAAGGGCTTTATTTATGAGAATAACTATTTGGTAAATTTCAACTCAAATGAAGCTAAGCTAACAATATTATGTCCGTTCGCCCAGATCAAGTATAGGTCTGGCACTTGTTGGAACGAAGCAATTGGATATGCTTACCAAGCATGATGTAGTGAAATGGTTTGAAATATGTTCACTTTGAGAAGGATATATTGTGCAGTGCTTTTCAAAACAGAAGGCAATTGGCAAACACACATCCAAACAAGAGTACGATGAGCACAAGCTAGTCGTGTTAGAGCTATTACACATATGCAAACAATGCTTGAATAGTAATTTTAGGTTGTAATCCATCCTATATTAAGAAACACTATCATTTTTTAATCCTCGATCATGGATAAAATTTCCTTTTTATATGTCTCAGCATAGGATAATTTAGAGGTTAAAACTTGATATATTAATAAAGTAAATAATCAATTACATCTACAGCTTTTTATTTTTTTTATAACTAATTTGATTGTGCGGTGATTGAACGATTTTTTTTGCCGTACCTAAACTACATCAGGGTAATAGATTTTCGTAGACAGGTACGCTCAGTGTTGAATGGTTTGTAGGTTATAGATCTACCACCTGTATAAGTACACTTAGTTGATTGTAGCATTGGCGTCCAGTCGCGGGACCTATTATTCTTCCTTTGAATAGTTATATTAAATTAGAAGATACTGGAGAAGACCTTGGGGATACATATCTTGAAAAAATCCGACATTTTGAAATAAGTATAATACAGTGTTATGGACCAACCACTTGGATGTACGCGTACAAAGAGACCTCTGGAAGATCGATCCATGACTCTCTTTGTTTTTCGTCGTATTTCGTTCATATATATGCGAACTAGAATATTAGATCATACCGCACGAACGCACGTAACCTCCTTTTGATTCAAAAATAAAAAAGGACAGAGAAATGTGTAGACCTAATAAAGTGTCATCGTCTAGGCTGTACAATTCAATGGCAACAAGCAACAGTGATGTTCCTATGCAGGAAGCCTCCATTGTTTTGGACTATTCTCCTAGGTTGATTATGTCTCCACGCATCTGTCACGTGTACATGCTAGATAGTTACCAGTGCATGTTGCTTTCTAGTTTCTAATTCCATGCCATTAACATCAAAGAATTTTCCTGTTGACGCTATTTATGTACCCCTTCCTGGCCTCTTGTCTCTCTATCCTCTACACAGGCTAGCTTCTAGGGAGAGGTCTCTTTACCAATCCATGACGGAACCAACAAGAACGATAATATTATCATACTACAAGTTATCAGCATCGCACACTAGACACGACGACCCATCTGAAACACACAAACCCTTGGACGTCTAAAAAAATGCCTCATCTTGTTGTGCAAAGGGCCAAAGGCCAAGGATAGAAAGGGATCAAAAGGTGACGTGGCAAGCCAGCACCTGTGGGCTGCCTGCCAGCCTTGCTCGCATCATCACCGGCAACAAGAACAAGAAAAATCTTTTCTTTAATTATGGGCCAATATCTTAGGTTGATCGCGGTGCATGCCCCGTGAGACATTGGGAGTTGACTGACCCACGCCAAGTCACCCCGTCGCCGAAACCCACGGCCACAAGAGTGAGGTGATGACGTTTCGTCGTACTGGCAGGGTAGCAAGTAGTATAGTATAGGGATAGGAATAGGAGTGTACGTAGGGTACATGCATCCAATCCAACGCAGCAACATCTCCAAGCACCGGAAAAATATCACTAGAAAACACGGCCGCGAAGGCGCAAACCATTTGCCCACGCAGACATGGTATAGCGGTATGGCTACGGGCTACGGCATGGCAGTCCCCAGAAGAAAAGAACTACGCCGCGCTCTCTTCACTCTCCTCCAGTGAGTCTCCAGTTCTCCACCCACCCACCGAGCCTATATATCCCTCTGCATCCTCCCTTCCCTCCCAGCCTATCCTACAACACTTCCCGCAACAGAAGCATACGCCGTGCCCATCTATCTATAGCTAGCACTAGCAGTGGTGCACACTGAAATGGACAGCGCCAGCAGCCTCGTGGACGACACCAGCAGCGGTGGCGGCGGCGGCGCGTCCACGGACAAGCTAAGGGCTTTGGCCGTCTTCGCCGCCGCCTCGGGGACGCCGCTGGAGCGCATGGGCAGCGGCGCCAGCGCGGTCGTGGACGCGGCCGAGCCGGGCGCCGAGGCGGACTCCGGCTCCGGTGCCGCCGCCGTGAGCGTTGGCGGGAAGCTGCCGTCGTCAAGGTACAAGGGCGTGGTGCCGCAGCCCAACGGGCGGTGGGGCGCGCAGATCTACGAGCGCCACCAGCGCGTGTGGCTCGGTACCTTCGCGGGCGAGGCCGACGCGGCGCGCGCCTACGACGTCGCGGCGCAGCGGTTCCGCGGCCGCGACGCGGTCACCAACTTCCGCCCGCTCGCGGACGCCGACCCGGACGCCGCCGCCGAGCTCCGGTTCCTGGCGTCCCGCTCCAAGGCCGAGGTCGTCGACATGCTCCGCAAGCACACCTACTTCGACGAGCTCGCGCAGAACAAGCGCGCCTTCGCCGCCGCGTCCGCGGCCACCGCCTCGTCGCTGGCCAACAACCCTTCTTCCTACGCGTCGCTCTCCCCCGCGACCGCGACGGCCGCCGCCGCCGCCGCGCGGGAGCACCTCTTCGACAAGACGGTCACCCCCAGCGACGTGGGCAAGCTGAACCGGCTGGTGATCCCGAAGCAGCACGCCGAGAAGCACTTCCCGCTGCAGCTCCCGTCCGCCGGCGGCGAGAGCAAGGGCGTGCTCCTCAACCTGGAGGACGCCGCGGGCAAGGTGTGGCGGTTCCGCTACTCGTACTGGAACAGCAGCCAGAGCTACGTGCTCACCAAGGGCTGGAGCCGCTTCGTCAAGGAGAAGGGCCTCCAAGCCGGCGACGTCGTCGGCTTCTACCGCTCCGCTGCCGGCGCCGACACCAAGCTCTTCATCGACTGCAAGCTGCGGCCCAACAGCGTCGCCGCCGCCTCGACGGCAGGCCCGTCGCCTCCGGCGCCGGTGGCGAAGGCCGTGCGTCTCTTCGGCGTCGACCTGCTGACGGCACCGGCCGCCGCGGCGGCGCCGGCGGAGGCCGTGGCCGGGTGCAAGAGAGCCAGGGACTTGGGTTCGCCCCCGCAGGCGGCGTTCAAGAAGCAGCTCGTGGAGCTGGCACTAGTGTAGATTAATGCTACGGAGCGATCGATCTTTCCCTAGCTAGCTAGTCTTTTTTTTTTTTTGCTCGATCGCTCAACTCAGATGGTAGCATCACCGAGCTGAATTTAGTTCCCTCTCGGCATCTCACTTAGTTGGTTCGTTTGTTAATTTCCAGTTTCACCATCCTTTTTGCTTTGCTTTGATGTAAATCTTCTCATCAACTGTATACTGCTAATGGAAAAAAACAGTCCAAGAAGGCTAGATGATGGTCAACTGGCACAGAAGGAACAGAAACATTCTAAATTAACATCATGGTTAATAACTGTCAATTGCTCGTGCATCAGATCGAAAGATATTTCGACATTTCGAATTTCCAGGTTGCAGATGCTCCCTACCATCCATCTACATCTACAGGTGGCGGGGGGCTGTGTGTAGGAGTCTTCAGATTTTGTAGCTACCAGTACTACATGAGATCAGGTGGTACTCCAGTACTGGTATGAGTATGTATATGATGCGATGTGTTGTGGTGCAGGGTGCAGGCTGCAGCTACACCCCACACCCACAGTCCACAGAACACAGATGGCAGCTGGATGCATGTATTGAGGTTGCAAAAGGCTCTTGGGAGTAGCTGGCAGTGGCAAGCTACCTATCTGATGACTGATGGCAAGCTACCTATCTTCTGCTGATAGATACTACTCTCTCTCTCTCTCTCTCTCTCTCTCTCTCTCTCTCTCTCGCATTTGACTTTTAGATATTGGGTTTAATCATTTATCGTATTTAATCTTTTATAAATAATAGAATTGGTAGCTCATTAAGAGTATCTCCACTTCTTCAGTGACGGACCCAGCGTTCGATCGTAGCAAGCATGAACAAATCTTATAGAGCTAATTAAATCATGTAGTTTAGATCTCATGTTCTGCAATACAAATCTATGGACACAGCGACAACAGCAAAGCCTGGCCCTGGGTCCGCCGCTGAGTATCTCTGGTAATAAAATAAGTAATATTTACATAAAAAATGTTAAATAAGAGCTAGAAACTGCGTCTAAAAATAAATAAATAAAAAAACGTTCTATTTCAGAGGAGCAGCGCCTGCCTTCGCATGGAAGGAGACGGAGAGATATGGTCGTCATTGTGACCGGACAAAAGGAGATAGATAGGACAGATCGAATACGCACTGTTGTTTCGCTTTCTTTTTCCCCCCTACGATCGAGTATATGTATAATTTCTTATAACGTAGGTGTATGTGTATTCGGCACACGCGCAAGTGGGCGGTTGCTAGTAGGCATAGTAAGTACACGCTGAGTCGCTGACATTGATATATACATGTTGTATCATGGGTAGGCATACGTACGCGCGCAGATATGGAAGTACCACGACCTCCACCTTGTCCTGTTGTGTTTTGTTTATGGGTGTATTTATTTTAATCACCGTCTGCTGGTCGCGGTTTTGCAGCACGCACAAGGGGCGTCAAGAAGTTCTTCGGGCATGTGCAACACATTGGCGTCGAAACCAAACAAAATCCCATTGCTTGGCGAGCCGACGATGCGAGTCCCAGCTGCTCGATCAGCGAGCGAGGGAGGGTGGGCATCATCGGAATCTCTCTGGTCGGCGCCCGCCTCCGAAGCATACAGCAGTACAACCTTGCGTTGGAGGCTCAAGCTCGCCGGTTCGACCGTCAGCAGGAGAGATTGTCGGCAACTGATATATAGAGATCGATCAATGGTGTAGATAGTGCAGTGCAGTCCTGTCGTCCTAGGCTAGCCAACGGATTTGTGGAACAAAGCCGCCACGTATGCCACGAGGCGGTTTGCCACTCTTTTAGAAGTATATCCCATCATTGCATGCTGGTTAGCTATGATGCCAGCTGCCAGCTAGTACTTACTACGTCCAAAATTGATGAGCACAGGCAGGACAGGTTCGTACTACGATTACACTCATACATCCAGTATATATGCGCTGCGCCCATATCCGACGAGCGATTATTGGGCACGCGCATGAGAACAAGCAGATCACACGCACCGTCTCCCGGGCCTGTCCGCGCCTCGTCACCAACAGATGGGGTAGAGACGCGGCGGGGCACGGCTCTTGAGAGACCAGGGGGGACCTCGCTCTCGGCGATCGGAGTACTATATAGTACAACAATAATCTGCACGCGGCAACCGTGGGGACAAGTTGCACAGGTGAAGCGGGTGCCGTACCCCTATCTCCTGCGTGGCCTCGCCTAATCGCCTTGGCTTGGCTTGGCTTGGCATGCCGGCCTAAAATATTGTTGCTGCAGACTGTATGTAGGCTGTAGAGCACACAACACAAACAGAGCCACCGGTGGACCGCCGGCTGCATGCACAGCAGGGCGAGAGCGAGGAAGCTTGCTACCGACGCCCACTTCCCACTTGCATTGCAAGTTTTGGCTGGAGCGTGTGACCCAGAGGGGTCCAAGGACCGGGACTAGCACTAGCTAATGTAGCTGCTACTAGCGAGCCTGCGACCACGAGTTACCCTTGGGTGAAAGCTTAACGAGACGGAAGACTAGGTCCTAGGCTAGCCTGGCACAGAATGTGTGTGTGGTGCAGTGCACTGTGTGCAGTCGACGTGATTGGCTGGCTGCTGCGTGGTTTCTTCCGCTCGTCGTCCTCCCTCTGCTCCCCGCAACAACCACGTGGCACAGCCGCACAGGAGTACAGGACACGTCCTGCGCATGCGCTGCAGTTTTTCCGATTGGGGGAAAGGGAAACGACCAGCGTGTCTGCACTGCGCATGCGCCCCCGCCATGTGGTTTTTCTCAGCTCACATTCCCTTACCAGCAATGCAATGCAAGTACGGCAGCTGCACAGCACCAGTATCGTCACGCTCTTGCTCATCTACAGGTACAACACTGGTCAGCCGTCAGCACTCAGCACCCAAAGAGAAGGTTTGGAAGCAAGGACACGGGGAGAGATTAGGAGGGCTAATTTTTTTTTTGCTATTTAAATTTGAATAGAAATAAGACCGCTATTCTTACTTCCAAACAAGACCACCCTACTCAGTACTACTGTAAAAGTCCGTAAATCTGTAATGGTGTTGGTTCTACATACGAACGATCTTTTTAGGACGGGAGTGTATAACAGCCTAACAGGCAAGTACGTACCAGTAGTCTAGTAGTATGTGTGCGTGAGTGAGAGAGTCAGCCAGTCAGGATGGGTGGCGGAGGGCCCAAGGACGACAATGACGCAAGTCTAGCCTAGCCAAAACTTGGGCAGCTTTTGTTGCATGCCACGCCATGGAAAAACCTGAACCGACGACGCTGCCTTTCGACAAGAAGCTAGCTTTACCGCCTGCCGTCGAAACAGCCCAGGCCCAGGACCAGGACCCCACGCTTTGATTCGTGTCTCTCTCGTTCACAAAGTCAAGCACCCAGGCAGCGCCGCTCAGTACCCGGAAGTTTCTCACCGCGTCGAAGCATGCATGCATCGGGCCGGACTGAAACCCTCGTGTCGTCGCGAGGTCCGGCGGTCCGTTGCCGTGGCAGTGCTGCTGCTACTGTTACAGACTTTTTACGGTGTGTGGGTGTGGCGGTGGCGCACACACAGACACAGCGAAAGGATCGGAGGCAGCACCGCAGGCCAGCAGCCGCCCGGCCGGTCTACTGCATGGCTGGGGCCAGGTTGGTTGGGGATAGACACCAGCACGGCAGGAACAGGACGCGACACTGACCCGGGTAGTACAAAACAGAACAGCCAGAGCAGAGGGGGGCAGCGCGACTTTGGAGACCCATCGGTTCCTCGGCGGCAGAGCCAGCCAGAGCCGCCGACGTGGACGCAGATGGAGCGTGTGGACCGCTTCTGGCAAGTGGCGACTGGCGACGGAAGGCTGCGCAGAGTGCAGCAGCCGTGTTTTTTCTTTGCTCCGGCAAGCGGTGTGGCTGGCTGGCGGGTGGCCACATGCAGCGGCTGCGTGTGCGTGTTGTGGCGTGTCGCCCGCTGCGTGCCACCCTCCTCTGTGACTGTGTTAGGGCATGTGGAGTACCAAATCGGTGTGTGGACTGTGGAGTAGGCGGTCTTGTATGGCGGTGCTTCTATAGCGAGTCAACCCTGCGTTTTGTGATGCATATATGAGGAGGAGCAGTAGGTCGTTTTCTCCCGGGCGGTTGCATGCGATCGAGAGGTCCGTGTCCGTCTAGCTGCACGTTACGCCTTTTCTCCCTCCCGCACTCGTCGCATTCTTCTCTCTGTACCTCTGTGCGTGGCGTAATATGGCCAGCTGGTGTATAAGACAGGAACAAGGACTCTGGAATATACTGTACGTTTCGTAACAGCTAGCTGGTCTTCCTTCCTTGATTAGCTGTATCTGCAAGTGGGTGTGTTGTGTATACTCGCAGTCGCGGTATTCGTAGTCAGCAGACTGGATTCATCGTTAAGGAAGGTACAGCTCATATATATATAGAATTATAGATCCAATTTTCGCTCCCTTGACGGAGTCGACGGCGAGCCTCTGCTGCAGGTGCCACTGGACGAGGCGGCGAAGATCAACGAGTCTGGGACCAGGCAGCGAGGTCACAATTTTCTACGGACTGCGGAAATTTAACGTACTAGTGAATACTGCAGATTTGTCATCTCGTCTGCCTGGTCTGGTCGTTCTCTTCTTCCCTGGGCAGGCAGCTGGCCACAGATGGCCAAATTCAAACGATTGACAAAACGCGAAACGAGGGGAGGGGGGATGAGGCACCGGCACCACTACTGTTGTGAATCCGACAACGCAAGTTGGGCGGACCTGTTGTTATTTACTAGAGTACTACTACTCCCGGTGTCAGCACTACTACTACTAGTCTGTACGGAGTACAGCTTTCCGGATCAAGAAGCAACCGAACCCAACGCGGAGAAGATATTCATTCATTCACCTGGCCAACAAATGGATCGATCCATCCGCGCGCCCGCCTGCCTGTGTGGCCTGTGGCTCTCCTCGGGGAGCACGCCCGCGACGCCATTGGCGGGCTGGACACCGGTCAAACCACCCACATGTGCCCGCCTAGCTAGCGAGCGTGCCTAATCGCGGATTAAGTAATCGGCTAATAGTAGCCGGCAAGTTGTGCTCAGGAGGGTCGCGCGAGCGCATCGGAAGCAAGCTGCTAAGCTTTGCTGCCTTGCTGGTCAAGTCCGTCACGCGCGAATGTACTTGCACACACATATATAAAAGGGTTAGTACGTATATGGATTAATTAGAGTGTGGTAGTGATGATAGTTTAGTTAGTATACGTGGATGGATGGTTTGCACTCCCACTTGTGACAAGCACCGTTTCAAAAGATACGGCTCTGCCGCTGCCCATCTCTCTCCACCACTCAACTCAACACCGGTCTGTCTGTCTGTCTGTGTCTGTCCGCCCGCAAGCGAGCCGTTTTCCTTGACCAGCTCTAGCTGTAGGTAACTCAACCCAAAAGCACCGAGCCCATGCAAATTTAATCGCGTCACCGCGATCCAGTCGTACTCGTACGTACGTAACCCACTACTCTCTCTTCTCTCCGCCCGACGTCCACTACAAGAAACTGGTTAAAGAACGTGGGTGCAAAACCGTCGAACTTAATATAATAGGCCGTCGAACTTAACATAAGAACGTGGGTTTACCCACGTTCATAGCCGACGGCGTTTTTTTTGACGAACTTAAAGAAGTAAGTTCGACGGCCCCCACGTTCTTAACGTTAAGAACGTGGGTACCGTCGAACATAACTTTAAGAACGTGGGTACCGTCGAACTTAACTGTAAGAACGTGGGTTTTTAAGTTCGACGGGGACCGTCGAATTGTGTCCCGTAAGTTCGACGGCACCCACGTTCTTAACGTTAAGAACGTGGGTACAGGTGGCCGTCGAACTTATGTGTCCTGCGCGAGTCGGCGCGGGCTGCCCATTAAGTTCGACGGTACCCACGTTCTTAACCTTAAGAACGTGGGTACCCACGTTCTTAACTCTTTTCCAGAAAAAAATAAAAAATACAGAAATGATAAATTAGACACACATAATAACACATGCAACACAGAATGTCACATACAATACAATTTTCAAACACAGGGATATATATACATATCACAAATTCATACAAGTCCAAATATACATAAGTTCACAAATTCACACAAGTCCAAATACATAAGTTCACAAATTCACACAAGTCCAAATACATAAGTTCACAAATTCACACAAGTCCAAATACATAGGTTCATATCCATAGTTCTCATTTTTAGTTCACAAGTTCAAACATTAGCTCCATCGCTCTCGATCAGGACATCGGATTGTTGTTCGTAGCTCCACCACTAGAATTGAGACATCTGTCCGCAAAGTCAGCGTGAGGGGGAGGAGTCACTTGATGAGAGCCGGAATCCTACAAAATAAACCAAAATTCTCATAAATATACAACTGGCATTAAATCACATGTACACCAAGATATAGGAAAGCATGATAAACATAGCGTCCTTTTCTAAATAAATATAGGAAAGCATTAAATCACATGTACACATAAACCAAAATGAGCACCAGCAGCAACAAAAATAGTGACTAAAGCTAGACGATAAAACCAATCTAGACTTAGTTTATTTAATTAGGAGGAAATCAACTAGCATTGAAATTCAGGAACGTACCGCATGTGACGGAAGTGGCTGTGTTGGCCATGGGGGGCGTCCCCAAGGCCCCATTGGATGTGTAGGATATCCCCATGGTGGTGGTGGCCAATATCCCATACCTGGTTGTGGAGGAGGAAGAATCTGTCCTCTAGGAGGCATCGACCACTGAATGTCCATCTGTGGGTTTCCTTGTCCGGTCTCAGAACCCTATAACCAAATAAAACGATGCATGATTATAATTGTAAATGAAAGTAAATATACTACAAAACTATACCTGTGTTTCGTTGGTGTTTGGGGTCTGTCCAGATTGTGACGGACGGGTGAACTGGGGTCCCATTGGAGATCCCATCTGAGCACTATACATCTGCAAATACAATAAGCTTGAGTTAGATGTAATTTTTTATTTCATTTACTTAATTATGCTAATGAGTGTAAACATACAAGACAAACTTAGGAGTGGTCAAATAACTCAGAAGTCCATAGCCTAAGTCTTCTAAATTTTTAATCTGGCCAGGATGTTGGTAGGTTGCCAGCACGCAAATCTTCACAACAATAGAACACACGAGCGTATTGTTGTTGTGCCCATTCTATAAACTAATCTCTACTACTACAAACATTAATAGTTATACAAACAAGAATGTCAGACCAGCAGCCCATCTTCGTACTGTGCTGTTGCTAACAGGACCATTTCTGAAAGAAAAGCGCAGCTACTCTCTAAAGAAAGAACCAAATGGTCATCTCCATAGTGCTGCTCCAGGTTTAGAGCCACAAACAATGTAATAAACATTGGACACGCAGAATAGAGTTCATGCTCATGATGCGAATGCCAGAAGAGGCAAAGTAGCATCATCAAACATAACAAACAAGTAGAAAAAATTTGGTCCCTGATCCTGTAGAGCTTGGACCTGGCTGCTGTAGCACCTTCAGCAAAGGCGAAGTGCTTCTCTACCTGGTGGGGGCACACCATCAGGTTACTCCCAAAGAGTTGCGCAAGGGACTGAATTCCCTGACCATTCTTGTGGGATGGGATGTTTCGAAGCATAAAATCCCTTGTGTTTTTGACAGGGCTCAGCCCAACGTTACTGAGCTCCATCAAACCATTATGAGTGTGGCCTGTGGTGTTTGGCAGGGGCACCGGAACTCAGTGAGTTCCTCTTCAGATCATGCACCGGAACTCAGTGATTTCAGTTTCAATACAAAATAGGAGTTCAAGATGTTAGGTGCCTTCCTCGGTGCATCTTCGATCACGGGCTTCCCTCATGGCCAAACTCGATAATTTCATCATCTTGATTTCTACGTGGTTGTCATGATGCAAACATGGGACAAATGGGTGATAGGGTGAGCACGATGTATGGAATGCAATTACTGATCACTAACTAATATCATTAAGCTATCATAGTATATTTGCAATTACTGATCATGAACTATTTGAATACAAGATCCAGCATAAAAACATACAATCAAAGTCTAATAGTAATTCCTAACTCTTATTTTCTAAAGTTTTTTTTTGGAAAACGTTATATATGTAGGGATGAGTACAAAATATGTTTCTGTGTCTAAGAGATATTTGCGTTTGTTACCAGGGAAAAGTTCAGGTTGTAATTAATGTGCACAAGGCAGCGCTGCATTTTATGGACGGTGTGGATTCATCAACTGATACTGTCTGGCTTTCTTCTCTTATACTATCATCACCCTATTGCATTTAACCGTGATCACAAAATCGCACAGGTATAAGACGATACCACCTATCTCCTGAGCTTATCGAAGAAGGATTTTGTATCAGTCCAGATGAACTGGCAGCAATTACTGGTATCCGTGAAGACTCTACGATCCTCAAGTCACATGGTGGAATCAGTGGAATATCTAGGAAAATCAAGGCACCATTGGATGATGGCATCAAGGAAACTGAAATAGCAACCAGACAGAAGCTGTATGGCAGCAACAAGCACACCGAGAAACCTCCTAGAAGCTTCTGGACGTTTGTCTGGGACGCGTTGCATGACCTGACGTTGATTATTCTAATCGTTTGTGCCGTTGTTTCTCTAATGGTTGGCCTTGCCACTGAGGGATGGCCGAAGGGCATCTATGACGGCCTTGGCATAATAACCAGCATTTTGTTGGTGGTGCTGGTCACAGCATCCAGTGATTACAAACAGTCACGGAAGTTCATGGAGCTGGACTGCGAGAAAAAGAAGATTCACGCACAGGAGAGCACCAAAGTCCGCAAAAAAACACAGATGCCCAGCTTCAAATCAGACAAGGGAAACATAGCTGCAACGTGGAAAGCTTTTTGTTCCCAAAAACTGAACCCAGTTTTCAGTCACCTAGAACTGAATTCAGCACTAATCAAGTGAACCCCTACCTTTAACCCCTCCAGTTCATCCCCATTTTTCTCACAATTCAAAACAAGGACAGGCCGACTTCATCTAAGCAAACTTATTCACCAAATATAGCTCTCAAGGTTTGCTATAGCACTCTAGGGCTGTAAGTACATGGATCCATAGATACGCAGCCCCAAACTCGAGCTCAACGCACTAGAATCCAATTTCCCTTAACTGAAACCGATCTCTTATCACACAGCCTGTTCAACTCGCCTGATAAAAGGAGAGAGCAGCTTAATGAGAGAAGTAGCAGTGAGGGCGCTAAGCAGGTGTCAAGTTAATTGGTCTGAGAGCCAAGCCAGCTTTCAAGTAGTAAAAAGCAGGCATTAAAGTAGGTGAGTAAGTCAAGTTCTCTATATGCTTGAAGCTGATACGCGCCTTTGTTATTTGTTCGTTATTCACGGGCAATGGCCTGCCCTGAATAAACACTACAACAGTCTGTTTGAGGCAGATGATGTTCAACTAATTCTGGAACCAGAGCAGCTGATCAGTGTGTGCAACTAATTCTGGAACCAGAGCAGCTGAGAACTTTCTTGTAGAAAGCCCATGGCAGCTTGGCGTTAGACAAGTGTGTCGATGTTCTTTAATTCTTTGAATTTGCCCCCAGGTTGCTTGGCTAATGTTAAGGGATTGACATTGTCTCACTTAGCCTAGATTCAACTAATCACATCCTGAATCTGAAGTGGTTGTGCTTGTGCAGTTAAGGGTATGTTCATATCACAGGCTGTGACAACCTCCTAATAAATGCAGAAATCACTCAACAATTGACCAGACCGATTTTAGGCTGTCTAAGGCTCAGAGCGATTTAGATAAAAAAAATATGGGCAGATTCTGAGCGGATTAATAAAATTATTACCTGCATCAGCATTCCCTGCATCATCTGAACTTGTTGAGATAGATGTTGAACTTGTTGTTGTTGTTGTCTTAGTTGCTCATCAAGCTCTGATTCCCTCGAAGTTGAAGTTCGAGATCTACTCCCCGCCGAGGAAACTGACCGACGACCAAAGCTATCGCGACTCACAACCCCATCGCCGATCCCCAACCTAGAAACATCACAAGTTATGATAATATAGTGTTTATATATCACAACTTTGATCTTATCATACCTCCCATGTGGTAGCCCACCACCGGCAACATATGCTGCATCCGGATCGAAAGGTGCCTCCCTCCAATCTAGATCATCGTCTCCTGCTTTCCTCCTAACCTCCTCAGCATAACGAGTCTACAAAACAATTTATGTTAATTATAAATGAGTCACAAGTTAATTAAGAATAGATAGTAATTATTTACACCTACCAGCTTTTCTGTCGCGCTTTCGTCACATAAAACTTCTGGATGATCTGGATCTGGACCTCGGTGTCCCTCCATGTAAACGTCAATGAATCGGGGTTCAACACCATCACGAGCCTCCTGCAGTAAGAGACATAATAAAATATACAAATTTGTCTGAGGGAAAAAGACTAAATGTTACTTAGCTCGTCATACCATTCGTTGTGATTTCCCAATAAATCCATCTGCTCCAAATCGATGGAGGCCCGGTTTGCTCTTCCGGTTCAAACGATTTCTATCTGACTTCACTTTGTACTCATCTGAGGACCAGTACTCGCAGAGCTTGACCCAAGCTTCAGGATGAGCAGTGAGCCAGTCCACTTCACTTTGTTTGTACTCCTCAGCTGTCAAGTGGATTTCACATGCCTGCTTGTTGGTCATTCTTTGACCCTTCACTTTCTTGAAGTACACGGTAACAGCTTTGACCCGTGCATCTGACATTGAACCATTTATAACTTTTCTAGCAGCATTGTGGAATACACGTTTTGCATGTTCTTCGTTCGCTGTTTCGTCCAATCTAAATTGTTCCTGCAAAATGAAGAAGCAATTAAATTCATTTATAGACGCACACGATAAGTAAATTTAAAAGACATAATAAACTCACCCAAAACGATGACCACACTGCGTCTTGGTGAGTACGGTCGGGTCCATATGGTTTGAGGCCCCAGTGAGCCCAGTGATACGCCCCTATCTCTGCCCCGTTGAGTTGTACCACCCCTGGATAGTGAAAACGAGCTATAGATCCCAGCACTGTGTTAACTGGTGTCCGATGACCTTTGCCACTCCATGCCACCTCCACCCAACTCCTCTCTCCTGCAGGGTTTATGACCCTACGTTGGTCCAAGGGTTGTGTCGGTGGAACTCTAAGGGACCGCCGAAACCTACAAAATTGTAAATTGTGCACTGGTAATAATATCAATCCAACAAAAATGGAACTCCTCGTCAAAATAAAATTACCTGAAGTTTGTTGCCTGTGTCGTTGTAACAACCTCGTCATCAGCCTCTCCATCGGCCTCTCCATCGTAGTCCTCCCCATAGTCATCATCATCACGCATCGGTGAATCTTGGCGTGCCAGCTCGTCCTCCTGCCTAGGTGCATTGTGCTCTGCCGCCTCGCGCGCTTGCTCAAATGCATTGTGGTCCTGCTCTAGCATAGGTCCACTTGAGCCTATCGCCTCACGCTCTAGCTCAAGTGCAGTGTGGCCTGCCACATCGCGCTCTTGCCCAGGTGCACTATGGCCTGCCACCTCGCGCTCGTGCCCAAGTGCACTATGGCTTCCCACTTCGCGCCCCTGCTCCTCCATGCAACCAAGGAGCTGCTCTAGCCGTTGCCTTGACGCTGTAGAGCCCTACAAACATAATCAACAATGAGATATATCAAGTACTCGATGTATACGTAGAAGAAAAGAAAATAAAACAAATTAAATACCTGGAACAACATAGAGGATGTATCCCCACCACCTGAACCCCTAGTTGACCGTGACCTCGAGGAGTCACCACGGTCTCCGCGCTTCTTCCCTTTGAGCTTGTCCATGACCCTCATCATCTGCACAAATTTCATTATAAGAATTTAAATATATATACTTTTAGTATTGAAATAGGAATGCATATACAAGAATTTAAATATATATACTTTTCAAAAATCATCGGCATCAGAATCTGCTTCAGCAACACGCTGCTCAATTATTTCAAGTCTTTGTTGTTTTTCAAGAATTCTCTGTGACTTACGAGTCCTTGCCCTAGAAGGACCTGGTTCTTCTGCCATCAAATCTATGGCAAGACTAGCTACTTCATTGAGCCCTAAATCCTCAGATATAGTAAATTCCCTATTTTCTGACTGATCGCCATCTTCTTGATAAATATCAACAGAATCATCATCTTCGTTATTTGTGTTGTAATAATCATATCGTAACGGATGGACTTCAGGATTAATTTTGTATACAACCCAACAAGACTTCAAGTTTTCATGAGGATATGTTAGATAGTACACCTGTTGCGCTTGATGTGCAAGCACAACATTGCTATAATCGCTGCCTTTAAACCGTGATTCATGCTTTACCTCCACAATTCCAAATTCATCCTCTCGCGTTTGTTGCGGATCAAACCATTCACAATCAAATAACACAAACATGAACTCTTTGGCCCCACCAAGAGTGTACTCCGTTATGTCTTGAAGAACACCATAATAGTCATGAGTGCCTCCGTCTGCATTTGTGGCAGTTGCTACTACTCCACTGTTTGTCGTGGCTGCCTGCGGGCGGATTTTTTCTAATTTTGATGTTCGAAAACGGTATCCATTAATATCATAGCGGCTATATTTTCTTGCTTTCAACTGACCATGTGATATCTGTCGCAAATCATCCGAGACTAGAGAGTCAAGTTTCTTACACTACATAGAGCAGAAAAAAAGATATAGGTAAATAGCAAGTCATATGTGCAATCTAAGTACACAAAGGAAAATTATAAAGAGATAATTACATGCTCGTGGAACCATTCAACGAAACATGGACCTCCATTCATCCCTTTCATACGTAGATTATCCAGTTCCTTTGGTGTAGGTTTGTGGCCAGCTAAATATATGGAATCAAACATTTCAAAGTATGGATCAAGTTCCTCCATGTTGGTGTACAAGTAGAGCATGGTGAAATTACGCTCTCTTATGTCAACATAATGTGCAGTAGAAGCCCCGACCCCTTTCCCCTTCCAGAGAAAAACACTAAGGTCGGTCGAAGGACCTTCTTCTTCAGTATGATACCGTGTTGACTGAGCATTCACGTTGTTAGTGTGTGATAAATACTGACTTGAGAAGATTGTGATCTCTTTAGCTGCAAAGGCCTCTGCGATACACCCCTCAACCCTTGCTTTGTTCCGCACAGTAGCTCTAAGTTTTTTCAATTCTCTTTCTTGACTGTACATCCATCGGAACTGCACTGGTCCTCCTACCAATGCTTCATAAGGTAAGTGCACTAGCAAATGTTGCATCACATTCATAAATCCAGGCGGAAATACTTTTTCCATCTTGCATACAAGCACCGCGATTTGTTTCTCAAATTGAATCATCAATTTCTTTGAGATATGCTTAGCACATATATGTCTATATATGTAACTAAGTTCAGCAATCATCTTCCACAAAGGAGGCTTCAAATAGCCACGGAACATTACCGGCATAAGTCTTTCCATCAAAATATGGTAATCGTGAGCCTTCAAACCATTTAATTTATTAGTGTCGAGGTTAACAGTACGTTTTATGTTAGCTGCATAGCGGTCTGGAAACTTTAACATTTTCAACCATCGAAATACTTCTTTTCGCTCTTCCGGCTTTAGACAGTATGGAGCTCGTGGTGTCCTCTCCTTTCCATTAGGATTTAATTTGACCTCAAGGCTAGGGCGATCGCAAAGATTAGCTAAATCTTTCCTGGCATTGATGTTGTCTTTTGTTTTACCCTTAATGTTTAGACACATGCTTATGATGCTTTCAGCAACATTGCGCTCTTGGTGCATCAAATCTATGTTGTGTGGTAAAATCAATACCTTCGCATACGGAAGTTCCCAGAGAAAAGAAATATGAGTCCAGTTGTGATCTTGACCATAGCCTTCAAACTCATGACCTTCTGCAGCCCTTTGAAGGGCACGATGTTGTATCATGATATCTTCACCCATTAAACGTTTTGGTGGACCGTCTTTAACTTTTATGCCTCTTCTAAATGACTTCGTATCATTTCGAAACAGATGATTGGATGGAAGAAACCGTCGATGACAATCAAAGAATGAGACCTTTTTACCATGCTCCAATCGATATGCTTGTGTGTCCCCCATGCATATGGGACAACACAGTCGACCGTGAACACACCAGCCAGACCAAATACCATATGCAGGCAAATCATGAATTGACCACAAATATGCCGCACGTAAGGTAAATTCACGTTTTAGATGACCATCATAAGCCTTTACCCCTACCCATAGCTCTTTGAACTCTTCAATCAACGGTTGCATGAATACATTGATCTTCTTTCCAGGATGTTTAGGCCCTGGAATAATAAGGGCAAGAAATATGAACCCTTCTTTCATGCATTTGTTGGGAGGGGGGTTGTAGGGCATGATGAAAACCGGCCAACAAGAGTATGAAGTTGAACTGTTGTCGTAAGGAGTGAAACCATCAGTGGACAAGCCTAGACGAACACTCCTAGCGTCTCTTCCAAATTCTGGGTCAAAACGATCCAGAGCCTTCCAAGCATCGCCATCTGATGGATGCATCATAATGTCTAGGTCTTGGATCTCACGTTCTCCTTCCTTATGCCACAACATTAGCTTCGCAGTTTCTGGGGTTAAAAACAGACGTTTAAGCCTTGGAGTGATGGGCATATATCGAAGTTGTTTAACTGCCACTTTGTAGCAAAAGTAGCTCCATCCTCTTTTAGTACCTCCGCATATCTTGATTTACCGCATTTCTGACAATGGGTGCTCGCTTCATATTCCTTCCAGAACAACATGCAATTATCTTCGCACACATCAATCTTCTTATACTTCATCCCAAGACCGGACACAATCTTTTTAGACTGGTATAAGTCTTTTGGCATCTTATGGTTCGATGGGATGAGATCAATAATCAGATTGATTATATCGTTATAGCAATTATTCGAGAAGTTATACTTTGCCTTCATTGCCATAAGACGTGTAACCACCTGCAACACAGTCACAGTGGTGTCGTCATGCACTTTTTCCTCTGACGCGTGAAGAAGCTTGTAAAACTCCTGCACTTCATTTGGTGTATCCTGTTCTGAGGCCAATGTTGGATACTCTCTACTAATATCAGCCACCAAGTCATCCATCCGATCCTCCTCATCATCATCAATTATTTCTGACTCTGTGATATTCTGCTCTACTTCTCCATGTGAGCGCCACACAAGATAGTTAGGCATAAACCCATTCTTGCAAAGGTGATGCTCCAGTTCTTCGATCTTTCTCACATACTTAAAATTCCGACACTTGGTACACGGACACTTCACCACACGAGGTCCACCGGAAAATGCGAGATCCACGAATTGTTTTGCAACCCTAACCCATTCCTTTGAGTGACCTAGAGTCACGCTATTGAATCCATCATACATCGCCCTTCTTCTATTGTCATCCATTTGCAAAACTAAATAACCCAATGTATAAAAAATATGTAAGTAAACCTCATTAAGCATACAAACGTAAATAAAAAAATGTGTAAATAAACATCATTAAGCATACAAACGTAAATAAAAAAATGTGTAAATAAACATCATTAAGCCCTTCTTCTATTAGGAAGGATCACTAGACATAAAAAAATTAACCAAACATTGAACCTAACATCGAATAATTTACAATGAACAAGAAATTATGCATCAATTGTAACAACTAGCCAAAATCATGCATCAAATTTTAACTAACAAACTAATTCTAATAATATGCATCAAAGAAAGAAGAAAAATACCTTCACGAAGACCGTCAAGGTGGTGATGGTCGAGGAGACGCGGGCCAGCTGTAGTTAGAGTGGAGAGAGAGACCGGAGACTAGAGTCAAATGGGCCTACAATTAGATGGAAACACGGCTTTAGGTTTCATAAAAAATGCAACAGTCATCATCAGTTGAAGAACTTAATTTGTTTACACATTTTCACATATATGTTTCCTGCAAAGCACTAACAAAGAACACAAATAAACCAAAAAGAGTAATTCCTTCATCTAAATAGATATACGTAGGTAGAAGAAAACTTTGATGTACTCTTCTACTATATAATCCTGTGGGCCTAATTAATTGGGTATTCCTCCTAACAAATTTGTGCAGCTGAATTTTCAAAAGTCAATATAAGCCTGAACAACATGACAAACACACCGAAAACTGCAGACCATGAACAATCCACGACAGAATGAAATGGGTAACATGTATTTGGATAGGTGTCAAGTCTGATTGTTTGGGGGATGCATGATTCAGTTGGAATTATTTGGATAGGTGTCAAGTCTGATTAATTGTACCTGCAATAGAAATGACTGACCTACCCCATACAATTTATATTCATTATTTGGATAGGTGTCAAGTCTGTAGCCAAGATGCATGATTCAGTTGGAATTATGCAGTGCCGTGTCTCAAGTACTCAGTTCTGGCTGTTCCACATGTACATGCATGTCAGGTATAGGAAAACGAAAAACTTTGTGGCTAGGCTGATTTCTGACAATCAAACCTTCACTGATGATGATGAGAAGGCCATGCTTGTGGATCACAATTGTTGCCAACACAACTAGCAAATTCATCTTCACAGCAGGTAGAACTAGGGGAAAAACTGACTCCAAAGAAGAAGATGAATGATGTCTAGAAAATAAGGACAGATGTCATGTGTAAAACTAGTTTCCTAGTTTTTTTGTAGCATCAGTTCACAGATCTGTTTGCAAGTGGTCCTTGTTGTTGAATAATGGTAGCTGTAGTGCACAGAACAGAACAAGTTTGCATGTGAATAATAGTAGCTGCAGTTCAGAAGTATGACAAAAAAAACACCTCCTGGTGGGTGAAGTTCACTAAACAGAAATGCTGATTTTTTTTTCACATTTCGTATTGCAAACATAGGAGACGGAATTGTTCATCATTGACAACACAAAGGCCATAAGCCTGTTCAAAACATAGATGCCCAGGTTCACAACACAAAGGCCATATGCATGTTCTACAAAGCAGTTCTAAATCTACCAAACACAAAATATAGTTCAACCCTGGATACAACCTTCATTAGGTATATGCTGGCAATCTATCAATTGCGTAAGCACAAAATGACTCCAAAGCCTATCTAAAAAATCGAGAGGGACTAACCGGAGGGGCGCGGTGGGCCGGCGGGGCGCGCGCGGGGGGGTGGAGGGGCGCGCGCGGCGGGGCGCTGGCGGCGGCGGCGGCGGGGCCGCGGGGTGGCGAGGGCGGGCCGCGCTAGGTGGCGGCGGTGGGGCGGGCGCGGGCTGGCGGCAGGGCCCGCGCGGCGAGGCGCTGGCGACGGGCAGGTAGTGGTAGGCGCGCGCGCGGTAGACAGAGGGTTGAAGAGAGGCGCGTGCGGTAGACAGAAGGGGTAAAGAAGAGAGACGCGTGGGCGGTAGAGAGATTTAGGTTTTTGGGTTAAGTTCGACGGTGTCCATGTGGCCCACGAACTTAAATTAAGAACGTGAGTACCCACGTTCTTAATACGATAAGTTCGACGGTTTTACTCCGGACCCACGAATTTAATATAAGAACTTGGGTACCCACGTTCTTAAATTAACCCACGAACATAATTTAATTAAGAACGTCGGTACCCACGTTCTTAAATTAACCCACGAACATTTATTAGTTTCTTGTAGTGGTCGCCGAGATGCGACGATATGATCTGCCATGCGCACGTTGCCGATCGGATTAGTATATACGTAATTCGGGGCTCCCCGCGCGCTTCGGCAGACACGCATCTCAACACAGGCCCGGGCCCTAGCACTAGCACTCCTGATCAGCCACATAATACATTATGACCAACTCGTACTAGTGTTAGCTGTAGGAGTAGGAGATTCCTCCCCTCCTGCATCTTTCTTTCGTTGAACTTGGCTCATCGATCGTCTCCGGCCGATTCCTCTGCCCATTGATCCTGCTGCCGCCTGCCGCCGGTCCTCGTGTTCCTTGCAAGTTGGGAGCGCTAGCACTTTGTGTACAGACATTGTGCACAATTAAGCCCAGGAGGGAATCCAATGCGACCGACGCATATGAATCTTGCTGCCCCAAAAGACTAAACACATGTTCATACACCTGTCCTCCAGAAAAGAGGTGCGGGCAAAGGACAGACAGAGCACCTGCACCAGCTAACCACAAACATATCTGTCCTCCTCCCTTCCAGTTTTTCAGATTACTAGCAATAAGAGGACAGGACCTTATCGGCTGCTTGTGGTGTCAGTCTGGCCGGGCCAGACCTTCACCTCACAAGGACACACACACCACACCACTGCAACTTCTGCTGCCGTTTGTGCCAGCAGCTAATAAGATTCATGTTTTGAGGCAGCCGCCCGTGGGCCCATACTACTACTACTCCTCCTCCTCCTCAAGACCTCAACTGTGCTGGAAACTCTCGGCGTCTGCCCATCATTTAAGTCTGACTGTGAATTGGGAGAAAAAGTCAGGACTGGACCATCATCTTCTGCCGCTGTCTTCATGATTGATCCCTGGCCATCCTTGGCTGAAAAAGTTTAGGCGACTGCGGCAGCATGCATGGCCTTTTCAGTAGTCAAGACAAATATGATGCTGGCTACGTACCACAAAGTAAGCGTCTGCACTGACGTACGCTCGACCGTCTTATTAGTTTGCTGCCTAACAGCACTGTTACCACAGTGGTGTATATATATATCACAGGGAAGAAAGCGAGACCATGTCGGCTCACATGCATGTCGGTGCGCCAGCAGGCTCGCTACCGATCCGGCATCGTTCGGTCTATAAAGACAGTATGAACCCACATGTCGGCGTGTCAGCTTGCAGGCTTTTGGCCAGTCCCAGTTATTAACTAGTACGACGGGACCGAGTTTTTTTTTTGTTTTTTGTTTTTGGTCATGTTGTGCAGGTGCCTGAAATGGATCCGTTCGTTCGAATCTGGCCACTGTGGGGGAACATGATGCTGCTGCTGCGATAATGGATGGTTTCTCGTATTGTTTTGTTCGTCACCTGAATCACATGGCAGAGCCGGATCACAGCGACGCAGTAATCAACTGCAAATAAGAGGAACGCTAGAAGAAAATTGATCGTCATAACTCTTGGAAACAGCCTGTTTGTGGCTCGTTCTGATGCTAAAGGTCCTCCGGAGATACTACATATATAAGCTCATGCTACACACCATCGTTGGACTCTCCCACCAGCTTCGGCCTTGTTCGGTTATTCCCAATACACATGGATTGGATGAGATTGGAAATTTTTTTTTAAGAAGTTTGACTTGTTTGGGATTCAAACCCATCTAATCTCACTCAATCCACATGGATTGAGAGCTAACCGAACAAGCCCTTCCATGGAATGGAATCCAGCGCTTGGCTCGTGCTCCTCATCTCCACTGCGCGAAATATGCATCCTGATCATTGAATAAACAAGGTGAAACTATCACCGACATTTAACAATCATTGAACGAGGTCAAACTATTAGCATTTTATCAACCAATCCTCACAGAGCTATAAAGACAACTCCCTTGCAGCTTTCTGATACGGGGGTGGGTGTGGGGGTGTCCACACGGTACTTTTACTGACCTTTCTTTTATGGAATACGCATGAGAGAGAGAGAGAGAGAGATCATTGTATTTATAAGGAGAAAAAAGAGTTACAAATTCAAAAAACACACACAAAACACCCCACCACACCTCTACCCCTACTAACGGCAATGACTCATATCTCAATCTCATAGGCTTTAGATACTCCCTTCTAAATTATAAATCATTTAGACCGTCTTAACTCATAGGCTGTAGATACTCCCTTCATTCTAAATTATAAATCATTTAGACCATCAGTTTGCAAAAAAAAGAGAAGATAATTACCAAGACTTACGATATCAATTAGATATATTATAAATCTGGTCAAAAATTTTATCGTAAGCCATTGTAACTCTGTATAATTTTCGTCAAACTTGAGATGGTTTTATTATATAGTATACTATACAATAAATTAATAACATATATGATACCATATACAAAGCTGCGCGCCACATCCATGGGTATTTGATATTATATACGTTATTATTTTATTATATAAATTTGATCACGCGTGAGATGATTTGATTATAAAGAAATTATATTGACTTATAATTTAGAATGGATGGAACAGTTCTCCCTATTTTTCTTTTTGTTTTTGATAGGAGAACTACACATCATCGCATTAAATAAAAGAAGAAAAACTCATGTTCGCTTTGGATTAAAATCGACTGTTTGGACTGCTACAGCTATAATGTATAAAGATAAAAAAAATATTGTACAAGCAGTAGAAACCGATATAGATTAAAACCAAGTGAATAAGATGATTAATAGAATAACCCACCTGGGATGCCAGATACAGATAGTGGAATGCGTTAGTTCATATTCTCAGACAAGAAGGAGCCAAGGCCCTAGTTGCAATAGCTAGGCCGTTGGAAACAGCTGACCACCATCGGTGGATACAAAAGCATCTGTACTAGCCGACATTGGCAAGGGCCCTTGTGCTACGCAGAACGCAGCTCCTGGCACCTGCTTGCTTCTTCAATGGCCATGGGCCATGGTTGGCTGCCTAAATATTGGGCCATGGTGGGCTGCCTAAAGTGCCTCATGCTCGCTGCAACCTTATTTTTTTAAAGAAAAAATAAGAGTAATTTCCAGATCATGCGTTCTGTGTATTCGAGTTGCATGGTTCCGCCCGGCCCAACACTGACCCATATAGGCATAGTCCAAATTTCGTCTCCTCCTCGGATGGTGGATACAATACAACCAAACAGAGGTGCTGCACCAGGGCAACGACTGCTAAGCAGTCCTTCTATACAAGCGTGCAAGCAAATTATCTGATCCATTAGATTATGATCCAACCACAAATACAACCATGGTTTGTTATGAAGTTTTTTATAAAGATTATTAAGCTGGTGGTGGAAGGGTTTAAGTGTTAAATGTGACCTACGGTTGGATCACGATCTAATGGATCAGATGATTTGCTTGCACGCTTGTACAGAAGGACTGCTTGCATAACAGTCGTTGCCCTGCACCAGAAGCCATAAACCATAGGTGGCAAGCCACTTACTTCAACCATTATAAACTAGTGTTGGAACCGATTGACACGTGGTCAAGCAGGCCGTGAGACACTAGAATATGGGAGTATATATGGAAGTATTCAGGTGCTCAACAAAAAAGTAGGCAGAAAACTATAGCGTCTTGTTAAGCGTGCCCATCAATGTACAGTGTGTAAGTATTTATAGATAACCAGATAGGTGAGCGTGCCCTTCTAAGTATAATAATGCCCCCAGTTACCTACTACTGCCCCAGAATATTCCCCCTATGGGATCATTACATGCCATTACGGTGATGTTAAGTACAACTTGATTAAATACACGATAAACCCTACCCAGGAAGGGGCTTACAAATGGGGCCGAATGGTCAGCAAGACGCTGGATGGGCCCCACCATCAGACGTCGCGGTCCTTGCTGGGACGCGACACTCTTCGCTCTGCAGCGTCGGGTCTTTGGTCCTTGCCAAGGCTGCGGCTCGGAACCGCCCAAGCTGGCGTCATCATCAAGCGAAGTCATGAGGAGCCCCCACTTTAAACGGTAGATCCCTTTGCTTCAAAGCCTTCGACGACTCTTAGACCGAGACCTCAGCTTTGGTAATGGTCGAAGTACCCTTTGCCTCCTGTGTCTGAGATAGAACTTGTTCAATTTATGTTAAGGGAAACTGATCGAGGGGTGGGGGGACGGCCTTCACTCCAACACTAGCCCTCGAGGGATCGGTTCAACTTGGTGAGTTGGTCCGAAGTCTTTTATGGGAGATGGCCAAAACACTGCCTTCGTTAGGTTGAAGTGGTCCCCCGGGGGTGGGCGGTTTTGAAATGTGACTATTGAAAGGTGAAGTTTTATTGTGGGACTATTTGTTTTCCGAGGCGCCTTTTCGAGTCTATAAAAGCCATTCACGGCCGCGGCAGAAAGACTTTTACACGCTGGCTTACAAAAACCCTGGCTTCTCCGCCTAAGCAACTGCTGCACGCTTTTTGTTTTCTCGCCGCTGGTGAACAGGCCCGTGTGAAGCAAACCGTCCGCCACCGCATACAATACATTATGTCATCATCTTCTTCGTCACCGTCTGCCGAAGATAATTAGTGATCCGATGGCAGCAGTGGAGTTGTTACTGGGGCATACTTTTGGGTTTGGTACATCGAGAATTTACTTGGGCCGCGTGCAAGAGATGCAGCATTTGGGATATTTTGGGAACGATGTGGGACGCGCTCTAGGAGCCGAAGAGGTTCCGAAGCCCTTGGGGGAGTTGGTTGTTTTTGAAGCGTTTTTCATTGCCGGACTTTGCTTGCCCGTGCATCGGTTTATCGTCGAAGTGCTTCGACGGTTTCAAGTTTAGATTCATCAGCTAAGCCGAACGCCATGGCGGCACTGACAAAGTTTGTGTGGGCAGTGACTTCGTATGGTGGGGAGCCCTCGATCAAGGTCTTCGCTAAGAATTACTGTCTCCATTGGCAGAAACAGGTACCGACGGTCGTCATCCCGCTCCATCTATACTTCCTCGCCGCTCCTTTGTCCATGCTTGCTCTATGAGATGGGGTTCATTCCAGGTTTGCCTCAGGCTCGAGCAGTCGCATCGCCAGGGCGTCGTTAGTTGTTGGTGTAGACATGGCGGTCTAGCTATCCCTCGGCTCCCGATGTCTTGGTATGAGAACTTTGGCTTGCTACCGCGCAGCAAGTCCCCCGTTCGCTCAGAATTTTCTCCCTGAGGAGTCCGCTCGGGAGTGCTGCGGCAGCCACGACATTTCGGCGTGCCCAAGGGAATCGTGGTGGTCCGACCTTATCGTAGATCAGACGATGCGGGGTGCGAGTTGCTTCAATGCGTGTCTGCAAAACGTCTCATCGCAGCTTCCCTGTTCGCCATCAAGGCAAAACCCGCTCCCCGGTGGGAGGACCATGACTGCCCCAAGAAGGGCTCCGTGTTGGTGGTGATTCTCTGCATGACGGGTCCAGTTGAGATGGGGCTAACACCGCAGCGCACACCATGGTATCGACGAGGATCCTCCCAAGGCTCCACGAGAGCAAGGAGGGGTCCTCGATCGATGAGATGAGGCACTCCCGGGATGAAACGCGGGTGGTCCCAGTCGACGGGGAATCAAGTCCACCTCTTGATATTGTCAAGGGTAAATCAAACAACGGTCCCTAAACGGGGCCCGATGGTTCCACGGTCCTGTGGAAAATGGGTTGCGACGTGCATGACCACACGTTCCCACCTCCCAAGGGATCAAGATGGAGGTGGTCGAGGCTTCCAATGATATCAAGCGACTCACCCGATAGGGGAGTTGGGGCTTTCGGGGCCCTGCTCGCGGTTTCTTCATTGCCAAGGGTGTCGCCGGGGTTCCTGAAGTGATTGGTCGCTCCAAGAGCTCGTGCCATGCCAATGTTGCTTTGGGAATTTCGCCATGGAATGCGCAAGCACCCTACCTAGCGCGCCAACTGTCTGTGTTTCAAACCTCGCTCTTACAAGTAAATTAATTATGCACATTCTAGGCTTCGAAGGGTGTGTGCCACTACTGGAATCGACAACTTTGCCGAGTGCCTGAAGCACTCGGCAAAGCCTGAAAAACACTCGGCACAGGCTTTGCCGAGTGTCGCACTCGATAAAGAGGGCTTGGCCCACAGTACATCGGCAAAGCCTTCTTTGCCGAGTATATTTTCTCGGGCACTCGGCACAGACTTTGCCGAGTGCCAGGTAGTACTCGGCAAAGAAAAGCCATCGTCATGGCGCCAGGGTGACAGAGATGGCGTCTTTGTCGAGTGTCTCCTAATACACTCGATAAAGAAGTTACCTTTGCCGAGTGTCTGCCGGCCAGCACTCGACAAAGAATCCGTCAGCGGGTCCCCATGTCAGATTCTTTGCCGAGTGCTTTATAGGACACTCGGCAAAGCGTACCTCTTTGCCGAGTGCCAGAGCCACCGCACTCGGCAAAGAACCTATACCGGTGCCCAGGTCTTGGTTCTTTGCCGAGTGCTATGGTCCTGACACTCGGCAAAGTACCTCTTTGCCGAGTGTCACACTCGGCAAAGTGACCAGTACACACCTTTTTGATTTGTTTTTCCTATTCCATCCAAACAAACAAAAGATATTTCACAGATATCACATATATACATCACAGATCATCATAGATATAAATATCCAACACAAACATTAATATACAAACATAAGTTCAGAAGTTGTCAACACAAACAGTATCAACACAAGTTCAGAAGTATGAACACATAAGTCTAAAGCTCTGACATAAGTATTCAACATAAGTTTTGTAGTCTGAACACTAAAAACATAACTCACATTGAGGTGGGCGGTTGGACTGGTGCTGCATTGGGCTGGACGGTTCATGATGGTTGTTGGATGCCGCCCTAGATTGGCCCTGCACAGAGAAGAGATTGCATGTGTTATACCAGATGCATTACCAACATCTAACTACAATTTTGATACTCACAGGAGTATGGAATAGAGCAGGGTCCATTGTAGGGAACAATGGAGGTGGCGGAGCGAAACCCTGTGCGGCGCCAAGGCTCTGCATGTATTGAAACATCTCCGCCATCCTCTACTGATCTGCCAGGCATTCCCTCCTCTCTTCTTCTAGCTGGGTCTGTAATATTACAAGCCAACGTTATAGTAACTCAAAGAGAAGGTATATAACTCTAGGAATAACGAGTTACAGAAGCACTAACCTCGAGTTTATGTATGCGAAGCTGTGAGCTGTCGTGTCGAGGTCGTATGGCTGGACTCAAGCCTGTGCTCCTTGCCCGCACCTGAGACAGAGTGGGAGTGGAGAACGAGTCGATTGCCCCATCGGCAATTCAGTACCGCCCATGTCTCTTGCCTCCTCCGACCCTCATGAGCACATCGGGATCGATCTGCTCGGTGCTCGGATCATATTCTGGGCCATGGACCTCCTGTGCCATGACGGTGTAGTCATGAAGGCGGTTGTAGACGGCGGGGTTGGTGTAGGCCTCGGGCCCATCATCCGGGTTTTAGGTGATGTCGGACGTCGCCTTGCCCTTATGGGCCATAGCATAGGCTGAGAAGATGGAGCAAGGCCGGTCACCATATGACGCCGACTGTAAGAAAACCAACGATATAGTTAGAAATAATATCTAATCCAATGCTATATACCTGAATAAAAAAGAGGGCTTACCCATGCTTCTGCATATTAGCCTAGGCCACGACTGCCTTGGTGGTGGGAGGAACCTTGCATCATCAGACACTGTCCCCGCTAGCGTTGTGCGCCTCGTCCCACTTAGGCGAGCACCACCTATCCACCATCTGCTCCCAGCACAGAGGATGTGCGGCGCACCAATGTGGAATCATCTATAAAGTAAACACGTAAAGTGCATATGAGAAGATAAAATTAAATTCATGCATGGAGTACTGGTACCAAACATGCATGACTTTACTTGCAAGTACTGGTCCCTGGTCAATAACATGGTTTGGGCTTGCTGCTTGGTCACCTTCTCCCTAAGGACGGAGCCGTGGTAGCTGACGATGGCCTGGATTCGGGCCTCATAGTGCATGTCCACGACGAGCTTCTTACAGCTCATGGTGGCCACCACGTCCGCCCTAGCCTCATATCCAGCCTCACATCTAAAGAAATCCTGCATACAAAAACGATGTATCTATACATTATTTCAAGAATTTGCAACGAATGCAACATATTTTACATTATACTAAGACTTACCCATAGCTCTTGCTTCACCCGCTCCGCCTTGTTATTGAATTCCTGACCATCCCGGTCTACTGCATCGAGGGCGATGACGTAGTGGTTAAAGGTGTAGGCTGGGCCCGTCACTCCGGCGTACTCAACCAGTCTAGGGAAGTGTTCCCTGCACAGCAGGCCGAGGATGCCATTGGGGAGGCGACGATGACCCCCAGCATAATCCACAACCGTCCAAGACCTGTCCAAGTGATAAATAAAAAGTATTAGTTTATATTATGATTTTGAACACATAATATGAACAAGAATGAAGAACATAAAGTTACATGCCTCTCCCCATCCGGCCGAATCAGCGGCTGCCTGTCCCGAAGTATGGGACGCTGAGGGAGACTCGCGGGACCTCGCAGGTAGATGCTCCTCGAACCTGAGGCGCCAGAACCTAAGGCGGTCTGCTGAGCTTCGTTGTTGTCTTGCTGCGTCGCCTGCTGCTGGACAAGGTCGTCCTGCTGCGCCACCTGCTGTGTCTCGTCCTGCTCTGCCTCGTCCATCGTCCTGCTCCTCCTCCCCCTCCTCCTCCTCAGCCAACCGCCCACCATATTTGTCCAAAAACCTGGAATTAAGAGTAAACAAATAAGCACATATAAAAAGATGTATTTAAAAACATGTGCGAAATAAAAAGTCATATAGTATTACATCGATTAAAAATAAACTTCATATGTGTCGGGATTAGCCGGATCATAACTCTCATCATCACTATCAACCATTTCATAGTTAACACCATCAGAAGGCGCAAGTTCGTCATTAATGTCATTGCCTTCAAGGATTACTAAGTCATTATCATTTTGCACCTCATCATCCTCCTCATCAACAACCATTTCAATATCTACGTCCATTCCGATAGCTTCGGTTAAGTCTATCTCAAATCGCCCTTCCAGCCCATCTTCTTGGAAGAACTCTCCATCATATGTGTCTGGGTCTAAGTTATAATCTTCATCGTTAGGAACAGGTAACCTCCCGTGCGGCGATACCTTATACACAACATCCCAACCCTTAAGATGTTCTTTTGTTTGGCACGCATATGAGAGATAATACACTTGTGTGGCCTGTTGGGCCACGATATAGACATCGTCTCCTGGTAAGGTGGAATCTTATCGAATTTCGACTATCCCAAGATTAGAATGTGTCCGTCTCATAAATTGAGGGTCAAACCAATGACATTTGAATATCACTGGAGTAAGAGGTTTGGAACCATAAAAATTGAGCTCATATATTTCTTCGATTCGTCCAAAATAATCGACATCATCATGGCCGGGCGTAAAGACTCCAGAACACGTTGTTTTCCGATTAGGCCGACTTTGGTCATAGTTTGTTGTGCGAAAACAGTATCCATTGACGTCATACCCAGAATATTTCTTGACCCTATAAGCAAAGCTGTTGGCTACTTGTCTCAACTCGGCACTCATAGACGGATCTCTTTGGCCCTGCGAGTATTTGCAAGTTAAAAGACGCTAAATTGAGTTCATAGACAGATCTCTTTGACAAACTAAGCACGTACCTTACGTTTGAACCAGGAAATGAAATCGGGCAATCCATTTCTCGCACCCTTTCTAAGAAGAGTGTCATATTCCTGTGGAGTGGGGTCCCTTGATCCACGCCAGAATTCATGAAGAAATTGTTCCATGTATGGCATCACCTCTTCAAGGTTGGTCAATACATATAGCATGATATGCCGCCACTCTTCATGTGTTAGGGTCTTGATGGTCGAGCCACTTACGCTTCCGAGTTGTCCTCGAAATATGCTAAGGTTCGATTCATTGCCGCCATCATTGTAACGAGGGGGTGGATTATGCATGCTCGACAATTTGTCACCATAATAAGTTGTTGTGAAGTTTGACACCTCCTCTAGAATGTATGCCTCTGCAATGGAAGCCTCGATTTTGCATTTATTTCTACATTTCTTTTGAATAGTCTTTAGACATCTATCGATTGGATAGCACCAATGTCCCTGCATGGGCCCCCCATTCATGCCTCATAGGAGAGATGATAATCAAATGCTGCATTGGATTGAAGAAGCCGGGTGGAAATATCTTCTCAAGCTTACATAGTAACACGGGTGCCAATCTTTCCAAGTCTGCAACCATGGTCCAAGATAACTCTTTTGCACAAAGCTGATGGAAGAAATAGCTCAACTCTGAAAGCGCTAGCCAGACATGCTCAGGGACATAGCCTCGAACTATCGCAGGAAGAATTCGTTCAATCCATATGTGGAAGTCATGACTCTTCATCCCTAAGACTCACATAGTAGATAAGTTCACCCCCTACTCAGGTTAGCTGCATACCCATCAGGGAACATCAACATCTTGATCCACTGAAGTACTTCCTTTCTCTGGGCCCTGCTTAGGACGAAATCGACCTTAGGCCTTCTCCATGTCTTTCCACCACTTGGCGGCTTCATCTCTAGGTTTGGTCTATCACATAATGCTGCCAGATCCACTCTTGCCTTTACGTTATCCTTTGACTTATCAGGAATGTCCATAATTGTTGCCCATAGTGCCTCGGCGACATTCTTTTCAGTGTGCATCACGTCAATGTTGTGTGGAAGGAGCAGGTCGTCATAATAGGGGAGCCGAGTCAAGCCAGACTTATGTGTCCACATATGCTTCTCACCATATCCTACAAAACCAGCTTTTGTATTGGCCACGAGCCCATCTATCTGTTGATGAATTTCAGCACCAGTCATCGTTGCAGGTGGGCGGTCTGTCACTACGACACCTTTCGTAAAGTTCTTGATGTCTAGGCGGAATGGATGGTCAGGAGGGAGAAACTATCGATGTTTATCGAAGGACGAATATTTGCCACCCTTTTTCAACCAAATGAACCTAAGAGCTTCCTTGCAAACTGGGCATGGGAACTTACCGTGAACACACCAGGCGCAGAATAGCCCATATGCCGGTAAGTCATGCATGGAGTACTGGTACCAAACATGCATTCTAAAGTTTGTCTTCGTAGCTCGGTCATACATCTATACCCCTTCCTCCCTGGCACGTACCAATTCATCAATCAAAGGCTCCATGTACACGCCCATTTTATTCCCTGGGTGTCCGAGAATTATCAACGACACAAATATATTCTGCCTTTGAAAGCACACACCGGGGGGGGGGGGAGACTGATTGGGATAACAAACACGGGCCAACATGTGTACGGGGCAGCGCTCATTCCATAGGGATTGAACCCATCTGTGGCCAACGCAACACATACATTACGAGCCTCTTCGGCTTTCTCACGGTGAATGGCATCAAAGTGTTTCCATGCTTCACTATCGGATGCGTGCACCATCTTGTCAGTATTGTATTGTTTTCCTTTTTTGTGCCATGTCATCTATTTCGTGGATTCCTCTGTCATGTACAGACGCTGGATCCTTGGTATGAACGAAAGGTGCCATAGGATTGTCAAGGGGATGTCGACCTGCCTCTTCTGTCCATCACCAGAGTCTACCTCCATGAATCTAGACGATTTACACTTGGGACAGTACTTTGCATTCGCGTATTCTTTCCTAAATAGCACGCAGCCCTTCGGACAAGCATGAATCTGCTCATACGTCATCTTGAGTGCACGAAGGAGTTTCTGTGCCTCGTACATGCTCCTTGGCAGAACATGATAATCTAGAAGCAGGCTCCCAATAACCGTTAACAAGCCATTGAATGCGTCTCTACTCATGTTGTACTGCGACTTGAACGCCATTACACGCCTAATGGCATCCAGTTGAGAAACCTTTGTCTGGCCGTGAAGGGGCTTCTGTGCCGCGTCAAACATGTCGTAGAACGCCTTTGCAGTCGGCTCTGGCTCGTCATCCATACATCCTCCCGTGTACTGTGCCTCTTGATAGTCGTTCAACATATCTGCTACCCTCGCATTCGCGTCATAATCCTCGACACGTTGTCTCAGCACTTCCTCTCTCGTACGATGCGCTTCACCATGAAAGATCCACCGAGTATAGCCCGACGTAAATCCATTCTTCCAAATATGTTCTACCATGACCTTCTTTGGTTTTATTTTCCGGTTGGCACATTTGCTGCATGGGCATGAGACTAGACTCGCTCCTTTAGCAGCTTCGCCATATGCCCGTTCCATGAAATCATCGGTCTTTCTAATCTATTCATGGGTGACATTGTTCCTTCCTCTACGGCCCGTGTACATCCATTCACAGTCCTCCATCCTCTAACATAAGCCTAGCAATAAAAAATTTCGGCAGCACCTCCCCTGCACGGGGAGGTTTATAAAACCTGCAAATAAAACTATCAGCATGATGTCTGACATCCACACATAATTCAACGACATGATGGCCGGTAATCATATCTATATATATTCAATCCATCAGAGATAACACAACAAGACTACATATTAACCTAATCATACATGTATATAAATTTGACTCAATATTAAACCTAATCATTTCATATAAATCACCTTGGAAGTTTGGTTGCGGGCGTGACGGCGGGTCGCGGGCAAGACGACGGGGCGCGGGGGTTGGAGGTCGGCCGCGTGCACTTTGCTGGCGTGGAGAGTGGCAGAGGCCGCGATGGGCGAGGGCGCGGCGGCGTGGGGGCAGCGGCGGCCGAGGCACGACGACGTGGAGGGCGCGGCGGCGGGCAGGCAAGGGCGCGTCGGGCGGGCGAGGGCGCGGCGGCCGAGGGCAAGGGCATGGAGGGCGCGCTTGGCGTGGAAGGCACGGCAGCGGGCGGGCGTGGGTGCGGCGGCAGGTGGGCGAGGGCGAGGGGCGCGAGCATGGCGGGCGAGCGAGGGCGAGGGGCGCGGGCGCGCCGGCCGGGCGAGGGCAGCGGCGGCGGCGGCGCGTGAGAGTGAGAGAGTGAGGAAGAAAGGGTTTACCGTTAGTAAGTACGAGTTCTTTGCCGAGTGCCTGTGATCTAGCACTCGGCAAAGATTTTTTTAATTTTAAAATGCACTTTATCAAGTGCCCCCGATCCGACACTCGGTATAGATTATTTCACTATACTTTGCCGAGTGTCAACCAGCTGACACTCGACAAAGGCTTCTTTGCCGAGTGTCATTTCTGGACACTCAGCAAAGTACTTTTTTATTTTTTTATTTTCCCGACCAAACTTTTTGTGGTATGTTTCTACACTATGTAGACCTACATATACCATTTTGGGCAATTATAAAAGTGTTTTCTATAGCTAGTACATTTAGTTCGTTTATTTGAATTTCTTCGGAAAATTTGCATTTGAACTGCAAGTCACTCAAAACTTGGAAAATCGTGCATGCAAAAATGATATCCATGCTATTTAGCATAAGTTACGACCGATTTCTGGAGCGGACCGGAAACTTCGAGCACTCTGCTTACTAAACATGGCCGTGATCTTGCCATCGAGCTATTTAAAAATTGTATAAAACACAAACAAAGTCAAAAAATCATGAAACTTGTCCACGTGTCGTGATATCATATGTAGAGGCTGTGATAAAAAATTGATAATGTTTCGAGAAATTTGTGAGACACAACCTCTACATATGATATCACGACACGTGGACAAGTTTCATGATTTTTTGACTTTGTTTGTGTTTTATACAATTTTTAAATAGCTGGATGGCAAGTTTATGGCCATGTTTAGTAAGCATGATGCTCGAAGTTTCCGGTCCGCTCCAGAAATCGGTCGTAACTTATGCTAAATAGCATGGATATCATTTTTGCATGCACGGTTTTCAAAGTTTCGAGTGACTTGCAGTTCAAATGCAAATTTTCCAAAGAAATTCTAATAAACGAACTAAATGTACTAGCTATAGAAAACACTTTTATAATTGTCCCAAAATAGTACATGCAGGTCTATATAGTGTAGGAACATACCACAAAAAGTTTGGTTGGGAAAATAAAAAAATAAAAATATACTTTGCCGAGTGTCCAGAAATGACACTCGGCAAAGAAGCCTTTTGCCGAGTGTTAGCTGGTTAACACTCGGCAAAGAACTTCTTTGTTGAGTGCCACCTCTAGGCCCTCGGCAAAGGTTAACGACCGTCAGCTCTAGACGACCGCTGACGGCCCTTTGCCGAGCGCCGCCTTCACCGAGTGTTCGGCACTCGGCAAAGGCTGTATTTCTATGCCGAGAGTCCTACGCTCGGTAAACGAGCTCGTTACCGAGAGCAGGACTTTACGAGTGCGACACTCGACAAAGGCTTCTTTGCAAAGGTTTCTTTGCCGAGTGCCCGATAAAAAACACTCGGCAAAGGCCCGGATTCCGGTAGTGTGCGTTGGTCGCAAGCTTTATACTAGTTTGAGTAGAACGTCCCTACTTCCAGTCATCGGTGGCCTGCGGTACTGACACCATTGATGATAAAAACTCGTAGTAGGAGTTACAAGCGGGCGAGAGATTGAGGAGAGGCTCCCAAGTCTCTTTTTGGGGGTGGAAGTGAAACTTAGAAACTACAAGGTGGAGTCCTAGCTAAGTCTTGGCTCGGTGGGGGGGGGGCTCCGACCTCTTTGTCCTCATCGGCGCTCCTCCTCCTGTTTATCCTTGTGGGTGTGTGTCTGAGTGAGCTTGGCTCTGTCTGAAGGCGTCCGGGGTCGTCTGATTGTCTTCTGAAGTGTACGAAAGAACTCAACCGAACCCCTTGCCTAGAGGCCAACCCCTCCCTTTTATAGGCCAGGAGGGGTCGGTCAACTGTGGCTTCTTTGGAAAGGAGCCATAAGACAAGGGTATACCCGCGTTCTACTCGGGGTAAAGCCACGCGTACTCATGAGGCCTAGGATTGTTTATTTTGTATTTACCTTGGCGAATGACGCGGGGCTGCGATGGTCCTAGGCGCCATCATTTTGGTTATGGCGACCCTAGCCTCCGTAGCCTGGGGCTCGGAGTGGCCCGTTGTGTGGCGCCCTGCCGCAGGTTTGCACACTTAGGCCTAGCCTGGTAGGCCATGAGTGCGCCACAGATCGAGGGGCGCACGAGCCATTAATGTGTCACAGTCCGAGGGGCATCTAGGTCATGAGTTCTATGCGACCCGAGGGGTTCGTAGGTCATGAGTGGAAAGCGGACCGACGCTCGCGCTGTGGCTCGGTGCCAATGCAGTCGACTATTTATGTTGGGTCATTCTGGGGCCGGACGCGGGATCCACTCGATTGGTTCCCTCCCCCGTCATGTTCCACCGCGCCTAACCCCGGGCTCGGTGCCGCGGGGTTCAACCGGGGCAGGCTCTTTCAGGGTTGACGTGTCCACCTCTCTCAACTGACTAACAACCCCAGCGGCCAACGATCAGGGGTTCTTTCCTCAGTGTACTCTCTGACTAGCGGGTCTTCGAGACCGGGGATCATTTCCCTGACAACCTTCATCACTTATCCTCAAGCAAAGGCTAAATTTTAGACTTGAAAGTTTGCTGCATCCCGCGAGAAGTTTCAATCCTACATCGATAAATATTCATAGTCAACATTGTGTCCATTTGACAGAATATTTCAGTAGCCAGTTCAGCAATTACCTTTCATCATCCAAATCAGTGTCAATAAGATCCAACTCTTCCAACTGAGAGCAGTGCTTCCCAATCAATTAGAGTGCTCCACTGGAAACACGGCTACAAGACTCCATCCTCAAAGATACGAGGGAAGTGCATGAACTAGTGATGGCATCGGTGATATTGCGACAACAAGTAATGTCTAGCTTCACCAGATTCTTTAACTTTAACACAGCAAAACAGAGTTCCGTATCCATCACTCCAAAGCACTTGCTCAGACTTTACTCCTTGACACAAGAGGTTCCAATGGCTTTAAGTCCATCAACAATGAATTTACAGCCTTCCAGCTTCAGGGTACGCAGCTTAGCAATCTTCTGGAAGCTTCTCGTCATAGAAGGAGTAATCTGCTACATAAAGCGTGTAAATTAAGATACAAGGGCTAAGGTTATGGACAAGTGATAGAAAAATACACAACTAGATGGTTACTTAGGCCCTGTTTGTTTCAGATTATAATATCTCTAGATTATATAATCCAGCCCAAATAATCAAATAGTTAAACAAACACCTAGATTATCGGTTCAGATTATATAATCTAAACCCCAAATTATGATAATCTCATAATCTTCTCAAGACTAGCTTATTTGAGATTATTTTGGTAAAAGACCCACTGTCCATAGTTATGTAAATAGAAATTACAATATATGCCATCCTTTTTTCCCACCTCAAATAAACAATAAGGGTATTGTTGTCTTTGTGAATAATCTACATTTGTATAATCTAAACTACCAAACAACTACATATAAATTATAATATATCTAGATTATAATCTGGATTATATAATTTAGATTATAATCCAGATTATATAATTTATAAGTTGAAACAAACAGACCCTTACTTACTTACAGGACAACAATATGAAAGATCCAGTTCCAATATATTCGGCATTGACTTTACTATGGATGAAACTCTCATATCAGTGACATTTTGACAATGGGGCATATCAAGCACATGCAATGGGTACAAATATGCAATCTTAGCAACTAGAGTATGGCGCTACCATCATGTGCATGTTTTAGTGCTACAACATGACAAGTTTAGATAAGCCATCTACAGAGTTCAGAATCTAACAGTGAAAGCTTATGGAGAAAGTACTGCTAGTGATTCAAATGAAAGTAATGCATTGATAGTAACATGTCAATAGAAATGGCAAACTAATCACTTCACCTATAGTGATTTACTGCATTCTTTCTCAAGACTACCAAGGGCGTCATCATCAATTCCGATACAGCTCACCAGTGTCATCTCTTGAAGGTTGGGTAGCTTCATGATGGCAAGAAATGCATCTTCTGTGATCTGCAAGGCAATGTCATTTCCATTAGTCCAGCATGATAGATAAGTGTGTTGGGTACTCAATCCTGCAGCAGGAAACACAAATTCTTGAGATAAGAAGACAAGCCAAAGTGATCTACTACTTGTTCTGATCCTTTGCTACAAAGATCAGTTGCTATGTATCTATAAGAGCACCTGCTGATCAAGAATATTATAGACTACGGTTGTCTAGTCACCATCGCACTAACCGAAGCCAGTAGATTCAGCGAAGGAGCAACACATCAGGTGCAACCGAGGTCGGTGACCTTTTTTTCAGCTCTTTGCAGTTTTGTCCGCTCTACTAACTGAATAGGTCCTTGTTTCAGCTCTTTGCAGTTTTGTCCGCTCTACTAACTGAATTGTCATGTCAAGCATACTTGCTCCTTTTGAGCTGATTTTTTTGGAGTTGTCACTTAGGATATTGTGAATCTCCTATAAACTTTTATGGGTTTTTAGAGCAAGTTATGTAGGGTTTTGGATATTTTGTCTGCAAGCCTAACAATATTAGCTGATAGGAATGTCCGGTTAGTAAAACAAGAATTTTTGGTCCACACGTTTATTTTAAACAGTGATTTTGGGATAGGCTGAACATGCTGTTTTGATTTTTGAACTTATTCTTAGAACTTGGTGGTATTAAGAGGTCATTTTAGGTTTTTGGTAATTTTGTTAAAGTCTATGTCAGCCTGAGTTCTTTTTGAACTGGCGGTAAAATCTAGCGTGTTTTCTTCTGTTTTGAGAGGTTACTTCTCCTATTTGTTTGTTTCCATGTGTCCTTTCCTAGTTTTGTCCTAGTGTAAATAGTACCATTCTTGCTGTGTTGCCTTGCACCATTGCTAAAAAAGACATTTAGGATGTTAATTTTTAATGGGATCCTATTCAACCCTTCCCTTCTAGTCGTTATTTCTGTCCTCGCTTCCTGTTTCACATGCATCAAAACCAAACGAAGGGCCCTCTATGGCTCTATCTTACATTGATTTTCTACTATCTGAGCGACTAGAACTTCAAAAGCGACACTAGGTTCATCATGGCTGAAGTCAGGTCACTAGATGGTGAGTTCCACCTTGTCTAGATGCATGAAAGGATTCTATATACACCAAGATCAAACATGAGTCCACCAATAGTCTGTCTACATAAATGCAAACAGAGTAGACAAGGATGTTGCAAACGTGCGATTGATCCATCAACTAGTACATCTGTTGCTAATTCTCAATACTGAAAATGTATTAGTTTATGGAGGTAAAATACTGAAATTAAAACGTGATTAAGGGCCTGTTTGTTTCAGCTTGTAGATTATATAATCTAGATTATAATCTAAATTATATAATCCAGATTATAATCTAGACAAATTATAATTTATATGTAGCTGTTTGGTAGTCTAAATTATACAAATGTAGATTATTCATAAAGATAACAGTACCCTTGTTTGCTTATTTGAGGTGAGGAAATAAGAATGATATATACTGTAATTTCTGTAGAGAAACCCTTAAGAGAGGTTTAATGGGCTAATACCGAAACTGCCCTCAGGGGTTCATAGCTTATACATATATATATGTATCCATACCCCCTCATAATAAACAGACAGAAAGAGCTTCCATCCACCGTGTCTCTTATTTCTCTCTGTGTTGGGTTGCTGGGAAGGGAGCGGGCTTCTACAACTTTTCACGGCCCTACTGCTGTTGGGAGGGTTCGGAGTCCGGATCGAGAATCTGCGACAACTACGTTGTTCAACACGTCATCAACACTGCTCTACCCCGACTCGTGGATCCGATCGACACCGACTCTCCATCACGTCGGCAGGTCCCCAGCCTTGCCGAACTGTCCTACGCGACAGGCTTCGTTTCCATTTGTCGAACCAGGAATCACGGTATGAAATTTTGAGTGGATCTATGATTTACTGTTCATCGCGTGACGGTGTGGTTCGAGTTGCGCGCGCGTCCCTGGAGTAGTGGCGGCGGCAGCTCTGATAGGCTCAGTCAGTTGGAGATGTGAGAATAAAGGGAAAAGCACCTATGCATAGAGTAAAAAGTAGTGCATGCGGCAAGTCTGTTAGAGAGGTGAGAAAAAAAAGAAAGGAACCGCATGCAACCGCTTGCTCGCCGATTCCAGACGCATGCACGTGTAGAAAAAAAGTAGGCCCTGCTGCATGGCCGCATGCAAAGGACAGACAGACGCTTGATGTTTTGTAACACCCCAGGCTTTAAAGGACAAAGCCGGGTGCATCTCATAAATGCGCCAAAGAAGACAACATATATAATCACAGAGTGTATAGAGATAAATGTCACAATAATCAGAGTACTTATTACATAGCGGAAGACTTACAAAAATAAAAGATAAATATAACAGGATCTAAATTATATCCTTGGCGCCAGAAAGTTAACTGGGAGACGCCACCTAGATCGAATCGAATTCCTTATTAAGCGGCTCCTCTTGACCCACCTGTTCTTCTCCTGTGGGGGGGGTGTGAGACAGCAAGGGTGAGCTCACACATGTTCATCGCTCAACAAGTTATGGGGAATAATGTGGCATTAACTCACCAAAGGTGGGAGCTCATGAAGTGTAAGGCTTATCAAAGAAAATGGTTAAAGATGAGCATTGCTTTTAATGTTGGTCAAACTTTTATTAGCAATTACTAGATGTAAGTAAATACCAAACCATAATAAATAATAGAACAAAATTAATAACAAATCCCATGCAAATGCATATGACAAATTAAGTTTAGGTTCCATAATTTAATCATGTGAGGGTCCGAGCCGCTCATGACCGTGAGCACGGCTAGTATACTAGTTTTACACTCTGCAGAGGTTGCGCATTTTTACCCACAAGCCGTGTTACCCATCTGCCAAGGGGTCATGAATCCCATACACCTCTACCAAGGAAGCGAGACAGGGTAACACTACGAGGCCTTTACAAAGTTCCACTAGCTTCAGAAATCCCGCTACAGTTTATAGGAGGCTCCAGTGTAGGAATCCCTCGCCTGACCGCCATCGCAGCAAAATCAACCCAAGGACCTCCCTACACTGACCACTCCCCTACTGCCCTTGCCCCTTTCGGATAAGGAAGACCTCCACTAGCTTTCCTAGTTAATCAACCAAGGGCGTCCCATTAAACCCGTGTGGTAGCACTGTTTTCCCGGGTGGTCGCTCCATGTTCCAATTAACATAATGATCTTATCATGAACACAAATAACATAACAAAATAATTGGAACATGGATGTAATGAAATATTATCCCAAAACCATATAAAGCAATAACATAACTACCCAATGATTCAGGGATAAACAAGGTAAACAGGATAAACAAACTAGGGTGACCTATTGGGCCCCATCAAAATTAAGCCTATGCATTGAATAAGTGATAATAAAGAACATTATTGGGTAACAAATGTGATCAAGGGCACAACTTGCCTGGCACTTGAGATTCCAGTTACCAGGGTGATTCTTCAGATCCTCGAAACCTCGCGCTAGTTGTAGCAATACAAACAAACATGGTATATACAAAATTAACATCACACCAAACATAAGTACAAGCTGAATAATAATAATCTACGCGTTGCTACGAGATCGTGGGATCGAGAACTACTAAGATCAGAATTACTATTAAGGACTTATGATTTTATAGAAGATCTACGTGATTAAGATATTAAACTACATTATAAATTGGTTAATATAAATCATGTGAGAGGTTATTCTATAAATAACTATCTCAACTTTAATCTAAGTTATAAATTAACTATAAATCATATTCTATTACATTAATAAGCAGATTAACAAAACTAATCAACATAAGTTAAATAAAGATCTAATTATAGAATAAGGAGACATGGTATAATAAATGTTGTTATTTCATAGTAATTATTTATACGAGACTAACATAACTTGAACGGATCAAATCGGAGTTAAAACGAGGAAGTTAGGAATTTCCAAAGTTCGTGTGTTCTTGCTACAAAATTAATTGAGTAATCAATTTTAGTATAGATTTCATGTTAAAACAGTGTTACCAATTAATAAACAGTATTAATACAAAATTATAGAAACTGGAATGGACTAAAAAGGATTTAATGCGAATTTTCTATGATTTATACAAGTTTCTACCATTATTTTTGTATTAAAAATGAATTTAAAATGAATTTCTCTGATTTTATTCGCTGTTTGGACTGCGCGCAAGAATTCAAAGAATAACAGGGGCTAACACGAAATATTTCCCAGACTCAGAGATAACACTAGGACGGACTGCGGGTTAATACTAATAAAATAGAGGGGCTCTTATGCAAGTCTTCCAGGCCGAAAGGGTATCCGTAGTTCTGAGCCGTTGGATTAGCAGTCAAGAGCTAGGATTAGATCTCACATATAACGAATCGGTACGCAACTAGGGCCATTGGATCTGGGATCAACGGCCAATGACTTGCCACGCCCTAAGCAAATCAGAACGGCCCGATTCCGCATCTACCGCCCAAATCTGATCACGCGAAGCGGTATACGATGCCATAATCTCATCCATCCACCGCCTATCCGACGACCACTGTTCCTTTCCCCAGCTACAACCCCTTCAAGCAGCCCGCGCGCGGCGACGCCGCCAAGCTCACGACAATGAAGTTCGCCGGAGATGCACAGTTTCCCTCTCTGGTTCCTAAACCCAGATCTGAAGAGTGCTACGCAGAGGGGGTGTTAATGCAAATAGGGTGGGGAGAATTGATAGTCGCCTAGAGGGGGGGTGAATAGGGCGAAACTGAAATTTTCAAAAATAATCACAACTACAAGCCGGGTTAGCGTTAGTAATAAAGAAACGAGTCCGCGAGAGAGGGCGCAAAACAAATCGCAAGCAAATAAGAGTGTGACACGAGGATTTGTTTTACCGAGGTTCGGTTCTCGCAAACCTACTCCCCGTTGAGGAGGCCACAAAGGCCGGGTCTCTTTCAACCCTTCCCTCTCTCAAACGATCCCACGGATCGAGTGAGCTTTCTCTTCTTCTCAATCAACCGGGAACAAAACTTCCCCGCAAGGGCCACCACACAATTGGTGCCTCTTGCCTTGGTTACAATTGAGTGATGATCTCAAGAACTAGTGAGAAAGAAAAGAATGCGATCCAAGCGCAAGAGCTCGAAAGAACACAAGCAAATCACTCTCTCTAGTCACTATGGAATTGTGTGGAATTTGGAGAGGACTTGATCTATTTGGTGTGTCTAGAATTGAATGCTAGAGCTCTTGTAGTGGTTGAGAAGTGAAAACTTGGATGGCAATGAATGTGGGGTGGTTGGGGTATTTATAGCCCCAACCACCACAAGTGACCGTTGGCTGGAGTCCTCTGTTCGATGGCGCACCGGACAGTCCGGTGCACACCGGACAGTCCGGTGCCCCTGCCACGTCACGGTTGCCGTTGGATTCTGACCGTTGGAGCTTCTGACTTGTGGGCCCTCCTGGGTGTCCGGTGCACACCGGACATGTACTGTTTGATGTCCGGTGCACCGGCATGGGCATGCCTGACGACTGCGCGCGCTGCGCGCGCATTTAATGCACCGCAGGGAGCCGTTGGCGCCGCAGGGAGCCGTTGCTCCGCTGGCACACCGGACAGTCCGGTGCACACCGGACAGTCCGGTGAATTTTAGCGGAGCGGCCGCTGAGCAGACCCGAGGCTGGCGAGTTCCGAAGGCCGCGTTCCCTTGGAGCACCGGACATGTCCGGTGCACACCGGACAGTCCGGTGAATTATAGCGCGCCGGCTTCCGAGAAATCCCGAGGGCGAAGAGTTTGAAGTCGAAGTCCTCTGGCCGCACCGGACAGTCCGGTGCACACCGGACAGTCCGGTGCCTCCGGCCAGAGGTGCCCTCGGTTGCCTTGCTGCTCCTTTGTTGAATCCAACACATGGTCTTTTTATTGGCTGATTGTGAACCTTTTGCACCTGTATAACTTATGCACTAGAGTAAACTAGTTAGTCCAATGTTTGTGTTGGGCAATTCAACCACCAAAATTATTTAGGAACTAGGTCTAAGCCTAATTCCCTTTCAATCTCCCCCTTTTTGGTGATTGATGCCAACACAAACCAAAGCAAATATAGAAGTGCATAATTGAACTAGTTTTCATGATGTAAGTGCAAAGGTTGCTTGGAATTGAGCCAATATAAACTTATATGATGCGCATGGATGGTTTTCTTTATTTTTCACATATTGGACCACATTTGCACCACGAGTTTTGTTTTTGCAAATTCTTTTGTAAATTCTTTTCAAAGTACTTTTGCAAGATAGTCAAAGGTAAATGAAAAAGATTTTGCAAAGCATTCTCAAGATATGGAATTTTCTCCCCCTATTTCCAATGCTTTTCCTTTGACTAAGCAAAAACTCCCCCTCAAATAAGGTCTCCTCTTAGTGTTCAAGAGGGTTTTAAGACATCAATTTTGAAAATACTCGTTACTCCCTTCTTAGAACACAAAGAGATACCAATTTTGAAATTTACCAATATAAAAATTATCAAATTTATGAAATTAGGTGGTGGTGCGGTCCTTTTGCTTTGGGCTCATATTTTCTCCCCCTTTGGCATGAATCGCCAAAAACGGAATCATTAGAGCCCAAGAAGTACATTCTCCCCCTTTGGTCATGAAATAAATGAGTGAAGGTTATACCAACGTTGGAGAGATGATGCGGAGCAACGGCGAAGGAGTAGTAGAACGGAGTGGAAGCCTTTTTCTTCGCCGAAGACTCTAATTCCCTTTCAATACACCTATGACTTGGTTGAAATACACTTGAAAACACATTAGTCATAGCATATATAAAAGAGACATGATCAAAGGTATATTCATGTGCTATGCGTGCAAGACTAGCAAAAGAAATTCCTAGAATCAAGAATATTAAGCTCATGCCTAAGTCGGGTAAAAGATTGTTCATCAAGTGGTTTGGTAAAGATATCGGCTAATTGATCTTTAGTATTAATATAAGAAATCTCGATATCCCCCTTTTGTTGGTGATCCCGAAGAAAATGATACCGAATGGCTATGTGCTTAGTGCGGCTGTGCTCGACGGGATTGTCGGCCATTTTGATTGCACTCTCATTGTCACATAGCAAAGGGACTTTGGTTAATTTGTAACCGTAGTCCCGCAGGGTTTGCCTCATCCAAAGCAATTGCGCGCAACAATGGCCTGCGGCAATATACTCGGCTTCGGCGGTAGAAAGAGCGACCGAATTTTGCTTCTTTGAAGCCCATGACACCAAGGATCTTCCCAAGAACTGGCAAGTCCCCGATGTGCTCTTCCTGTTGATTCTACACCCCGCCCAATCGGCATCCGAATAACCAATCAAATCAAAAGTGGATCCCCGAGGGTACCAAAGCCCAAACTTAGGAGTAAAAGCCAAATATCTCAAGATTCGTTTCACGGCCGTAAGGTGTGATTCCTTAGGGTCGGCTTGGAATCTTGCACACATGCAAACGGAAAGCATAATGTCCGGTCGAGATGCACATAAATAAAGTAATGATCCAATCATCGACCGGTATACCTTTTGATCCACGGACTTACCTCCCGTGTCGAGGTCGAGATGCCCATTTGTTCCCATGGGTGTCTTGATGGGCTTGGCATCCTTCATTCCAAACTTGCTTAGGATATCTTGAGTATACTTCGTTTGGCTAATGAAGGTGCCCTCTTGGAGTTGCTTGACTTGGAATCCTAGGAAATACTTCAACTCCCCCATCATCGACATCTCGAATTTTTGTGTCATGATCCTACTAAATTCTTCACATGTAGATTTGTTAGTAGACCCAAATATGATATCATCAACATAAATTTGGCATACAAACAAATCATTATCAAGAGTCTTAGTGAATAAAGTAGGATCGGCTTTGCCGACTTTGAAGCCATTAGCAATAAGGAAATCTCTAAGGCATTCATACCATGCTCTTGGGGCTTGCTTGAGCCCATAAAGCGCCTTAGAGAGCCTATAAACATGGTTAGGGTACTCACTGTCTTCAAAGCCGGGAGGTTGCTCAACATAGACCTCCTCCTTGATTGGTCCATTGAGGAAGGCACTCTTCACGTCCATTTGATAAAGCTTGAAGCCATGGTAAGTAGCATAGGCTAATAATATGCGAATTGACTCAAGCCTAGCTACGGGTGCATAGGTTTCACCAAAATCCAAACCTTCGACTTGTGAATACCCCTTGGCCACGAGTCGAGCTTTGTTCCTTGTCACCACACCATGCTCGTCTTGCTTGTTGCGGAAGACCCACTTGGTTCCTACAACATTTTGGTTAGGACGTGGAACTAAGTGCCATACCTCGTTCCTCGTGAAATTGTTGAGCTCCTCTTGCATCGCCATCACCCAATCCGAATCTTGTAGTGCTTCCTCTACCCTGGTTGGCTCAATAGAGGAAACAAACGAGTAATGTTCACAAAAATGAGCAACACGAGATCGAGTAGTTACCCCCTTATGAATGTCGCCGAGGATAGTGTCGACGGGGTGATCTCGTTGTATTGCTTGGTGGACTCTTGGGTGTGGCGGCCTTGTTTGTTCATCCTCCTTGTCTTCATCATTTGAATCTCCCCCTTGATCGCTGCCGTCATTTTGAGGTGGCTCATCTTCTTGATCTTCTTGTTCAACATCTTGAGCTTCATCCTCAACTTGAGTTGGTGGAGATACTTGCGTGGAGGATGATGGTTGATCTTGTGCACTTGAAGACTCTTCGGATTCCTTAGGACACACATCCCTAATGGACATGTTCCTTATCGCTATGCATGGAGCCTGTTCTTCACCTATATCATCAAGATCAACTTGCTCTACTTGAGAGCCGTTAGTCTCATCAATCACAACGTCACAAGAAACTTCAACAAGTCCTGAGGACTTGTTAAAGACTCTATATGCCCTTGTGTTTGAGTCATATCCTAGTAAAAAGCCTTCTACAGTTTTAGGAGCAAATTTAGATTTTCTACCTCTTTTAACAAGTATAAAACATTTGCTACCAAAAACTCTAAAATATGAAATATTGGGCTTTTTACCGGTTAGGAGTTCATAAGATGTCTTCTTGAGGATTCGATGAAGATATAACCGGTTGATGGCGTAGCAGGCGGTGTTGACCGCCTCGGCCCAAAACCGGTCCGGTGTCTTGTACTCATCAAGCATGGTTCTTGCCATGTCCAATAGAGTTCGATTCTTCCTCTCCACTACACCATTTTGTTGAGGAGTGTAGGGAGAAGAGAACTCATGCTTGATGCCCTCATCCTCAAGAAAGCCTTCTATTTGAGAGTTCTTGAACTCCGTTCCATTGTCGCTTCTAATTTTCTTGATCCTTAAGCCGAACTCATTTTGAGCCCGTCTCAAGAATCCCTTTAAGGTCTCTTGGGTTTGTGATTTTTCCTGCAAAAAGAATACCCAAGTGAAGCGAGAATAGTCATCCACAATTACAAGGCAATACTTACTACCGCCGATGCTTATGTAAGCGATCGGGCCGAACAAATCCATGTGAAGGAGCTCCAGTGGCCTGTCGGTAGTCATGATGTTTTTGTGTGGATGATGGACACCAACTTGCTTCCCGGCTTGGCAAGCGCTACAAATCCTGTCTTTCTCAAAATGAACATCGGTTAGTCCCAAAATGTGTTCTCCCTTTAGAAGTTTGTGAAGATTCTTCATTCCAACATGGGCTAGTCGACGGTGCCATAGCCAACCCAAGTTAGTCTTAGCAATTAAGCATGTGTCGAGTTCAGCTCTTTCAAAATCTACTAAGTATAGCTGACCCTCTAACACACCCTTAAATGCTATTGAATCATCACTCCTTCTAAAGACAGTAACACCTGTATCAGTAAAAAGACAGTTGTAGCCCATTTGACATAATTGGGATACGGAAAGCAAATTGTAATCTAATGAATCTACAAGAAAAACATTGGAAATAGAATGGTCAGTAGATATAGCAATTTTACCCAAACCTTTGACCAAACCTTGATTTCCATCCCCGAATGTGATAGCTCGTTGGGGATCTTGGTTTTTCTCATATGAGGAGAACATCCTTTTCTCCCCTGTCATGTGGTTTGTGCACCCGCTGTCGAGTATCCAACTTGTGCCCCCGGATGCATAAACCTACAAAACAAGTTTAGTTCTTTGTTTTAGGTACCCAAACGGTTTTGGGTCCTTTGGCATTAGATACAAGAACTTTGGGTACCCAAACACAAGTCTTGGAGCCCTTGTGTTTGCCCCCAACAATTTTGGCAACTACCTTGCCGGATTTGCTAGTCAAAACATAAGATGCATCAAAAGTCTTAAATGAAATAGCATGATCATTTGATGCATTTGGAATTTTCTTTCTAGGCAACTTGGCATGGGTTGGTTGCCTAGATCTAGATGTCTCACCCTTATACATAAAAGCATAATTAGGGCCAGAGTGAGACTTCCTAGAATGAATTTTCTTAATTTTACTCTCAGGATACCCGGCAGGGTACAAAATGTAACCCTCGTTATCCTGAGGCATGGGAGCCTTGCCCTTAACAAAGTTAGACAAGTTCTTAGGAGGGGCATTAATTTTGACATTGTCTCCCCTTTGGAAGCCAATGCCGTCCTTAATGCCCGGGCGTCTCCCATTATAGAGCATGCTTCTAGCAAGTTTAAATTTTTCATTTTCTAAGTCATGCTCTCTAATCTTGGCATTAAGTTGTGCTATATGATCATTTTGTTTCTTAATTAAGGCTAGGTGATCATGGATAGCATCAACATTAATATCTCTACATCTAGTACAAATGGAAATATGCTCAACATTAGATGTAGAGGGTTTGCAAGATTTTAGTTCAACAACCTTAGCATGCAACAAATCATTTTTAGTTCTAAGGTCGGAAATAGTAGCATTGCAAACATCAAAATCCTTAGCCTTAGCAATTAATTTCTCATTCTCAATTCTAAGACTAGCAATGGTAACATTCAACTTATCAATCCTAGCAAGCAAATCAACATTATCATTTCTAGGATCAATGCAAACATGAGAATCAACCTTAGCTAACAAATTTGCATTTTCATTTCTAAGGTTGTCTAAAGTCTCATGACAAGTGCTTAGCTCACTAGACAATTTTTCACATTTTTCTCTTTCTAGAGCATAAGCATTTTTAACCTTAACATGTTTTTTGTTTTCCTTGATTAGGAAGTCCTCTTGGGAGTCCAAGAGATCATCCTTTTCATGGATGGCACTAATTAATTCATTTAATTTTTCTTTTTGTTCCATGTTAAGGTTGGCAAAAAGAATACGCAAATTATCCTCTTCATTTTTATCATTATCCTCATCACTAGATGTTTCATATTTAGTGGAGGACTTTGATTTTACCTTCTTTTTGCCGTCCTTGGCCATGAGGCACTTGTGGCCGACGTTGGGGAAGAGGAGGCCCTTGGTGACGGCGATGTTGGCGGCGTCCTCGTCGTCGGAGGAGTCGCTTGAGCTTTCGTCGGAGTCCCACTCCCGACAAACATGGGCATCGCCGCCCTTCTTCTTGTAGTACTTCTTCTTCTCCTTCCTCTTGCCCTTCTTGTCGTTGTCCCTGTCACTATCACTTGATAATGGACATTTAGCAATAAAGTGACCGGGCTTACCACACTTGTAGCAAACCTTCTTGGAACGGGATTTGTAGTCCTTCCCCTTCCGTTGCTTGAGGATTTGCCGGAAGCTTTTGATGATTAGGGCCATCTCCTCGTTGTCGAGCTTGGAGGCGTCAATTGGTTGTCTACTTGGTGTAGACTCCTCCTTCTTTTCCTCCATTGCCTTGAAGGCCACCGGTTGCGCCTCGGATGTGGAGGGCTCATCAAGCTCGTTGATCTTCTTGGAGCCCTTAATCATACATTCAAAACTAACAAAATTCCCGATGACTTCCTCGGGGGTCATTTGTGTATATCTAGGATTGCCACGAATTAATTGTACTTGAGTAGGGTTAAGGAAAATAAGGGCTCTTAGAATAACCTTAACCACCTCGTGGTCATCCCATTTTGCGCTCCCGAGGTTGCGCACTTGGTTCACCAAGGTCTTGAGCCGGTTGTACATGTCTTGTGGCTCCTCCCCTTGGCGAAGACGGAAGCGACCGAGCTCCCCCTCGATCGTTTCCCGCTTGGTGATCTTGGTGAGTTCATCACCTTCGTGCGCCGTCTTGAGTAGGTCCCAAATCTCCTTGGCGTTCTTCAACCCTTGCACTTTGTTGTATTCCTCCTTGCTTAGGGAGGCAAGGAGGATGGTTGCGGCTTGGGAGTTGAAGTGCTCGATTTGGGCCACTTCGTCCGTGTCATAGTCCTCATCCCCTATAGATGGTACCTGTACACCATACTCAACAACATCCCATATTCTTTTGTGGAGAGAGGTTAGATGAAATCGCATTAAATTACTCCACATAGCATAATCTTCACCATTAAAAGTTGGTGGTTTGCCTAATGGGACGGAAAGTAGAGGTGTATGTTTAGGAATGCGAGGGTAGCGTAGGGGGATCTTACTATACTTCTTACGCTCTTGGCGTTTAGAAGTGACGGACGCCGCGTCGGAGCCGGAGGTAGATGTCGATGAAGTGTCGGTCTCGTAGTAGACCACCTTCCTCATCCTTTTGTGCTTGTCCCCACTCCGATGCGGCTTGTGAGAAGAAGATTTTTCCTTCTTCTCTTTGTGGTGAGAAGAGGAAGATCTTTTCTCCTTCCGCTTGGAGGAGTTCTTCTTCTTCTCCCGTCTCTTGGTGCGGGACTCTTCCGATGAAGTGCTCCCTTGGCTTGTAGTGGGCTTGTCATCGCCGGTCTCCATCTCCCTCTTGGTGTGATCTCCCGACATCACTTCGAGCGGTTAGGCTCTAATGAAGCACCGGGCTCTGATACCAATTGATAGTCGCCTAGAGGGGGGGGGGGGGTGAATAGGGCGAAACTGAAATTTTCAAAAATAATCACAACTACAAGCCGGGTTAGCGTTAGTAATAAAGAAACGAGTCCGCGAGAGAGGGCGCAAAACAAATCGCAAGCAAATAAGAGTGTGACACGAGGATTTGTTTTACCGAGGTTCGGTTCTCGCAAACCTACTCCCCGTTGAGGAGGCCACAAAGGCCGGGTCTCTTTCAACCCTTCCCTCTCTCAAACGATCCCACGGATCGAGTGAGCTTTCTCTTCTTCTCAATCAACCGGGAACAAAACTTCCCCGCAAGGGCCACCACACAATTGGTGCCTCTTGCCTTGGTTACAATTGAGTGATGATCTCAAGAACTAGTGAGAAAGAAAAGAATGCGATCCAAGCGCAAGAGCTCGAAAGAACACAAGCAAATCACTCTCTCTAGTCACTATGGAATTGTGTGGAATTTGGAGAGGACTTGATCTATTTGGTGTGTCTAGAATTGAATGCTAGAGCTCTTGTAGTGGTTGAGAAGTGAAAACTTGGATGGCAATGAATGTGGGGTGGTTGGGGTATTTATAGCCCCAACCACCACAAGTGACCGTTGGCTGGAGTCCTCTGTTCGATGGCGCACCGGACAGTCCGGTGCACACCGGACAGTCCGGTGCCCCTGCCACGTCACGGTTGCCGTTGGATTCTGACCGTTGGAGCTTCTGACTTGTGGGCCCTCCTGGGTGTCCGGTGCACACCGGACATGTACTGTTTGATGTCCGGTGCACCGGCATGGGCATGCCTGACGACTGCGCGCGCTGCGCGCGCATTTAATGCACCGCAGGGAGCCGTTGGCGCCGCAGGGAGCCGTTGCTCCGCTGGCACACCGGACAGTCCGGTGCACACCGGACAGTCCGGTGAATTTTAGCGGAGCGGCCGCTGAGCAGACCCGAGGCTGGCGAGTTCCGAAGGCCGCGTTCCCTTGGAGCACCGGACATGTCCGGTGCACACCGGACAGTCCGGTGAATTATAGCGCGCCGGCTTCCGAGAAATCCCGAGGGCGAAGAGTTTGAAGTCGAAGTCCTCTGGCCGCACCGGACAGTCCGGTGCACACCGGACAGTCCGGTGCCTCCGGCCAGAGGTGCCCTCGGTTGCCTTGCTGCTCCTTTGTTGAATCCAACACATGGTCTTTTTATTGGCTGATTGTGAACCTTTTGCACCTGTATAACTTATGCACTAGAGTAAACTAGTTAGTCCAATGTTTGTGTTGGGCAATTCAACCACCAAAATTATTTAGGAACTAGGTCTAAGCCTAATTCCCTTTCAAGAATTTTACCGGTCGATTGTGTCGCGTAGGGGGTCAACCACGGTTGTCTGTGGAGCTGCGGCGGTGGAGGAAACACGATGAGAAATCATCGGCTCCCAGAGAATCCAACCCGCATAGCTAAGCCATGATCATCTTCAGTGCCGCCCGATGGAGCTCCCCATACCCCCAATTGGTACAGACCGACGGCAAGGACAGAATCCAGCCGCGGCGGCCATCTCATTCTCTCTCTCTCCCTAGCGTTACCCTTACTCTCGCCGCTTCACATATAGTTGCGCACAGCTGAGTCGTTCTCATATGTACTCACGAGGCAAGACCCCCCCAGGCCCGCACAATCTTCTGGCGCAACCGCTCTCGCTTCGGTCGGCCACGGCGGTCATGGGACCCGCCGCGCCCGCGGGAGTAGCGCGAGGCGCACGGACGAGGACCAAGTCCAAGCCGGTCCCGCACCACCGATTACCCCCGAGTAGGCGCGCCCAAAGATCCCGCGTCAAAGTAACAGAATTCAGTTGCGAAGTCCCCGGATCGCATCGCGCTCAGCTCAGGTACGGTGGTTCTGCGGTGAAGGGGTTGATTGAAGGGGATGAGGATGAGCATGACCGCGAGGGCCCGTCTGGCGGAGGTAGTAATTTCATGGGCGTGCTGAGAAATCTGGCCCACCGCGGAAAGGCCCACATCGCCGCGACGTTGGGCGAGTCTAGTGCGCGTGAGTGTGGATGACTGGTGGGGCCAGATGGCAGTGCGTATAACTGAGTGGGCTATCGCGCGCGTGGGAGAATGGGAGTGTATTGGGCGGCCTACCAGATTAGGCCCAGGTTTGGTTTCCTAACTACTTTTTTTATTTTATAATTTCTGCTTTACTTTCTAAGTATTCAAACTAAATTCAAAACCCTATTTTGAATTTCAGATTCCAAATGTCAAAATTACTACTACTAGGAATATAAACCTTACTGTTTATGGTAATATTTTTTTATTCTTTTCCTTATTATTTATTCGTGGGAGGAATAAATAGTTCCATTAAATCCCCTTTCCTATTTTCTATTTTATTTTCAAATTCATAATTTGAATTCAAATATGGAGGTGAATTTGTAATCATGTTAAGTGTACCAAATAAACATACTAGTGTGGGATGAGTTTATATATTTATAAATTTTATCTTGTCTTTTATAGTATTTTTCTCTTAAATTCCAAATTCAAATTTAACTCCCAATTTGAATTTAAATTTGGTGGTAAATTTATCCTCAGATTGTGTTGCACAATTATTGCACTAGTTTTGAAAGTATGATTCTATATATACTTTATGTGAGTTTTATCTTCCTTATCTCTTTCTTTTCTTATTTCTTTCTCTAAAAAAATATTTTGAATATGGGACAAGAAGTAAAGGTTACTTCATAATTAACTATTCATGTAATTAAATACTTAAGGTGCATCATTTAATGATATAATCATTACTTGATCGAATAGAAAACTTTCCTGTTACTCCTTTTCTAATATAGTTCTTGGTTTTCAAAATTTAGTCCTCAACATTCATTGCTCAAGTATAAGTTGGGATGTCTGATTTTTACTATTTCATTCTTTCATGTATTTATTTTATTATTATTTTTTATACAGATTTTGGGCATTACAAATCCTACCCCCCTTAACAAGAATCTCACCCTCGAGATTTGTAAGAAAAAGGATGTATACTCATATTGTCTCAACACATATGCACAAACAAAAATCTCAGCATGATGCATAATTTATTAGCAACACATGGGGTCAATTAGACCTTATTATTCCTCTTAAAATAGTATCATACCAACTAGTAAAATTTAGGTCTTACAAATAGTAATAATATATATATATATATATATATATATATATATATATATATATATATATATATATATATATATATATATATATATATGTAGCTTGGTGGAGTTGGTGGTTAGGAAAGCATGGGTGTATATATGTATGTGCACTTGATTATGTAGGATAGAAGATGCCTTTAAAGCATAGATAGGTTTGGGCAAGAAAGGGTAGGGTAAGGAAATACTCCATCCAAGATTATGAATCTTGATTCCTTTGAAGATCCGGCTCGAATCTTATCCTTGATTTGATGGGGTCGATCATCTTCGATCTTCGTTCTTGAAGTTGTTATCCGAATTTGGGACATGTAGTTAAGGCAGATTCTTAGGTAAACAAAATAGGTTAATAGGTGGCTATAAGTTAAATAAGTTTAAGCAGAGTTTGTCTTGTTGTTTTGCTTCTAGATTGGTTGGATAAGTTATGTAACCTATTATATCGGTCAAGTTGGTGTTATCATCAAGGATAATGGGTATTGGTGTTACCATAACTAGGGACATGGTTGAGATAGGTGTGGGTACATGGGGTAGGTAGATTAAACAGAGTTTTGCTTTCTTGGATAAATGGGTTGGGCAACCTATACCATAGTCTAGGTCGTGGTTTCACGGATGAGTTGGTGTAAGCTACCAATTCAGGTTTAAAACCCATTCATATGAATATGGTTTAGTTAATACTTGAGGTAGATCAGAATTTTCCGTTTAAATTAAAACAGAGGAGTTATGCAACCATTGGATGGTTAAGGTAGTTGCATAAGGCCGAGTTGGTCGGTTATTCTTAATTTAGTGCCGAGTGAATCACGTTAGAACAGGTGGGTAGGGTCTAATCCATGTTACAAGTATTGACTACCCCGTTTGAGTAGGTCACATTGGGTTAGTTCAGATTAGATGGGATCTAGATTAGTTTAGCATAACTAGATTTGACTAAATAAGGCCTAATTAATTTTGGATCAGTTTAGGTTGAATGGGGTCTAGGCATGACCAGATTAATCTAGATAAGATCTACTTATTTTATTTTAGAATTGATTATGTCGGTCACACCATTATGAGATAAGCAAAGTGGTGGAGATAAGTATGCTCATTATGACAAGATGAGTCTTTAAGAATAAAATAGAATCTTTTGAGATTGGTTAGATCTATTGGGATAAGATGAGAATCCTTTCGAGAAGAGATGAGTCTAATAAAGTAAGAGAGTATCTTTTAAGATAAGAGAATCTATTAAGATAAGAAAGAATCTTTCAAGATAAGATTGATCTATTAAATTAGATACAATTTAATGGAGGATAATCTAGTCTCATGAATTTTATTTATTTATACTTATACCTATACGTATATGTAGATGTAATTGTGAACATTACTCCACGATTCATCACACTCAATCAAAGATCCAAATCAAACAAGTATCATAAGAACAAACACACAAGAGTATAGGTATCTATAAAAATAGTTTGTTTTTGTTCCTAAGAGTAGGTCTCCTATTCCTAAAGGTCACTTCAGGCACAGGATTTCAAAGTGTGAAATCCACATTTGTCTTTAGAAGGAAAAATGTAAGAATGATTAGAGTATAGCGGAAGTAGATGAGAAAAGATTAAGATAAGTTTAGAAAAGAATCAGAGTAAGGTAAGTAGGCAATGGTTGTCCATTTCTATCTAGGTTTCGTCCTACAGTCAACATTTCCTCTGATACCACTTCTGTAACACCCCAGGCTTTAAAGGACAAAGCCGGGTGCATCTCATACATGCGCCAAAGAAGACAACATATATAATCATAGAGTGTATAGAGATAAATGTCACAATAATCAGAGTACTTATTACATAGCAGAAGACTTACAAAAATAAAAGATAAATATAACAGGATCTAAAATATATCCTTGGCGCCAGAAAGTTAACTGGGAGACGCCACCTAGATCGAATCGAATTCCTCATTAAGTGGCTCCTCTTGACCCACCTGTTCTTCTCCTGTGGGGGGTGTGAGACAGCAAGGGTGAGCTCACACATGTTCATTGCTCAACAAGTTGTGGGGAATAATGTGGCATGAACTCACCAAAGGTGGGAGCTCATGAAGTGTAAGGCTTATCAAAGAAAATGGTTAAAGCTGAGCATTGCTTTTAATGTTGGTCAAACTTTTATTAGCAATTACTAGATGTAAGTAAATACCAAACCATAATAAATAATAGAACAAAATTAATAACAAATCCCATGCAAATGCATATGACAAATTGAGTTTAGGTTCCATAATTTAATCATGTGAGGGTCCGAGCCGCTCATGACCGTGAGCACGGCTAGTATACTAGTTTTACACTCTGCAGAGGTTGCGCATCTTTACCCACAAGCTGTGTTACCCATCTGCCAAGGGGTCATGAATCCCATACACCTCTACCAAGGAAGCGAGGCAGGGTAACACTACGAGGCCTTTACAAAGTTCCACTAGCTTCAGAAATCCCGCTACAGTTTATAGGAAGCTCCAGTGCAGGAATCCCTCGCCTGACCGCCATCGCAGCAAAATCAACCCAAGGACCTCCCTACACTGACCACTCCCCTACTGCCCTTGCCCCTTTCGGGTAAGGAAGACCTCCACTAGCTTTCCTAGTTAATCAACCAAGGGCGTCCCATTAAACCCTTGTGGTAGCACTATTTTCCCGGGTGGTCGCTCCATGTTCCAATTAACATAATGATCTTATCATGAACACAAATAACATAAAAAAATAATTGGAACATGGATGTAATGAAATATTATCCCAAAACCATATAAAGCAATAGCATAACTACCCAATGATTCAGGGATAAACAAGGTAAACAGGATAAACGAACTAGGGTGACCTATTGGGTCCCATCAAAATTAAGCCTATGCATTGAATAAGTGATAATAAAGAACATTATTGGGTAACAAATGTGATCAAGGGCACAACTTGCCTGGCACTTGAGATTCCAGTTACCAGGGTGATTCTTCAGATCCTCGAAACCTCGCGCTAGTTGTAGCAATACAAACAAACATGGTATATACAAAATTAACATCACACCAAAATAAGTACAAGCTGAATAATAATAATCTACGCGTTGCTACGAGATCGTGGGATCGAGAACTACTAAGATCGGAATTACTATTAAGGACTTATGATTTTATAGAAGATCTACGTGATTAAGATATTAAACTACATTATAAATTGGTTAATATAAATCATGTGAGAGGTTATTCTATAAATAACTATCTCAACTTTAATCTAAGTTATAAATTAACTATAAATCATATTCTATTACATTAATAAGCAGATTAACAAAACTAATCAACATAAGTTAAATAAAGATCTAATTATAAAATAAGGAGACATGGTATAATAAATGTTGTTATTTCATAGTAATTATTTATACGAGACTAACGTAACTTGAACGGATCAAATCGGAGTTAAAACGAGGAAGTTAGGAATTTCCAAAGTTCGTGTGTTCTTGCTACAAAATTAATTGAGTAATCAATTTTAGTATAGATTTCATGTTAAAACAGTGTTACCAATTAATAGACAGTATTAATATAAAATTATAGAAACTGGAATGGACTAAAAAGGATTTAATGCGAATTTTCTATGATTTATACACGTTTCTACCATTATTTTTGTATTAAAAATGAATTTAAAATGAATTTCTCTGATTTTATTCGCTGTTTGGACTGCGTGCAGGAATTCAAAGAATAACAGGGGCTAACACGAAATATTTCCTAGACTCAGAGATAACACTAGGACGGACTGCGGGTTAATACTAATAAAATAGAGGGGCTCTTATGCAAGTCTTCCAGGCCGAAAGGGTATCCGTAGTTCTGAGCCGTTGGATTAGCAGTCAAGAGCTAGGATTAGATCTCACATATAACGAATCGGTACGCAACTAGGGCCATTGGATCTGGGATCAACGGCCAATGACTTGCCACGCCCTAACCAAATCAGAACGGCCCGATTCCGCATCTACCACCCAAATCTGATCGTGCGAAGCGGTATACGATGCCATAATCTCGTCCATCCACCGCCTATCCGACGACCACTGTTCCTTTCCCCAGCTACAACCCCATCAAGCAGCCCACGCGCGGCGACGCCGCCAAGCTCACAACAATGAAGTTCGTCGGAGATGCACAATTTCCCTCTCTGGTTCCTAAAACCCAGATCTGAAGAGTGCTACGCAGCGGGGTGTTAATGCAAATAGGGTGGGGAGAATTTTACCGGTCGATTGTGTCGCGTAGGGGGTCAACCACGGTTGTCTGCGGAGCTGCGGCGGCGGAGGAAACACGATGAGAAATCATCGACTCCTAGAGAATCCAACCCGCATAGCTAAGCCATAATCATCTTCAGTGCCGCCCGATGGAGCTCCCCATACCCCCAATTGGTACAGACCGACGGCAAGGACAGAATCCAGCCGTAGCGGCCATCTCATTTTCTCTCTCTCCCTGGCGTCACCCTTACTCTCGCCGCTTCACATATAGTTGCGCACGGCTGAGTCGTTCTCATATGTACTCACGAGGCAAGACCCCCCAGGCCCGCACAATCTTCTGGCGCAACCGCTCCCGCTTCGGTCGGCCACGGCGGTCATGGGACCCGCCGCGCCCGCGGGCGTAGCGCGAGGCGCACGGACGAGGACCAAGTCCTAGCCGGTCCCGCACCACCGATTACCCCCGAGTAAGCGCGCCCAAAGATCCCGCATCAAAGTAACAGAATTCAGTTGCGAAGTCCCCGGATCGCATCGCGCTCAGCTCAGGTACGGTGGTTCTGCGGTGAAGGGGTTGATTGAAGGGGATGAGGATGAGCATGACCGCGAGGGCCCACCTGGCGGAGGTAGTAATTTCATGGGCGTGCTGAGAAATCTAGCCCACCGCGGAAAGGCCCACATGGCCGCGACGTTGGGCGAGTCTAGTGCGCGTGAGTGTGGATGACTGGTGGGGCCAGATGGCAGTGCGTATAACTGAGTGGGCTACCGCGCGCGTGGGAGAATGGGAGTGTATTGGGCCGGCCTACCATATTAGGCCCAGGTTTGGTTTCCTAACTACTTTTTTTTTCTTTTATAATTTCTGCTTTACTTTCTAAGTATTCAAACTAAATTCAAAACCCTATTTTGAATTTCAGATTCCAAATGTCAAAATTACTACTACTAGGAATATAAACCTTACTGTTTATGGTAATATTTTTTTATTCTTTTCCTTATTATTTATTCATGGGAGGAATAAATAGTTCCATTAAATCCCCTTTCTTATTTTCTATTTTATTTTCAAATTCATAATTTGAATTCAAATATGGAGGTGAATTTGTAGTCATGTTAAGTGTACCAAATAAACATACTAGTGTGGGATGAGTTTATATATTTATAAATTTTATCTTGTCTTTTATAGTATTTTTCTCTTAAATTCCAAATTCAAATTTAACTCCCAATTTGAATTTAAATTTGGTGGTAAATTTATCCTTAGATTGTGTTGCACAATTATTGCACTAGTTTTGAAAGTATGATTCTATATATACTTTATGTGAGTTTTATATTCCTTATCTCTTTTTTTTCTTATTTCTTTCTCTAAAAAAATATTTTGAATATGGGACAAGAAGTAAAGGTTACTTCATAATTAACTATTCATGTAATTAAATACTTAAGGTGCATCATTTAATGATATAATCATTACCTGATCGAATAGAAAACTTTCCTATTACTCCTTTTCTAATATAGTTCTTGGTTTTCAAAATTTAGTCCTCAACATTCATTACTCAAGTATAAGTTGGGATGTCTGATTTTTACTATTTCATTCTTTCATGTATTTATTTTATTATTATTTTTTATACAGATTTTGAGCATTACATGTTTTCTTAGAAAAAAAAGTAAGCCCCTGCAGATTCCTACGCATGCAACATTTTCTGATCCCTGTGCATGCCATAGTGTTGATCCATCCGCCTTCTCATCAATGCAAAGTAACTTTAATCAGTCTAAGTTTATGGATTAGTTACTTTTGGACGTGGACAATAATAAATATTTATTTGTTTATTATTTTTACTGCCATGTTTCCTCCCGACCATGCACTATAAGAATGGATTCTTGATAAATTTGTTTAGTGCATATTTAATTTTGTATGCATTATTTATTTTGTGTTTCCTGCTGAAAATAATAAAAATGCATGTTTATGATTTTTTATACGTTTCGTATATCATTTTATTCTATTTTATTTATGTAAATAGAATAATGCACGTACAATCATTTAAATTTATGTTATGGCACGCCTAATTAACCTGGAGTTAGTTTTGCGTGACAGGCTATGGCTGAAGGCAGCAAGACTGAATGAATGGCAAAAACTATCTGACCTGGGCTGACGACTTCCAGTTTCATCTGGAAGCGATGCAGCTGGGAAAGGCGATCGTTCGGCTAGGCCCAAACTGGCCTGCAGCTTTGAAAGTCGCCTAGAGGGGGGGGGTGAATAGGCAGAATCTGAAATTTATAAGCTTTAAACACAACTACAAGCCGAGGTTAGCGTTAGAAATAAAATCGGGTCCGAAAGAGAGGACGAAAACAAATCACAAGCAAATGAAAAGTGTGACACAGTGATTTGTTTTACCGAGGTTCGGTTTTTGCAAACCTACTCCCCGTTGAGGTGGTCACAAAGACCGGGTCTCTTTCAACCCTTTCCCTCTCTCAAACGGTCACCTAGACCGAGTGAGCTTCTCTTCTCAATCAATCGGGACACTTAGTCCCCACAAGGACCACCACACAATTGGTGTCTCTTGCCTTGATTACAAATATTGCGGGAACAAGAATTGAGGAAGAAGAAAAGCGATCCAAGCGCAAGAGCTCAAATAAACACGACAAAACTCTCTTCTAGTCACTATTGCTTTGAGTGGAATTGGGACTTGGAGAGATTTTGATTCACTGTAATTGTGTCTTGTATTGAATGTTATAGCTCTTGTATTGAATGTGTTGGCTGAAAACTTGGATGCCTTGAAGTGTGGTGGTTGGAGGTATTTATAGCCCCAACCACCAAAGTGGCCGTTGGGGATGGCTGCTGTCGTATGGCGCACCGGACAGTCCGGTGTGCCACCGGACACTGTCCGGTGCGCCAGCCACGTCACCCAACCGTTAGGGTTCGACCGATGGAGCTCTGACATGTGGGGCCACCGGACAGTCCGGTGGTGCACCGGACAGTCACTGTTCACTGTCCGGTGCGCGTTCTGGCGCCTGCTCTAACTTCTGCGCGCGCAGTTGCACTGTTCACGTTTACTGTAGACTTTTGCAGACGACCGTTAGCGCAGTTAGCCGTTGCTCCGCTGGCACACCGGACAGTCCGGTGTTACACCGGACAGTCCGGTGAATTATAGCGGAGTGGCTGCCCAAATTCCCGAAGCTGAGCAGTTCGGAGCTGATCTCCCTGGTGCACCGAACACTGTCCGGTGGCACACCGGACAGTCCGGTGCGCCAGACCAGGGCAGCCTTCGGTTTCTTTTGCTCCTTTTATTTGAACCCTTTCTTGGACATTTTATTGGTTTATGTTGAACCTTTGGCACCTATAGAGCTCATAATCTAGAGCAAACTAGTTAGTCCAATAATTTGTGTTGGGCAATTCAACCACCAAAATCATTTAGGAAAAAGGTTTGACCCTATTTCCCTTTCAATCTCCCCCTTTTTGGTGATTGATGCCAACACAAATCAAAGCAAATATAAAAGTGTAGAATTGAACTAGTTTGCATAAGGTAAGTGCAAAGGTTGCTTGGAATGAAACCAATAATTATTTCTACTAGATATGCATGGATGGTTTTCTTCTTATTTAAAATTTCGGACCACGATTGCACCACTAGTTTTGTTTTTGCAAATTCTTTGTAAAATTCTTTTTTTTTAAAAAAAACTTTTTGCAAATAGTCAAAGGTACATGAATAAGATTGAAAGAAGTATTTTTCAAAATCTGAAATTTTCTCCCCCCTATTTCAAATGCTTTTCCTTTGACTTGAACAAAACTCCCCCTCAATGAAATTCTCCTCTTAGTGTTCAAGAGGGTTTTACAAATTTTTGAAGATAATTTATCCCCTTTTGAAAACACATTAAGATATTAATTTGAAAACTTCATTTTAAAATTTGGTGGTGGTGCGGTCCTTTAGCTTTGGGCTAATACTTTCTCCCCCTTTGGCATGAATCGCCAAAAACGGATACTTGTGAGTGAAATATAAGCCCTTTTACTTTCTACCCAATGGCAAACAAATAAATATGAGTGAAGATTATACCAATGTGGAGAGATAGCGGAATATCGACAAAGAGTAGATAATACCGATGGAGTTGAGTGGAAGCGTCATCTTTGCCGAATACTCCATTTCCCTTTCAATTCTATGACTAAGCATAAGATTAAACTTGAAAACACATCAGTCATAGACATAAAAGAGATATGATCAAAGGTATATAAATAAGCTATGTGTGCAAAGTATCAATCTAAGTTCCGAGAATCAAGAATGTTGAGCTCATTCCTAAGTTTGGTAAAGGTTTTCTCATCTAGTGGTTTGGTAAAGATATCGGCTAATTGATCTTTGGTGTTAATATAGGCTATCTCGATATCCCCCCTTTGTTGGTGATCTCTCAAAAAGTGATACCGAATGGCTATATGCTTAGTGCGGCTGTGCTCAACGGGATTATCCGCCATGCGGATTGCACTCTCATTATCACATAGGAGAGGGACTTTGCTAAATTTATAGCCATAGTCCCTGAGGGTTTGCCTCATCCAAAGCAATTGCGCACAACAATGGCCTGTGGCAATATACTCGGCTTCGGCGGTAGAAAGTCCCTGATGTGCTCTTCCTATCAATTTTACACCCTACCCAATCAGCATATGAATATCCTAATAGATCAAAAGAGGATCCCTTGGGGCACCAAAGACCAAACTTAGGTGTATGAACCAAATATCTCAAGATTCTCTTCACGGCCCTAAGGTGAACTTCCTTAGGATCGGCTCGGAACCTTGCACACATGCATACGGAAAGCATAATATCCGGTCGAGATGCACATAAATAGAGTAAATATCCTATCATCGACCAGTATACCTTTTGATCTACGGATTTATCTCCCGTGTCGAGGTCGAGATGCCATTGGTTCCCATGGCTGTTTTGATGGGTTTGGCATCCTTCATTCCAAACTTGGTGAGTATGTCTTGAATGTACTTTGTTTGGCTAATGAAGGTGCCCTCTTGGAGTTGCTTGACTTGAAATCCTAGAAAATACTTCAACTCCCCCATCATAGACATCTCGAATTTTTGAACCATGATCCTACTAAACTCTTCATAAATAGATTTGTTAGTAGACCCAAATATGATATCATCAACATAAATTTGGCATACAAACAAATCATTTGCAATGGTTTTAGTAAAGAGAGTAGGATCGGCTTTTCCGACTTTGAAGCCATTAGTGATAAGAAAATTTCTTAGGCATTCATACCATGCTCTTAGGGCTTGTTTGAGCCCATAAAGCGCCTTAGAGAGTTTATACACATGGTTAGGATACTCACTATCTTCAAAGCCTGGAGGTTTCTCAACATAGACCTCTTCCTTGATTGGTCCATTGAGGAAGGCACTCTTCACGTCCATTTGATAGAGCTTAAAGCCATGGTAAGTAGCATAGGCAAGTAATATACGAATTGACTCAAGCCTAGCTACGGGTGCATAGGTTTCACCAAAATCCAAACCTTCGACTTATGAATAACCCTTGGCCACAAGTAGTGCTTTGTTCCTTGTCACCACACCATGCTCATCTTGCTTGTTGCGGAATACCCACTTGGTTCCTACAACATTTTGGTTAGGACGTGGAACTAAATGCCATACCTCATTCCTCGTGAAGTTGTTGAGCTCCTCTTGCATCGCCAGCACCCAATCCGAATCTTTAAGTGCATCCTCTACCCTGTGTGGCTCAATAGAGGAAACAAAAGAGTAATGTTCACAAAAATGAGCGACTCGAGATCGAGTGGTTACCCCCTTATGAATATCGCCGAGGATGGTGTTCACGGGGTGATCTCTTTGAATCACTTGGTGGACTCTTGGGTGTGGCGGCCTTGGATCTTGTTCATCTTCCTTGTCTTGAACATTATCATCTCCCCCTTGATCATTGCCCTCCTCTTGAGGTGGCTCATCCTCTTGATCTTCATTTTCATCATCTTGAGCTTGATCCTCATCTTGAGTTGGTGGAGATGCTTGTGTGGAAGATGATGGTTGATCTTGTGCTTGTGGAGGCTCTTCGGATTCCTTAGGACACACATCCCCAATGGACATGTTCCTTAGCGCGACGCACGAAGCCTCTTCATCATCTAGCTCATCAAGATCAACTTGCTCTACTTGAGAGCCGTTAGTCTCATCAAACTCAATGTCACAAGAAACTTCAACTAGTCCAGTGGACTTGTTAAAGACTCTATATGCCCTTGTGTTTGAATCATAACCAAGTAAAAAGCCTTCTACAGCCTTAGGAGCAAATTTAGATTTTCTACCTCTTTTAACAAGAATAAAACATTTGCTACCAAAGACTGTAAAATATGAAACATTGGGCTTTTTACCGGTGAGGAGTTCATAAGATGTCTTCTTGAGGATTCAATGAAGATATAACCGGTTGATGGAGTAGCAGACGGTGTTAATTGCCTCGGCCCAAACCAGTGTCTTGTACTCATCAAGCATGGTCCTCGCCATGTCAAGTAGAGTTCTATTCTTCCTTTCCACTACACCATTTTGTTGTGGCGTGTAGGGAGAAGAGAACTCATGCTTGATGCCCTCCTCCTCAAGGAAGCCTTCAATTTGAGAGTTCTTGAACTCCGTCCCATTGTCGCTTCTAATCTTTTTGATCCTTAAGCCGAACTCATTTTGAGCCCATCTCAAGAATCCCTTTAGGGTCTCTTGGGTTTGAGATTTTTCCTGCAAAAAGAATACCCAAGTGAAGCGAGAATAATCATCCACAATAACTAGACAGTACTTACTCCCGCTGATGCTTATGTAAGCTATCAGGCCGAATAGGTCCATGTGGAGTAGCTCAAGTGGCCTGTCAGTTGTCATGATGTTCTTGTGTGGATGATGAACACCAACTTGCTTCCCTGCTTGACATGCGCTACAAAATCCTGTCTTTCTCAAAATAAACATTTGTTAGTCCCAAAATGTGTTCTCCCTTTAGAAGCTTATGAAGATTCTTCATCCCAACATGAGCTAGTTGACAGTGCCAGAGCCAACCCATGTTAGTCTTAGCAATTAAGCAAATGTCGAGTTTAGCTCTATTGAAATCAACTAAGTATTGCTGACCCTCTAACACTCCCTTAAATGCTACTGAATCATCACTTCTTCTAAAGACAGTAACACCTATATCCGTAAAAAGACAATTATAGCCCATTTTACATAATTGAGAAACAGAAAGCAAGTTGTAATCTAATGAATCTACAAGAAAAACATTGGAAATAGAATGATCAGGTGATATAGCAATTTTACTAAGTCCTTTGACCAAACCTTGATTTCCATCCCCGAATGTGATAGCTCATTGGGGATCTTGGATTTTCTCGTAGGAGGAGAACATCCTTTTCTCCCCAGTCATGTGGTTTGTGCACCCGCTATTGATGATCCAACTTGAGCCCCCCGGATGCATAAACCTACAAAACAAATTTAGGCCTTGTTCTTAGGTACCCAAACGGTCTTGGGTCCTTTCACATTAGAAACAAGCACCTTGGGTACCCAAACACAAGTCTTGGAGCCCTTGTGTTTGCCCCCAACATATTTGGCAACTACTTTACCTGATTTGTTAGTGAGCACATATGAAGCATCAAAGGTCTTAAATGAAATGTTATGATCATTTGATGCAATAGGAGATTTCTTCTTAGGCATTTTAACATGGGTAGAACGCCTAGAGCTGGAAGCCTCATTCTTATAAATAAAAGCATGGTGAGAAATAGAATGAGTCTTCTTAGCATGAATTCTCCTAATCTTATTCTCAGGATAACCAGCAGGATATAAAATATAGCCCTCGTTATCCTAAGACATGGGAGCCTTGCCCTTAACAAAATTAGACAATCTTTTAGGGGCATTAATTTTGACATTTCCTCCCTGTTGGAAGCCAATGCCATCCTTAATACCAGGGCGTCTCCCATTATAAAGCATACTACGAGCAAATTTAAAATTTTCATTCTCTAATTCATGCACGACAATTTTAGCATCTAGTTTTGCTATATGATCATTTTGTTGTTTAATCATAGCAATGTGATCATGGATAGCATCAATATTAACATCTCTACATCTAGTGCAAATAGAGACATGACTAACAATAGATGTAGAGGGTTTGCAAGCATTTAATTCATCAATCTTAGCATGTAAAATAACATTCTCATTTCTAAGATTGGAAATAGAAACATTGCAAACATCTAATTCCTTAGCCTTAGCAATTAATTTTTCATTCTCACTCTTAAGGCTAGCAAGAGAGGCATTCAATTTATCAATCTTAGCAATCAAGCTAGCATTATCATTTCTAAGATTGGCAATTGAATCACCACATACATTTGATTTCTCAACCTTAGCAATCAAATTAGCATTCTCAATTCTAAGGTTAGAAATGGTGTCATGGCAAGTGCTTAGCTCACTAGATAATTTTTCACATTTTTCTACCTCTAGAGCATAAGCATTTTTAACCTTAACATGTTTTTTGTTTTCCTTAATAAGGAAGTCCTCTTGGCTATCCAAGAGTTCATCCTTCTCATGAATAGCACTAATCAATTCATTCAATTTCTCCTTTTGTTGCATGTTAAGATTGGCAAAAAGAGTAAGCAAGTTATCCTCATCATCACTAGAATTATCCTCATCACTATAAGTTGCATACTTAGTGGAGGATCTCGATTTTAACTTCTTCTTCTTGCCATCCTTTGCCATGAGGCACTTGTGGCCGACGTTGGGGAAGAGAAGGCCCTTGTTGATGGCGATGTTGGCAGCGTCCTCATCGTCGGAGGAGTCGGTGGAGCTCTCGTCGGAGTCCCACTCCCGGCAAACATGGGCATCGCCACCCTTCTTCTTGTAGTACCTCTTCTTCTCCTTCTTCTTCCTCCTCTTGTCGTCGCCCTGTCACTGTCACTAGAAATAGGACATTTTGCTATGAAGTGACCGGGCTTACCACACTTGTAGCAAACCTTCTTGGAACGGGGCTTGTAATCTTTCCCCTTCCTTTGCTTGAGGATTTGGCGAAAGCTTTTGATGATGAGCGCCATTTCCTCGTTGTCGAGCTTGGAGGCGTCGATGGGAAGTCTACTTGATGTAGACTCTTCTTTCTTCTCCTCCATTGCCTTGAATGCGACGGGTTGTACCTCGGGTACGGAGGAGGCGCCTTGCTCGATGATCGTCTTGGAGCCTTTGATCATCAATTCAAAGCTCACAAATTTTCCTATCACTTCCTCGGGAGACATTAGTTTGTATCTAGGATCACCACGAATTAATTGAACTTGAGTGAGATTAAGAAATACGAGTGATCTAAGAATAACCTTGACCATTTCATGGTCATCTCATTTGGTGCTCCTGAGGTTGTGCACTTGGTTCACCAAGGTCTTTAGTCGGTTGTACAAGGCTTGCGGATCTTCTCCTTGGTTGAGCATGAACTGACCGAGCTCCCCCTCGATCGTTTCCCTCTTGGTGATCTTGGTCACCTCATCTCCTTCGTGCGCGGTCTTGAGCACGTCCCAAATATCTTTGGTGCTCTTCAACCCTTGCACCTTATTATACTCCTCTCGACTTAGAGAGGCGAGGAGTATAGTAGTGGCTTGGGAGTTGAAGTGCCGGATTTGGGCAACCTCGTCCGAATCATAGTCTTCATCCCCTACGGATGGTACCTGTACTCCAAACTCAACAACATCCCAAATGCTAGTGTGGAGTGAGGTTAGATGGTGCCTCATTTTATCACTCCACATATTATAATCTTCACCGTAAAAAACCAGTGGTTTGCCTAGTGGGACGGAATGTAAAGGGGTGCATTTGGAAATGAGAGGATAGCATAAGTGGATCTTACTAAACTTCTTGCGCTCATGGCGCTTAGAAGTGATGGACGACGCGTTGGAGCTAGAGGTGGAGGGCGACGAAGAATCGGTCTCGTAGTAGGCCACCTTCTTCATCTTCTTCTTCTTGTCGCCACTCCGATGCGACTTGACGCGTGGAGGGGATTCCTCCTTGTGCTTGGTGCCGGACTCCTTTGATGGAGCCTTCCCATGGCTTGTAGCGGGCTTCTCGCCGGTCACCATCTCCTTATTTTACCGAGGTTCGATTCTTGCAAACCTACTCCCCGTTGAGGTGATCACAAAGACCGGGTCTCTTTCAACCCTTTCCCTCTCTCAAACGGTCACCTAGACCGAGTGAGCTTCTATTCTTAATCAATCGGGACACTTAGTTCCCATAAGGACCACCACACAATTGGTGTCTCTTGCCTTGATTACAAATGTTGCGGGAACAAGAATTGAGGAAGAAGAAAAGCGATCCAAGAGCAAGAGCTCAAATGAACACGACAAAACTCTCTCCTCTAGTCACTATTGCTTTGAGTAGAATTGGGACTTGGAGAGATTTTGATTCACTGTAATTGTGTCTTGTATTGAATGCTATAGGTCTTGTATTGAATGTGTTGGCTGAAAACTTGGATGCCTTGAAGTGTGGTGGTTGAAGGGTATTTATAGCCCCAACCACCAAAGTGGCCGTTGGGGATGGCTGCTGTCGTATGGCGCACCGGACATTATCCGGTGCGCCAGCTGAGAGCACCTAGAGGGGGGGGGGTGAATAGGTGATCCTGTAAAATTCAATAACTAATAGCCACAAAACTTGGTTAAGTGTTAGTACGGCTAAGTAGCGAGTTCTTGCGAACACACAAGTATCACAGAGAAACAATCACAAGAGACTCAGTGGTTTATCCCGTGGTTCGGCCAAGTATAACACTTGCCTACCTCCACGTTGTGGCGTCCCAATGGACGAGGGTTGCACTCAACCCCTTTCAAGTGATCCTATGATCAACTTGAATACCACGATATTTCTTTGATTATCTCTTTTTCCCGTTTGCGAGGAATCTCCACAAGTTGGAGTCTCTCACCCTTACAATAAAGATCACGGTGAAAGCGCAAGAGTAAGGGTGGGAAGAACCACACACAAATCCACAGCAATACACACGCACACAAGCCAAGACTTGAGCTCAAAATGAAGCACAACGAGTTCACTACCAGAACGGAGCTCAAATCACTAACACGATCGATCAAGTGCGCGGAGACGGAGTGTGGAAGACTTAGAATGCTTAGAGTATGCTTGAGTGTCTCCTCCATGCGCCTAGGGGTCCCTTTTATAGCCCCAAGGCAGCTAGGAGCCGTTGGAGGCAATCTTGGAAGGCTAATCTTGCATTCTGTCGGGTGGCGCACCGGACAGTCCGGTGCGCCATCGGACAGTCACTGTAGCTGTCTGGTGCGCGATCTCCTTCCTTTTCTAGCGCATCCGACCGTTGCAGATTCGTGGCAGTTGGCGCACCGGACACTGTCCGGTGCACACCGGACAGTCCAGTGCCCCTGCCGACCGTTGGCGCACCCACGCGTCACGCGCGGATTGCGCGGCCGACCGTTGGCGCAGTCGATCGTTGGCTCACCGGACAGTCCGGTGCCCCACCGGACAGTTCGGTGAATTTTTAGCCGTACGCCGTTGAACTTTTCCTGAGAGCGACGACTTCGCCGTGAACGACTCACCAGACAGTCCGGTGAATTATAGCCGTATGCCACCGTCGAGTCCCGAGAGTGGCCTGTTCGCCGAGACTGGTCTGGCGCACCGGACACTGTCCGGTGCACAACCGGATAGTCTGGTGCACCCAGACCGAGCAGGAGACTCTATTTCAATTGCTTTTCTCCTGTTTCTAGCACTTAGACACAATACATTAGCACCAAATCAATGTACTATGTCTAGAAACGTACCTTGTTATATGATTTGCACTTCTTCAATCTTTGGCACTAATTAACACTTAGAGAATAGGTGTTGGGCACTTAATCACCAAAACACTTTAGAAATGGCCCAAGGGCACATTTCCCTTTCAATCTCCCCCTTTTTGGTGATTTATGCCAACACATCAAAAAGCAACCAAAAGAAGTGCAACGTCAATGCAATTGAGAACAAGAATTGTTTTTGATTCAAATTTGGCATATTTGGATCATTCTTTGCCACCACTTGGTTTGTTTTTGCAAATCAAATTCATTTTCCTATCTCTAAGTCAAACACACTTGTTTAGGCACAAAGAGAGATATTCCAATGGAAAAATTGATCAAGAGCCAAAAACTCCCCTTTTTTTCATAATCCTACATTCTCCCCATAAGAGACCAAATTTTGACAATAAGAGTATTTTGTCAAATCAAAAGTTCTAACTCTACTCTTTTCAAAATTTCACAAGTGGTAGCTGATCCATTTGCTTTGGCCTTAATTTCTCCCCCTTTGGCATTAAGCACCAAAACAGGATCATTTTTGGCCCTTTAACCCCATTGCCTCACCAAAAGTGTCAATTACGAGCAAAATGACAATAAGAGCATAGATTTGAACTTAGAGTGAATACCAGAGTGCAGTGGAAGTCTTTGCATGGTCCAAGTTCACCTTTCCCTTTCAGTTCACTTTTGAGACTAAAACAAGTAAACTCAAACACAAGGTTAGTCTCAGAGGGTCAAGTTGTAGCATGCCTCCCCCTAAATAAGTGCATCACTTGCAAATGGACTTGTGAGGTCCGGGGATCATGTGTACAACTTGAGCACCACAAATGAACAAAAATAGATTTAAATGCATAAATTAACATGATGAAAGGCATAAAACACATGTATGCTATAGATCAATCCAAGTTATGTGAATCTAAGACATTTCGCTCACTACGCAACCTGCAAAACCTTTTCTCATCTAAAGGCTTGGTGAAGATATCGGCTAGCTGGTTCTCGGTGTTAATATGGTACACCTCGATATCCCCCTTTTGCTGGTGGTCTCTCAGGAAGTGATGCCGGATGTCTATGTGCTTAGTGCGACTGTGTTCAACAGGATTATCCGCCATGCGGATTGCTCTCTCATTGTCACATAGGAGTGGGACTTTGCTAAGATTGTAGCCAAAGTCCCAGAGGGTTTGCCTCATCCAAACTAGTTGTGCACAACACTTTCCTGCGGCAACATACTCGGCCTTAGCGGTGGATAGGGCAATGGAAGTTTGTTTCTTTGAACTCTAAGACACTAGGGACCTTCCTAGGAATTGGCACGTCCCTGATGTAATCTTCCTATCAACCTTGCACCCAGCATAATCGGAGTCTGAATATCTAATCAAGTCAAAGGTAGACCCCTTTGGGTACCAGATTCCGAAGCAAGGCGTAGCAACTAAATATCTAAGAATCTGCTTAAGGGCCACAAGGTGACATTCCCTTGGGTCAGATTGATATCTAGCACACTTGCAAACGCTAAGCATAATATCCGGTCTACTAGCACATAAATAAAGCAAGGAACCTATCATAGACCGGTATGCCTTTTGATCAACGGACTTACCTCCTTTGTTGAGGTCGACATGTCCGTCGGTGCCCATTGGTGTCTTCGCGGGCTTGGCGTCCTTCATCCCAAACCGCTTGCGAAGGTCTTGCATGTACTTCGTTTGGGAGACGAAGGTGCCATCCTTGAGTTGCTTCACTTGGAACCCAAGGAAGTAGTTCAACTCGCCCATCATCGACATCTCAAATTTCTGTGTCATCACCCTGCTAAACTCCTCACAAGACTTTTGGTTAGTAGAACCAAATATTATGTCATCGACATAAATTTGGCACACAAATTGGTCACCATCACAAGTCTTAGTGAAAAGAGTTGGATCGGCTTTCCCAACCTTGAAAGCATTAGCAATTAGGAAATCTCTAAGGCATTCATACCATGCTCTTGGGGCTTTGCTTAAGTCCATAGAGCGCCTTAGAGAGCTTACACACATGGTTGGGGTACCATTCATCCTTGAAGCCAGGGGGTTGCTCTACGTACACCTCCTCCTTGATTGGCCCGTTGAGGAAAGCGCTCTTCACATCCGTTTGGAACAACCTGAAAGAGTGGTGAGCGACATAGGCTAATAGAATGTGAATAGACTCTAGCCTAACCACAAGAGCAAAAGTCTCCTCAAAATCCAAACCTGCGACTTGGGCATAACCTTTTGCCACAAGTCGAGCCTTGTTTCGTGTCGCCACCCTGTGCTCGTCTTGCTTGTTGCGGAACACCCACTTGGTTCCCACAACGTTTTGCTTGGGACGTGGCACCAGGCTCCAAACTCCATTCCTTTTGAAGTTGTTGAGCTCTTCCTACATGGCCAACACCCAGTCCGGATCTTGCAAGGCCTCTTCTACCCTGAAAGGCTCCATAGAAGAGACAAACGAGTAATGCTCACAAAAGTTAGCTAGTCTTGAGCGAGTAGTTACTCCCTTGCTTATATCACCCAAAATCTGGTTGATGGGATGATTCCTTTGAATCGTCGCTCGGACTTGAGTTGGAGGGGCCCATGGTGCTTCTTCCTGCACAACTTGGTCTTCTTGTGCTCCCCCTTGATCACACGCCTCCTCTTGAGGAACCTGTTCATCATCTTGAGTTGGGGGATGCACCATCGTTGAGGAAGAGGGTTGATCTTGCTCTTGGTGTTCCTATGGTCGCACGTCTCCAATCGCCATGGTGCGAATTGCATCCGTTGGAACATTATCTTCATCTACATCATCAAGATCAACTTGCTCTCTTGGAGAGCCATTAGTTTCATCAAATACAACGTCGCTAGAGACTTCAACTGAACCCGATGATTTGTTGAAGACTCTATATGCCTTTGTATTTGAGTCATAACCTAGCAAAAACCCTTCTACAACTTTGGAAGCAAATTTGGAATTTCTACCTTTCTTTACTAGAATATAACATTTACTCCCAAATACACGAAAGTATGAAATGTTGGGTTTGTTATCGGTTAGAAGTTCATACGAGGTCTTCTTGAGGAGGCGATGAAGGTAGACCCAGTTTATGGCGCGGCAAGCTGTGCTCACAGCTTCCGACCAAAACCGCTCAGGCGTCTTGAATTCTCCAAGCATCGTCCTCGCCATGTCGATAAGCGTCCTGTTCTTCCTCTCTACCACACCGTTTTGCTGTGGTGTGTAGGGAGCGGAGAACTCGTGCTTGATTCCTTCCTCCTCAAGGTACTCCTCCACTTGTAAGTTCTTGAACTCGGACCCATTGTCGCTTCTTATCTTTTTCACCTTGAGCTCAAATTCGTTTTGAGCCCTCCTTAGAAAGCGCTTTAGGGTCCCTTGGGTTTCTGATTTATCCTGCAAAAAGAATAACTAAGTGAAGCGGGAAAAATCATCAACAATAACAAGACCATACTTACTTCCCCCGATGCTGAGGTAGGCGACGGGTCCGAAGAGGTCCATATGAAGTAGATCCAGAGGTCTTGATGTGGTCATCACGTTCTTGCTGTGATGAGTACTTCCCACTTGTTTGCCTGCTTGACAAGCTGCACAAGGTCTATCTTTTTCGAAAAATACATTGGTTAGACCTAACACATGTTCTCCCTTTAGAAGTTTATGAAGGTTCTTCATTCCAACATGTGTTAGACGGCGATGCCACAGCCAGCCCATGCTAGTCTTAGCAATTAAGCATGCATCTAGATCGGCCTCCTCTTTCGAAAAATCAACTAAGTAGAGTTTGCCGTCTAGTACACCCTTAAAAGCTAATGAACCATCACTCCTTCTAAAGACAGACACATCTACATTGGTAAATAGACAATTATAACCCATATTACATAGTTGACTAACAGACAATAAGTTGTATCCGAGCGATTCAACTAAGAACACATTGGATATGGAATGCTCGGATGAAATAGCTATCTTTCCTAGTCCTTTAACCTTGCCTTGGTTCCCATCTCCAAAGATGATCGAATCTTGGGAATCTTTGTTCTTGACGTAGGAGGTGAACATCTTCTTCTCCCCCATCATGTGGTTTGTGCATCCGCTGTCGATAATCCAGCTTGAGCCCCCGGATGCATAAACCTGCAAGGCAAATTAGGCTTGGGTTTTAGGTACCCAACTCTTATTGGGTCCTACAAGGTTATTACAATTGCCTTTGGGACCCAAATACAAGTCTTGTCTCCCTTGCATTTGGCCCCCAACTTTCTAGCAACCACTTTTTCATTTTTACATGAAAGTACAAACATAGTGTTGCAAGCATGAAAGACAGTGGTAGGTTTATTACACACTTTCCTAGGAGCATGAGACACAAAATTTCTCCTAGGCCTACCATTAAAGTTAGAACTTGAAGCAATCATAGCATGAGAATCAAAAGCATTATAACTCCTATAATGAGAATTTCTAGAAAATTTTCTATCATTATACATGAAAGCATGATTCTTTTGATTACTACTAGCCATAGGGGCCTTCCCTTTCTCCTTGTTGTGAATGGGATCCCTTTGGCTTGTTAAGTTCTTGGCTTCCTTTCGAAAGCCAAGCCCATCCTTAATTGAGGGATGTCTACCAACGGTGTAGGCATCCCTAGCAAATTTTAACTTATCAAAGTCATTTTTGCAAGTCTTAAGTTGGGCATTAAGACTTGCCACTTCACCATTTAATTTTGTAATAGAGGTAAGGTGTTCAACACATGCATCAACATCAAAATCCTTACACCTATTACAAATGACAACATGCTCTATACAAGAACTAGATTTATTAACTACTTCTAGCTTAGCATTTAAATCATCATTAACACTCTTTAAGCTAGACACAGTTTCATGACAAGCAGATAATTCAGAAGAAAGTATTTCATTCCTTTTAACCTCTAAAGCAAGAGATTTTTGTACACTAACAAACTTATCATGCTCTTCATACAAAATATCCTCTTGCTTTTCTAAGAGTCTATTCTTTTCATTTAAAGCATCAATCAATTCATTGATTTTATCTACTTTAGTTCTATCTAAACCTTTGAATAAACTTGTGTAATCTACTTCATCATCACTAGAGTCATCATCACTTGAAGTAGTATACTTAGGGGTATCTCAAGCGCTTACCTTTTTCTCCTTTGCCATGAGGCAAGTGTGGCGCTCGTTGGGGAAGAGAGACGACTTGTTGAAGGCTGAGGCAGCGAGTGCTTCGTCGTCGGAGTCGGAAGAAGAGCAGTCCGAATCCCATTCTTTGCCAAGGTGCGCCTCGCCCTTTGCCTTCTTGTAGGCCTTCTTCTTCTCCCTCTTCCCGCTCTTTTCTTGTTCCTGGTCATTAGCATTATCGGGACAATTTGCTATAAAATGACCAGTCTTACCTCACTTAAAACAGGAGTGCTTTCCCTTTGCTTTGCTCTTGTTGGGATGCTCCTTGCGTCCTTTTAGCGTGGTCTTGAAGCGCTTGATGATGAGGGCCATCTCATCTTCATTTAGCCCGGCAGCCTCAACTTGTGCCACCTTGCTAGGTAGCGCCTCCTTGCTGCTGCTTGTTGCCTTGAGTGCAACGGGCTGGGGCTCATAGATGGGCATTGGGCCATTCAATGCATCACCAACGTATCTTGCTTCCTTGACCATCGTACGCCCGTTCACAAACTTTCCAAGTATCTCCTCGGGCGTCATCTTTGTGTACCTAGGATTCTCACGGATGAGGTTCACAAGATGAGGGTCAATGACAGTGAAAGATTTGAGCATAAGTCGGACGACATCGTGGTCCGTCCATCTCATGCTTCCATAGCTCCTGATCTTGTTGACCAGGGTCTTAAGCCTGTTGTATGTTTGAGTTGGCTCCTCTCCCCTTATCATGGCAAACCTTCCTAGTTCGCCTTCCACCAACTCCATTTTGGTGATCATGGTGGCGTCGTTCCCCTCATGCGATATCTTGAGGGTGTCCCATATTTGCTTGGCGTTGTCCAAGCCGCTCACCTTGTTGTATTCATCCCTGCACAATGATGCTAACAAAACAGTGGTAGCTTGTGCATTCTTATGAATTTGTTCGTTAATGAAGACAGGGTTATCCGTACTATCAAATTGCATTCCATTCTCAACTATCTCCTATATACTAGGATGGAGAGAAAATAAGTGACTACACATTTTGTGACTCCAAAAAGCGTAGTCCTCTCCATCAAAGTGTGGAGGTTTACCAAGAGGAATAGAAATCAAATGAGCATTGGAATTATAAGGAATACAAGAATAATCAAATGAAAAATTTGAGTTAACCAATTTCTTTTTCTCGTCATCGTCGTCTCTTGTGGAAGAAGACTCGTCGCTATCGTAGTAGACGATCTTCTTGATGCGCCTCTTCTTCTTCCCGTCCTTCTTATGACTCGAGCTAAAGTCAGTGGGCTTGTCGTCCCTTGGCTCGTTGAACATGGACTCCTTCTCCTTATCGTTGACCACCATCCCCTTTCCCTTAGGATCCATCTCTTCGGGCGATTAGTCCCTTTCGTGAAGAGAACGACTCCGATACCAATTGAGAGCACCTAGAGGGGGGGGGGGGGTGAATAAGTGATCCTGTAAAATTCAACAACTAATAGCCACAAAACTTGGTTAAGTGTTAGTACGGCTAAGTAGCGAGTTCTTGCGAACACACAAGTATCACAGAGAAACAATCACAAGAGACTCAGTGGTTTATCGCGTGGTTCGGCCAAGTATAACACTTGCCTACCTCCACGTTGTGTCGTCCCAATGGACGAGGGTTGCACTCAACCCCTTTCAAGTGATCCTATGATCAACTTGAATACCACGATATTTCTTTGCATATCTCTTTTTCCCGTTTGCGAGGAATCTCCACAAGTTGGAGTCTCTCGCCCTTACAATAAAGATCACGGTGAAAGCGCAAGAGTAAGGGTGGGAAGCAACACACACAAATCCGCAGCAATACACACGCACACAAGCCAAGACTTGAGCTCAAAATGAAGCACAACGAGTTCACTACCAGAACGGAGCTCAAATCACTAACACGGTCAATCAAGTGCGCGGAGACGGAGTGTGGAAGACTTAGAATGCTTAAAGTATGCTTGAGTGACTCCTCCATGCGCCTAGGGGTCCCTTTTATAGCCCCAAGGCAGCTAGGAGCCGTTGGAGGCAATCTTGGAAGGCTAATCTTGCCTTCTGTCAGGTGGCGCACCGGACAGTCCGGTGCGCCACCGGACAGTCACTGTAGCTGTCTGGTGCGCGATCTCCTTCCTTTTCTGGCGCATCCGACCATTGCAGATTCGCGGCAGTTGGCGCACCGGACACTGTCCGGTGCATACCGGACAGTCCGGTGCCCCGTGCCGACCATTGGCGCGCCCACGCGTCGCGCGCGGATTGCGCGACCGACCGTTGGCGCAGTCGACCGTTGGCTCACCGGACAGTCCGGTGAATTTTAGCCGTACGCCGTTGAACTTTTCCTAAGAGCGACAACTTCACCGCGGATGACTCACCGGACAGTCCGGTGCACCACCGGACAGTCCGGTGAATTATAGCCGTACGCCGCCATCGAGTCCCGAGAGTGGCCTGTTCGCCGAGACTGGTCTGGCGCACCGGACACTGTCCGGTGCACCCAGATCGAGCAACAGCCAACTCTATTCCAATTGCTTTTCTCCTGTTTCTAGCATTTAGACACAATACATTAGCACCCAAATCAATGTACTAAGTATAGAAACGTACCTTGTTATATGATTTGCACTTCTTCAATCTTTGGCACTAATTAACACTTAGAGAATATGTGTTGGGCACTTAATCACCAAAACACTTTAGAAATGGCCCAAGGGCACATTTCCCTTTACCAGCCACGTCACCCAACCGTTAGGGTTCGACCATTGGAGCTTTGACATGTGGGGCCACCGGACAGTCCGGTGGTGCACCGGACAGTCACTGTTCACTGTCCAGTGCGCCTTCTGGCGCCTGCTATGACTTCTGTGTGCGCAGTTGCACTGTTCACATTTACTGTAGACTTTTGCAAACGACCATTGGCGCAGTTAGCTGTTGCTCCGCTGGCACACCAGACAGTCCGGTGTTACACCAGACTGTCCGGTGAATTATAGCGGAGTGGCTCCCCAAATTCCCGAAGCTGAGCAGTTCAGGGCTGATCTCCCTGGTGCACCGGACACTGTCCGGTGGTGCACCAAACACTGTCCGGTGGCACACCGAACAATCCAGTGTGCCAGACCAGGGTAGCCTTCGGTTTCTTTTGCTCCTTTTATTTGAACCCTTTCTTGGACTTTTTATTGGTTTATGTTAACCTTTGGCACCTGTAGAACTCATAATCTAGAGCAAACTAGTTAGTCCAATAATTTGTGTTGTCAATTCAACCACCAAAATCATTTAGGAAAAAGGTTTGACCCTATTTCCCTTTCAAGCTTCATGAGAAAGCAAAAGCTGCAATCTTCCTTAGGCGCCACATCCATCCAGACTTAAAGATGGAGTATTTGGAGGTGAAAGACCCTCTAGTACTGTGGACGAAGCTGCGAGAGCGCTTCGGTGTGCAGAAGCATGTGATGCTTCCGCGGGCGCAACAGGAATGGGCCACACTCCGCTTCCTCGACTTCAAGACTGTGGAGGCTTACAACACTGCCATTCACCACATTATTGCTTAGCTACGTTTCTGTGGCCAGATAGTCACAGACCTGGAGATGATTGAGAAAACTCTCCAGACCTTTCACCCCTCCAACATGGTGCTTCAACAGCAGTACCGAAACAACAAGTACACGAAGTACTGTGAGCTCGTCAACATGTTGCTTGGCGCTGAGGCTCAAAATGAGCTCTTGATGCAAAACTACCAGAAGCGCCCTGTCGGCGCTGCGGCCGTACCAGAAGCACATGCAAACTTCCCGTCTCAGGGGAAAAGAGGCTCCTCTAGAGGAAGGGGTCGTGGGCGACGCAATAATCAGGGGCCGACAAGGGAAACTTTTAAGAAGCAGCCACAACATGGCAGCGGCAGTAGCAGCAACAATGGTCTTGGCAGAGGCAAAGGCAAAGCAAAAGCAACCCCCAGTAGGGCGATGCAAGTGCCTCAAAGCATGCTGGCGAAGGATGTTTCAGGTGCGGGTCTCAGCAGCACTGGTCCCGTACATGCACCACTGAGAAATACCTGATTGACATATACCAGGAATGGAAGAAACGCCAAAACTCAGAGGCTCACTTTATCCAGGCGCCTATAGATGCCACAACTGGAGAGCACCTTGAGTTGCCTCAGTCTGCTGCACAGTTTGAGCATGCTGCCATAAATGTCGATGCCACAACTAAGAACGATACTCCGTTAAGCAAAGTCAACTTCGATTTCGATACTGATGATCTCCTGTAGTCGATCACATTATCAGCCATTAGCTCCACATTTATTTCCATAGCAATTTTATTTTAGAAGAACATTTATTTGGTTATGATGTAATAAATGCTCCTGCTGAGCCCATACTATTTGGTTGATTGAGATTAATTGCTTTGCAATTTTATTTATTCCTCATTCATGGTTTAATTGTTCTTGCTCTATTATATGTTGTCATCATGAATGATGAACTGAATCAATATTATATATTATTTATATAGAACAAGACTCACTTCCCACGATGGAGGAAAACGATGAACCATGCCTGATTGATAGCGCAGCCACAAATTCGATTCTTAGAGAGATGAAATATTTTCAGACACTCCTGAAGAGGACTGAGAATATCACTACAATTGTCGGCACCAATGGTTGCATTGTAGGCTCCGGTCGAGCCATTGTTGTCCTCCCTAATGGTACTAGGATATTCATTGAAGAAGCATTCCTATACCCAGGAGCAACTCGTACTCTCCTCACGTTCAAAGATATCCGTCGTAGCGGCTATCACGTTACAACTTCATGTGTGGGTGGTGCTGAATACCTCCATATCACATCAACAAACGAATGTGAAACAAAAGTGGTAGAGAAAGCGCAAGGCACCTCCTCTAGGTTGTATTACTCAAGAATTAAACCACCCCCTGAATTTGTTGCGATGTCTACTATATTTAAAATCTGAGTCTTTTCGAGTATGGCATGAAAGACTAGGACACCCTGGATTAAGAATGATGCGGAACATCATAGCTAGCTCTATTGGCCATGGCATGAAAACCACACAAATTCCTAAAGACTTCCTATGCGTCTCTTGTGCTAAAGGAAAACTGATAACTAAGCCCTCTTACCTGAAAGTAAAGACTGAGTCCTCGAGTTTCCTGTAGAGACTTCAGGGTGATATCTGTGGTCCAATCAACCCCCTATCGGGGCCCTTCAGATATTTTATGGTTCTTATAGATGCTTCTACTAAGTGGAGCCATGTGTGCCTGTTGTCCACGCGGAACCACGCATTTGCAGAATTTATTGTCCAAATTATCCAATTGCGTGCGAGCTTCCTAGAGAACCACATTCAGTCAATCAGGATGGATAATGCCGGTGAGTTTACCTCAAAGGCCTTTAATGACTATTGTCTTGCTTTGGGCATAAATGTAGAGGATTCTGTACCTGAAAGGGAAATAGGGCCAAACTTTTCCTAAATGATTTTGGTGGTTGAATTGCTCAACACAAACAATTGGACTAACTAGTTTGCTCTAGATTATATGCTCTACAGGTGTCATAGGTTCAACACAAACCAATAAAAAGAACAAGTTAGGGTTCAAAAAGAAAGGAGCAAAAGAAACCGAAGACTACCCTGGTCTGGCGCACCGGACTGTCCGGTGCACCAGGGAGATCCACTCTAAACTCCTCATCTTCGGGTTTCTGGAAATGCCACTCCGCTATAATTCACTAGACTGTCCGGTGTAGCACCGGACTGTCCGGTGTGTCATGTGGAGCAACGGCTACTACGCCAACGGTCGTTTGCAAAAGCAATAGTGAACAGTGAATAGTGCGTGGACTGCACGCGCAGAGTCAGAGCAGCGCCAGAAGGCGCACCGGACAGTGAACAGTACCTGTCCGGTGCTGCACCGGACTGTCCGGTGCCCCATGAAGTCAGAGCTCCAACGGTCAAAACCATCAGAACTTTAACGGTTGGGTGACGTGGCTGGCACACCGGACAGTGTCCGGTGGCGCACCGGACTGTTCGGTGCGCCCTTCGACAACAGACTTCCCCAACGGCTGTTTTGGTGGTTAGGGCTATAAATACCGCCAACCACCACACTTCAAGGCATCCAAGTTTTTCAGACATATCACTCAATACAAGAGCTAGTGCATTCAATACAAGACACAAATAGATTGAATCAAAGCCTCTCCAAGTCCCAATTCCACTCAAAGCAATAAGTGACTAGAAGAGAGAGTTTTGCTCGTGTTCTTTGAGATCTTGCGCTTGAATCGCTTTTCTTCTTCCTCTATTCTTGTTCTCAAGAGATTTGTAATCAAAGCAAGAGACACCAACTGTGTGGTGGTCCTTGTAGGGGTCTAAGTGACCGTTTGATTAAGGAGAAAAGCTCACTCGGTCTAGGTGACCGTTTGAGAGAGGTAAAGGGTTGAAAGAGACCCGGTCTTTGTGGCCACCTCAACGAGGAGTAGGTTTGCAACAACCAAACCTCGGTTAAACAAATCACCTTGTCATCCGCTTCATTTGCCTTTGATTTGTTTTTCGCCCTCTTTTTCGGACTTGTTTTTAATACTAACACTAACCCCGGCTTGTATTTGTGCTTTAAGTTTATAATTTTCAGATTCCGCCTATTCACCCCCCTCTAGGTGACTTTCAATTGGTATCAGAGCCCGGTACTTCATTAGAGCCTAACCGATCGAAGTGATGTCGGGAGATCACGCCAAGAAGGAGGTCATGACTGGCGAGAAGCCCGCCACAAACCACGGGAAGGCTCCATCGGGAGAGTCTGGCAACAAGGTGAAGGGATCCCCTTCATACCCCAAGTCGCATCGGAGCGGCGACAAGAAAAATAAGATGAAGAAGGTGGTCTACTATGAGACCGATTCTTCGTTGCCTTCTACATCCAGCTCCGACGTGCCGTCCGTCACTTCTAAGCGCCGTGAGCGCAAGAAGTATAGTAAGATGCCACTTTGTTATCCCCGTATTTCTAGACGCGCTCCTTTACTTTCCGTCCCACTAGGCAAACCACCCGTTTTTGAGGGTGAAGATTATAACATGTGGAGTGATAAAATGAGGCATCACCTAACCTCACTCCACGCTAGTATTTGGGACATTGTTGAGTTTGGAGCGCAGGTACCATCACCGGGGGACAAAGGCTATGACTTGGACGAAGTCACCCAAATCCGGCACTTCAACTCCCAAGCCACTACTATACTCCTCGCCTCTCTAAGTCGAGAGGAGTATAATAAGGTGCAAGGGTTGAAGAATGCTAAAGAGATTTGGGACGTGCTCAAAACCGCGCACGAAGGAGATGAGGTGACAAAGATCACCAAGTGGGAAACGATCGAGGGGGAGCTCGGTCGATTCATGCTCAACCAAGGGGAGGAGCCTCAAGCCATGTACAACCGGCTCAAGACCTTGGTGAATCAAATACGCAACCTCGGGAGCACAAAATGGGATGACCATGAAATGATCAAGGTTATTCTAAGATCACTTGTTTTTCTTAATCCTACACAAGTTCAATTAATTCGTGGTGATCCTAGATACAAGCTAATGTCTCCCGAGGAGGTTATAGGAAAATTTGTGAGCTTTGAATTGATGATCAAAGGCTCCAAACAAATCATCGAGCGAGGCTCCACCTCAACACCCGAGGTGCAACCCGTTGCCTTCAAAGCAACGAAGGAGAAGAAACAAGAGTCTACATCAATGTCACACCCAGTTTTAGAAGGCAAACAGAATGTGAACCATGTACGTGCCAGGATCAGCAATTCACGTACACAACGATTACATAAATGACTCATCATAGCACAATGCTTCGAATAACAATAAAGAGTAAGTAATAATATTACAGACTAGAGCCATTTACATAATATAAATCAAAGTACACATAATCGAAACGTAGCCAACGTAAACAACCCACCACAGGCAGCTGACTGGGGGAGGTCGCTAGCTTAAACCTCAATCTTGTCGATGTCCTGGAACTCCTGGAGATCCGCCTCGATGCCTTCTTCTTTACCTGAGCATAGATTGCACCAAAGGCAACCTGGTGTTTTGTGAAAGCAAGGGTGAGTACACATCAACGTACTCAGCAAATGTCCCGTTTGGCTATAGTGGACTAGCTTTATGTGGAGTTAAGCCAAGCAATTGCTTTTAGTTGGTCAGGTTATTATTACTAGTAGAAAGCCAGGTTTTAGTATTAACCCAATGTACCCTTTCCAAATGGAAAGAATACCACTTACCAGTACCATAAGCATAATCAAAACCATCATCCTCGTCACCACATGTAAACCATACATCTCTGATCAAGTATCTCTAATCAATGGAGCTCCCTTGGCCGCTCATAACCGCGAGCACGACTGATATATCAGTTTCATAACACTCTGCAGAGGTTGCGCACTTTACCCACAAGCCGTGTTTCCCCCTTGCCTCGGGCCGATCAAACCCTTAAACACTACCAAGGTGAATAGGCAGGGTCTCACAACGTAGCCTTTACAAAGATTCCCTGACGCTGTAGCCGCCCGTTAGGTTTCCTAAATGTACCGCACTCCTCCCCAAGGGGCAAACCAACCTTGGCAGAGCGAGCCGCATACACCGAGCCCCATTGACGGCACGACGGCGAAGCGAACTACACCTCAGTTCCTCTAATTATTCAGCTAAGGGCGTCCCACTCCGCCCTCATGGTTGCACTGTTTTTCCCAGGCGGTCATCCAACGAACAGGTCCTTACGGAGAGGCACTCGAGAAACAGCTCGAGCCCCCTTAAATGCCACAAGCATAATATCATAAATAAGAGGGAAAACAGCATATCATAGATAATCTCATCATGTTCATTGATTAAAGTAAAGCGCTAGCATGAAGCTAACCATAGTAACCCAAAAGGTAATCAAGGACAAGGTAAATACAAAGCTAGTTAATCCTTAGGTTGATCATGGTATGCGGGTTGATGAATTATAAAGTAAATGAGACATAATAGGTCAGAGGACACTTGCCTTCACCAAACAGATGCTCAGGGTCTTCGACTTCGTGGAACTCGAAGAGCTAGATCACTTGGTCGCCGAAGCTTGACCGTCAATTCCTCAAAGCTCAGGAACAGATCACAATCTATTCGCGTCACACAGTGAATACCAACAGGCACAAACAAACAGACATATGTATATGCATAAGAACATTACACCATTCAAATAAAAACATAATAAAATATACAAAACGAAATAGAGCGCGTTACTACAGTCACGCGAGGAAAAAGAAATGCGACAGTCGAAGCTACGGTCGAGAAGTTAACGGGTTTAGGCTAAACAAATATTAACTATCACATTTAATTCGACATTATCGAATATAAATAATATCTACTATTTAGTTCGATTAATCCGCTATACTAACAATTGTCTGTTAAATAAGTAATTTAATTAAGACGAGAGAGAGTCTAAGTGAGACGAATTTACGACGCGCGCAACAGCACAACAACGTGCGAACGACGCACGGACATGCGTGACATAGTGCGCGGACGACACACAAAACAGAGCGTGCGTTCAGCGAGAACGACGCGCGAACTAGCACGCCACCACGTGCGGAACAGCATGCGACGATACGCGTACCAGACGCGCAGCGCGAACGCGCGAACGAGTAACGGCGACGCGCAAACAGCACACGACATGCAAACACGGTGCGACATGCAAATACTACTAATCTATGTTGTATTTATACTAAATAAATATTAAATGCAATACTTAAATTGGCATAACCACTATAATAGGTATTTATCGCATGCATTGATAGAATTAACACTTAGTTCGGATTGGTTTAATACTCGGTTAATCATCGTTTAATTATGTAACTTAATTAACGTGAGTGATTCTATGCGCGACTCAGTTTATTGCCACGCAACAAGGCGTGCGACACACTAAAGCGGGGTGCACAGTGCATGTGACGACGCGCGTCAAAGTGTGCGAACGACATGCGCAAAGTGCGCGAACGACATGTGATGACCTCATCGCGCTACGCGCGGACACCGGAGAAGATAGACTACTACGTCTAGCGGTAGACGAGGGGTAGAAGCACGCTGTTGTCGAGCGAGGGCACTGGTGCGATTCGATGAATGGCACGCACGAGAGCTGTACTGGGGCCACGCGAAGCACGCCGGGGCACCGGGCCACGCACGGGCATGCTAGGGACGCGCGAGGGCCGCAGACGACCGTGCAGGGACGTCGACCGTGCAGGGGCGAGCCGCGCAGGGCATGGGGGCGAGTCGCTGGCTTGTTGGCCGTGCCAGGACGCTTCGCTTAGGGCAGGACCACGCTGGGCGCACGAGCGAGTCGCGGGCACGAGCCGTGGACTCGTGCACGAAGTGGAGAGCAGGGGCTGCTAGTCGCCGCATGCGGGGACATGACCTCGGACTCGCCCGGCGAGGGCGCTGGCCGTCGGTGGATTCGAGGCGTAGTGACAGTTGCCCCACATGCGCGTGGGCGGCCATGGGTGAGGCAGCGACGACTGGACGAATGGCGGCACGTAGGGGGCCTGACCGTGGAGCCTCGCCACTGCAACGGGTTCGGTCAAGGCCGGCCATGGCGAGCGTAGAGAAGGGCATGGGAGGGGGGGGGGGGGGGGGGTAAACGACGGGCTTCACCTCACAACAATGAACACCAGTGGGAGCAGGGACGACGACACATGGAGCTTCGGTAGTTGACGCGACGCGAGCTTCGGACGGATCGACGAGGGCCGACCGCGACATTGTTGCGCTGGGCAGCAAGCCACGCTGGACCACCGCGCGCAGGCTAGCCACAGGCCGCCACGCCGGCGAGCCGCGCCGGGCCTACAGTCGCGAGATGGCGCGCGAGCCGCAGCAGCTACGAGCTGGCTGGCTGGCCGCCGCCGCCACTACGAGCTGGCTGGCTGGCCGCCGCCATCGTTGCGAGCTGGCACGAGGGCAGGGGTGTGGGCGTGGAGGTGGGGAGAGAAGAGGGCTGGGGAGTTGGCGGCTCCGCGAGCTCGACATGGGCGCCAAAGGGCGGCCGAGCGGTTGTGCCTATGGGGAAGAAGAACAGTGGGTTGGGCGCCCCTGACACGTGGGCCCGGCGGCTGGGGGCGGCTGGGGCACATCGGCTAGGGTTTGGGGGAGGGGCGCGCTGCGCCAGGTGGGCCGCACGCGCGAGGAGCTGGGTCGTGGGGCGCACGAGGTGGGCTGCGGGGTGGGCTGCATGTTGGCTGGGGTGCTTGGGGCTTTTCCCTTTTTTATTTCTTTCTCCTCCTTTTTATTCCTATTCAAATCTAAATATAGTTTTTGAATCAAAGATTCAAATATATTTAATGAGTTTGAATTGATACACAATCACAACAATTCGACATAAAAAAAGTCTCGGCGCGATATGCAACAATTCAAGGATTCTTTTTATGGTTTCATTTTACTAGGCTCACAGATATATAAAACAAAATAATTTCTCCACTATTTAGGAAAAAGAGAAGTAAAGCAAAGAAAAGAGAGGGTAACACCTGAATTTGGTGGATATTAGAAAAGAAATTTTATACCCCCAAATTCAGTGTGTTACAAATCTAACCCCCTTAACAGAATCTCGTCCTCGAGATTCAAGAAGAGGCTAGCAAGAAAATGAGATTGGTTCATTAGTCTTCCATAGCTTCTTCTAACTCAACTTTGACTCCGCCAGCTTGACCTATGGATTGGTTGCTTTGACCATCAGATGCTTGAGACCGATTGATGCAATTCTTGAGGATCTCCTGGACCTGTGGGTTAGGACCCACACACGCTTTCACTGCGCCACTCTGATCTTGTTGGTTGATGTTGATCGCATTGTCTTCATTGGGGTTAGCGGCTAACCCCCTTAACAGGAGTGTTGATATGCACTTGGTGAAGATGTTGTCGACTCTGATCTTGACTAATTAAGAGAGGTTGTAAGCTGCCAATAGGACAGGTGCAAGAGGGAAGGGTATAGATAGAAAAGGTAAGCATGGATGGATTAAAGAGAAAAGGGAGAGCACCCAACTACCTAACTCTATGGCACTTAGCTAGTAAACTGATGTCATTGCGGACCAAGGGCCACAACACATCAACACTCATCACAAAGAAGCAAATCAGTCATCACACAAAGACAAACAACACAAGCATACAACAACAAACATTCCGTTGCTACACGTTCCTTCTAATTAAATGGTGGTCTTTCTTGAAAAGGGAATAACTACTCTCTAAGGTTGTTGAAGGACAAGGAGAAGAACAAGACGTGCAGAACATGGACACGAGCACCATAAAGAATGTAGTTAAAGCAAGCATTGTAAGCGATCAAAAAAAGGATACGACCAAGGGCATAATGGGTAGAACAACACTCTCGGGTTGAGATAGAAAAGGGGAGATTTCCAAAAGCAGACCTTAGATAGGTATCAAATCAAGATCTAGTGATTACAAGGGTAAGGGGTATATCAAACAAACGCTATGACTGGCAACACGATAAAGGAAAAGGGAATGACTAGAGCGGGTAGGTAAGACAACACTCTTGAACTGGAACGAGGGAGGGGCTCTAAAATGCAGGGACGGGATAAGCATCAAGGTAAAGATCAAGGGATGACAAGGGTTAAGGTGATAACGAACAAACACCCAACCAAAAATTTATTTTAGACCAAAATTTGCAAGGTGTCAAGAAGGGGGAGCAGTCAATGATGAATAGGTGAGGCATTATCCTCAAACAAGGATGGAAAAGAGGAGGCTTCAAAGGATATGTTCGAGATAAGTAGGAGGGTAAGGACATAGATATCACGAGGGTTTTAAAGGTAATAACGAACAAAGATGTGGGATAGGAGGTAAATAAACATAAGATAAAAGATATTAGTACCATAAAGGATGGAGTTAAGATAGGACCTGCAAATGAAAAAAATGAGAGGGTACGTCCAAGGGCTAGATAGGTAAACTGCCACTCTCAAATTGAGGTGAAAGAGAGGAGATTTATTTAAGAGCAAGAATAAAGATAAGTGTCAAGGCAAGACCGATGGATGACAAGGTAATGGTGATAGCAAATAAAACACACATCAAAGGATGGAATTAAGACAAGACTTGTAAGGCGACAAGAATTGAAAAGAAATCAAGGGAGAGATGGGTAACTCATAGCTCTCAAACTGGGTTGAAAAAGGGGAGACTTTTAAAGGATAAGTTCAAAGTAAACATTTAGGTGGAAGGCCTCAATATCACAAGGGTCAAAGGCGGTAATAGACAAGGGCATAAGGGAAAAGACGAAAGCACATAAGAGCTAGTGGTATAAGTACAACAAAGAATGGAGGTATGTCAAGGCTTACGCGGTAAAGAAGAGGATATAGCCAAGGGTGAGATAAGTAAAACATAGCTCTCGAATTGAGGTCGAAAAGAGGGGATTTCAACAAGCAGACCTAAGATAAGTATCAAGGCAAGATCTACAGATTACAAAGGTAAGGAAGATATCAAATAAAAGCTCCACCAAGGATGAAGTTAAGGTGAGGCAAGACTGCAAAGCGACAAAGGGAAAGGAAACAAACAAGAGCGGGATAGGGAAAACAACACTCTTGGATTGAAATGGAATAAGTGAGGCTAAGAAAAATAGGTAAACATCATGGTAAATATGGAGAGAGGTCAAGGGTCAAAGGTGATAATAGGCAAGGATATAAAGGAAGAGGTAAATGTGCATAAAAAAACCCAGGAATCTAGGTACAACCAAGAATAGAGTTAAGATAAGTCTTGCAAGTGGTAAAGTATAGGATATATCCATGGGTGAGATAAGTAAGAGACCACGCTTGAACTAAGGTGGGAGATTGGAGGTTTTAGATAACGAACATAGCGTAATCGCCAAGGTAAGATTGAGAGATGAGAAGGGTAAAGGCAATAAGAAACAAAAGCACAACAAAGGATGAGGTTACAAACTCGCGAGCCAAAGAAGAGGATACGACCAAGAGAAAGAAGGTATGAGACGGAAGAGGGGCGATTTTAAAGGGCAGGTATGAGATGAACATCAATGCAATATATAGAAGTGTCAAGGGTAAAGGTGATAATAACAAAGAGCATAGGAAAGGATGGAGCTAAGGCAAGACTCATGAAATGGCGAGATGGAGAAAACAATCACGGGTAAGGTGGGTAAGGTTCCAACAGAATGGTTTAGTAAAAGAAATTATTATCGAGGGAAGTTATAAGGAATTAATGAGATCACCAAGGATGTGCGAAATAAAATGACCGCTCATGGATCATTAAGAAACAAGGGTGATCAAGGGCATGTTAACTGAAATGTCTTAAATAGACATTGGGGCATGAAGATAAGCATGCACGAAAATATAAGAGTAGGCAAGACTCAAAAGATACGAGCATACTAAGACCAAGGTAATAGAAATTGTCGAAAGATAGCGTCTTAACAACAGTATAAGAAAGGATCTCAGAAGACAAGAAGGTCATAGACACATAAACTGAACTGTTTAAATAGGCAGCAGAGGTACAAGGGTAAGTGCTTTTGATTAAGTGATAAGGGTATTAAAAATGCAAGGATACGAGCATGTCAATAACAAAATGGAATAGAGATGGTCAAATAGTAGCAATTTAATAATGAATGAGGAAAGAGTCCCAAAAGACTAAAGGCTACGGTCAGGGGGCATCTACAAAGATGTCGCAAGCACAAGATGAGATCAGATCTAATAGATTGAGAGAAGTATAGACCATACTAGAATAAAATACTTTTTGGCAAGGGGGCATATAGGAGCACAACATAGAATTAGTCGAGGTGACTAATATTTTGAAGCAGAATCAAGGATGAGATGAAGTAATAATCAATAAGTCCTTAAAACGGCCAATGCTACTCTAGGTCAGCGATCCTATAGTCAGCACGACTTTGATACCACCTATGTCACACCCGGTTTTAGAAGGCAAACCGAATGTGAACCATGTACGTGCCAGGATCAGCAATTCACGTACACAGTGATTACATAAATGACTCATCATAGCACAATGCTTCGAATAACAATAAAGAGTAAGTAATAATATTACAGACTAGAGCTATTTACATAATATAAATCAAAGTACACATAATCGAAACATAGCCAACGTAAACAACCCACCACATGCAGCTGACTGGGGGAGGTCGCTAGCCTAATCCTCAATCTCGTCGACGTCCTGGAACTCCTGGAGATCCGCCTCGATGCCTTCTTCTTTACCTGAGCATAGGTTGCACCAAAGGCAACCTGGTGTTTTGTGAAAGCAAGGGTGAGTACACATCAACGTACTCAGCAAATGTCCTATTTGGCTGTAGTGGACTAGCTTTATGTGGAGTTAAGCCAAGCAGTTGCTTTTAGTTGGTCAGGTTATTATTACTAGTAGAAAGCCAGGTTTTAGTATTAACGCAATGTACCCTTTCCAAACGGAAAGAATACCACTTACCAGTACCATAAGCATAATCAAAACCATCGTCCTCGTCACCACATGTAAACCATACATCTCTGATCAAGTATCTCTAATTAATGGAGCTCCCTTGGCCGCTCATAACCGCGAGCACGGCTGATATATCAGTTTCATAACACTCTGCAGAGGTTGCACACTTTACCCACAAGTCGTGATTCTCCCTTGCCTCGGGCCGATCAAACCCTTAAACACTACCAAGGTGAATAGGCAGGGTCTCACTACGTAGCCTTTACAAAGATTCCCTGAGGCTGTAGCCGCCCGTTAGATTTCCTAAATGTACTGCACTCCTCCCCAAGGGGCAAACCAACCTTGGCAGAGCGAGCCGCCATACACCGAGCCCCATTGACGGCACGACGGCGAAGCGAACTACACCTCAGTTTCTCTAATTATTCAGCTAAGGGCGTCCCACTCCGCCCTCATGGTTGCACTGTTTTTCCCAGGCGGTCATCCAACGAACAGGTCCTTACGGAGAGGCACTCGAGAAACAGCTCGAGCCCCCTTAAATGCCACAAGCATAATATCATAAATAAGAGGGAAAACAACATATCATAGATAATCTCATAATGTTCATTGATTAAAGTAAAGCGCTAGCATGAAGCTAACCATAGTAACCCAAAAGGTAATCAAGGACAAGGTAAATACAAAGCTAGTTAATCCTTAGGTTGATCATGGTATGCTGGTTGATGAATTATAAAGTAAATGAGACATAATAGGTCAGAGGACACTTGCCTTCACTAAACAGATGCTCAGGGTCTTCGACTTCGTGGAACTCGAAGAGCTAGATCACTTGGTCGCCGAAGCTTGACCGTCGATTCCTCAAAGCTCAGGAACAGATCACAATCTATTCGCGTCACACAGTGAATACCAACAGGCACAAACAAACAGACATATGTATATGCATAAGAACATTACCATTCAAATAAAAACATAATAAAATATACAAAACGAAATAGAGCGCGTTACTACAGTCACGCGAGGAAAAAGAAATGCGACAGTCGAAGCTACGGTCGAGAAGTTAACGGGTTTAGGCTAAACAAATATTAACTATCACATTTAATTCGACATTATCGAATATAAATAATATCTACCATTTAGTTCGATTAATCCGCTATACTAACAATTGTCTGTTAAATAAGTAATTTAATTAAGACGAGAGAGTCTAATTGAGACGAATTTACGGTGCGCGCAACAGCACAACAACATGCGAACGATGCACGGACATGCGTGACATAGTGCGCGGACGACACACAAAACAGAGTGTGCGTCCAGCGAGAACGACGCGCGAACTAGCACGCCACCACGTGCGGAACAGCACGCGACGATACGCTTACCAGACGCGCAGCGCGAACGCGCGAACGAGTAACGACGACGCGCAAACAGCACACGACATGCAAAAACGGTGCGACATGCAAATACTACTAATCTATGTTGTATTTATACTAAACAAATATTAAATGCAATACCTAAATTGGCATAACCACTATAATAGGTATTTATCTCATGCATTGATAGAATTAACACTTAGTTCCGATTGGTTTAATACTCGGTTAATCATCGTTTAATTATGTAACTTAATTAACGTGAGTGATTCTATGCGCGACTCAGTTTATTGCCACGCAACAAGGCGCGCGACACACTAAAGCGGGGTGCGCAGTGCATGTGACGACGCGCGTCAAAGTGTGCGAACGGCATGCGCAAAGTGCGCGAACGGCACGTGATGACCTCATCGCGCTACGCGCGGACACCGGTGAAGATAGACTACTACGTCTAGCGGTAGACGAGGGGTAGAAGCACGCTGTTGTCGAGCGAGGGCACTGGTGCGATTCGACGAATGGCACGCACGAGAGCTGTACTGGGGCCACGCGAAGCACGCCGGGGCACCGGGCCACGCACGGGCATGCTAGGGACGCGCGAGGGCCGCGGACGACCGTGCAGGGACATCGGTCGTGCAGGGGCGAGCCGCGCAGGGCATGGGGGCGAGTCGCTGGCTTGTTGGCCGTGCCAGGACGCTGCGCTCAGGGCAGGGCCGCGCTGGGCGCGCGAGCGAGTCACGGGCACGAGCCGCGGACTCGTGCACGAAGGGGAGAGTAGGGCCTGCTGGTCGCCGCGCGCGGGGACACGACCTCGGACTCGCCCGGCGAGGGCGCTGGCCGTCGGTGGATTCGAGGTGCAGCGACAGTTGCCCCACACGCGCGTGGGCGGCCATGGGTGAGGCAGCGACGACTGGACAAATGGCGGCGTGCAGGGGGCCCGACCGTGGAGCCTCGCCACTGCAACGGGTTCGGTCAAGGCCAGCCATGGCAAGCGTAGAGAAGGGCATGGGAGAGGGGGGGGGGGGGGGGGTAAACGACGGGCTTCACCTCACAACAATGAACACCAGTGGGAGCAGGGACGACGACACATGGAGCTTCGGCAGTCGACGAGAAGCGAGCTTCGGATGGATCGGTGAGGGCCGACCGCGACATCGCTGTGCTGGGTAGCAAGCCGCGCCGGACCGCCACGCGCAGGCCAGCCACAGGCCACCACGCCGGTGAGCCGCATGGGGCCTACAGTCGCGGGATGGTGCGTGAGCCACAGTCGCTGCGAGCTGGCTGGCTGGCCGCCGCCGCCACTGCGAGCTAGCCGCCGTAGCCGTTGCGAGCTGGCACAAGGGCAGGGGCGTGGGCGTGGAGGTGGGGAGAGAAGAGGGCTGGGGAGTTGGCGGCTCCGCGAGCTCAACGTGGGCGCCAAAGGGCGGCCGGGCGGTTGTGCCTATGGGGAAGAAGAACAGTGGGTTGGGCGCCCCTGACACGCGGGCCCGGCGGCTGGGGGCGGCTGGGGCACGTCGGCTAGGATTTGGGGGAGGGGCGCTGCGCCAGGTGGGCCGCGCGCGCGAGGAACTGGGCCGCGGGGCGCACGAGGTGGGCTGCGGGGTGGGCTGCGTGTTGGCTGGGGTGCTTGGGGCTATTCCCTTTTTATTTCTTTCTCCTCCTTTTTATTCCTATTCAAATCTAAATATAGTTTTTGAATCAAAGATTCAAATATATTTAATGAGTTTGAATTGGTACACAAACACAACAATTCGACATAAAAAAGTCTCGGCGCGATATGCAACAATTCAAGGATTCTTTTTATGGTTTCATTTTACTAGGCTCACAGATATATAAAACAAAATAATTTCTCCACTATTTAGGAAAAAGAGAAGTAAAGCAAAGAAAAGAGAGGGTAACACCTGAATTTGGTAGATATTAGAAAAGAAATTTTATACCCCCAAATTTAGGGTGTTACAATCAAGTAGGCTTCCCATCGACGCCTCCAAGCTCGACAACAAGGAGATGGCGCTCATCAAGAGCTTCCGTCAAATCCTCAAGCAACGGAAGGGGAAAGACTACAAACCCCGTTCCAAGAAAGTTTGCTACAAGTGTGGTAAGCCCGGTCATTTCATTGCTAAATGTCCATTATCTAGTGATAGTGACAGGGGTGACGACAAGAAGGGAAAGAGGAAAGAAAAGAAGAAATACTACAAGAAGAAGGGCGGCGATGCCCATATATGCTGGGAGTGGGACTCCGATGAGAGCTCCACTGACTCCTCCTCCGACGAGGACGCCGCCAACATTACCAACAACAAGGGCCTCCTCTTCCCCAACGTCGGCCACAAGTGCCTCATGGCAAAGGACGGCAAAAAGAAGAAGGTAAAATTTAGAGGCTCCACTAAATGTGCAACATCTAGTGATGAGAGTAGCTCTAGTGATGATGAAGATAACTTGCTTGCTCTTTTTGCCAACTTGAACATGCAATAAAAGGAAAAATTAAATGAATTGATAGGTGCTATTCATGAGAAGGATGAACGCTTGGATAGCCAAGAGGATATCCTAATTAAGGAAAACAAAAAACATGTTAAAGTGAAAAATTCCTATGCTCAGGAAGTAGAAAAATGTGAAAATTTATCTAATGAGCTTAGGAGTTGTCATGATTTGATTTCCAACCTTAAAACTGAGAATGCCAATTTATTTGCCAAGGTTGAGAAATTAAGTGTTTGTGATGATTCTCTTGTCAACCTTAAAAAGGATAATGCTAGTTTAATTGCTAAAATTGACAAGTTGAATGAATCAATTGCTAGCCTTAAGATTGAGAATGAAAAATTAATTGCTAAGGCTAAAGATTTAAATGTTTGCAATGATGCTATTTCCAACCTTAGAAATGAAAATGCCATGTTACATGCTAAGATTGATGAATTAAAAGTTTACAAACCCTCTACATCTACTGTTAATCATGCTTCTATTTGTACTAGATGTAGAGACATTAATGTTGATGCTATTCATGATCACCTAGCTTTAATTAAACAACAAAATGATCACATAGCTCAACTTAGTGCTAAAATTAATGAGCATGACTTAGAAAATGAAAAATTTAAATTTGCTAGAAGCATGCTCTATAATGGGAGACGCCCTGGCATTAAGGATGGATTGGATTCCAACAGGGAGGCAATGTCAAGCTTAATGCCCCTAAGAAATTATCTAACTTTGTTAAGGGCAAAGCTCCCATGGTTCAGGATAACGAGGGTTACATTTTATATCCTGCTGGTTATCCCGAATACAAAATTAGGAGAATTCATTCTAGGAAGTCTCACTCTGGCTCTCATCATGCTTTTATGTATAAGAGTGAGACATCTAGTTCTAGGCAAACCACTCATGTTAAATTGCCTAAAAAGAAAACTCCTACTGCATTAAATGAGCCTATTGTTTCATTTAAAACTTTTGATGCTTCATATGTTTTAACTAACAAATCAGGCAAAGTAGTTACCAAATATGTTGGGGGCAAACACAAGGGCTCCAAGACTTGTGTTTGGGTACCTAAGGTGCTTGTTTCTAATGTCAAAGGACCCAAGACTGTTTGGGTGCCTAAGAACAAGGCCTAAATTTGTTTTGCAGGTTTATGCATCCGGGGGCTCAAGTTGGATCATTGATAGCGGGTGCACAAACCACATGACTGGGGAGAAAAGAATGTTCTCCTCCTATGAGAAAAACCAAGATCCCCAAAGAGCTATCACATTCGGGGATGGAAATCAAGGTTTGGTCAAAGGACTTGATAAAATTGCTATATCACCTGACCATTCTATTTCCAATGTTTTTCTTGTAGATTCTTTAGATTATAACTTGCTTTCAGTTTCTTAATTATGCAAAATGGGTTACAACTGTCTTTTTACAGATTTAGGTGTTACTGTCTTTAGAAGAAGTGATGATTCAGTAGCATTTAAGGGAGTGTTAGAGGGTCAGCTATACTTAGTTGATTTCAATAGAGCTGAACTCGACACTGGCTTAATTGCTAAGACTAATATGGGTTGGCTCTGGCATCGCCGACTAGCCCATGTTGGGGTGAAGAATCTTCACAAACTTCTAAAGGGAGAGCATATTTTAGGACTAACCAATGTTCATTTTGAGAAAGACAGGGTTTGTAGCGCATGTCAAGCAGGAAAGCAAGTTGGTGCCCATCATCCACACAAGAACATCATGACGACCGACAGGCCGCTTGAGCTACTCCACATGGATTTATTTGGCCCGATTGCTTACATAAGCACCGACGGGCTCAAAATGAGTTTGGATTAAGGATCAAAAAGATTAGAAGCGATAATGGAACGGAGTTCAAGAACTCTCAAATAGAAGGCTTTCTTGAGGACGAGGGCATCAAGCATGAGTTCTCTTCTCCCTACACACCACAACAAAATGGTGCAGTGGAGAGGAAGAATAGAACTCTACTTGACATGGCAAGGACCATGCTTGATGAGTACAAGACTTCAGACCGGTTTTGGGCGGAAGCAATCAACACCGCTTGCTACGCCATCAACCGACTCTACCTTCACCGAATCCTCAAGAAGACATCTTATGAACTCCTAATCGGTAAAAAGCCCAATGTTTCATATTTTAGGGTCTTTGGTAGCAAATGTTTTATTATTATTAAAAGAGGTAGAAAATCTAAATTTGCTCCTAAGGCTGTAGAAGGTTTTTTACTTGGTTATGACTCAAACACAAGGGCATATAGAGTCTTTAACAAGTCCACTGGACTAGTTGATGTTTCTTGTGACATTGTGTTTAATGAGACTAATGGCTCTCAAGTAGAGCAAGTTGATCTTGATGAGCTAGATGATGAAGAGGCTCCGTGCGTCACGCTAAGGAACATGTCCATTGGGGATGTGTGTCCTAAGGAATCCGAAGAGCCTCCACAAGCACAAGATCAACCATCATCTTCCATACAAGCATCTCCACCAACTCAAGATGAGGAACAGGCTCAAGATGATGAAGAAGAAGATCAAGAAGATGAACCACCTCAAGAGGAGGGCAATGATCAAGGGGGAGATGACAATGATCAAGACAATAAAGACGAACAGGGTCAAAGACCGCCACACCCAAGAGTCCACCAAGCGATCAAAGAGATCACCCCGTGAACTTCATTCTTGGTGACATCCATAAAGGGGTAACTACTCGATCTTGAGTCGCTCATTTTTTTGAACATTACTCTTTTGTGTCCTCTATTGAGCCTTACAGGATTGAGGATGCACTAAGAGATTCAGATTGGGTGCTGGCAACGCAAGAGGAGCTCAACAACTTCACAAGGAATGAGGTATGGCATTTAGTTCCATGTCCTAACCAAAATGTTGTAGGTACCAAATGGGTATTCCACAACAAGCAAGATGAGCATGGTGTGGTCATAAGGAACAAAGCACGACTTGTGGCCAAAGGATATTCACAAGTCGAAGGTTTGGATTTCAGTGAAACTTATGCACCCATAGCTAGGCTTGAGTCAATTCGCATGTTACTTGCCTATGCTACTTACCATGGCTTTAAGCTCTACCAAATGGACGTGAAGAGTGCCTTCCTCAATGGACCAATCAAGGAAGAGGTCTATGTTGAGCAACCTCCTGGCTTTGAAGATAGTGAGTACCCTAATCATGTCTATAAACTCTCAAAGGCACTTTATGGGCTCAAGCAAGCCCCAAGAGCATGGTATGAATGCCTAAGAGATTTTATTATCACTAATGCATGGCTTCAAAGTCGGAAAAGTCGATCCAACTCTCTTTACTAAAACTATTGCAAAAGATTTGTTTGTATGCCAAATTTATGTTGATGATATCATATTTGGGTCTACTAACAAATCTACATGTGAAGAGTTTAGTAGGATCATGGTTCAAAAATTCGAGATGTCTATGATGGGGGAGTTGAAGTATTTTCTAGGATTTCAAGTCAAGCAACTCCAAGAGGGCACCTTCATCAGCCAAACAAAGTACATTCCAGACATACTTACCAAGTTTGGAATGAAGGATGCCAAACCCATCAAGACACCCATGGGAACCAATGGGCATCTCAACCTCGACACGGGAGGTAAATCCGCAGATCAAAAGGTATACCGGTCGATGATAGGATCTTTACTCTATTTATGTGCATCTCGACCGGATATTATGCCTTCTGTATGCATGTGTGCAAGGTTCCAAGCCGATCCTAAGGAAGTTCACCTTAGGGCCGTGAAAAGAATCTTGAGATATTTAGTTTATACACCTAAGTTTGGTCTTTGGTACCCCAAGGGATCCTCTTTTGATTTATTAGAATATTCAGATGTTGATTGGGCAGGGTGTAAAATTGATAGGAAGAGCACATCAGGGACTTGTCAGTTTCTGGGGAGATCCCTGGTGTCTTGGGCTTCAAAGAAACAAAACTCAGTAGCTCTTTCTACTGCCGAAGCCGAGTATATTGCCGCAGGTCATTGTTGCGTGCAATTACTTTGGATGAGGCAAACCCTCAGGGACTAGCTACAAATTTAGCAAAGTCCCTCTCCTATATGATAATGAGAGTGCAATCCGCATGGCGGATAATCCCGTTGAACACAGCCGCACTAAGCACATAGCCATTCGGTATCACTTTTTGATAGATCACCAACAAAGGGGGATATCGAGATAGCCTATATTAACACCAAAGAACAACTAGCCGATATCTTTACCAAACCACTAGATGAGAAGACCTTTACCAAACTTAGGAATGAGCTAAACATTCTTGATTCTCGGAACTTTGATTGATACTTTGCACACATAGCTCATTTATATACCTTTGATCATATCTCTTTTATGTCTATGACTAATGTGTTTTCAAGTGTATTCTCATGCTTAGTCATAGAATTGAAAGGGAAATGGAGTATTCGGCAAAGACGACGCTTCCACTCAACTCCATCGGTATTATCTATTCTTTGCCGGTATTCTGCCATCTCTCCACATTGGTATAATCTTTCACTCATATTTTGTTTGCCAAAGTGGGAGAGAATTTTATAAGGGCTCACAAAGTCTCCATTTTTGGCGATTCATGCCAAATGGGGAGAGAGTATTAGCCCAAAGCAAAAGGACCGCACCACACCACCACCTAAATTTTTAATTATGTTTTTAAAATTTTTATTGGTATTAGTATCTTTCAAATTGGTGTTCTCCTAATGAGAGTATCTCAATTAATATATCCCAAAACCCTCTTGAAAGCTAAGAGGAAAATTTCATTTAGGGGGAGTTTTGTTTAAGTCAAAGGTAAAGCATTTGAAACAGGGAGAGAAAATTTCAAATCTTGAAAATGCTTCTTTCAATCTTATTCATATACCTTTGACTATTTGCAAAAGGATTTTGAAAAGAATTTTCCAAAGAATTTGCAAAAACAAAACTAGTGGTGCAAGCGTGGTCCAAAATGTTAAAATAGAAGAAAGCAATCCATGCATATCTAGTAGAAATAAAATATTGGTTCAATTCCAAGCAATCTATGCACTTACATTATGCAAACTAGTTCAATTCTACACTTATATATTTGCTTTGGTTTGTGTTGGCATCAATCACCAAAAAGGGGGAGATTGAAAGGGAAATAGGGTCAAACCTTTTCCTAAATGATTTTGGTGGTTGAATGCCCAACACAAACAATTGGACTAACTAGTTTGCTCTAGATTATATGCTCTACATGTGTCATAGGTTCAACACAAACCAATAAAAAGAACAAGTTAGGGTTCAAAAAGAAAGGAGCAAAAGAAACCGAAGACTGCCCTGGTCTGGCGCACGGGACTGTCCGGTGTGCCACTGGACAGTGTCCGGTGTGCCAGGGAGATCCACTCTAAACTCCTCAGCTTTGGGTTTCCGGAAATGCCACTCTGCTATAATTCACCGGACTGTCCGGTGTAGCACCGGACTGTCCGGTGTGTCATGCGGAGCAATAGCTACTGCACCAATGGTCATCTGCAAAAGCAACAGTGAATAGTGAACAGTGAGTGGACTGCGCGCGCAGAGTCAGAGCAGCGCCAGAAGGTGCACCAGACAGTGAACAGTACCTGTCCAGTGCTGCACCGGACTATTCGGTGCCCCATGAAGTCAGAGCTCCAACGGTCGAAACCATCAGAACCCTAATGGTTGGGTGACGTGGCTGGCGCACCGGACAGTATCTGGTGGCACACCGGACTGTCCGGTGCGCCCTTCGACAACAGACTTCCCCAACGACTGTTTTGGTGGTTGGGGCTATAAATACCCCCAACCACCACACTTCAAGGCATCCAAGTTTTTTAGACATCTCGCTCAATACAAGAGCTAGTGCATTCAATACTAGACACAAATAGATTGAATCAAAGCCTCTCCAAGTCCCAATTCCACTCAAAGCAATTAGTGACTAGAAGAGAGAGTTTTGCTCGTGTTCTTTGAGCTCTTGCGCTTGGATCGCTTTTCTTCTTCTTCTATTCTTGTTCTCAAGACATTTGTAATCAAAGCAAGAGACACCAACTGTGTGGTGGTCCTTGTACGGGTCTAAGTGACCCATTTGATTAAGGAGAAAAGCTTACTCGGTCTAGGTGACCGTTTGAGAGAGGGAAAGGGTTGAAAGAGACCCGGTCTTTGTGACCACCTCAACCGGGAATAGGTTTACAAGAACCAAACCTCGGTAAAACAAATCACCTTGTCATCCGCTTCATTTGCCTTTGATTTGTTTTTCGCCCTCTCTTTCGGACTCGGTTTTAATACTAACGCTAACCCCGACTTGTAGTTGTGCTTTAAGTTTATAATTTTCAGATTCCGCCTATTCACCCCCCTCTAGGCGACTTTCAGTACCACATGTCCATACACAGAATGGACTTGCTGAGTCCTTAATTAAAAGAATAAAATTCATAGCCAGGCCACTTCTACAAGATAGCAAACTTCCAACCAGTTGTTGGGGACACACAGTTTTGCACGTTGCGGCCTTAATCCAATATAGACCATCTGCTTACCACTCTGCTTCTCCCCACCAGTTAACGCGTGGTCAACAACCAGTGGTTTCCCATCTGCGAAAATTCGGTTGTGCTGTATACGTGCCGATATCACCACCCTATCATACATCTATGGGACCTCACCGGAAGTTGGGGATCTATGTTGGTTATGAATCTCTGTCCATAATCAAATATTTAGAGCCTAGAACTGGGGATCTGTTCACGGCTCGGTACGCTGATAGCATCTTCGATGAAGAGCATTTCCCGGCATTAGGGGGAGGATTGTACCTTAATAATAAAGAATGCCGAGAAATAGAATGGAGTGCTAGTAGCATCCAATCGCTTGACCCACGCACTAGAGAAACCGAACTTGAAGTTCAACGAATAATACACCTGTAAAACTTAGCAAATAATCTGCCAGATGCCTTTACTGATATAAGAGGAGTGTCGAAGTCGCATATTCCTGCGGCAAATGCACCGGAGAGAGTGGAGATACCTCTGCAGGGTATGGACTCTACTCGTACTCCCCATCCTAGGAAAAGGGGGAGAAAACCGGATGATTCAGTATCAGCTAAGCGGGGACGCCTACACTAGCAAGTTACTGAAGAGAATGCAACACACTTCCTTTCAGATGTTCCAGCAGTAACACACCTTGAAGGTGAACGTCCTAGTGCAAATGTGCACACAAATAAAAGCACAAGGACTTCAGAACAACTGGTTTCAAATAACTTGGGAAATCACAATAAACCGGATGATTCAGTTGAAGAAATTGCCATAAACTATGTTGAGACGGGAGAGTTATATAATCGAAAGACTACAATTGTCGACACTGATTTCGTCTCTATGATCGCTGTTGTGATTGCTGAGGATCCTGAACCAAAGTCCATGGCAGAGTGCCAGAAGCGCTCAAATTGGGTCAAATGAAAAGAAGCAATAGAGACGGAATTGCTCTCGCTTTCAAAAAGGCAAGTATTTGGGCCTGTCGCCCGCATGCCCCCCAATGTTACCCTAGTCGGGTTCAAATGGGTGTTCGTCCGAAAGAGGGATGCGAACAATGACGTGGTGAGATACAAAGCGAGACTTGTAGCACAAGGGTTCACGCAGAGATCCGGCATCGATTACGATGAAACTTACTCCTCGGTAATGAGTGGCACAACGTTCCGATATTTGATATCCCTGGCAGCAAGTTTAAACTTAAAAATGCAGATGATGGACGTAGTGACCGCATACTTGTATGGGTCACTGGATTCGGAAATCTATATGAAGGTCCCGGATGGGCTGAGAGTTCTGAATGCCAAGTCAAATCGCAACATGTACAACGTTAAGTTGCAGAGGGCGCTGTATGGGCTTAAACAATCTAGGCGGATGTGGTACAATTGGCTCAGCGAATTCCTCCTGAAGAAGGGATACATAAATAATCCAGATTCTCCTTGCATATTCATTAGAAAATCCCAGAAGGGTTTTTGCATAGTTTCGGTCTATGTTGATGACTTGAATATCATTGGATATGCTGAGGATATTGAGGAGGCTAGCGCCTACCTCAAGACAGAATTTGAAATGAAAGACTTGGGAGAAACCAAGTTTTGCTTGGGCCTGCAGATCGAGCATCTCCAAGAAGGAATATTTGTACACCAGTCGACCTATTGTAAAAAGGTCCTTGAGAGATTTAATATGATTAAAGCTCACCCTTTAAAGACCCTGATGGTTGTGAGATCCCTCGAAATGGAAACCGACCCATTTAGACCAAAGAGCTATGATGAGAAATCATTAGGCCCTGAAGTTCCTTACCTTAGCGCTATTGGAGCACTGATGTATCTTGCGAACTGCACCAGGCTTGATATTGCATTCGCGGTAAATCTACTAGTTAGATACAGTGCAGACCCAACCAGAAGACATTGGGTAGGTGTTAAGACTATACTTAGATACCTCAAAGGCACTCAAGATCTTGGCCTGTTTTTTCCGAAGAATCAGGACCAGACTATGGTGGGCTATGTTGATGCTGGATATCAGTCAGATCCCCATAATGGTATATCTCAGACTGGCTTTGTATTTCTATGTGGTGGTACTGTTGTATCTTGGAGATCGTGCAAACAAACATTAGTAACAACGTCTACTAACCACTCAGAAATAATCTCGCTATATGAAGCCGCACGAGAATGTGCTTGGCTACGACGGATGACTAACCACATCCAGAAGTCATGTGGTTCTACCACCACAAATACCCCCACCATTATCTACGAAGATAATGCTGCTTGTGTTGCACAAATGGAAACGGGCTATATTAAGAGAAATATGACTAAGCATATTTGTCCTAAGTATTTTTATCCTCACGAACTCCAGAACGAGGGTGAGGTAAAAATCCTGCAAGTCAAGTCTTGTGATAATCTAGCTGATTTATTCACTAAATCCTTACCTGCAGTCACATTCAGAAAATGTGTACGAGGTATAGGGATGAGACATTTGAGAGACCTGCAGGGTTCAGGGGGGAGATCACCTCTGAACTTCAGCCCTTACAATTCGACCTGAAAATCGTATATTATACACCTTGAAGGTTATAGTTGTCCTGAAGACATCCGTTGTACTCTTTTTTTTCCATTGTGAGTTTTCCTGAAGTTTCTCACAGATGGTTTTTAACGAGGCAACAAGTGCAATACATCGAGTGGCACTATGCTCTCTTTTCTCTATTTTTACCACTGGGGTTTTCGGAGTTTTTGATGAGACATAAGTCGTCACGATATTAGCCCAAGGGGGAGTGTTGAGAAACCTTAAGAGAGGTTTAATGGGCTAATACCGAAACTGCCCTCAGGGGGTTCATAGCTTATATATATATATATATATATATATATATATATATATATATATGTGTGTGTGTGTGTGTGTGTGTGTGTGTGTATCCATACCCCCTCATAATAAACAGACAGAAAGAGCTTCCATCTACTGTGTCTTTTGTTCCTCTCTGTGTTGGGTTGCTGGGAAGGGAGCGAGCTTCTACAACTTCTCACGTCCCTACTGCTGTTAGGAGGGTTCGGAGTCCGGATCGGGGATCTGCGACAACTACGTTGTTCAACAATTTCTATTTACATAACCATAGATAGCGAGTCTTTTGCCAAAAATAATATCAAATAAGCTACTTTTGAGGAGATTATTAGATTATCATAATCTGGGCTTTAGATTATATAATTTAAATGCATAATCTAGGTATTTGTTTATATGCTAGATTATATAATCTGGAGAGATTATAATCTCAAACAAACAGACTAACGAGTAACGACTGTGAATTGAATGTATTTGTGGGATATGCTCTTGATGCTGACATATGCTATCCACACGGTGAAGCGAAGAAACGAACGTACAGATGGGAATTGCCAATTGGGGACCGGGGGCAATACATTTGGAAGGAGCTAACACTGTTACGGCAGCAACGTTAGAAAATTCGGCGACGCCGAATGCTATCAAGAAACGAACGAACAGATGAGATGGGGATTGGGGACAATACAGTCAGTTTAGAAGAAGGAAAAAATAAAGGAAAAAGAAATAATAAAAAGAGGTGAGAATACTATTTTAAAGAGTAATAGCACTTGTAAATACCATTATAGAGAAGATCATATTGAGAATAGAATACTATAAGGGAGAAACCTGTTAAAACAAGCGCCGAGAGCTGGTTAGGTCCTGTTTGGAAGTGTAGTATTTTTGTAGTTTTGAAATAATACTATGATATTTGATGATACTATAGTATTGAAACTCAAAAGGTGTTTGGTTTGTATAGACAAAACATAGTTTTAAATACCATGGTTTACCCAAAACCATGGTATTTTTGGAGTTTTTGAAACTCCAGTCGGGACGTCAGTTTTCTTCTTTTCTCTCTACATATACTTTGTTTTTCCAATGAAACCAAATAGATCTTAGTTTTGAGCAATAATGTGGTTTTACTATGGTAAATTAATACCGTAGTATTTGTGTCATGTACAATTGTAAACTGTGGTATCTCAAAATTACGGTATTTCAAAACTGTATTTCAAACAGACCCACAGAGGCCGCTAGGTGCGCGTCGTGTGGGCGGCCGTGCCGGCTAGAGCCTATGAGTCAGCTGCATGCATGACGGAGTGGCCTGCAAGCGAGCGTCCGTTCGTGCGGGTGTGCCGAGTCCTGCCGCTGAGTGCGAGAAGGCCGGAGGTATAGAGTTCGTGGCTCGCTCCCTGTGTCCTCTAGTTAGTCTATAAAACTTCTCTGTACTGCTCTATTGAATAATAAGAGAGTTCAAACCAGCGTGCGTGCGCTGGTGCGTTTAGCGCATCCCTGAGTCTTTGTTGCTGCACATCTTCTTCCTCCTGCTACCACTATTCTTGAGCGTTAGAGGGTTCCAACATTGCAGCCTACCAAAAAGCAATAAAGCAGCCTATTGGAGCTCACGAAGCCCCGTCACTGTGAGTCTGTTGATTTCGGCGGAATCAATGGATGAAATTGCTTCTTGAGAAGTATATAAGAAGAAATACTAGCTTCCTTTGAAAAGATGGACAGCCAGTTTTCAGGGAGTAGTGTGTATGTGTGAAAGAGAGCACAACACAACTTGAGAGAAGAGAGGAAGAAGGGGAAGAAGGTCTATACGGATTTAGTGGCTCCGAACCTGTCACCATCCAACGTGTGATTTGGAGGCTAAAACGTGGTTGGATTGACGCCAAACTTGGTGAGCTTGTTCTAAAATTATAGAACTTCGATTTGGTCAGTTGGTTTGAGGTTTTGTTGAGTAGAGCATCCGAATTGAGAGGGGTTTTGTCAGCTCGGTCGCTGCAATTTCAGAGCAGAGCAGTTTTGGCAGATTATTTATTTAAGGTGTCAAACAATGTCCTTTTGTGTCACACTCGAAATTAAAGACAAATCCAGATACATCTCAAATGTGATAAAAATAAATCTCACACATATGATAACTCATATTACATAAATCAATGTCGCATCTTTATTACATATAGGAGTTTTGTATAAAATAGCTAAATAAAATACACTCATCGTAGCATTTTTCATGCTCCTCATCTTACGGTACATGTTCTTGACCTGATGTGATTATAGCAAGGTTGAACTCTCATTGGTTATCGCTCAGCAAATGTAGGAAAAATATATTTGAGCTCTCAAGTGTAAGACTTACCAAGAAAAAAGGTTAAGACTGAGTGTTCGAACCAAAAATGGGCCGGCGGACTGTCCTGCCCTGAGGCCGGACGGTCCGCGCGTGCGCAGAACAGATTAGGGTTCCGAGTTTTGTGCTACGGTTGTTAGCTAAAATCATGGGATAAGCTCGGAAATTAGTTTGTAAAGGGTCCAGCCCCCCTCCTCTATAAATAGAGAGGTATACGGCCGATTTGTAATCATCAATCGAATCAATACAACTTCTATTTCGCATTTTATCCTAGGAGTAGTTCTAGTCTAGTTTAGGTTTAGATATCCAATCCCCAAATTCTTCGTCTCTCTTCGGCTCTACGTTGATTAGAGGAGTCTAGGTCGGCCAGCCCGAGCCTAGACACAACCTAGGATCTCTACTCCCCGACGGGGTCCCTCCCGGGAGCGAGATCCAGGCGCCGTCGACGATCTTCCGCCGTCCCTGCGAACGCGCGGACCGTCCGGCCCCAGGGCGCGGACCGTCCGACCGTCAGGCAGGAGCCCTAGCCGCGCACCAGGGCGCGGACCGTCCGGCCCCAGGCCGCGGACAGTCCGCCCTTGCGCAGAGAGCACCACCGCGCCTCGCACCAGGCCGCGGACCGTCCGGCCCCTACGCGCGGACCGTCCGCCCCTGTGCAGAGGACACCACCACGGTTCTTGTTGAGTGTTTGGCGCTCCGAAAAGGCGTCAACATACTTTTTGGCGACTCCGCTGGGGAAAACACATCTAAGCTCATCAGATCGGCCCTCAATGGCCGGTTCAAAGGATAGCTCTGATATTTCTCTAAGCAACATCATAGAGCCGACTTGGGAAACCTTGCCGGCTGACGAGCAGCTCCAGTTTGAGGAGCACAAGGAGCGGATGATCCAGTAGGCGAAAGCAAAGTTCTTGGCCAACTTCAAAGTGGACAGGAACAACAAGGTCGTCCGACATCGGGCGACGGATCCGGCTTCGCTCCAACCCACGCCAGATATCCCCAATGTAAGTAATACCAACGATCTGCAATCTCTTAGAAATTATGTAGAAGATCAGCGTGAACAAATGCAGAACATCATAGGGGGTATGCAAAGCGATCTTAAGAGACTAGTACGTGCATTCGATAAATCTAGTACCGCAAATTTTCCTTCGCACGAGGTTGAGTTAGGAGATAACGCGCGTAACACATCGGCTACAGGTTGTCACGACCAGTCACAACCCCTTTATGGGATGCCGATGGACACGTACTCTAAGCAACCGCAAATCGGCAGCAAACCAGCCGATCTGCACATGCCCGGACCGTCCGCACGTGAGCGCGGACCGTCCGGGCCAACAGCAGTTGGGCCTATTTTTAATGAGTTACCTAGATATGCGCCCGAGCCACCACATATGACACAGAACCCAAATTACCCAGTCGGACGGTCCGCATACAATGACGGACGGTCCGCATATGACCACGGACGGTCCGGGTACATATCCGGACAGTCCGCGCATGAGTCTTTTGAGGAGGATTATTACCTGAATCCTCGCCCGTCCCAGCAACACTTCCCATCACATTATGCAATGCACCAGCCCATTAATTCAGGATCCAGAGCCCAGGAAAGCTTTCCGGCCCCACCTAAAAGGCCGGAAAGAAACGATCAAACCTGTGAGCCATATAAGGCAAATGGGAATGCACCACGTAGCTCAAACCGATGGGGGGAACGACAACATACTACTATGCAACCAACTCCACCTATGTTTGACCAGAGAGCCGGTGGTCTTGCACCGGCTGCCATTGATATAGTAAGGGAAGAAATAGCCGGGGCGTTCCGAGATAAGCTCGGAGTAAGCATGGTCCCTGGGGGGCAATCATATCGGAAACCTTATGACAGCCGATTTGATTACCACCCGTACCCACAGGGAACTAGAATACCCGAATTCGCGAAATTTTCGGGTGATTAAGGGAAAAACACGCGCGAACATATAGGCCAGTTCTTAGCACAATTGGGAGAATTGGCAGACACAGAGGCATTTCGCGTGCGTTTATTTTCATTATCGCTAACAGGAACCGCGTTTGCATGGTATGCCACTTTACCTCCTAATTCCATTTCATCATGGGGGGATCTAGAACAAAAATTTCATGATCATTTTTTCTCTGGTGATTATGAATTGGATTTGGTAGATTTAGTGTCATTGCGACAGACAAAAGACGAATCGGTTAATGATTACATCCGGAGATTCCGCGATACAAGAAACCGATGCTTTCAAATTCATTTAGCAGAAAAACAGCTAGTAGGATTAGCCTTTAACGGTCTATGATATTATTTAAAAGAGAGATTAGAAGGCATCCAATTTTTTACACTAGCACAGTTGCACCAGAGGGCTTTGGCTTGCGAAAGCCGGAGCAAAGAAACTGCTAAAACAATGCGTCACAACGTACATATAGTAGAATACGACCAAAGTAGCTCAGATGACGAATCAGCAGAGGTGTATGCTGCTGAAATGGTTTGGCCAAAACAGGCCAAATCTTCGGCTTGTTCCTCCTTGCAGCCGGTTCAAAAGAAACGGCAAGAGGAGGTTAAGTTTACATTTAATGTTGGTAAATGTGATAAAATATTTGAAGAACTACTCAAAAATGGCAATATTAAAATAAATCACACTGTTCCATCCGCCGACAAGCTAAAACGTCGTGCATACTGCAAGTGGCATAACTCATTTTCTCATGCCACTAATGATTGTAATGTATTCCGACGACAGATTCAATCGGCCATTAATGAGGGACGATTGAAATTTCAGGAAATGCAGGTGGATACAGAGCCCTTTCCAATGAACGTGATCAACTTTGAGGGCAAGAAAGTCCTGGTTCGGCCAAACACGGCCGATAAAGGCAAAGGCAAAGAGGCAATCATCGGCAATTCTAAAAAGGCCGATGAGGATCATAAAGTTTCTTGCAGGAAAGTGGTAGCCGAAAAGACTCCCGATGGAGGGGAGACCCTAAAGGTGACCATCACAACCTCCAGTACTGGGGGGCAAGCGCAGACAGGGAGACAGATACAGGAACCCGTGCTGCGTATCCCGGACGGTCCGACACGTAGGAGCGGACGGTCCGGGACCCCACCGGACAGTCCGGAGAGCTCCGGCGGACGGTCCGGCCATGCTCAGGACTCGCAGCGACCACGTACCTTCAAACCACGACGACCAGAGATAGGTACGTGGAAAACAAATACATTTAAAGCAGCTGGTCGGCTGATCAAGCCTGGCCCGACTTTCGATCAATTGTTGTCTAAATATGTGAAAAAGAAGGCTGGCCCCAGTGACCGGCCACCGAAGCGACCCCGCTCACCCATTCATGAGCAACGTCAGGTCAGGCCGATTGGACCACATCACCAATCGGAAGAAATGAAAGGTCCTATTGTACAATTGAGACCTAACATGCCGACATGGACCCCTCCACCTCCTTATCCATCTATGCCATATCCATACACATACTTACCTCCACCATATGTCCCAAATCAAATGTGGGGCATGCCACCATATCCATTTGGGATGCCACAGTACCCCGCCTGGGGGGCACCCCAAACATCCGTTTTTGATAGGTTGGCACCGCCAGTGCAAGACCGATTGAGCACTGCTGAATCCGGTCACCAGGCACAGGCCCAACAAGGTTGCCGGACTACTCGGCCTCCTAGGCCGACCAATCAGGCAGGGGGGCATATGCCTGTAGCAACTCAAAGAACAAAAAAGGACATCATCAAAATAGGCACTGCGGATGTTGTCATACAGGGAGACAATAAAGGGCCGATGATTTTCGGCGAATCGGCCAACACAACCGAAAAGGATACGGCTACCATCAAAACATCCGATCCAAAATACTCCATGCCTCGATGGTGCCCAGCGGGATTGACACGATCCCAAAAGAGAAAATTACAGCGCCTAAGAGCAAAGGAGAGCCAGGAGAAGGAGGCGGAAAAGACATTTAATGACACACATCCACTATACCCGCCACCACAAAAGAAATGGAGACCGAAGGCCGTTGAGAAAAAACAAACGGCCACAAAAATAGAAAGTCAACCTGCACCAGGCGCGGACCGTTCGGCCCCCGCGTGCGGACCATCCGCCGTTCATCAGGAAGCCTCCAACAACACGACAACATCAATGGAAGAGGACGACCTGCTAGGAGAAGACCTGGTCGACTACGAGGCTTCTCCAGAACGCCCAGGTATGGATGTAAATATTATTACATTTTCTTCCGATTGCACTATCATTGGCGACGATGAACCTATTGCTGCCCAGTTTGATTTTGGTCCTAAAGAAGCCGCCTTTACTAAACCAAAGGAATCGGTAAATCATTTAAAGCCACTCTTCGTGCGCGGTCACATTGATGGAATACCGATTGCTAAGATGTTGGTGGATGGAGGGGCGGCTGTAAATCTAATGCCTTATTCATTATACAGAAAATTAGGTAAACAAGATGACGAACTTGTCAAAACCAACATGACCCTCAGCGGTGTTGGGGATAGTTCGATTAAAGCCAGGGGAGTCACGTCCGTTGAATTAACCATCGGGACTAAGACCCTTGCTGCTGCATTCTTCGTCGCTGATGTAGAAGGGAATTACAGTTTAATTCTAGGCAGAGATTGGATTCATGCCAATCAATGTATACCTTCTACATTACATCAAATGCTAATACAATGGGTAGGCGATGAAGTAGAACAAGTACATGCTGATGTATCGGCCTGCATCGCTGTGGCCGATGCCCCTGTACTCTGGACTTATGAGACTGCTACATGTCTCACAGGGGTAGATTTTTCTGATTATCAATTCATAAGTATAGATAAGAAAGGTTTCATTCCTGTAATGCTAGAGCCGATGGAGAATCGGCTAAATCCTAAATAGAGTTTAAATGATGAATACACACAAAGTTCATGAGTCTTTGATCACGGACAATTCGGCCCTCAAAGCCGGATGGTCTGGTCTTTCACAGAACAGTTCGGACTTTAGGACCGAACATCTACCACAGCGAAAAGATAGTATTACGGATGATCCGGTCCCCGAGACCGGAAAGTCCGCCATCACACAAAGATCATCTGATTCCTCTGTGGGGGACATGATAGAGGAATTCAGAGATCTTGATAAACTAGGACAGGGGTTTACATCGGCTGATCCTTTGGAGGAGATTGACATAGGAAATGGTAAAACTCCAAGGCCGACTTTTGTAAACAAGACCCTGGAGATCGATTCTAGAAATGAGATGATCAGTCTATTGAAGGAATATTCAGATTGTTTTGCTTGGAATTACACTGAAATGCCTGGACTAAGCCGAGAGATTGTCGAACATTGGCTGCCCATTAAGTCTGGTTTCAGACCTTTCAAGCAGAAAGCTAGAACATTTCGTCCAGATCTTCTCCCACGAATCAAGGACGAAATCCACCGGCTGCTAGAAGCTAATTTTATTAGACCTTGCAGATACGCAGAGTGGGTCTCCAATATTGTGCCGGTGGAGAAGAAGGAGTCAGGTAAACTTAGAGTATGCATTGATTTTCGTAATTTAAATAAAGCAACTCCTAAAGATGAATATCCCATGCCCATAGCCGACACATTAATCAATAATGCATCAGGAAATAGAATTATTAGCTTCCTTGATGGTAATGCCGGATATAATCAGATTTTCATGGCCGAAGAAGATGCGTCTAAAACGGCCTTTATATGTCCAGGCTTCATTGGTTTATTTGAATGGGTTGTCATGACATTCGGTCTTAAAAATGCTGGTGCTACTTATCAGAGGGCTATGAATCTGATCTTCCATGAGTTGTTAGGAAACACTGTGGAAGTCTACATTGATGATATTGTAGTCAAATCGGCTAAGTTTAGTTCTCATATAGCTGATTTGCGCAAAGCCTTTGATAAAATGCGTCGGTATGGTTTAAAAATGAACCCACGTAAATGTGCTTTTGGAGTGTCGGCTGGTAAGTTTTTAGGATTTGTCATCCATGAACATGGTATAGAAATAGACCCTGACCGAATCAAGTCTATTCAGAATGTGGGGCCTCCGACTTGTAAGGTCGAAGTGCAGAGGTTTCTCGGCAAGGTGAATTATTTACGAAGGTTTATTTCTAACCTAGCCGGGAAGATTGATGCCTTCACCCCTATCCTTTGGCTTAAGAATGATGCTGAATTCACTTGGGGGGCAGAGCAGCAGGAAGCATTTGATCTCATTAAAAAATACTTGTCTTCGGCTCCCGTGTTAAAAGCACCACAAGTAGGGACACCATTCAGATTATACATTGCAGCTGAAGACAAGGTTATTGGGGCTGTTCTGACACAAGAAACTGAGGGGAAGGAGCATGTGGTGACATATCTAAGCCGAAGGTTGGTGGATGCTGAAACAAGGTACACTTTTATTGAAAAGTTATGCTTATGCTTGTTTTATGCATGCACCAAATGTAGATGTTATTTACTGTCTAGTCATTGCACTGTTTCTGGTCAAGCCGATGTAATCAAGTACATGTTGCATAACCCAATTATGAGTGGTAGAATTGGTAAGTGGGCTTATGCACTCATAGAATATGACTTGGCTTATGAACCATTGAAATCTATGAAAGGCCAAGTCGTAGCGGACTTTATTGTAGAACATCGGGTTAATGGTATTCATGAACTAGACATATCATACCTCACTATTACTCCTTGGACTTTATATTTTGATGGATCGGTTTGTAATGAAGGGCAAGGAATTGGCATTGTGCTTGTTTCACCAAGTAATGTCTCCTTTGACTTCTCTAGCCGATTGAAAACGTATCGCACTAATAATCAAGCTGAATATGAAGCCCTCCTATTCGGTTTAGAGCTTTTAAATGGTATGGGAGTAAAACATGTGAAGGTATTTGGTGATTCTCAGCTGGTTGTCCAACAAGTGTTAGAAGAATATCAATGTCTTGATGGTACTCTAAATAGTTATCTTGAGAAATGTTGGAGCATAATCCATTCTTTTGACGAATTCAGTATTCGGCATATCTCTAGAGTTGAGAATCATAGAGCTAACGACTTGGCACAAGATGCATCGGGTTATCGGATAAAGAGAGGGAAATTTCACAAAACTAAAAATCTGATAACCAGTGCAGAGCCAAATTCCCAGGTCGCGGACCGTCCGCGTGATGACGCCGGACCGTCCGAGGTTACCAGAAAGGTTCTCTTAATCGATTCGGCTGACAATGAAGCCGATGCAAGTGACTGGAGGACACCTATACTTAATTATTTGCAAAATCCCAATATCAGGACAGATAAGAACATTCGGCGAATAGCTTTCAAGTATGTTTTGATGAGTGATGAACTTTACCGCCGAACGGTTAATGATGTCCTGCTTAAGTGCTTGGGCCCAGATGATGCTATATTAGCTATGGCCGAAGTACATGAAGGAATTTGTGGTACCCATCAATCAGCTCCAAAGATGAAGTGGTTGTTGCGAAGGTCTGGTTTTTATTGGCCTAGTATGACAGCTGATTGTTTCAAGTACTACAAGGGGTGCCAAGTGTGTCAAAAATTCGGCGACCTACAGTTGGTCCCTGCAGCCGAATTACATCCTATCATCAAGCCTTGGCCATTCAGAGGATGGGGATTAGACTTTATTGGAGAAATTCATCCTTCATCATCAAAAGGGCATCGGTTTGTGTTAGTTGCCACTGACTATTTCACCAAATGGACTGAAGCCGTTGCTCTAAAGAACATGACGCACAAGGAGGTAATTGAGTTCATAACTGAGCATATTATTCATAGATTCGGCATTCCCCAGACCTTGACTACAGATCAAGGTACTTCTTTTATGTCAAAGGAGGTACGTCAATTTGCTGAATTATACAGAATTAAGCTGCTTAATTCGTCTCCGTATTATGCTCAGGCCAATGGACAGGCCGAGTCTAGTAATAGGACGTTGATTAATTTGATAAAGAAGAAGGTATCTGATAATCCTAAACATTGGCATAAGATTTTGTCTGAAGCTTTATGGGCTCATAGAATATCTAAACATAGTGCTACTAAAGTATCTCCTTTTGAGCTTGTCTATGGGCAGGAAGCAGTGTTACCTGTGGAAATAAGTTTGAATGCTGTCAGGTTTGCCAGACAAAATGACCTAACTGCTACTGATTATTATAATTCAATGATGGATAATATTGATGAGGTGACCGACAAGAGGATGATAGCTTTGGGAGCAATAGAAAAGGACAAGATCATGGTAGCCAGGGCCTACAACAAGAAGGTCAAAGCAAAATCATTCCAAGTAGGAGACTTGGTGTGGAAGACCATTCTACCTCTAAGGAATAAAGACCGAAAGTTCGGGAAATGGTCGCCAAGCTGGGAGGGTCCTTATAAAGTGAAGCAGGTGATGTCTGGTAACGCTTATTTACTACAAACATTACAAGGCAAGGATTTACCTAAGGCTTTGAATGGGCGTTTCCTCAAACAGTACCATCCTAGTATGTGGCAAGATGCCTAAGAAAACCGATGTGATCACATCGAGTTAGTTGCTTTTGGTTCGCCCAGCTCCACCAAAAGGCAGGGGGCATATGTTCGAACCAAAAATGGGCCGGCGGACTGTCCGGCCCTGAGGCCGGACGGTCCGCGGTCCGGACGGTCCGCGCCTGTGGGCCGGACGGTCCGCGCGTGCGCAGAACAGATTAGGGTTCCGAGTTTTGTGCTACGGTTGTTAGCTAAAATCATGGGATAAGCTCGGAAATTAGTTTGTAAAGGGTCCAGCCCCCCTCCTCTATAAATAGAGAGGTATACGGCCGATTTGTAATCATCAATCGAATCAATACAACTTCTATTTCGCATTTTATCCTAGGAGTAGTTCTAGTCTAGTTTAGGTTTAGATATCCAATCCCCAAATTCTTCGTCTCTCTTCGGCTCTACGTCGATTAGAGGAGTCTAGGTCGGCCAGCCCGAGCCTAGACACAACCTAGGATCTCTACTCCCCGACGGGGTCCCTCCCGGGAGCGAGATCCAGGCGCCGTCGGTGATCTTCCGCCGTCCCTGCGAACGCGCGGACCGTCCGGCCCCAGGGCGCGGAGCGTCCGGCCCCAGGGCGCGGACCGTCCGGCCGTCAGGCAGGAGCCCTAGTCGCGCACCAGGCCGCGGACCGTCCGGCCCCAGGCCGCGGACAGTCCGCCCTTGCGCAGAGAGCACCACCGCGCCTCGCACCAGGCCGCGGACCGTCCGACCCCTACGCGCGGACCGTCCGCCCCTGTGCAGAGGACACCACCACGGTTCTTGTTGAGTGTTTGGCGCTCCGAAAAGGCGTCAACACTGAGCATTGCTTTTAATTAAGTTGGTCAAAATTTTATTAGTAGTTACTAAGTATGAGTAAATACCAACCAATTAAATTTTTTGATCAATATAAAAATATCTACTACCCCTTAAGGCCTTAGTGTGGGCGTCCACAGTAGCCACCCGCGCGTCCGCGCCCCTGCGTCCCAAAATCTCGCATCCGCATCCGTCCCGATGTCCCCCTCCGCGCACGCCCCAGCCTCCGTGACCCTCGCGCCGCCGGCAATCTCGCTCCGTGACCCCCGCCCCCACTCCTCCGGCAGTCCCCAGAAAAATCTCGCTGCCTCGGCAGGGACTACTTCGAGTTTGACCTCTCCGGGGATGCCTAGAAGTCGCGGCCTCCCATCATGGACCACGACGACGGCTCCTACTCCTTCCGCCTCCAGGTCGCACCGCGCTTCGCCGCGAGGGAGTTTCGCCTCACCGTCGTCCTCCTCTTCCGCAGCTGGGAGGGGCTCAAGTTCTCCTCCTCGAGGTTCAAGTACTGCGCTGAGCTACGCCGCATCCGCCTCCTGTTTCGGCCGGACAATAACGCGGCCCTTCCGGCGCTGGAGACGTGCCGCGCCGCGGACTTCTCTCGCGATGCCTGCTCGAGACGGTGGACGCGGCTCGCCAAGAACGACAGCTGCGAGGACGTCGACGCAGCGGGGCGGTACATCCGCAAGATCCACCTCCGCGATGGCGACGGAGGCGTCTGCGCCAGCGGCAAGCGGCGGCGCGGCGGGGCAGAGCCACCCGTTCCCGTGGCTAGACGCTGCCATCTCGGAGCCCTACTACTTCCTGCACCTCCTCGCCTTCTTCTCTTACTTTGCGACCCGCAGCACGGCGCTCTCCGCCGACGACGGAGGGGAGCTCCACGACCGCCTTCTCCGTAGGGTAAGCTTCGGAGATCCCCGTGTGCCTGATCCGGATCGTGTCATTCGGTTGGTTGTTGAGTTGTGTTGGCTCATGCGAATCGGTGTTGATGTGCTTGGTTTTGCAGGAGATCCAGGCAGTGCTCGTGTTCCTAGTGCTCTTCGTAGTGAAGGTGTGATGATCAATTCCAGCTAGAATTCTATTGTGAGCTTATTTTCTGAGTAGCATGCTTGGATTTGGTGTTAAAATTGGTGGGAGTAGCTGTTCTGTTGCTCTAAAACGTGGATTGCAATGCTGTTATGCGTGCCTTCATATTTGTTATGTTACACGGATAAGGACTTTGGGTGTTTCTTCTATCTTTTGCATTTTATAAACCAATCAACCTGCGACTTGAGATGTTAAACTTGATGTCTCAGTAAATTTTAAAACAAAAGGGTCATATTGTTAGGCAATTGCATGGATTGCTTTTGTGGTATAATTAGATTTGCTATGAGGTTAGATTGCATCATATTGAAAGATGCAAGATTCGTTGAAGTAATAGCAATGCAGGTTGGTATGTAAGAGACAGTGTTATGCTATTCCTTGTGGGATACTTTCTCCTATTGCAAATATGCATATAGAAGTCGATTATCTTTTTGCTTGTGCCTTTATCTTTTTGCCATTAGAAGTCGATTATCCACGCACTATAGGAATTTCTTGCTATTCCTTGTGTGATACTTCTCCATATTTATGGCAAATATGCATAGAGTCCCAAGTACACCTTATCTTTTTTTCTTTGCTAGAAGTGGATTATTTGCATGCTCGAGGAATTTTCATTGCTGAAGTTCCACATTGATTCGTAAGAAAAGAATTTTTCCTAGGTGGATTTTTATTGTTTTTGTGCTTCGTTCTCCACATGCTCAAATGCACAATCAGATTATCACAGTATTTATTTGGAGTCTATTTTGGTATGGCTTGATGATTGTGTAAACGCTCGTGATGATGTATGTTTTACAACATCTCCAACAGTGACCTAAATGAGTGCCTCAAATTAAAATATAGGTCTTTTTCTAAAAAAAGTACTTCAATAGTGCCTTATTTTAACAAAAATTGTCAAAAAGATATAGGGCAACAATTAAAGTGCCATAGATATATTGCACTTCTTGGGCTGCCTTGTCCTTGTGTTCTACCCAACTAAACATTCACGGAACTCTTCCCCGTCACATAGAACCGGCCCTCCCTTCTCCTAGCCCAGGTCTGGACTCTCGCGCTACCCATATCTAAAGCCACCAGCAGAAGACGCCCTCTGCCGCCCCTAACACCGGCCATGGGGCACCACCCAGTAGCGACAATGGGTCGCCGCCCCTGAAGCCATCATGTTGCTGCCGCTCTAGGGCCCTGCAGTGTCACACCTGATGAAGCAGTGACAGAAGTAGTAGAAGCTGAAGTCTGAAGATGAGCCATTGTCGTGCGATGATTAGGTGTGTGATTTTTTTGTTATAAATCGTGTGGGCTGTGTTGGACTTGTGTGAGTGATGGTGTTGGGCCGACCTATCTGGAATGCCATGGAGGAGTTTCTTCCTACTAGGGCTGGTAGTGTGCTAAAGGATAGCCTGGAGAAGGAGCAGAAAGCTGAAGATCAGGCTGCTGTTAGTAAAGTGGAAGAGGTTGGCACAACGGCTGAAAATGCTGGTGCTACTGGAGTTGGCGGTATTTTTTCTCAACTTTTGGCTTTGGAATCAATCGTTGAATTTAATGGTGCAGGGAGCTCTGAGGCTGTGAAGCAGATCTTGAAGGAGTTGGCAGAATGCTTCTCTAATGGTAGCATCTCTCGAGAGTTCATCAGTAGTAGGGTTGGGCAGATCATATTTGATGAATCTGATGCTGATGAGGATGAAGATGATGAGGGGAAGGAGAAAGTATTTGGTTCATCAGACCCTTATTTGTAGCATGATTTTAGACCTGCTCGGTCAAATTCTTTTAGCCTTTTAAAGCTCGTAGTGATGGCTTACCCTATAGAAGAGAGGAACGATGGAGACCTGGAGATTGGACTTGGACAGAAGATGGCAGTTGCAATCATTGGCAAGCTTCTTGCAGACTCAGTGTTGTCATCAGAGCAAATAGTTTGGAGTGGACTCGATAGTGTATCCATCTACTGGCCTGAAGTGCTGTTGATGATTGGTCCATATGGAGGTCTTGTTCAACACAAGTATGGTGAACCTACAAAACATATTCCTGAGTGTGATGGTGTGAGAATCCTCTTTAACTCAAGTATGAGAGTTATACACCGAGTCTCAGTCTTTACTACATCATTTGTTGGCATTGGAAGCAAGATTCCAGCAGCATTTCTGTATGAGGTTCGTTATCAATGTGCCAGGCAGAACAAAGACAGTGTTCGATATGGAATAACTAGACTGACACAATGGTGGCTCAAGGCTTTTAGCCAAGGAAACAGTGATATGGCAGTTCCGTCACAGCCAAATGTTCAAAGAAAATCGATGAACAAATTAAGGGGGTTACATTTTAGAATGGTGTACGATAAAGGCAAAGAGAATACAGTGGCTGAAACATTCTCACCAGTGGGTTCACTTATGGCTAGGAATGGTGTCCTTGCTGTCCAACTACCTTTTGATGATTGTAGTTGTCCAACCCTGACTCAAGATCATCCGTCCTCTTCCCGTTTGATGGAATGTGTAACCCATACTTTTTTTTATACATAAAACTGATCGTGTAGGGTGGAAAATAAGAAGCTTGTCCACATGTTCATAGGTGAAGGACAGATTAATCTGAATGGAGCTCGATGGGTGCAGGTAGTACCAATTGCACATCCGATGTCTCAAGAAGTTCACTAAGGATTATGGTATGACCTTTTTCTTCCTGGCAAAAGCATGCCAACTTTGTCGATTCCCTCATTTTTTTATCGATTGATTTGGAAATTATGCTGGTGATGAAGGGATTGTCTATATTTGGAAAGAATGGTTCCAGAACAAAATACCATTATAATGAAATAATTAGTTATTTAGACCTATTTATACCTGGTAAACTTTTGGGCTTCTTTACAACAAAAAAAGGTTCTTATGTTACAGTAGACACTAGCACATACAATAGACTTCTTGTGATGCTCCAAAGTTGATGAAAGGAACCTGGGGCAATGGCATAAAATGACTTGCATAGCCTTGGTTACCAAAATAAGCGGAATAACTATGAGCACTTACTACTCTATAAGCTGAATAACTATGAGCACTTACAACTTCTGAAGCTGCACCAGTTGGAGTGTTAGAAACTGGAATAGCTATGGAAACATTATCCCTGGTAGATGAGCAACTTAATCCTGTGCTGGATGGTGATGAAGTTGAGAAGCACAACTTAAACTATGAGGCAGACACCGGTCGGATTCTTAGTACTGTATCTGTTATGAGCAACACAACTCTTGTGCCCAAGGACGGTCACACGATTTGTTGCCAGGAACTGGAGCTACCAAATGGCTTATCCTCGTTTCTGTCACACCCGGTTTCAGAAGGCAAACCGAATGCGAACTATGTACGTGCCAGGATCAGAACTCACGTACACAGCGATTACATAAAGGAACATCATCGCACAATGCTCGAATAATAACATAAAAGAGTATTAACTTATTACATCACAGAGTCAGAGACATCCACATAGTCATCAACTTAACAGATAAATTAAAGTGCTAGCGAAACGCAGTAAAGATAAGGCCTTCACAGGCAGCTGACTGGGGGTTGCCGCCAACCCACACCTAAAACTCGTCGTAGTCTTGGAACTCCTGGAAGTCTCCTTCCACGACTTCATCTTCTCCTGAGCAGTGGTTGCAATGTGGACAACCTGGTGTTTTGTGGTAAAGCAAGGATGAGTACACTTCAACGTACTCAGCAAATGCCCCGTTTGGCTGAAGTGGACTAGCTTTATGTGGGGTTAGGCTCAAGCAGTTGCTTTTAGTTGGTCAAGTATTCATTGTTAGTAGAAGCCAGATTTTATCACCAAGCCCAAGTTATAATACCAAAAAGAACCTCCTCAGAGAGGGAATACTAGAATGCATAATTAAAGTCACCATCGTTAACCATCATCATTAAAGTCATCATCTGAGGTGTATCCGGAGTATCTCTAATCAAAGAGGATCCCAAGGCTGCTCTTAACCGTGAGCACGGCTGATATATTAGTTTCACTACCCTCTGCAGAGGTCGCACACTTTACCCATGAGCCGTGATTCCCGTTCTGCCCGGGGAGAGCTAATCCCCATTGATCACTTCCTAGGTGGTCCGGCAGGGTATCACTACGTAGCTTTTACAAAGATTCCCTAGAGATCATAGCCGCCCGTTAGGTTTCTCCAGTTTGATAAACACAGTACCCCTCCCCGCAGGAGAGTGACTAACAAAAAGCAAAACGAAAGAACCTCGGCACTCAGCCTCGGCAGAGCAAGCACTGTGCCTGGACCCCATTGACGGCACGACGGCGAAGCAACTACACCTCTAGTTCCTCTAATTAATTAGCTAAGGGCATCCCATTTCACCCTCATGGTTGCACTGTTATCCCGGGTGGTCTCTCAACGAACAGGTCCTTACGGAGAGGTACTCAGGAAACAGCCTGAGCCCCCTAGAGTATCACAAGATCATCAATATCATCAGGATAACAGTATCGTATCATAAATAGTCACATCATGTTCATTGATTAGGTTAAGGCAATAGCAAAATGCTAACCATAATAATAACCCAAAAGGTCATCAACGATAAGGTAAAGTATAAAGCTAGTCAATCCTTAGGTTTCAATTAAGTAATGCGGGAAAGTGAATTATAAGTGAATGGGACATAATGGGTCAGAGGACACTTGCCTTCACCAAACTGCTGATCAGGAACTTCTTCTGCAACTTCCTTGGGAAACACAGACTGCCCATTGTCTACGTAAAGTAATCATTCATTCTATGCACTTGGGAAATAACAAACAAAAGCAATAAACCAAACATATGCAGCAGAGAGATCACAAGTTCACAGGAGAAAAGGATTGGTAATCTGGTGTTCCCTAGGTCTAGGGTAGATGACTATACAAAGTGATTCATTATCCACTAATCAGATCTAAGTCAGTGGTGGGGTTAAATCATTACATGGTGTTAAGTCCATAAACTTAGGTGCTCCAACTTTTATTAAAGTCTTCTATCCTTTATTTATCTCAAATAGGGGTTCCAATAACATTAGTTTTACCCTAATGATCAACTATTAATTGGGACATAAAAACAGCAGGGAAACATTGTTTAAATAGATAGATAAAAATATTGTGAGCATTTTGCAATTTGAAGCACCTAATTTGGAGTTCATATGACAAAGTTATGAATTTTACAAGATTAGGGATTAAAAATATGCCTTAAATACTTATTTTGGATTAAATAAAAGGTCCGAGGACCTAACTGCGAAGATCCAGGGACGGCGGGTTAATTTGCAGAAAGGCGGGGGTCTCTTTAAGAAAATGCGCGGGCGAAGGGGTATCGGGCTCTCATAGCCGTTGGATCTCGGATCAACGCCCGAGATTAGATCCGCGGGCGGGCGCGCGAGCGGCTGACATGCGGGGCCGGGCGGGCAGCGCGGGCGCGCGAGCGGCTGATAGGCGTGGCCGGGCGGGCAGCACGGGCGCGCGAGCGGCTGACAGGCGGGGCCGGGCGGGCAGCGCGGGGCGGACGGCTGACAGGCGGGGCCCAAATGGCAGGAAGGCGGAGTGCGGGGGGGGGGGGGGAAGGGCCCTGGGCCGTTGGATCTCAGGCGGACGGCTAGGATTGGGCTCGGCCTATTTGAAACAGGGCCGTTCGATCTGGGATGGACGGCGGGGATTGGGTGGCCAGCTTCTGTCTTCTCCTCCGGCTAGCAGAGGCGGCGGCGCCTGTCCCCGCGGCGGAGAACTCACCGGAGACGAGGGGCGCAGGGGCTCTACGGGTCCCTGGGACGACCTGGGAGGCCGGGGAGGTTAGGGAGGGCGCGGGGAACCTTCCGGTGGGGACTGGGTCGGGGCAGGGGCACCGGAGGGGGGCGGCCCACGGCGAAGCGGCTCGGCGGTGGCGCTAAGGGACTCCGGCGAGCAATTAAACGCGACGGGGGGCAATAAAAAGGACGGGAGAGGGCGAGAGGGTTTCCTTACCTCAAGGCGAACTCCGGGGACCCCTCGATGGCGACGGAGACACGGCGGCAGCCCGAGTCGACGGTGGCGGACCTCGGCGGCTGCGCAGAGAACGGCGGTGAGCGCGGGCAGAGGGATTCAGGGAGGGAGAGGGGAAATTGGGGCGTGTCCCGGGTTGCGGACGCCGGGGCGAAGCTCACCGTGGCAGCAACGGCGACGGAGAAACGAGCTCGGGCGGCGGTGGTTTAATGGCGGCGGCGCTTTGGCGTGCGCGCAGCGTGGGGGAGAGGGAAAGGGGGTTCTGCAGGTGCACAAATGAGGGAGGGAGAGAGGGTGGGCGAGGCTCTAGGCTCAAGTGGCTGAGGGCGGGGTGGTGGCGAGCTCCACGCGCGACGTGGGCGCGGAGTCCGCGGCACGCGCAGCTCGGGCGACGGTTACGCAAGGACGAGGAAGCTGACAGCCCGGGCCCGCGAGCAGAGAGAGCGGGGGAAGCGGGCGCGGACGCGGGGAAAGCGGCTGCGCTGACGGGCGGGCCCGCCAGGGCAGAGAGAGAAGAGGGGGGGGGGGGGGAAGGCGCGCGCGCGGGATGGGCCAGATGGGCCGAAAGGCCGAGGGGGCGGGGGGAGCGGGCTTCTTTCCTTTTTCTTTTATTCTGGCATTTGTTTTCCCTTTTCTTTTTATTTACTCCATTTGATTCAAATCCAAATAATCCACAAATTCAAATTAGCATTTCTAAGAATTATGCACCAAACAAAAGTAGAATTTAGGGTTTGACATGATGCAACATTTCATACCCCTTGGAGTTTTAGTCTAATAAACTATAATTACACAAAGTAAATAGCCCCTTTTCTTCTATAGAAAAGAGAAAGAGGGGATTGGGAAGTGTGTGAAAAGAGAAGTAACACCTGAATTTGTGAATATGAGCAAAGAAATTTTATACCCCCAAATTCAGGGTGTTACAAACCTATCCCCCTTAAAAGAATCTCGCCCCGAGATTCAAGGTTGGTCAGCAAAGAGTTCAGGGTATTTGGCCTTCAGATCATCTTCTCGTTCCCAGGTTGCTTCTTCCTCAGAGTGGTGGCCCCATCTGACTTTGCACATTCTGATGGTGTTTCTTCGGGTGACTCTGTCTGCAAACTCCAGAATCTGCGTTGGCTTCTCTACGTAGGTCAGATCCTCTTGGACTTCCAAGTCCTCCACTGGCAACTGTTCTTCTGGTACTCGCAGACACTTCTTCAATTGCGACACGTGGAACACATTGTGCACTGCTGACAAACTCTCTGGTAGGTTGAGCTAGTAGGCCACTTCTCCACGCTTTGCTTGAATCTGATATGGTCCAACGTACCGGGGTGCTAACTTGCCTTTAACTCCGAATCTTCTGACTCCTCTGATAGGTGACACCTTCAGATAGACGTAATCTCCCACTTCGAAACTCAATTCCCTTCTCCTTCTGTCAGCATAGCTTCGCTGCCTTGATTGTGCTATCTTCAGATTCTCCCGAACCATTTTGATATTCTCTTCGGCTTCAAGCAAGATGTCGGGGCCAAACACCTGTCTCTCTCCAGGCTGGTCCCAATGCAGCGGAGTCCTACAACTCCGTCCATAGAGTGCCTGAAACGGTGACATCTTCAAGCTGGCCTGGTAACTATTGTTGTAGGAGAATTCTGCATAAGGTAACCTTTTGTCCCATCCTGACTTGTCTTGCAACGCACAGGCTCTCAGCATATCTTCTAGGATCTGATTGGTTGTCTCAGTCTGACCGTCCGTCTGTGGGTGATAAGCCGAGCTGAAGTTCAAATGTGTGCCCAAAGCTTCTTGTAGCTGCTGCCAAAAATGAGAGGTGAACTGTGTTCCTCGATCTGACACTATCTTATTCGGCACACCATGAAGGCAGACTATCCGTGACTTGTATAACTCAGCTAACGTTGCTCCGGTGTATGTTGTCTTCACGGGTATGAAATGGGCCACTTTTGTTAAGCGGTCCACAACCACCCAGATGGAATCATAGCCGGCCCGGGTACGAGGTAGGCCAACTATAAAATCCATCCCGATCTCATCCCACTTCCACTGAGGAATTCGCAATGGCTGCAACAATCCGGCGGGCCTCTGATGCTCTGCTTTGGTTCTTTGACAGCTATCACAGATGGCGACATATTCTGCGATCTCTCTTTTCATGCCATACCACCAAAACCTCCTTTTTAGATCTTGATACATCTTTTCACTTCCAGGGTGTATGGAGTAAGCTGTCTCATGAGCTTCCTTGAGGATCAGCTCCCGAATAGGTTTGATGTCAGGAACACACAATCGGTCCTTGAACCATATTACTCCATCTTCATCCTCTCGAAAGTCTTTGCCTCTTCCTTCTAAGATCAGCTGCCGGATCTTGTTGATGTTTTCATCATCCTTCTGCCCTTCTTTGATCTCCCGCTCTAGAGTAGGCTCTAATTCCACTGTTACTCCTTGCGTACTGTTCAGAAAACCAAGACTCAATCTGTCGAACTCCTTGGCTAACTCATATGACATTGGGTACGTGGCCATCATATTGACTTGACTCTTCCTGCTCAGAGCATCTGCAACAACATTGGCCTTGCCTGGATGGTAATGTATCTCCAACTCGTAGTCCTTGATCAATTCCAACCATCTTCGTTGCCTCATGTTTAACTCTGACTGGGTGAATATGTACTTTAGACTTTTATGATCTGTGTAGATGTCGCACTTCTGCCCACATAGGTAATGTCTCCATGTCTTTAACGCATGAACCACTGCTGCCAACTCCAGGTCATGTGTGGGGTAATTTTTCTCATGGATCTTCAGCTGTCGAGATGAGTATGCTACAACTCTTCCTTCTTGCATTAGCACACATCCCAATCCGGTGTAAGAAGCATCGCAGTACACCGAGAATGGCTTGTGAACATCAGGCAGAACTAACACAGGTGCTGTAGTCAATCTATTCTTCAGTTCTTCAAATGCTTCTTGGCACTTTTGGGTCCACTTAAACTCAATTTTCTTCGCTAGTAACGCTGTCATTGGTCTAGCAATCTTTGAAAAGCCTTCAATGAAACGCCTATAGTATCCGGCCATTCCAATGAAGCTCTTGATTCCACGAACATCCTTCGGTGCTTTCCAGTTCAGGATATCTGCTACTTTCTTTGGGTCCACTGCTAACCCATCTTGGTTTATGATGTGACCCAGAAACAAGACTTCATGAATCTAGAACTCGCATTTACTCAGCTTAGCATACAACTGATGCTCTCGAAGCCTTTGCAATACCATCTTCAAATGCTCCACATGTTCTTCCTCACTTTTGGAATATATGAGAATATCGTCGATGAACACTACCACAAACTTGTCTAGGTAGTCCATGAACACACTGTTCATCAGATACTTAAAGAAGGCTGGTGCATTTGTCAAACCAAAGGACATAACTGTATACTCATATAACCCATACTTGGTGATGAATGCTGTCTTCGGTATGTCCGAGGGTCGGATTCTGAGTTGATGGTAGCCTGACCTCAGATCTATCTTCGAGAATATGCTGGCACCTCTGAGTTGGTCAAACAGATCTTCTATTCTCGGCAGGGGATACTTGTTCTTAACAGTGACTTCATTCAGGGCTCTGTAATCTATGCACATCCTTTTGGTACCATCTTTCTTCTCTACAAACAATACTGGAGCGGCCCAAGGCGAGGTACTTGGTCTGATGTAACCCTTTTCTAACAGCTCATCAATCTGCTTCTTGAGTTCGACCAATTCTGGTCCAGACACTCGACAGGCTCTTTTGGAAATGGGGGCGGTACCAGGGATAAGCTCTATGGCAAATTCAACCTTTCTCTCGGGTGGCATGCCCATTAAATCTTCGGGAAACACATCTGGAAAATCTGACACAACCCTGATAGCCTCAAGCGGGTTGGCCTCCTTACTATCAACTGAAATCTGGTGACAATCTCCCTCCGCTGATTTAGGCATCCTTAGCTCAGCCACTACCTCCTCTCCGGACGGGGACTTCAATGTTACGGTCCTCTTGTCACAGCTAACATTCGCTTCATATTTCATTAACCAATTCATCCCTAGGATGACATCTACCCCAGGGGTGTCTATTACTATTAGATCGCTGGGGAACCCTATCCCCCTTATTTCCACCCTTATATTTGAGCATATTCTATCTGCTTGCACTTTACCACCGACCGAATTAATCCTCATGGGCGGCATCATTGCCTCTACTGAGATGTTATGCATTTCTACCCATGTTGCAGTGACAAATGAATGAGTTGCACCAGTATCAAATAGCACTTTTGCGGAATGAGATTCGACTGAGAACATACCTACTGCCACATCTGGTGCATCCTGGATTGCTTCGGCCTCCAAGTGGTTCACCTTTCCACGGTTATACGCTTGGCCACGATTGCCTGCTGCTTGCTGCAGTACACCTTGCCTTGCTGGAGCATTGGGGTTGGTATGCTGCTGCGCCATCTTCTTTGGGCACTGCATCGCCCAGTGGCCTTGTTCTCCACAGTGGAAACATCCTCTGTCTCCTCCTTGTGCTGGGGCTGCTTGGTTGCTCTGATTTGCTGCTGGGGCAAGGAGGCGAGGTGCCTGGTTGTTCTGCTTCTGATACTGATTCCCTCCTTGCTGGCTGTTCTGACGATACTGCTGCTGTTGTGGGTACTGCCTCTGAAACTGCTGCTGATGCGGACGCTGATTCTGATTCTGATATCCCTGTGGGTGACCAGGCCTGCCTTGCTGAGATGAACTGCCTGAGAAGCGTGGACGGCTGATGCTTCCGGACTGGGGTCCACTCATCTTGCGCTTCCGATCTTCCATATCTTTACGCTTCTTCTCGGTCATAACTGCCCTATCGATCAGGTGCTGGAAGGTGGGGAAGGTGTGATTCATCAGCTGGTAGTGCAAGGGATCCACCAAACCCCTCATGAACCTGTACTGCCTTTTAGCATCAGTGTTGACATCTTCAGGTGCATAACGAGACAGCTGCAGAAACTTGTCTCTGTATTCACTAACAGACAGGGGTCCCTGTTTCAGAGCCAGAAACTCCTCCTTCTTCACGATCATCAGTCCCTCTGGAACATGGTACCTGCGGAAATTCTCACTGAATTCTTCCCAGGTGATGGCTTCGGGGTCAGCATGGGTAGCGAGGTAGGACTCCCACCAGGACTGTGCTGCTCCCCTTAGCTGGCGGGGACCGTACAGAACCTTCTCGCTGTCGTCACATTGGGCGGTGCGCAGTTCCCTTTCCACTGCACGCAGCCAGTCTTCTGCATCCATGGGGTCAGCAGAATGGGCGAAGGTAGGAGGGTGTCCTCTCATGAACTCACCACGTTTATCCCGTGGCATCTGGGGCATCTGCACTTGCAATCGGGGTTGGGGCTGCTGTTGAGCCTGCTGCATGGCTGCCAGAGTCTGCCCAACAGCCTGCACTGCCTGAGTCTGCATCAAGAACATCTGCTCCACGGTCATCGGGGGTGGTGGGGGAGGCTGCCTCTGATGTTCCTCCTGCTGGGCATGCTGCTCTTGCTGAGCACGCTTGTTGCATCGGCGCCTGTTGTCAGACATCTGTGGAAGACATTCATACATCAGCATTGATCTTACAATCCTTCAGCATAAGAAAAGGGAATACAGAATTCTTCATGACACTGAGTGAACAGAGAGCTTCACTGATCCTCATTATGATTCAACACAGCTTCCCAGATAGAAAGGAAAGTAGAAGTAAATGGTTTCCCAACTAAATAACTGATTTCGTTAATATCACTAGCTAAGCCAACCTGCAGGGGAAACCCACATGTTGGCTACAGTCATTACAAGGACTCAAATCCAGCACAAGTTCACCATAACAAGCATGTAAGCAACTGATAAGCAAACTAAACTGACTAGAAGCAACTAATAAGCAAACTAAACTGAATGGAAGCAACTGATAAGCAAACTAAACTGACTATCTAAGACTGGGACATCTGACTTAAGGATTATTACAAACTCCGACGCTAACGATCTAAGGATCCAGATCTATCCTGGTCTTACAGGCAGGGGAACCATAAGTGTGGTGACCACGTGGTGGCGAGCGGTAGGGGTGCTGAGTCTCAACAGGAGCGGGGGAACCACTCTCCTGGTGACGGCGCTCTGCCAGCTTAGCACGCAACTCCGCAATCTCCGTTCGAGCCCTGCTCAGCTCGTCCAGAGAGTGATCCAGCTCGGTGTTAAGCACTGCGACTAGGTTGACTGTGCTGCTCAACCTAGGGTTACCTTCACCAACGGGTGAGACAACCACACTCTCTGTGCTGCTAGTAGGACGGCGGGGGTAGTACCTAAGGTTAAGACCGTCGGCCACCCCACCGAACAAAGAACAGTACTGGGAGAGTGCACGCCGTGCTGCATCCTGCATAGCCGCCTCTGCAGTGTCCCTCTCGGAGTTGGAGTAATGCTCCGAAACGGCCTCCGCACCCCGGAGGTCATCCTCCGGACGGCGAACTAGGCAGGTAGCCTCCCAGCGATCCGGGTACCTCCCGCGACTGTGCTGGTAGACTACACAACGATACTCGATCGACCAGGTGTGCCGGTCAAAAGCTTGGCGCGACAAGGTGTCGAGTGCGTCGTGGAAGTGACAACCGCGAGCGGCGTCACGGGTGATGGGTCGGGCGACCCATCCTTCCGCCTCCTGCGGCTCAGAGGGCTCCGTGCTGTGGTCTGAGTCGTCGTCGTCGGGGTCTCCTCCAGGACCTCCTCCAACAGCAGGGGCGTCCCGCGGTGGTGCAGGGGGCGCCTCTAGCTGGGGAGCAGAGGAACGGCGCCTCACGGACTCCACCTCCTGCTGAGGTGGGGAGGAAGAGCCCTGCTGCTCTCTGTGCTGACGCCGGCGCTCCTGCTCCTCACGCAGGAGGTGGTGCAGCCTCTCCAGGTGACTCGACTGATCGAACACGGTGCGACGCAGAGGACGCTCCGCAAGGCGAGACAGCAGGAAAGGAATCACCGACTTACGTGCAGTGTGTCTAAGACGAGCCATCTACAAAAGACACCGTAAGCATAAGAGTAAGAACAGAACTAATATGACAAGTGAATAACCATAGACAGAACAAAATAAAATTTTAACAAGGTATAATTTAGTATATATATGTAGTAAAACATAGGGTTGGTCGAGGTGACCGACTTTTGAAGTAACATCAGAGGTCAAGGTGAGAGGGAAGGTCAATAGTCCTTAGTACGACCAGTGCTACTCTAGGTCAGCGGTCCTACAGTCAGCACGGCTTTGATACCACTTATGTCACACCCGGTTTCAGAAGGCAAACCGAATGCGAACTATGTACGTGCCAGGATCAGAACTCACGTACACAGCGATTACATAAAGGAACATCATCGCACAATGCTCGAATAATAACATAAAAGAGTATTAACTTATTACATCACAGAGTCAGAGACATCCACATAGTCATCAACTTAACAGATAAATTAAAGTGCTAGCGAAACGCAGTAAAGATAAGGCCTTCACAGGCAGCTGACTGGGGGTTGCCGCCAACCCACACCTAAAACTCGTCGTAGTCTTGGAACTCCTGGAAGTCTCCTTCCACGACTTCATCTTCTCCTGAGCAGTGGTTGCAATGTGGACAACCTGGTGTTTTGTGGTAAAGCAAGGATGAGTACACTTCAACGTACTCAGCAAATGCCCCGTTTGGCTGAAGTGGACTAGCTTTATGTGGGGTTAGGCTCAAGCAGTTGCTTTTAGTTGGTCAAGTATTCATTGTTAGTAGAAGCCAGATTTTATCACCAAGCCCAAGTTATAATCCCAAAAAGAACCTCCTCAGAGAGGGAATACTAGAATGCATAATTAAAGTCACCATCGTTAACCATCATCATTAAAGTCATCATCTGAGGTGTATCCGGAGTATCTCTAATCAAAGAGGATCCCAAGGCTGCTCTTAACCGTGAGCACGGCTGATATATTAGTTTCACTACCCTCTGCAGAGGTCGCACACTTTACCCATGAGCCGTGATTCCCGTTCTGCCCGGGGAGAGCTAATCCCCATTGATCACTTCCTAGGTGGTCCGGCAGGGTATCACTACGTAGCTTTTACAAAGATTCCCTAGAGATCATAGCCGCCCGTTAGGTTTCTCCAGTTTGATAAACACAGTACCCCTCCCCGCAGGAGAGTGACTAACAAAAAGCAAAACGAAAGAACCTCGGCACTCAGCCTCGGCAGAGCAAGCACTGTGCCTGGACCCCATTGACGGCACGACGGCGAAGCAACTACACCTCTAGTTCCTCTAATTAATTAGCTAAGGGCATCCCATTTCACCCTCATGGTTGCACTGTTATCCCGGGTGGTCTCTCAACGAACAGGTCCTTACGGAGAGGTACTCAGGAAACAGCCTGAGCCCCCTAGAGTATCACAAGATCATCAATATCATCAGGATAACAGTATCGTATCATAAATAGTCACATCATGTTCATTGATTAGGTTAAGGCAATAGCAAAATGCTAACCATAATAATAACCCAAAAGGTCATCAACGATAAGGTAAAGTATAAAGCTAGTCAATCCTTAGGTTTCAATTAAGTAATGCGGGAAAGTGAATTATAAGTGAATGGGACATAATGGGTCAGAGGACACTTGCCTTCACCAAACTGCTGATCAGGAACTTCTTCTGCAACTTCCTTGGGAAACACAGACTGCCCGTTGTCTACGTAAAGTAATCATTCATTCTATGCACTTGGGAAATAACAAACAAAAGCAATAAACCAAACATATGCAGCAGAGAGATCACAAGTTCACAGGAGAAAAGGATTGGTAATCTGGTGTTCCCTAGGTCTAGGGTAGATGACTATACAAAGTGATTCATTATCCACTAATCAGATCTAAGTCAGTGGTGGGGTTAAATCATTACATGGTGTTAAGTCCATAAACTTAGGTGCTCCAACTTTTATTAAAGTCTTCTATCCTTTATTTATCTCAAATAGGGGTTCCAATAACATTAGTTTTACCCTAATGATCAACTATTAATTGGGACATAAAAACAGCAGGGAAACATTGTTTAAATAGATAGATAAAAATATTGTGAGCATTTTGCAATTTGAAGCACCTAATTTGGAGTTCATATGACAAAGTTATGAATTTTACAAGATTAGGGATTAAAAATATGCCTTAAATACTTATTTTGGATTAAATAAAAGGTCCGAGGACCTAACTGCGAAGATCCAGGGACGGCGGGTTAATTTGCAGAAAGGCGGGGGTCTCTTTAAGAAAATGCGCGGGCGAAGGGGTATCGGGCTCTCATAGCCGTTGGATCTCGGATCAACGCCCGAGATTAGATCCGCGGGCGGGCGCGCGACGGTGAGAGCGGCTGACATGCGGGGCCGGGCGGGCAGCGCGGGCGCGCGAGCGGCTGACAGGCGGGGCCGGGCGGGCAGCGCGGGCGCGCGAGGGGCTGACAGGCAGGGCCCAAATGGCAGGAAGGCGGAGTGCGGGGGGGGGGGGGGGGGGAAGGGCCCTGGGCCGTTGGATCTCAGGCGGACGGCTAGGATTGGGCTCGGCCTATTTGAAACAGGGCCGTTCGATCTGGAATGGACGACGGGGATTGGGTGGCCGGCTTCTGTCTTCTCCTCCGGCTAGCAGAGGCGGCGGCGCCCGTCCCCGTGGCGGGGAACTCGCCGGAGACGAGGGGTGCAGGGGCTCTGCGGGTCCCTGGGACGACCTGGGCGGTCGGGGAGGTTGGGGAGGGCGCGGGGAACCTTCCGGTGGGGACTGGGTCAGGGCAGGGGCACCGGAGGGGGGTGGCCCACGGTGAAGCGGCTCGGCGGTGGCGCTAAGGGACTCCGGCGAGCAATTAAACGCGACGGGGGGCAATAAAAAGGACGGGAGAGGGCGAGAGGGTTTCCTTACCTCAAGGCGAACTCCGGGGACCCCTCGATGGCGATGGAGACGCGGCGGCAGCCCGAGTCGACGGTGGCGGACCTCGGCGGCTGCGCAGAGAACGGCGGTGAGCGCGGGCAGAGGGATTCGGGGAGGGAGAGGGGAAATTGGGGCGCGTCCCGGGTTGCGGACGCCGGGGCGAAGCTCACCGTGGCAGAGGGCACGGCGGGGCTCCAACGGCGACAGAGAAACGAGCTCGGGCGGCAGTGGTTTAATGGCGGCGACGCTTTGGCGTGCGCGCAGCGTGGGGGAGAGGGAAAGGGGGTTCTGCAGGTGCGCAAATGAGGGAGGGAGAGAGGGTGGGCGAGGCTCTAGGCTCAAGTGGCCGAGGGCGGGGTGGTGGCGAGCTCCACGCGCGACGTGGGCGCGGAGTCCGCGGCACGCGCAGCTCGGGCGACGGTTACGCAAGGACGAGGAAGCTGACAGCCCGGGCCCGCGAGCAGAGAGAGCGGGGGAAGCGGGCGCGGACGCGGGGAAAGCGGCTGCGCTGATGGGCGGGCCCGCCAGGGCAGAGAGAGAAGAGGGGGTGGGGGGGGGGGGGGAAGGCGCGCGCGCGGGATGGGCCAGATGGGCCGAAAGGCCGAGGGGGCAGGTGGAGCGGGCTTCTTTCCTTTTTCTTTTATTCTGGCATTTTTTTCCCTTTTCTTTTTATTTACTCCATTTGATTCAAATCCAAATAAGCCACAAATTCAAATTAGCATTTCTAAGAATTATGCACCAAACAAAAGTAGAATTTAGGGTTTGACATGATGCAACATTTCATACCCCTTGGAGTTTTAGTCTAATAAACTATAATTACACAAAGTAAATAGCCCCTTTTCTTCTATAGAAAAGAGAAAGAGGGGATTGGGAAGGGTGTGAAAAGAGAAGTAACACCTGAATTTGTGAATATGAGCAAAGAAATTTTATACCCCCAAATTCAGGGTGTTACAATTTCTATTTCCCGAAGAATCTGGAATTTGTCAGTATGCAAGTGTTTCAGGATCAGGTCAGTAATAATGATTACTTCCTTATATGTCAGGGCCTTGCCTGCAGCACGTAAATGAAAGCACCAGTACACAAGTGACTTACATTATTGAAACGCTCAATCAGCATCACGAGGAATACGACCAAACCGCTCGTGGTATCCTGGCTAGAAGTTTTCCTGAAGCTGTAGGGATTGAACAGTCAGGTCTGACCTCTGCTGCAGAAGCATTTGTATTGCCAGTGCCAGATGGGCAGCCTAACAACAAGCTGGAGAGCAACGAAGTGGATGAGCACAGCTGTAGCTATGATGCCAAGTTCCTGAACAGAGAAGCGTCGAACCTTCACAAAGATGTTTGCGTGGATCCGTGCAGTGAAGATAGTCATTGGAGTCATCCACCTCCTCTGAGATCTCCTCAACGATCTACATATTTTCACAACAAAAATGATTCGGGTTCAGTAGGTACCATATTGCTTTTGACTTGTTCACATCTTTCGACATGATGCGCTGCCCAGTTTTTTCATTGATGTGCTCTGCTTTCCCATCAGGAATCTGTCAAAGCACCAGGCGAGGATGTGTAGACGGACTCTGCGCTAAGCGGCAGAGTTTCAAAGTTTCAAAGCAGCAGGCAAGTTCTATATTGGGCCTTCCAATCGATCAACATATAAGTTACAGGTTTTAATTCTGCCTTTTCCCTAAATTTTGCTTAAGATAAAAGAATACCAATGACATGACTTAGATAAAAGGTATGGTTTCCCTACCTGCTGCTCTATCTCTCTCTTTTATCAGTTCTCTTCTCATGATGACTGTTGCTTGTTACTATGGTGCTTTGGCGAGAGCTTGGCTGTCGGGCTAGGATTAAGTGTTGCGTTGAGGGGCATACACTGTTCACAAAGTAGTGGTCTGCTCGATCCCCTGTAGAACAGATTCATTGTTCGCAAGTAGCATTATGCTCGACCTCTTGTAGTATGATTCATAGGTCCTAAAAATTTTCATTTTGTTAAAAATGGAGAACTGCTCTCCATGCTTTACCTGTGTTATTACAAAACTCTTATATAGAGGCCTGAAATACAATGAACTTAATCCCCTTTTGTCTAATAAATTTAGCGTAGGGTGGATTGGGTGTGTGGTTCAGTGTTTGGTGATGGAATTGCTATTCTTTTTTATCAAATGCAGGTTAGGCTGTCTTGGATCATCAAACATATCAGCATGACTTGCAAGCAGCAAGCTACAGTTTACAGTTTACAGATGTCCTCTACTTGCCAAAAAATAACAAAGGGCTTCTCGTTCTTGAAAGCTGCATAGATAGCACCTCAACTTGGCCACTAAAACAACTAAGTTTTTTTATGGACATGTCTGATGTTTTGCTCAATAATTGTGCAAATTTTCCTTTCATCATTTTCCTTTGACTCATTGATTTTCTTGGGCTTTAGGTCTTGCTTGATCTAAGTTATTAACCCTTTTTGAAGCTGGATGGTTGAAGATGGTGAAAAAATCAAGTTTCTAAGTGGTGGGACACTGGGACCCATTTTCACCATGGATCTGACAAATATATATCAAATATTGCAAATGTAAGCCTTTTGTCTTGAGTCTTGACTCCTTTGTAAGTTGCCCTAAAATTCTTTTATCTGGCCATCTCTACTGCTTGGCAGATGCTAAATTTCAAAGATAACAATATAAACAATGATGCTCCTCCCTTCGATTACGCAATTCCAGGCTATATAAACTTGGCATTTCCTAAACCATAATCAACCTCACTTTTATTTATTCACTATATAAAGTACAATTAGGATTATTTGCCCATGTGTGATATGGTTTTCCATGTTATGTTTATAGTTTTGCTATACTTTCTTGCAGTTCAAAATGTGTAGTGAAATGGCCTGTAGCTAAGGTTTTTCAAGGAGCTGATGTCAAAAGTTGACATAACTCTCCTACACAACTAAATGGTTTCAGTGTTTCATATTGATATGCACTAGCAATTTCGATTTGATTTTGTTTCTATGGTGGTGATTACCACAAGTTCGCTAAGTGGTTGGAGAGGTTCAAGTCGATGGATTTGCACCCCACTAAGTCATGGTAAGTTCATATTCTTCTTCGAGGGTCATTCACTGAATTTTCACCATTTTTTCTGCCTGTGCAGCATGCTTACGCTTTGCTATGCTTGTTATTATTGTTGATGATAGTTTTTCTACCAGAGGAATGGTATCCCGAATTATGAAAGTTAAACATTTGGTTAAACTTGGAATGTTTTGTCTCTTCAAGAAAGTTGGAACTTTGGGAAAGCCAGAAACATTTGGTTAAACTTTTTTTTGCATTTTCATTAAACAGGGATATGTTGGACACATATTTAGATTGTATTGTAACCATATTTCAATTCCATTGGTAATTCCTTATGCACATTTCTTTCGGACATATTTCACTATTTAAATTCATGCACACAAGATGTTTACTTGTGAGACTGATTGCACTATTCTTGTTGTTTAGAACTGGTGTCAGCTAATTGGAGATCGTGAATAATGCGTTTTTAAGTGAAACAAAGTCATATTAAGTGTAGAGACAATCTATTGATTGAACAACTTAGATATGGTAATTATAGCTCTCGTCATTCCTCATATGGATAATATACTGACTAGTCTGCTATTTCAAAAGGCATGTTCAGTTCTATGGCCTCATGAGGCCAATACATGTACCTTTGCTTTTCCATGGCTGCTAACAAATGAATACAAATTTGTTACAGAACACCTGCTTTAATATGATAGTGTCGGCGTTTTGACCCCGGGGGGTCCCTGGACCGACGAGTAAATTGTCACCGCATGTCCCAGCCCAGATGGGTCGGCGCGAGACGAGCACGAAGGGGGGGGGAGAAGAGAGGGAAAAAGAGGGGAAACCCGCGGCCTCCGTGTTGTCCTGCGCCCAGGTCGGGTGCGCTTGCAGTAGGGGGTTACAAGCGTCCGCGTGGGGGGAGAGCGAGGGACTCTACGCGCCGTCCCGTCCTCCCGTGTGGCCAACCTCCTCGTAAGAGAGCCCGGGACCTTCCTTTTATAGGCGTAAGGAGAGGGTCCAAGTGTACAATGGGGGGTGTAGCAGTGTGCTATCGTGTCTAGCAGAGAGGAGCTAGTGCCCTAAGTACATGCCGTCGTGGCAGCCGGAGAGGTCTTGACACCCTATTCATGTAATGTCGTGGCCGTCGGAGGAGCGCTGGAGCCTTGAGGGAGGACAGCTGTCAGGGCTGTCGAGTCCTCGCTGACGTCTCCTTGCTTCTGTAAGGGGCTGAGAGCCGCCGTCACGAGGCACACGGGGCGCCATCATTACTATTTGTTTACCGGGGCGAGCCTGATGGGACGCCGGTCTTGTTCCCCGTAGCCTGAGCTAGCTAGGGGTAGGGTAATGATGGCCCCTCTTGTGACGTGGTCGGTCCGAGTCCTAGGTCGGGCGAGGTGGATGCTCCTCCGAGGTCGAGGTCGAGGTCGAGTCTGTCTTCCGAGGTCGAGGTCGAGTCCGAGCCTCGGGTCGGGCGAGGCGGAGACTGTCGTCCGAGGCCAAGGCCGAGTCCGAGCCCTAGGGTCGGGCGAGGCGGAGTTCATCGTCTTCCGGGGTCGAGCCCGAGTCCGAGCCCTGGGGTCGGGCGAGGTAGAGTTCGTCGTCTTCCGGGGCTGAGCCCGAGTCTGAGCCCTGGGGTCGGGCGAGGCGGAGTTCATCGTCTTCCGGGGCCGAGCCCGAGTCCGAGCCCTGGGGTCGGGCGAGGCAGAGTTCGTCGTCTTCCGGGGCCGAGCCCAAGTCCGAGCCCTAGGGTCGGGCGAGGCGGAGTTCGTCGTCTTCCGGGGCCGAGCCCGAGTCCGAGCCCTGGGGTCAGGTGAGGCGGAGTTCGTCGTCTTCCGGGGCCGAGCCCGAGTCCGAGCCCTGGGGTCGGGCGAGGCGGAGTTTCCTATGGCGCCTGAGGCCGGACTTGGCTGCTGTTAGCCTCACTCTGTCGAGTGGCACATCAGTCGGAGCGACGCAGGCGGCGCTGTCTTCTTGTCAGGCCGGTCAGTAGAGCGGCGAAGTGACTGCGGTCACTTCGGCTCTGTCGACTGAGGGGCGCGCGTCAGGATAAGGTGTTAGGCCATCCTTGCATTAAATGCTCCTGCGATACGGTCGGTCGGTGTGGCGATCTGGCCAAGGTTGCTTCTTAGCGAAGACTGGGCCTCGGGCGAGCCGAAGGTGTGTCCGTCGTTTGAGGGGGCCTCGGGCGAGACGTGAAACCTCTGGGGCCGGCTGCCCTTGCCCGAGGCTGGGCTTGGGCGAGGCGAGATCGTGTCCCTTGAGTGGATCGAGCATTGACTAAATCGCACCCATCAGGCCTTTGCAGCTTTGTGCTGATGGGGGTTACCAGCTGAGATTAGGAGTCTTGGGGGTACCCCTAATTATGGTCCCCGACAGTAGCCCCCGAGCCTCGAAGGGAGTGTTGATACTCGCTTGGAGGCTTTTGTCGCACTTTTTTGCAAGGGGACCGGCCTTCCTCGGTTGTGTTTTGTTCCGGTGGGTGCGCGCGAGCGCACCCGTCGGGTGTAGCCCCCGAGGCCTCGGAGGAGTAGTTTGACTCCTTCGAGGTCTTAGTACGTTTCGTAATGCTTCGGCCGGTCTGGTTGTTCCCTCATGCGAACTGGCCGTAGCCCGGGTGCACAATCGAGTCCCAAGTTCTCGGGCTGGTATGTTGACGCTGTCAACGGTTTGGCCGGAGCCGGGTTTGCGAGAGCAGCCCTCGAGCCTCCGCACAGAGCGAGAGGACGGTCAGGGACAGACTCGACTTTTTACATATGCCCCTGCGTCGCCTTTCCGCAAGGAGGAGGGGGGGGGGGAAGCGCCATGTTGCCCTCGGAGGGCGCCGAACATGGTGTCTCCAGTGAGTTGCTAATGGGTAATCCGAGTGGACGCCCGTGCCCCATTTGTTAGGGGTCGGCTAGTGGCCCGGAGGCGCGCTCCAAAAGTACCTGCGGGTGATTTGCCGGACCCGGTCCTGTTTTGACGGGGTCCGAGGGCTCGATGCCTCCCTCTGGTGGGATTCCGTTACAAAATCGTTCCCATTGGTCTCGGAAATGTCCTAGGGTACGTCGGGAGCACAGCCCGAGCCTCAGTTATGTATCGTACGTACCCAGGGTCATCCCTCGCTCTGCGTCTGAGGCGGCTGTCGAACCCTTCGGGGGCCAGCCTACGAACCCCTGATCAGTAGTGGGCGCAGAGCCTGAGTGGCCTGAGGCAGCCGTTGAACCCTTCCGAGGGGCCGGCCTTCGAACCTCTGACCAGTAGTGGGCGCGGAGCCCGAGTGCTCTGAGGCGGCTGTTGAACCCTTCCGAGGGGCCAGCCTTCAAACCTCTGATCAGTAGGGGGGCTCGGGGCCCGCTTCCTTCGCGGAGAAGGATCCATTTCGGAGTATCCCCTTTCCCGATCCCTGAGGCAATAGAGAGAAAGAGGAAGTGGAAAAGGATACGAAATCGAATGACGTGGCACACCTTTTTTTTGACGCGGTTATTATGGCGGAGGTGAAGCGTCGCCTGCTTCGCCTGCCAAAGGTGCCGCCTGTCCTGCCGCAGAGTTAATGCGATGGGACGAGTGGTTCACGGGGCGGCCGTTGTGTGTGCGCGCGTCGTTCGAGGAACGGAACATGGACACGTCGTCTTCACGCCGTGGGAGAAAGTCCTCTCGCTATCCCAGGAGGGGACGTGAGCTTGCTGACGACTTGACTGCCACTTCCGCCCGCCTGCCACCGCCATTACTGCTGGCCCATTTCTGGCCGTGTCGACCGTCGCGCCCTCTCCCGCGGCTGACTGACCCGTGACCGATATGCTCGGTTGGCACTGTCGGGTCATGCGCAGGGTCGCCTCGAGTCGCGGCACTGGTTCCATAGTCGAGATGGCGCGGTACTGGCGCGAGTGGTGGTGCAGTTTCTTGCACGTAGTAACCGGCGCACCGGTTACATGACGTGTGGGCCTGGGCCTCCATGCTGAACGCGTCGAAGTCGAAAGGGTGCGCCCCCCTGGGTGCGGTTGCACGCCGCCTGCATGGTGGTCCACCCTTTCACCCGCTGGCCTGGGCGAAAGTGGAGGAATGCTCGTAACCGCTGGGCAGTTGCGCGCACCGTGCGCGGCGGTTTGGCTCCTTCTGTCCTAGGGCAGCTTGCATGACGCGTGGGACCCAGCCCCCATGTCGTAGGGGGAGGACCTTGGAGCGTGTTGGAGAAGATTCAGCCCGCGACGGCTGAGGACGCAAGTGGGGAGAGTCGCCTTTAAAAGGAGGGTGACCCCTTGAAAGGCAACCATGTCTTCGCGCTCTCCTCATGCATCGTGTCTTTCCACCTTCCGAGCCCCCAGATGGGGGGCGCCCGCGGTTCTTCCACCTTGTCGTCGTTGGGGGAACGCAACTTCGTGGAAGTTGGTACCTTTCAGCCATCGTTTGGCTTCAAGGATTTTCATCAGGCAGCCCGGCTACATTTCCTCGCCAGTGGTCACCCAAGACGGTGACCACCAGTTCCAGGGTGGGGAGAAGCAAGCCAGGCTGCGGCCTCTGCCCCGCCCTCAGCTTCAAGGATCTTCATCATCCTTGCTGGGGCGGAGAGCGAGGCGAGCCGGGGGGTTGCCTCCGCGTGGGTCGGTGACCCTTTTCTTCCCCCAGCGTTTGGGGGAGAAAGGCATCCTTCAGCCGCGCCGGGGAAGGCGGACTGCTGCTGCCCAGCCAGGGTGCAGCATTCCATCCTCCGTCCGGGCGGTGGTCGTGCCGCGTGCGGGCCGACCACGTCCATGTCTTCCTCGCACCGACAGCCGTGCCAGAGGGTCGCCCAGCACGTCGCGTGCCGCGAGGGTGGCGCTTATGTTCTGGGGTGGCTCCGGCGAGGGCGGGAGCGAGGACCTGCCGGTGCGCTTTGGGGCGCCTGGCGCCCGCTGGTGCGGTGTTGAGGTGGTGGCAGCCGGAGAAGGCTTCTCTGCCGATGAGATTGCCAACTCCGCCTGCACCCCCAGACCTCCGTCCCCTGACTTGAATGGCTGGTTCTCATCCTTCGTGGGCGAGAGCCCTTCTGCCGCAGCATCCGCCCGGAAGCTGTTGCTGCAGCTGTTTCGCCGCCTGGGGCGGGGGTCGTTGTCGCTGCTACCGGAGCGGGCACCGGCGAGTCACCAGGGGTTTTGTCACCCCACAGGCCCTCCAACGTGGGGGGTTGTTCGTACCTGCGGGGGTGGAACCAGAGTTCCGTTTGTAATGGCACCTTGAGTGTCGGTGTTTGTTCATTGTGGCTGTCGGGGCCTGAACATGTATGTCTCTTTTGGCGTGAAGCCGTGTTTTTCCCTCATTCCGAGCACTAGGACTCGCATGTCAGCTAACTGAACCGCTTCACCAAGTGTGAGTTGCCTCGTGCGAAGGTGACGAGTGAGGTATCCGTATCCCGGAGGCGTAGGAGTCCCTCGGCTCGGTCGGCCTTGTCGCCCGAGGCTTCTCTTGCTTAGTTAAAGGAAACCCTCGGCCGCTCTTCGATGAGCCGGAGCCGGAGGCAGCGGTATCAGCGTGGACAGAGGCAGAGTTGGCTCGAAAAGAAGACTTCATCGGCCAGAGCCTGACTGGGCCGTCCACTGGCGGGACCGGCGCCGGAGTCGAGTTGCCGAGGCCATGGGCCGGGCTGATGTCCTCGAGGGACAGCTGGCTGAGGCTTCGGGGCGACCGGCCGAGCCGTCTGCTCGGGCCAGACTCCTGGAGGAGACCCTGGCGGCGATGGCCTGGGTGTGGTGCTGACGTCGCCCTTCGGAGCGGAGATCCTCCGACTGTGTCGCCGTTCGAGGCTCGGTCGGACTTCGCCGAAGGTGGTGTTGACACCGAGGGTGCTGCTGCTCCCCCTCCATCGAGGTCCGAACCTGCAGGATCGGTTTACCTTGTAGTGTGCGTATGTTTTCTGCGGCTGCCGAGGCCCAAACATACAGTCGCTGTGTGGTAAAGCTGCGTTTCTTTTTCCCTTTGTTTCGAGTATCAAGACTTATTTGTCAGTAACAGAATTGTTTGTCCGAGCGAGAGTTACTTTTCATGGAAGGTGATGAGTGAGGTATCCGTATCCTAGAGGCGTAGGAGTCCCTCGGCTCGATCGGCCTTGCCGCTTACGTGTACTCTTACTCGTCCGTAGGATTCTGCTAACGATGTAGTCGAGAAGGCCCGAAAAATCATTTCGGCAGAGAGGTCTCCGAGTCTTAAGACTTGTTCGGTCAGCGGAATTGCTTATCCGAGCGTGAGTTACTTATCGCAGAAGGTGATGAGTGAGGTATCCGTATCCCGGAGGCGTAGGAGTCCCTCGGCTCGGTCGGCCTTGGCTGCTTACGTGTACTCCGTCGTTTTCAGGATCCCACTTTTGAAGTAGTCAAAAAGCATGAAAGACGTTCTGGCAGAAAGACTTTTTCCGAGGAAAATTTTGACGCAGAGGGGGTTCCCCCCTTCTAGCCCTCGAGGGAGGGTCGGGCTTTGCCGAGGCAAGGCTGACCCTTCCTTGATGGTTAGACTTTGTATGTGAATGAGGTGCACGAACAACTTGAAAACATCTTAAGGGTAGAAGCGACGTAGCTGTCGGATGTTCCAAGCGTTGCTGTAGACCTCGCCTTGACTGTTGGCCAGCTTGTACGTCCCGGGCTTCAGAACCTTGGCGATGACGAACGGCCCTTCCCAGGGAGGCGTGAGCTTGTGCCGCCCTCGGGCGTCTTGTCGCAGCCGAAGGACCAAGTCGCCCACTTGGAGGTCTCGGGACCGAACCCCTCGGGCGTGGTAGCGTCGCAGGGACTGCTGGTACCGCACCGAGTGTAGTAAGGCCATGTCCCGAGCCTCTTCGAGCTGGTCCAGTGAGTCTTCTCGGTCGGTCTGGTTTCTTCGGTCGTCGTACGCCCTCGTCCTCGGGGAACCGTATTCTAAGTCCGTGGGCAAGATGGCCTCGGCCCCATAGACTAGAAAGAACGGTGTGAAGCCCGTGGCTCGGCTCGGCGTTGTCCTCAGACTCCAGACCACCGAGGGGAGTTCCTTCATCCATCGCCCGCCGAATTTGTGGAGGTCGTTGTAGATCCTCGGCTTGAGTCCTTGCTGAATCATGCTGTTGGCACGCTCTACTTGCCCATTCGTCATGGGGTGAGCCATGGCGGCCCAGTCCACCCGGATGTGGTGATCCTCACAGAAGTCCAGGAACTTTCTGCCGGTGAACTGGGTGCCGTTGTCGGTGATGATGGAGTTCGGGACCCCAAAGCGATGGATGATGTTGGTGAAGAATGCCACCGCCTGCTCGGACCTGATGCTGTTTAGGGGTTGGACCTAGATCCACTTGGAGAATTTGTCGATGGCGACCAGCAGGTGCGTGTAGCCCCCGGGTGCCTTCTGCAAGGGACCGACGAGGTCCAGTCCCCACACAGCAAACGACCAGGTGATGGGTATTGTCTGCAGAGCCTGAGCGGGCAGGTGGGTCTGCCTTGCATAGAATTGACACCCTTGGCAGGCGCGGACAATTCTAGTGGCGTCGGCCACCGCGGTCGGCCAGTAGAAACCTTGTCGGAAGGCGTTTCCAACAAGGGCTCGGGGCGCTGCGTGATGACCACAAGCCCCCGAGTGTATTTCTTGCAAGAGCTCCTGGCCTTCGGCGATGGATATGCATCGCTGGAGGATGTCGGAGGGGCTGTGGTGGTAGAGCTCCTTCCCGTCACCTAGTAAGACGAACGACTTGGCACGCCGCGCCAGTCGCCGAGCCTCGGCTCGGTCGAGGGGTAGCTCTCCTTGGTGGAGATATTGCAGGTACGGGGTCTGCCAGTCTCGATTAGGCTAAACCCCATTCCGCTCTTCCTCGATGCGCAGTGCCTCACCCTCGGGGGCTGAGGGTGCCTCGGGCTGAGCCGAGAGCGCCTTGGGCTATGCCGAGGGTGCCTCGGGCTGAGCCGAGGGTGCCTCGAGCTGGGCTGAGGCCTTCTCGGGCTCGGGCGTGTCGTCGGTCTTGACTGAGGGTTGATGTAGGTCTCGGGAGAAGACGTCCGGGGGAACCGTTGTCCGCTCCGAGGCTATCTTAGCCAGCTCGTCCGCAGTCTCGTTGTATCGTCGGGCGATGTGGTTGAGCTCGAGCCCGTAGAACTTGTCCTCCAGGCGCCGAACCTCATCGCAGTAGGCTTCCATCTTCGGGTCGCGGCTGTGGGAGTTCTTCATAACTTGGTCGATGACGAGCTGCGAGTCGCCGCGAGCATTGAGGCATCGGACCCTTAGCTCAATGGCGATGCACAACCCGTTGACCAGAGCTTCGTACTCAGCCACGTTGTTGGACGCCGGGAAATGGAGGCACAACACGTAGCGTAGATATTTCCCGAGGGGCGAGATGAAGAGCAGGCCCGCGCCTGCCCTTGTTTTCATCAGCGACCCATCGAAAAACATGGTCCAGAGTTCCAGCTGGATCGGAGCCGCCGGGAGCTGGGTGTCGACCCATTCAGCCACAAAGTCCGCCAAGACTTGGGACTTGATGGCCTTCCGAGGGGCGAACGAGATCGTCTCGCCCATGATTTCCACCGCCCACTTTGCAATCCTACCCGAGGCCTCTCGGCACTGGATGATCTCCCCCAGGGGGAAGGATGACACCATAGTCACCAGATGAGACTCAAAGTAGTGTCGCAACTTCCGCCGCGTCAGGATCACTGCGTACAGCAACTTCTGAATTTGCAGGTAGCAGATCTTGGTCTCGGATAGTACCTCACTGATGAAGTAAACCGGCCTCTGGACGGGCAATGCATGCCCTTCTTCTTGTCTCTCAACCATGATCGCGGCGCTGACCACCTAAGTGGTAGCGGTGACGTAGATCAAGAGGGCTTCTCCGGCGGCGGGGGGCACCAAGATGGGCGCGTTTGTAAGGAGCGCCTTCAGGTTCCCGAGGGCTTCCTCAGCCTCGGAGGTCCAAGTGAAGCACTCGGTCTTTCTTAAGAGGCGGTACAGAGGTAGGCCTCTTTCGCCGAGGCGCGAGATGAAACGGCTCAGAGCCGCAAGGCATCCCATGACCCTCTGTACGCCTTTCAAGTCCTTGATGGGCCCCATGTTGGTGATGGCCACGATTTTCTCTGGGTTGGCCTCGATGCCCCGCTCAGAGACGATGAACCCCAAGAGCATGCCTCGAGGGACTCCGAAGACACACTTCTCGGGATTGAGTTTTACGCCTTTCGCCTTGAGACACCGGAATGTCGTTTCAAGGTCGGAAAGGAGGTCGGAGGCTTTCCTCGTCTTGACTACGATGTCATCGACATAAGCCTCGACCGTTCGACCAATGTGTTCGCCGAACACGTGGTTCATGCACCTTTGGTACGTCGCACCTGCATTCCTCAAACCAAATGGCATAGTAACATAGCAGTACATGTCAAAAGGTGTGATGAAAGAAGTCGTGAGCTGGTCGGACTCTTTCATCCTGATTTGGTGATACCCTGAGTAGGCATCAAGGAAAGACAAGGTTTCGCATCTAGCAGTGGAATCCACGATTTGATCGATGCGAGGCAGAGGATAGGGAACTTTTGGACATGCTTTGTTTAGACCAGTGTAGTCTACACACATCCGCCATTTCCCTCCTTTCTTTCTCACAAGCACGGGGTTGGCAAGCCATTCGGGATGGAATACCTCTTTGATGAACCCTACGACCATCAGCTTGTGGATCTCCTCGCCTATGGCTCTGCTCTTTTCTTCATCGAATCGGCGTAGAGGTTGCTTCACGGGTCGGGCTCCAGCTTGGATATCCAGCGAGTGCTCGGCGACATCCCTCGGTATGCCAGGCATGTCCGAGGGACTCCACGCGAAAACTTCGGCGTTTGCGCGGAGAAAGTTGACGAGCACTGCTTCCTATTTGGGGTAGAGCTCGGAGCTGATCCGGATCTGCTTGGAGGCGTCGTTGCTGGGGTCGAGAGGGATGGACTTAACCGTCTTCGATGGCTCAAAGTTGCCGGCATGGCGCTTCACGTCTGGCGCCTCCTTGGAGAGGCTCTCCAGGTCAGCGATGAGGGCCTCGGATTCGGCGAGGGCCTCGGCGTACTCCACGCACTCCACGTCGCATTCGTACGCGTGTCGGTACGTGGGGCCGACGGTGATGACCCCGTTGAGGCCCGACATCTTGAGCTTGAGGTAGGTGTAGTTGGGGACGACCATGAACTTGGCGTAGCATGGCCTCCCCAGCACTGCGTGGTAGGTTCCTCGGAACCCGACCACCTCGAATGTGAGGGTTTCCCTTCTGAAGTTAGAGGGAGTCCCGAAGCAGACGGGCAGATCGAGTCGTCCGAGGGGTTGGACGCGTTTCTTGGGGATGATCCCGTGAAAAGGCGTCGCACCGGCCCAGACTGAGGACAGATCGATCTACAGGAGCTCGAGGGTCTCGGCGTAGATGATGTTGAGGCTGCTGCCTCCATCCATGAGGACCTTGGTGAGCCTGACGTTGCCGATGACGGGGTCGACAACGAGTGGATATTTCCTCGGGCTCGGCACGCGGTTGGGGTGATCGCCCTGGTCGAAGGTGATGGGCTTGTCGGACCAGTCTAGGTAGACTGGCGCCGCCACCTTCACCGAGCAGACCTCCCATCGCTCTTGCTTGCGGTGCCAAGCCGAGGCGTTCGCCACTTGCCCACCGTAGATCATGAAGCAGTCGCGGACCTTAGGGAACTCCTCTGCCTTGTGATCCTCCTTCTTGTCGTCGTGGTGGGCCTTGCCACCCTCCGCAGGTGGCCCGACCCTGTGAAAGTGGCACCGAAGCATGGCACACTCCTCAAGGGTGTGCTTGACGGGTCCCTGATGATAGGGGCACGGCTCCTTGAGCATCTTGTCGAAGAGATTGGCGCCTCCGGGAGGTTTCCGAGGGTTCTTGTACTCAGCGGCGGTGACAAGGTCCGCGTCGGCGGCGTCGCATTTCGCTTGCGACTTCTTCTTGCCTTTCTTCTTGGTGCCGCGCTGAGTGGACGCCTCGGGAACATCTTCCGGCTGGCAGCCCTGGGGCTGCTTGTCCTTCCGGAAGATGGCCTCAACCGCCTCCTGGCCAGAGGCGAACTTGGTGGCGATGTCCATCAGCTCGCTTGCCCTAGTGGGGGTCTTGCGACCTAGCTTGCTCACTAGGTCGCGGCAGGTGGTGCCGGCGAGGAACGCGCCGATGACATCCGAATCGGTGATGTTGGGCAGCTCGGTGATGTAGCTGAGGTGCCCGATCTTTCGGCGAGTAGAGATAATTCCGATTTGGCGGAAGATGACCCTTGCGATCCGACTACGACGAGCAAGCCCGAGGCGCCAATGCAATCGCTGAACCAACTCCCTATGGTTACCGACCTTGCTGATGCGAGATCGGCCTGATCACGAAGATCGTTTCCTGTGCGCAATCGAAGAACGAACAAGAAAAAGATGCGAGCAATCTAATCTATTACTCGAGGGTGGAGTTCTGAATACACGAAGACAGCGCAGATTTGCACGTGTTCGAGAGTAGCTAAAGCTAACATAAAACAAAACTCGAAAAACAAAGGAGGCGCAGCTCCTGGATAAATAGAGAGGGGGCGCAGCCCCTAGGGGCGACCAACCCTAGGTCGTCCACTATGGGCCGCAGTTGGGCTGGTCGTCTATTCTTCTGGGCCCTCATTCTTCAGTAGCATGACGAAGTTAAGATCTCTGGCACGGGCCCGAGTGATTGGCCCAGCTAATGAAGGAAGTGGCGCTTGATGTGGAGGTGCTGCTGGTGTAGTCGTACTCATAGTGGTGTCGTCATCATCCTCCCCTTCTTGAAGTGAAGTCGTCCTCGACGACAACTCCTCATCCTCGGCCATATATGGTTTCAAATCTGCAACATTAAAACTAGTGGAAACACCAAATTCCGCAGGCATGTCAAGGATATAAGCATTATCATTAATCTTCGTTAGCACCTTAAAAGGACCAGCAGCACGAGGCATTAATTTAGAACGGCGCAAAGTAGGAAACCGATCCTTTCTCAAGTGCAACCAAACCATATCATCTGGCTCAAAAGTAACATGTTTTCTTCCTTTACTACCAGCAACCTGATTTTTTGCATTAGTAGCAGCAATGTTCTGTTTCGTTTGTTCATGTATGGTAATCATTTGTTCAACATGTGTAGCAGCATCTACATGTGGGGCGTTCGCAGCATTAAGTGAAATCAAATCAATAGGTGCCCTAGGGATGTAACCACAAACAATCTGGAAAGGGCACATCTTAGTAGAAGAATGCGTGGCATGATTGTAAGCAAATTCAACATGAGGCAAGCAATCCTCCCAATGTCTCAAATTTTTGTCTAAAACAGCCCTAAGCATGGTAGATAAAGTTCTATTTACTACCTCAGTTTGTCCATCAGTCTGAGGGTGACAAGTAGTGCTAAACAACAATTTAGTTCCCAATTTATTCCAAAGAGATCTCCAAAAATGGCTTAGAAACTTAGCATCGCGATCAGAGACTATTGTTTTTGGAATACCATGTAAACGAATAATTTCTCTAAAGAATAATTCAGCAACAATGCTAGCATCATCAGTTTTATGACAAGGTATAAAGTGAGCCATTTTAGAGAATCTATCAACAACCACAAAAATACTATCCCTCCCCTTCTTAGTTCTAGGCAAGCCCAAAACAAAGTCCATAGAAATATCAAGCCAAGGAGAAGAAGGGACAGGCAAAGGCATATACAAACCATGGTTGTTCAACCGTGACTTAGCTTTCTGACAAGTAGTGCAGCGTGCAACAAGGCGCTCAACATCAGCGCGCATCCGAGGCCAAAAGAAGTGGGCAGCCAACACCTCATGCGTTTTGTAGACGCCAAAATGCCCCATGAGACCGCCTCCATGCGCTTCCTGTAACAACAAAAGACGAACCGAGCTAGCTGGAACACACAACTTGTTAGCGCGAAACTGGAACCCATCCTGTATGTGAAATTTGCCCCATGGTATCCCATTAAAACAATGGCCGAAAGCATCTTTAAAATCAGCATCGTCGACATATTGATCCTTCACAGTGTCCAAACCAAAGATTTTAAAATCTAATTGTGACAGCATGGTATAGCGATGAGACAAAGCATCAGCAATAACATTGTCCTTGCTGTTCTTGTGTTTAATAATGTAAGGAAAGGACTCAATGAATTCGACCCATTTAGCATGACGACGGTTCAAATTTGTTTGGGTATGAATATGTTTTAAAGCCTCATGATCAGAATGAATTATGAACTCACGATGCCAAAGATAGTGCTGCCATGTATGCAAAGTGCGCACTAAAGCGTAAAGCTCCTTATCATAAGTAGAATATTTCAGACTAGCACCGCTTAATTTTTCACTAAAATAAGCAACTGGTTTTCCTTCTTGTAACAAAACAGCACCTAGCCCAATACCGCTAGCATCGCATTCAAGCTCAAAAACTTTATTAAAATCAGGCAATTGTAAGAGGGGAGCTTGGGTTAACTTATCTTTCAAAGTGCTGAACGCTACCTCCTGCGAATCACTCCAAGCAAACGGCACATCTTTCTTTGTAAGCTCATGTAGAGGCGCTGCAATGGAGCTAAAATCACGAACAAATCTGTGGTAGAAACCGGTAAGTCTAAGAAAGCTCCAAATTTGTGTGGCCGTCATCGGTGTAGGCCACTCCCGAATGGCAGCAATCTTGCTGCTATCCACCTCAATGCCCTGCGGAGTAACCACATAACCAAGAAACGAGACACGTTGCATGCAAAATGTGCACTTTTCCATGTTACCAAACAAGCGAGCAGCACACAAAGCATAAAAAACAGCACACAAATGTTCTAAATGCTCCTCTATAGACTTGCTGTAAATAAGGATATCATCGAAATAAACAACAACAAACAAACCTATGAAGGCCCGTAGAACTTCGTTCATTAAACGCATAAAGGTGCTGGGAGCATTAGTCAATCCAAATGGCATAACCAACCATTCATATAAACCAAATTTCGTTTTAAAAGCCGTTTTCCATTCATCACCGAGTTTCATTCTAATCTGATGGTAACCGCTACGCAAATCAACCTTAGAGAAAATAACGGCACCACTAAGCTTATCTAACATATCATCAAGGCGTGGAATAGGATATCGATAACGAACTGTGATGTTATTAATAGCACGACAATCTACGCACATACGCCATGACCCATCTTTCTTTGGAACGAGTAAAACAGGAACCAAGCAAGGGCTAAGAGACTCACGAATGTAACCTTTATCAAGCAGCGTCTGCACCTGGCGCTGGATCTCCTTCGTCTCATCTGGATTTGTACGGTACGGGGCACGGTTCGGAAGAGAAGCGCCTGGGATGAGATCGATCTGATGCTCAATGCCACGGAGGGGAGGAAGACCCGGTGGTAAGTCCGTAGGATAAACATCAGCATACTCCTGCAAAAGGTTAACAACAGCAGGGGGTATATCCAAAGACGGTGCATCATCAAGCGGAACAAGCATGCGGGAGCATACAAGTGCATAACAGGGCATATGAGCTTCATGGAGATCATCAAAATCAGCACATGTAGCAAGTAAAACAGGAGAGTGCAACTTGATTTCAGATTTAATAGGTGCGGCTGATGTCGATTTGACTTGTTGTGCAGTTTTAGCAGCCCTAGTAAGATCATCTTTCAAAATTTGGTCAGGGGTCATTGGATGTATAATTATTTTCTGGCCTTTAAACATGAAAGAATAATGATTTGAACGACCATGATGTAAACTATCAGTATCATATTGCCAAGGTCGACCCAATAACAAAGAGCATGCTTCCATAGGAATAACATCGCCATCAGCATAATCAGAATAAGAACCCAGCGAAAAGGGGACACGTACCGAACGTGTTACCTTTATTTTACCACCATCATTAAGCCATTGAATGTGATACGGATGTGGGTGTGTGCGAGTGGGCAAGGATAATTTCTCTACCAACGCTGTACTTGCCAAATTGTTGCAGCTGCCACTATCGATGATGATGTGAATCGACCGTTCGTGCACAACGCCCTTGGTATGGAATAGAGTGTGTCGCTGATTTTTTTCGGCCTGGGCAACCTGTGTGCTGAGAACACGCTGCACAACAAGACTCTCATACCTATCGGCGTCGATGGGATCAACGTGGACTTCCTCATTTTCTGCATGGTTAGTGGCAATCATAGCATGACTAGTTTCCTCAGAATCACTGGCTGAAGAGTACTCACCATTGTCACGTATAAGCAAGGTACGCTTGTTTGGACAGTCCCGAATCATGTGCCCAAACCCTCTGCAACGATGGCACTGAATATCCCGTGTATGTCCTGTAGAAGAAGCGGCGCCTTTGGCAGGGGGCGCCACTGGCTTGGTCGTCCCTGTGCGCGGTGTAGTGCTAGGCGTAGAAGGTGCAGGGCTAGAAGGAATTGAGCTGTGTGTCGGACCCCGGCCTGCAAAAGAGTTAGTATATGCCTTTGATCGTCGTCCCAGCACTTCACGTTCAGCTTTGCAAGCATATTCAAACAATGTGGTTATATCAAAATAATCCTTATAATCAAGTATATCCTGAATTTCCCTGTTCAAACCACCACGAAAACGTGCCATAGCAGCGTCATCCGACTCAACCAAACCACAACGAAGCATACCCTTTTGTAACTCTTGGTAATATTCCTCAACAGATTGTGAACCTTGTTGAAAACGCTGCATTTTGTTAAGCAAATCACGAGCATAATAGGAAGGAACAAATCTGTGGCGCATGGCAGTTTTTAATTGGGTCCAAGTAGTGACACTGTTAATGGGAAGTTTTTGTTTATACTCACGCCACCAAATTAACGCAAAATCAGTAAATTCACTAATGGCAGCCTTCACTTGGCTATTAGCAGGAATATCATGGCATGAAAATTTCTGTTCTACCTCCAATTCCCAATCAAGATATGCAGCAGGATCATATTTACCATTAAAAGATGGAATTTTAAATTTAATCTTTGAAAATAAGTCATTAGGGGGATGACGAACCATACGGCATGCACGACCACGGCGATCTCCATCGTCCTGCTCAGTGTCACCGCCGTATTCCTGCTCCATCTTTATGGTCAACGCATCAAGGCGTGCCAGGATGGTGTCGAGTGTGGTGCGAGTCGCCGTTTGAGCAAGGTCAAGTTGGTTGAAACGCTCGGTCGTCGAAGTGACCGTTGAATCAAGCCGTTCATGCATCGTCCTAATGTCAGCAGCAAGTCCATCAACTTGTTCCCTTACTTCCTGCAACTGGGCATCCACCATGTCGTGTGCTCCTGCCATAGTTAGCGCAAACACCAAAACACCAAATGGAGAAAAAAAACCAGCGACAAAAACAGGGGTGTACTGCTCACAAGGCGCTCACACTAGTGCTGTTATCAAGTTCTTATCCGTTCTTACCAAGCCACAGTGGTGAACTGCAACCAACAGGTGGAACCGGTGAAAGATTGGATGAGCGATTGCCTGGAGAAACAGAAACCTTCTCGTCGTAGAAATATGTGGAGTTTTGGGTAGGCTGCACTCAAGTTAATGATTAGCACAATCAAACAATAATGCAAAGTTGAATTATAGTGCAGAACACGAAACTATATTGTTGGCCACAAGTGCAAAGGACGGATAGAACTAGCAGAATGGCAGTACCGTAAATATTGTACTAGCGAGGCCACTAGTAGGAATCACAAGCGATTTTGTTTTTCTTTTTTGTATGATTTTTTTGATATTTTTCTCAGCACAAGAAGCAACAAAATAGGAGCTACACGAAGTTTCACCTAAAACAGAGTTCAGATGTGGTCTACAGAAAATCAGGAAGTTCTCTGAAAAGCGTGCGAGAACTTTGATGAATTTTTTTCTTTATTTTCCTGAATTTTTTTGACAATTTTGTCGAAACCCAAACAGACCGTTGGTCAGTTTGGCCGGCCTCAGAATGGTGTCAACAAGCTCCTGTAAAAATTTCAGATTTTTTGGACACCCGAGCGAAAAGTTATGCCCGGTTTACGGAAGGTACCTCAAGTTATGTTTTAAAACGACCGGGATGAAACAACCGTATCCTTTCTCCTTCGTTTTCTTTTTTTTGTTTCAGTTTTTTTTGACGTAACCGAAGGAGAAAAACAAGGAAGCGGCCGTTTACTCGGTTTGTTTTTTTCTGTTTTTTTTGTAACAGAAGGAGAAAAACAAGGAAACGGCCGTTGACTCGGTTTGTTTTTTCTGTTTTTTTTGATGTAACCGAAGGAGAAAAATAAGGAAACGATGTTGACTCGGTTTGTGGTGTGATCAAACGGGAGATGGTGGCGGCGCTAAGGTTTGAATGGTGGAAGAACACAATGCAACCAGCAACAAATGACGCGAAAGCACACAAATTCAACAATGCAGATTATTGAAAGAAAGTGCAAGGCTCAAAAGGGTGCTGGGATAAGGTCTAACCTGAATTTTTATGTGGTTTTGTGGACTGTAGGAAAAAAAACACTCGATAAACTCACCGATCAACCTGGAAATCTGATACCAATTGATGTAGCTGAGGAGCCCGATCTTTCGCGAGTAGAGATAATTCCGATTTGGCGGAAGATGACCCTTGCGATCCGACTACGACGAGCAAGCCCGAGGCGCCAATGCAATCGCTAAACCAACTCCCTGTGGTTACCGACCTTGCTGATGCGAGATCGGCCTGATCACGAAGATCGTTTCCTGTGTGCAATCGAAGAACGAACAAGAAAAAGATGCGAGCAATCTAATCTATTACTCGAGGGTGGAGTTCTGAATACACGAAGTCAGCACAGATTTGCACGTGTTCGAGAGTAGCTAAAGCTAACGTAAAACAAAACTCGAAAAACAAAGGAGGCGCAGCTCCTGGATAAATAGAGAGGGGGCGCAGCCCCTAGGGGTGGCCAACCCTAGGTCGTCCACTATGGGCCGCAGTTGGGCTGGTCGTCTATTCTTCTGGGCCCTCATTCTTCCGATCCTCCCCGCTGTCGTAGCGTCCCCCACGCCTGGGGTGGTAGCCTCGGCGCACCCTCTCGTCGAGGTGGGCTCGTTGGTTGCGGTGGTGGTGCTCGTTGCCGAGGCGACCCGGGGCCGCAGGCGCTGTGTTGCGCGTGCGCCCGGTGTGGACCGAGGCTTCCCGCACGAATCGGGAAGTCGCGACGCGATGCTCCGAGGGGTATCCCTGCCTTCGGGAGGCAGAGCTTTCGGCCCGTCGGACCGTGGCATCTTCCAGGAGATTCTTGAGCTCTCCCTAGATACGCCGCCATTCGGTGGTTGATGGTTCCGGCATTGCGCAGAGAAGTATCACTGCTGCAGCCAGGTTCTGGCCGACCCCACTGGAAGCCGGTGGTGGCCTTGCCCTGACGTCGTCGATGATGTGGAGCTAGATGCCCTGGGGTAGATGACGCGCTTCTCCGGTCGGAGCTTGGTCTACCCATTCCTGCCCGATGTTCCGGCGGAGCGGCTCAAGTGTTCCTGCTCCCTCGTCGAGTCTGGCCTGCATCTCGCGGATTTGCTCGAGCTGTGCGTCCTGACCCCCCGCAGGGACTGGGACCACAGCTAGCTCCCGAAGGATGTCAACGCGAGGCGCAGGCCTAGGGGGATCAATGTTTTCCGGTATACCAAGATGGTTGCCTTTGTCGGGACCCCCTAGATCGACGTGGAAACATTCACGACTTGGGCCGCAGTCTTCATCGCCGAAGCTGCGGTTACCGTCGGAACAATCGGAAAGGCAGTAGTCGCATGCGGTTATAAAGTCCCGCATGGCATTGGGGTTACCGAGCCCGGAGAAATCCCAACCAAAGTCGGGCTCGTCATCTTCCTCGGAACCCGAGGGTCCGTAGGTCGAGACGGCCGTCAGCCGGTCCCAGGGTGACCGCATATGATACCCTGGAGGGTTGGTGCATCCCTCTATGAAGGCTTCCACCAAAGCGGGGTCGCTTGGTGGGTCGAGACTGAATCCAAAAGGCACGAGATGGGAATCGGTCGGTACCTCTTGGTCGACAGGCGGTGACGAAGTCACGTTAGGGGCGGACTGCACCGTCGTCTCAGGCACGAGGGTGACGCCCAGCAAGTCCTTCGCGAGCGTGCTGGCGTCGTCTGTCCGCTTGGAGTTGGCATGTTGTGGGGAAACAGCGCTCGTCTTCGTCTCAGACGCGAGGTCGACGCCCGACGTGTCCCCCATCGGGGCGCCGGCGCCGTCTACTCGCTCGACAGCCGACGAGGTGCCGCCTCCTGCTTGGCCACGGTTGCCCCGCCTCCTCCTCCGTCGGCGGGGGAGGTGACGGGACAAACTCGGATGTTGTTCTTCCGCCTCATGGGGAAGACGTTGTCGATTCCGCCGCCGGCGGGCGGGTTGTCGGCCGCCACTATCGCCGTCGCGCGGCGGAGGAAGGAGTATCATGTCGTAGCTGCCGTTGAGTGACATGAACTCAAGACTCCCGAAACGGAGCACCGTCCCAGGTTGGAAAGGTTGCTGGAGACTACCCATCTGGAGCTTGACGGGAAGCTATTCGTCAACACGCAGCAGGCCCCTACCTAGCGCGCCAACTGTCGGCGTTTCGACCCCGGGGGGTCCCTGGACCGACGAGTAAATTGTCGCCGCGTGTCCCAGCCCAGATGGGTCGGCGCGAGACGGAGCACGAAGGGGGGGAGAAGAGAGGAAAAAAGAGGGGAAACCCGTGGCCTTCGTGTTGTCCTGCGCCCAGGTCGGGTGCGCTTGCAGTAGGGGGTTACAAGCGTCCGCGTGGGGGGAGAGCGAGGGACTCTACGTGCCGTCCCGTCCTCCCGTGCGGCCAACCTCCTCGTAAGAGAGCCCTGGACCTTCCTTTTATAGGCATAAGGAGAGGGTCCAGGTGTACAATGGGGGGTGTAGCAGTGTGCTATCGTGTCTAGCAGAGAGGAGCTAGTGCCCTAAGTACATGGCGTCATGGCAGCCGGAGAGGTCTTGACACCCTGTTCATGTAATGTCGTGGCGGTCGGAGGAGGGCTGGAGCCTTGAGGGAGGACAGCTGTCGGGGCTGTCGAGTCCTCGCTGACGTCTCCTTGCTTTCGTAAGGGGCTGAGAGCCGCCGTCGTCACGGGGCACACGGGGCGCCATCATTACTATTTGTTTGCCAGGGCGAGCCTGATGGGACGCCGGTCTTGTTCCCCGTAGCCTGAGCTAGCTAGGGGTAGGGTAATGATGGCCCCTCTTGCTATGTGGTCGGTCCGAGTCCTAGGTCAGGCGAGGTGGATGCTCCTCCGAGGTCGAGGTCGAGTCTGTCTTCCGAGGTCGAGGTCGAGTCCGAGCCCTGGGTCGGGCGAGGCGGAGACTGTCGTCCGAGGCCAAGGCCGAGTCTGAGCCCTGGGGTCGGGCGAGGCGTAGTTCGTCGTCTTCCGGGGTCGAGCCCGAGTCCGAGCCCTGGGGTCAGGCGAGGCGGAGTTCGTCGTCTTCCGGGGCCGAGCCCGAGTCCGAGCCCTGGGGTCGGGCGAGGCGGAGTTCGTCGTCTTCTGGGGCCGAGGCCGAGCCCGAGCCCTAGGGTCGGGCGAGGCGGAGTTCATCGTCTTTCGGGGCCGAGCCTGAGTCTGAGCCCTGGGGTCGGGCGAGGCGGAGTTCGTCGTCTTCTAGGGCCGAGCCCGAGTCCGAGCCCTAGGGTCGGACGAGGCGGAGTTCATCGTCTTCCGGGGCCGAGCCCGAGTCCGAGCCCTAGGGTCGGGCGAGGCGGAGTTCGTCGTCTTCCGGGGCCGAGCCCGAGTCCGAGCCCTGGGGTCGGGCGAGGTGGAGTTCGTCGTCTTCCGGGGCCGAGCCCGAGTCCGAGCCCTAGGGTCGGGCGAGGCGGAGTTCGTCGTCTTCCGGGGCCGAGCCCGAGTCCGAGCCCTGGGGTCGGGCGAGGCGGAGTTTCCTATGGTGCCCGAGGCCAGACTTGGCTACTGTTAGCCTCACTCTGTCGAGTGGCACAGCAGTCGGAGCGACACAGGCGGCACTGTCTTCTTGTCAGGTCGGTCAGTGGAGCGACAAAGTGACTGCGGTCACTTCGGCTCTGTCGACTGAGGGGCGCGCGTCAGGATAAGGTGTCAGGCCATCCTTGCATTAAATGCTCCTGCGATACGGTCGGTCGGTGTGGCGATCTGGCCAAGGTTGCTTCTTGGCGAAGACTGGGCCTCGGGCGAGCCGAAGGTGTGTCCGTCGCTTGAGGGGGGCCTCGGGCGAGACGTGAATCCTCCGGGGTCGGCTGCCCTTGCCCGAGGCTGGGCTCGGGCGAGGCAAGATCGTGTCCCTTGAGTGGACTGAGCCTTGACTAAATCGCACCCATCAGGCCTTTGCAGCTTTGTGCTAATGGGGGTTACCAGCTGAGATTAGGAGTCTTGGGGGTACCCCTAATTATGGTTCCCGACAGATAGTTATAACTACTGTCGGGATATAGCTTGCTTTTTTGAATATAATTTGGAATCTTTTTGGATGCAGGTCTATTTTCCTAGGATTATAGTTGTTCTTTCCATTAGCGCTGCTGCTACGAACAGGATAGGGTACCTGCTGCTGAAAAGGTATTTCTGTAAAGAAACAAAATATCTAATGGGTCCCATCTACTCCTCTATTTGATAGACATTATCTAATTCGTTTGAATACCTTGAATCGAACATAGTGTTATTGAAATGTTTGTAGTGTAAGTTGTGTAGCGATGTGCCAGATATGGTTGTCTGTTCGTTGAGCTGTAGTGATGATTTGATCACCTTTGTAAAACTATTATTGGTTTACTTCTAAGCAATCAGACAATAGGCTATTGGGGGGCATATCCAACCATGAGCCAATAACTGCCAAAGTTCAGTTCATTGTAGTGTCAGCTAATAGATATACCATTAAGCACATAAGCCACAGTTTATACACTTAGTAACTGACACATAGAACAAGGAATAACCTTTGACTCCTTTTAGGTCCAATGCACAAGCAGTTTTTAGTTCTTTTGGTTAGATGGAGATAAATAGTTCTCTTTCCTTTTTAGTTTCTGTTAATGCTGTACTTTCGAACATATTTCACTGTTTAAATTCATGCACACAAGATGTTTACTTGTGAGACTGATTGCACTATGGTTCTGCCTCTCCATTGAGCACTTTTTGTTGTAGCTAAGAAATTTAAGGTTCCTTCCTCTGAAAATCTTGGGGAGATTGCTGAACACTGTAATGAAAGAAAGTGGGCTGGTCGCCGTGCAGAAGAAGCTGGCCAGAAGCTCTACATGTGGGCTCTGATAAAAAACAAAGAGGTAACTGGTGCATCACCATTTGCAGCTTTCGAGCAAGTTTTTCTGTGATCTTTATTTTGAAATGCTGCTATTTATTTATCTTTTCAGACTGTAGTATGGAATGCTAGAGATATGGGACTTGGTCCCAGGTTCATGTCAGTTTATGTGCCCAAGCTTGCGGTATGATTTTTTTGCCAACCCTCGTACAGAAGGAACACTTGTTTCATTTTTCTGACTTCTCATCTCTGTGATTTTATGATGCAGATGGAACAAAGGATATATTATGATGAAGTTGAGGGATTATCAGTTGAATGGTTAGAAGTCACTGAACGTTAGTGCTTGATGCATGCAGGAACAAGCCTGCTCAAAGGAGAGGAACTCAGATGAAGTGCATGCCGATTGAGGAAGTCGCGGAGGTGGTGAACCCTTCGGAGTTGTCTAAAGAAGATGAGGAATCAGGAGTAACAGAAGCTGGCGGCTACACTTTGTTGGCTGTTGTCGACTGCACTATATTTCTTGTTTTCTTCTTAATAAGGTGTGAAATGCAAGCCACCACCATGCATGATATTTGGACAGCCTAGGAAAGCTAATATTTTCTCAGCCTTATACCATATATGCTTGATGTGCAATTTTTTAATTGACTTGGCAATCTTAACATCATTTTGGATAATCCCTTATTCTTGTGGTATGTCTTAGACCTGATCTAGCTTGATGACCTGTCTTTTTATTTGATGATGCATAGAGTGTATGCTTCAATAAAATGTGCGCCTGGACAGACTGCAAGTTGGACTTGCAATATAGTGGTAAAATAACTAGATTAAAATAACAAAATTTATGTATGGTTTGGAACACAAATGGATTACGAAACCTTTTCTTATAACAATATAACACATTTGTATATACATTATCGTAGTATTATATGTTTCTGTTGCAACGCACGGGCACCCACCTAGTATCATATAGAAATCCCAAAATGCAATGCATGACAGATTAAATTTAATTCCATAAATTACTCATGTGAAGGTCTGAGCCGCTCTTGACTGTGAGCACGACTGATATACTAGTTTTACACTCTGCAGAGATTGCACATCTTTACCCACAAGACGTGTTCCCTTTTTTGCCTCAGGTTGATCAGATCCTTGAACACTTCCAAGGTGAGTTGGCGAGGGCATACTGCGAGGTCATTCCAAAGTTCCACTAGCATAAGAGAACCCACTACAGTTTTAGGGCAGAAGGGGGTGATATAGGGATCCCTCATCCGAAAAGCTATCGCAAACAGATCGACCCGAGAACCTCCCTACACCGGCAACTTCTCCACCCCGCTTGCCCCTTTCAGGAAAGGATTAACTCACACTAGCTTTCCTAATTAATTGGCCAAGGGCGTCCAATTCCACCCTTGTGGTAGCACTGTTGTCTCGGGTGGTTGCACCATGTTCCAATTAACAAAATGATCTTACCATTCATAATAATAAAGCCAACAATAGTAATAAAGCATGATCATGAACATATATAATGTTGATTTCTCAACCAGGTAGAGCAATAACAAGACTACCCAATAATTCATTTGTATGCAAGGTGTAGGGTGAACAAACTAGGTAACCTATTAGGTCCTATCAATTTAACCTAATTGTGCCATAGTGATTAACAAAATAATAAATATTATTAGGGCAAACAATGTGATCAAGGACACAACGTGCCTTTTACATGTGATTTTAGGTGCCTCCCAAGAGTTAGGCTTCAGGTTCCTTGTCGTAACATTGCTTCTAATCGTAGCAAAACATACATATATGCAGATAATAATTAAAGATAACATTACATCACAGATGGAAATAGACCACATGATAATATTCTAAGCATTGCTACGAGATCGTAGATTCGAGAACCACAAAACTAGAGTTAAAACGAATAAGTTATGAATTTTCTAAGATTTCTAGATTTATTTCTACACTAGAAATCATTTGCTCGGATTTATTTTATATAACTCACTTACTCGTGATTAGTTTCACTTAAGCAAGGATGACAGGTTTATATTTAATAAACCAGAGGGCTCTTTAGCATATTTGCCAAGGACGAAGGGGTACGAGTTTAATTTAACCGTTGGATCTTGGTTTCGCGGTCGAGATTAGATCTTCATAACTCTCAACCGATAGACAATTGTACCTATTGGATTTGCGATCGGTGGCCCAGATTTAAAACACTGAGATCACATCTAATCCGATCGATCTAGATCGGATGGTTGAGATTCCAATCCAAACTGGTACACGTTGGATCTAATCCTGACCGTTGGTTGATCGATCAACGGACCGCGCGCATCTTCTTCCTCTGACGGTGGAGCGTGGTGACGTGAGCGCCTAGGGCGCCAGTGTTTTGCCGATGCGCGGAGTAATCGACGCATAGATGACCTAAACGCTCATCCCGAAAGGGCTACGCGCGGAGGAGTACGAGGCAAATCATACGGAGAGCTCCATACCTGAGATTAGAGCGGCAAAGGCTCGGTCCTCGTGACACAGTGGCTTTGGCGGAAGGAGCCAACTCTGGTGACAAATTGCCAAGGTCCCGGTCCACCCCTGCTCGAATCAATCATGCATACATCTTCTACATGGTCTAGTGATCATTCGAAGCCATTCGTCGGGTCCCAAATCGTCGTGGCTCCATGATCCCCTGTCGACGGCCTCCAGGGATGGTGTTCAGGCCATGGCGATGGATTACCACTAGTCTTGCTACTTCTATCATCAAACTGAGGGTTGACGCATCACCATCACGTGCTCGCAAAGGTCCCTAACCACCTGCCGGAGTCCGAACGACGTCGAACGAGTGGGGCGACGACGACGACATTCTCTCTCTCTGTTCTTCACGCTCCCTCTCTTGTACTCGCGGTGTTGGCGCTCCCCGGGTCATTGGGTTCTATCGGACGAGGCAAGACTATAATTATATAGCCATGGGGAGAGGCCATATCCCCACGAGGCCATGACCATGGCGAATCTCAACAACTCTCAATATCCACAGTGGTTTTGTTGCTAACCCTCCCCATGCGTACGAACTTGAGGAAGGAGATACGACTGATGGCACGGGTTCGGTGTCAGTGACTCAACTTTGTCTAGGAGCACGCGTGGGCCACTGGCTGGCGAGTGGAGTCGGACTTACAGTGGCCAAGGGGTATGTGGCAGATGGGAGATGGGCCGATACGATTTGAGTGGGTAAGGTCCAAGTACAGATTGTTCTCTTTCTCTTTCTTTTTCTTTTCTATTTCCTTTTTCTGATTTCAATTCCAAATTTAAATTTTAAATTCATACTTCAAATTCAAATCTAAGTTACAAATTCAAATATAAATGCAACACTACAGAAAACCAAGCATGAGATGCATAATTATGTATTTTATTTATTAATTGTAACTTTAACCATTTAAGTAAACAATTAAAATATGTGCATTATCCATTTTAAAGAAATCATTATTTTGATTATGTAGTTTAAAAGTTCATTCGAAATTCAATAATTATTATAGAAAAGTAATGTATATATTTGTTAAGAGTTACCCTAACTTTGAATATTTTTAAGGAATGTTTTTAATTAGGTAGCTCATGAAGAAAATAATCCACTCCAAATGAATTGGAAAGTCTTTATTTTATTTCATTTTAGAGTTTTATTAGACTAAATGTCCGAATTTAAAATTGAAACTGAGAATTTTAACATTACTAATTAATTGCTCTAGAAGAAGAATTTCAAAAGTAAGAACCTCCTTATTAAAACACACATTAATATAATACCTTTTTGAAAGGAAAAAATTCCAAACCCAAAATAGGATTTTGGGGTTTGACTTTTTGAGCTGTGATAGCAATTAGGGGACTCGTTTGTCTAATTGACTACCACATTTCATGCACAATGGAGCAATAATTTGGGAGATATGAACTGGTTACCAAGGGAGACACAATATGTGTTTTCTCTATTCTTTGCATACTTCTTGTTGGAAGGTTGTGGTGGTGGCTGTTGGTGCCATTTTGCATTAAGGTGGATTTGTTGTTGCTGTTGTAATCTTCTAGTGGATCTAGAGAGCACTCTTTCTAACTATTGTTTCTTATAGTGGAGGATTGGAATGAACCGATTGGTTCTGTGGTTTTTACTCAGCACCTTGAGGAGGTTTTCCACGTAAATTGTTGTCTTGTGCATGTGATTGTTTTGATTTTGCTACATATATGTTGGTTGATCTTGTCCACATTGTTCACCATAAAATGAGGGATTAATTAGTGCTTTGTAGATTGCCTATTTATCCCAACATCTTGAAAGGGAAATGTGCCCTTGGGCCATTTCTATAAGATTTTGGTGATTAAGTGCTCAACACAAATGCTTTGAGTGATATTTATGCCAAAGACTCAAGAAGCGCAAATCAAGATTAAAGGTATGTTTCTAGACTTAGTACATTGTTTTGAAGACTAATGTATTATGTCTAAGTGCTAGAAACAGGAGAAATCGTTTTGGAGAAAAGTTGGCGATGTACAGGCAAAAGGCTGCTCGGTCTGGGTGCACCGGACTGTCCGGTGGTGCATCGGACAGTGTCCGGTGTGCCAGGACCAGTCCCGATGAATAGCCTACTCTCGGGTCTCGATGGTGGCGTACGGCTATAAATCACCGGACTGTCCGGTGGTGCACCGGACTGTCCGGTGAGCCGTCTGCGGCGAAGTCGTCGCTCTCGAGAATCATTCAACGGCGTACGGCTATAATTCACCGAACGGTCCGGTGAGCCAACGGTCGACTGCGCCAACGGTCGACCGCGCAATCCGCACATGACGCGTGGCCGAGCCAACGGTCGGATGGGGGCACCGGACTGTCCGGTGTGCACCGGACAGTGTCCGGTGCGCCAACGGCTCCAAATCTTCAACGGTCGGCTGCGCCAATTTAGGAAAGCAATCTGCACCGGACAGTGAACAGTGGATGTCCGGTGGTGCACCGGACTGTCCGGTGCGCCACCCGACAGAAGGCAAGAATTGCCTTCCCAGATTGCTTCCAATGGCTCCTAGCTGCCTTAGGGCTATAAAAGGGACGCATAGGCGCATGGAGGAGTACACCAAGCATTCTTTGATCATCTCTAAGAACCAAGACTTCATTCTAGCGCATTTGATTTGTTGTGATAGCAATTTGAGCTCATCTTGAGTTGAGAACTCCGTGTGTGAACTTTGAGCTCAAGTTGTGTCTAGTGTGCGTGTTTGTGTTCTTGCTTTGAGTCGTGTGTGTGTTGCTTTTCCCTCCCTTACATCCGTGCTTCTTTGTGATCATCATTTGTAAGGGCGAGAGGCTCCAAGTTGTGGAGATTCCTCGCAAACGTGATATAGTGAAAGAAAGAAAAACATCGTGGTATTCAAGTTGATCATTGGATCGCTTGAAAGGGGTTGAGTGCAACCCTCGTCCATTGGGACGCCACAACGTGGAGGTAGACAAGTGTTGTACTTGTCGAACCACGGGATAACTCGTGTGTCTCTTGTGATTGGTTTTTGTGTGATTGTTGTGATTCGCAAGAACTCGCTTTATAGTCACTTGGTATTATCTCTCTAACCTTAACCAAGTTTTGTGGCTATAAGTTTTAAGTTTTTACAGGATCACCTATTCACCCCCCCCCCCTCTAGGTGCTCTCAATTGGTATCAGAGCTGTTCTCTTCATGAAAGGGACTAATCGCCCAAAGAGATGGATCCTAAGGGAAAGGGGATGGTGGTCAACGATAAGGAGAAGGAATCCGTCTTCAATGAGCCAAGAGACGATAAGCCCACTGACTCTGGCTCGAGTCACAAGAAGAAGGATGGGAAGAAGAAGAGGTGCATCAAGAACATAGTCTACTACGACAGCGATGAGTCCTCTTCTTCCCAAAGAGACGACGACTACGACAAGAAAAAGAAACCGGTCAACTCAAACTCTTCTTTTGATTATTCTTGTATTCCGTCTAACTCCAATGCTCATTTACTTTCAATTCCACTTGGGAAACCTCCGCACTTTGATGGAGAGGACTACATATTTTGGAGTCACAAAATGCGTAGCCATTTGTTCTCTCTTCATCCAAGTATATGGGAGATAATAGAAAATGGAATGAATTTTGATAGTACGGATAGTCCCATGTTTATCAATGAACAAATTCACAAAAATGCACAAGATACCACTGTTCTATTAGCATCCTTGTGCAGGGAAGAATACCATAAGGTGAGCGGCTTGGATAACGCCAAGCAAATTTGGGACACCCTCAAGATCTCGCATGAGGGGAACGACGCCACCATGATCACCAAGATGGAGTTGGTGGAGGGTGAACTGGGAAGGTTCACAATGATCAGGGGGGAGGAGCCAACCCAAACGTACAACAGGCTCAAGACCCTGGTCAACAAAATTAGGAGCTATGGAAGCACGAGATGGACGGACCACGACGTCGTCCGGCTTATGCTAAGGTCCTTCACTGTCCTTGATCCTCATCTTGTAAACTCTATTCGTGAAAATCCTAGGTACACCAAGATGACGCCCGAGGAAATACTCGGAAAGTTTGTAAGCGGGCGAATGATGATCAAGGAGGTGAGATATGTTGATGAGGCGGTGAATGGCCCAATGCCGATCCATGAGCCTCAAACCATTGCTCTCAAAGCAACAAGTAGCAGGGAGGCGCTACCTAGCAAGGTGGCGCAAGTTGAGGCGTCCGGGCTTAACGAGGAAGAAATGACCCTCATCATCAAGCGCTTCAAGATGGCGCTAAAGGGTTGCAAGGAGCATCCCAACAAGAGCAAGACGAAGGGAAAGCGCTCCTGCTTTAAATGTGGTAAGTATGGTCATTTTATAGCAAATTTTCCCGACAATACTAATGACCAGGAACAAGATAAAAGTGGGAAGAGGGAAAAGAAGAAGGCCTACAAGAAGGCGAAGGGCGAGGCGCACCTCGGCAAAGAGTGGGACTCGGATTGTTCGTTGTCCGACTCCGACGATGAAGGACTCGCCGCCTCAGCCTTCAACAAGTCATCGCTCTTCCCCAATGAGCGCCATACTTGTCTAATGGCAAAGGAAAAGAAGGTAAACACTAGAGAAACTCCTAAGTACTCTAATTCTAGTGATGAGGACTCTAGTGATGATGAAATTGATTACACTAGTCTGTTCAAAGGATTAGATAGAGCAAAAGTAGAAAAGATATGAATTGATTGATGCTCTAAATGAAAAGAATAGACTTTTAGAAAAGCAAGAGGATCTTTTATATGAAGAGCATGATAAATTTGTAAATGTGCAAAAGTCTCTTGCTTTAGAAGTTAAAAGGAATGAAATGCTTTCTTGTGAATTATCTACTTGTCATGAGACTGTGGCTAGCTTAAGAAGTATTAATGATGATTTAAATGCTAAGCTAGAAGTAGCAAATAAATCTAGTTCTTTTGTAAAGCATGTTGTGATTTGCAATAGCTGTAAGGATTTTAATGTTGATGCTTGTAGTGAACATTTAATTTCCATTACTAGATTAAATGATGAAGTGGCTAGTCCTAATGCCCAACTTAAGACTAGCAAAAATGACTTTGATAAACTAAAATTTGCAAGGGATGCTACACTGTTGGTGGACATCCCTCTGTTAAGGATGGGCTTGGCTTTCGAAGCGAAGCCAAGAACTTAACAAGTCAAAGGGCTTCCATCTCCGCCAAGGACAAAGGGAAGGCCCCTATGACTAGTAATGATCAAAGGAATCATGCTTTTATCTATAGTGATAAGAAATTTTCTAGAAATGCTAATAGGAGTTATAATGCTTTTGATTCACATGCCATGATTGCTTCGAGTTCCAATTTTAATGGTAGGCCTAGGAGGAATTTTGTGTCTCATGCTCCTAGGAAAATGTATAATGGATCTACCACTGTCTTTCATGCTTGCAATACTAAGTTTGTTCTTTCTTGTAAAAATGAAAAAGTGATTGCTAAAAAGGTGGGGGCCAAATGCAAGGGAGACAAGACTTGCATTTGGGTCCCTAAGGCTATTGCAACTAACCTTGTAGGACCCAACAAGAGTTGGGTACCTAAAACCCAAGCCTAATTTGCCTTGCTGGTTTATGCATCCGGGGGCTCAAGCTGGATTATCGACAGCGGATGCACAAATCACATGACGGGGGAGAAGAATATGTTCACCTCCTACGTCAAGAACAAAGATTCCCAAGATTCAATCATATTCGGCGACGGGAATCAAGGCAAGGTTAAAGGTCTAGGAAAGATAGCTATTTCATCCGAGCATTCCATATCTAATGTGTTTTTAGTTGAATCGCTCGGGTATAACTTGTTGTCCGTTAGTCAATTATGTAATATGGGTTACAATTGCTTATTTACAAATGTAGATGTGTCTGTCTTTAGAAGGAGTGATGGTTCATTAGCTTTTAAGGGTGTACTAGACGGCAAACTCTATTTAGTTGATTTTTCGAAGGAGGAGGCCGATCTAGATGCATGCTTAATCGCTAAGACTAGCATGGGCTGGCTGTGGCATCGCCGTCTAGCACATGTGGGGATGAAGAACCTTCACAAACTTCTAAAGGGAGAACATGTGTTAGGTCTAACAAATGTAACTTTCGAAAAAGATAGACCTTGTGCAGCTTGTCAAGCAGGTAAACAGGTGGGAAGCTCTCATCACAGCAAGAATATGATGACCACATCAAGACCTTTGGAGCTACTTCACATGGACCTCTTCGGACCCGTCGCCTACCTCAACATCGGGGGAAGTAAGTATGGTCTTGTTATTGTTGATGATTTTTCCCACTTCACTTGGGTATTCTTTTTGCAAGATAAATCAGAAACCCAAGGGACCCTCAAGCGCTTTCTAAGGCGAGCTCAAAACGAATTTGAGCTCAAGGTGAAAAAGATTAGAAGTGACAATGGGTCCGAGTTCAAGAACCTTCAAGTAGAGGAGTATCTTGAGGAGGAAGGAATCAAGCACGAGTTCTCCGCTCCCTACACACCACAGCAAAATGGTGTGGTAGAGAGGCAGAACAAGACGCTCATAGACATGGCGAGGAGGATGCTTGGAGAATTCAAGACGCCCGAGCGGTTTTGGTCGGAAGCTGTGAACACAGCTTGCCACGCCATAAACCGGGTCTACCTTCATCGCCTCCTCAAGAAGGCATCGTATGAACTCCTAACCGGTAACAAACCCAACGTCTCATATTTTCGAGTTTTTGGGAGTAAATGCTACATTCTAGTGAAGAAAGGTAGGAATTCAAAATTTGCTCCCAAATCTGTAGAAGGGTTTTTGTTAGGTTATGACTCAAATACAAAGGCATATAGAGTCTTCAACAAATCATCGGGTTTAGTTGAAGTCTCTAGCGACGTTGTATTTGATGAAACTAATGGCTCTCCAAGAGAGCAAGTTGATCTTGATGATGTAGATGAGGATGATGTTCCAACGGACGCAATTCGTACCATGGCGATTGGAGATGTGCGACCACGGGAACACCAAGTGCAAGATCAACCTTCTTCCTCAACAATGGTGCACCCCCCAACTCAAGATGATGAACAGGTTCCTCAAGAGGAGGCGTGTGATCAAGGGGGAGCACAAGAAGACCAAGTTGAGGAGGAAGAAGTACCACGGGCCCCTCCAACGCAAGTTCGAGCGACGATTCAAAGGAATCATCCCGTCGACCAGATATTGGGTGATATTAGCAAGGGAGTAACCACTCGCTCTAGATTAGCTAATTTTTATGAGCATTACTCTTTTGTCTCTTCTATTGAGCCTTTCAGGGTAGAGGAGGCCTTGCTAGATCTAGACTGGGTGTTGGCCATGCAGGAAGAGCTCAACAACTTCAAGTGGAATGAAGTTTGGACACTGGTGCCATGTCCCAAGCAAAATGTTGTGGGAACCAAGTGGGTGTTCCGCAACAAACAGGACGAGCACGGGGTGATGACAAGGAACAAGGCTCGACTTATGGCAAAAAGTTATGCCCAAGTCGCAGGTTTGGACTTTGAGGAGACTTTTGGTCTTGTGGCTAGGCTAGAGTCGATTCGCATTTTGTTAGCCTATGCCGCTCACCATTCTTTCAGGTTGTTTCAAATGGACGTGAAGAGCGCTTTCCTCAACAGGCCAATCAAGGAGGAGGTATACATGGAGCAACCCCCTGGCTTTGAGGATGAACGGTACCCCGACCACGTGTGTAAGCTCTCTAAGGCGCTCTATGGACTTAAGCAAGCCCCAAGAGCATGGTATGAATGCCTTAGAGACTTTTTAATTGCTAATGCTTTCAAGGTTGGGAAAGCCGATCCAACTCTTTTTACTAAGACTTGTGATGTGATCTATTTGTGTGCCAAATTTATGTCGATGACATAATATTTGGTTCCACTAACCAAAAGTCTTGTGAAGAGTTTAGCAGGGTGATGACTCAGAAATTCGAGATGTCAATGATGGGCGAGTAGAACTACTTCCTTGGGTTCCAAGTGAAGCAACTCAAGGACGGCACCTTCATCTCTCAAATGAAGTACATGCAAGACTTGGTCAAGCGGTTTGGGATGAAGGACGCCAAGCCCACAAAGACTCCAATGGGAACTGACGGACATGTCAACCTCAACAAAGGAGGTAAGTCCGTTGATCAAAAGGCATACCGGTCTATGATAGGGTCTTTACTTTATTTATGTGCTAGTAGACCGGATATTATGCTTAGCGTATGCATGTGTGCTAGATTTCAATCCGACCCAAGGGAGTGTCACCTTGTGGCCGTTAAGCGAATTCTTAGATATTTAGTTGCTACGCCTTGCTTCGGGATCTAGTATCCAAAGGTGTCTACCTTTGACTTGATTGGATACTTAGACTCCGACTATGCTGGATGTAAGGTCGATAGGAAGAGTACATCAGGGACGTGCTAATTCCTAGGAAGGTCCCTAGGGTCGTGGAGTTCTAAGAAACAAACTTCTGTTATCCACCGCTAAGGCGAGTACGTTGCCGCAGGACAGTGTTGCGCACAACTACTTTGGATGAGGCAAACCCTCCGGGACTTTGGCTACAATCTGAGCAAAGTCCCACTCCTATGTGACAATGAGAGTGCTATCCGCATGGCGGACAATCCTGTTGAACACAGCCGCACAAAGCACATAGACATCTGGCATCGCTTTTTGAGAGACCACCAGCAAAAGGGAGATATCGAAGTGTTTTATGTTAGCACTGAGAACCAGCTAGCCGATATCTTTACCAAGCCTCTAGATGAGAAGACCTTTTGCAGGCTGCGTAGTGAGCTAAATGTCTTAGATTCGCGTAACTTGGATTGATATAGAGCATACATGTGTTTTATGCCTCTGATCATGTTCCATTATGCATTTTATTGCTTATTTATGGTGCTCAAGTTGTGCAAGGGATCCCCGGACCTCACAAGTCCATGTGTGAATGATGCACATATTTAGGGGGATAAATGCTACAACTTGATCCCTTGAGACTAATCATGTGCTTGAGTGTTCTTAATTTAGTCTCAAAGGAGGATTGAAAGGGAAAAGGTGAACTTGGACCATGCAAGACTTCCACTGCACTCCGATGAGAGGGTAATTTACTCCAGGTTCATCTCCATGCCCTTATTGCCTTTTTACTCTTAATTGAAGATTTTGGTGAGGCAATGGGGTTTTTGGGCCAATAATGATCCCGTTTTGGTGCTTAATGCCAAAGGGGGAGAAATTAAGGCCAAAGCAAAAGGATCAGCTACCACTTGAGAATTTTGAAAATAGTAGAGTTAGAGCTTTTGTTTTGTCAAAATACTCTTGTTGTCTCTTATTGTCAAAAGTTGGTCTCTTGTGGGGAGAATGTTTGATTATGGGAAAAAGGGGGAGTTTTTGAATCTTTGATCAATTTCTCTTGGAATACCTCTCTCTATGCTTCAACAAGTGAATTTGACTTAGAGATAGGAAATTGAGTTTGATTTGCAAAAACAAACCAAGTGGTGGCAAAGAATGATCCAAATATGCCAAATTTGAATCAAAAACAAATTTTTGTTCTCATTTGCATTGATGTTGCACTTCTTTTAGTTGCTTTTTGTTGTGTTGGCATAAATCACCAAAAAGGGGGAGATTGAAAGGGAAATGTGCCCTTGGGCCATTTCTATAAGATTTTGGTGATTAAGTGCTCAACACAAATGCTTTGAGTGATATTTGTGCCAAAGACTCAAGAAGCGCAAATCAAGATTAAAGGTATGTTTCTAGACTTAGTACATTGTTTTGAAGACTAATGTATTATGTCTAAGTACTAGAAATAGGAGAAATCATTTTGGAGAAAAGTTGGCGATGTACAGCCAAAAGGCTGCTCGGTCTGGGTGCACCGGACTGTCCGGTGTGCCAGGACCAGTCCCGATGAATAGCCTACTCTTGGGTCTCGACGGTGGCGTACGGCTATAAATCACCGGACTGTCCGGTGGTGCACCGGACTATCCAGTGAGCCGTCTGCGGCGAAGTCGTCGCTCTCGGGAATCATTCAACAGCGTACGACTATAATTCACCGGACGGTCCGGTGAGACACCGGACTGTCCGATGAGCCAACGGTCGACCGCGCAATCCGCACGTGACGCGTGGCCGAGCCAACGATCGGATGGGGGCACCGGACTATCCGGTGTGCATCGGACAGTGTCCGGTGCGCCAACGGCTCCAAATCTTCAACGGTCGGCTGTGCCAATTTAGGAAAGCAATCTGCACCGGACAGTGAATAGTGGATGTCCGGTGGTGCACCAGACTGTCCAGTGCACCACCCGACAGAAGGCAAGAATTGCCTTCCCAGATTGCTTCCAACGGCTCCTAGCTGCCTTGGGGCTATAAAAGGGACCCCTAGGCGCATGGAGGAGTACACCAAGCATTCTTTGATCATCTCTAAGCACCAAGACTTCATTCTAGCACATTTGATTCGTTGTGATAGCAATTTGAGCTCATCTTGAGTTGAGAACTCCGTGTGTGAACTTTGAGCTCAAGTTGTGACTAGTGTGCGTGTTTGTGCTCTTGCTTTGAGTCGTGTGTGTGTTGCTTTTCCCTCCCTTACATCCGTGCTTCTTTGTGATCATCATTTGTAAGGGCGAGAGGCTCCAAGTTGTGGAGATTCCTCGCAAACGGGATATAGTGAAAGAAAGAAAAACATCATGGTATTCAAGTTGATCATTGGATCGCTTGAAAGGGGTTGAGTGCAACCCTCGTCCATTGGGACGCCACAACGTGGAGGTAGACAAGTGTTGTACTTGTCAAACCACGGGATAACTCACGTGTCTCTTGTGATTGCTTTTTGTGTGATTGTTGTGATTCGCAAGAACTTGCTTTATAGTCACTTGGTATTATCTCTCTAACCTTGACCAAGTTTTGTGGCTATAAGTTTTAAGTTTTTACAGGATCACCTATTCACCCCCCCTTCTAGGTGCTCTCACATCTATTGGTCCTTATTTGTGACCTAGGAGTGATGACCATGGCCATTACTTCCGACTGCTAAATGTTGAATCCAAATCCGGTAGTGATGGCAGGTTTGGGCTTGACAATGTTCATCAATCCTGTAGTTCTATATAATCTCACACGACGTCTAATATGTACTCCCTCCATTCTTAAATATATGATGTCGTTGACTTTTTTAAAACTTTGACCACTCATCTTATTTGAAATATTTATTCGAAAATCTAAAATTTCAAGTCACGCTTAAACTATCTTAAGTGATGAAACAAATTATAACAAAATAAATAATATTTTATATTTTTTGTTGAATAAGAGGAGTGGCCAAAAGTTTCAAAAAAGTCAACGACGTCATATATTTAAGAACGGAGGTAGCATATATTTAGTAAAGCTAAAGAGGGAAAAAAGCAAATGAAATGCATCCAAGTATTCGACATTATAATTTATTTTACTTTTGTTCTAAGTCAAATTAGTTAACTATCACTAAGCTTATGGAAAAATAAGCCAACATCTCTGAAAGGGAAATAGGCTTACACCTTTTCTTAAATTGATTTTGGTGGTTGAATTGCCCAACACAAATAATTGGACTAACTAGTTTGCTCTAGATTATAAGTTTTACAGGTGCCAAAGGTTCAACACAAACCAATAAAAAGTCCAAGAAAGGGTTCAAATAAAAAGAGCAAAAGACAACCCAAAGGCAGCCCTGGTCTGGCGCACCGGACTGTCCGGTGTGCCACTGCACAGTGTCCGGTGCACCAGGGAGTTCCACTCTGAACTTGCCACCTTCGGGAATTCAGGGAGGCCGCTCTGCTATAATTCACCGGACTGTCCGGTGTGCCAAGCGGAGCAACGGTCGTCCATGCCAACGGTAGTCTGCAACGCTACAGTGAACAGTGAACAGTGCAACTGCGCGCGCAGAAGTCAGAGCAAGCGCCAGAAGGCGCACCGGACAGTGAACAGGACCTGTCCGGTGCACCACTAGACTGTCCGGTGGCCCAGTTGTCAGAAGCTCCAACGGTCAGAACCCAACGGCCTGGTGACGTGGCTAGCGCACCGGACAGTGTCCGGTGGCGCACCAGACTGTCCGGTGCGCCATACGACAGAAGCCTTCACCAACGGCCATATTGGTAGTTGGGGCTATAAATACCCCCCAACCACCACACTTCAATGCATCTAAGTTTTCAGTCATCAAACCTCATACAAGATATCTAGACTTCATTCCAAGACACAAACAAAGAGATCAAATCCTCTCCCAAGTCTGGAATCACTCCAAAAAATTAGTGACTAGAGAGAGAGACTTTTGTGTTCTTTGAGCTCTTGCGCTTGGATCACTTTTCTTCTTCCTTCTTTCTTGTTCCATACTCAATTGTAATCAAGGCAAGAGACACCAATTGTGTGGTTGTCCTTGTGGGGACTTAGTGTCCTGATTGATTGAGAAGAGAAGCTCACTCGGTCTAGGTGACCGTTTGAGAGAGGGAAAGGGTTGAAAGAGACCCGGTCTTTGTGACCACCTCAATGGGGAGTAGGTTTGAAAGAACCAAACCTCGGTAAAACAAATCACCGTGTCATCCGCTGTTATTCGCTTGTGATTTGTTTTCGCCCTCTCTTTCGGACTCGACTTTAATTCTAACGCTAACCCCGGCTTGTAGTTGTGCTTAAACTTTGTAAATTTCAGATTTGCCTATTCACCCCCCTCTAGGCGACTTTCAATTGGTATCAGAGCCGGTACTTCATTAGAGCCTAACCGCTCGAAGTGATGTCGGGAGCATCCGCTATGAGGGTGATCGGGACCGGCGACAAGTCCGCAAGCTCGGGGAGAACACACTCAAGGGAGTCCGCCCACAAGCACAAGGAGGAATCCTCTTCCTCCATCAAGTCCCAACGGAAGGGTGACAAGAAGAAGAAGATGAAGAAGGTGGTCTACTACGAGACCGACTCTTCGTCACCCTCCACCTCCGACTCGGAATCGGCATCCGCCACTTCTAATTGCTATGAGTGCAATAAGTATAGTAAGATGCCCCTTCGCTATCCTCGTATTTCAAAACGCACTCCATTACTTTCCGTCCCATTGGGCAAACCACCTATGTTTGAAGGTGAAGATTATTCTATGTGGAGTGATAAAATGAGGCATCACCTAACCTCACTCCACAAAAGCATATGGGAAATTGTTGAGTATGGAGCACAGGTACCAAAGAAAGGGGACAAGGATTATGATTCGGAGGAGGTCGAACAAATCCAACACTTCAACTCCCAAGCCACTACTATACTCCTCGCCTCTCTAAATCGAGAGGAGTATAATAAGGTGCAGGGGTTGAAGAGTGCAAAGGAGATATGGGACGTGCTCAAGACCGCGCACGAAGGAGACGAGGTGACCAAGATCACCAAGAGGGAAACGATCGAGGGGGAGCTCGGTCGCTTCATGCTTCATCAAGGAGAGGAGCCACAAGCCATGTACAACCGGCTCAAAACCTTGGTAAACCAAGTGCACAACCTCGAGAGCACCAAATGGGATGACCATGAAATGGTCAAGGTTATTCTTAGTTCACTTGTTTTTCTTAACCCTACTCAAGTGCAATTAATTTGTGGTGATCCAAGATACAAACTAATGTCTCCCGAGGAAGTGATAGGAAAGTTTGTGAGCTTTGAGCTAACGATCAAAGGCTCCAAACAAATCATTGAGCGAGGCGCCACCTTCACACCTGAGGTACAACCTGTCGCCTTCAAAGCGACGGAGGAGAAGAAGGAAGAGTCTACATCAAGTAGGCTTCCCATCGACGCCTCCAAGCTCGACAATGAGGAGATGGCTTTAATCATCAAAAGCTTTCGCCAAATCCTCAAGCAAAGGAAGAGGAAAGATTACAAGCCTCATTCCAAGAAGGTATGCTACAAGTGTGGTAAGCCCAGTCATTTCATTGCTAAATGTCCATTATCTAGTGATAGTGACAGGGGCGACGACAAGCAGGGAAAGAGAAGAGAAAAGAAGAGGTACTACAAGAAGAAGGGCAGCGATGCCCATGTTTGCCGGGAGTGGGACTCCGACGAGAGCTCCACCGACTCCTCCTCCGACGAGGATGCCGCAAACATCGCCGTCACCAAAGGCCTTCTCTTCCCCAACGTCGTCCACAAGTGCCTCATGGCAAAGGACGGCAAGAAGAAGAAGGTAAAATCTAGATCCTCCACTAAGTATGCAACATCTAGTGATGAGGCTAGCTCTAGTGATAATGAGGATGATTTATTTACACTTTTTGCCAACCTAAACATGCAACAAAAGGAGAAATTAAATGAATTAATTGGCGCTATTCATGATAAGGATGAACTCTTGGATAGTCAAGAGGACTTCCTTATTAAGGAAAACAAAAAGCATGTTAAGGTTAAAAATGCTTATGCTCAGGAGATAGAAAAATGTGAAAAATTGACTAGTGAGCTAAGCACATGCCATGACACTATTTCTAGCCTTAGAAATTAAAATGCCAAATTAATTGCTAAGGTTGAGAAATCAAATGTTTTTGATGATTCAATTGTTAATCTTAGAAATGATAATGCTAGTTTAATTGCTAATATTGACATGTTGAATGAATCTCTTGCTAGCCTTAAAATTGAAAATGAAAGATTAATTGCTAAGGCTAAAGATTTAAATGATTGCAATATTTCTATTTCCAATCTTAGAGATGAGAATGCTATTTTACATGCTAAGATTGTTGAATTAAATACTTGCAAACCCTCTACATCTATCGTTGAGCATGTTACTATTTGCACTAGATGTAGAGACATTAATGTTGATGCTATTCATGATCACCTAGCTTTAATTAAACAACAAAATGATCACATAGCTCAACTTAGTGCTAAAATCAATGAGCATGACTTAGAAAATGAAAATTTTAAATTTGCTAGAAGCATGCTATATAGTAGGAGACGCCCTGGCATTAAGGAGGGCATTGGCTTCTGTCGGAGGGTAAATCTCTTCGGCCGGGTGGCGGATTGCACCTGCCCTAATTCCTAAAATGAGGAGGGGCCTAAGCGTCGTGCTTGTTATGAGGTTGGTGGATGAACACACGAGAGCACACGAGGGTTTATAGTGGTTCGGGCTGCCGGGGCGTAACACCCTACTCCATTGTGTAATGTATTGTGAGTCTGAGCCTGGATCTGTCTTGTAACGTCGCATGCCTCCCCTTTTATAGCTAAAGGGGGGCATGCACAAGGGCACTGAGCCCCGACATGTGGGCCCAGGGACATAGAGAATATAACACTTGGGACTATAAATATTTGTTGCCTTGGCAATCTTCTTGTGTCCTATCGTCCGAGATCTGTGTATCTTCGGCGTGCAGGGGAAGCTTCTTGTAGAAGGGATAACACAGTGTGCTGCTTGGCACGAGCGCACTGTTCGCCAGCAGACCCAGCAGGCGCACTGCCTGCTGGATGACCTTGACGCCGCCTGCCAGCAGATGGGACGGGACACATTAAATGCTGAGAGGGCACGTCGCCCGTCAGCGGAGTGGCAGGCGGCGCGTCCTCTCCTCAATAAATGCAGGGGTTGCACGGCTTTACGTCAGGCTCAGCCTGATGGCTTATGTCATGGGCCACAAGCAGCGGGTCTCCGCCTGAGCGGGAAGTGAAGGGCAAGGCCTGGACACGTGTCAGCACCGGACCCCTACTCACGCCAGGGTCCTCCTCGTTCTGGGACCTTGCTGAGGTTCGGACCTTACTCGGAGGCTCCGGACTTATATGTATAGGGGTCCGGTGTCCTTCTGTGGAGGTCCGGACCCCACGATACATACTAGGATGTGTTGTCTTTTCTTGCCACGTGGCGCCCTTTGGCCTACCAATGAGGTGGGGTCAGGCACCGTCCTCCGCGTGGCCTGGAGACGTCGCATGGGTGCGGCGTCTTTGTGCTATAGAAGAGGGTACCCCTGATTTATGGTACCAACAGTGGCCCCCGGGCCTGCCTAAGGAGAGGATACGACCCTGTTGGTGGGGCCAGAGTCTTATTGGCGGTTGGCCTACTGCTCCTGCGCGCCTGTTGATGTAGTTGCTGCCGGCCCGCCTATGGTCACGCCGGCGGCCATGCCCGTTTTCACGGTTGACCGACTCGTGACCCTTGCACTTAGCGCGCACTGTCAGGCCATGCGTGGGGTGCCTCGAGTCACCGCACTGGTTCTGAAAACTTATCTTTTCAGTTTTCCGAGACGGCCCCGAGGAGGCGTGGCATTGGCGCGAGCGGCGGTGCGACTTTTCCGCACCCAGTGACCGACGCGCCGGTTGCATGACATGTGGGCCTAGGCCCCTATGTTGGACCGCCGGTTGCAGCGAAGCTGAGGGGGCGCATAACCGTGGGCGGTTGTACGCTTCCCGCATGGCGGTTCAACTTTTCGACCGCTGGTTTCGGCGAAGATGAGGGAGCGTTTAACCGCGGGGCGGTTGCATGCTCCTTTGTGCGGCGGTTCACCTTTCTGACCGTTGGTTGCCCCGAGAATGAAGGGGCGCATAACTGTGGGGCAGTTGCATGCTCCCTACGCGGTGGTTCGCCTTCCTTGCGCTTCAGGTCAGTCAGTCTGACACGTGGGGCCTGGCCCCCGTGTCATAGGGTAGGAACCTTGGAGTACGTCGGGGGAGATTTTGCCCGTGACACTTCAGGGCGCGAGTGGGGAGATCTGCCTATAAAAAGGGATCGATCTCCCAGACAGTAACCATGCTTTGCTCCTCTTGCGCTCATCGCGCCCTTCCGCCTTCTGGGCCTCTAGATGGGGTGCGCCGGTGTTTTCTAGAGAGGTCCGCGTCAGGGCCGCCCCCTCCGGTGACCTCACCGCCGGAGAGCTCGTGCCCGTGGTGGTGCCGGTGGTCTTGCCTTCTTCTTGCTGCTGTTTAGAGGAGCGCAACCTCGAGGAGGTTGGTGCTCTTCCACCATTGCTCGGCTTCAAGGATTTTCATCATGCAGCCCGGCTGCAGTCCCCCGCTAGTGGTCATCCAGAAGGATGACTACCAGCCTTGTGGTGGGGAGAAGCAAGCCGGGATGCGGCCTCCCTCCTGCCCTCAGCTTCAAGGATGTTCATCATCCTTGCTGGGGTGGGAGGTGAGCCAAGTCGGGGTCCTGCCTTCCGCATGGGCCGGTGACCCGCTTCTTCCTCCAGCATTCGGGGGAGAAGGCGTTCACCGGCCTTGCGGAGAAGGCGAACTTCGGCTACGCGGCGCCAGCCGGTCGCAAGCGCTGTCAGCTGCCACGTGCCTGGCTCCCTGGCTCGGATGGCCCTGGGGCCGCCTCCAACGCTGCCTCCTGCCGCTTGGTTGGGGCGTGGCTGTCCGTCCACCGTACAGGCGACGATCGCGCCGTGCGCGGGTCCACCACATCCATGGCTTCTCCCGCGCCACTGGCCGTATTGGGGGGTCGTACAAGACGCCGTACGCCGAGGGGGTGGCGACGGTGTTCTTGGATGGTCTTGTCCTCACTCCATGGGAGGACAGGAGCGAGGACCTCTTCACGCGCGCCGAGGCAGCCGCCGTCCACCGGTGCGGAGGTGGCTGCTGTCGTCGGTGCTGAGGTTGTCACAGCCGCTGGTGAGGCTGCCCTTTGCAGAGGTGGTTGCCTCCGCTGTCGGGACCATCAGAGCCACCTGCTGCTGAGGTCCCGACTCTTTGGCTTTAATGGCCTCGCTGTCACCCTCGTAGGAGGACGGGGGCGAGGACCTATTCACAGTAGCGCTCACCCTGAGGTGATCGCTGCTGCTGGCGAGCCGCTCGGAGCAGAGGTCGCTCTCGCTGCTAGTGCAGAGGTGGTCGCTGTCGCCGGCGATCCGTCGATGCAGAGGTGGTCGCCGCCGTTGGTGGGGCTGTCCGGAGCCAGCTTCTAGCGCGACTCCTGCTAGTGTAGCATAGTCCATTCCTACAGAAATGGAGCTAGGGTCCCGCTTGTAAGGGAATGTAATGACATTTGCTTGAGAGCAGAATGTAATAACATATGTACGCAGGATTTTAGCCTAGGAAACCAAGTTGTGTGTTCGGACCCCCTGGATGGTGGCTTCAAGTACTAAGACACCTGCCACAGGGCGGTGGAGTATGCAGGCTCATGGTACAGGACCAGGTTGAGCGGCTACACGGTTTCCGGACCTCCAGGTTGTTGGACGCACAAGACTATAGTTTTAAATACTAGGACACCCGTCACGGAGCGGTGGAGTGTGCAAGATTTTGGGTACAAAACCAGGCTAACCGGCCACACATGCTCCGGACCACCCTATGGAACGGGCATCGATTCTTTAGAACTGGCCCCTAGGCCTTCCCCTATTTTGTAAAGTAATAAATATTGTCTACTAAGCAGTATTTAACACTTATCTGTGTATCGCCTGTTCCTGCTGTGCGAGATGTTGCGGTGTTGAGTCCCCCTGGTACCTGCCCCCCCCCCCCCCCCCCCCCGCCTGGGATGCAGGCTTGATGTGTCAAGGTTGGATACCAGCGTGTTCTGAAAGAGTTGTCAACAATTCTTGGGAGGGAGCCTCTCCGAGACCTAGATCTGTACACAACTTTTAGCCAAGGAGCGTTAGTAATACACCCGTAGGACCCATCATCTAACACTAGCCATCCTTTGATACGTGCTCGGGATTTGCAGGGTCTAGTCTGGGGGAGCCAAGTTGTGCGTCTGGACTCCCTGGACGGTGGTTCTAGGTACTAGGACACCCGCCATAGAGTGGCAGAGCATGCAGGCCCACGGTACGAGACTAGGCTGAGCGGCTACACGGTTCTGGGCCACTCCAGGAGACAAGTGTCTCTTGTCTAGTTCCGGACCCCAGGTTGTCGGACCCACAGGACTTATAGTTCTAAGTACTAGGGTACCCATCACAGAGCGGTGGAGTGTGCAGGCTTTCAGGTATGGGACCAGGCTAAGCGGCCAGACAGGCTCCGGACCACCCCATGGAACGGGTTCCCATTCTTTAGAATCGGCCCCCAGGCTGTCGGGCCCTCCTGCTTTCGCGAAGAGGTCCTAACCTGCAAGCCTGGCTGTCCAATTCGGATGTCATTATGTTTGATGGAACGAGAACTGCTTGGGTGGGTTAGGTAAAATAACATCCAGAAGACTGCAAGGTAAGACCATGGAGCAGTAGGACAATACTATCATAGAGGCACATCTAAGAGGGTAGTTTTCCTTTATAACTTATCATGCATGTGTGCGGACCAACAGGCCGGGTTTATGGGGATAGACCCCACCGGGTTGGCGTACATGTATGCGCTACCTAGTTACTAAAGGGAAACAACTCGACCCCTCAGACCTGCTTTATAGATAGAACTTACAGAGATGTTCCAGCACCGGGGGAGGTACTCCTTCAGTCGTAGCTAGACAGTCGCCCTCGAGTCAGAGTATTCCCGTTACCTTGAAGGGTCCTTCCCAGCTGGGGAGTGTTGTGGAGCCCTGATTTGGTTTGGTACTTCCGTAAGATTAGGTCCCGACCCCGGGTTTCCATCTGCGTTTGATGAAGGAGCCCTCGTCCTTAGCCTTGGTCACTCTTGGATAAACCTGTCAGAAGTCTGGACCCGTGGGGGACCCAGAATGGTTTCCGAAGGAAGGCAGGCTTCAGCTCCGTAGGCCGGGGGACATGGGGTCCCGCCGGTGGTTCGTCTAGTCGCCATCGGAGTGGGAGTCTCTAGTGAAGATGTCCTTTAGGTCCCCCTCGGGTGACTAGTATCCGAGGTCTCGCTCAGCCACGGCTACTTCGCTGTCGTCGACCTTTTCCTTGCCAGGGTGACGACGAGGTGGGGAGTCGTCCTTGGAAGACTGCTCACGTCGCTCGCTGATGCGTTCGCTGATGCGTTTCGCGAGATCAATGATCTTGCGGCACTCCGCGGTGCTGTGGCGACCGTTGGGGTGTACAGGGCACGAGCCGCCGCTACCCCTTTGTGGCCGTGGGTGTTTGTTGTGGTCGCCCCGGCCCTCGGTCATAGCTACAACGACCAGAGCTGTGGATCACGGCTTCTGGTAGTCGCGATCCTTCTTTTTTTTCTTCTTCTCATCCCGGGGGCGGCACTCGAGCCGCCCGGCTGAGCAGCCCCGGTTTGTGGGGCCGAGTGCCATGCACGGCCCTCGGCGGCTCTGGCGCACTTGTCAGCCAGAGCAAAGAGCGTGGGGACAGTTTCCACGTCATGTGTGGCCAACTTCTCCAGCATTTTCTTGTCACGCACCCCCTATCGGAAGGCCGTGATGATGGAGGCATCAGAGATACGAGGTATAGTACCTCGCACCTTGGTGAAGCGTGAGATGAACTTCCGGAGAGTCTCCCCGGGCTCCTGCCTCACCGCAAGGAGGTGGGCCTCCACACCGTGTTGTTGGTAAGAGCTGGTAAAGTTCGCGACGAACCGCGCGCAGAGCTCTTCCCAGGTGTAGATGGATCCTGGGGCGAGGTTCATGAGCCAAGTCCGGGCAGGTCCAGACAAGGCGACATGAAAATACGTTGCCATCACAGCGGTGTTTCCACCTGTTGCCATGATGGCGGTGACGTACACCTGCAGGAACTCCGACGGGTTTGATGTCCCATCGTATTTTTCCGGCAGGTGCGGCTGGAACTTGGGCGGCCATGATGCCACGTGAAGATGGTCCGCGAGGGCGGCGCAGCCGACGCCGGCCAAGGGGACACCCGTTTGGGACTGGGTGCCCATTGGTGTCTGCGGTGTTGCCGCAGCAAATTCTTGATCGAGGTTGCGGCCCTCGATGTTTTGGCGGCGCTCGTGTGCCCTTTACAGGGAGATCCGGGCGTCCTCTCCCGTACGCCTACGGTTGAGCTCTGCCCGGAGGTCATCAGTCTGTGCACCCCTTACGAAAGGCGAGCGCACAGACGCCGTGGCTTCGCGTTGGCGCCGGGATGACTGGGCCTGGATCTGGTCGAGGTAGAATGTGCCATACCGAGTAGCCGGTCAACGTCGTCACGCCACTGCTTCATGGCCCCTGGTGAAGCCGTGGAGCTAGGGGTGGCGTAGCAACTCCCTGGCGGCAGATAATGCCGTAGGTGTTGCCCTCGACGGAGTCTGGGACACTTGCGCAGGCGTGTGCTGTTGCACGGCGTGTACAGCAGCAGCCCCAGACTCAGGGCGGTTGGGTACCCGCGGCGCAGAGGACGCAACTTCTTGCTCCATCGCCAAATCTTCCAAAGTTTTGGCGCGGTGCTCGATGATTCGCACCATCATGCTGAGCGAGGGAACAAGCAAAAACTTCAAGCCTAGCCCCTACCTGGCGCGCCAAATGTCGGAGGGTAAATCTCTCCGGCCGGGTGGCAGATTGCACCTGCCCTAATTCCTAAAATGAGGAGGGGCCTAAGCGTCTTGCTTGTTACGAGGTTGGTGGATGAACACACGAGAGCACACGAGGGTTTAGAGTGGTTCGGGCCGTCGGGGCGTAACACCCTACTCCACTGTGTAATGTATTGTGAGTCTGAGCCTGGATCTGTCTTGTAACGTCGCATGCCTCCCCTTTTATAGCTAAAGGGGGGCATGCACAAAGGCACTGAGCCCCGACATGTGGGCCTAGGGACATAGAGAATATAACACTTGGGACTATAAATATTGCTGCCTAGGCAATCCCCTTGTGTCTTGTCATCCGAGATTTGTGTATCTTTGACGTGCAGGGGAAGCTTCTTGTAGAAGGGATAACACAGTGCGCTGCTTGGCACGGGTGCACTGTTCGCCAGCAGACCCAGCAGGCGCACCGCCTGCTGGATGACCTTGACGCCGCCTGCCAGCGGATGGGACGGGACGCATTAAATGCTGAGAGGGCATGTCACCCGTCAGCGCAGTGACAGGCAGCGCGTCCTCTCCTCAATAAATGCAGGGGCTGCACGGCTTTACGTCAGGCTTGGCCTGATGGCTTATGTCATGGGCCACAAGCAGCGGGTCTCCGCCTGAGCGGGAAGTGAAGGGCAAGGCCTGGACACGTGTCAGCACCGGACCCCTACTCACGCTAGGGTCCTCCTCGTTCTGGGACCTTGCTGAGGTTCTGACCTTACTCGGAGGCTCCGGACTTATACGTATAGGGGTCCGGTGTCCTTCTGTGGAGGTCTGGACCCCACGATACATACTGGGATGTGTTGTCTTTTCTTGCCACGTGGCGCCCTTTGGCCTGCCCATGCGGTGGGGTCAGGCACCGTCCTCCGCGTGGCCTGGAGACGTCGCATGGGTGCGGCGTCTTCATGCTATAGAAGAGGGTACTCCTAATTTAGGGTACCAACAGCTTCCAATAGGGAAACAATGTCAAGCTTGATGCCCCTCCTAAAAGATTGTCTAATTTTGTTAAGGGCAAGGCTCCCATGCCTCAGGATAATGAGGGTTACATTTTATACCCTGTTGGTTATCCCGAGCACAAAATTAGGAGAATTCACTCTAGGAAGTCTCACTCTGGCTCTCATCATGCTTTTATGTATAAGAGTGAGGCATCTAGCTCTAGGCAATCAACACATGCTAAATTGCCTAAAAAGAAATCTCGTATAGCATCAAATGAACCTAATATTTCATTTAAAACCTTTGATGCTTCTTATGTGCTTACTAACAAATCAGGCAAAGTAGTTGCCAAATATGTTGGGGGCAAACACAAAGGGTCAAAGACTTGTGTTTGGGTACCCAAGGTGCTTGTTTCTAATGTGAAAGGACCCAAGACCATTTGGGTACCTAAAAACAAGGCCTAAATTTGTTTTGTAGGTTTATGCATCCGGGGGCTCAAGTTGGATCATTGATAGCGAGTGCACAAACCACATGACAGGGGAGAAAAGCATGTTCTCCTCCTATGAGAAAAACCATGATCCCCAAAGAGCTATCACATTCGGGGATGGAAATCAAAGTTTGGTCAAAGGTCTTGGTAAAATTGCTATATCTCCTGACCACTCTATTTCCAATGTTTTTCTTGTAGATTCATTAGATTACAACTTACTTTCTGTTTCTCAATTATGCAAAATGGGCTACAATTGTCTTTTTACGAATATAGGTCTTACTTTCTTTAGAAGAAGTGATGATTCAGTAGCATTTAAGGGAGTGTTAGAGGGTCAGTTGTACTTAGTTGATTTTAATAGAGCTGAACTCGACACTTGCTTAATTGCTAAGACTAACATGGGTTGGCTCTGGCATCGCCGACTAGCCCACGTTGGGATGAAGAATCTTCACAAGCTTCTAAAGGGAGAGCACATTTTGGGACTAACCAATGTTCATTTTGAGAAAGACAGGATTTGTAGCGCATGTCAAGCAGGGAAGCAAGTTGGTGTTCATCATCCACACAAGAACATCATGACGACCGACAGGCCGCTTGAGTTACTCCACATGGACCTATTCGGCCCGATAGCTTACATAAGCATCGGCGGGAGTAAGTATTGTCTTGTTATAGTGGATGATTATTCTTGCTTCACTTGGGTGTTCTTTTTGCAGGAAAAATCACAAACCCAAGAGACCTTAAAGGGATTCTTGAGACGGGCTCAAAATGAGTTCTACCTAAGGATCAAAAAGATTAGAAGCGACAATGGGACGGAGTTCAAGAATTCACAAATAGAAGGCTTTCTTGAGGAGGAGGGCATCAAGCATTAGTTCTCTTCTCCCTACACGCCACAACAAAATGGTGTAGTGGAGAGGAAGAATAGAACTCTACATGACATGGCGAGGGCCATGCTTGATGAGTACAAGACTTCGGATCGGTTTTGGGTGGAAGCAATCAACACTACTTGCTACGCCATCAACCGTCTCTACCTTCACCGAATCCTCAAGAAGACATCTTATGAACTCCTAAGCGGTAAAAAGCCCAATGTTTCATATTGTAGAGTCTTTGGTAGCAAATGCTTTATCCTTGTTAAAAGAGGTAGAAAATCTAAATTTGCTCCTAAGGTTGTAGAAGGCTTTTTACTTGGTTATGATTCAAACACAAGGGCATATAGAGTCTTTAACAAGTCCACTGGACTAGTTGAAGTTTCTTGTGACATTGTGTTTGATGAGACTAACGGCTCTCAAGTAGAGCAAGTTGATCTTGATGAGCTAGATGATGAAGAGGCTCCATGCGTCACGCTAAGGAACATGTCCATTGGGGATGTGTGTCCTAAGGAATCCGAAGAGCCTCAACAAGCACAAGATCAACCATCTTCCTCAATACAAGCATCCCCACCAACTCAAGATGAGGATCAAGCTCAAGATGATGAAGATGAAGATCAAGAGGAGCCACCTCAAGAGGAGGATAATGATCAAGGGGGAGATGCTAATGATCAAGACAAGGAAGATGATGAGGGTCCAAGACCTCCACACCCAAGAGTCCACTAAGCAATACAACGAGATCATCCCGTGAACACCATCCTCGGCGATATTCAAAAGGAGGTAACTACTCGATCTCGTGTTGCTCATTTTTGTGAACATTACTCCTTTGTGTCTTCTATTGAGCCATACAGGGTGGAAGATGCATTAAGGGATTCCTATTGGGTGTTGGCAATGCAAGAGGAACTCAACAACTTCACGAGGAATGAGGTATGGCATTTAGTTCCATGTCCTAATCAAAATGTTGTAGGAACCAAGTGGGTCTTCCGCAACAAGAAAGATGAGCATGGTGTGGTGACAAGGAACAAAGACCGACTTGTGGCCAAGGGATATTCACAAGTCGAAGGTTTGGATATCGGTGAAACCTATGCACCTGTAGCTAGGCTTGAGTCAATTTGTATATTACTTGCCTATGCTACTTACCATGGCTTCAAGCTTTATCAAATGGACGTGAAGAGTGCTTTCTTCAATGGACCAGTCAAGGAGGAGGTCTATGTTGAGCAACCTCCTGGCTTTGAAGATAGTGAGTACCCTAACCATGTATATAAACTCTCTAAGGCTCTTTATGGGCTCAAGCAAGCCCCAAGAGCATGGTATGAATGCCTAAGAGATTTTCTTATCGCTAATGGCTTCAAAGTCAGCAAAGCCGATCCTACTCTCTTTACTAAAACAACTGCAAATGATTTGTTTGTATGCCAAATTTATGTTGATGATATCATATTTGGGTCTACTAACAAATCTACTTGTGAAGAATTTAGTAGGATTGTGGTTCAAAAATTCAAGATGTCAATGATGGGGGAGTTGAAGTATTTCTTAGGATTTCAAGTCAAGCAACTCTAAGAGGGCACCTTCATTAGCCAAACAAAGTACATTCAAGATATTATCACCAAGTTTGGGATGAAGGATGCCAAGCCCATCAAGACACCCATGAGAACCAATGGGCATCTCGACCTCGACACGGGAGGTAAATCCGTAGATCAAAAGGTATACTAGTCGATGATAGGATCTTTACTCTATTTATGTGCATCACGACCGGATATTATGCTTTCCGTATGCATGTGTGCAAGATTCCAAGCCGATCCTAAGGAAGTCCACCTTAGGGCCGTGAAACGAATCTTGAGATATTTAGTTTATACTCCTAAGTTTGGCCTTTGGTACCCCAAGGGATCCACTTTTGATTTAATTGGTTATTCAGATGCTGATTGGGCAGGGTGTAAAATTGATAGAAAGAGCACATTAGGGACTTGCCAGTTCTTGGGAAGATCCCTGGTGTCTTGGGCTTCAAAGAAGCAAAATTCCATAACTCTTTCTACCGCCGAAGCCGAGTACATTGCCGCAGGCCATTGTTGCGCGCAATTGCTTTGGAGGCAAACCCTTAGGGACTATGGTTACAAATTAACCAAAGTTCCTCTCCTATGTGATAATGAGAGTGCAATCCGCATGGCGGATAATCCCGTTGAGCATAGCCGCACTAAGCACATAGCCATTCGGTATCACTTTTTAAGGGATCACCAACAAAGGGAGGATATCAAGATTGCATATGTTAGCACCAAAGAATAATTAGCCGATATCTTTACCAAGCCATTAGATGAGAAAACTTTTACCAAACTTAGGCATGAGCTAAATATTCTTGATTCTAGGAACTTTGATTGATTCCTTGCACACATAGCTCATTTTATACCTTTGATCATCTCTTTCATGTGCTATGACTAATGTGGTTTTCAAGTGTATCTCATGCTAAGTCATAGATTGAAAGGGAAAAGGAGTTCTTCGACAAAGACAAGGCTTCCACTCCACTCCGTCAAATTATTCATCCTTCGCCGTAACTTCACACCGCTCTCCAATTAGGTATAATCTTCACTCATAAATTATTTACCAAGGGAGAGTAAGAAAAAGGGCCTATATTTCACTCAGGTATCCGTTTTTGGCGATTCATGCCAAAGGGGGAGAAAGTATTAGCCCAAAGCAAAAGGACCGCACCACCACCAATTTCAAAAATTTGTAGTCTTTCAATTTGTATTAAAGAAGTTTTTCAATTGATATCTTATTTTGATAGAATTTTCAAATTAGTATAACCCCTTTCAAAATTAATATCTAAAACTCTCTTGAACACTAAGAGGAGAATTTCTTTGAGGGGGAGTTTTGCTTAGTCAAAGGAAAAGCATTTGAAACAAGGGGAGAAAATTTCAATCTTGAAAATGCTTCTAAAAATCTTATTCTTATACCTTTGACTATTTGCAAAAGACTTTGAAAAGAATTTCCAAAACCTTTGCAAAACAAAACATGTGGTGCAAGCGTGGTCCAAAATTTTATATAAGAAGAAAACCATCCATGCATATCTAGTAGAAATAAGTATTGGTTTCATTCCAAGCAACCTTTGCACTTACCTTATGCAAACTAGGTCAATTCTGCACTTTTATATTTGCTTTGGTTTGTGTTGGCATCAATCACCAAAAAGGGGGAGATTGAAAGGGAAATAGGCTTACACCTTTTCCTAAATTGATTTTGGTGGTTGAATTGCTCAACACAAATAATTAGACTAACTAGTTTGCTCTAGATTATAAGTTTTACAGGTGCCAAAGATTCAACACAAACCAATAAAAAGTCCAAGAAAGGGTTCAAATAAAAAGAGCAAAAGACAACCCAAAGGCAGCCCTGGTCTGGCGCACTAAACTGTCCGGTGTGCCACCGGACAGTGTCCAATGCACCACCGGGCAGTGTCTAGTGCACCACCGGACAGTGTCTGGTCCACCAAGGAGTTCCACTCCGAAATTGCCACCTTCGGGAATTCAGGGAGGCCGCTCCGCTATAATTCACCGAACTGTCCGGTGTAGCACCGGATTGTCCGGTGTGCCAAGCAGAGCAACGGTCGTCCGCGCCAACGGTCGTCTACAACGCTATAGTGAACAGTGAATAGTGCAACTGCGCGCGCAGGAGTCAGAGCAGGCGCCAGAAGGCGCACCGGACAGTGAACAGGACCTGTCCGGTGCACCACCGGACTGTCCGGTGGCCCAGTTGTCAGAAGCTCCAACGATCGGAACCCAACGACCTGGTGACGTGGCTGGCGCACCGGACAATGTTCGGTGGCGCACCGGACTGTCCGGTGCGCCATACGACAAAAGCCTTCACCAACGGCCAAATTGGTGGTTGGGGCTATAAATACCCCCCAACCATCACACTTCAATGCATCCAAGTTTTCAGTCATCAAACCTCATACAAGAGCTCTAGACTTCATTCCAAGGCACAAACAAAGAGATCAAATCCTCTCCCAAGTCCGGAATCACTCCAAACAAATTAGTGACTAGAGAGAGAGACTTTTGTGTTCCTTTGAGCTCTTGCGCTTGGATCACTTTTCTTCTTCCTTCTTTCTTGTTCCATACTCAATTGTAATCAAGGCAAGAGACACCAATTGTGTGGTTGTCCTTGTGGGGACTTAGTGTCCCGATTGATTGAGAAGAGAAGCTCACTCGGTCTAGGTGACCGTTTGAGAGAGGGAAAGGGTTGAAAGAGACCCGGTCTTTGTGACCACCTCAACGGGGAGTAGGTTTGCAAGAACCGAACCTCGGTAAAACAAATCACCATGTCATCCGCTCTTATTCGCTTGTGATTTGTTTTCGCCCTCTCTTTTGGACTCGACTTTAATTCTAACGCTAACCCCGGCTTGTAGTTGTGCTTAAACTTTGTAAATTTCAGATTTGCCTATTCACCCCCGTCTAGGCGACTTTCAATCTCTATATAACATCAGTATGTTTTGATAGTGTATTTATTTAATACTTTAGGGACTATAATACATACATATATATATATAATGATCAAACTAAGAAAAACTATAATAGATACAAAAGTAAAATAAATTATAATTAAATTTAGAGTGAAGGGGACACACACGTGTCCCGTATGTGGTATGTGTGTCTATATATATTGTATATTATGAGTTCTGAGCTTTCAATAACTAGAGAAAGCTATGGTCTATTATGCCTTCTGGTTTAGCACCGCCAACTCAAGAAGGGGTGAACCGAGGCCCCAGGATGTCAACAAAACATGCCTATCTACCTAGGACATCGCCATTTGCCCTCAACCCTAGTCGTTGTCTCACCTGCTCACCTCCATATGGGTGTCACCTGCCGCCGCCGACCCGACAGCGATGCACGCTGGCTGCTGGTTGTAGCCTGCTGCCACGGTCGCTACCAGACATAGCAGTTGCGCCTACATGGTGGATGAAGTCACGGAGAAGGCGCCCGACATCTGCACGGTCGCTAATGAAAAGTTACCAGTCGTCGCCGCCCTTGTCACCGAACACCCGCACCACCTCTGTCACGGTGCTACTACAGCCAGTCGCCCACGGTGGCTCGACGAGGAGGTGGCAGGCCGTTGAAGTGAGGCAGACATCCAGCAACGATCGATCCTCCGGTGACTTGATGAGGAGGTGGTGGATCGATCCAGCGAGGAGGCAACCTACGACGATCGGACCGAGCGATGTGGCTCAAAGAATCGGACGAAGAGGTGTCCAATGGTGACTGGGGCAGCCGATTTCAACGAGGAGACCCCAGCGTGACATCGTGTTGACAAATGTAACAACATTTACACTATATCTGATACTATTTACACTCAAACTTGAAGATTTTACGATCATGAATACCACGTCTCAGAGATATCCACATCTCTCACATAGGCTCAATATTTACGGTGACCACCTAGATTCGCACACATCAGTTACGTGTGAGTCATATATAGGTTGGATATCGAGCCAACTCGGCTCAGCTCAGTTGAGTTCGAGCTAGCTCGATAAGGTAGCGAGCTTGCTCGGCTCGGCTTGTTAAGGAACCGAGCCAGAGATCAACAATATAGTTCGCGAGCTACAACAAAAAATAATATACACATATATACAATGATATACTCAATTACTAGTTAATTCTAGACCAATTTAACACTAGAAAAGAGTAATGATACTCATAATTTCATATACCATGTCAATTCAACACCAAATTAATGCAGTTCATCACTTATTACTTCATCCAACACAAGTGTAGGCTTTATTTTGCTGCCAAATGGTTGCTCGTTTGAGATAATGAGCTCGCTCGATTTTGACTCTGCTAGCTCGTTAACAAACCGACTTGAGATGCTAGCTTAGCTCGTGAAAAAACTGAAACGAGTCAAGTCGAGCGAGCTCATGAGCCACGAGTATTTTGTCTAGCCCTAGGGCCATACGTGATATTGCATTGACCATTTTAACAACATTTACACTATAACTAACACTATTTATGCTCAAACTCGAGGATTTTATGCTCAAACCTAGTTGTGCGCCCATAGTAATCATTGCGCCCGGAACCCACTTCTCTCACCGCATACCATATTTTCCGCGCGCACAATGGGATTCCATGATTTATGGCACGTTCGTAATCTCCATAAAAACAAATCCTCCAATAAACACCATATAAACAAATCCCATGAATTATGGTGTGATCTAGGCATGGGACATCTGTGCGGTGTAGGAGGAGCCGACCGAAGTTTCCTATAACAGCATTTACGCCCTATATCTACACTATTTACGCTCAAACTTGAGAATTTTACGATCATGAATACCACATCCCAGAGATATCCACATCTCTCACACGGGCTCAATATTTTTGGTAACCACCTTGATTCACGCACATTTATTATGTGGGGTCCTATATGACATCATGTTAATTGACCATTGTAACAACATTTACGATATATATGGCTCTATTGACGCTCAAACTTGAGGATTTTACGCTCAAACGTGGTTGTGCGCCCACAATAACCACTGTGCCTGGAACCCATGTCTCTCACCACGTACCATATTTTTCACGCGCACAGTGGGATTCCATGATTTATATCGCGTTTGTAACTGACATAAAAACATATCCCATAATAAACATCATAAAGCAGATACTATGATTTATGGTGTGATATGGGCATTGGACATCCCTCACTGCATACCATATTTTTCGCGCACACAACGAGATCCATGATTTGTGGTGTATCCATAACTGGCATAAAAACAAATCGCCAATAAACGCCATAAAAAACAGATCACTTGATTTATGGCATGATCTGTGCATGGGACGTGGGAGTGGTTGGAGAGGAACCGACTAGGGCTTCTTGTAACTATTGGAAGCCCTTGGCTCCCAATATCCTCTTCCTATTTATATAATGTCTATATACACATGATGGCACTATTTGTCACTCATTATCCAAACTAGCCCTGGTCTAATTAAATTCCACCAAACCATGCACACCATCCTACCGAACCACCCCTTGCATGTAAGCCACCCACCCAAACTAAGTTCCCCCACACCGCCACTCGCGCAACACACTCCCCCACCACCTACAATTAGCCAAAGTCTGCTAAGATATCATCCAATCCACCACCGCACCGGCCCTCACCACACCAACGTCTACAATTCCTCATCGTCACACCTCCATTCATCCGCAACAACATATGTCTCCCATTCTCGACTCATCACCTTAAATTACTGAATGTGTATTCCTGAATAGTTGAATAAAACTCGAATTGTTGAATGTTTCTTCCTTGTAAAATTTCAATAATGATGAATGGCTGAAGTAAACCTTGGGAAACTGAATATTTGTTTCTATTATACACTAAAGTGAACCTTGAATGACAGAAGTAATCCTTGAATGGTCGAAGTAAACCTTGAATGTCTAAATGTTTATCCCTAGATGGTTGAAGTAAAGCTTGGATTAAATTGCTAAATATATTTCCATGTAAAATTTTTAAAATGAAGAATGGCTAAAGTAAACCTTGAATGGCTGAATATTTGTTCCTACTGTACATAGAAGTAAATCTTGAATGCCTAAATATTTGTTGGTGCACAATGCGAGTGGTAACAATAGGCAAATTAGGCCTGTTAATTGCGCGCAGACCTGATCGACTGGTGTGCTTTATTCCCTGGTATACTTAATGTCCTAATCCGGTTGGTCTCTTGTGGGCTGATCCTGTTGGACCTTTTGTTCAGATGATGGATCTTATGTCCCATCACCCTGGGTGTTGATTAACATTTAGGTATATATATATATGAACGCTATTTATGGATCCAACGATACGCCACCCATATCCAATCATGGAGTTGAACCAACTATACATCAACGTGACACGATTTTTGGGTCCTCACCATCTAACAGGTTGAAACAAAGTAGAATTTAAAGATTAAATTCTTCCAATTTTTCTATCATTCATGCCAATTCCATGTTACATCTTACTCATTCCTTCCAACTCATAGTGTTTAAGACATTTTGTTTGTATCTAAGTCATTCCTGCTATTGTAGAGTTAAATCTAAGCCATTCTTTCTTACTCACGTTTTCTAAGATATTTTTACAGTTGTATCTAAGTCATTCATGCATTGAAGGCTTTTTTAGACATTGCATTTTACTCGGCATTGTTAATTGTCCTTTAGTTTTCCAATTAAATTTATGTTGTTTCATTATATTCTTAGCCATTTTATTTTTTATTCAATAATGGTTTATACTTTTGTATTTTATAAAATAATTGAGAAGAGCGAAAACAATATTTTAGTCATTTTAACACAACTAAAACATTAAGTCACTACAATATTATGGAAAACAAAGTAGAACTGGAAAATTAATGTTGAGGATTTTTCAATAGTGAATTTCTATGCAGGTGTTTGTGGGAGCAAAGAACTGGAGGTAAATGCACAAAGACGCCACGGTTTAGACTAGTTCAGGCTCTTGGTTTGAGATAATACCCTACGTCAAGTATGTGGTGGTGATTGCTTATGATCCTGTCCTCTTGGGGCGCCTCATCCTCCTTTTATAGATGGAGGGGCGGTTACAAGGAAACCATCCAATAAAGTACCAGATGGAAAAAGATATGGAAATAGAAAAACAACTCTTCCGGTAAACTATAAGATCTACTTATATCCTTATACATTAGTTTCTTGTACATTGGATCATGCCCTGTTATGAGGATAGGATCCACACCTTCCACATTTGTTCTGACGTGTAGATCTCATACTATCATGTGGGCTGAGTCCTTTTGTGGTTCGAGCTCGAGTCCTATGTCTGAGTTGGGCCCAAGAGTCAATGTATCCTCTATAAATGCCTTTCTAGTACCCCTGATGTATACCCTTTATAGTAGCCCCTAAGTCTGACATGGTAGAGTTGTCTACTCAAGTAAGTCAAACTTTGTTGCTTTTCTTGGAATTTAGTATCATAATGGAAAATCTTTAATTCCTTATTCACAAGTAATAAGTATGCACCTCTAGTACATCTTACGAATGTAGACCCTGAGTCTAACTTATCTAAGCTATCAGCTCAGGTGAGTGGGACTTTGAAGAAGAATTTTGAGTCACTTTCTTAGTTAGCTGGATTGTGTGGACTAAAACCTAGCCACCGAGTCTTATGACTCAGTAAGGAATTGGCATACTGATGCTTCTAGGGAAACTTATACAAAACTATCAAGAGTATGCTTGAACAAACCCGAAAATTAAGGGTTATTTCCTTAAAATAATACCACAAACTGAATTGTAGGTTCACAGTCTACTACCCCTGAAGGGACCTTGTTGTGTAGAGGCTCAGTCCCGAGACTCAACAATTTTGTTTCCTCGAGAGGGATTTGCTATGTGCCCTTGGAAGGTTCTTTCCTTATAAAATCCTTAAATTTAGCAATTCTTATACCCTTAGAAGGGAATTTATGTTTGGGGACCGAATCTTGAGACTCAGTAATTTCATACCTTTGAAAAGGATCTTGTTGTTTGCCCCCAAAAGGGGGTTTCCATTTGCCCTCGGAAGTAGCACTGGGCATAAAACCCGAGCCCGAAGCCCTGTACCTGAAATACCCGAACCCGTACCCGTATAGCCCAAAACCCGTTACCCGAATAGCATTTGCGGGTAACAAAACTAAATACCCGAATTAAATTCGGGCCTAATCGGGTATTATCCTACGGTACCCGAAGTACCCATACTACCCGAAGTCTGCTGGCAGCGCGCCATCACCCCTCAGTTCTCACGGTCATGGCCCAACAGACTAACAGAATTGGTGTTGTCTGAAATCACCTGATTCTGTTGTGCGGTGGTTACTGCCTGTGCCAGCCTTGTGCGCCACTGCGCCTGACCGCCTGTTGTCTGTTCTCTGTTGACTGTTGTGCTTGTGCCGTTGTGCACTTGTGCGTTGTGCCTGAGCTAGTGCCTGAGCTAGTGCCACTGCGCGTCTGCGCATGCCGCATGATGCCTGATGCCTAAAGCGGTGAAGCCTGAAGCCTGAGCTAGTGCCACTACGCCTGATGCCTGATGCCTGATGCTGTTCAGCCGTTGTGCACTTTTTCACTGTTTTAATTTTTAAATAATCTGTGACTGAAATATTGTTTCACTGTTTTAATTTTTAAATAATGTGTATTGTGTCTGTGTACTCTATAGTCTATATGCTCTCTATTATTGTTTCACTGGAATATTGACTATGGGTATTTTGTTATTACCCGAACCCGTACCCGAAAGTACGGGTACCCAAAATTACGGGTACCCGACATTACGGGTACGAGTTCGGGTTTAGATGTTTAAAACCCGAAAAACCTGACCCGAAATACCGGGTAAATCCGAACGCCCAGCTCTACTCGGAAGGGTCTTTCTATTGTCCTGTCGGTGAACCAAACTGAGAGGGGCTTATCCCATGGATGTGTTACATGCGGCAAGCAAAATTGTATTGGTGATACTTGTCGACTTCTTTGGAGAGAGCCCTACTCCGCCTAGATTCATGTCCATCTATTGTTGTAATAGGGGTGATCCAATCCTCTCAAAACCCTTACAGTGATTATCAAAGTGTGATGAAATAGGGGGAGGTTCCTTTGGGAATTAGCACAAAATGGTAGTAGAGCTATGTAGGTGGTACTACAGTCCTTCCCCCAAGGGATCCCAACCCTTCCTAAACCAGATCGTCCAGGTATTTCTAACAGCAGGGCCAGCGTCTGATGATCGGATCAAGAAGAGTCAGGGGCTAAGCCATATTATGTCATTTAAAAATTTTAAGAAGTGATTAGTAACTGATAGAATATTTTGAAAACTCTATAAAAATGTAATGGAACAAAATAGTAGGATGACAACATATCGATCGTGATACAAAAGTCGAGATGTTTGAGAGTACTATTAGTGCATAAAAAAGTTACACATAAAAATCATGTAGTTGTTTGATGTTCTAGGGATTTGAGATGATGGTGTTGTCCTCCTGCTGAAGTCAATAAGTGCCCAACCAAAGTAGATTCGAGATGATATAAGGGCCCTCTTAGAGATGTGACAACATGTGCTTGTCCTTCACACTCTTGATCTTTCATAACAGCAAGTCACCCACAGTAAAACTTTGATCTAGAATGTGCCTTGCATGATATTTCTCATGGCCTACTGGTACTTGGCCAACTGTAAGGTCACTGTGTCTCTAGCCTCTTTAAGTTTATCAAGGTCAGTAACTCGGCCTTCTCGAGATCGATCTTCTGTGAAATTGAGAACCCAGAATGAAGGGTGCTCTATCTCAGATGGCAGCATGGCCTTAGACCCATACACTAAGGAAAATGGGGTCTATCCCATAGCAGAACTCGGTGATCTTGGAGCCCCAAAGTTTTGCGGGAAATTTTTTAACCCATCTTCTAGCATGGATGTAGATGATCGAATATCCTTGGATTCAAACCCTTAAGTATAAGATAGTTTGCTCTTTCTACTAGGCCTTTACTTTGGAGATGTGCAACTGACGCAAAGTTTATTATAGCCCCAATTTTTGCATAGAAATCCATGAAACCCTAGGAGGTAAATTGGCTTCCAAGGTCAGTTATGAGAGATCTTGGGACACCGAAATGATAAAAGATCTCCTACATGAATTAACTGCTCTGGCCGATGTGATTTTTGCCATGGGTTTCACTCCAATCCATTTGGTGAACTTATCAATAGCTACAAAAAGATATGCAACCCCACCCTTTGCTGGTTTGAAAGGTCCCACAATGTCCAAACACTAGGTAGAGAACAACTAGGTGACTAGGATAGTCTGGAGTTACGCAACCGGGATATGAGGAAGAATTGACAGGCTTCGTATGAGTGCACAAGTTGTTAGGCATTGGTTATAGCGGTCGACCAAAAGAATCCTTGACGATAAGCCTTTCCGACCAACGATTTGGCTCCCGCATGGTTTCCACATATACCGGAGTGGATATCATCGAGTAGGAGTCTTCCCTCCTCAATGGGAACACACCTCATCAAAATTCCTGAAGTGATTTTTCATACAACACGTTGTTGGATAGCACATAAGCTTCGGACTTTCATTGTCTTGGATGGCTTGTGATTTGTCTTCAAAGAGGATTCTGTCTAGGAGATATCTAATGAATGGCACCCATCAATCCGCCTCTATGACCATCACCTCGAGTGTCAACCTATTGAAAGCCTCCTGGCATAGTTCCTTAGACAACTTAGTAAAAGGGGATCCCACATTCTTATTAATGGTCATGGAATATAATTTTTCCCCAAAAAGACTCTTAGGGGCATAGGAAATCTCGTGGATCCAAATTTTGCCAAGATGTATGCCTCCTCATTCTTTGCTCATAAGACATGCGACAATTCAATTCCATCGAATTTTCCTCAAGTTTTTAAATATTTTGGCGATATTTTATCATTTTGTCATTGCTGCAAGTCCACCATTTGTTGATTTGGTTAATCACAGATAGTGAATCACCTAGAATTTGGACCCAACGAATACCCAAAGCAATAGTCATCCTTAAAATGAGCAACATGGTGATAAATACAGGGTCCATCCACGATAGATTTTTACCTAGCATTGTAGTCCACCTGGAGAGGTGGTGCATTGTTTTGGCGCAATAGAGACCCGTGTTCGACCACGTTGACCCGACAATCAAAATGGTGTTTCTAGCTCATGCCCAGTTCTGGCTTCTGCTTGGTTTTCCTTTTTTTTCCTTTACTAAAGAGGTCATGTGTCGCATTACTTCTTTACTCATAGTGTACTGTTGGCCACCTGAAATAGGGTAGACAGAGTTGTTGGTGCCTTGCGGATCAACTTCTTGGAAAGATCTGTGTTCCTGAGGCCCTTATGGAAGACATAAATTGTTGTTTCTTCAGTGATATGAGACATGTCATCCTTGATATCCCGTCATCGCTTCATGTATATTTGAGGCTTTCATCCTCTTTCTGTACAATATATTCAAGATCATATTGTGTCTTTCCTTGTTCACAAATCATACCAACATTAGTAATAATAACGTGTTTAAGTTCCTCCCAAGAATCGATGGAGTTTGCTAGAAGGCTGAATAATCATTTGCGAATGTTGGCCCCAAGGCACATGGGCAAGTAGTTTGTCATAACCATGGTATCTCCTCGTGTAGCTATGATAGAGAGCTAGTACATATCAAGCCAATTTGAGGGGACCGCCATACACATTGGTCATAGTTGGTTTGAAAATTTTGTGCCAACAAACCCGACTCAAAGGCCCTACAAACGTTTTAATCATAGAACTAACAAGCGTACCAAATATGGGGTGGGATCTCGTAGCATGAGTCATCCACATCATATCCATCACAATTGTTGCATAGATGCCTAGGGACATCCCTAACAAGGCGTTGGTCCAGCCCAATGCGGTGTCTCCCTTCGCATGGAGAGTATTTGACTCGGTGGGTTCACGAAGAGGGAGGCTGAGTCCCTTCTTGGTCATGACGAGTTGGGTTCTCGCATCTACGGCTCTGCGTGTCTTTCGCATGTCCTATGTCAGGGTTCTCTGGCATTGACTTAGACCATCCCTAATCAGCCTGGGTCGCGTTGGCTCCCGCGCACAACGCAACATAGGTCATTATGCTCTAAATATTTTTGAGGCTCTCAAGATCCTAGGGGTTGTCTTGTGACAGAAGGGGGTGATCCCATCCAGAAAGAATTTTGTTGTAATGAGGTTTTGCACTGGAGTGGTGTAAACAGGTTTCCCATTACTTAACACATCTTGATTTGGTCTTGGACTTCCTGACCACTCCAGCATAGATCCTCTTGAGTTTGACGTCTTCTTGCTTCTGAATCCCCTTCGTCCCTAGAGGGAGGAAGGTCTTCATGCCCATCATCGACCATGAACAAAAACCAATTTCTTGGGAACCTAAGGTCTAAGTCCGAGTCCGCATAGTTGCTGGAGTCGAAAGAATTTCCGAGTCCAATCACATGCGAGACGATAGTTGTGTCATCTTGTAAGTCAAATCTGATTGACATAGGACTATTGGTGTTGATGTTGTCAAAGTGTCAGGCATTAACCTAAGTTGCCCTGATGCGTCGCTGAAAGGGAAATGTGCCTTTGGGCAATTTCTGTTATGTTTTGGTGATTAAGTGCCCAACACATTTAAATAAGCTCTCATGTGCTAAATAAAGAGAGAAGTGATAATCAAGGCAAAGGTATGGTTCTAGACTTAGTATATTGGTTTTTGTGTACTAATATTTTTGTCTAAGTGCTAGAATCAGAGAAAAGAGAAGAAGAAAAGGACTTGGCTGGAGCAGCCAAGACTCAGCTCGGTCTGGCACACCAGACTGTCCGGTGGTGCACCGGACAGTGTCCGGTGCGCCAGGCTGGCTTCCGGCAAACTGGCCGAACTCGGGAAAACTTGGCAGCGTATGGCTATAATTCACCGGACTGTCCGGTGGTGCACCGGACTGTCCGATGAGCCAACGGCCGCCAGCGCAACGGTCGGCCGCGCAATCCGCGGGCGACGCGTGGCCCGCGCCAACGGTCGGCTGGGGGCACCGAACTGTCCGGTGCGCCAATTAGCCCGGAGTTGCAACGGTCGGGTGTGCCAGAATAGGAAGGAGATCGCGCACCAGACATGAACAGTGCCTGTCCGGTGGTGCACCGGACTGTCCGGTGCGCCACCCGACAGAAGGCAAGAATTGCCTTCCTTGTTGGCCTCCAATGTCTCCTAGCTGCCTTGGGGCTATAAAAGGGGCCCCTAGGCACATGGAGGAGTCACCCAAGCATTCACTAAGCAATTCTAAGTCTCCACACTCCGTCTTCACGCACTTGATCGATCGTGTTAGTGATTTGAGCTCTGTTCTTGCTGTGAACTCTCTGTGATTCATTTGAGCTCAAGTCTTGGCTTGTGTGCGTGTGTTGTGCTGCGGATTTGTGTGTGTTGCTCCGAACCTTACTCTTGTGTTTACATTGTGATCTTTGCTGTAAGGGCGAGAGGCTCCAACTTGTGGAGATTCCTCACAAACAGGAAAAGATATAAGCGAAGAAAAGCCGTGGTATTCGAGTTGATCATTGGATCACTTGAAAGGGGTTGAGTGGAACCCTCATCCATTGGGACACCACAACGTGGAAGTAGGCAAGTGTTATACTTGGCCAAACCACGGGATAAATCACTGTGTCTCCTGTGTTGTCTTTCTTTGTGATTCGCAAGAGCTCCTCTATAACCACTTGGTTCTTTTGAGCACTAACATCTTTATAACCAAGTTTTGTGGCTATTAGTTGTTGAATTTTATAGGATCACCTATTCACCCCCCCTCTAGGTGCTCTCAATTGGTATCGGAGCCGTTCTCTTCATGAAAGGGACTAATCGTCCGAAGAGATGGATCCTAAGGGAAAGGGGATGGTGGTCAATGATAAAGAGAAGGAGTCCATCTTCAACGAGCCAAGGGACGACAAGCCCACTAACTCTGGCTTGAGTCATAAGAAGAAGGACGGGAAGAAGAAGAGGCGCATCAAGAAGATCGTCTACTACGACAGCGACGAGTCTTCTTCTTCCCCAAGAGACGACGACTACGACGAGAAAAAGAAACCAGTTAACTCAAATTTTTCATTTGATTATTCTCGTATTCCGTACAATTCCAATGCCCATTTGCTTTCTATTCCTCTTGGTAAACCTCCACACTTTGATGGAGAGCACTACGCTTTTTAGAGTCACAAAATGCGCAGTCACCTTTTCTCTCTCCATCCTAGTATTTGGGAGATAGTTGAGAATGGAATGCAATTCGACAGTACTGATAACCCTGTGTTTATCAATGAGCAAATCCATAAGAATGCACAAGCTACCACTGTTTTGCTAGCATCCTTGTGCAGGGACGAGTAAAACAAGGTGAGCGGCTTGGACAACGCCAAGCAAATATGGGACACCCTCAAGATATCGCATGGGGAACGACGCCACCATGATCACCAAAATGGAGTTGGTGGAAGGCGAGCTAGGAAGGTTTGCCATGATCAGGGGAGAGGAGCCAACGCAAACGTACAACAGGCTCAAGACCCTGGTCAACAAGATCAGGAGCTATGGAAGCACGAGATGGACGAACCACGACGTCGTCCGACTTATGCTTAGGTCTTTCACTATTATTGACCCTCATCTTGTGAACCTCATCCGTGAAAATTCTAGGTACACAAAGATGACGCCCGAGTAGATACTCGAAAAGTTTGTGAGCGGGCGTATGATGGTCAAGGAAGCAAGACATGTTGATGATGCATTGAATGGCCCAATGCACGTCTACGAGCCTCAACCCGTCGCTCTAAAAGCGACAAGCAGCAGAGAGGCGCTACCAAGCAAGGTGGCACAAGTTGAGGCGACCGAGCTAAATGAAGATGAGATGGCTCTCATCATCAAGCGCTTCAAGACCGCATTAAAGGGACGCAAGGAGTACCCCAACAAGAATAAAGCAAAGGGAAAGCGCTCCTGCTTCAAATGTGGTAAGACAGGTCATTTTATTGCTCAATGTCCCGATAATGAAAATGACCAGGGGGAAGAAAGACATGGGAAGAAGGAGAAGAAGAAAAGCTACAAGAAGGCGAAAGGCGAGGCGCACCTTAGCAAAGAATGGGATTCGGACTGCTCTTCTTCCGACTCCGACGACGAAGGACTCGCTGCCTCAGCCTTCAACAAATCGACACTCTTCCCCAACGAGCGCCACACTTGCCTCATGGCAAAGGAGAAAAAGGTAAGTGCTCGAGAAACCCCCAAGTATACTACTTCAAGCGATGATGATTCTAGTGATGATGAAGTAGATTATACGGAATTATTTAAGGGTTTAGATAGAGGAAAAGTAGATAAAATCAATGAGTTAATAGATGCTTTGAATGAAAAAAATAGATTGTTAGAGAAGCAAGAAGATACATTGTATGAAGAGCATGATAAGTTTGTTAGTGTGCAAAAATCTCTTGCTTTAGAAGTTAAAAGGAATGAAATGCTTTCTTCTGAATTGTCTGCTTGTCATGAAACTATGTCTAGCTTAAAGAGTGTTAATGATGATTTAAATGCTAAGCTAGAAGTAGTTAATAAATCTAGTTCTTGTGTAGAGCATGTTGTCATTTGTAATAGGTGTAAGGATTTTGATGTTGATGCATGTGTTGAACATCTTACTTCTATTTCAAAATTAAATGGTGAAGTGGCAAGTCTTAACGCCCAACTTAAGACTTGCAAAAATGACTTTGATAAGTTAAAATTTGCTAGGGATGCCTACACCGTTGGTAGACATCCCTCAATTAAGGATGGGCTTGGCTTTCGAAAGGAAGCCAAGAACTTAACAAGCCAAAGGACTCCCATTCCCAACAAGGAGAAAGGGAAGGCCCCTATGGCTAGTAGTAATCAAAAGAATCATGCTTTCATGTATAATGATAGAAAATTTTCTAGAAATTCTCATTATAGGAGTTATAATGCTTTTGATTCTCATGCTATGATTGCTTCAAGTTCTAAGTTTAATGGTAGGCCTAGGAGAAATTTTGTGGCTCATGCTCCTAGTAAAATGTGTAATAAACCTACTACTTTCTTTCATGCTTGCAACACTAAGTTTGTACTTTCATGTAAAAATGAAAAGTTGTTGCTAAAAAATTGGGACCCAAATGCAAAGGAGATAAGGCTTGCATTTGGGTACCAAAAGATATTGTAACTAACCTTGTAAGACCCAACAAGAGTTGGGTACCTAAAACCCAAGCGTAAATTGTCTTACAGGTTTATGCATCCGGGGGCTCAAGCTGGATTATCGACAGCGGATGCACAAACCACATGACGGGGGAGAAGAAGATGTTCACCTCCTACCGTCCTACATCAAGAACAAGGATTCCCAGGATACGATTATCTTTGGAGATGGGAACCAAGGTAAGGTCAAAGGCTTGGGCAAGATAGCCATCACAAATGAGCACTCTATTTCTAATGTATTTTTAGTAGAGTCGCTAGGCTATAATCTCCTGTCGGTTAGTCAATTGTGCCACATGGGCTACAATTGCTTGTTTACAAATATTGATGTTGGGGACTTGTTCTCAATTGCTACGAATTAAGAACAAGGCAACATAGAATGTTAAATGTTAATGCCCTTCATCCAACGAAACATTATTCCCTTAAGGACTAATGAACTTTGGACGAAGGTAAAAGTCGATACGATTACGAAGGTTCAATCTTCGTAATTGAATTATAATAAATCGTATAAAGTAATATAAAATATGAAGTGTCAAAGGTAAATAAATTATAAACGAGTAACATTACTTTCATACTATATTGATTTAATGTATTACAACATTGGATACAGTTATACCTCTATCTTGACAAAGATTGATTCCCGAATGATGCGATTGCAATTACAGGAATGCGTGAACAGTAAAGGAATATTGTTCACTATTTATAGGCACGGGACATAGCCTGGGAAGAATTACAACCATGCCCCTTATAAGGAATTACAACAACGACTCAAACATTTATGGACTAAGAGGTCATTCTACTCTTAAGTCGGTTTGTAATTCCGAAGCTTCATGAAGAGGAACCTTCGGTCATCACATGCGAACAGCTTCAGCCGAAGCTGTTTCTCCCTTCAAGACCTTCGGCGACGAAGCATAATCCCAACAGTAGCCCCTTCGCGGTGCTAGATCGTTTTTCGTAACGAGCTTGATCCATGAAAAAAGTCTCTTAGGCTTCGGGAAGCCGAAGGTCTAAAAAACACCTTCCCTGAGCTCGTTGTCGAGAAACGATTTAGTTTCCGAGCGCGTAGCGGTCCCACCTTGCAGCGGGTGCAAGCAGCTGTTCGCCTGGTGTAAAAATCCTGGCGATTCACCTCCTTACCTGCATCACTATATAAACAGATGGGTAGATGTGAAGTTACCACAGCATTCATTGCTATTTGCACTGTTTTGCTGCCAAAATTTTTAACGATAGCCGAAGCTTGACTCTCGGAATCAAACGAAGCTTTAGTTTGAAGCCTACTTCGTCAGAAGAAAAAGCTTCGGAAGAAAAAATATTTAGTTTCCAAAAAATTCAGAATTAGATGGCTAGAGTGCGCTCTACCGCTAGAGTTGAGCGTGAGGGAGGCAAAACTGAAGAATCGGAGACTGTTCCCATCTCCGAAGCGATGCAACGATCCGGACTGGTAACCTCGGAGGGAATCCATACTGCCGAGACAGAACAAACTGTTCCCATCCCCGAAGTTGCTGCCGAAACGGAAGAAGGAAATATTGAAGAAACTGATCCCGAAGATGATTATCATATTGTCGTGCCAAGTAAGCCCAGCCACTTGGACTTCGGCAAGTCGACTGTCTCTAAGGCTGATCTCTCCAAGATGGTGAAGTCGGGTTATTTCAGCGAGAGTCAGAAGAAGCTACTTCGCTTCGAGGGGGAAGAGACCACCCCGAAGCCAGAGAAGGATGAAATAGTCATTTTCAAGAGTTTTCTAAAGGCTGGGTTGAGATTCCCCCTCCATGGGATTATTGCAGATGTATTGAAGGAATTTGGGATCTACTTTCATCAGCTGACTCCTAATGCTATCGTTAGGCTTAGTGTTTATACCTGGGCCCTCCGAAGCCAGGCGGTTGAGACGTTTGCCGACAGCTTTTGTCGAGTTCATGAACTACATTACCAGACGAAGGCTAGAAAAGATGGATTACATGATAACTTTGGTTGCTATAATTTTGCCTATCGGAAAACCACAAAGTTTCCTGTAATTAGCTACCGAAGTAAATGGCCGGCAGGCTGGAAGTCAGAGTGGTTTTATGTGAAAGTTGACGAAGACAAAGAGAAGCTAGTACAAAGCCCTCTTGAATTGATCTTCGGAGAAACAAGACCGCGATGCCACATGACATTAGAAGGTCCCACTTGGGCTGCACTGGGTGAGTTTAAAATTATTTTAGAGCATATCAGTACTAGGGACCTGGTTCAAGAGTTCTTGGCCTTCAGGGTTTTCCCTACTTTAAAAGAATGGGAAATGCCGAAGCTAGAGGGGGAGAAGAAGAAAGGGGAGCTTGTGCGGTTACCTTACTATTACAAGTTTAAAAAATACTTTAAAACGCCTTGCCAAGAGTGGCTGGACACAATTGAAGTAATGTGCAATGAGATACTCGGTAATTACTCCAAAAAAGAAGATCAGTTGATGACTGCAGCCTTCGGTACCCGCCCGAAGCGAAGACTGAATCGAGTGCTAGACGCCTTGGGTTTTGAATACCCTGACTACGAACAACTGAATAAAATTGTCAAAGGCCGGAAAAGAAGGGTAGCCGAAGCTTTAGATGAAGATGAGAAAGAACCGCCAAAAGGGAAGAATATTCTGAAGAAGAGAAAAGTATCATCTCCGAAGCGAAAAGTATCTGACGAAGAAGAGACTCCCGCATCACGCTCTGCCACTGACGTGGAAGAGATTTTGAAGGTAATGACTGAATCCCTGCCTGTGAAGCTAAGTCCATTAGGGCCTCAACTGACGAAATTTTTTCAGAAGGAAAAGGAGCCCGAAAAAACGAAGAAAACAACAAAGAGACAAAGAATCATCGCAGTGACCGAAGTCATTGACAAGACACCACCGAGAGCTTCAGCTCGGAAAATACCAGTGGCTGAGGAAATATCAAATGTTGAAGTCGCACCTTCGGAAATCGCGGCTACCGAAGCTACCTCAGCCGAAGATTTGAACTTGGAAACTACGATTGAACATATCGACAAAATACTGGTAGAAATGGCCACAGAAGAAGCTACTACTGCCGCCGAAGAGACCATGACCGCAGTGTCTGGGAAAGGAAAAGAAATAGCTGACGATACTTCGGAGGACAAAACCTTCATGTTTCAAAATTTAGTTGGACAAGAATTGTCAAAAACCGAAATAGAAGAGCTTAAAGAATATGCCAAATCTTGCGGCTATAAACCAGGAGCACTCCTCTTCGGAGGTATTGACGATGAAAAATTATGCTGTATCCGGGATCAGACTGGAGCTAAGATTATCGGTACTCTATCAAAGAGTATCGGTTTTCCGAAGCTAGAAACATATATTAGCCGCTACCGACGACAACATATCGTTGGTAGTTTATTTTATTCCAATTTCAAGGTAAACTACTTTTCCCTTGACTTTTATTGTTTTTAATAATGAAAACATTTCTAATCGAAGGTTGTTTATGTGCAGAGTATGCTGTTGAGTAAAGCTTTGAAAATGCAGCAGGATCTGGAAGACAAAAAACACGAGGTTATGATTGAAAATTTAGAGAACAAAATAAAAGAGCAATCAGCTGCTATTGAAAAGAAAGACTTCGAGCTTCAGTCAACTGAAGGCTTATTGGCAGAAACCGAAGCTAAAATAGCAGAATTGAATACGAAGCTTCTCTGCCAATCTGAACAGTTTGAACAAGAGAAGCAAGAACTTAATGCAAAACTTGAAGCCGAAGTCCAACAAAATTCAAATTTGAAAAAATTATTGTCAAGCCTTCAAGACAAATGTTTGGAGTTTAGCAATAAATGTATTGAGCGACTGAGAAAGATCTTCCACTCAGTTGGGGCTAGCAGCGAGAAATTCACTCCGTCAACTGAAGATTTACAAAAGACCTTCGAACATATTGAGGGTGAAATTGATGAGCTTGACGAAGTTATAGCTGGGCACGGTGACTTCTGTGCCTGGGTAGCTTCTCGGGGCACTGCTGCAGCTTTTCTGAAAGCTGGTTGCGACCATGGAAAATTTGTTAACAGACCCAATTTCACCCTGTCACCATCAATTTTAGATGACATTCCTGACCTCGCCCGAAGCATTTCTAATAGATTTGTAAAGATGATATGGACAAAAGGCGGGCGAGAAAAGGCTGGAGACGAAGCTCGGAGTCATCTTGAACCAGTAAGAAATCATACCTTGTGTTTACCTTCTCCTTCGAACTTGGTTTTGACTCACAACTTAATTCATGTAGGGTGACGAAGCCGCCGAGACCGATGCTTGAAGAGTATGACGCCGAAACTGAGGCCCCATGAAGATCAGTAGGAATAGACTGCAGAAAAACTCAAGAAACTTTTGAAATAACTTTTGTAAATATGGCTAAACTGTTCTTAATGAATTTTGTTCATACCTTGTAATATGCTCTTACCCTTCCATTAATGTATGAGGTGCTTTGATGTGGACGAAATTATCTTTTTGAGCCTAAGGCGAAAAAACACCTTCCCTTCTTTTCGTACACAGCGAAGCATAAAAACAGGTTTTCCTTTCTGCCGAAGCTCTTCTTTTCGTATACGACGAAGTACAAAAGACAGTTTTTTCCTTTTTGCCGAAGCAGCCACTTATGCTATGATGATGGTTATCCTACATATGCCTGGATGAATGTTTATGAATGCAAATGTTATGATGTAATGTGGTGTGCAAATGAATGTTCAAACACACAACCGAAGCCGCAATCACAACCGTTATTTCCTTAGAGACAATCACATATCAGCGTTGACTTTTCGCTGTAAGCCTCCCTTAGGAGCTTCTTCGCCTTTTACTTTCGGCGGTATCAGCGTTGATTTTTCGCTGTAAGCCTCCCTTAGGAGCTTCTTCGCCTTTTACTTTCGGTGGTATCAGCGTTGATTTTTCGCTGTAAGCTCTGCATTCCCTTTGGAACGACTTCTGAGCAGAAAACTTACACTGCGCCCCCTTTGGAGCGACTTCTTTAGTAGCTTCGTCGTGCTCCGCATCCCCTTAGGGACGGCTTTCGAGCTTCTTCTCTGTTTCTTTTTTTTCTTTTTGGGCACTCGATGGTGCGTTTTCAGTTTTTACATTTACATCTCTGGGGGATTTTGCTCTTATAGAGGTAAAAATAAAAAAGAAATTACATGTGATGGCCCCATTAAAAACCTTTCTCCCCCTCTAGAAAGGAAAAGGGTGCCATAAAAGAAAAATAGAAAATATAAAAAATTACATCAAGTTATACATAAAATCGCCGAAGCTCATCCGCATTCCAAGATCTAGGAATGTTGTTGCCGTCCATATCCTTCAATCTGTATGAACCGGGTCTTGACGAAGATGCTACCAAAAAAGGTCCCTCCCATTTCAACTGCAACTTGCCTACTGTATCTGGGTTTGCCACTCTCCAAAGTACCAAATGTCCTGGCTCAATATTCTTTAGCCGAACCTTTCTATCACGCCATTTGATTGTTTCGGCTTGATATTTATTGATGTTCTCCACAGCTTGAAGCCTGATCCCTTCTATAGCATCTTTTTCTACAGAGTGATCAGCCTCGAAATCTGATTCTGCCGAAGCTACTATTCTTATTGATTCGGTTTTAACTTCCTCCGGAGTTATTGCTTCGTCACCAAACAATAATTTGAATGGAGTAAAGCCTGTTGACCTTGATGTTGTTGTATTGTGGCTCCACACCACTTTGATTAATTGATCTGGCCACTTTCCCCTGGGTTGATTGAAGATTAACTTCATTATTCCTGTCATTATGATGCCATTGGCTCTTTCAACAAGTCCATTTGACTCCGGATGTCTAACTGATGCAAAATGGATCTTCGTGCCAATTTGATCACAAAATTGTCTGAAATCTTCGGAGTCGAACTGTGTTCCATTATCTACAGTGATGGCCTTTGGTACTCCGAAACGACAAACAATATTCTGCCAGAAAAACTTTTGAATGGTGGCCGAAGTTATTGTGGCTAAAGGCTTTGCCTCAATCCATTTGGAAAAATATTCCACGGCTACTACAACATATCTTAAGTTTCCTTGGGCCGGTGGTAACGGACCTAACAAGTCAAGGCCCCACCTTTGCAATGGCCAGGTGGGTTGTATCAGCTGAGTTAAAGACGAAGGCTGTTTTTGATCTCTTGCACATTTCTGACAACCTTCGCACTTTTGAACTAATTCCGCTGCATCCGAAGCTGCCTTCGGCCAGTAAAACCCTTGACGAAAAACTTTTCCAAGTAACGGCCTAGATCCAATGTGAGATCCACACAGGCCTGCATGTATTTCTTTCATCAATTCTATGCCTTCGACTCTGGATAAACACTTGAGTAATGGAGCACAAACTCCATGCTTGTACAACTCCCCTTTTATCATGACATATGGACGAGCTCTTGCCTCTATCCTCCTGTTATAAGCTTCGTCATCTGAAAGGAAGTTACCCTGAAGGTAAGAGATGATCTCAGTTCTCCAGTCTTCACTATAAACAGGAGATATATTGAGGACTGCTCTTTCAAGAAGCTCCACTGAAGGTGCTTTTATTGTTTCGAAGAACACATCCGAAGGTAAGGGTAGCCCCTGTGCCGCTGACTTAGCTAGCAAATCAGCATGCTCATTTTCTCCTCGAGGAATATTTTTGACAGAAAATCCTTCGAAGGAGGCTTCAATCCTTCGGACCGTGTCTAGATATTTTTCGAGCTTCGGATCTTTAGCCTTACAACTCTTGTCAATATGACCGGAAACAACCTGGGAATCGGTTTTAAGAATGGCCCTGCTGATTCCCATTGCTTTCAACTTCCGAAGACCCAAAAGCAAGGCTTCATACTCAGTAATATTGTTTGTGCAACTAAAATCGAGTCTTGCCGCATAACAAGTTTTAACTTTGGATGGTGAGACCAACACAGCAGCTGCTCCTGCTCTGAAGGTTCCCCACGACCCATCGCAAAACACTGTCCATACTTCGGCATCTTTATTTGTTTCTTCATCCTGAGCCCCTGGCGTCCAGTCGGCAATGAAATCTGCCAATGCTTGAGACTGGATCGAAGATCTATGCACATAATCAATGCAAAATTCATTGAGCTCCGCAGCCCATTTTCCAATCCGTCCAGTAACCTCTCTATTTCGCATAATATCCTTCAACGGTTGCGAAGAAGGAACAACAATATTATATGCTTGAAAGTAATGCCGAAGCTTCCTGGATGCCATCAAGACAGCATATAACACCTTCTCCAATTCTGTATAGTTTTTCTTTGATACACTAAGAACTTCAGATACAAAATATACTGGGACCTGCTTCTTGACTTGGCCATCAAGCTTTTCCTGGACAAGTGCTGCACTTACCGCTGAGTGCGAAGCTGCCACATATAATAACAAAGGAGCCCCTGGTGTTGGTGGAGTTAATGTTGTCAGATCCATCAAATATTGCTTTAGTTCCTCGAAGGCTTTTTGTTGGCTTGGTCCCCATTGAAAGACTTCGGCTGATTTCAGCACTTCAAAGAATGGTAAATTTCTCTCTGCTGGTCTGGATATGAATCTATTGAGAGATGCCAGCCTCCCCGTCAATCTTTGGGCCCCCTTTTTTGTATTTGGTGGCTCCATTCGAAGTATAGCTTCAATTTTACTTGGATTAGCTTCAATTCCCTTTGTTGAAACCAAGCATCCAAGAAATTTCCCCTTCTTTACTCCGAAGACACATTTTTCTGGATTCAGCTTTAGACCAGCTTGTCTAAAATTGGCGAAGGTCTCCTGCAAATCAGCAATGTGATTTTCTTGTTTCGTGCTTTTTACAATGATATCATCAACATAAGTTAGCACATTTCTGCCTATCTGAGACTGAAGAACCTTTGAAGTCATTCTGCTGAAACTTCCTCCAGCGTTCTTGAGCCCCTCAGGCATCCGAAGGTAACAATATGTTCCACTAGGGGTTATGAAACTGGTCTTGGCTCATCCTCCTTCTTCATCCAAATTTGATGATAGCCTGAATAACAGTCTAAAAGACTCATAAGCTCTAACGAAGCTGCTGCATCAACTAAGGAGTCTATCCTTGGCAATGGGAATTCGTCCTTCGGACAGGCCTTGTTGAGATCTGTGAAATCGATACACATTCGCCATTTGCCATTGGCCTTTTTTACCATAACAGTGTTAGCTAGCCATTCTGGGTACTTTACTTCTCTGATAACTCCTGCACTGAGGAGTCTTTTGACTTCATTCCGAGCTCCTTCGGCCTTGTCATCAGACATTTTCCGAAGCCTCTGCTTTCTGGGTCTCAATAACATCCCTGTTAACTCCGCAAAGATCATTAGCTGACCATGCAAAGACATCTTTGTTGTTGAACAAAAACCTTATCAAGGTTTTCTCCTGTTCTTCGGATAATTGGGAGCCCAACAGCACTTTCTGCTCTGCTATGTCCTCGCATAAGAGCATGGGCTTCGGCTGATCTGCCGAAGCCGCTTTCTCCCTTCTGAATTTGTACTGTTCACAAACTTCAGTTCCATCTATATTATGGATTGCTTTTGAGTCAGTCCAGTTTCCTTCGGCCCTTCTGGCAGCTTCCTGACTTCCATGAATAGCAATGGGTCCTTGATCCGAAGGTATCTTCATGCAAAGATAAGCAGGATGAAGAATTGCTTCGAAAGCATTGAGGGTGCCACGACCAATAATTGCATTGTAAGGGTATTCCATGTCAACAATATCAAACACAACTTGCTCAGTTCTGGTGTTGTTGATGAAACCGAAGGTCACTGGCATGGTGATCTTGCCCAGTGCTACAATTTGTCTTCCTCCGAAGCCACAGAGAGGGTGTGTAGCATCATGGATCTTATCTTCGAGCTCTTGCATTTGTCTGAAAGCTTTGGCAAATATGATATCAGCTGCGCTGCCTGTGTCAACCAAGACATTATGGACCAGGAATCCTTTGATCACACAAGAGATAACCATAGCATCATTGTGTGGGTAATCCTTGAGTTGAAGATCCTCTTGGGAGAAGGTAATTGGAATGTGGGACCATCTTGACTTGATGAAGGGTCCTTGCACCCCAACATGTTGTACCCTTCTCTGTGCTTCTTTCCTCTGCTTTTTGTTGGCTGGCTCTGAGCATGAACCACCTGTTATCGGGAGCACCAGCTTCGGGGCTGAAGTAGCTCCAACTTGATTGTCGAACGAAGCCATCAGCTCAATAAGTGGAAGTGAGTTGGACCGGAGGTGGGCGCCAATGTTGGGGACTTGTTCTCAATTGCTACGAATTAAGAACAAGGCAACATAGAATGTTAAATGTTAATGCCCTTCGTCCAACGAAACATTATTCCCTTAAGGACTAATGAACTTTGGACGAAGGTAAAAGTCGATACGATTACGAAGGTTGAATCTTCGTAATTGAATTATAATAAATCGTATAAAGTAATATAAAATATGAAGTGTCAAAGGTAAATAAATTATAAACGAGTAACATTACTTTCATACTATATTGATTTAATGTATTACAACATTGGATACAATTATACCTCTGTCTTGACAAAGATTGATTCCCGAATGATGCGATTGCAATTACAGGAATGCGTGAACAGTAAAGGAATACTGTTCACTATTTATAGGCACGGGACATAGCCTGGGAAGAATTACAACCATGCCCCTTATAAGGAATTACAACAACGACTCAAACATTTATGGACTAAGAGGTCATTCTACTCTTAAGTCGGTTTGTAATTCCGAAGCTTCATGAAGAGGAACCTTCGGTCATCACATGCGAACAGCTTCAGCCGAAGCTGTTTCTCCCTTCAAGACCTTCGGCGACGAAGCATAATCCCAACAATTGATGTATCTGTCTTTAGAAGGAGTGATGGTTCACTAGCGTTTAAGGGTGTACTAGATGGCAAACTCTACTTAGTTGATTTTTCGAAAGAGGAGGTCGATCTAGATGCATGCTTAATCGCTAAGACTAGTATGGGCTGGCTGTGGCATCACCGTCCAGCACATCTTGGGATGAAGAACCTTCACAAACTTCTAAAGGGAGAACATGTGTTAGAACTAACCAATGTATGCTTCGAAAAGGATAGACCTTGTGCAGCTTGTCAGGTAGGAAAATAGGTGGGAAGCACTCATCACAACAAGAATGTGATGACAACATCAAGACCACTGGAGCAACTACATATAGACCTCTTCGGACCCGTCGCCTACCTAAGCATCGTGGGGAAGTAAGTATGGTCTTGTTATTGTTGATGATTTTTCCCGCTTCACTTGGGTATTCTTTTTGCAGGATAAATCAAAAACCCAAGGGACCCTTAAGCGCTTTCTAAGGCGGGCTCAAAACGAATTTGAGCTCAAGGTGAAAAAGATTAGAAGCAACAACGGGTCCGAGTTCAAGAATCTGCAAGTGGAGGAGTACCTTGAGGAGGAAGGCATCAAGCACGAGTTCTCCACTCCCTACACACCACAGCAAAATGGTGTGGTAGAGAGGAAGAACAGGATGCTTATCGACATGGCAAGGACGATGCTTGGAGAGTTCAAGACGTCTGAGCGACTTTGGTCGGAAGCTGTGAACATAGCTTGCCATGCTATAAATCGGCTTTACCTTCATCACCTCCTCAAGAAGACCTCGTATGAACTTCTTACCGGTAACAAACCCAACGTATCATACTTTCGTGTATTTGGGAGCAAATGTTACATTCTAGTGAAGAAAGGTAGAAATTCTAAATTTGCTCGCAAAGCTGTAGAAGGGTTTTTGCTAGGTTATGACTCAAATACAAAGGCGTATAGAGTCTTCAACAAATCATCGGGTTTGGTTGAAGTCTCTAGCGACGTTGTATTTGATGAGACTAATGGCTCTCCAAGAGAGCAAGTTGATCTTGACGATGTAGATGAAGATGATGTTCCAACGGCCGCAATTTGCACCATGGCTATTGGAGATGTGCGACCACAGGAACACCAAGTGCAGGATCAACCTTCTTCCTCAACGATGGTGCATCCCCCTACTTAAGATGATGGACAAGTTCCTCAAGAGGAGGCGTGTGATCAAGGGGGAGCACAAGAAGACCAAGTTATGGAGGAAGAAACACCATGGGCCCCTTCAACTCAAGTCCAAGCGACGATTCAAAGGAATCATCCTGTCGACCAGATTTTGGGTGATATAAGCAAGGGAGTAACTACTCGCTCAAGATTAGCTAATTTTTGTGAGCATTACTCGTTTGTCTCTTCTATTGAGCCTTTCAGGGTAGAAGAGGCCTTGCAAGATCCGGACTGGGTGTTGGCCATGCAGGAAGAGCTCAACAACTTCAAGCGAAATGAAGTTTGGACCCTGGTGCCACGTGCCAAGCAAAACGTTGTGGGAACCAAGTGGCTGTTCCGCAACAAGCAACACGAGCACGGGGTGGTGACACGAAACAAGGCTTGACTTGTGGCAAAAGGTTATGCCCAAGTCGCAGGTTTGGATTTTGAGGAGACTTTTGCTCCTATGGCTTGGCTAGAGTCTATTCGCATTCTATTAGCCTATGCCGCTCACCACTCTTTCAGGTTGTTCCAAATGGATGTGACGAGCGCTTTCCTCAACGGGCCAATCAAGGAGGAGGTGTACGTGGAGCAACCCCCTGACTTTGAGGATGAACGGTACCCCGACCATGTGTGTAGGCTCTCTAAGGCGCTCTATGGACTTAAGCAAGCCCCCAAGAGCATGGTATGAATGCCTTAGAGATTTCCTAATTGCTAATGCTTTCAAGGTTGGGAAAGCCGATCCAACTCTTTTCACTAAGACTTGTGATGGTGACCTATTTGTGTGCCAAATTTATGTCGATGACATAATATTTGGTTCTACTAACCAAAAGTCTTGTGAGGAGTTTAGTAGGGCGATGACACAGAAATTTGAGATGTCAATGATGGGCGAGTTGAACTACTTCCTTGGGTTCCAAGTGAAGCAACTCAAGGACGGCACTTTCATCTCCCAAACGAAGTACACTCAAGATCTTCTTAAGCGGTTTGGGATGAAGGACGCCAAGCCCGCACAGACACCGATGGGAACCGACGGACATGTCGACCTCAACAAAGGAGGTAAGTCCGTTGATCAAAAGGCACACCGGTCTATGATAGGATCCTTGCTTTATTTATGTGCTAGTAGACCGGATATTATGCTTAGCATATGCATGTGTGCTAGATTTCAATCCGACCCAAGGGAATGTCACCTTGTGGCCGTTAAGCGAATTCTTAGATATTTAGTTGCTACGCCTTGCTTCAGGATCTGGTATCCAAAGGGGTCTACCTTTGACTTGATTGGATATTCAGATTCCGATTATGCTGGATGCAAGGTTGATAGGAAGAGTACATCAGGGACGTGCCAATTCCTAGGAAGGTCCCCGGTGTCTTGGAGTTCAAAGAAACAAACCTCTGTTGCCCTATCCACCACTGAGGCCGAGTATGTTGCCGCAGGACAGTGTTGCGCGCAACTACTTTGGATGAGGCAAACCCTCCGGGACTTTGGCTATAATCTGAGCAAAGTCCCACTCCTATGTCATAATGAGAGTCCAATCCGCATGGCGGACAATCCTGTCGAACACAGCCGCACAAAGCACATAGACATCCGGCATCACTTTTTGAGAGACCACCAGCAAAAGGGAGATATCGAAGTGTTCTATATTAGCACCGAGAACCAGCTAGTCGATATCTTTACCAAGCCTTTAGATGAGAAAACCTTTTGTAGGCTGCGTAGTGAGCTAAATGTCTTAGATTCGCGTAATTTGGATTGATTTATAGCATACATGTGTTTTATGCCCTTGATCAAGTTACTTTATGCATTTATGAGATTTATTGTTTATTTATGGTGCTCAAGTTGTGCAAGGGATCCCCGGACCTCACAAGTCCATGTGTGAATGATGCATATATTTGGGGGAGAAGTGCTACAACTTGACCCATTGAGACTAACATTTGTGCTTGAGTTTACTTGATGTAGTCTCAAAGGGGAAATTGAAAGGGAAAGGTGAACTTGGACCATGCAAAGACTTTCACTGCACTCCGGTACCTCCAAGTTCATTCTTAAGCTCCTATTGCCTTTTTGTTCTTAATTGACATTTTTTGGTGAGGCACTGGGGTTAAAGGGACAAAAATGATCCCGTTTTGGTGCTTAATGCCAAAGGGGGAGAAATTAAGGCCAAAGCAAATGGATCAGCTACCACTTGTGAATTTTGAAAATAGTAAAGCTAGAACTTTTGATTTGTCAAAATACTCTTATTGTCAAAATTTGGTCTCTTATGGGGAGAAAGGTCTTCTGAATCCCCTTCGTCCCTAGAGGGAGGAAGGTCTTCATGCCCATCATCGACCATGAACAGAAACCAATTTCTTAGGAACCTAAGGTCTAAGTCCGAGTCCACACAGTTGCTGGAGTCGAAAGAATATCCGAGTCCAATCACATGCGGGACGACAGTTGTGTCATCTTGTAAGTCAAATCTGATTGACCTAGGACTATTGGTGTTGATGTTGTCAAAGTGTCAGGCATTAACCTAAGTTGCTTTGATGCGTCGCTGAAAGGGAAATGTGCCTTTGGGCAATTTCTATTATGTTTTGGTGATTAAGTGCCCAACACATTTAAATAAGCTCTCATGTGCTAAATAAAGAGAGAAGTGATAATCAAGGCAAAGGTATGGTTCTAGACTTAGTACATTGGTTTTTGTGTACTAATATATTTGTCTAAGTGCTAGAATCAGAGAAAAGAGAAGAAGAAAAGGACTTGGCTGGAGCAGCCAAGACTCAGCTCAGTCTGGCACACCGGACTGTCCGGTGGTGCACCGGACTATGTCCGGTGTGCCAAGCTGGCTTCCAGCGAACTGGCCGCTCTCGGGAAAACTTGGTAATGTACGGCTATAATTCACCGGACTGTCCGGTGAGCCAATGGCCGCCAGCGCAACGGTGGGCCACGCAATCCGCGGGCGACGCGTGGCCCGCGCCAACGGTCAGCTGGGGGCACCGGACTGTCCGGTGTGCACCGGACAGTGTCCGGTGCGCCAACCAGCCCGGAGTTGCAACGGTCGGGTGCGCCAGAATAGGAAGGAGATCGCGCACCGGACATGAACAGTGCCTGTCCGGTGGTCCACCGGACTGTCCGGTGCGCCACCCGACAGAAGGTAAGAATTGCCTTCCTTGTTGGCCTCCAACGGCTCCTAGCTGCCTTGGGGCTATAAAAGGGGCCCCTAGTCGCATGGAGGAGTCACCCAAGCATTCACTAAGCAATTCTAAGTCTCCACACTCCGTCTTCACGCACTTGATCTATCGTGTTAGTGATTTGAGCTTCGTTCTTGCTGTGAACTCTCTGTGATTCATTTGAGCTCAAGTCTTGGCTTGTGTGCGTGTGTTGTGCTGCGGATTTGTGTGTTGCTCCCAACCTTACTCTTGTGTTTACATTGTGATTTTTGTTGTAAGGGCGAGAGGCTCCAACTTGTGGAGATTCCTCGCAAACGGGAAAAGATATAAGCGAAGAAAAGTCGTGGTATTCAAGTTGATCATTGGATCACTTGAAAGGGGTTGAGTGCAACCCTCGTCCATTGGGACGCCACAACGTGGAAGTAGGCAAGTGTTATACTTGGCCAAACCACGGGATAAATCACTGTGTCTCTTGTGTTGTCTTTCTTTGTGATTCGCAAGAGCTCCTCTATAACCACTTGGTTCTTTTGAGCACTAACATCTTTATAACCAAGTTTTGTGGCTATTAGTTGTTGAATTTTACAGGATCACCTATTCACCCCCCCCTCTAGGTGCTCTCAGTCGCTAGTAAAGCAAAGAGAACCGAACAAGGTATTGATGATCGCAGGGGCGTCTAGCACATGCTTGAGAGCTCCCGATGCACCACCGTTGAACTTGAGGCTACCGAAGGTGATCTCCTGCCCTTGTGCGAAATTCATCGCCAACAGATCTATTATGATCAACACAACCCCTACTTGGCATGCCAACTATCGAGGATTTTTAAATAGTAAATTTGTATGGAGGTGTTCGCGGGATCAAAGAACCAAAGGTAAATGCATAAAGAAGTGGGGATTTAGACATGTTCGAGCTCTCGATTTGAGATAATACCCTACATCTAGTATGTGGTGATGATTGCTTTTGATCCTTCCCACTTGTGACGCATCATCCCTCCTTTTATAGATGAAGGAGGGGCGGTTACAAGAAAACCATCTAGTATTGTGCCTGATGGAAACAGAGATGGAAATAGAAAAACAACTCTTCCTATAAACTAGAAGATCTACTTTTATCCTTATACAACAGTTTCTAGTACATCAGGTCATGCCCCTGTTATGAGGATAGGCTCCACACTTTTCTCATAGGTTCTGGCGTGTAGATCCCATCCTATCATGTGTGTCGAGTCCTTTCAGAGTCCAAGCCCAAGTCTTGTGTCTGAGTTGGGCCCACGGGTGAACGTCTCCTCTATCAATGTCTTTTGGGTGTCCCCGATGTGTACCCTTTACAATTAAATCATTCCACTTTTTCTAAGCCATTCCTTCTAATTCAGAGTTGCGTCTAACTCATTCCTTCCAACTCATAATTTTTAAGATATTTTATTTTTATCTAAGTTATTTCTCCTATTGCAAAATTGAATCTAAGTTAAAAAAATTCCAACTCACATTTTTTAAGATATTTTTATACTGTATCAAAGTCATTCATGCATTGTAGGATTGAACCTATGACATTTCTTCTAACTCAAAGTATTTAAGACATTATATGTTGTATCTAAGTCATTCCTGCCATTGTAGGGTTGGAATTTAAAGCATTCCCTGTAACTCACATTATTTAAGATATTATATATTGTATCTAAGTCATTCTTGCCACTATAGTGTTCATAGCTAAGACATTTTATAACGGGTTGGGTAGTATATCATATCAGACCCATTTTTGTCAGGTCTAGGACGTGCTCGTCTAAGTACAAGCTGATTTGATCTAATGTATTCAGTCGAGTCCAAACAATGGAACATTAATTTATCATCCTAGGTGACAAACAATACTAATATAGAGAGAGAAAGAAAGAGAAATACTGTAGGTGTGATGATCACTCACTAGATGGAATGACTTATCGTGCATCATCTATCTATCTTTTATGTGTCTACGGCTGGCAGCTATACTGGTGATCATCTATAGTGATGGAGGAGACGCCAAGGTAGGCGGCCAGCATCTCTTCGTCTGCTGGGTCGATGCCGGCAGGCAAGTCTTGAAGCTGAACTGCTGGCGGCCACCACTCGGGCGAGGCTGGTGATGGCACCTCGATTTCAGCTGGTTGGCCGACATGGTCGACTGCAGCATCTGCATCGGTGTAGTCGCCGGCGTTGCGAGCGAAGCGGCCCTTCACCCTGGGCCGACTGTCGGCGAGCGTCTTCCTGCAAGCATACTGCACATATATATATACATATGGAGTACATACATGGTACAGTAGAGATTAGAGTATGTACTGCAGTTGCAGGAAAGAACGAAGAACTGGAAGGTGCATGGCATGGCAGCTAGGGCAGATGAGCTCACCGTGATCTTCTTTTGGAAGTTGCGCTGGTTGCGCTTGCTCCTGTACTTGTCGATGCGCTCCCGCCGCTCCTCCGCGCTGTACCTTACTGGCGCCGCCACCCTGGTAATTTGCTGCTCGTCCGACTGCCACATGGACATGGGTACTGGAGGTGGAGGAACAAGCAGAGGAGAGGGGCAGTGTGGTGGTAGCATGTAGCTCGACGGCGGCAATGGCAATGGCGATTGCAAGAATGCTGCTCCTCCGTCCGCAAGCATGGCGTCCGGTCGAGCTGGAGAAGGAAAGATGGCATCGCCACCACCGCCTGTAACCTCACCATAACAAGAAGAGGTGCCCGGCTGATGGTGGTGATACATGCTGCAGCTGCTAGACGTATGTAGTAGTGTAGTGAGTACAAGCAGGCTTGATGGACCGGGTCGGGTGATCATCTGCGTTATATATATAATACAGAGAGCGTACGACAGACCACTTGAACAAACACACGCAGGAGGAGAGAGACCAGCAAAATACGTGTGGGCTGGGCGCATTATATTGCATGCGTCCACTGCTAGGTACTACTTAGCTGCTGCCACAACCTAACAAAACCAAGCTGGTGCGCATACACTGAGGAGCACACCACTGCACCACAATCTCACAATGCAGGCAGGAATTCTCCATGTTATGCCCACCAAGCTAAGGAATTGGGTCAATATGCAGCAGGCACCAAAACCACGATCCATGTACGCATTCTGACAGTGAGGACAGTTGCTCCTTGGATTTTGTCAACACAGCACAGAGCAACACCAAAGCTGGAAAATCGATCGCAATCGACCAAGGACAATAGTGCCCACGATTCAAGGAGACATACATGAGCAAGTTGCCGATATCTAGACACCGCCTTTTCCCGATATCGATCCTTAGACGATCCTCCTAGCCATATATATGCCTGCCTTGTGCTGTTGTACACCAGGACACACATGTACGTATGCTGATCAGCCTGCAACTGGCAACAAAGGGAAACGGACCTACCACTATACCACAGTACCACTAGAATAGATCATGACTAGCCGTTAGTTCCTTATTGACATCTAGATTTGGAATGACCATCATGCAAAGGAAGCTCACACCAAATGATGATCACGATTAAACGCATAAGAAGCCCCTTGACAAGACTCTGTCCCTCCCGGCCGGCCGGCGCACTACCTCCTATGATAAGCTCCCGTAATCAATCAGAAGTGACATCTCCCAGGACTTTTAGTGGGGGAGGAAGAATTGACATGATACCCCCCTTTGAACAGTGCAGCCTACAGCAGGGACCAAAGCCCCCACTAGCTAGCTAGAGAAGCAGTCTTTTGTTTCGGGCGACTGTTGGACACAAGTTTGCTGCTATAGACCCACAACGACTAACGCTGTTTTCAGTTAGGCAATTGGTTGTTGGTAACACCACTGGTGTGTCCTTCAGACCAATCACTGCACACTCCATGCCCATATTGTGGCCACAACCAGCTCTTCCCATGAATCCGATCCCTACAGGAGCCCACTCACGAGTCGTCTATCACGTTGACCTATAGCCTCATGCTCCCCCTCCCCGACGACTTCAAGTGGCCTTAGCCAACCGACAAGATAAAGTCAAAGGCCACCATGCATGCTGCATATACATCTATTAGCATTTGACATGCGCCAAATTGCTTCACCACAGTTCTTACGATCGACTTCCCTTTTACACGCAACCTGCGTCAGTTTTTAGGATAGCACATAGCAGCCACACAAGTTAAAACAATTGTCACTTCGGTGCATGGAAAGAAGGGGGGAAAAACTCGTATTTTCATGAGCCAAACGCGGCCCTTTGTCAAGCAAGGCATCAATGAGTCACTCATGTAAGATAATGAAAACAAGTGGGACTAATAGGGGTAGCGCACAGTTCCAGATTTTTTCCTCTTTTTTTCTCTCCTTCTACTAGCTAGGTCAACTATAAAAATAGTCACACCACTATAGCTAGCCTGTGAGTGCCCATGCAATGATTGTTCAGTTGATGTGTGTGAAAAAAATTTTTGACGGGCTACATATATATATACTCATAATTATGAACATAATTAGTATCCAAGTACACAGTTGATAACCTCCTAGATCAACTCCAATATCATGCTTAATGCAAATCGTAAATCACTATTCGTATTCAACGACGTGAAGTTATAAGAATACATAACCGGCCGGTCGCTCATTTCAAATGTCATAAGCTTTAGCTGAACGAGACCACACAGGTGAAAGATTTTCCAATATCATAAGAGCTTCAGCTGAAGGAAGCCGCAGAGATGAAGACTGATAAGACCTGTCATTCTGGTCGGATCATCATGCATGATATATGGAGAATAATGGAGAAAAGATTCTGCTTCTGCCCCCACATCTTTCCTCGAGGTGCTACTGTGGGGTATGACCATTTCTCACGATTGTGGTTTCTAGAACCTTTTTACATCAAATTCACTCGAATCATGACTCATTTATGGTCGATGTGATCACGCTGTAAAATCTAAAATCTAACTAGTTAGAGAGGAATGTTTTGGCAATTATAGTAGGATTAAGCTGTTGTACCTCTCCCAATGTAACACCCTCAACTAAATACTGCTTCCAAAATCAGGAAACAAATGTTTTTTTTCAAAAGCAACAGCAACGCAAACGGTGTACTTTCTCTGTACTTCTGTTTACTTCCAATACATCATCTTTATTTAACAAAAAAAATTGTTAGTAGTTCATAGTTTCATGCTATCATAGAAACTATATTCACTACCGGAATCAGCTCCTTTGCCGTGTGTCCTAAACACACGGCAAAGGCTCTTTTACACTCGGCAAAGGCTTTGCCGAGTGTTACACTCGGCAAAGGCTTTGCCGAGTGTTACACTCGGCAAAGGCTTTGCCGAGTATTACACTCGGCAAAGAACGCTCGGCGAACTGTTCATCGGCAACAGCATCTTTGCCGAGTACTTTTTGTCGGGCACTCGGCAAAGAAAAGTCACCGTCACGGCGCCAAGTGACGGTGACGGATCCTTTGCCGAGTGCCTTCTGCGACACTCGGCAAAGACTGGTCCAGTGGACCCCACAGCCAGTCCCTGTGCCGAGAGTTCTAGTAGGCACTCGGCAAAGGAGGCTTCTTTGCCGAGTGTCTGGTGGACTGGCACTCGGCAAAGAACCCTCCAGTGGGCCCCTTTGCCAGTATCTTTGCCGAGTGCCTTGGCAAAAGCACTCGGCAAATATGTCTTTGCCGGTTCCCAGGTTTCCTTCTTTGCCGAGTGCTATTGTCAGCACTCGGCAAAGATGGCTTTACCGGTTCCCAGGTTTCCTTCTTTGCCGAGTGCCATGGTCATAGCACTCGGCAAAGCGACCCTTTGCCGAGTGTTACACTCGGCAAAGTGACCAGGATGTCCTTTTTTATTTGCTTTTGTTGTTCCATCCAAACAAACAAAAGATATATATCATTCACATCACATTATATATCAAGCACATCACAGAATGAACACATTTATCATCAACACCATATATATCACAAAGTCTCACTAAAGTCTCACAAAACAGATCACAAGTCTCACTAAAGTCAGGATCATCACAAAACAGATACAAGTCTGCATCATCACTAACATCACCAAGTATCTCACAAGATAAAGTGTAACTAACATCACCAACACTCATAAAGGTAAGTCTGGATCATCACAAAACAAATCATCAACGAGATGGGCATCTGGACTGGTTCGGCGAAGGGCTGGACGAAGCATGAGGGTTGTTCGACACCGCCGATTGACCCTGCACAGAGAAGAGATTGTATGTGTGAGAACATATGAATATATATGATGCAGTACTAAAATTTTGATACTCACAGGAGTAGTGAACTCTGTAGGGTCAGCTGCAGGGAACAACGGAGGTGGTGGAGCATGACCCTGTGCGGCGCCAAGGCTCTGCATGTACGCGAACATCTCCGCCATCCTCTTCTCCAGCTCCTCACGTTGCCTCCTCTCATCATCTAGCTGAGTCTGTAATATTTCGCCCTAATGTTACGATAATGCAAAGAGAAGATATATAAAAATCAATGAACGATGAATAGATAAGGAATAACCTGGAGTTGCTGGATACGATGCTGTGAGGTGTCCTGCCGAGGTCGTATGGCTGGGCTCGCGCTCGTGCTCCTTGCTCGCACCTGAGAGAGAGTGGGAGTGGAGGACGAGTCGATTGCCCCGTCGGCAATCCAGTACCGCCCATGCCTCTTTCCTCCTCCGACCCTCATGAGGACATCTCCATCGATGTCCTCGGTCCTCGGATCGTAATCTGGCCCATGGACCTCCTTGGCCATGGCGGTGTACTCACTGAGTCGGCTGTGGATGGCGGGGTTGGTGTACGCCTCGGGCCTGTCATCCGGGTTGTAGGTGACGTCGGACATCGCCTTCCCCTTGTGGGCCATGGCATATGCCGAGAACGTGGAGCAAGGCGCGCCACCATGTGCCGCCGACTGCGAGAAAACCAACGAGATGGTTAGAAATAATGTCTAATCGAAAGTTATATACCTAAATAAAAAAGAGCGCGTACCCATGCTTCCGCGTATTTGCCCAGGCTGCGGCTGCCTTGATGGTGGGAGGGACCTTGCATCAGCAAACGCTGTTCCCGGCTAGCGTTGTGCGCCTCATCCCACTCAGCCGAGCACCACCTCTGCACCATCTGCTCCCAGCACTCAGGATGCGCGGCGCACCAATGAGGAATCATCTAAAAAAATATAAGTACACAGCATATCAGAAGAAAAAAATAAGCATATTTAGTACCAATAATAAAGTTTTGTATTTACCTGCAAGTACTGGTCCGGAGTCAACGACATGGTTCGGGCGTCCTTCTTGTTCACCTTCTCCCCAAGGACGGAGCCGTGGTAAGTGACGATGGCCTGGATGCGCGCCTCGTAGTGCATGTCCATGACGAGCTTCTTACAGCACGTCGTAGACACCACATCCGCCCTGGCCTCGTATCCAGCATCGCACCTGAAGAAATCCTACATACAAAGACGATGTATCCATACATTATTTCAAGAATATGCAACAAATGTGACTTATTAAACAATATAGTGCGAGGAAGACTTACCCACAGCTCTTGCTTCACCCGCTCCGCCTTGTTGTTGAATTGTCTGCCGTCCCGATCTACTGCATCGGGGGCGACGGCGTAGTGGTCGAAGGTGTATGCTGGGCTCGTCACTCTGGCGTACTCGACAAGTCCAGAGAAGTGTTCCCGGCATAGAAGGCCGAGGATGCCATTGGGGTTGCGACCGTGACCCCCTGCAGTCTCCAAAACCATCCAAGACCTGTCCAAGTGATTAAGATGAAGTATTAGTTTCTATTATTAATTTGAACATATAATATGAAAAAGCAGCAACAACATCTAAAGTTACCTACCTCTCTCCATCGGGTCGTATCAGCGGACGTCTGTCACGAAGTATGGGTCGCTTAGGGAGGCTCGCGGGACCTCGCAGGTAGATACTCCTCGAACCTGAGGAGCCAGAACCTGAGACGTCCTGCTGAGTGGCGTCGTCGTCGTCGTCGTCCTGCTGCGCCGCATCGTCGTTGTCCTGCTGTGCCGCATCGACAGCGGATTGCTGCTCCACCTGCTGCTGTACGGCGTCGTCCTGCTGCGCCTCCTCCTCCGTCCTACGGGTGCTCCTCCTCCCCCTCCTCGTCCTCGTCCCACCGCCCACCATCTTTGTCCAACAACCTGCAATTAAGAGTAAACAATTAAGCACAGATAAAAAATATGTATTTAGAAACATATGCAAAATAAATGAAATATAGCATTACATCGATTAAAAATAATCTTCATATGTGTCCAGGTTAGCCGGATCATAAGTGTCATCATCACTATCAACCATTTCATAGTCGACATCATCTGAAGGCGCAATTTCGTCATTGGCATTGCCTTCAAGTATTTCTAAGTCATTCTCATTTTGCACCTCATCATCCTCGTCATCAACAACCATTTCAATATCTACTTCCATTCCGATCGCTTCGGTTAAGTCTATCTCAAATTGCCCTTCGAGCCCATCTTCTTGGAAGAACTCTCCGTCATATGTGTCCGGGTCTAAGTTATAATCTTCATCGTTTGGAATAGGTAATTTAGCGTGCGGTGATACCTTATACACAATATCCCAACCCTTAAGATGTTGTTTCGTTTGGCACGCATATGGAAGATAATACACTTGTGTGGCCTGTTGGGCCACAATATAGACATCGTCTCCTGGTAAGGTGGAATCCTGTCGAATTTCGACTAGCCCAAGATTAGAATGTGTCCGTCTCGTAACTTCAGGGTCGAACCAATGACATTTGAATATCACTGGAGTAAGAGGTTTGGAACCATAAAAATTAAGTTCATATATTTCTTCAATTCTTCCATAATACTCGACCTCGTCAAGCCCGGGAGTATAGACTCTAGAACACGTGGTTTTTCGATTGGGCCGGCTTTGGTCATAGCTTTGTTGTGAAGTTTAACACCTCCTCCAGTATGTATGCCTCTGCAATGGAAGCCTCGATTTTGCATTTATTTCTACATTTCTTTCGGATAGTCTTTAGACATCTCTCGATTGGATAGCACCAACGTCCCTGCACGGGCCCCCCATTCGTGCCTCATATGGGAGATGAATAATCAAATGCTGCATCGGATTGAAGAAGCCGGGTGGAAAGATCTTCTCCAGCTTACACAGTAACACGGGTGTCATCCTTTCCAAGTCTGCAATCATGGTCCGAGCTAACTCTTTTGCACAAAGCTGGCGGAAGAAATAGCTCAACTCTGCAAGCGCTAGCCAGACATGCTCAGGGACATAGCCTCGAACCATCGCCGGAAGAATTCGTTCAATCCATATGTGGAAGTCATGACTCTTCATCCCTAAGACTCGCAGAGTAGATAAGTTCACCCCCTACTAAGGTTAGCTGCATACCCATCAGGGAACATTAACATCTTGATCCACTCTAGTACTTCCTTCCTCTGGGCCCTGCTCAGGACGAAATCGGCCTTAGGCCTTCTCCATGTCTTACCACCACTAGGCGGCTTCATCTCTTGGTTTGGTCTATCACATAACTCTGCTAGATTCACTCTTGCCTTTACGTTATCCTTTGACTTATCAGGAATCTCCATAATTGTTGCCCAAAGTGCCTCGGCGACATTCTTTTCAGTGTGCATCACGTCAATGTTGTGTGGAAGGAGCAGGTCATCATAATAGGGGAGCCGAGTCAATCCCGACTTATGTGTCCACATATGTTGCTCACCATATCCCACAAAACCACCTTCTGGGTTGGCCACGAGACCATCTATCTCTTCGCGAACTTCGGCACCAGTCATCATTGCTGGTGGGCGGTCTGTCACCACGACACCTTTCGTAAAGTTCTTGATGTCTAGTCGGAATGCATGGTCAGGAGGGAGAAATTGTCGATGTTTATCGAATGACGAATATTTGCCACCCTTCTTCAACCAAATGAACCTAAGAGCTTCCTTGCAAACTGGGCATGGGAACTTACCGTGAACACACCAGGCGCAAAATAGCCCATATGCCGGAAAGTCATGCATGGAGTACTGATACCAAACATGCGTTTTGAAGTTTGTCTTCGTAGCTCGGTCGTACGTCCATACCCCTTCCTCCCAAGCACGGACCAATTCATCAATCAAAGGCTCCATGTACACGCCCATTTTATTCCCCGGGTGTCCAGGAATTATCAACGACACGAATATGTTCTGTCTTTGAAAGCATACGCCGGGGGGGAGATTTATGGGGATAACGAACACAGGCCAACATGTGTATGGGGCAGCGGTCATTCCATAGGGATTGAACCCATCTGTGGCCAGCGCAACACGAACATTACGAGCCTCTTTAGCTTTCTCATGGTGAATGACATCAAAGTGGGTCCATGCTTCACCATCGGATGCGTGAACCATCTTGTCAGGATTGTATCGTTTGCCTTTTTTGTGCCATGTCATCTGTTTCGCGGATTCCTCTGTCATGTATAGACGCTGGATCCTCGGTATGAACGGAAGGTGGCGTAGGATTGTCACAGGGATGTCGAGCTGCCTCTTCTGTCCATCACCAGAGTCTACCTCCATGAACCTAGACGATTTATACTTCGGACAGTACTTTGCCTCAGTGTGTTCTTTCCTAAATAGGACGCAGCCCTTATGAGTGAATTGTTTTGTTTCTCCTTTCTCTCATGAATTAAGCATTAGTATGTGAAATTTGAATTGAATTCGAATTTATAATTTGAAATAAAAAAGAAATAAAAACAGAAAATAAAATAAAACAAGAAACAAAGGGGAATATACCAGCTGGGAGGCCGGCGGCGCGACGACGGCGGCGGTGGTCGCCACGGGCGCGCGACGACGGCGGTGGGCGCGGCGGTGCTCGCCGTGCGCGACGACGGCGGTGGGCGCGGCGGGCGCGACGGCCGTGGGCACGGTGGGCGCGGCGAGCGCGAGCGGCCGACGGTGCTCGCCGCGGGCGCGACGGCGGGTGGCGGCGCGACGGCGGGCGACGGTGCTCGCCGCGGGTGCGACAGCGGGCAGCGGTGCTCGCCGCGGGCGGCTCGATGGCGGGCGCCTCGACGGCGGGCGGCGGCGCGACAGCGGCGAGCGAGCGAGCGTGAGAGAGACAGTGAGAGCGAGAGAGAGACAGTGAGTGAGGGCGCCGTAATGCTATTAAAACGTTCTTTGCCGAGTGCCCGCGATCCGGCACTCGGCAAAGATTTTTTAAAAATTAAAAAATAAACTTTGCCGAGTGCTGGATCGCGGGCACTCGGCAAAGTCGCCTTTGCCGAGTGCTGGATCTCCGGCACTCGGCAAAGTCGCCTTTGCCGAGTGCTAGCTGTAGAGCACTCGGCAAAGATGTGTTGTACAAACTTTGTCGAGTGCCCAAGGACAGGCACTCGGCAAAGTTGTCTTTGCCAAGTGCTAACTGGACAGCACTCGGCAAAGTATATTTTATTTTTTTTATTTTTGGCAACCAAACTTTTTGTGGTGTGTTCCTACACTATGTAGACCTACAAGTACCATTTTGGTATAATTATAAAAGTGTTTTTTATAACTATTAGATTTAGTTCGTTTATTTGAATTTCTTCGGAAAATTTAGATTTGAACTGTAGGTCACTCGAAACTTGGAAAACCGTGCATGCAAAAATGATATTCATGTTACTTAGCATAAGTTACGACCGATTCCAGGAGCGGACCGGAAACTTCGAGCAACATGCTCACTAAACATGGTCGTGAACTTGCCATCCACATGTTTAAAAATTGTATAAAACACAAACAAAGTCAGAAAATCCTGAAACTTGTCCACGTGTCATGATATCATATGTACAGGCTGCGATAAAAATTTTAGAATGTTTGGAGAAAGTTGTGGGACACTATGTGTAGAAACCTAGGAGAACTACATTGAAACTCTATGATTTCATGTGTAGTTCTCTTAGGTTTCTACACATAGTGTCCCACAACTTTCTCTAAACATTCTAAAATTTTTATCGTAGCCTGTACATATGATATCATGACACGTGGACAAGTTTCAGGATTTTCTGACTTTGTTTGTGTTTTATACAATTTTTAAACATGTGGATGGCAAGTTCACGGCCATGTTTAGTGAGCATGTTGCTCGAAGTTTTCGGTCCGCTCCTGGAATCGGTCGTAACTTATGCTAAGTAACATGAATATCATTTTTGCATGCACGGTTTTCCAAGTTTCGAGTGACCTACAGTTCAAATCTAAATTTTCCGAAGAAATTCAAATAAACGAACTAAATCTACTAACGATTGAAAACTCTGTTAAAATTGTCCACAAATGATACATGTAGGTCTACATAGTGTAGGAACATACCACAAAAATTTTGAGAGACAAAATAAAAAAAAATAAAAATATACTTTGCCGAGTGTCTAGAGATGACACTCGGCAAAGTATGCTTTGCCGAGTGCCTACTATGTGGCACTCGGCACAGAACCTCTTTGCCGAGTGCCAGCCGTTGGCTCTCGGCAAAGATTGACGGCCGTCAGCTTTGGGACGGCCGCTGACGGCCGTTTGCCGAGAGCCCCCTTTGCCGAGAGTTTGACACTCGGCAAAGTTGTCTTTGCCGAGTGTCGTCCTGTGCCGAGTGTTCAGCACTCGGTAAAGGTCGCTTTGCCGAGTGCCTAACTTTACCGAGTGCGGCCCTCGACAAAGCCTTCTTTGCCGAGTGCCCGACAAAAGGCACTCGGCAAAGAATACAACACTCGGCAAAGCCTGCGATTCCGGTAGTGATTGATACAATACCAAAAAGAAAGGAGAAAACAAGAAACATATACAGCAGCTTAGCCTTTAAAGAAGGCATCCTCTCTAATTGACTACATTCTAACATCATATGATCCTACAAAATAAGATGTTTATTTAAAAAAACTATAGTCTCTATTGAGATTTAGGTTGCAACTTCTATTGAGTCGATGAAAATTTGTGTTGAATGGGATCATATTTTCACTAGATGGATAGGTTTTGAGCTTGTGCTCTTGCAACGATAATAACTAAGATTTAAGTGAATATCATATGAACTAAATATGTTTACAATAACAAAAAAAGATGTCTCCTAGCTCTCCTTTGAATTTCTAAAATGACTTACAAAACCTAGGGTGATGATCATTCGTCCCAAAAAGCAACTTTCCATTGCTCCTGAACTAAATATTTTCAAATTCCTTCAAATTTGCTAGGAAACAATGAAGAGTTGAATCTTCGTTTATTATATGTTCAATGAAACAGAACATATTTTTAATTAGCAAATGAGATCAATGAATTTTTTACAGTGTTTCTTCATCATATACCAAAACAATATCAATTAAATAGACGTGCAAATGTAGTCGTAAACTTAAATTTTCAAATTTGTAACCATGAAGTATGGTCTTAATACAACTATTTAATAAGACCACATCCGTGTACGGCCCTCGATGCCCCTCGACTCTGACTCGTGGGTTTCACTCGGTGTCGCTGTAGGGAAACTCAGCATCAAAGTCACTACAGTGACCTGCATACCGGGTAGATGGAGCGATTCGCCATACCGGGCGTACCGCCACCAGAAGACAACGTCAGGCGAGCAACGTCAGCCAGACCACCGTAGACAATAGACCGCGCCCACAGATGATGAGTCCCTATGTAAAGAGCCCTCCTTTGAACTATAAAAGGGATGATGGGTACCCAGGAATGAAGTACCCAAACTAAGCCCAGAGCTCCTGGCGACCCACCTAAACCGACCAGGTCCCGCTGAGCAACTCTACGAGGTGGACCAGACGATCACGTCTCGCCGAGCAACTCAGCAAGGCGAACCGAACGACCAGGTCCCGTTGAGCAACTATGCGAGGCGCACCGGACGACTAGGTCCTACTGAGCAACTCTGTGAGGCAGAGAAACACAAAGTATGTGGCCTCCTAACACACTGTAACATTCCAATTTTTATTTCCGAGGTTAGAAACCCTAAACTCCTAACCCCCTTATTATCTCCTAAGACCCCATCTCATGAAGCATCTTACTCATCATATGCATGCACCATGATTCCTAGTAGCACTTCACATAGAGTATTTCATTTTGAATACCTAGGAAATTACAAGAATTTTTGTTTAAAAGAAAAAGGGATTAAGGAAATGGAAATAGGAAAGAAATAGAAAAAGAAAAAGAAAAGGGAAACCACCCCCCCTCGGCTGGGCCGAATCCGGCCCAAACCTTCTCCCTTTCTCTCTCTATCCCGCGCACTGCGCTCCACCCCCATCCGGCCCACGCGGCCCATCTCCCGCGCGCCGCTCCCTCCTCTCACCCGCTGATCGCCCGGCCCCACCTGTCAGCCGTGCCCTCCCTTTCTCTCTCGCACCCGATCTTCCGCTGACAACCTGGTCCCGCTCGTCAGCTCTCTCTCGCCCGTGATCAGCTATCGACGCGATCGCCGCCGGCCACCGTCTGCCACGTCTCCTCGCCATTACTCGCCCATCGACCAAATTGGCGCCTTGCGTCCCCATGCCTGTGCTCGAGCCATCCCGTCACCACCGCCTGCCCAAGCCATCCCATCGCCACCACTGTGCGCCATCATCGCCATCGCTAGCGCGCCTCGCCGTGCGCACCACCTCCTCCTCCCCCCTCCCCGGTCGCCTATAAAAGGACCACCCTGAGCTCCCTCAGCTCCTCACACTAGCCTCGACCATCCCTCACCCCTCCCTGAGCTCAATCGAGCCAGCACCGCCGCGCTCTCCCTCTGCTCTGGTGTGTTCCCCCTCCCCTCTCTAGTAACCTAAGGTTCAATTAAGTTAGCTCATGAGTTTCACCACCTCTCCACGATCACGAGGCACCACTTTTGCCTCCCCCGTCACACTCCGTGGCCTCACCGACGACCTCACCGTCGCGGGAGCCACCACCTCGTCGTGTACCGGCCATCCCAAGCACTTATCGGCCAAATTAACCCCGTCACCATGACCCCCCTACCGCTGGTCGCACTAGCCCACCTCCCAGACCACCCGGAACTGGAACCACGCCGGAGAACCACCGCGGAACCTCGTCGGTGGCCGATTTTTCCGACCCCGGCCGGTTCGCCCCCTCCCCCGTCAGACCGCCCGACGCCGTCGGCACTCCCCCTCTCCCTGACGCGTGGGCCCCGCGCTCACGGCGTCCACCCGCGCCGTCTCCCCTCCTCGTGGGCCGCCTGGGCCCATTCACCTGCAGCGCCGCGCGCCCGCGCTCGCGCTGGGCCGAAATCGCCCCCCCGGGCCCAGCTAACCGAGAATCCCTTTTCCTTTTACCTTTTTCTTTTCCTATTTTTCATATATATGTATATATGTTGATATTTTATGCACCAAAAATAGTCCAAATATTTTCTATGACACAAAATAATAATATTTAAAACTGGCACACTTCACTAAGCCACCATGGTTGATGTAATGTTTATTGCCTGTTTTTGCTAGGCAAAGAGGGATCCGATCCTCCGAAAATCATAACTCCGGAAGAAGGGCAGGAGCCCGACCTTTTAGAAATAGACCTTTCGTGCCAAGAGAACTTCGACAAAGGCAAGTCTATTCTTCCCTTGATGCATGTATTACCTATTTTTTCTACCACTACCTAAGCCGGGGATAAGGGTTGGGTCCTTTGCATTGTGAGTCGAGAGATGGCCCGCATTAAAGAATATCTTTTGAGTACAAAATGTGGGTTGAGGAAAAGGGTGGTTTTTCTAAAAAGGAAAATGTTTTCAAAAGTGTATGATGAAGGGTATTCACCCTTATCGCCTTTGGAGTGGGATAGTCAGGGACTCCCTGGTTTAGGGGAGGGCCTCAAGTGTTGGCTCAGCCGGGTTAGGTGTGAGCAGAAGGATTGTCCCCTCATATAAGGACCGGTTTGTCATCCTTCACTACCTGTACTCATGTCAAGTACAACCACTCGAGACTGTATGGGCAGTCGCTCAATCTGAACTTGTACGGTCTAAACCCCTGGGTTATGATGGCTGGGGAGCATCGGGAGGATAAGGAGGGGGAATGTTTTGTCCGGTTTGGGCATGGCGGTGGCCTGACTCCTTCCAGTATAACCGTTAAGGTAAGGACATGCAAGGAAGGAAAGAGATCCAGATTCGGGTCTCATTGGCCATGAGACCGTAGAGCCGGACTAGTGGGTAAAGTGTACCCCTCAGAACAGAGTTTGAAACCTATTCGAATAGTCCGTGTCCACTGGTATGGATGAGTCTGGTGTGGTATGGCAATTAGTGTTTTGATCTCCGTAAACAGGGAAGTGTGTGTGGGTGTTTTTGGAAATAAAAGCAATGCCACAGGAGCGGGAAGCTCAGTGGTGGTTGAGTGTGAAAATGTGCTACTTCTCCCTCTGGGGTAAACCATCATAGTATTGCCTTTCTCTGAAAAAGAAGAGTGACTTCAACTCCACCATACCAAGCATGTACTGTATAGGTCCCTCTCTCTTTACGGGCGAGATGGGCTTGCGGAATACCTAGTGTATTCACCCAGATTTATTTATGTTTTTCCGCAGCTGAAGACTTCTTTTCCGCTATGTTCGACTAGAAGGGGCTGTGTCTTCACCCAGTCTGCCTGTGGCTTGGGCTAAATGATCTTCCACTGTGCTTTGTATTCCTGGCTTGCTAGAGCTTGTACTTTGGTATTGTAATAACTGTTATTCAAAACTCTGTACTATTTGAAATAAGGAATGTGTTTACTAGCCTCCTGGGACTAGTAATTGTATCACATTTGAGTCCTAGAGGATTAGGGTGCTTCAGGTGGTATCGGAGCCATAGGACTGGCCGTAGACCGCAACCCTGACCTAAAAAGCTTTCCTTAAAGGAAAAGACCTAACCTATAAAAGAACCTTCTCTTCTTTCCCCGATATTAACAACCCTTCTTCTCTTGCTACCAGATGGAAGGCTCCTTTGTCATTAGGACATCCTACTGCTTGGAGGTGAAAGGATTCCATCACCTTCTTCGAAGCTGCGCACTTCGCATGGGGATCCACAAGAAGCCAGAGTATGCCTGGAAAGAATACCACGAGAATAGGATTGAAAAATGCTCTATGGCAGTCTACCTGGGAGAAAGCCGAAACTACCCAAATCACCTTCCCTTCCAAATCACTGCCACTGGACAGCGTTTCCCAGACACCTACCAAAATGCTGCCCAAAAAGCCCTCCGCCAGCTATGCCAAAACTACAGTAGGGAGGTCTCTAAGACACCCCTTCGCTACTTTCCACCCAGCAACAAAAATACTCCTGCTTGGAGGAAAAGGCTCCAGGCCTTGTCAGGGAGAGATCCTAATAAAGATGACCCTACCATAGTCTACATGGCCAGATATCTCCACACCCTTGACAACCACTATGACGACCTTTTCTCCCACTGCACCCACCTAAATTCTCGGGTGGAAATCCTAGAGCAACGAATCAAGGAACTAAAGGAAGAAAAGGCGTCTCTTCAAGACAGTCTCGAGATGGCGGAAGGCGATGAAGCCAACACTCGTGAGGCATACCAGACTCTGAAGATGGACTATGCTAAGAAGTTGAAGAAGCTCGCCCCCGTCCAGAAGATTCGAAAGCGGTTCAAGAGCCAAGGATGCCAGACTAACCCAAAGGAGGAAGCCCCGCCAACACTGCCTCCCCCAGGGATAGAAAACTTTTCCGACGTTGAGGAAGTGTCCCTGGCTAGCCTTGGCGATCTTCTCAAGGAGTTTGGGGACACCTTAGAAAACGCTTGTGCATAGTGGGATCTATGGTAATTGTATGCTTGTAATGAACTTGAGTGCTGAATAAAATAGCATGTTCGAAGAAAAAATGGCATATGCATAGTAGTAATTCTTTCTCCCTCTGGTAGATGGCCTCGGATAAAACCACGCCTACCGCCTCAGGGATTGGAGCAAGGTCTCCCCTAGGTGCTGAAGGAGAAGTCGGTGGAGAAGGGAGTGAGACCCACCTCCCCGCACCTCCAGAACTGCCATTAGACGTAGCCCAAGTTCTGGCCAACCAAACCCCGACTCATTGAAGTCCTCACTAGAAGCCTCGAGAACCAGCGCCCAAATGGAGGAAGACCTTAGGACAGAATGGGAGAGTTCCTAAGGCTCAAGCCACCCACATTCGTCGGATCCAGCAACCCGCTCGACGCTGATGATTGGCTGCGCATAGTAAAAAGGAAGTTAGAAGCCATCGAATGCCCTAAGAACCAACGTGTTCATCTTGCTGCTCATCAACTCTCCGGGATGGCCCTATCCTGGTGGGATACTTTCAGCGCTGCCGTCAGAGATGCTACCTAGGCAGAGTTTGAAGCCGCTTTCCGAGAGCATCATGTGCCCCTAGGGATCGTCTAGCTCAAAGAAGAAGAATTTCGGGAGTTAACTCAAAGAGGGAGATCTGTCAGTGAATACATTCACAAATTCATAGAACTGGCTCGCTATGCGCCTAATGATGGCAGCACGGAAGCCAAGAAGATGGCCCATTTCCTGAAGGGACTGAGACCAGAACTCAAGATCATCCTCGCCAGCCAAGATTTCCTCAGTGTTTCGCACCTCTCAAACAAGGCCATCCAGGTGGAAAGAGCTCAGGAAGAAGAAAAGGGTCACCTCAAGAGGAAGTTTCAAGTTCTCCGAGCTCAACAGCAGGATAGGCACCAGAGAGTCCGATCTTTTGGGTTTCCTCCCAAAGGATCGAGCTTCAGCAAGCCAACAGGGCCCGCTCCGTCGCGTTTCAGCCAACTGGGTCAAAGTTTCCTCCACACCCCATCTGTTGCAAGCAACCAACCTCCAGCCAATGCTTGTTGGCACTATGGAGACCCCAGTCACTACAAGCATAATTGTCCTCAGTTGAAGACATCCGTACCTACCTACTCCAACTCGGTGAATGGCCCCAAGAACGTTTCAGCACCTGCCTCCAAGGCACCCTCCTCCAACAGCCAGCTAAGCAAGACCCAGTTTCACGACAGGGCACGAGTGAATCACGTCGATGCACAAGAAGCTCAGCAAGCCCCTGGGGTAGTGCTCGGTCAGTTCCTAGCCGAATTTACCCCCGCTGCTGTACTTTTTGATTCTGGAGCATCCCATTCATTCATCGCCACTAGTTTTGTGGAAAAGCTTGGCATTCCCACTGCATCTCTAGAAATTCCTTTAGTCACCCGAACCCCAGGGTCAGACCTTCTATGTCACCTCAAATACTCCCAAGTCAGAATTCTTTTAAGTGGGGTAGTATTCTTGGCAGACTTAGTCGTGCTACCATCCCTCGGAATTGATGTGATCTTAGAGATTGATTGGTTGACCAAACACAATGGCATCATAAGTTGCGCAGATAAGACTATTCTTCTCACTGATCACCAAGGAAATCAGTTTCGTGCAAAGCTCGGCCACCGACCCAAGATCCAATGGTGTTTAGCCTAGCAGCAGAAAATATATCTGTGGTAGAAGAATTCATGGATGTGTTCCTGGAAGAATTGCCAAGAATGCCTCCGAAAAGAGAGGTAGAATTCTACATTGATCTGATCCCAGGCACCGCACCAATCGCAAAAGACCATACCGCATGGCTCCCACAGAATTGGCAGAACTAAAGCTCCATATCGCAGAACTTCAATAGAAAGGGTACATTCGTCCTAGTTCATCTCCTTGGGGAGCACCAGTTTTGTTCGTCACCAAGAAGGATGGAAGCATGAGAATGTGCATTGACTACCGATCCTTAAATGAAGTTACAATCAAGAACAAGTATCCACTACCTCGGATTGACGACCTCTTCGACTAGCTTCAAGGGGCCAAGTATTTCTCCAATATTGATCTAAGGTCAGGATATCATCAGCTGAGAATCAAGGAAGTAGACGTTCAGAAGACGGCATTTGTCACCTAGTACGGACAATATGAGTTCACAGTAATGCCCTTTGGACTAACCAACGCACCTGCCTTTTTCATGAATCTCATGAATAAGGTATTTATGGAAGAGTTGGATAAGTTTGTCGTAGTCTTTATTGACGACATCCTTATCTACTCCAAGAGTCGCGAGGATCATGAGCATCACCTCTGGGTTGTCCTCGGAAGACTCAGAGCACATCAACTCTATGCCAAGCTCAGCAAATGCGAATTCTGGTTAGAGAAGATAGCCTTCCTCGGGCATATCTTAACAGCAGAAGGGATAGAAGTGGACCCATTCAAAGTAGAAGCAGTGTCCAAATGGAAGCAACCATCCAACGTTAGTGAAGTTCGAAGCTTCTTGGGAATGGCGGGATATTACCGACGTTTTATCAAAGGATTCTCCAGCATAGCAAGACCCATGACCGAGCTCCTCAAGAAGGACAACAAATTTGTATCGACCCCAAAGTGTGAAGAAAGTTTCCAAATCATAAAGAAGAAACTCACAACCGCGCCAGTTTTGACACTGCCAGACATCCACTAGAGTTTTGTCATCTTCTGTGATGCTTCAAGACAAGGTTTGGGATGTGAGCTTATGTAGAATGAGAAAGTCAACGCCTATGCATCATGCCTACTCAAGCCTCATGAACAGAATTATCCAACCCATGATTTGAAATTAGCAGCCATAGTGCATGCCATGAAGATAGGGAGACATTACCTGATTGGAAACAAATGTCATATTTTCACTGATCACAAGAGCCTAAAGTACATTTTCACCCAACCAGATCTCAATCTCCATCAGCAAAAATGGCTAGAGCTGATTAAGGATTATGACATCGAGATCCACTACCACCCCAGAAAGGCCAATGTGGTAGCAGAAGCCCTCAGCTGGAAACCTTTCGGGGAGAAAGCAACCAACTTCATGGAAGACTGGAAGAGAGAATCAGCATAGCTAAATGCTTGTTTGGGAGAAAATGGCATCTTAGAAGTTAAACCGATGTTGGACGATCTCATACACAAAGCTCAGCGTTTGGACACCGAGATGGCAGGACTTGCAGAAAAACCTCGCAAGGAACAACTTCCGGACCTCAGGACAGATGAAGAAGTGGTCCTTTGGTTCAGGAACCGTCTGTGTGTGCCGAAGTGAGAGGCACGAGGAATCCTTCTCGACGAGGCCCACAACTCAGCCTACTCTATCCACCCAGGGACCACCAAGATGTACCTAGACCTCAAGACCAGATACTGGTGGAGAGGAATGAAAAAGGAGATAGCTCAGTATGTGGCCCGGTGTGATACTTGTCAATGAACCAAGGCAGAGCATCAGAGGCCTGCAGGCCTACAGCAACCCCTCCCAGTGCCCAAATGGAAGTGGGAAGAAATAGGCATGGATTTCGTAATCGGACTACCTCGGACCCAAAAAGGGAATGATTCTATCTGGGTTATAATGGACCGTCTTACTAAGGTAGCTCACTTCATTCCAGTAAAAACTACCTTCGGAGGAGCCACCCTTGCCTGGATATATCTCAAAGAAATAGTCTGACTTCATGGCATTCCACGAAAAATAGTGTCAGACAGGGGAACGCAATTCACCTCAAAATTCTGGATGAGCCTTCTGCAAGCTATGTGCACCAAGCTAGACTTCAGTACCGCCTACCACCCCCAGTCAGACGGACAGACAGAAAGAGTCAACAAAGTCCTCGAGGATTTGTTGAGAGCTTGTGTGTTGACCTTCGACGGAAACTGGGTGTCCAGTTTGCCATATGCAGAGTTTTCATATAACAACAGTTACCAGGCCAGTATCAAGATGTCACCTTTTGAAGCCTTATATGGAAGGAAGTGCCAGACCCTTCTAAGGTGGTCTAACATAGGGGAGAAGACCCTAGAAGGGCCTGCCTTCATTAAGGAGGCAGAAGAGAAAGTTGCCCTGATCTACAAAAGAATACTCGAAGCTTAGAGTCGGCAAAAGAGTTACGCAGACAACAGAAGGAGAGAACTCAGTTTCGAGGAAGGAGATTTTATCTACCTCAAGGTCTTCCCAATGCGTGGAGTCAAAAGATTCCAAGTAAAAGGGAAGCTAGCTCCATGATTCGTTGGCCCCTATCCCATCATCAACAGAATAGGGCCCGCAGCTTACCGCCTTCAATTACCAGAGTCCATGTTGGATATCCACAATGTGTTTCATGTATCTTAGCTCCGCAAATGCTTGAAAGTACCAGAAAGTCACATCGCAGAAGAGTCAGTTCAGATTCAGAAGGATCTGCAGTACCGAGAAAAGCCAGTGAAGATTCTCGATACAGCTATTCGAAAGACCCAAAACTTAGAAGTAAGGCTCTGTAAAGTCCAGTGGAGCAGAGGAGAAGAGGAGGCTACCTGGGAGAGTGAGGACTCATTGAGGAGGGAATACCCTTACCTTTTCTTGAACCCAATCTGAATCTCGAGGGCAAGATTCTTTTAAGTAGGGTAGGTCTGTAACATCCCAATTTTTATTTCCGAGGTTAGAAACCCTCAACTCCTATACCCCCCTTATTATCTCCTAAGACCCCATCTCATGAACCATCTTACTTATCATATGCATGCACCATGATTCCTAGTAGCACTTCACATAGAGTATTTCATTTTGAACACCTACGAAATTATAAGAATTTTTGTTTAAAAGAAAAAGGGATTAATGAAATGGAAATAGGAAAGAAATAGAAAAAGAAAAGGGAAACCACCCCCCCTCAGCTGGGCCGAATCCAGCCCAAACCCTCTCCCTTTCTCTCTCTCTCCCACGCGCCGAGCTCCTCCCCCGTCCGGCCCACGCGGCCCATCTCCCGCGCGCCGCTCCCTCCTCTCACCCGCTGATCGCCTGGCCCCACCCGTCAGTCACACCTCCCTTTGTCTCTCGCACCTGCCCTTTCGCTGACAACCCAGTCCCGCTCGTCAGCTCTCTCTCGCCCGTGATCGGCTATCAACGCGATCACCGCCGGCCACCGTCTGCCACGTCTCCTCGCCATTACTCGCCCATCGGCCAAATTGGCGCCTTGCGTCCCCGCGTCTGTACTCGAGCCATCCCGTCACCACCGCCTGCCCGAGCCATCCCGTCGCCACCACTGTGCCCCATCATCGTCGTCGCGAGCGTGCCTCGCCAGTGTGCTCCACCTCCTCCTCCCCCCTCCCCGGCCGCCTATAAAAGGACCTGAAAGGGAAATAGGGTCAAACCTTTTCCTAAATGATTTTGGTGGTTGAAATGCCCAACACAAATAATTGGACTAACTAGTTTACTCTAGATTATATATTCTACAGGTGCCAAAGGTTCAACACAAACCAATAAAAAGAACGAGTTAGGGTTCAAAAGAAAGGAGCAAAAGAAAACCGAAGTGTGCCCTAGTCTGGCGTACCGGACTGTCCGGTGTGCCACCGGACAGTGTCCGATGCACCACCGGATAGTGTCCGCTGCACCAGGGACTGTACACTCCAAACTCCTCAGCTTCGGGTTTCTTAGAGGCCGCTCCGCTATAATTCACCGGATTGTCCAGTGTAGCACCGGACTATTCGGTGCGCCAAGCGGAGCAACGGCTACTGCGCCAATGGTCGTCTGCAAAAGGAACAGTGCACGTGAATAGTGTGCGAACAGTTCGTGCAGAGTCAGAGCAGCGCCAGAAGGCGCACCGGACAGTGAACAGTGCCTGTCCGGTGCGGCACCGAACTGTCCAGTGCCCCAAGATGTTAAAGCTCCAACGGTCGAAACCGTCAGAACCCTAACGGTTGGGTGACATGGCTGGCGCACCGGACAGTGTCCGGTGGCGCACCGGTCTGTCCGGTGCGCCCATCGATAGACAGCCTCCCCAACGGTTGAATTGGTGGTTGGGGCTATAAATACCCCCAACCACCTCCTCTACAACAATCCAAGCATTCACTACTCCTCATTCAATACAAGAGCAATACACAACACTCCAAGACACAAATCAAAGCCTCCGATCAAATCAAAGTCCATAATTCAACTCTAGTTTTTAGGACTTGTGAGAAGATTGACTTGTGTTCTTTTGTTGCTCTTGTTGCTTAGTTGGCTTTCTTCTTTCTCTCATTCTTACTCTCAAAGCCTTGTAAGCGAAGCAAGAGACACCAATTGTGTGGTGGTCCTTGCGGGGTCTAAGTGACCCGAGAAATCAAGGAAGAAAGCTCACTCGGTCTAGGTGACCGTTTGAGAGAGGGAAAGGGTTGAAAGAGACCCAGTCTTTGTGACCACCTCAACGGGGACTAGGTTTGCAAGAACCGAACCTCGGTAAAAAAATCACCGTGTCACTCGCTTTATTTCTTGGTTGATTTGTTTTCGCCCTCTCTTTCGGACTTGATTTTATTTCTAACGCTAACCCCGGCTTGTAGTTGTGCCTTAAGTTTTTAAATTTCAAATTCCGCCTATTCACCCCCCCTCTAGGCGACTTTCAATTGGTATTAGAGCCTAGTACTTCATTAGAGTTTAGCCACTCGAAGTGATGTCGGGAGATCACGCCAAGGAGGAGATCGTGACCGGCGAGAAGGCCACAAGCCATGGGAAGGCTCCATCAAAGGAGTCCGACAACAAGCTAAAGGAGGGATCACCTCCTCACAAGTCGCATCGGAGTGGCGACAAGAAAAAGAAGATGAAGAAGGTGGTCTACTACAAGACCGATTCTTCGTCACCATCTACCTCCGGCTCCGACGCGCCGTCCTTCACTTCGAAGCGCCATGAGCGCAAGAAGTTTAGTAAGATCCCCCTACGCTACCCTCGCATTTCTAAACACACTCCTTTACTTTCCGTCCCACTAGGCAAACCACCGTTTTTTACGGTGAAGATTATTGTATGTGGAGTGATAAAATGAGGCATCACCTAACCTCACTCCACGCTAGCATATGGGACATTGTTGAGTTTGGAGCACAGGTACCATCCGTAGGGGATGAAGGCTATGATTCGGACGAGGTCGCCCAAATCAAGCACTTTGATTCCCAAGCAACTACTATACTCGCCTCTCTATGTCGAGAGGAGTATAATAAGGTGCAAGGGTTGAAAAGTGCCAAGGAGATTTGGGACATACTCAAGACCGCGCACGAAGGAGAAGAGGTGACCAAGATCACCAAGTGGGAGACAATCGAAGGGGAGCTCAGTCGGTTCATCCTCAACCAAGGAGAGGAGCCACAAGCAATGTACAACCGGCTCAAAACCTTGGTGAACCAAGTGCGCAACCTCGGGAGCACCAAATGGGATGGCCATGAGATGGTCAAGGTTATTCTAAGATCACTTGTTTTCGTAATCCCACACAAGTTCAATTAATTCATGGTGATCCTAGATATAAACTAATGTCTCCCAAGGAAGTGATAGGAAAGTTTGTGAGCTTTGAGTTGATGATCAAAAGCTCCAAACAAATCGTCGAGCAAGGCGGCACCTCCACACCCGAGGTGCAACCCGTCGCATTCAAGGCGATGGAGGAGAAAGAAGAGTCTACATCAAGTAGGCTCCCCATCGATGCCTCCAAGCTCAACAACGAGGAGATGGCGCTCATCATCAAGAGCTTCCATCAAATTCTCAAACAAAGGAAGGGGAAGGATTACAAGCCCCACTTCAAAAGGGTGTGCTACAAGTGTGGTAAGCCCGATCATTTTATCGCTAAATGCCCTATGTCTAGTGATAGTGATAGGGACAATGACAAGAAGGGAAAGAGGAAGGAAAAGAAGAAATACTACAAGAAGAAGGGCGGCGATGCCCATATGTGTCGGGAATGGGACTCCGATGAGAGCTCCACCGACTCCTCCTCCGACGAGAACGCCGCCAACATCACCATCAACAAGGGCCTCCTCTTCCCCAACGTCGGCCACAAATGCTTCATGGCGAAGGACGACAAAAAGAAGAAGGTAAAATATAGAGCCTCCACTAAATATACAACATCTAGTGATGAGTGTAGCTCTAGTGATAATGAAGATGATTTGCTTAGTCTCTTTGCCAACCTCAACATGCAACAAAAAGAAAAATTGAATGAATTGATAGGTGCTATTCATGAGAAGGATGAACTCTTGGATAGCCAAGAGGAATTCCTTATTAAGGAAAACAAAATGCATGTTAAGGTTAAAAATGCTTATGCTCAAGAGATAGAAAAATGTGAAAAATTGACTAGTGAGCTTAGCATTTGCCATGACACCATTTCCAACCTTAGAACCAAGAATGCTAGTCTTATTGCTAAGGTTGAGAAGTTAAATGTTTGTGATAATTCAATTGTCAATCTCAAGAATGAAAATACTTGTTTAATTGCTAAGATTGATAAACTGAATGCATCACTTTCTAGCCTTAAAATTGAGATTGATAAATTAGTTTCTAAGGCTAAAGATTTAAATGTTTGCAATGTTTCTATTTCCAATCTTAGAAATGAGAATGCCATGTTACATGCTAAGATTGATGAATTAAATGCTTGCAAACCTTGTACATCTAGTGTTGATCATGTTACTATTTGTACTAGATGTAGAGATGTTAATGTAGATGCTATCCATAATCACCTTGCTTTAATTAAACAATAAAATGATCACATAGCTATATTAACTGCTAAAATCAATGAGCATGAAATTGAAAATGAAAAATTTAAATTTGCTAGAAGCATGCTCTATAATGGGAGACACCCTAACATTAAGGATGGCATTGGCTTCCAATAGGGAGGCAATGTCAAGCTTAATGCCCCTAAAAAATTGTCTAACTTGTTAAGGGCAAGGCTCCCATGGTTCAGGATAACGAGGGCTATATTTTATATCCTGCTGGTTATCCCGAACACAAAATTAGGAAAATTCATGCCAAGAAGTCTCATTCTATTTCTCACCATGCTTATATATATATAAGAATCAGGCATCTAGCTCTAGGCAATCAACCCATGTTAAATTGCCTAAAAGGAAAACTCCTACAGCATCAAATAATCATAACATTTCATTTAAAACTTTTGATGCTTCTTATGTGCTAACTAACAAATCAGGCAAAATAGTTGCCAAATATGTTGGGAGCAAACACAAGGGCTCCAAGACTTGTGTTTGGGTACCCAAGGTGCTTGTTTCTAACATCAAAGGACCCAAGATGTTTGGGTACCTAAGAATAAGGCCTAAATTATTTTGTAGGTTTATGCATCTGAGGGCTCAAGTTGGATCATTAATAGCAGATGCACAAACCACATGACATGGGAGAAAAGGATGTTCTCCTCCTATGAGAAAAACGAAGATCCCCAACGAGCTATCACATTCGGGGATGGAAATCAAGGTTTGGTCAAAGGATTGGGTAAAATTGCTATATCACCTGACCATTCTATTTCCATTTTTTTTCTTGTAGACACATTAGATTACAATTTGCTTTCAGTTTCTCAATTATGCAATATGGGCTACAACTGTCTTTTTACGGATATAGGTGTTACTGCCTTTAGAAGAAGTGATGATTCAGTAGCATTTAAGGGAGTGTTGGAGGGTTAGCTATACTTAGTTGATTTCAAAAGAGCTGAACTCGACACTTGCTTAATTGCTAAGACTAATATGGGTTGGCTCTGGCATCACCGACTAGCCCATGTTGGGATGAAGAATCTTCACAAGCTTCTAAAGGGAGAGCACATTTTAGGACTAACCAATGTTCATTTTGAGAAAGACAGGGTTTGTAGCGCATGTCAAGCAGGAAAGCAAGTTGGTACCCATCATCCAGACAAGAACATCATGACGACCGACAGGCCGCTTGAGCTACTTCACATGGATTTATTCGGCCCGATAGCTTACATAAGCATCGGCGGGAGTAAGTATTGTCTTGTAATTGTAGATGACTATTCTCGCTTCACTTGAGTGTTCTTTTTGCAGGAAAAATCTCAAACCCAAGAAATCTTGAAAGGATTCTTAAGGCGGGCTCAAAATGAGTTCGGATTGAGAATCAAGAAAATAAGAAGCGATAATAGGACGGAGTTCAAGAACTCTCAAATAGAAGGCTTCCTTGAGGACGAGGGCATCAAGCATGAGTTCTCTTCTCCCTACACACCTCAACAAAATGGTGTAGTAGAGAGGAAGAATAGAACTCTACTTGACATGGCGAGGACCATGCTTGATGAGTACAAGACACCGGACTGGTTTTGGGCCGAGGCGATTAACACCGACTGCTACTCCATCAACCGGTTATATCTTCACCGAATCCTCAAGAAGACATCCTATGAACTCCTAACCGGTAAAAAGCCCAATGTTTCATATTTTAGAGTATTTGGTAGCAAATGTTTTACTCTTGTTAAAAGAGGTAGTAAATCTAAATTTGCTCCTGAGGCTGTAGAAGGCTTTTTACTAGGATATGATTCAAACACAAGGGCATATAGAGCTTTTAACAACTCCACTGGACTAGTTGAAGTTTCTTGTGACATTGTGTTTGATGAGACTAATGGCTCCCAAGTGGAGCAAGTTGATCTTGATGAATTAGATGATGAAGAGGCTCCATGCGTCGCGCTAAGGAACATGTCCATTGGGGATGTGTGTCCTAAGGAATCCGAAGAGCCCATTCAAGCACAAGATCAACCGTCATCTTCCATTCAAGCATCTCCACCAACCCAAGATGAGGAACAGGCTCAAGACAATGAAGAAGATGATCAAGAAGATGAGCCACCTCAAGAAGAGGGCAATGATCAAGGGGGAGATGAAGTTAATCAAGACAAGGAAGATGAATAGGAAATACAGGGTCAAAGACCGCCACACCCAAGAGTCCACCAGGCGATTCAAAGAGATCACCCCATGAACTCCATTCTTGGTGATATCCATAAGGGGGTAACTACTCGATCTCGAGTCGCTCATTTTTGTGAACATTACTCTTTTGTTTCCTCTATTGAGCCATACAGGGTAGAGGATGCACTAAGAGATTTGGATTGGGTGCTAGCAATGCAAGAGGAGCTCAACAACTTCACGAGGAATGAGGTATGGCATTTGGTTCCATGTCCTAACCAAAATGTTGTAGGTACCAAGTGGGTATTCCGCAACAAGCAAGATGAGCATGGTGTGGTGATAAGGAACAAAGGACAACTTGTAGCCAAGGGTTATTCACAAGTCGAAGGTCTGGATTTTGGAGAAACTTATGCACCCGTAGCTAGGCTTGAGTCAATTCGTATATTACTTGCCTATGCTACTTACCATGGCTTCAAGCTCTATCAAATGGACGTGAAGAGTGCCTTCCTTAATGGACCAATTGAAAGGGAAATGTGCCCTTGGGCCATTTCTAAGTGTTTTGGTGATTTAGTGTTCAACACAAGTGCCTAAGTGTAAAGAGGTGGACAAAGTACAAATCAAGGATAAAGGTATGTTTCTCAGACTTAGTACATTGTTTTATGGACTAATGTATTGTGTCTAAGTGCTGGAAACAGGAAAAATCCAATTGTAAATGTCTTGGCTCGAGCAGCCAAGACTCTGCTGAGTCTGGGAGCACCGGACTGTCCGGTGGTGCACCGGACAGTGTCCGGTGCGCCAGGCTGGTTCGAGCGAAGTGGCCGCTCTCGGGAATTCATCAGCGACGTACGGCTAAAATTCACCGGACTGTCCGGTGAGCCAACGGTCGGCCGGGCCAACGGTCGGCCGCGCAATCTGTGCGGGACACGTGGCCGAGCCAACGGCTAGAAGATGGCACCGAACTGTCCGGTGTGCACCGGACATGTCCGGTGCGCCAACGGCTCTCAGGCTGCCAACGGTCGGCTTCGCTATTTAAGGAAGGAAATCGGGCACCGGACAGTGTCCGGTGTGCACCGGACTGTCCGGTGTGCCAGTCGACAGAAGGCAAGATCAGCCTTCCAAGATTGCTCCAAACGGCTCCTAGCTGCCTTGGGGCTATAAAAGGGACCCCTAGGCGCATGGAGGAGTACACCAAGCATTCCTACAACATTTCTAAGCACCAAGACATCGATTTCGCGCATTCGTTTCATTGTGATAGCATATAGAGCTCTTGTGGAGTTGTGAACTTATTGAGTCGTGTTGCGAGCTCTTGTTGCGATTTGTGTGCGTGTTGACACTCTGATTCTTGCGTCTTGTGTGCGTTGCTAATCCCTCCCTTGCTCCGTGTTCTTTGTGAATTTCAAGTGTAAGGGCGAGAGGCTCCAAGTTGTGGAGATTCCTCGCAAACGGGATTGAGAAAAAGCAAACAAAACACTGTGGTATTCAAGTAGGTCTTTGGACCGCTTGAGAGGGGTTGATTGCAACCCTCGTCCGTTGGGACGCCACAACGTGGAGTAGGCAAGCGTTGGTCTTGGCCGAACCACGGGATAACCACCGTGCCATCTCTGTGATTGATCCTTGTTGGTTATTGTGTTTTGTTGAGGATTCCTCTTTAGCCACTTGGCAATTATTGTGCTAACAATTAACTAAGTTTTTGTGGCTATAAGTTTTTGAAGTTTTACAGGATCACCTATTCACCCCCCCTCTAGGTGCTCTCAATTGGTATCAGAGCCGTTCTCTTCAAGAAAGGGACTAACCGCCCGAAGAGATGGATCCTAAGGGCAAGGGGATGGTGATCAACGACAAGGAGAAGGAGTCCTTTGTCAACGAGCCCAATGATGACAGGCCCACCGACTCAGGCTCGGGCCACAAAATAAAAGACGGGAGGAAGAAGAAGACAAGGCGCATCAAGGAAATTGTCTACTACGACAGCGACGAATCTTCCTCCTCCCAAAAGGACAACGACGACTACGACAGACGAAAGACGGTTAACTCAAATTTTTCTTTCGATTATTCGCGCATTCCGCATAGCTCAAACGCTCAATTGCTCCCCATTCCACTTGGCAAGCCCCCTCACTTTGATGGAGAGGACTACGGATTTTGGAGCCACAAAATGCGTACTCACTTGTTTTCTCTCCATCCAAGCATTTAGGAGATTGTGGAAAGTGGAATGAAATTTGACAGCTCAGATAGCCCTGTGTTTATTAATGAACAGATTCATAAAAATGCACAAGCTACTACTGTGTTGCTAGCCTCTTTGTGCAGGGACGAGTATCACAAGGTGAGCGGCTTGGACAATGCCAAGCAGATCTGGGACACCCTCAAGATCTCTCATGAGGGGAACGACGTCACCTTGCTCACCAAAATGGAGTTGGTGGAGGGCGAGCTTGGAAGGTTCGCGATGATAAGGGGCGAGGAGCCAACTCAAACATACAACCGGCTCAAGACCCTTATCAACAAAATAAGGAGCTACGGAAGCACGCGATGGACGGACCACGACGTCGTCCGACTGATGCTAAGGTCCTTTACCGTTCTTGATCCTCATTTGGTGAATAATATTCGTGAGAATCCCAGGTACACCAAAATGTCGCCCGAAGAAGTCCTCGGAAAATTCATTAGCGGGCGAATGATGATCAAGGAGGTGAGGTACGTGGACGACGCCTTGAATGGTCCAATCAACGAGCCGCAACCCCTTGCTCTCAAGGCAACAAGAAGCAAGGAGGCGCTACCTAGCAAGGTGGCACAGATTGAGGCGGCCGGACTTAATGATGAAGAGATGGCCCTCATCATCAAAAGATTCAAGACGGTGCTTAAGGGTCGCAAGGGACAGCCAAGCAAGACCAAAGCCAAGGGGAAGCGCTCATGCTTCAAATGCGGTAAGCTTGGTCATTTTATTGCTAACTGTCCCGACAATGATAGTGATCAGGAACAAGGGAACAAGAGGGAGAAAAAGAAGAAGTATAAGAAGGCAAAAGGTGAGGCGCATCTAGGCAAGGAGTGGGATTCGGATTGCTCCTCTTCCGACTCTGACAATGAGGGACTCGCCGCCACCGCCTTCAACAAATCGGCCCTCTTTCCAAATGAGCGTCACACATGCCTTATGGCAAGAGAGAAGAAGGTATGTACTCAAAACTCTACTTATGCTTCTTCAAGTGAGGACGAATCTAGTGATGAGGATGAAATAGATTATTCATGTTTGTTTAAGGGCCTAGATAGAACCAAGGTAGACAAAATTAATGAATTGATTGATGCCTTGAATGATAAGAATATGCTTTTAGAAAAGCAAGAGGATTTGTTGTATGAAGAACATGATAAATTTGTAGAAGCACAAAAGTCTCTTGCTCTAGAAATTAAAAGGAATAAAATGCTCTCTAGTGAATTATCTTCTTGTCATGAAACTATTGCTACGTTAAAAGGTTTTAATGATGATTTAAATGCTAAACTAGAAGTAGCTAGTAAATCTAATTCTTGTGTAGAAATTGTTGAAACTTGTAATAGGTGTAAAGATTTTGACATTGATGCTTGTAGTGATCATTTAGTTTCAATTTCCAAATTAAATGAGGAATTAGCTAGTCTTAATGCCCAACTTAAGACTAGCAAGAATGAATTTGACAAGCTAAAATTTGCAAGGGATGCCTACACGACTGGTAGACACCCCTCAATTAAGGATGGACTTGGCTACAAGAGGGAAGTCAAGGACTTGACAAGCCATAAGGCTCCTATCTCCGCCAAGGAGAAAGGGAAGACTCCTATGGCTGGTAGTGCTAAAAAGAACCATGCTTTTATGTACCATGATAGGAGACAAACTAGAAATGCTCATAGGAGTTATAATGCTTATGATGGTTTTGATTCTCATGCCATGTTTGCTTCTAGTTCTTCCTATATGTATGGTAGAGATATGTCTAGGAGAAATGTTATTCATCATGTGCCTAGAAAGAATATTGTTCATGCTCCTAGGAAAGTAATGAATGAACCTTCTACGATTTATCATGCTTTAAATGCTTGCTTTGCTATTTGTAAAAAGGATAGGAAAATAGTTGCTAGAAAGTTAGGGGCAAAATGCAAGGGAGACAAAACTTGCATTTGGGTCCCTAAGGATATTTGCACTAACCTTGTAGGACCCAACATGAGTTGGGTACCTAAGACCCAAGCCTAAATTTGCCTTGCAGGTTTATGCATCTGGGGGTTCAAGCTGGATTATCGACAGCGGATGCACAAACCATATGACGGGGGAGAAGAAGATGTTCACCTCCTACGTCAAGAATAAGGATTCCCAAGATTCAATAATATTCGGTGATGGGAATCAAGGCAAGGTAAAAGGGTTAGGTAAAATTGCAATCTCAAATGAGCACTCTATCTCTAATGTGTTTTTAGTAGAGTCTCTTGGATATAATTTGCTATCTGTTAGTCAACTATGCAATATGGGATATAACTGTCTATTTACAAATGTAGATGTGTCTGTCTTTAGAAGAAGTGATGGTTCACTAGCTTTTAAGGGTGTATTAGACGGCAAACTTTATTTAGTTGACTTTGCAAAAGAAGAGGCCGGTCTAGATGCATGCTTAATGGCTAAGACTTGCATGGGCTGGTTATGGCATCGCCGCCTAGCACATGTGGGGATGAAGAACCTCCACAAGCTTCTAAAGGGAGAACACGTGATAGGTCTAACCAATGTTCATTTCGAAAAAGATAGACCTTGTGCAGCTTGTCAAGCAGGTAAACAAGTAGGAGGAGCGCATCATAGCAAGAATGTGATGACCACGTCAAGACCTCTGGAGCTGCTGCATATGGACCTCTTCGGACCCGTCGCCTATCTGAGCATAGGAGGAAGTAAGTATGGTCTAGTTATTGTTGATGACTTTTCCCGCTTCACTTGGGTGTTCTTTTTGCAGGATAAGTCTGAAACCCAAGGGACCCTCAAGCGCTTCCTAAGGAGAGCTCAAAATGAGTTTGAGCTCAAGGTGAAGAAGATAAGGAGCGACAACGGGTCCGAATTCAAGAATCTTCAAGTGGAGGAGTTCCTTGAGGAGGAGGGGATCAAGCACGAGTTCTCCGCTCCCTACACACCTCAGCAAAATGGTGTGGTAGAGAGGAAGAACAGGACACTCATGGATATGGCGAGGACTATGCTTGGAGAGTTCAAGACCCCCGAGCGCTTTTGGTCGGAAGCCGTAAACACGGCTTGCCACACCATCAACAGGGTCTACCTTCACCACCTCCTCAAGAAGACCTCATACGAGCTGCTAACTGGTAACAAACCCAATGTATCGTACTTTCGTGTATTTGGGAGTAAATGCTACATTCTAGTGAAGAAGGGTAGGAATTCCAAATTTGCTCCCAAAGCCGTAGAAGGGTTTTTATTAGGTTATGATTCAAATACAAAGGCGTATAGGGTCTTCAACAAATCATCGGGTTTGATTGAAGTCTCTAGCGACGTTGTATTTGATGAGACTAATGGCTCTCCAAGAGAGCAAGTTGTTGATCTTAATAATGTAGATGAAGAAGACGTTCCAACGGCCACAATACGTACCATGGCGATTGGAGATGTACGGCCTCAAGAACATTTGGAGCAAGATCAACCGTCTTCCTCAACTATGGTGCATCCCCCAACCCAAGATGACGAACAGGTACCTCAAGTGGAGGCGCATGATCAAGGGGGAGCACAGGATGTTCAAGTTGAAGAGGAAGAAGCACCTCAGGCACCTCCAACCCAAGTTCGAGCAACGATCCAAAGGGATCATCCTGTCGACCAGATATTGGGTGATATTAGCAAGGGAGTAACTACTCGTTCAAGATTAGTTAATTTTTGTGAGCATTACTCTTTTGTCTCTTCTATTGAGCCTTTCAGGGTAGAAGAGGTCTTGCTAGATCCGGACTGGGTGTTGGCCATGCAGGAGGAACTCAACAATTTCAAGCGCAATGAAGTTTGGACACTGGTACCTCGCCCCAAGCAAAATGTTGTGGGAACCAAGTGGGTGTTCCGCAACAAACAAGACGAGCACGGGGTGGTACAAGGAACAAGGCTCGGCTTGTGGCAAAAGGTTATGCCCAAGTCGCAGGTTTGGACTTTGAGGAGACATTCGCTCCTGTGGCTAGGCTAGAATCAATTCGTATCTTGCTAGCATATGCCGCTCACCATTCTTTCAGGTTGTACCAAATGGATGTGAAGAGCGCTTTCCTCAACGGGCCGATCAAAGAGGAGGTGTACGTGGAGCAACCCCCTGGCTTTGAGGATGAACGGTACCCCGACCACGTGTGTAAGCTCTCTAAGGCGCTCTATGGACTTAAGCAAGCCCCAAGAGCATGGTATGAATGCCTTAGAGACTTTTTAATTGCTAATGCTTTCAAGGTTGGGAAAGCCGATCCAACTCTTTTTACTAAGACTTGCGATTGTGATCTTTTTGTATGCCAAATTTATGTCGATGACATAATATTTGGTTCTACTAATCAAAAGTCTTGTGAAGAGTTTAGCAGGGTGATGACGCAGAAATTCGAGATGTCGATGATGGGCGAGTTGAACTACTTCCTTGGGTTCCAAGTGAAGCAACTCAAGGACGGCACTTTCATCTCCCAAACGAAGTACACGCAAGACTTGCTAAAGCGGTTTGGGATGAAGGATGCCAAGCCCGCAAAGACGCCGATGGGAACTGACAGACACACCGACCTCAACAAAGGAGGTAAGTCCGTTGATCAAAAAGCATACCGGTCCATGATAGGTTCTTTGCTTTATTTATGTGCTAGTAGACCGGATATTATGCTTAGCGTATGCATGTGTGCTAGATTTCAATCCGATCCTAAGGAGTGTCACTTAGTGGCTGTGAAGCGAATTCTTCGATATTTAGTCGCTACGCCTTGCTTCGGGATCTGGTATCCAAAGGGGTCTAACTTTGACTTGATTGGGTACTCAGATTCCGACTATGATGGATGTAAGGTCGATAGGAAGAGTACATCGGGGACGTGCCAATTCTTAGGAAGGTCCCTGGTGTCATGGAACTCTAAGAAACAAACCTCCGTTGCCCTATCCACCGCTGAGGCAGAGTACGTTGCCGCAGGACAGTGTTGCGCGCAACTACTTTGGATGAGGCAAACCCTCCGGGACTTTGGCTACAATCTGAGCAAAGTCCCACTCCTATGTGACAATGAGAGTGCTATCCGAATAGCGGAAAATCCTGTTGAGCACAGCCGCACAAAGCACATTGACATCCGGCATCACTTTTTGAGAGACCACCAGCAAAAGGGAGATATCGAAGTGTTTCATGTTAGCACCGAGAACCAGCTAGCCGATATCTTTACCAAGCCTCTAGATGAGAAGACCTTTTGCAGGCTGCGTAGTGAGCTCAATATCTTAGATTCGCGGAACTTGGATTGAATTGTAGCATATATGTGTTTATGCCTTTGATCATGTTCATTCTGCATTTTGTTGCTTATTGTGGTGCTCAAGTTGTACAAACACTCCCTGGACCTCACAAGTCCTTTTTGCAAGTGATGCACATATTTAGGGGGAGCTGTGCTACAACTTGACCCTTTGAGACTAACCATGTACTTGAGTTTGGTTGTTTTAGTCTCCAAGGAGAATTGAAAGGGAAAAGGTGGACTTGGACCATGCAAGACTTCCACTACACTCCGATGAGAAAGTGTAACTTTTCCAAGTTCATCTTTATACTCCTATTGCCTTTGTGTTCTTATTTGAAAATTTTGGTGAGGCAATGGGGTTAAAGGGCCAAGATTGATCCCGTTTTGGTGCTTGATGCCAAAGGGGGAGAAAATAAAGGCCAAAGCAATAAATGGATCAGCTACCACTTGAGAAATTTTGAAAACAGTAGATTAGAGCTTTTGGTTTGTCAAAACTCTTTTATTGTCCTTTATGTCAAAAGTTGGCCTCTTGTGGGGAGAAGTGTTGATTATGGGAAAAGGGGGAGTTTTTGAAATCCTTGATCAAATTTCTTTGGAAAACCTCTCTTTATGTCTCTACAAGTGGTTCTGACTTAGAGATAGGAATTTGAGTTTGATTTGCAAAAACAAACCAAGTGGTGGCGTAGAGTGATCCATATATGTCAAATTGAATCAAAACAATTTTGAGTTCTAATTTGAATTGCTTTTGTACTTGTTCTACTTGCTTTATGTTGTGTTGGCATAAATCACCAAAAAGGGGGAGATTGAAAGGGAAATGTGCCCTTGGGCCATTTCTAAGTGTTTTGGTGATTTAGTGTACAACACAAGTGCCTAAGTGTAAAGAGGTGGACAAAGTACAAATCAAGGATAAAGGTATGTTTCTCAGACTTAGTACATTATTTTATGGACTAATGTATTGTGTCTAAGTGCTGGAAACAGGAAAAATCCAATTGTAAATGTCTTGGCTCGAGCAGCCAAGACTCTGCTGAGTCTGGGTGCACCGGACAGTGTCCGGTGGTGCACCGGACAGTGTCCGGTGCGCCAGGCTGGTTCGAGCGAAGTGGCCGCTCTCGGGAATTCATCGGCGACGTACGGCTAAAATTCACCGGACTGTCCGGTGAGCCAACGGTCGGCCGGGCCAACGGTCGGCCACGCAATCTGCGCGGGACACGTGGCCGAGCCAACGGCTAGAAGATGGCACCGGACTGTTCGGTGTGCACCGGACATGTCCGGTGCGCCAACGGCTCTCAGGCTGCCAACGGTCGGCTTCGCTATTTAAGGAAGGAAATCGGGCACCGGACAGTGTCCGGTGTGCACCGGACTGTCCGGTGCGCCAGTCGACAGAAGGCAAGATCAGCCTTCCAAGATTGCTCCAAACGGCTCCTAGCTGCCTTGGGGCTATAAAAGGGACCCCTAGGCGCATGGAGGAGTACACCAAGCATTCCTACAACATTTCTAAGCACCAAGACATCGATTTCGCGCATTCGTTTCATTGTGATAGCATATAGAGCTCTTGTGGAGTTGTGAACTCATTGAGTCGTGTTGCGAGCTCTTGTTGCGATTTGTGTGCGTGTTGACACTCTGATTCTTGCGTCTTGTGTGCGTTGCTAATCCCTCCCTTGCTCAGTGTTCTTTGTGAATTTCAAGTGTAAGGGCGAGAGGCTCCAAGTTGTGGAGATTCCTCGCAAACGGGATTGAGAAAAAGCAAACAAAACACCGTGGTATTCAAGTAGGTCTTTGGACCGCTTGAGAGGGGTTGATTGCAACCCTCGTCCGTTGGGATGCCACAACGTGGAGTAGGCAAGCGTTGGTCTTGGCCGAACCACGGGATAACCACCGTGCCATCTTTGTGATTGATCCTTGTTGGTTATTGTGTTTTGTTGAGGATTCCTCTTTAGCCACTTGGCAATTATTGTGCTAACAATTAACCAAGTTTTTGTGGCTATAAGTTTTTGAAGTTTTACAGGATCACCTATTCACCCCCCCTCTAGGTGCTCTCACCAATCAAGGAAGAGGTCTATGTTGAGCAACCTCCAGGCTTTGAAGATAGTGAGTACCCTAACTATGTTTATAAGCTCTCAAAGGCGCTTTATGGGCTCAAGCAAGCCCCAAGAGCATGGTATGAATGCCTTCGAGACTTTCTTATCACTAATGGCTTCAAAGTCGGCAAAGCCGATCCTACTCTCTTTACTAAAACTATTGCAAAAGATTTGTTTGTATGCCAAATTTATGTTGATGATATCATATTTGGGTCTACTAACAAATCTACTTGTGAAGAGTTTAGTAGGATCATGATTCAAAAATTCGAGATGTCTATGATGGGGGAGTTGAAGTATTTTCTAGGATTTCAAGTCAAGCAACTCCAAGAGGGCACCTTCGTCAGCCAAACAAAATATACTCAAGATATTCTTACAAAGTTTGGAATGAAGGATGCCAAACCCATCAAGACACCCATGGGAATTAATGGGCATCTCGACCTTGACACGGGAGGTAAATCCGTAGATCAAAAGGTATACCGGTCGATGATAGGATCTTTACTCTATTTATGTGCATTTCGACCGGATATTATGATTTCAGTATGCATGTGTGCAAGGTTCCAAGCCGACCCTAAGGAAGTTCACCTTAGGGCCGTGAAGCGAATCATGAGATATTTAGTTTACACACCTAAGTTTGGTCTTTGGTACCCCAAGGGATCCACCTTTGATTTAATAGGATATTCCAATGCCGATTTGGCAGGGTGTAAAATTGATAGGAAGAGTATATCAGGGACTTGTTGGTTTCTGGGGAGATCCCTGGTGTCTTGGGCTTCAAAGAAACAAAACTCAGTAGCCCTATCAACCGCCAAAGCGAGTATATTGCCGCAGGTCATTGTTGTGCGCAAATACTTTGGATGAGGCAAACCCTCAGGGACTATGGCTTCAAATTGAGCAAAGTCCCTCTCCTATGTGACAATGAGAGTGCTATCCGCATGGCGGAGAATCCCGTTGAACATAGCCGCACTAAGAACATAGACATTCGGTTTCACTTTTTGAGGGATCACCAACAAAGAGGGGATATCGAGATAGCCTATATTAACACCAAAGATCAATTAGCCGATACCTTTACCAAACCATTAGATGAGAAAACCTTTACTAAACTTAGAAATGAGCTAAATATTCTTGATTCTAGGAATTTTGATTGAAACATTGCACACATAGCTCATTTACATACCTTTGATCATATCTCTTTCATTTGCTATGACTAATGTATTTTCAAGAAAAATTCTTCTAAGTCATAGATTGAAAGGGAAATGGAGTATTCGGCAATGACGACGCTTCCACTCAACTCCATCGGAATTATTTACTCTTTGCCGGTATTCCACCATCTCTCCAAATTGGTATAATCTTTCACTCATATACTGTTTGCCAAAGGGGGAGAGAATTTCAAAGGGCTCACAAAGTCTCCATTTTTGGTGATTCATGCCAAAAGAGGAGAAAGTATTAGCCCAAAGCAAAAGGACCGCACCACCACCACCAATTTAAAAATTTTCGAAATAAAGTTTTCAAATTAGTATCTTTCAAATTGGTTTTCCTCTAATAAGAATATCTCAATTGGTATCTATATTTCGAATTGATATATCTCAAAACCCTCTTGAAAACTAAGAGGAGAATTTCATTTAGGGGGAGTTTTGTTTTAGTCAAGGGAAAAGCATTTGAAACAGGGGGAGAAAATTTCAAATCTTGAAAATGCTTCTTGCAATCTTACTCATATGCCTTTGACTATTTGCAAAAAGACTTTGAAAAGATTTTCCAAAAGAATTTGCAAAAACAAAACCGTGGTGCAAGCGTGGTCCAAAATGTTAAATAAAAAGAAAGCAACCATGCATATCTAGTAGAAATAAGATATTGGTTTAACTCCAAGCAACCTTTGCACTTACCTTATGCAAACTAGTTCAATTCTGCACTTTCATATTTGCTTTGGTTTGTGTTGGCATCAATCACCAAAAAGGGATTGAAAGGGAAATAGGGTCAAACCTTTTCCTAAATGATTTTGGTGGTTGAAATGCCCAACACAAATAATTGGACTAACTAGTTTGCTCTAGATTATATATTCTATAGGTGCCAAAGGTTCAACATAAACCAATAAAAAGAACGAGTTAGGGTTCAAAAGAAAGGAGCAAAAGAAAACCAAAGTGTGCCCTGGTCTGGCGCACCGGACTGTCCGGTGTGCCACCGGACAGTGTCCGGTGCACCAGGAACCGTACATTCCGAACTCCTTAGCTTCAGGTTTCTCGGAGGCCGCTCCGCTATAATTCACCGGACTGTCCGGTGCACCAAGCAGAGCAATGGCTACTGCGCCAACGGTCGTCTGTAAAAGGAACAGTGCGCGTGAACAGTGCACGAACAGTTCGCGCAGTTAGAGCAGCGCCAGAAGGCGCACCGGACAGTGAACAGTGCCTGTCCGGTGCGACACCGGACTGTCTGGTGCCCTAAGATGTCAGAGTCCAAAAGTCGAAACCGTCAGAACCCTAACAGTTGGGTGACGTGGCTGGCGCACCGGACTATCCGGTGCGCCCATCGACAGACAGCCTCCCCAACGGTTGAATTGGTGGTTGGGGCTATAAATACCCCCAACCACCTCCTCTACAACAATCCAAGTATTCACTACTCCTCATTCAATATAAGAGCAATACACAACACACCAAGACACAAACCAAAGCCTCCGATCAAATCAAAGTCCACAATTCAACTCTAGTTTTTAGGACTTGTGAGAAGATCGACTTGTGTTCTTTTGTTGCTCTTGTTGCTTGGTTGGCTTTCTTCTTTCTCTCATTCTTACTCTCAAAGCCTTGTAAGCGAAGCAAGAGACACCAATTGTGTGGTGGTCCTTGTGGGGTCTAAGTGACCTAGGAAATCAAGGAAGAAAGCTTACTCTGTCTAGGTGACCGTTTGAGAGAGGGAAAGGGTTGAAAAAGACCCGGTCTTTGTGACCACCTCAACGGGGACTAGGTTTGCAAGAACTGAACCTCGGTAAAACAAATCACCGTGTCACTCGCTTTATTTCTTGGTTGATTTGTTTTCGCCCTCTCTTTCGGACTCGATTTTATTTCTAACGCTAACCCTGGCATATAGTTGTGCCTTAAGTTTTTAAATTTCAGACTCTGCCTATTCACCCCCCTCTAGGTGACTTTCAGGACCGCCCCGAGCTCCCTCAGCTCCTCACACCAGCCTCGGCTATACCTCACCCCTCCCCGAGCTCAATCGAGCCAGCGCCGCCGCGCTCTCCCTCCGCTCTGGTGAGTTCCCCCTCCCCTCTCTAGTAGCCTAAAGTTTAATTAAGTTAGCTCATGAGCTTCACCACCTCTCCACGATCACGAGGCACCACTTTCGCCTCCCCCATCACACTCCGTGGCCTCACCGGCGACCTCACCACTGCGGGAGCCGCCACCTCACCGTGGACTGGCCATCCCAAGCGCTTATCAACCAAATTAACCCCGTCACCATGACCCCCTACCCCTGGATGCACTAGCCCACCTCCCAGACCACCCGGAACCGGAACCACGCTGAAGAACCATCGCGGAACCTCGTCGGCGGCCGGTTTTTCCGACCTCAGCCGGTTCGCCCCCTCCCCTGACAGACCGCTCGACGTCGTCGGCACTCCCCCTCTCCCTGACGCATGGGCCCCACGCTCACGGTGTCCTCCCGCGCTGTCTCCCCTCCTCGTGGGCCGCCTGGGCCCATTCGCCCGCAACGCGGCGCGCCCGCACTCGTGTTGGGCCGAAATCCCCCCCGGGCCCAGCTAACCGAGAATCACTTTTCCTTTTTCTTTTCCTATTTTCATATATATGTATATAGGTTGATATTTTATGCACCAAAAATAGTCCAAATATTTTCTATGACACAAAATAATAATATTTAAAACTGGCACACTTCACTAAGCCACCATGGTTGATGTGATGTTTATTGCTTGTTTTTGCTAGGCGAAGAGGGATCCTGAAAGTCGCCTAGAGGGGGGTGGATAGGCGAAACCTAAAATTTATAAACTTAAGCACACACTACAAGCGGGGGTTAGCATTAGAATTGTGGCAGAACCTCCAAGTTATTGGGCCCACATGCACCTGTCCTTGTCCCAAAGACCTCAGACCGCTATGCATGTGCATCAGATAACTTAATAGGATCTGTTCGATTGCCCCAAGGACACTGGATAAACCACTTTCAACCAGAACCGCGGGATTAAGTAACACAAATCACACACACAACATTTTTACAGCGGAAATTTTATTACCAAATTTTACTGGTTAAAAAATTTTTATATTATTTTATCGAAGTGATTACAAAAGTATAGGTTTGAAATATATGCTAGCTCAAGTGACCATCCTCAATAAGAAGTATAGAAGGGTTACTTAGACTTATAAGAAGGCCGAGGCCACCAGCACTTAACACCATCACAGCAGCACAAGGTTAGAACCTGAAAAACAACCGGGAATAAAACCCTGAGTACGGAATTATTCAGCAAGACTTACCCAACTAAAGAAAAGACTCTCAAGGGTATGCTGGCTAGAGGGAGTCAAGGTATGGTTTATCAAGAATCAAAGACTCTGTTTTGCAGAAAAGCTTACTAGGAGTGGATCCTTAAAATCCAATTTTATTGTCAGGTTAGGTAAAGTTACCTGCATCTAGAGTTCTTTCTACCCTAGTTCAAACACTTGACCTGCACTAGCCAATTTCTTAGCAAGCCCTTCATCTTCACTAGATTGCTACGTATAGGGCAGTGACCAAGTCTTCATAACCGCGAAGGTACGGCGATCCGAATCGATTATACTCAGCTGAGGATCTCCGATCACACGACATATGTAGCACTTAACCCTTGCATATGTCAACCCGCCACCGGGGTTCTTAAGACCAGATCAGGTTCACGCGAACCGAGAGCACAGATACACCACCGTCCAGCCTCTTGCCACGGAGGGTACACGCTACTCTCGCCACCGCTCCACGCCCATTCCGTGTTATCTTATTCTGGCCTTAGTCTGCCCGAGGCAAGGCTTACCCATGATGAGGCATGTGACCAGTTAAAGGGTCCTCGGTCAGCAAGCCTACATCGACACGGTCCTTAATCGACTCAGACGGAGACACTACACCGAGACTCCTTTCTCGTGCAAGTCAACCGCCCGGTCTCAGCTTTATTATTTTCAACCCAAAGTTTGGTACCTGGCAGAGGTACATCTTTTCCAGATGTTGAATCCATCAAGGCCCTGATGGATCCACCATCAAGTTTTATTTTCGAAAACATCCCACCCACTTTTGCCACATCATCTTTTGTAAAAACAAAACATTTTATTTTTCTAAAGCAAGGCTAAGCATCAAAAATCTTTTGTAAAACAGGTGATCAAGGAAGGTAATCAAGTTCAAGGAAGGTAATGCAGGAATTATTTTAGCAATCAACTCCTATCACCTAATGCATCAAGCAAGTGAAAAAGGTTTTTAAAACACAAGGAGGTGGCAAATGCACCGGGGCTTGCCTGAATAACACTAGGTTAGTGTTGTTAGGTGGCGACCACTTGGTGACCATCTCTTGTTCTGATCTTGTTTCGTCTATCCATCTTCAGATTAGTTCATCAGCTTCATCCTGCGGATTAGCCCGTGCTTGGGGTCGACTTGGGTCGTCTTCCGCATTACACAATTATTTATCGTCCTAAATGAAATGCATTATGCATATGAATGAGAACAAGTATTGTGACGGAACCTCCCAAGTAATTAGGCCCACCTACAGATGTCCTTGTCCAACGGACCTCAGATAACCCTGTAGGTGCCCCTGAACTACTTGACAAGCTCGGTATCTTTCCTTACCTTTCCAGGAACGTCTCACCCGTCTTGCAGACATTACAGAACATCGGAGATAAAGAAATGCGGAAGCGATTACATAACTTTACATTTATTAAAAGTAAGATCAGGTTGTTTATTACAGACCAGAACTATATAACGAGTGCAGAATAATATTATTACACATACCAAGGGAGGCAAAAACTCCTCCCGACAATTATCACATAAAAAGTTCTAATGGAGGATCCTTTCCTCCCGCACTTCACTCTTGCTTATCTTCATTAGGAACCACCTTGGAGCAAAAGCAACAAAGGTTTGTCGCTTCCTCACCTAAAAACAACGGAGGGATAAACCCTGAGTATGGAATTACTCAGCAAGTCTTACCCGACTAAGGAAAAGACTCTCAAGGGTATGCTGGATAAATGGGAATCATGGAGAGGCTTTAGCAAAAATCAACTTAGATACTGTTGCAGAAATAGCTTACTAAAGTGAGTCCTTACTTTCAACATTTTAACGCCGAATTAAGTATTAATAGACTCTGTTTGCCTCTAGTCTAATTTCATCATTGCATCAATACAACATCATTTTTATCCATAATGTTCCCATCCTGACTTAGGTTGTAGGGAAGTGACCAAGTCTTCATAACCGCGAAGGTACGGCGATCCGAATCGATTATACTCAGCTGAGGATCTCCAATCACACGACATATGTAGCACTTAACCCTTGCATATGTCAACCCGCCACCGGGGTTCTTAAGACCAGATCAGGTTCACGCAAACCGAGAGCACAGATACACCACCGTCCAGCCTCTTGCCACGGTGGGTACACGCTACTCCCGCCACCGCTCCACGCCCATTTCGTGTTATCTTATTCTGGCCTTAGTCTGCCCGAGGCAAGGCTTACCCATGACGAGGCATGTGACCAGTTAAAGGGTCCTCGATTAGCACGCCTACATACGCATTCAATCCTTAACCAACTTGGGTAGAACATCACCTGTTCCTAACCCAAGTCTCGATTTAAGTACTTCCATCCTTAGGATTGTTTCTGTTCCTTAGGATGAAAAGAGCATCACAGGGAACTTTGCAGTAAGATCCCACCACGCTCTCAAGGAAAGTATTCTTGCAGGTAGAAGCCATCTTTCCTCAGGATAACCCCTGAGCTAGGCAGTATTGCAAAAGACAACCTCTATCCACAAGATCTAAGCAGGGCTAAGCATTTTTGTAAATCAAATTTTGATACTTCACCAGAGGTATCTATAAAGGTATGGATATCAAGGAAAGTAATGCATCAAAGGGTTCCAAGCAATTCCTATGAACCTAATGCACATCTCTCTTGACTTAAAGTGTGCGAAAAGTATTTAAAAACACAAGGAAAGGGGTTGCATGCACCGGGGCTTGCCTTCGTTCACAGGTGAGTCTGGCTCGGATCCACAAATATCAAAGTAGAAGCAGTTGCCTGCTTGAGAATCCGAGGGTGGTGGTATCCTTTCTTCGGTGACTTCCACTTCTTCTTCGTGTTCTAACATAACCATATATACATATAAGAATGAATGCCATGTAATGCTCATGAGAGTACGAAGACAATAGAGATTTATTAACTAAGTCTTGAATACAACTTTCCTTCACGGAACTCCGAGAACTTAGGGTTTCCGGAGTCAGTAAAGGAGTTCACATGGCAGGGGGGTGTTTTAGGGTTTGGTGATCAAACATGGTCCAAATCAACCCAAACTCTACCCAAGGCTTCTAAATAATATGAGGAACTCATATAAAAATTTTGAGCATTTTTGGGATTACCATTTATCTTTTAAAAATCCAAAACTTCTACTTTTAACTACTTTAAATGCCTTAAAATTCCTTATTTAACCTAAAAAATCATAAAACTATTTTTATTAAATTCTAGGGAAAATAAGAAACCTAGGAAAATTGGTTTCATAATTTTACCATTTTTCTACATTCTTTTATAATTGTTTTGGCTCTAGAAATAAAAGAAAAAGGAAAACTAGGGAATAGTACTGAGCTGATTTCAGCCCAGCGGCCCAATTCAAAGAGGAAAGCGCGCGCATGTGCCCGCGCGCTCCGGTGATTTTGCGAACAAGCCTGTTGGGGCGAAGGCAAAGGCGCCACCCTTCGCTCGAAGCCTTCGCTGCAGCAGCTGAGCTAACAGAAACAAAACAGGCAGGGACACCCTTCGCTTCTTCCGCACCAGACGAAGACTGGCGACGAAGGGCATCCCACAGTGTGGCCTCGTCCAGCTCAGAGGCCCACGTGCAATCCGACCCATTGTAACGGGCCCCGCGTGGCCGCCGTGCGTTACGGGCCTAATTTGTAAAAGCATTCCTGTAATTACGGTCTGTAACCCCGCTTTATGGGAATATTCTAGGGATAACCTAGGTAGCTGAGGGCACATGCGTCCTTAGCTCAAGGCGCTGCGCACTCAGGTACCTATAAATACCCCTGCACAGTGCCCGTGAGAGGCCAGATTAACAGAGCTTTTGCCATCTAGCGCGAGTGCCCAGTTGACGTCACTGTTCACCCTTGTTGGATCCCCTTGCGACAGAGAGCAAGTTCCAACAAAGCCCCTGCAGTATTCAATAACCTGAAGATCTCCAAACACTATTTAAAATAGTCGCTGACACTTCACAGAAATGCCCCTGACTTTCTATGTCTTCTCCAAACACCTCCCTCGTCACGACACGCTCCCCGTTCATCCCTGCCGTGGTTCGTACCGGCCATGACCGGCGATGATTGTTTAAGCTGACTATCGGAGAGGCTTTACGGACCTAAGACGGCCTCGGAACACCCACTAATTTGACTCGAACACCCCGAGAACAGCCGGTCCACGTGCACGGCGGGAACCAAGCACGGGAGTACATGTTCTCGCCAAACCATGGTCGATCAGAGCAAACGGACGCCACCGTGAGCTTCGCGAGTATGCAAGAACACTAGAACGACACAAGGATTGGACAATGACTTACCAGAGGAAGCTGGCCATGGGCGGGCTGTTTTGGGTGGCGCGGCGGACTGAATTGGGGGAAAGTGGCAATTCAACGACTCTGGATGAAATTAGGGGTGGGGATTGAGGCTATAGGATCGTGAGAGACTGTGCTTTCACCGTGCGCAATCGATTTAAGAGAAGGTAGAGAGGGCAGTGTGAATTTCTGGTTGTACTCGAGCTCACTTGAAGAACAGCGAGCACCTCGCCGTGATCCCAATGGCTATTTATAGCCGTGGCGGTCTGGCGATCACCTCGCGGCCCCGGACAACACCACAATCGCATGTCAACCACGTCAGTAGACGGTACAGTGAGGGAGAACTACGGCATGAGTGCCACTGCGGTGGAATCCCCTGAGTCACGGCGGCCGCCGGTGAGTAACTCCGGCCGAGCACAGGAGATGGTGCCACGTACGAGCTACCCTTTTCCCGGTGTTATCCACCCAATACCCTGCACGATTCCGGACGGCGATCAACGACGGCGAGCTGAGTTGGCGTTCTGATCCATCCAAAACACTGTACAATGGCACATCTATTTCAGTCGCCTGAACCGGCCATGATCCCACTCGATTATCTCTCGATTCTTGTTAGGAACAGAGCGATCCCTCTTAATAAAAGTTGTTCACTAATCATCAGTCTCCAAACTTACTATAGGAGTCCTGGATCAAAACCGAACGTATTTAAAGTTATGGCGTGCTTAAATTGATCCCATATCACCGTGACCACTTCTGACTTCAGGTTCAGTTTCAGTTTCTTGATACAAGCGTGACAGAGCAACTTCAGGCAAGATTATCTCTGGATTTTTCTCAACAAGTGAGCTTACAACCTTAAGCAAAGTTGTTCTTCCATAATTAGGTTACAATTTTGATGTGGTGACCTAATATGAATTCTCACTATTTTGAAAGCTACACAGCCCCAAAGTTGGGCCTATAATCCTGATTTTAGACTTAGCTTAGGAATCACAATTGGGGTCCTTTTTGCAAATGGTTCCAAAACTTAGGGTTTGGCTTGTGAATTCACATATTTGTGACCCAAATGACTTAAGATACATATTTAACTTGGTTTTTGCACTTTAGTCCAAAAGTGGGCTAATTTTGCACATAGGTCCCTAGGGTTTGGTTTTAGGGTTTTCCAGGATTCCAATTAGGGTTTTTGGTATCCCAGGGGCATAAATGTGATTCAACTTTGTTTTTGGGGATATTTTATGACTCTTTCCCTAAAGTCTTTAGGTTTTCTCATCTTGGGTTAGGTTTTGCCCCTTTGAGTCTGATTTAGGGTTAGGTCCCCTACCCAGGGTCCTATTTGCAAAACACCAAAAACAATACACTTGTTTGAAATTTTTACCTAGTGAATGCACTCTAGGTGTATCAAACATATGCAATGTCAATGCTTATGATGCCATGCTCAAGTTTTAGTTGCAGTAACACCAGGGGTGTTACATCCTTCCCCCCATAAAAGAATCTCGTCCCGAGATTTAAAGCCCTAGGGTGAGTAATGGAAAAGGAAATGTGTCACAGTTTTATTCCCTTATTTCTGGTACAAGGCAGGGGTGGTGTGGGGGTTCACTCCTTTATTACAATAACTGTACACATTTTAAAAACTACATGAGGCTAGAAAGCCTGGGAAATTCTTATTCAAAAAGTCTTGAGTTTCCCATGTAGCCTCTTCTTCAGAATGTTGGTTCCATTGTATCTTGTAGAACTTGAGAGTCTTTCTCCGGGTAACCCTGTCCTTTTGATCCAGAACTCGAATAGGATGTTCTGAGTATGTTAAATCTGGTTCCAGGACAACATCTGTCACTTCAATGGTTCGATCGGGAACCCGAAGACACTTCTTTAATTGCGACACATGGAACACATTATGAATAGCAGACAATATTTCGGGTAACTGGAGTCGGTATGCTACTGGTCCACATTGCTCAAGTATAAGGAATGGACCAATGTACCGGGGTGCAAGCTTTCCTTTTGTCGGGGACCATAATTAGGGGTACCCTCAAGACGCCTAATTCTCAGCTGGTAACCCCCATCAGCATAAAGCTGCAGAGGCCTGATGGGTTTGATTAAGTCAGGGATCAGTCCATACGAGCGACTCGATCACGCCACGCCCGAGCCTAGCCTCGGGCAAGGGCAGCCGACCCTGAGGTGTTTCCGTCTCGCCCGAGGCCTCCTCTTTTACGGCAGACGCATCTCCGGCTCGCCCGAGGTCTTGCCTTCGTTAAGAAGCAACCCTGACTAAATCACCGCACCGACCGACCAAGTCACTGGGGCATTTAACGCAAAGAGTGAGACTGACGGGCGGCCAGGCTTGGCCAAAAGCGCCATAGGAAGCTCCGCCCGACCCAGGGCTCGGACTCGGGCTAAGGCCCCGGAAGACGGCGAACTCCGCTCCGCCCGACCCAGGGCTCGGACTCGGGCTAAGGCCCCGGAAGACGGCGAACTCCGCTCCGCCCGACCCAGGGCTCGCACTCGGGCTAAGGCCCCGGAAGACGGCGAACTCTGCTCCGCCCGACCCAGGGCTCGGACTCGGGCTAAGGCCCCGGAAGACGACGAACTCCGCTCCGCCCGACCTAGGGCTCGGACTCGGGCTAAGGCCCCGAAAGACGACGAACTCCGCTCCGCCCGACCCAGGGCTCGGACTCGGGCTAAGGCCCCGGAAGACGACGAACTCCGCTTCGCCCGACCCAGGGCTCGGACTCCGCCCTGGCCTCTGTCGAACGACCTCCGCCTCGCCCGACCCAGGAGCTCGGGCTCGGCCTCGGCCATGCAGGACAGACTCGACCTCAGCTTCGGAGGAGCCTCCACGTCGCCCGACCTAGGGCACGAGTCCGCCACGTCGACAGGAAGCGCCATCATCACCCTACCCCGAGCCGACTCGGGCCACAGAGAACAGGACCGACGTCCCATCTGGCTGGCTCCGCCAGATAGGCAATGATGGCGCCCCGCTGGATCCATGACGACGGCGGCTCTCAGCTCCCTTACGGAAGCAGGGGGACGTCAGCAAGGGCCCAACCACACCGACAGCTGTCCCTCCGCCAGGCTCCATTGCTTCTCCGACAGCCACGACGCCACACCAGCTGGGTGCCAAGATCTCTCCGGCTGCCACCTTGGCATGTACTTAGGGCACTAGCTCTCCCCCGCTAGACACGTAGCACCTTGCTACACCCCCATTTGTACACCTGGATCCTCTCCTTACGCCTATAAAAGGAAGGACCAGGGCCTTCTTAGAGAAGGTTGGCCTCGCGGGAACGAGGGCAGGGGCAGGCGCTCTCTTGGGGCCGCTCGCTCCCCTCACCCGCGCGGACGCTTGTAACCCCCTACTGCAAGCGCACCCGACCTGGGCGCGGGACGAACACGAAGGCCGCGGGATCTCCGACTCCCTCACGACCCGGCTCCGGCCACCTCGCTCTCTCCCCCCTTCGCGCTCGCCCACGCGCTCGACCCATCTGGGCTGGGGCACGCGGCACACTCACTCGTCGGCTCGGGGACCCCCCGGTCTCGAAACGCCGACAGTTGGCGCGCCAGGTAGGGGCACGCTGCGTGTTGACGAGTAGTTTCCCGTCAAGCTCCAGATGGGCAGTCTCTAACGACCTCTTCAACCCGGGACGGTGCTCCGTTTCGGGAGCCTCGAGTTCATGTCTTTCGACGGCGGCTACGACATGATACTCCTTCCACCGCCGCGCGACAGCGACAATGGTGGCGGACAGCCCGCCCGCCGGCGGCGGAATCGACGACGTCTTTCCCGTGTGGGGGAAGGACAACTTTCGAGCTCGCCCCATCCTCTCCCTCGCCATCGGAGGAGGAGGCGGGGCAACCAGGGCCGAGCGGGAGGCTGCGCTCATTCGGCTGTCGAGCAAATCGACATCCCCAGCGCCCCAACGGAGGACGCGTCGGGCATCACCCACGCGTTTGAGGCGAAGGCGAGCGCTGTCCCCCCGCGACACGCCGACCCTGAGCAAGTGGACGACGCCAGCGCGCTCACGGAGAGCCTGCAGGACGTCACCCTCGCACCCAGGACGACGGCGCAATCAGCCCCCGATGTGACTTCGTCGCTCCTCGTCGACCAAAAGGTACCGACCGATTCCCATCCTACGTCATTTCGACTCGGCCTCAACCCGCCTAGCGACCTCGCTTTGGCGGGCGCTCACATTGAGGCGAGTGCAACCCCTCTGGGGTTTCGTGTGCGGTCGCCTTGGGACCGATTGACGGACGTCTCGACCTACGGGCCCTTTGGGTTCGAGGAAGATGACGACCCCAGCATCTGCTGGGATTTCTCTGGATCTGGCAACCCCAGTGCCATGCGGGATTTCATGACCGCATGCAACTACTGCCTCTCCGACTGTTCCGACGGCAGCCGCAGCCTTGACGACAAGGACTGCGGCCCGAGCCGCGAATGTTTCCACGTCGAGCTGGGGGATCCCTCCGGAGGCAGCTGTCTTGGCATGCCGGAGGATGGTGATCCCCCTCGGCCGGCGCCTCGCGCCGACATCCCGCGGGAGCTAGCTGTGGTCCCCGTTCCGGCGGGGGGTCACGACCCACAGCTCGAGCAAGTCCGCGGGGCGTGGGCCGGGCTCGATGAGGGAGCAGGAGCGCTCGAGGCAATCCGCCGGAACGTCGGGCAGGTATGGGCGGGCCAGCCCCCGGCCGGAGAAATACGTCACCTGCCCCAAGGTCTCCAGCACCGCATCGCCAACGATGCCAGGGACAGACCGCCACCCGCATCCGGCGGAACCGGTCAGGACCTGGCAGCCGCAGCGATGCTCCTCCGCGCGATGCCGGAGTCATCGACCACCGAGGGTCGGCGAATCCAGGGAGAGCTCAAGCATCTCCTGGAAGGCGCTGCGGCCCGGCGGGCCGAGAGCTCTGCCTCCCGAAGGCAGGGGTACCCCTCGGAACCTCGTGTCGTGACTTCCCGACTCATGCGGGAAGCCTCGGTCTACACCGGGCGCACGCGCAACACCGCGCCTGCGGCCCCAGGCCACCTCGGCGACGAGCACCCTCATCGTGACCGTCGGGCTCGCCTCGACGAAAGGGTGCGCCGAGGCTATCACCCCAGGCGTGGGGGACGCTACGACAGCGGGGAGGATCGGAGTCCCTCGCCCGAACCACCCGGTCCGCAGGTCTTTAGCCGAGCCATTCGGCGGGCGCCGTTTCCGCCCCGATTCCGACCCCCGACTACTATCACAAAGTACTCGGGGGAAACGAGACCGGAATTGTGGCTCGCGGACTACCGCCTGGCCTGTCAACTGGGTGGGACGGACGACGACAACCTCATCATCCGCAACCTCCCCCTGTTCCTCTCCGACACTGCTCGCGCTTGGTTGGAGCACCTGCCTCCGGGGCAGATTTCCAACTGGGAGGATCTGGTCCAAGCTTTCGCCGGCAACTTCCAGGGCACCTACGTGCGCCCCGGGAATTCCTGGGACCTCCGAAGCTGCCGGCAACAGCCGGGAGAGTCTCTTCGGGACTACATCCGGCGATTCTCGAAGCAGCGCACCGAGCTACCCAACATCACCGACTCCGATGTCATCGGCGCGTTCCTTGCCGGCACCACCTGCTGTGACCTGGTGAGCAAGTTGGGTCGCAAGACCCCCACCAGGGCGAGCGAGCTGATGGACATCGCCACCAAGTTCGCCTCTGGTCAGGAGGCGGTCGAGGCCATCTTCCGAAAGGACAAGCAGCCCCAGGGCCGCCCGTCGGAAGATGCCCCCGAGGCGACTACTCCGCTCGGCGCCAAGAAGAAAGGCAGGAGGAAGTCGCAAGCGAAACGCGACGCCGCCAGCACGGACCTTGTCGCCGCCGCCGAATACAAGAACCCTCGGAAGCCCCCCGGAGGCGCCCACCTCTTCGACAAGGCGCTCAAGGAGACGTGCCCCTACCATCAGGGGCCCGTCAAGCACACCCTCGAGGAGTGCGTCATGCTTCGGCGCCACTTCCACCGGGCCGGGCCACCCGCAGAGGGTGGCAGGGCCCGCGACGACGACAAAAAGGAAGATCACCAAGCAGGAGAGTTCCCCGAGGTCCGCGACTGCTTCATGATCTACGGAGGGCATGCGGCGAATGCCTCGGCTCGGCATCGTAAGCAAGAGCGTCGGGAGGTCTGCTCGGTGAAGGTGGCGGCACCAGTCTACCTAGACTGGTCCGACAAGCCCATCACCTTCGACCAGGATGACCACCCCGACCACGTACCGAGCCCGGGGAAGTACCCGCTCGTCGTCGATCCCGTCATCGGCGACGTCAGGCTCACCAAGGTCCTGATGGATGGGGGCAGCTGCCTCAATATCATCTACGCCGAGACCCTCAGGCTCCTGCGCGTCGATCTGTCATCCGTCCGAGCAGGCGCTGCGCCCTTCCACGGGATCATTCCTGGGAAGCGCGTCCAGCCCCTCGGATAGCTCGACCTTCCTGTCTGCTTCGGAACACCCTCCAACTTCCGAAGGGAGACTTTGACGTTCGAAGTGGTCGGGTTCCGAGGAACCTACCACGCAGTGTTGGGAAGGCCATGCTACGCGAAGTTCATGGCCATCCCCAACTACACCTACCTGAAGCTCAAGATGCCGGGCCCCAACGGGGTCATCACCGTCGGCCCCACGTACAAACACGCGTTCAAATGCGATGTGGAGTGCGTGGAGTACGCCGAGGCCCTCGCCGAGTCCGAGGCCCTCATCGCCGACCTGGAAAGCCTCTCCCGGGAGGTGCCGGACGTAAAGCGACATGCCGGCAACTTCGAGCCAGCGGAGACGGTTAAGGCCGTCCCTCTCGACCCCAGTGGAGACACCTCTAAGCAGATCCGGATCGGTTCCGGGCTCGACCCCAAATAGGAAGCAGTGCTCGTCGACTTTCTCCGCGCAAACGCCGACGTCTTTGCGTGGAGTCCCTCGGACATGCCCGGCATACCGAGGGATGTCGCCGAGCACTCGCTGGATATTCGGGCCGGGGCCCGACCGGTCAGACAGCCTCTGCGCCGATTCGACGAGGAAAGGCGCAGGGTGATAGGCGAGGAGATCCACAAGCTGATGGCAGCAGGGTTCATCAAAGAGGTATTCCATCCCGAATGGCTTGCCAACCCTGTGCTTGTGAGGAAGAAAGGGGGGAAATGGCGGATGTGTGTAGACTACACTGGTCTCAACAAAGCATGTCCGAAGGTCCCCTACCCTCTACCTCGCATCGATCAAATCGTGGACTCCACTGCAGGGTGTGAAACCCTGTCTTTCCTCGATGCCTACTCAGGGTATCATCAAATCAAGATGAAAGAGTCCGACCAGCTCGCGACTTCTTTCATCACGCCCTTCGGCATGTACTGTTATGTCACCATGCCGTTCGGTTTGAGGAACGCGGGTGCAACATACCAGCGGTGCATGAACCATGTGTTCGGCGAACACATCGGTCGCACGGTCGAGGCCTACGTCGATGACATCGTAGTCAAGACGAGGAAAGCCTCCGACCTTCTCTCCGACCTTGAGCTGACATTCCGGTGTCTCAAGGCGAAGGGCGTCAAGCTCAATCCCGAGAAGTGCGTCTTCGGGGTGCCCCGAGGCATGCTCTTGGGATTCATCGTCTCCGAGCGGGGCATCGAAGCCAACCCGGAGAAGATCGCAGCCATCACAAGCATGGGGCCCATCAAGGACTTAAAAGGCGTACAGAGGGTCATGGGATGTCTCGCGGCCTTGAGCCGTTTCATCTCGCGCCTCGGCGAAAGAGGCCTGCCCCTGTACCGTCTCTTAAGGAAAGCCGAGTGCTTCACTTGGACTCCCGAGGCCGAGGAAGCCCTCGGGAACCTGAAGGCGCTCCTCACCCAGGCGCCCGTCTTGGTACCCCCACCTGATGGAGAAGCCCTCTTGGTCTACGTCGCCGCTACCACTCAGGTGGTCAGCGCCGCGATCGTGGTCGAAAGGCAGGAAGAGGGGCATGCTTTGCCCATTCAGAGGCCAGTTTACTTCGTCAGCGAGGTGCTGTCCGAGACCAAGATCCGCTATCCACAAGTCCAGAAGCTGCTGTATGCAGTGATCCTGACGAGGCGAAAGCTGCGACATTACTTCGAGTCTCATCCGGTGACTGTGGTGTCATCCTTCCCCCTGGGGGAGATCATCCAGTGCCGAGAAGCCTCGGGACGGATCGCGAAGTGGGCGGTGGAAATCATGGGCGAGGCAATCTCGTTCGCCCCTCAGAAGGCCATCAAGTCCCAGGTACTGGCGGACTTCGTAGCCGAATGGGTCGACACCCAGTTGCCGACGGCTCCGATCCAACCGGAGCTCTGGACCATGTTCTTCGACGGGTCGCTGATGAAGACGGGAGCTGGCGCGGGCCTGCTCTTCGTCTCGCCCCTCGGGAAACACCTGCGCTACGTGCTCCGCCTCCATTTCCCGGCATCCAACAATGTGGCCGAGTACGAGGCTCTAGTCAACGGATTGCAAATCGCCATCGAGCTAGGGGTCCAACGCCTCGATGCACGCGGCGACTCGCAGCTCGTCATCGACCAAGTCATGAAGAACTCCCACTGCCGCGACCCGAAGATGGAGGCCTATTGTGATGAGGTTCGGCGCCTAGAAGACAAGTTCTACGGGCTCGAACTTAACCACATCGCTCGGCGCTACAACGAGACTACGGACGAGCTGGCAAAGATAGCCTCGGGGCGAACGACGGTCCCCCCGGACGTCTTCTCCCGGGATCTGCACCAACCCTCCGTCAAGATAGGCGACACGCCCGAGCCCGAGGTGCCCTCGGCCCCCGAGGGCGAAGCACTGCGCATCGAGGAGGAGCAGAGCGGGGTCATGCCAGATCGAGATTGGCAGACCCCGTACCTGCAATATCTCCGCCAAGGAGAACTGCCCCTCGACCGGGCCGAGGCTCGGCGGGTAGCGCGACGCGCCAAGTCGTTCGTCTTGCTGGGCGATGAGAAGGAGCTCTACCACCGTAGCCCCTCGGGCATCCTCCAGCGATGCATCTCCATCGCCGAGGGTCAGGAACTCCTACAGGAAATACACTCGGGGGCTTGCGGCCATCATGCAGCACCTCGAACCCTCGTCGGGAATGCTTTCCGCCAAGGCTTCTATTGGCCGACGGCGGTGGCTGACGCCACTAGAATTGTCCGCGCCTGCGAAGGGTGCCAATTCTATGCGAAGCAGACCCACCTGCCCGCTCAGGCTCTGCAGACGATACCCATCACCTGGCCCTTCGCTGTGTGGGGTCTGGACCTCGTCGGCCCTCTGCAGAAGGCGCCCGGGGGCTACACGCACCTGCTGGTCGCCGTCGACAAATTCTCCAAGTGGATCGAGGTCCGACCCCTGAACAGCATCAGATCCGAGCAGGCGGTGGCGTTCTTCACCAACATCATCCATCGCTTCGGGGGCCCGAACTCCATCATCACCGACAACGGCACCCAGTTCACCGGCAAAAAATTCTTGGATTTTTGCGAGGATCACAACATCCGGGTAGACTGGGCCGCCGTAGCTCATCCCATGTCGAATGGGCAAGTAGAACGTGCCAATGGCATGATTCTACAAGGGCTCAAGCCTCGGATTTACAATGATCTCAACAAGTTCGGCAAGCGATGGATGAAGGAACTCCCCTCGGTGGTCTGGAGCCTGAGGACGACGCCGAGCCGAGCCACGGGTTTCACGCCGTTCTTCCTGGTCTACGGGGCCGAGGCCGTCTTGCCCACTGACCTGGAATACGGCTCCCCGAGGACGAGGGCCTACAACGATGAAAGCAACCAAGCTAGCCGAGAAGACTCGCTGGACCAGCTGGACGAGGCTCGGGACAGGGCCTTACTACACTCGGCGCGGTATCAGCAGTCCCTGCGGCGCTACCACGCCCGAGGGGTCCGACCCCGAGACCTTCAGCTGGGCGACCTGGTGCTTCGGCTGCGGCAAGACGCCCGAGGGAGGCACAAGCTCACGCCCCCCTGGGAGGGGCCGTTCGTCATCGCCAAAGTTCTGAAGCCCGGAACGTACAAGCTGGCCAACAGTCAAGGCGAGGTCTACGACAACGCTTGGAACATCCAACAGCTACGTCGCTTCTACCCTTAAGATGTTTCCAAGTTGTTCATATACCTCACACCCACGCAAAGTTTAGTCAACAAGGAAGGGTCGGCCTCACCTCGGCAAAGCCCGACCCTCCCTCGGGGGCTAAAAGGGGGGAAACCCCCTCTGCGTCAAAATTTTCCTCAAAAAGAAAATCTCTTTTACCAGAGTATCTTTCGTGCTTTTTGACTACTTCGAAAAGTGGGTCCTGGAAACGACGGGGTACACGTAAGCAGTCAAGGCTGATCGAGCCGAGGGACTCCTACGCCTCCGGGATACGGATACCTCACTCATCACCTTCTGCGATAAGTAACTCGCGTTCGGATAAGGTGACTCCGCGGATCGAACAAGTCTCTACGTTCGGAAGCTCTTTCTGTCGAAGCGATTCTTCGAGTTTTCTCGACCAAGTCGGTGATAGGGCCTCATGGACGAGTAAAAGTGCGCGTAAGCGGCAAGGCCGACCGAGCCGAGGGACTCCCACGCCTCCGGGATACGGATACCTCACTCATCACCTTCCGCGAGAAGCAACTCTCGCTTGCACTAACATCCCTGTTACCGACAAAAAGTCCAGATGCTCGAAACAAGAGGAAAAGAGACGCAGCTTTACAACACAGCAAGGGTGTGTGTTCTGGCCTCGACGGCCGCACAAAGCACACACTACAAGACAAGCTGATCCTGCAGGCTCAGGTCTTGACTCTGGAAGGGGGCAGCGACACCCTCGGCATCAACGGCACCTTCGGCGAGGCCCGACCTAGCCGCGACGGCGACGCGGTCCGAGGGCCTCCGCTCCGAAGGACGACGTCATCACCACGCCTGAGCGATTGCCGTCAGGGACTTCTCCGGGATCCGGCCCGAGCGGGCGGCTCGGCCAACCACCTCCCGAAGGCAGGGGCCTCGGCCAACCACCTCCCGAAGGCACCAGCCCGGTCCGAAGCCTCGGCTGACCAACTCCGGCGATGATCCTGCCAACGGACAACTCGGCTAGGCTCCGGCCAACCAGGTTTCATTTTCGAGCCAACTCCGCCTCTGTTCATGCTGATATCGCTACCCCTGGCCTCGGCTCGTCGAAGAGCGGCCGAGGGGTCTCTTTAACTAAGCTAGAGGAGCCTCGGACAACAGGGCTGACCGAGCCGAGGGACTCCTACGCCTCCGGGATACGGATACCTCACTCGTCACCTTGACACGGGGCGACTCATGCTTGGTGAAGCGGTTCAGATAATCAGCAGACGAGTCTTAGTGCTCGGAAATGAGGAAAAAATACGGCTCTGTGCCGACGTTACATACATGTTCAGGCCCCGAAAGCCAAAATGAACAAAAAACCCGGCACTCGAAGTGCCATTACAAACGGAACTCCGGTTCCCCCCCCCCCGCAGGAACGAACAACCCCACTCGATAGGGGCGGGCCTGTGGGGCTGCAGAAGACTGACGGGCGGCTCGCCGCCGCCCGCTCTGGCCACGACGACGACGGCCCCCACTCTGGACGACCGAACTGCAGCAGCGCAGGCCTCGGGGTAGGCGCCGCTGCGGCCTTGCCCTCGCCCACACTGACGCTCGAGGGGCGAGGACAAGTACAAAGAGCCGGAGGCCCGAAGCGCGGATGGTGGCGGTGATCCCGTCGGTGATGGGGACTTCTCGAGCCGCCTCCGCCTCGGCACCGACGACAGGAGCCTCAGCCCTCCGGCAGATCCCCACTCAAGTCCTCCCAGATGAGTGGGGCACCGGCCTCCGCGTAAAGGCGCCGCCCCGGTGCAAAGGCAGGACCACCCCAGAACACGAACGCCGCCCTAGCAGCGCGCGGCACCCAGGGTGGTCCTCCCGTGTACACGGCGCGGCAGCCGCCCCCTACAGAAGGGGCCGCCGCGAGCCGAGCCGACGAACCCGACACGTTGGAGGTGACGACGCCTGCCGTTGACCCGCCCCACGTTGTCGAAGTCCGGGCCGCCCGCAGGGCCAGTGAGCGCCTTCTCCCTCGAATACTACGGGAGAGGATGACCCACGAACCCGTGCGGGAGGTAGAGCGCCGGCTCAGCCCGGCACCCACCCCAGCGAGGATGATGAACATCCTTGAAGCTGAGGGTGGGACCAAGATCACAGCCCGGTTTGCTCCTCCCCACCCAGGAGCTGGTGGTCACAGTCTCGGGTGACCCCCAGCGGAGGGGAGCCACCGGGCTGCCTGATGAAAATCCTTGAAGCCAAACGATGGCTGAAAGGTACCCACTCCCACGGAGTAGTGTCCTCCAACGATGAGGCATGGAGACGGCGGTTTCCCCCATCCGGGGGCTTGAAAGGTGGAAAGACACGATGCATAAGGGAGGAAGAAGACACGGTTGCCTTACGGAAAGGGTCGCCCTCCTTTTAAAGGCAACTCTCCCTGCTTGCGCCCCCAACCGTCACGGGCTGAGTCTTCTCCAACACGCCTCCAAAGCCCTCCCCTGCGGCGCGGGGGCTGGGACCCACCTGTCATACAGACCGGCTCCGAGCAGAAGAAGCCGAACCGCCGCGCGCGGCGCGCGCAACCACCCAGCGGTTACAAATGACCCTCCACTTTTGCCCAGACCAACGGGCGAAAGGGGCGGGCAGCCATGCGGGCGGCATGCAACCGCGCCAAGTGGACGCGCCCCTCCGACTCCTGACAGGCCAGCCCGGAGGCTCAAGCCCACGCGTCGCGCAACCGGCGCGCCGGATGCTGCATGTAAGCCGCTGTACCATTTGCGCCACCGCCGCACCTCCTCGATTGCGAAACCGATACCGCGACCCGAGACGACCTGGCACGCGACCCAGCAGCGCCAGCCGGGCGCAGCGGTCAAACGCGGTCAAAAGTGGGGCGGCAGTAATGACGGTGGCAGGCGCGCAAGAGCAGCGGTCACGCCATCAGCCAAGCTCACGTCCCATCCGGAGGCAGCAAGAGAACCCCCTCTTTCACGGTGTGAAGACGACACGCCCGTGACCCGTTCCTCGAAACGCTCGCGCACGCGCAACGACAGCCTCGCCAACTACTCGCCCCGGCGCATTAACTCCGCGGCTCGACGGGCAGCGCTTCTGGCAGGAGCAGCTGGCGACGCTTCGCCTTCGCCAAAACGACCACACCAAAAAAGGTACGCCACGTCGTTCAAATTTCGTATCCTTTTTCCCTTTTTCTTCTTTCTCTATCTCTTGCAACAGGGACCAGGAAAGGGGATACCCCCAAAGGGATCCTTCCCCGTGAAGGAACTAGGCTCCGAGCCTCCATACTGATCAGGGGTTCGAAGGCTGGCCCCCCGAAGGGTTCAACAGCCGCCTCAGATCGCGTGGGCCCGACACCCACTACTGGTCAGAGGTTCGAAGGTCGGCCCCCCGAAAGGTTCCACGACTGCCTCAGGCTACTCGGGCTCCGCGCCCATTACTGATCAGGGGTTCGAAGGCTGGCCCCCCGAAGGGTTCACAGTCGCCTCAGACACCGAGCGAGGGATGACCAGGGGTACGTTCGATACATAACCAAGGCTCGGGCTGCGCTCCCGAGGTACCCTAGGACATTTCCGAGACCAGCGGGAACGAACCTGTAACGGAATCCCATCGGAGGGAGGCATCGAGCCCTCGGACCCCGTCGCCAGGGGACCGGGTCCGGCAGGTCACCCGCAGGTACTTTTGGGCGTGCCTCCGGGCCCCTAGCCGACCCCCAACGAACGGGGCACGGACGTCCACTCGGATTACCCGATTGCAGCTCACCGGAGACACCATGTTCGGTGCCCATCGAGGGTAACATGGCGCTCTCCCCCCCTCCTCCTTGCGGAAAGGCGACGTAGGGGCGTATGTAAAAAAGCCGAGTCTGTCCCTGATCGTCCTCTCGCTCTGTGCGGAGGCTCGGGGGCTGCTCTCGCAAACCCGGCTCCGGCCGAACCGTTGACAGCGTCAACATACCAGCCCGAGAACTTGGGCCCCGACAGTGCACCCGGGCTACGCCCTGTTCGCATGAGGGAACCGCCAGACCAGCCAAAGCATTACGCAAGGCATTAAGACCTCGAAGGAGTGAAACCACTCCTCCGAGGCCTCGGGGGCTACACCCGGCGGGTGCGCTCGCGCGCACCCACCGGAACAAAGTGCAACCGAGAAAGGCTGGTCCCCTTGCAAAAAAGTGCGACGAAAGCCTCCAAGCGAGTGCTAACACTCCCTTCGAGGCTCGGGGGCTACTGTCGGGGACCATAATTAGGGGTACCCTCAAGACGCCTAATTCTCAGCTGGTAACCCCCATCAGCATAAAGCTGCAGAGGCCTGATGGGTTTGATTAAGTCAGGGATCAGTCCATACGAGCGACTCGATCACGCCACGCCCGAGCCTAGCCTCGGGCAAGGGCAGCCGACCCTGAGGTGTTTCCGTCTCGCCCGAGGCCTCCTCTTTTACGGCAGACGCATCTCCGGCTCGCCCGAGGTCTTGCCTTCGTTAAGAAGCAACCCTGACTAAATCACCGCACCGACCGACCAAGTCACTGGGGCATTTAACGCAAAGAGTGAGACTGACGGGCGGCCAGGCTTGGCCAAAAGCGCCATAGGAAGCTCCGCCCGACCCAGGGCTCGGACTCCGGCTAAGGCCCCGGAAGACGGTGAACTCCGCTCCGCCCGACCCAGGGCTCGGACTCGGGCTAAGGCCCCGGAAGACGGCGAACTCCGCTCCGCCCGACCCAGGGCTCGGACTCGGGCTAAGGCCCCGGAAGACGGCGAACTCCGCTCCGCCCGACCCAGGGCTCGGACTCGGGCTAAGGCCCCGGAAGATGACGAACTCCGCTCCGCCCGACCCAGGGCTCGGACTCGGGCTAATGCCCCGGAAGACGACGAACTCCGCTCCGCCCGACCCAGGGCTCGGACTCGGGCTAAGGCCCCGGAAGACGACGAACTCCGCTTCGCCCGACCCAGGGCTCGGACTCCGCCCTGGCCTCTGCCGAACGACCTCCGCCTCGCCCGACCCAGGAGCTCGGGCTCGGCCTCGGCCATGCAGGACAGACTCGACCTCAGCTTCGGAGGAGCCTCCACGTCGCCCGACCTAGGGCACGAGTCCGCCACGTCGACAGGAAGCGCCATCATCACCCTACCCCGAGCCGACTCGGGCCACAAAGAACAGGACCGACGTCCCATCTGGCTGGCTCCGCCAGATATGCAATGATGGCGCCCCGCTGGATCCATGACGACGGCGGCTCTCAGCTCCCTTACGGAAGCAGGGGGACGTCAGCAAGGGCCCAACCACACCGACAGCTGTCCCTCCGCCAGGCTCCATTGCTTATCCGACAGCCACGACGCCACACCAGCTGGGTGCCAAGATCTCTCCGGCTGCCACCTTGGCATGTACTTAGGGCACTAGCTCTCCCCCGCTAGACACGTAGCACCTTGCTACACCCCCATTTGTACACCTGGATCCTCTCCTTACGCCTATAAAAGGAAGGACCAGGGCCTTCTTAGAGAAGGTTGGCCTCGCGGGAACGAGGGCAGGGGCAGGCGCTCTCTTGGGGCCGCTCGCTCCCCTCACCCGCGCGGACGCTTGTAACCCCCTACTGCAAGCGCACCCGACCTGGGCGCGGGACGAACACGAAGGCCGCGGGATCTCCGACTCCCTCACGACCCGGCTCCGGCCACCTCGCTCTCTCCCCCCTTCGCGCTCGCCCACGCGCTCGACCCATCTGGGCTGGGGCACGCGGCACACTCACTCGTCGGCTCGGGGACCCCCCGGTCTCGAAACGCCGACACCTTTAATCCCGAAACGTGATACACCCTTCATTGGTGAAACTTTCAAGTAGACATAATCGCCCACCAGAAAGCATAAGGGTTGTCGTCGTCGGTCTGCATGACTCTTTTGTCGAGTCTAAGCTTTCTTCATATTATGAATAATTTTCTGAACCTTTTCTTTGACCTCTTTCACCATATCAGGCCTAAAGAAGTACCTTTCTCTAGGTTCAGACCAATTTAGCGGAGTTCGACACCGTCGCCCATATAAAGCTTCAAAAGGTGCCATCTTGATACTTTCTTGATAGCTGTTATTGTATGAAAACTCCGCTAAGGGCAAACATTCATCCCATTTCTGTGAGAAGTCCAGAACACACGCCCGCAGCATATCTTCAAGTATTTGATTCACCCTCTCAGTTTGTCCACTTGTTTGTGGATGATATGTCGAACTGTGGAGCAATTTGGTACCCAATGATTTATGAAGTTCTTCCCAGAATTTGGATACGAATTGGGGTCCACGATCCGATATTATAGTCTTCGAAATACCATGCAAGCTGAGAACACGAGCAATGTATAATGCTGCATAAGTGGCTACTGTATATTTGGCCCTGACGGGTAAGAAGTGGGCAATCTTTGTGAGTCGATCAACGATAACCCAAATAGAATCATACCCTTTGGCCGTCCTGGGCAGTCCCACAATAAAGTCCATACTTATGTCGTCCCATTTCCATGTTGGGATTGGCAAAGATTGTAATGGACCAGCAGTTTTCATGTGTATTGCCTTGACACGTCTGCAAGTGTTACACCTAGCCACATAGCGTGCAATTTCGATCTTCATCTTTGTCCACCAGTAATGTTGCTTCAAGTCTTGGTACATCTTAGTGCTTCCGGGATGAATAGAATAGCGACTAAGATGTGCTTCATCAAGAATTTGCTGGCGGAGTTCTTCATTCTTTGGCACTACTATGCGGTTTTTAAACCATAACACACCTTGATCATCTTCTTTGAAACATTTGGCTACTCCAGCCCTTATCTTCTCTCGTATGTGCTTCATACCCAGATTATCCCTTTGAGCATCGATTATCCTTTGCAAAATGATTGACTCAAGCTTTAGCTGATTTAGAGTCCCTTGTTGGATTATCCCCAGGTTTAACTTTTCCATCTCCTGACACAAAGTGTTGTCAGAGGTCTTCACCATAAGACAGTGGCAGGAAGCCTTACGGCTTAATGCATCTGCCACAACATTGGCTTTGCCTGGGTGATAATGGATCTCCAGTTCATAGTCCTTAATAAGCTCAAGCCATCGTCTTTGCCTCATATTTAATTCTGACTGGGTGAAGATGTACTTCAAGCTTTTATGATCTGTATAAATATGATAGACATTTCCCAGTAGATAATGACGCCAAATTTTCAGGGCATGAACCACAGCAGCTAGCTCCAGATCATGAGTGGGGTAATGCTCCTCATGTCGGCGCAACTGCCTTGAAGCATATGCAATTACTCGGCCCTCTTGCATTAATACACAGCCGAGTCCACTGCCTGACGCATAACAATATACATCAAAGGGTTTGGTGATGTCCGGTTGAGCCAATACCGGAGCAGTGGTTAATAATGTCTTCAATTGCTCAAAGGCTTAATTACACTTAGAAGACCAATGGAATTTAATGTCACTCTTCAATAAACTTGTGATTGGCTTCACAAGCTTAGAAAAATCTGGTATGAATCTGCGATAATATCCAGCTAGTCCAAGAAAACTCCGGACTTGGTGAACAGTGGTTGGGGGTTTCCACTCCAGAATATCTTTGACCTTGCTAGGATCTACCGCAATCCCCTTGGCTGATAACACGTGCCCCAAAAATTGAATTTCCTCCAGCCAGAACGCGCACTTGCTGAACTTGGCATACAGCTGATGTTCCCTCAGGCGCGTTAATACAATCCGTAGATGTTGAGCATGCTCCTCTTCATTTTTGGAGTATATCAAGATATCGTCGATGAAGACCACCACAAACTTGTCCAACTCGGGCATGAACACCGAGTTCATCAAATAGGTGAAGTGGGCAGGAGCATTTGTTAGCCCGAAAGACATTACCAAATATTCGAATAAACCATACCGCGTAGTAAATGCGGTCTTCGGTATATCCTCGGGCCGAATACGGATTTGGTGATAGCCCGACCTGAGATCAATTTTGGAAAATACCCTCGCCCTAGTCAGTTGATCAAATAAGATGTCGATCCTTGGAAGAGGGTACTTGTTCTTGATGGTGACCTCATTTAGGGGTCGATAATCCACGCACATTCGCAAGGTTTGATCCTTCTTCTTAACAAAAATGGCGGGGCAACCCCATGGAGACGAGCTTGGCCGGATGAATCCCTTATTCAGTAGATCTTGTAATTGAATCTTCAATTCCGCCGACTCATTAGGGGGGCATACGGTACGATCTTCAGGAGATGGGAGCCGTACCGGGCTTTAGCTCAATTACAAATTCTACATCTCTTTCAGGGGGCAGTCCAGGCAAATCTTTCGGAAATACATCTGGAAACTCACATACTACCGGGATATCCTTGATCTCCGGTACAATGGCTTCATATATTCTACCAGAAGCTTTGGCTGGATTGATTACGGGGAGAGACAAAAGAATCTCTTCTTGATTATAGCTCAACCTGACGGTTCTGAGTTCAGTGTTGAGAATTGCCTTGTGTTGGGTTAACCAATTCATACCCAAAATTACATCTATATCCTGGCCTTTCAGAACAATCATGTTAGCAGGAAAGTTCCGTCTGGCCATTGTTACTGGCACTTCATAGGCTACTTCTCGAGTAAAAATGTGTCCCCCAGGTGAATGAATTTTAAATCCCTCTTTTGATTCATGGCATGCAATGTGATGTTGTTCCACAAATTTCTTGCTAATGAACGTATGCGAAGCACCAGAATTAAAAAGAATAATTGCAGGGTGACTGGCCACGGGAAACGTACCCATCATCACTGGTTCTCCCTCCGGTGTAGTGGCCACTTGGGTGTAGTATACACGCCCCGTCTTCTTTGTATTCTTTCCCACAGTATTTCCCTTGGGCTGAGCTGATTTCCCAGATCCTTGCTGAGCATTTGATTGATTTTGCTTGGGATATGGGCAGTCTTTGATGAAATGTCCCGACTTGCCGCAATTGAAACACCCGGTTGAAGAGCTGGGCAAAGCAGGGAATCGAGTGCCCGGGGCACCCGACTGATTTGGGGTAGTGGGGGTATTGTTGGGGCGAATAATGATTGGCTGCTTGAAAGGGAACGAGGGTGGACGAGAAAAAGTGTGATTTTTGCTAGAAGGCCGGATCACAAACCGTTGCCTCTTCGCCTGGCCCTGATTAGGCTTCTCACCACCGAATCCCTTATTCTTCCCAGAACTTACGTATTTTGCTTCAACAGATAAGGTTGTACTGACAGCCTTTCCATACGTGAGATCTATGCACGTGGCCATCTTTCTCTGCAATCGGTCATTTAGACCCCTCATAAAGCAGTTCTTCTTCTTTAAGTCAGTATTCACCTGATCGATGGCATACTGCGACAGGTGATTAAACTTGTTGAGATACTGATTGATGGTATCTCCTCCTTGTTTCAGCTTCATGAACTCTTCCTGCTTCATATGCAGAACACCTTCGGGTATGTAGTGCTCGCGAAAGGCTGCTTTAAATTCTTCCCAGGTGACTTGATGGTTGGCAGGTTGGATAGCCACAAAATTTCCCCACCAAGTACTGACAGGGCCACGTAGTTGTTGTGCTACGAATAATGGCTTCTGCGTCTCTGAACAGCGGAGAAGACCAAACTTTTGTTCAATAACCCGTATCCACTCATCAGCTTCCAACGGGTCCTCTGCCTTGACAAATAGTGGTGGACGGGTTTCAGAGAAGTCCAAGTATGTGGTCTCATGGGGGCCTTGCTGATAACCCCTTCCTGCCTGCTGCTGGAATTGTTGACCCGCCATTTCCCTAAGAAAGCGGGTATTGTCTGCAGTGGCATTTACCAAGGCGGCAATCGCCTCGGCCAATGTGGGAGGAACCGGAGGTGGATTTGGGGTGACATCCCTTCCCCCAGAAGTTCCTGCTGCATCCTGTCCTCGAGTCCTGGTAGGCATCTGAGGCAAAGAACATTTGAAGTAAACATAATATGCCAGAGAAACCTTCTATTTTACATTACTATAAAAAGTAATGATACAGACTCGATGTTACATAACAGGATACATTACCCATTATACAATAGTTCGACCCTTTGTACAACATACTACTTCTATTTTTACAACTACACTACTACTCCTGCTTCTGATTGTTCTTGGTAGCTTCATCGTCAGGGGTGGGAGACCATACGTCGACCAGCCTCAAAGAAGGAGGGGGCCTAAAAAGGTCTAACTCCCCACCAAGCGCTTCTCCCGCAGTATGCGAGGGTCCGGCTTCTGACCTGACGGGATCCACAGGGACATTTGGGTGTAATTGCGAATACAGTACATGAACTTCCTCATGTAAAGTATTGCAATATACCTGCAAGTTGTCAATAGCAACGCTAAGTTCGTTGACTCGTGCTCGAGCCTTCGCTTCCTTAGCTAAAGCTACTGAGCGAGATTGTACTGCCCAATCAAGCGCCAAATCTCGGTCAGCTAGTTGATCTTGCAGGGTACGGATGTAACTTCTTAAATCATTTATTCGGTCACCGTCCGCAACCCATAAATTGGTCCTGCGATGCAGTTCTGCTTGAAGTTGATTCACGCGAGCTTCGAGATCACCAATAGGATCGTTGCTCCCGCTACTGCTATCTTGCTCCCATGGGGCAAGTTGGTGTCGAGGCACACTGATAGGTCCAGTATGCTTTCGCGCCGTTTTCCTTGTACGCGGCGGCATTTGCTAAGGGGGAAAATTTATTAGTATAATTCTTAGCATGATGCATGAATAAGTACAGAATCAACATTAGTCGATTCAACCTTCTATACATTGCACTCTTTCTATCTGGTCTTTGAAATAAACTCTTCGGAGATGCTTAGGTAAGAAGAGAAGAAATTTTCTAGATCAGTCTTAGAAAATTCTTTTGAAGATGCTACATAATATCTTTCAAGAAGGGCTACGCCCTGATACCAGCTGTGACGGAACCTCCCAAGTAATTAGGCCCACCTACAGTTGTCCTTGTCCAACGGACCTCAGATAACCCTGTAGGTGCCCCTGAACTACTTGACAAGCTCGGTATCTTTCCTTACCTTTCCAGGAACGTCTCACCCGTCTTGCAGACATTACAGAACATCGGAGATAAAGAAATGCGGAAGCGATTACATAACTTTACATTTATTAAAATTAAGATCAGGTTGTTTATTACAGACCAGAACTATATAACGAGTGCAGAATAATATTATTACACATACCAAGGGAGGCAAAAACTCCTCCCGACAGTTATCACATAAAAAGTTCTAATGGAGGATCCTTTCCTCCCTCACTTCACTCTTGCTTATCTTCATTAGGAACCACCTTGGAGCAAAAGCAACAAAGGTTTGTCGCTTCCTCACCTAAAAACAACGGAGGGATAAACCCTGAGTATGGAATTACTCAGCAAGTCTTACCCGACTAAGGAAAAGACTCTCAAGGGTATGCTAGATAAATGGGAATCATGGAGAGGCTTTAGCAAAAATCAACTTAGATACTGTTGCAGAAATAGCTTACTAAAGTGAGTCCTTACTTTCAACATTTTAACGCCGAATTAAGTATTAATAGACTCTGTTTGCCTCTAGTCTAATTTCATCATTGCATCAATACAACATCATTTTTATCCATAATGTTCCCATCCTGACTTAGGTTGTAGGGAAGTGACCAAGTCTTCATAACCGCGAAGGTACGACGATCCGAATCGATTATACTCAGCTGAGGATCTCCAATCACACGACATATGTAGCACTTAACCCTTGCATATGTCAACCCGCCACCGGGGTTCTTAAGACCAGATCAGGTTCACGCAAACCGAGAGCACAGATACACCACCGTCCAGCCTCTTGCCACGGTGGGTACACGCTACTCCCGCCACCGCTCCACGCCCATTTCGTGTTATCTTATTCTGGCCTTAGTCTGCCCGAGGCAAGGCTTACCCATGACGAGGCATGTGACCAGTTAAAGGGTCCTCGATCAGCACGCCTACATACGCATTCAATCCTTAACCAACTTGGGTAGAACATCACCTGTTCCTAACCCAAGTCTCGATTTAAGTACTTCCATCCTTAGGATTGTTTCTGTTCCTTAGGATGAAAAGAGCATCACAGGGAACTTTGCAGTAAGATCCCACCACGCTCTCAAGGAAAGTATTCTTGCAGGTAGAAGCCATCTTTCCTCAGGATAACCCCTGAGCTAGGCAGTATTGCAAAAGACAACCTCTATCCACAAGATCTAAGCAGGGCTAAGCATTTTTGTAAATCAAATTTTGATACTTCACCAGAGGTATCTATAAAGGTATGGATATCAAGGAAAGCAATGCATCAAAGGGTTCCAAGCAATTTTTATGAACCTAATGCACATCTCTCTTGACTTAAAGTGTGCGAAAAGTATTTAAAAACACAAGGAAAGGGGTTGCATGCACCGGGGCTTGCCTTCGTTCACAGGTGAGTCTGGCTCGGATCCACAAATATCAAAGTAGAAGCAGTTGCCTGCTTGAGAATCCGAGGGTGGTGGTATCCTTTCTTCGGTGACTTCCACTTCTTCTTCGTGTTCTAACATAACCATATATACATATAAGAATGAATGCCATGTAATGCTCATGAGAGTGCGAAGACAATAGAGATTTATTATCTAAGTCTTGAATACAACTTTCCTTCACGGAACTCCGAGAACTTAGGGTTTTCGGAGTCAGTAAAGGAGTTCATAGGGCAGGGGGTGTTTTGGGGTTTGGTGATCAAACAAGGTCCAAATCAACCCAAACTCTACCCAAGGCTTCTAAATAATATGAGGAACTCATATAAAAATTTTAAGCATTTTTGGGATTACCATTTATCTTTTAAAAATCCAAAACTTCTACTTTTAACTACTTTAAATGCCTTAAAATTCCTTATTTAACCTAAAAAATCACAAAACTATTTTTATTAAATTCTAGGGAAAATAAGAAACCTAGGAAAATTGGTTTCATAATTTTACCATTTTTCTACATTCTTTTATAATTGTTTTGGCTCTAGAAATAAAAGAAAAAGGAAAACTAGGGAATAGTACTGGGCTGATTTCAGCCCAGCGGCCCAATTCAAAGAGGAAAGCGCGAGCGTGCGCCCGCGCGCTCCGGTGATTTTGCGAACAAGCCCCTGCAGTATTGAATAACCTGAAGATCTCCAAACACTATTTAAAATAGTCGCTGACACTTCACAGAAATGCCCCCGACTTTCTATGTCTTCTCCAAACACCTCCCTGGTCACGGCACGCTCCCCGTTCATCCCTGCCGTGGTTCGTACCGGCCATGACCGGCGATGATTGTTTAAGCTGACTATCGGAGAGGCTTTACCGACCTAAGACGGCCTCGGAACACCCACTAATTTGACTCGAACACCGCGAGAACAGCCGGTCCACGTGCACGGCGGGAACCGAGCACGGGAGTACATGTTCTCGCCAAACCATGGTCGATCAGAGCAAACGGACGCCACCATGAGCTTCGCGAGTATGCAAGAACACTAGAACGACACAAGGATTGGACAATGACTTACCAGAGGAAGCTGGCCACGGGCGGGCTGTTTTGGGTGGCGCGGCGGACTGAATTGGGGGAAAGTGGCAATTCAACGACTCTGGATGAAATTGGGGGTGGGGATTGAGGCTATAGGATCGTGAGAGACTGTGCTTTCACCGTGCGCAATCGATTTGAGAGAAGGTAGAGAGGGCAGTGTGAATTTCTGGTTTTACTCGAGCTCACTTGAAGAACAGCGAGCACCTCGCCGTGATCCCAATGGCTATTTATAGCCGTGGCGGTCTGGCGATCACCTTGCGGCCCCGGACAACACCACAATCGCATGTCAACCACGTCGGTAGACGGTACAGTGAGGGAGAACTACGGCATGAGTGCCACTGCGGCGGAATCCCCTGAGTCACGGTGGCCGCCGGTGAGTAACTCCGGCCGAACACAGGAGATGGTGCCACGTACGAGCTACCCTTTTCCCGGTGTTATCCACCCAATACCCTGCACGATTCCGGACGGCGATCAACGACGGCGAGCTGAGCTGGCGTTCTGATCCATCCAAAACATTGTACCATGGCACATCTATTTCAGTCGCCTGAACCGGCCATGATCCCACCCGATTATCTCTCGATTCTTGTTAGGAACAGAGCGATCCCTCTTAATAAAAGTTGTTCACTAATCATCAGTCTCCAAACTTACTATAGGAGTCCTGGATCAAAACCGAACGTATTTAAAGTTATGGCGTGCTTAAATTGATCCCATATCACTGTGACCACTTCTGACTTCAGGTTCAGATTCAGTTTCTTGATACAAGCCTGACAGAGCAACTTCAGGCAAGATTATCTCTGGATTTTTCTCAACAAGTGAGCTTACAACCTTAAGCAAAGTTGTTCTTCCATAATTAGGTTACAATTTTGATGTGGTGACCTAATATGAATTCTCACTATTTTGAAAGCTACACAGCCCCAAAGTTGGGCCTATAATCCTGATTTCAGACTTAGCATAGGAATCACAATTGGGGTCCTTTTTGCAAATGGGTCCAAAACTTAGGGTTTGGCTTGTGAATTCACATATTTGTGACCCAAATGACTTAAGATACATATTTAACTTGGTTTTTGCACTTTAGTCCAAAAGTGGGCTAATTTTGCACATAGGTCCCTAGGGTTTGGTTTTAGGGTTTTCCAGGATTCCAATTAGGGTTTTTGGTATCCTAGAGGCATAAATGTGATTCAACTTTGTTTTTGGGGATATTTTATGACTCTTTCCCTAAAGTCTTTAGGTTTTCTCATCTTGGGTTAGGTTTTTCCCCTTTGAGTCTGATTTAGGGTTAGGTCCCCTACCCAGGGTCCTATTTGCAAAACACCAAAAACAATACACTTGTTTGAAATTTTTACCTAGTGAATGCACTCTAGGTGTATCAAACATATGCAATGTCAATGCTTATGATGCCATGCTCAAGTTTTAGTTGCAGTAACACCAGGGGTGTTACAAGTATAACTAGCACAAGATAGATATTGAGAGCACCTAGAGGAGGGTGAATAGGTGATTCTGTAAAAACTTAAACTTAAAGCCAAAAAAAACTTGGTTAAGCGTTAGCACAATAAGACCAAGTGGTTAGAGAGGAGTTCATGCAAGACACGATAACCACAAGAGAATCAACACAGATAGACACAGTGGTTTATCCCATGGTTCGGCCAAGTACAAAACTTGCCTACTTCCACGTTGTGGCGTCCCAACGGACGAGGGTTGCAATCAACCCCTCTCAAGCGGTCCAAAGACCCACTCGAATACCACGGTGTTTTGCTTTGCTTTACTATATCCCGATTGCGAGGAATCTCCACAACTTGGAGCCTCTCGCCCTTACACTTTGATGTTCACAAAGAAGCACGGAGTAAGGAAGGGATGAGCAACGCACACAAGACACAAAATCAGAGCGACAACACGCACACAAGTCGCAACAAGAGCTCACAACACAACCCGACGAGTTCACAACTCAAATAGAGCTCTAGTTGCTCTCACAAAGAATCAAATGCGCGGAATCGAAGTCTTGATGCAACCTCTAGGGTAAAACACACAGAAAGAGGTTTACCATCAAGTGGTTACGGTAAGCTCATATCACAGGAGATGGATGTGGATGTCGAATATTGTCGCGGTTAACATGTGGCTAACCCGAGAATTCAAGTCCAAGAAAGATGGTATAGATTCGAGAGAATCACCAGCGGAGGGATCTATGGATACGGACTTTACAACTAGTCCATTTTACCCAGTACTAATCATGGCTCGACTTGATCACACATGCTGGAAAAACACACGTGAAGCAATCGAGGCATGACTAGAGCGTTAATTAGTTGGTTATTAGTTGACTTGACTTGATTCTTGCAAGTACTTCCTTTAGGGTGTGTTGAACCAAAGTGAGTTTAGACAACTCAATAAAACGATTTCTAAACTCAACCTTTGTTCAATGGGCAGTTACAAGTTAGTCAGAACCAACTTGTTGAACTACTTTTGATATTGAGCAAGTCCTCTCAGTACCATCGGTAAGCCAACGGACGAGAGTTTACTTTGGCTAACAGGAGATCATGCACTTGGGTAGAAATCCATTTAGTCAGGTTGTTCATCCGTTTCTTCCATGCGGGAGGAACTGGCTTGTTTTGGGAATATATGGGTTAAATAAGAGAGTGAATGAACAAACTCCTGCATCTCAATAGCAGGGAAATCCAATCTCCATTCTGAGAGCTAATTAGCTGTCTCTTGACACTAAAAATCTCCAAGGCTTCACCTTTACACAAAGGACGTAAAGGGAACAGGTATGAGTAGTCACTACCAAGATCAAAAGAAATAAGACCACACATGAGAGTGGTATGCCCTTTTGATCCAACGGAGATGACAGATGTTGCTTGATCACTTGACAAACAACCTAGAAATTGTTTCAAAGAAGGAGTCCACGGAAGATCACACATCGGTGTAGTTCCACAATGGATCATGACTAGAGACTTCGATACCAGCATGCGCCAAGCAGCAGAATCCTGTGTGCACATTCACAGGAGGCTCTCAGTTTCGCCGTGGTACCATAAGTCATTAATCGAGACGCCATTATCAAACTGGCACCAATAATGAATCTCACGTGGTAAGAATAATTTGCGCAAATATAACATATCGATATAGTCTAATAATGGATTATGACTACTAACGGTGATACCAGCGGATGCCAAGTAGCGCAACCATGTGTGTGCATCCACAGGAGGCCCTCGGCTTCATCACGGTGCCATCGGTTTTAGTCATAACACCATTGCCAAACATAACCAATAAGAAATCTCGCGTGACACCATTGGATTGAACAAAGGTGACAATATACAAAGAAATACTCCACCTGTAAAAATGGTTACAAGTAGAGACCAAATAGATCATGGCCCGATGAAACAAACAAGGTATGGTCATAACCTAAACTTGATGAAAGAAGTACGATGGGAGACTGTTACTTCAGCCACAAGCATATTTCTATGCCCATCGCAGAGATTACAAGGCCAAGGATTAAGTTGATATGTCTTCACTAAACATGAGGAAGCTAAAGGCATCAACTGAACAAAGGAATGGTTCTAGAAGGAGACATGACTTGAGATCCTTGTTTTAAGCTTAGGTACATTTTATGTCCAATAAGGAAATTGTCTACGCATTTATTTGTATGGGCTTTGTCATGGAGTAATAATGGACAATTCAAATTTGGGCATGGTTCAATAAATAAGAATATGGCCTAGTTTTGGGTTTAGGCAATCAAGTCTCTAACCTTCTATCGACACATTAAGCACAAGAGCACATATAAAGCACCCTAAGAGGTCACCTAAAGAATGGAGGACACCTATTTCATCGAAGTTCATAATTCAGCATTACACCATATTATCTACAATCAATGGTTACTGGAATAAAGATGAGAGAAACATTTTGGGTGTATAGGTGACAAACATGATGCAACAATCAGGATGCATGCTCGTCCTACACGTCCTCACGAGTTTTGCCAACACACTGTGGCAATAGCGTTCTATATCGGTGGCAGACTAGCGACTCTCACGATATTTTGCTAGTCATCAGCTACACATACGTTTTTTAGGTTAGTGTACCTGCAGAAAATTCCATCACAGCCCAATTTCCCAATGATGCAATTCAAACATGACAGTTTATCACAGTTTATACTCCATATATTGCTATATGGAGGCCAACTCATCATTAAGCGCCGAGCCACGCATAGGCGCCGTTGCCACACTTTAACCATAGGGCAACTCATTATGGTAACTCACCTTCTTACCTGAGCGTAGGTGCATCGTTACAAGTACATTACACTTCTTAGTATTCCCATGTCTGTATACCCATATACATCCATGGGGTACTGAATTCCCAGAAAAGTAAATACTCCACATCGCAGTCTTCATATATACATATGTAGAACATGTATATAATCGGACGCCACATTTAAACACTCCCCTAGACCGACGATTGTTCGGTCATGCTCTCCCAACTCATCTTACCTGAGTGTCGATCCATTCAAAACTGAATGGCCTCAAAAATAACAATACACATGTATGCAATACCCCCGGTTGTGGTTTTCAACTAAGCCACCTGATAGTCCTTAACTTAGGGCTTAATAGAGGATGTCGCTAGCATTATAGTTTTTCAAAACTGTTTTTCAAAGCCAAACAATGTGTTTAGTTGAAAATAGGTTTTTTCAAAACCAAAACTTTTGTTTTGAAAATACGTATGTGACCGTATATACTTAATCCAGCTCCGATACCAGCCTGTGCCAGAACCTCCAAGTTATTGGGCCCACATGCACCTGTCCTTGTCCCAAAGACCTCAGACGGCTATGCATGTGCACCAGATAACTTAACAGGATCTGTCCGATTGCCCCAAGGACACCGGATAAACCACTTTCAACCAGAACCGCGGGATTAAGTAACACAAATCACACACACAACATTTTTGCAGCGGAAATTTTATTACCAAATTTTACAGGTTACAAAAATTTTATATTATTTTATCGAAGTGATTACAAAAGTATAGGTTTGAAATATATGCTAGCTCAAGTGACCATCCTCAATAAGAAGTATAGAAGGGTTACTTAGACTTATAAGAAGGCCGAGCCCACTGGCACTTAACACCATCACAGCAGCAGAAGATTAGAACCTGAAAAACAACAGGGAATAAAACCCTGAGTACGGAATTACTCAGCAAGACTTACCCGACTAAAGAAAAGACTCTCAAGGGTATGCTGGCTAGAGGGAGTCAAGGTATGGTTTATCAAGAATCAAAGACTATGTTTTACAGAAAAGCTTACTAGGAGTGGATCCTTAAAATCCAATTTTATTGTCAGGTTAGGTAAAGTTACCTGCATCTAGAGTTCTTTCTACCCTAGTTCAAACACTTGACCTGCACTAGCCAATTTCTTAGCAAGCCCTTCATCTTCACTGGATTGCTACGTATAGGGCAGTGACCAAGTCTTCATAACCGCGAAGGTACGGCGATCCGAATCGATTATACTCAGCTGAGGATCTCCAATCACACGACATATGTAGCACTTAACCCTTGCATATGTCAACCCGCCACCGGGGTTCTTAAGACCAGATCAGGTTCACGCGAACCGAGAGCACAGATACACCACCGTCCAGCCTCTTGCCACGGAGGGTACACGCTACTCTCACCACCGCTCCACGCCCATTCCGTGTTATCTTATTCTGGCCTTAGTCTGCCCGAGGCAAGGCTTACCCATGATGAGGCATGTGACCAGTTAAAGGGTCCTCGGTCAGCAAGCCTACATCGACACGGTCCTTAATCGACTCAGACGGAGACACTACACCGAGACTCCTTTCTCGTGCAAGTCAACCGCCCGGTCTCAACTTTATTATTTTCAACCCAAAGTTTGGTACCTGGCAGAGGTACATCTTTTCTAGATGTTGAATCCATCAAGGCCCTGATGGATCCACCATCAAGTTTTATTTTCGAAAACATCCCACCCACTTTTGCCACATCATCTTTTGTAAAAACAAAACATTTTATTTTTCTAAAGCAAGGCTAAGCATAAAAAATCTTTTGTAAAACAAGTGATCAAGGAAGGTAATCAAGTTCAAGGAAGGTAATGCAGGAATTGTTTTAGCAATCAACTCCTATCACCTAATGCATCAAGCAAGTGAAAAAGGTTTTTAAAACACAAGGAGGTGGCAAATGCACCGGGGCTTGCCTGAATAACACTAGGTTAGTGTTGTTAGGTGGCGACCACTTGGCGACCATCTCTTGTTCTGATCTTGTTTCGTCTATCCATCTTCAGATTAGTTCATCAGCTTCATCCTGCGGATTAGCCCACGCTTGGGGTCGACTTGGGTCGTCTTCCGCATCACACGATTATTTATCGTCCTAAATGAAATGCATTATGCATATGAATGAGAACAAGTATAACTAGCACAAGATAGATATCCTAGCAAGAAAAACACCATCAACACATTCATAGAAAACATGATTTACTTAATTGAACTGGCTGCGTAACTGGAAATGGTCACGCAGTCCCAAACAACAAGAACTCAATTTAGCTTCTAGTTTCTACACCTTCTAATCACATACATAGCTTTCTTCTTCTTTATAGCCATGAATTCATTTACTTCACATAACCTAGTATTTTAAGCCTAATCAATCAACAAACATAGCACCCAACAACTACTAGAGCAAGACATTATCGTACCAATTAACTAAAATCGACACAAGCAACTCTAGAAGAACCTGTCGACTAGCTGTTAGAAACACTAGACCTAACCTTCATATTATTAATTTCTCCATACTTCGTATACTTGTTAACCAATACACTTTACTAGAAAATAAAAGCCAAATAACTAAATGTAAATATTTGAGAAAAAATACTAGTAACATAAATTGCATCATTAAAGTACCAAATTCCGCAAATATAGAGCTTATTCAATCACGCCTAACTTATTTATTCACTAAAACACTCCTCGCATAATAATATACTTCTTAATCATAATCTTCACATAACACGATTACTTCTAAATCGTGAACACAATTACAACAATGCACAATCGAGGCATTCCAATAACGATTTATATGCAAACACATATGTGTTCTTCAGTACAATTAAATCATCATCGTAACCTCAACAACCCAATTCTTATGTATGTACCAACATAATTAGTCATAACATAAACAGAACCAGATAACTCTACAAAATACTAAATTCATCCTATTACTGAATGAACAGAACATTTCACAAGTACTTAATACCACTACTTATCACACACATAAAACCTTAGCTAAGTATATTTAACATATACACCTATCGAAGCACCATTCAAATAACCTACCAACCGATGATCATCATACAATGTGATTACTTCACCACGCACCACTCTTGCTGAACTATAAGAACCATCGCGACTAATAGATATGCCCGATCTACTCCTCAATTCAACTAGCATAAACAACAATTCAGCCTACCACGACCAATTCGATTTAAATCCACGAGATCACCCACGCTCTTCGGTTCGAACAGTCCAGCAAACACCGCACGGCTCCACTTTATTCCATAACGACATCACTGAATAGCACTTAAGCAGCAACAAAGAATTTGAGAATCATTACCGCGTGTACTGCGACCAAAATTAACTCGACATTCGCCCAAACGGCGACAACTCTTGGCTCAGGAATTCTACCGAACACACGGCGAGCGTTGCATTGGGCTTTGCTTCCTTCTTCATCTAACTCCTTTCTTCTCCATCTCTATGCACACAGAACCATACCGTTCAGCCCTCAGGCATCACCAACCATCAGTGAGCAACGAGGTTGAGGAGGGCTGCAGGACTCTAGAATTGGTGTACCTTGACGCAGCAAGGTCGAGCTGTTGGAGGAGAGGTAGGTCCGAGCATCCAACGGCGTCCGATGTACCATGGTCCAAGGGGACGGCGGCTGTGGCCTTCAGCCAAGGGAGAGCGAGGGCGCCGTGGGAGCGGGAACCTAGCTAGGCGAGCAGGGACGCACGCGCAGCGATGGTGATCCAGTGGCCGAAGGAGCAGGGACGGAGCTCGGCAAGGTGGAGGCCGGGCGAGCAACAGAGAAGGGCAGCAGCGGCCAGCACCCATGGCGAGCAGCTGTTCGGATCGAGCAGCCGGCCATGGAGTGGAGCAGAGGCGTGGCCAGGGAATCCGAACAGGGACGCAGGGGGAGGAAGAATGTAACGCACCCACTGGGTCAGTCCGCCAAAGCCCACCATCACCAGCGTCGGGCGTTCATGCGCTCGCGCGCAGCCTATTCAGACGGACACCTCGCTCTCAAAACCTAGGCTGAGAGAGGAGGGAGGCCCGCCCTTATAAGTGCAACACGGCCCCCTTGGCTAGGCGAGGTGGTACTAACCCAGGGCATGCATACCGGCCCCTTACATCCCACCCCCCTAAGAGGCCCAAAGCTCTCTCAGGCAGCAGCGGCAATGTGGGCTCCGATACCATTTGTAACGCACCCACTGGGCTAGTCCGCCAAAGCCCACCATCACCAGCGTCGGGCGTTCATGCGCTCGCGCGCAGCCTATTCAGACGGACACCTCGCTCTCAAAACCTAGGCTGAGAGAGGAGGGAGGCCCGCCCTTATAAGTGCAACATGGCCCCCTTGGCTAGGCGAGGTGGTACTAACCCAGGGCATGCATACCGGCCCCTTACATCCCATCCCCCTAAGAGGCCCAAAGCTCTCCCAGGCAGCAGCGGCAATGTGGGCTCCGATACCATTTGTAACGCACCCACTGGGTCAGTTCGCCAAAGCCCACCATCACCAGCGTCGGGCGTTCATGCGCTCGCGCGCAGCCTATTCAGACGGACACCTCGCTCTCAAAACCTAGGCTGAGAGAGGAGGGAGGCCTGCCCTTATAAGTGCAACACGGCCCCCTTGGCTAGGCGAGGTGGTACTAACCCAGGGCATGCATACCGGCCCCTTACATCCCACCCCCCTAAGAGGCCCAAAGCTCTCCCAGGCAGCAGCGGCAATGTGGGCTCCGATACCATTTGTAACGCACCCACTGGGCCAGTCCGCCCAAAGCCCACCATCGCCAGCGTCGGGCGTTCATGCGCTCGTGCGCAGCCTATTCAGACGGACACCTCGCTCTCAAAACCTAGGCTGAGAGAGGAGGGAGGCCCGCCCTTATAAGTGCAACACGGCCCCCTTGGCTAGGTGAGGTGGTACTAACCCAGGGCATGCATACCGGCCCCTTACATCCCACCCCCCCTAAGAGGCCCAAAGCTCTCTCAGGTAGCAGCGGCAATGTGGGCTCCGATACCATTTGTAATGCACCCACTAGGTCAGTCCGCCAAAGCCCACCATCACCAGCGTCGGGCGTTCATGCGCTCGCGCGCAGCCTATTCAGACGGACACCTCGCTCTCAAAACCTAGGCTGAGAGAGGAGGGAGGCCCGCCCTTATAAGTGCAACACGGCCCCCTTGGCTAGGCTTTGGGCGGACTGGCCCAGTGGGTGCGTTACAAAGAAGAACGGCTGAACCAGAGAAACCTCACGCGCGCGCACCCGGCAGGGAGCAGAGATGACCGGCGAAACGCAGGGCGAGTCCGAGGGGGCGACGCGAGCTTGAAGATGGAGCAGAGGGAGCAGTGTTGGGACAGCAGTGGAGAGCGCGCCGAGTGAGAAGTAGAGGAGGCGCGTACCACGGGAGCTTCGAGCTGAGCGAGCTGGAGCAGAGACGCTGTCCACGCGCCCGGCATGGGAGATCGAGAGGAGGGACCAGAGATGCGGCAACAGAGGAGGCTAAGGAAAAGCAGCTGCGCGCGGCTGTAAAATGGAAGACGATGGAGTCTGCGTGAGAGATAAGGAAAAGGAATCGGCTGGAAAATTCAGAGCTGGCAGCTGGGGCGGCGTGGAGATAAGTACCGGCAGGTAAAAATATCAGAAGGTTGTGCGCCGACTGATAAGATCAAGGACGGTGGTAGAGATTTTTCTCTCGAGATTTTCTTTTAAAGGAAAATCATAGATATTTTAGATCCCAATTTTTAACTATGTATACTAGGTTGACACGCTATACGGCTACACATTTCAGTCTAATGATTTAGCGAACTAAATCATTTACCAATTACTTGCTATCAGTACTAATTACGGTGGTCCAATTTGTTTCGGGCAGGTTGTAAATGGACCGAATTAAACAGATTTCAGCTTCGATATTTAATCAGCATTTGATTCAGTTGATTTCGGATGAATTCCGTTTGCTACTCGAACACTCAATTAGAGAACAATTTAATTAAACATCCGTAGACACGATATCATGGATGACAAAAAGGGGACTACATTATTTTACACCGGAAACTTAATCGTCGGGTTCTATTTAATTGGCCCGGGATGAAATCATCTGAGTGGGTCGAGCTTCCAAATTTTGTATTCATGCGAGCGATGAATTTTAAATAATCACCGGACGCACCGATGTTCGGAACAACGATGTTCCGAAGAACACGAAAATTTTGGAAGAGCCCGGATAGATAAAAATAAAAATGACGTCGCGCTCGCGACAACCGAAATAGATGCGATATTAAAATCGCGATAGGTGAAGATGATTAAAATTTAGCATCTATTTTATCCACGATATTACGTGCTTAAATCCATACTCGTTGTCGAGCGGAATATAAAAACCTGGGGTGTTACAAGAATTAAAGTCAAGTCCGGGAGAGAGGGCAAACAAATCAAATGGGAATCAAGCGAATGAACACGGTGATTGTTTTACCAAGGTTTGGTTCCAAAGAACCTGGTCTCCGTTGTGGTGGTCACAAAGACCAGGTCTCTTTCAACCATTTCCCTCTCTCAAATGGTCACTTACACCGAGTGAGCTTTCTCCTTAATCAAACGGGTCACTTAGACCCCGCAAGGACCACCACACACTTAGGTGTCTCTTGCTTTGATTACAAGTCACTTGGGAACAAGAATGAGAAAGGAAGAAAGCAATCCAAGAGGCAAGAGCTTGAAAGAACACAAAATCTGTCGGGGACCATAATTAGGGGTACCCTCAAGGCTCCTAATTCTCAGCTGGTAACCCCCATCAGCATAAAGCTGCAAAGGCCTGATGGGTGCGATCAAGTCAGGGATCAGTCCATTCGAGGGACTCGATCACGCCTCGCCCGAGCCTAGCCTCGGACAAGGGCATCCGACCCCGGAGGATCTCCGCCTCGCCCGAGGCCCCCCTCCAGCGGCGAACACGTTCCCGGCTCGCCCGAGGCCCTGTCTTCGCTAAGAAGCAACCCCGACCAAATCGCAGGAGCATTTAATGCAAAGGTGGCCTGACACCTTTATCCTGACGCGCGCCCCTCAGCTGACAGAGCCGAAGTGACCGCCGTCACTTCGCCGCTCCACTGACCGGTCTGACAGAAAGACAGCGCCGCCTGCGCCGCTCTGACTGCGGTGCCACTTGACAGAGTGAGGCTGACAGGCAGTCAGGCCCGGCCGCACACCATAGGAAACTCCGCTCCGCCCGACCCAGGGCTCGGACTCGGGCTAAGCCCCGGAAGACGGCGAACTCCGCTCCGCCCGACCCAGGGCTCGGACTCGGGCAAAGCCCCGGAAGACGGCGAACTCCGCTCCGCCCGACCCAGGGCTCGGACTCGGGCTAAGCCCCGGAAGACGGCAAACTCCGCTCCGCCCGACCCAGGGCTCGGACTCGGGCAAAGCCCCGGAAGACGGCGAACTCCGCTTCGCCCGACCTAGGGATTGGACTCGGGCAAAGCCCCGGAAGACGGCGAACTCCGCTCCGCCCGACTCAGGGCTCGGACTTGGGCTCAGCCCCAGAAGACGACGAACTCCGCCTCGCCTGACCTAGGGGCTCGGACTCGGCCTCGGCCACGGAAGACGGACTCGACCTCGACCTCGAAGGAGCCTCCACATCGCCCAACCTAGGGCGCGGACCGGCCACGTCAACAGGAGGCGCTATCATTACCCTACTCCAAGCTGACTCAAGCTACGGGGAACAAGACCGGCGTCCCATCTGGCTCGCTCTGCCAGATAGGCGATGATGGCGCCCCGCACGCTCCCTGACGATGGCGACTCTCGGCCCCCTTACGGAAGCAAGAGGATGTCAGCAAGGACTCGACGGCCCCGACAGTTGTCCCTCCGCCAGGCTCCGGCGCTCCTCCGACGGCCACGACATCACACAAACAGGGCGTCAAAATCTCTCCGGCCGCCACGATGGCGTGTACTTAGGGCACTAGCTCTCCTCCGCTAGACACGTAGCACTCTGCTACACCCCCCATTGTACACCTGGACCCTCTCCTTACGCCTATAAAAGGAAGGACCAGGGCCCTCTTAGAGAGGGTCGGCCGCGCGGGGACGAGGACGAGACGGGCGCTCGCGTGAGGCCGCTCGCTCCTTCCCCCGTGTGGACGCTTGTAACCCCCTACTGCAAGCGTACCCGACCTGGGTGCGGGACGAACACGCAGGCCGCGGGATTTCCACCTCTCTCACGACCCATCTCCAGCCTCCTCGCTTTCCCCCCTTCGCGCTCGGCCTCGCGTCAACCCATCTGGGCTGGGGCACGCGGCGACACTTCACTCGTCGGCTCAAGGACCCCCCGGTCTCGAAACGCCGACAGTTGGCGCGCCAGGTAGGGGCCTGCTGCATGTTGACGAACAGCTTCCCATCAAGCTCCAGATGGGTAGTCTCCAGCAACCTCTCCGGCCCGGGACGGTGCTCCGTTTCGGGAGCCTTGAGTTCATGTCCCTCGACGGCAGCTACGACATGATACTCTTTCCACCGCCGGGCGACAGTGAGAGTGGCGGCCGACAGTCCGCCCGCCGGCGGCGGGATCGACGACGTCTTCCCCGCGTGGTGGAAGAACAACCTTCGGGCTCGCCCCGTCCTCTTCCCTGTCGACGGAGGAGGAGGAGGCTGTGGCGGAACTGCCCGAATTATTCCAACTTAAGTGCCTAAGCCCTGCCTAAGAGGCTAGACCACACTTAAATGGGAATAACCCGTCAATCCCTCGGATCTAGTCCGACACGGCCACTGACAGGATCAAGTACCACAATCTCACTCGATGGTGAGTCACAGAGCAAATACAATAAAGCATAAAACCATGCATGTGAGAGCATTAGATTATTACATCATCATCATCGGAGTTTTTGCAAAGGTAACCATCATTGTTCGAAGTGCAGCGGAATAAAACTAACGGTAAATAAACAAAGGGATGGGGAAGCCTGTCCCATCACTCCTCATGCTCCTCCTTCGCCGAGGCGGGGTCCCACTCGACAGTCCAACCCGGTGGCAAGGCGGACGGCCAAGTCACTCCAGCAACCATGTCCTCCAGAGAACCTGTAAAAAATGATGCCACAAGCAAGGCTGAGTATACTAATACTCAGCTAGACTTACCTGGTGTGAGGAGTCTACTCCTCTACCTCTAGACATGCAGCTGTTTGGCTGTGGGGTTTGGTTGCCAAAAGCACTAGCTGAGTTTCTAAATCAAGTTTTTAACTTTGTCAAATTTAAGTGTGACTCTCTTAAGGCTAAATGTGTACTATCTACTCATACATAGTAGCAAACATTATTAGCAATCAACATCTTATATCAACTCATCATATTTCCACTTGTTACTCAATGTAGCAGCATGGATCAAGCAGTCTCATTAGCTGCGAGAAGCAGACGATTCGAATCGAGTTTTATCCTTGCAAGGTAAACCTAAACACACGACGTGGCGAGGCACTCCGTCCCCACACACATCAACCGTCCCCATCGATTCCCCGTCAGCTGAGAGGGGCTCACCGCCTTGGCGTACAATGCCCCACTGACCCCGACTGGCCGTCGTGCAGTGACCGCACTTGTACCCACCATAACCGGAATGGGAGACCACGTCTCAGGTCGTGTGAGGAGGGCAAACTGCTGCCAGGTTCACTCAGGTACTAGGCTTACCGATTTACCATATTTCTCGGCATGTGCCTAGTACGTTCAAACGCTTGACTCGCGGTACCACACCTTAATCCTTATTCAAATTTTTCTTCCGTAGACAACCAATCCCCATGGATTGTTGCCCACATACCAACATCACTAGGATAAGAAAGTGGATACAGCCAATTCCTAACCTCGCGCGAGTGCTAGAAAAATCACTCGACTTCTACCAAGATCCCTAATTAGTAAAGCAGCTACTCGACCTAGCATACTAGTATCCATCTCAAAAAGGAATCTTGAGTTCATGCAACTAGGGTTTCAATCAACTCCTACACCTAAGTGCACAGTCAATCCTACAATCATTAAGTGAAGTAAAATAGCATAAATAACAGGTTATGCATAAAACCGGGGCTTGCCTTCCAAGGCTGTGGCAGGCAGATCCTCTGGTGCAGACTCGGATGCGGGATCTGGGGCTACCTCCTGAGCAGCCCCTTGCTCCGGCACCAGGATGTACTCTCCGTCAGCAAAGTTACAGTCTATCGAAATGCAATGAACATGTATGTCATGATTATGCAAGATTTAACAACATTATGCTAAGCGAAGAAAAACTAAGTTGATGAGTAACTTAGGGTTTTCGGGTCATATGTGGCTTTTAATGGTTTATGCTTATCATTTCTAGGTCTAGGTTTTGCTAGGGGTAGGCACAGGTAATTGGTATTGCCTTTATATATCTCAGTGGACAAGTTTTAGAAAGGGTTTTAGGATGACACTAATTTTCCACTATTCATATCTTCCTTTCTTTATTCTCATTTCATGGCTTCTAGTGTAGGTTTGAACTACGACTGTGGGTTAACATTTTTCAAAAATTCTGTAAAAATTACAGTGGATTGCCATTGGTCACTATAGCCCATTCTAGGAAATTGAGGTTCAAAATGAAAAGGCTAAGCTTTAGACAAAAATAACAAGGGTGGTGTAAAATGGGCCACTTTACACTACACCTCTTCATTAGAGTTGAGTTTCTTCCTAAGGGTCATTTTTGTTGGGATATATCAGTAATACTAAACCTCTGTGCCAAAATTTACAGGAAGTTAATTGGTGATTATTTAGTTGTGATTTTCTAAAGTTTTATGCCAAAAAGGTGCTTATAACTAACTTGTCATTTGAAAAATATCAAACAACAGATTTTGTATTTTTCCTATGTTCATAATAACCAAACATTAGTTATCCTAAGGTTTGAGGGGTTTTCACCTTAGGGTTATTTTTGTAGGGATTTTCTAAGTTTTCCTTGTTTTCTTAAATTAAAAGGAATCCTACTTATTTTATACTGAACCAGGATAGGATAGATTTTTCTGGTGAACTACAAGTTATAAGTACATTAACAAAAATAGAGGTGCCCTCTGGTTCATTATTTAAATCACCTTTTCTATTTTTCTTAACCTTAAGCACATTATGGAATAAGGGGTAAACACTAACTTAATGGGGTGGACAGAAAGGTTTAACATTTTTAAACAGGTCAGTAGGTGGATATACACTTCTCCAAATTTTTCTAACCCTAGTCAAACAGTGCAACTATTTTTCTTTCTATTATTGAGCTTTTGGCCAAAACTATACTTAAATCAGAACCTTATAGTTTTCTATAGTACATAGGGGGTTTTGTATTTTTCTTAAGTGGGTTACATTATTTAGAGTCTGACAAAATTGGTTTGACCAAATTTGGATGAACTAAATAGAAGTTATGAATTTTTAAAGTCTCTGCTCAATTCAAAAATAGATTTTAATAAGAGTTTCCTGGAAAAACAGTTTACACCGGGTCCCTGGGTTTAAACTAAATCCACCTTCGCAGTTCTACCCTTGCGCCACTATTCCCCTGAGTCGCTGACAATTCAAAAAGCCCCCTGACCTTCTCTTCCTCTCACCCGCAGTCCTTCCCCCAATGTAAACAGTAACCGCGGGAAAGAAAAGGGTGGCGCGGCTTACCGGCGGCGAGATAGGTCCGGCGAAGGGCAGGGTTGGCTCGGGGAGGCTCTGGCGGTCACAGCGAGGTACGGCTCGACGGCGGGGATGGCCGGAATCGCCCGGTCCTCGCGCGCAGGCGGGTGTTCTCGTCGGCGGCGAGTGCACCAGCCAAACCACGACTAACTGGTTCAATCCAAAGGTACGGTGAGCTTCACGGGGTAACGCAGTGACCGTGTGCACAAGGAATCGAAGAATGGTTGAGTGGATTACCCGGTCCACGCACTCCGGCGGGGTTGAGAGCTCCGGCGACCGTGGGCCGGCCTCTCCGGCGAAGCAAACTTCAATTCCTCGCTCGGGGAGCTTCACCGGGGTGTGCTCAGTCTTCTCCGAGGGCTGGCCGGGGTTGGGAAGGGGTCTACTGGCCGGTCTACGGTGGCAGGGGGATCGGGCGGCCGCGGACACGCTGCGCACGGGCAAACGGCGGCGAGCTGAGCTCCGATGAAGTTTGAGTGTGCGCGGAAGAGTACAGTCGAAGCCTGGGAGGGCTTTATAGGCGCGGGCACGGGCCATGGCGCTGGCTTGGCTCGGGTGCGGCGCTGGGCATGCGGGGGCGCGCGCGGGCGTGCTCTGGCGCGGGCAGAAGGCGTCGAACACGTGGAGGTGTGTTTCTTCCATTGTTCAAACGCGTGTAGAGATCACAAACGTGCGAATCTTGCCATGAATCCGGCGCAGACCTCTTCCTGGCACCTAGGGCTATCTCTCATGTGTGAGTTCCAATGGAGGATACGCCCTAGATCAAGAGATAGACGGGCGCCAAATCTGGCTTGTCTCACTGCCCACATCGCGACAAAACTGATGCCAAGACCTGTCAAACGTCAAAGGCTCGGTCTCCACTTTTTCCAGGGGGTGCCTTAGGTGGTATGCCAAATTTTTGGTATAGATCCTAAGTGGTTTTGGTGCCATCTTCAAAGTGAACACGGTTGATCTTTAGATTAGGGTTAAAAATTGGACTTAGAGAGAAATAGAGAGCTCTAGCCCTCTCTCCACTTGGAGATTTGAATTGGGGTTTCTCCAGGGGTCTTTTTGCAATATTTCCCTCCCCTAATTGCTGGTTATAAGGTTACTTAAGGTTTGGGTAAATGTTACTCATGTTTTGCACACTTGTTCACTCTCTTTTCCCTCTTATCTAGGGTTTTGGGAGATAGGGTCTAAGAGAGGTCTAGGGTTCTTCTCCCCTCTCATCCAAGGTAGTAAGTGTGCAAGGATTAGAGTAATGCTTTTGGTTACTCACAATCCTTGGTTAACCTCTAGCTTTCCAAGGCCCTTATGCTTTTATTCATTAAGTTCTTCCACAGGTGCTCATACCCTTTAGTAACAAGGTGGGCTCTAGCCATGGTAACACCTGGGGTGTTACAGCCCTCCCCCCTTAAAGGAATCTCGTCCCGAGATTTTAGGCAGAGTCCTCTAGAGGGGTGCTTGAAGGTGTGCTGGTGCTACTCTTTCTTTACTCAAGTTTCTCTTATTAACTGCTCTTCGAATGTCATTCTCTTTGCAACTTCAGAAGGAAGCCCTTCTTAAGTTAAATCCACAATTTAGACTATCCTTGTTATCTAAGTTTCTCTTATAATTGAATTCAAAGGGCAGGTGGGGGTGGTGTTTTGGGGTTACGTACCGACTCCTTTGGGTAGAAAGTCGGGGAAGCGAGAGCGTAGAAAATCCTCCGTCTCCCATGTAGCTTCCTCTGCTGAATGGTGACTCCACTGAATTTTATACATCCTGATTGACCTTGCCCGCATTGATCTCTCCTTTTGATCTAATACCTTGACGGGGTACTCTTGATAGGACAAATCTGGTTCTATCTCAACCTCTGGTTCCGGTAGCACTTCAGTGGGTAGACGGACACATTTTCGCAGCTGAGATACATGGAATACATCATGAATAGCTGACATGGTGGGTGGCAACTTCAATTGATATGCTACAGGTCCACAAGTCTCCTTGATCTCGTAGGGTCCAATGTAACGAGGAGCTAACTTGCCCTTGATTCTGAATCTCTGGACACCCCTGGTGGGTGACACCTTAAGATAGACATGGTCTCCCACTGCAAACTGGAGAGGTTTCCGCCTCTTATCATGATAGCTCTTTTGCCTGGCCTGAGCAGCTTCTAAGTTCTTTTTGATGACTCTGACTTTTTCTTCTGCCTCAAGTACTAAATCTGGCCCAAATATTTCCCTTTCTCCTGCTTGAGACCAATTTAGTGGGGTCCTACACCTTCTCCCATATAAAGCCTCAAAGGGTGCCATCTTCAGACTGGACTGATAGCTGTTATTATAAGAAAATTCTGCCAAGGAAAGACACTTGTCCCAATCCTTTCCGTAGTGTAGTGCATATGCCCGCAACATGTCTTCCAGAATCTGATTCACCCTTTCCGTCTGGCCATCTGTTTGGGGATGGTATGCTGAGCTTCGTATGACATGGGTCCCAAGTGATTCTTGCAATTGTTCCCAAAATCGTGCCACGAATGGTGCTCCTCTGTCTGAGACTACATTCCTTGGTATCCCATGCAGACGAACTATCTGGTCAATGTAGATCTCTGCATACTTCTCTGTCCGGTGGGTGGTATGTACTGGCAAGAAATGGGCAGTCTTGGTCAATCTGTCCACAATAACCCAAATTGAATCATGGTGCCTGGAGGTGTTTGGCAACCCCACGATAAAGTCCATGCAAATGTCCTCCCATTTCCAAGATGGTATGGGAAGAGGTTGCAAAGGGCCTGCTGTCTTCAAATGACTGGCTTTGATTCTCTGGCAGGTGTCACACTCGGATATATACTTGGCAATTTCCCTCTTCATCCTGGTCCACCAATATAAAGATCTGAGATCATGATACATCTTGTTGCTACCAGGGTGCATGGAAAATTTGGAAAGGTGAGCTTCATCCAGTATCTTCTTTCTGAGCTCAGGGTCCTTGGGAACAACCAGTCGATCTCCAAACCACAAAATTCCTTTACTGTCCTGACAGAAACACTTGTACTTTTCCGCTTTCTGCTTGAGCATGTCTTTGATAACCTGTACACCCTTATCCCCAGTCTGTGCCTGGATTATTTGTTCTTGCAATGTGGGCTCTATCGAGATATAACTTAATTCACCGGATGGAACAACTTCCAGGTTCAGCTTACACAACTCATCGCACAGGGTGGTGACTCTTGCATCCATGTTCATACAATTGCACTGGGCCTTTCTACTCAAAGCATCTGCCACAACATTGGCTTTGCCAGGATGGTAATGCACCTCCAAATCATAGTCCTTGATTAACTCCAACCATATCCTCTGCCTCATGTTCAGATCTGTCTGAGTGAAGATGTATTTGAGGCTCTTATGATCAGTGTAGATGTTACAGTGAGCTCCCATCAAGTAGTGTCTCCATATCTTAAGAGCATGAACCACAGCTGCAATTCCAGATCATGTGTAGGGTAGTTCTGCTCATGGGGCCTGAGTGCCCGGGAAGCATAAGCAATGACTCTGTTTTCTTGCATCAAGACACATCCCAATCCTGTACCAGAAGCATCACAATAAACTTCGAAGGGCTTGGTGTTGTCAGGTTGAGCCAGCACTGGGGCTGTTGTCAAATGCTGCCTCAAAGTATGAAAGGCATCTTCACACTTTTGGTTCCAATCATACTTGACTCCCTTCTTCAATAACTCAGTCATTGGCTTGGCAATTCTGGAGAAATCCAGAATAAATCGTCGATAATACCCAGTCAATCCTAGAAAACTCCGAATCTGCCTCACTGTAGTTGGAGGTTTCCAGTCCATCACTTCTTGCACTTTCTCAGGGTCAACTGATATCCCATCCTGAGAGATTGTGTGACCCAAGAATTTTATTTCCTTCAGCCAGAATTCACATTTAGACAATTTAGCATAAAGACGATGATCGCGCAGTCGCTGAAGCACGATATGCAGATGTTCAGCATGCTCGTCTTCATTCTTGGAATAGACCAGAATATCATCAATGAAAACGACCACGAACTTGTCCAGCTCTGGCATGAATACTGAGTTCATCAGGTACATGAAATAAGCCGGGGCATTGGTCAGCCCAAAAGACATCACCAAAAACTCATACAGCCCATATCTGGTTGAGAAGGCCGTCTTGGGAATATCGCTGGCACGGATCTTGATCTGATGGTAACCTGAGCGAAGGTCTATCTTGGAGAATACCTTGGCTCCTACCAATTGATCAAACAACACATCAATGCGGGGCAGTGGGTATTTGTTCTTGATAGTCACCGCATTGAGAGGGCGGTAGTCAACACACATTCTCAAACTCTCATCCTTTTTCTTCACAAATAAAGCAGGACATCCCCAAGGTGAAGTACTTGGGCGAATAAACCCCTTGTCCAACAGTTCTTGCAGTTGCTTCTTTAGTTCTGTCAATTCCGCGGGAGGCATCCTATAGGGTCTCTTGGAGATAGGAGCAGTCCCGGGTTGCAACTCGATTGCGAACTCGATGTCTCGGTCAGGTGGCATCCCTGGCAACTCATCCGGAAACACATCCGGGTAGTCACAGACCACAGGGATCTTTTCCACTAGGGATTCTATCATAGCGAATGCACAGGAACGGGTACAACCTTGGTCGGGCAAATATAAAACAGTCTCACCATAAGCAGGGGAATGGATTTCAATGGCCCGGGCTGCAATATCCAACACTGCTCGATGCCTGGTCAACCAGTCGGCTCCCAATATAATATCCACGCTATCCAATCCTAAGATGAGAAGGGTGGTTCTAATTACAAGACTACCAAATTTTATAGGCACTTGCCTGCTGATTTGGTTGGTGGCAATCCTGCCTCCCGGTGTTGAAATTGTGATACCCCCGTTGGTGTGGTGAAAAGGCAACTGGCACTTGGCACTAAACTTGGCACTAATAAAGCTATGTGATGCACCAGAATCAAAAAGAATAATAGCAGGACAATTCAAAACGGTAAAGATACCAGTCATGACGGGTGCTCCCTCTGGAATATCAGCCATGGTGGTAAAGTTCAGCTTGCCCTGCCTCACTTGCACTTTCTGCCTCTTGCCCTGGTTTTGATTGACATTCTGCCCCTGCCTCTGCTGGTTCCTGGGGCAATTCTTGGCATAATGTCCGGTGCTGCCACACGTGAAACACCTGTTGTCATTTGCCTGGCGGTACTGCTGCTGCTGATTGCTCCTCTGAGCTGGAAACTGGGTGCGGTTGGGTGCCTGCTGCTGCTGCTGTGGTGGTCGGATCACCCATCTCCCTTGCTGCTGCTGCTGTGGTCCCCTGTTTTGAGTGTCGGACACAATCCTGAAGCGTTGTGGCTGAGCTGAGGGTCCTGCTACAGGGGTCTTCCTCTTCTTTTCTGACTGTCGAGCTGTAATGCAGTCCTCCTGGGAGATAGCCATGTTGACCAACTCATTGTAGCTGTTGGCCCTGACAGTGTTGAGACGGTCACGGAGCTTAGTGTTGAGCCCCCTCCTGAACCTGTCTCTCTTCTTCTCGTCCGTGTCCGCATGGTATCCAGCATACTGACACAAGTCATTAAAGGCCTGGGCATACTGCAACACTGTCCTGTTGCCCTGAGTGAGTGCCAGAAACTCGTTGAGCTTTCGGTCCATAATTCCGGCTGGTATATGATGTCCCCTGAAAGCTGCCTTGAACTCTCTCCACTCCACCTCTCGATCCTGTGGCTGCATGGCAAGAAAATGATCCCACCAAGTCCTTACGGGTCCGCGAAGCTGCTGGGTGGCGAACCTGACTTTAGTGACCTCTGAACAAGCTCCATGGAGTAGCGGGAATTTGGATTCCACCACTCGTAACCACACATCTGCATCAAGTGGGTCCTCTGCCCTTGTGAACAATGGGGGCTGGGTACTGAGGAACTCTTGGTAGGTGGCTGCCGCGGGGTGACGCTGATGGTCCCCACCACCATAGTGCTGAGGTGGTGGCTGACGCTGAGCTAGTTGCCTCAAGATCTCATTCTGCTGAGCCATGAGCTCCTGCAGAGTGGGAGGCGGTGGCGGCGGTGGAGGAACGCGCTCATTCTGACCACGACGCTGCCTCCCGGCCATCTGAAAAACCACATATATACTTAACACCATAATTCCAAGTTCAAGGTTTAATCGCGGCGAAAAGAGTCAAAAGTAAAATGATAGACTCCAACTTTCAACAAAAGGATTTAAAAAGGCATAAATTTCTCCTTCCAAATTTAAAACTGATAACAGCATCCATCCAACATGTCTCCAAAAGAGTTTATCATGATTACATCATTGCCCCAAAAAGACTCAACTCTATCCAGCCTAGTACCCCAAGGGTGTAAAAGCTAAGCTAGCTGCGAGGAGTCCTACATCACCGATCTCTATTCCTACTCTGGCAACTAATGAGCGAAAGAGGCGACACTCGACTCGGGGGAAGGTGGCCTCCCTGAGCCAGCAGTATCCACGCTGGAAGCAGGCTCCTCCCCTCCCTCAATGTCGACGTCCTCGTCAGCCTCCCCATCATGGATCTCCTGATGATGCATATCTAGGTGCTCATTAGCCTCCGCGAGCTGCTGCTGGGTGTTGAGAAGCTGGTCTTCGAGAACCTCGATGGTGTTCTCCCTCGTTCCCACCAATTCCTCTAACTCATGGATCTCATCAGACAGCTGCTCCACTTGCAAATCTTTTTCTACTAGCTCTTGGGACAAGTCAACCACGAGCTCCTCCCTGTTGTCCAGGGTGATCTTGGTTGCCTCCAATAATGCCATCAGATAAGACATTGCCTCTCCACGCATCACTTGCAGACGATACAGGGCGTTCATGCATCGCACCGACAAGTGAGCCGTGTGGCCTGGGTAGAGAGCCCAGATATCCTTGGCATGCTCTACCCGATCCTTCCACATCGGGTCGTCTTCCCTCTCAGCGGGAAACAAGCCAATGGGGTGGGTGGAAAGCTCCAAGGGGTGAAATCCGCAGAAAGTAGTCAACCCGTGCAGAGCGATCGCCTCGATCGTGTCCTCCGCCCGGTATCCGAAAGACTCGGAGTCCAATGAGCGCCATCCTGGCTGCAGGGGATGAGGCTCCAAAATCATCCTCACCCTACAGCGGGGCACCCGGTGCTTCTCGAACTGCTGCACCGTGTACTGAGGGGGTGTTAGGTACCCGGCTCCCTGAAGTACCTCCCACAAAATACGGGGGAAGCCCTCTCGTGCAAGCCCGTCAGTATGGGTTAGTGCATTTCCATCCTCTGAGGATCCGTGGGAAGTCATCTATGTACGGTTGAGCGTAAGTAAAAGAAAAAAAAGAATAAAAGAAACAAGAGAAATAAAACTCATCCTTTCTTAAATTAAAAAGGTAAGGGAGACTTAGTTGGTTATCACCTCGTTTTTAAGTCTTTACTCAAATATCCATTGGTTTAATTAAGAATGCATGCATGCTCGTCCTGAACGACCTCACAACAAGATAAAAGGAGTAGGGAAGAACTCCCATCCTGTAAAAGTGGCCTGTAGGGCCTAATCACTTAGCCACCTAGCCACCCTTCTACCATCCTAAGGCTTCACGTCCTAGGTCTATCCTGCTCGTCCTACTATCTATCCAACATTGTTTCTATCAAATTTTATTTTGGAAAATGATGGTATCTATATTTTACTGATTCCTCTGTGGTGGTACAAGCTCCGATACCAGCTGTGGCGGAACTGCCCGAATTATTCCAACTTAAGTGCCTAAGCCCTTCCTAAGAGGCTAGACCACACTTAAATGGGAATAACCCGTCAATCCCTAGGGTCTAGTCCGACACGGCCACTGACAGGATCAAGTACCATAATCTCACTCGATGGTGAGTCACAGAGCAAATACAATAAAGCATAAAACCATGCATGTGAGAGCATTAGATTATTACATCATCATCATCGGAGTTTTTGCAAAGGTAACCATCATTGTTCGAAGTGCAGCGGAATAAAACTAACGGTAAATAAACAGAGGGATGGGGAAGCCTGTCCCATCACTCCTCATGCTCCTCCTCCGCCGAGGCGGGGTCCCACTCGACAGTCCAACCCGGTGGCAAGGCGGACGGCCAAGTCACTCCAGCAACCATGTCCTCCAGAGAACCTGTAAAAAATGATGCCACAAGCAAGGCTGAGTATACTAATACTCAGCTAGACTTACCCGGTGTGAGGAGTCTACTCCTCTACCTCTAGACATGCAGCTGTTTGGCTGTGGGGTTTGGTTGCCAAAAGCACTAGCTGAGTTTCTAAATCAAGTTTTTAACTTTGTCAAATTTAAGTGTGACTCTCTTAAGGCTAAATGTGTACTATCTACTCATGCATAGTAGCAAACATTATTAGCAATCAACATCTTATATCAACTCATCATATTTCCACTTGTTACTCAATGTAGCAGCATGGATCAAGCAGTCTCATTACCTGCGAGAAGCAGACGATTCGAATCGAGTTTTATCCTTGCAAGGTAAACCTAAACACACGACGTGGCGAGGCACTCCGTCCCCACACACATCAACCGTCCCCATCGATTCCCCGTCAGCAGAGAGGGACTCACCGCCTTGGCGTACAATGCCCCACTGACCCCGACTGGCCGTCGTGCAGTGACCGCACTTGTACCCACCATAACCGGAATGGGAGACCACGTCTCAGGTCGCGTGAGGAGGGCAAACTGCTGCCAGGTTCACTCAGGTACTAGGCTTACCGATTTACCATATTTCTCGGCATGTGCTTAGTACGTTCAAACGCTTGACTCACGGTACCACACCTTAATCCTTATTCAAAATTTTCTTTTGTAGACAACCAATCCCCATGGATTGTTGCCCACATACCAACATCACTAGGATAAGAAAGTGGATACAGCCAATTCCTAACCTCGCGCGAGTGCTAGAAAAATCACTCGACTTCTACCGAGATCCCTAATTAGTAAAGCAGCTACTCGACCTAGCATACTAGTATCCATCTCAAAAAGGAATCCTGAGTTCATGCAACTAGGGTTTCAATCAACTCCTACACCTAAGTGCACAGTCAATCCTACAATCATTAAGTGAAGTAAAATAGCATAAATAACAGGTTATGCATAAAACCGGGGCTTGCCTTCCAAGGCTGTGGCAGGCAGATCCTCTGGTGCAGACTCGGGTGCGGGATCTGGGGCTACCTCCTGAGCAGCCCCTTGCTCCGGCACCAGGATGTACTCTCCGTCAGCAAGGTTACAGTCTATAGAAATGCAATGAACATGTATTTCATGATTATGCAAGATTTAACAACATTATGCTAAGCGAAGAAAAACTAAGTTGATGAGTAACTTAGGGTTTTCGGGTCATATGTGGCTTTTAATGGTTTATGCTTATCATTTCTAGGTCTAGGTTTTGCTAGGGGTAGGCACAGGTAATTGGTATTGCCTTTATATATCTCAGTGGACAAGTTTTAGAAAGGGTTTTAGGATGACACTAATTTTCCACTATTCATATCTTCCTTTCTTTATTCTCATTTCATGGCTTCTAGTGTAGGTTTGAACTACGACAGTGGGTTAACATTTTTCAAAAATTCTGTAAAAATTACAGTGGATTGCCATTGGTCACTATAGCCCATTCTAGGAAATTGAGGTTCAAAATGAAAAGGCTAAGCTTTAGACAAAAATAACAAGGGTGGTGTAAAATGGGCCACTTTACACTACACCTCTTCATTAGAGTTGAGTTTCTTCCTAAGGGTCATTTTTGTTGGGATCTATCAGTAATACGAAACCTCTGTGCCAAAATTTACAGGAAGTTAATTGGTGATTATTTAGTTGTGATTTTCTAAAGTTTTATGCCAAAAAGGTGCTTATAACTAACTTGTCATTTGAAAAATATCAAACAACAGATTTTGTATTTTTCCTATGTTCATAATAACCAAACATTAGTTATCCTAAGGTTTGAGGGGTTTTCACCTTAGGGTTATTTTTGTAGGGTTTTTCTAAGTTTTTCTTGTTTTCTTAAATTAAAAGGAATCCTACTTATTTTATACTAAACCAGGATAGGATAGATTTTTCTGGTGAAACTACAAGGAATAAGTACCTTAACAAAAATAGAGGTGCCCTCTGGTTCATTATTTAAATCACCTTTTCTATTTTTCTTAACCTTAAGCACATTATGGAATAAGGGGTAAACACTAACTTAATTGGGTGGACAGAAAGGTTTAACATTTTTAAACAGGTCAGTAGGTGGATATACACTTCTCCAAATTTTTCTAACCCTAGTCAAACAGTGCAACTATTTTTCTTTCTATTATTGAGATTTTGGACAAAACTATACTTAAATCAGAACCTTATAGTTTTCTATAGTACATAGGGGGTTTTGTATTTTTCTTAAGTGGGTTACATTATTTAGAGTCTGACAAAATTGGTTTGACCAAATTTGGATGAACTAAATAGAAGTTATGAATTTTTAAAGTCTCTGCTCAATTCAAAAATAGATTTTAATAAGAGTTTCCTGGAAAAACAGTTTACGCCGGGGTCCCTGGGTTTAAACTAAATCCACCTTCGCAGTTCTACCCTTGCGCCACTATTCCCCTGAGTCGCTGACAATTCAAAAAGCCCCCTGACCTTCTCTTCCTCTCACCCGCAGTCCTTCCCCCAATGTAAACAGTAACTGCAGGAAAGAAAAGGGTGGCGCGGCTTACCGGCAGCGAGATAGGTCCGGCGAAGGGCAGGGTTGGCTCGGGGAGGCTCTGGCGGTCACGGCGAGGTACGGCTCGACGGCGGGGATGGCCGGAATCGCCCGGTCCTCGCGCGCAGGCGGGTGTTCTCGTCGGCGGCGAGTGCACCGGCCAAACCACGACTAACTGGTTCAATCCAAAGGTACGGTGAGCTTCACGGGGTAACGCAGTGACCGTGTGCACAAGGAATCGAAGAATGGTTGAGTGGATTACCCGGTCCACGCACTCCGGTGGGGTTGAGAGCTCCGGCGACCGTGGGCCGGCCTCTCCGGCGAAGCAAACTTCAATTCCTCGCTCGGGGAGCTTCACCGGGGTGTGCTCAGTCTTCTCCGAGGGCTGGCCGGGGTTGGGAAGGGGTCTACTGGCCGGTCTACGGTGGCAGGGGGATCGGGCGGCCGCGGACACGCTGCGCACGGGCAAACGGCGGCGAGCTGAGCTCCGGTGAAGTTTGAGTGTGCGCGGAAGAGTACAGTCGAAGCCTGGGAGGGCTTTATAGGCGCGGGCACAGGCCATGGTGCTGGCTTGGCTCGGGCGCGGCGCTGGGCATGCGGGGGCGCGCGCGAGCGTGCTCTGGCGCGGGCAGAAGGCGTCGAACACGTGGAGGTGTGTTTCTTCCATTGTTCAAACGCGTGCAGAGATCACAAACGTGCGAATCTTGCCATGAATCCGGCGCAGACCTCTTCCTAGCACCTAGGGCTATCTCTCATGTGTGAGTTCCAATGGAGGATACGCCCTAGATCAAGAGATAGACGGGCGCCAAATCTGGCTTGTCTCACCGCCCACATCGCGACAAAACTGATGCCAAGACCTGTCAAACGTCAAAGGCTCGGTCTCCACTTTTTCCAGGGGGTGCCTTAGGTGGTATGCCACATTTTTGGTATAGATCCTAAGTGGTTTTGGTGCCATCTTCAAAGTGAACACGGTTGATCTTTAGATTAGGGTTAAAAATTGGACTTAGAGAGAAATAGAGAGCTCTAGCCCTCTCTCCACTTGGAGATTTGAATTGGGGTTTCTCCAGGGGTCTTTTTGCAATATTTCCCTCCCCTAATTGCTGGTTATAAGGTTACTTAAGGTTTGGGTAAATGTTACTCATGTTTTGCACACTTGTTCACTCTCTTTTCCCTCTTATCTAGGGTTTTGGGAGATAGGGTCTAAGAGAGGTCTAGGGTTCTTCTCCCCTCTCATCCAAGGTAGTAAGTGTGCAAGGATTAGAGTAATGCTTTTGGTTACTCACAATCCTTGGTTAACCTCTAGCTTTCCAAGGCCCTTATGCTTTTATTCATTAAGTTCTTCCACAGGTGCTCATACCCTTTAGTAACAAGGTGGGCTCTAGCCATGGTAACACCTGGGGTGTTACAGAGGCAGGGCAACCAAGGCCAAGCAGGAGGCGGCGCCTCATCGGCCATCGAGCGAGTCGACAATGCCAGCACTCCAACGGGGGGTGCGCCGGGCATCGGCCTCGCGCCTGAGACGAAGACGAGCGCTGTCTCCCCGCGACGCGTCAATCCCGAGCAAACGGACGACGCCAGCACGCTCGCGAAAGGCTTGCTGGGTGTCGCCCTCGTACCTGAGACGACGGTGCAGTCAGTTCCCGACGTGACCTCATCACCGCCCGTCGACCAAGAGGTACCAACCGACTCCCATCCCACGCCTTTTGGATTTAGCCTCGACCCGCCTAGTGGCTCCGCTTTGGCGGACGCCCTCGTAGAGGCGAATCCGAACCCCCTGGGGTTTCGTATGCGGTCACCTTGGGACCAGCTGACGGACGTCACGACCTACGGGCCCTCTGGGTCCGAGGAAGACGATGAGCCCAGCTTCTGTTGGGATTTCTCTGGACTTGGCAACCCCAGTGCCATGCGGGGCTTCATGACCGCATGCGACTGCTGCCTTTCCGACTGTTCCGACGGTAGCCGTAGCCTCGGCGACGAGGACTGCGGCCCGAGCCACGAATGTTTCCACGTCGATCTAGGGGGTCCCTCCGAAGGCAACCATCTCGGCATGCCGGAGGACGGTGACCTCCCTAGGCCGATGCCTCGCGTTGACATCCCGCGGGAGCTAGCTGTGGTCCCCGTTCCGGCGGGGGGTCACGACCCACAACTCGAGCAAATCCGCGGGGTGCAGGCCAGGCTCGACGAGGGAGCAGGAGCGCTTGAGCCAATCCGCCGGGACGTCGGGCAGGCATGGGCGGGCCAACCTCCGGCCGGAGAAATGCGTCATCTACCCCAGGGCTTCCAGCACCGCATCGCCGACGATGTCAGGGTCAGGCCGGCACCCGCATCCAGTGGGGTCGGCCAGAACCTGGCTGCAGCAGCAATGCTCCTCCGCACGATGCCGGAGCCATCAACCACCGAGGGGCGGCGAAACCAGGGAGAGCTCAAGGATCTCCTGGAAGGCGCCGCGGTCCGGCGGGCCAAGAGCTCCGCCTCCCGAAGGCAGGGGTACCCCTCGGAACATCGTGCCGCGACTTCCCGATTCATGCAGGAAGCCTCGGTCTGCACCGGGCGCACGTGCAACACAACGCCTGCGGCCCTGGGTCGCCCCGGCAACGAGCACCATCACCGCGATCGTCGGGCCCACCTCGACGAGAGGGTGTGCCGAGGCTACCACCCCAGGCGTGGGGGACGCTACGGCAGCAGGGAGGATCAGAGTCCCTCGCCCGAACCACCCGGTCCGCAGGCCTTCAGCCGGGCCATACGACGGGCGCCGTTCCCGACCCGGTTCCGACCCCCGACTACTATCACAAAGTACTCGGGGGAGACGAGACCGGAACTGTGGCTCGCGGACTACCGTCTGGCCTGCCAACTGGGTGGAACGGACGATGACAACCTCATCATCCGCAACCTCCCCATGTTCCTCTCCGACACCGCTCGCGCCTGGTTGGAGCACCTGCCTCCAGGGCAAATCTCCGACTGGGACGACCTAGTCCAAGCTTTCGCCGGCAATTTCCAGGGCACGTACGTGCGCCCCGGGAATTCCTGGGACCTCCGAAGCTGCCGACAGCAGCCGGGAGAGTCTCTCCGAGACTACATCCGGCGATTCTCGAAGCAACGCACCGAGCTGCCCAACATCACCGACTCGGATGTCATCGGCGCGTTCCTTGCCGGCACCACCTGCCGCGACCTGGTTAGCAAACTGGGTCGCAAGACCCCCGCCAGGGCGAGCGAGCTGATGGACATTGCCACCAAGTTCGCCTCCGGCCAGGAGGCGGTCAAGGCTATCTTCCGGAAGGACAAGCAGCCCCAGGGCCACCCATCGGAAGATGCCCCCGAGGCGTCAGCTCAGCGCGGCGCCAAGAAGAAGGGCAAGAAGAAGTCGCAAGCGAAACGCGATGCCGCCGACGCGGACCTTGTCGCCGCCGCCGAGTACAAGAACCCTCGGAAACCCCTCGGAGGTCCCAACCTCTTCGACAAGATGCTCAAGGAGCCGTGCCCCTATCACCACGGGCCCGTCAAGCACACCCTTGAGGAGTGCGTCATGCTTCGGCGCCACTTCCACAGGGTCGGGCCACCCGCGGAGGGTGGCAGGGCCCGCGACGACGACAAGAAGGAAGATCACCAGGCAGGAGAGTTCCCCGAGGTCCGCGACTGCTTCATGATCTACGGCGGGCAAGCGGCGAATGCCTCGGCTCGGCACCGCAAGCAAGAGCGCCGGGAGGTCTGTTCGGTGAAGGTGGCGGCGTCGGTCTACCTGGACTGGTCCGACAAGCCCATCACCTTCGACCAAGCCAACTACCCCGACCATGTGCCGAGCCCGAGGAAATACCCGCTCGTCGTCGACCCCGTCATCGACGACGTCAGGCTCACCAAGGTCCTCATGGACGGAGGCAGCAGCCTCAACATCATCTACGCCGAGACCCTCAGGCTTCTGCGTATCGATCTGTCCTCGGTCCGGGCGGGCGCTGCGCCTTTCAATGGGATCATCCCCGAGAAGCGCGTCCAGCCCCTCGGACAACTCGATCTTCCCGTCTGCTTCGGAACACCCTCCAACTTCCGAAGGGAGACCCTGACGTTCGAGGTGGTCGGGTTCCGAGGAACCTACCACGTGGTATTGGGGAGGCCCTGCTACGCGAAGTTCATGGTCATCCCCAACTACACCTACCTCAAGCTCAAGATGTCGGCCCCAACGGGTTCATCACCATCGGCCCCACGTACAAACACGCGTTCGAATGCGACGTGGAGTGCGTGGAGTACGTCGAGGCCCTCGCCGAGTCCGAGGCCCTCATCGCCGACCTGGAGAGCCTCTCTAAGGAGGTGCCAGACGTGAAGCGTCATGCCGGCAACTTCGAGCCAGCGGAGACAGTTAAGTCCGTCCCCCTCGACCCCAGCAGCGACGCCTCCAAGCAAGCCCGGATCGGCTCCGGGCTCGATCCCAAATAGGAAGCAGTGCTCATCGACTTTCTCCGTGCAAACGCCGACGTCTTCGCGTGGAGTCCCTCGGACATGCCCGGCATACCGAGGGATGTCGCCGAGCACTCGCTGGACATCCGGGCCGGAGCCCGACCCGTCAAGCAGCCTCTGCGTCGATTCGACGAGGAGAAGCGCAGAGCCATAGGCGAGGAGATCCACAAGCTAATGGCGGCAGGGTTCATCAAAGAGGTATTCCATCCCAAATGGCTTGCCAACCCTGTGCTTGTGAGAAAGAAAGGGGGAAATGGCGGATGTGTGTAGACTACACTGGTCTGAACAAAGCATGTCCGAAGGTTCCCTACCCTCTGCCTCGCATCGATCAGATCGTGGATTCCACTGCTGGGTGCGAAACCCTGTCTTTCCTCGATGCCTACTCAGGGTATCACCAAATCAGGATGAAAGAGTCCGACCAGCTCGCGACTTCTTTCATCACACCCTTCGGCATGTACTGCTATGTCACCATGCCGTTCGGCTTGAGGAATGCGGGCGCGACGTACCAGCGGTGCATGAACCATGTGTTCGGCGAGCACATTGGCCGCACAGTCGAGGCATACGTCGATGACATCGTAGTCAAGACGAGGAAAGCCTCCAACCTCCTTTCCGACCTTGAAGTGACATTCTGATGTCTCAAGGCGAAAGGTGTCAAGCTCAATCCTGAAAAGTGTGTCTTCGGGGTGCCCCGAGGCATGCTCTTGGGGTTCATCGTCTCCGAGCGGGGCATCAAAGCCAACCCGGAGAAGATCGCAGCCATCACCAGCATGGGGCCCATCTAGGACTTGAAAGGCGTACAGAGGGTCATGGGATGTCTCGTGGCTCTGAGCCGCTTCATCTCACGCCTCGGCGAAAAAGGTCTACCCCTATACCGCCTCTTAAGGAAGGCCGAGCGCTTCACTTGGACCCCTGAGGCCGAGGAAGCCCTCGGGAACCTGAAGGCGCTCCTCACGAAGGCGCCTATCTTGGTGCCCCCAGCTGCCGGAGAAGCCCTCTTGGTCTACGTCGCCGCGACCACTAAGGTGGTCAGCGCCGCGATTGTGGTCGAGAGGCAAGAAGAGGGGCATGCATTGCCCGTTCAGAGGCCAGTCTACTTCGTCAGCGAGGTACTGTCCGAGACCAAAATCCGCTACCCACAAGTTCAGAAGCTGCTGTACACGGTGATCCTGACACGGCGGAAGTTGCGACACTACTTCGAGTCTCATCCGGTGACTGTGGAGTCATCCTTCCCCCTGGGGGAGATCATCCATTGCTGAGAGGCTTCAGGTAGGATTGCAAAGTGGGCGGTGGATATCATGGGCGAAACAATCTCGTTCGCCCCTCGGAAGGCCATCAAATCCCAGGTCTTGGCGGACTTCGTGGCTGAATGGGTCGACACCCAGCTACCAACAGCCCCGATCCAGCCGGAGCTCTGGACCATGTTCTTCGATGGGTCGCTGATGAAGATAGGAGCCGGCGCAGGCCTACTCTTCATCTCGCCCCTCGGGAAGCACCTACGCTACGTGCTACGCCTCCACTTCCCGACATCCAACAATGTAGCTGAGTACGAGGCTCTGGTCAATGGGTTGCGGATTGCCGTCGAGCTAGGGGTCCGACACCTCGACGCTCGCGGTGACTCGCAGCTCGTCATCGACCAAGTCATGAAGAACTCCCACTGCCGCGACCCGAAGATGGAGGCCTACTGCGATGAGGTTCGGCGCCTGGAAGACAAGTTCTACGGGCTTGATCTCAACCACATCGCTTGGCGCTACAACGAGACTGTGGACGAGCTGGCTAAAATAGCCTCGGGGCGAACGACGGTTCCCCCGGACGTCTTCTCCCGAGATCTGCATCAACCCTCCATCAAGATCGACGACGCGCCCGAGCCTGAGGCACCCTCGACCCAGCCCGAGGTACCCTCGGCACAGTTCGAGGCACCCTCGGCTCGGCTCGAGGCACCCTCGGTTCGGCCCGAGGTACCCTCAACCCCCGAGGGCGAAACGCTGCGCGTCGAGGGGGAGCAAAGCGGGGTCACGCCTGATCAAAACTGGCAGACCCCGTACCTGCAATATCTCCACCAAGGAGAGCTACCCCTTGACCGAGCCGAAGCTCGGCGGTTGGCACAGCGCGCCAAGTCGTTCGTCTTGCTGGGAGAAGGGAAGGAGCTCTACCACCGCAGCCCTTCAGGCATCCTCCAGCGATGCATCTCCACCACCGAAGGTCAGGAACTCCTCCGAGAAATACACTTGGGGGCTTGCGGCCACCAAGCAGCACCTCGAGCCCTTGTCGGAAATGCTTTACGACAAGGTTTCTACTGGCCAACGGCGGTGGCCGACGCCACTAGAATTGTCCGCGCCTGCGAAGGGTGCCAGTTCTACGCAAGGCAGACCCACCTGCCCGCTCAGGCTCTGCAGACGATACCCATCACATGGCCTTTTGCTGTGTGGAGTCTGGACCTCGTCGGCCCCTTGCAGAAGGCACCCGGGGGCTACACGCACCTGTTGGTCGCCATCGACAAATTTTCCAAGTGGATCGAGGTCCGACCCCTGAACAGCATCAGGTCCGAGCAGGCGGTGGCGTTCTTCACCAACATCATCCATCGTTTCGGGGTCCCGAACTCCATCATCACCGACAACGGCACCCAGTTCACCGGCAGAAAGTTCCTGGACTTCTGCGAGGATCACCACATCCGGGTAGACTGGGCCGCCGTGGCTCATCCCATGACGAATGGGCAAGTAGAGCGTGCCAACGGCATGATTCTACAAGGGCTCAAGCCTCGGATTTACAACGACCTCAACAAGTTCGGCAAGCGATGGATGAAGGAACTCCCCTCGGTGGTCTGGAGCCTGAGGACAACACGGAGCCGAGCCACAGGCTTCACGCCGTTCTTTCTGGTCTATGGGGCCGAGGCCATCTTGCCCATAGACCTGGAATACGGTTCCCCGAGGACGAGGGCCTATGACGACCAAAGCAACCAAGCTAGTCGAGAAGACTCGCTGGACCAGCTAGAAGAGGCTCGGGACAAGGCCTTACAACACTCGACGCGGTACCAGCAGTCCATGCGATGCTACCACGCCCGAGGGGTCCGGTCCCGAGACCTCCAGGTGGGCGACCTGGTGCTTCGGCTGCGACAAGACGCCCAAGGTCGACATAAGCTCACGCCCCCCAGGGAAGGGCCGTTCGTCATCGCCAAAGTTCTAAAACCCAGAACATACAAGCTGGCCAACAGTCAAGGCAAGGTCTACAGCAACGCTTGGAACATCCAACATCTATGTCACTTCTACCCTTAAGATGTTTTCAAGTTGTTCATATACCTCGCTCCCACGCAAAGTTTAGTCATCAAGGAAGGGTCAGCCTTGCCTCGGCAAAGCCCGACCCTCCCTCGGGGGCTAAAAGGGGGGAACCCCCTCTGCGTCGAAATTTTCCTCGAAAAAAGATCTTTCCTGCCGGAATGTCTTTCGTGCTTTTCGACTACTTCGAAAGTGGATCCTGAAAACGATGGAGTACACGTAAGCAGCCAAGGATGACCGAGCCGAGGGACTCCTACGCCTCCGGGATACGGATACCTCACTCATCACCTTCTGCCATAAGTAACTCACGTTCGGATAAGTGATTCCGCGGACCGAACAAGTCTTCCTGTTCGGAAGCTCTTCCGCCGGAGCGATTCTTCGAGCCTTCTCGACTGCGTCGGTGACAGAAACCCATGGACAGGTAAGAGTGCGCGTAAGCGGCAAGGCCGACTGAGCCGAGGGACTCCTACGCCTCCGGGATACGGATACCTCACTCATCACCTTCCGTGAGAAGCAACTCTCGCTCGCACAAACAGTTTTGTTACCGATAAAAAAGTCCAGATACTCGAAACAAGAGGAAAGGATACGCGGCTTTACAATACGGAGAGGGTGTGTTTCGGCCTCGGCGGCCACAGAAAACACACACTACAAGATAATCCGATCCTGCAGGCTCGGATCTCGACGGCTAAAGGGAGCGGCAGCACCCTCGGCATCGACAACACCTTTGGCAAGGTCCGACCTAGCCTCGGACGGCGACGCGATCCAAGGGTCTCTGCTCTGAAGGACAACGTCATCATCAAGCCCGGGCCATCGCCGCCAGGGTCTTCTCCAAGAATCCGGCCCGAGCAGGTGGCTCGGCCGGTCACCCCGAGGCCTCGGCAGGTCAATTCCGGCGTCAGTCCCGCTAACGGACGACCCGGCCAGGCTCCGGCCGACCCGGTCTTCTTTTCGAGCCAACTATGCCTCTGTTCATGCTGGCACCGCTACCCCTGGCCTCGGCTCATCGAAGAGTGGCCGAGGGATTCCTCTAACTAAGCAAGGGAAGCCTCAGACAACAAGGCTGACCGAGCCGAGGGACTCCTACGCCTCCGGGATACGGATACCTCACTCGTCACCTTCACACGGGGTGACTCACGCTTGGTGAAGCGGTTCGGACAACCAGCAGGCGAGTCTTAGTGCTCGAAAATGGGGAAAAAACACGGCTCCGTGCCGAATTTACATACATGTTCAGGCCTCAACAGCCACGGTGAACAAAAACACTGGCATTCGAATGCCATTACAAACGGAACTCCGGTTCCACCTCCGCAGGTACGAACAACCCCACTCAATGGGGGAGGGGCCTGCGGAGCAACAGAAGACCGACGAACGGCTCGCCGTCGCCCGCCCCAGCAGCGGCGACGATGAAGACTTCTGCTCTGGGGGGCCGAACAGCAGCAGCGATGACCTCAGGGCGGATGCTGTTGCCAGGAGGCCCCCGCCCGTGCCCAAACTCGTGAGGCAAGGACGGGCAGAAGGCCGTAGAGTTGGAGGTCGGTCCGCAGGTGGCGCCGGCAAGCTCGTCGGCGGCGGAACCTCTTCCAGCTGCCGTGGCGGGAGGCGACACCGAGAGCGGCTCTGAAGCCGCTCGGCTCAGAGAGCCGGGCACGGTGCAGCTGCCAGAAGCCACGGATGGCTCCCGCCCTTCCCCCCGATCACAGAGGGAAGGAGCGGGCCACCGTACACGCAGGGGCCGACCCCAACTCGGCACACTCCCCTCCCCAGCCCTGGTGATGAAAATCCTTGAGGCTGAGGGAGGGGCAGAGGCCACGGCCCGGTTCGCTCTCCCCCGCCATCGAACTGGAGGTCACCATCTTGGGTGACCGCTGGCGGAGGGGTGTGACCGGGCTGCATGATGAAAATCCTTGAAGTCGAACGACGGCTGAAAGGTACCAACTCCCGCAGAGTTGCGCTCCTCCAACGACGAAGCGGAAAGACGGCGGATATCCCCCATCCGGGGGCTTGGAAGGTGGGAAGACACGATGCATAAGGGAGCGCGAAGACACGGTCGCCTTCCAAGAGGGTCACCCTCCTTTTAAAGGCGACTCTCCCTACTTGCGTCCCCAGCCATCGTGGGCTGAGTCTTCTCCAACACGCTCCAAGGTCCCCCCTACGGCGCGGGGGCTGGGTCTCACACGTCATGCAAGTCGACCCAGAGCAGAAAAAGCCAAACCGTCGCGCGCGGTGCGTGCAACCGCCCAGCGGTTACAAGCGGCTCTCCACTTTTGCCCAGACCAGCGGGCGAAAGGGCGGGCAGCCATGTAGGCGGCATGCAACCGCGCCAAGTGGGCGCACTTCTCCGACTCCCAACACGCCCAGCATGGAGGCCCAGGCCCACGCGTCATGCAACCGGCACGCCGAATGCTTCGTGCATGCAACTGCACCGCCACTTGCGCCACCACCGCGCCTCCTCGACTGCGGAACCAATACCGCGACTCGAGGCGACCCAGCGCACGACCCAGCAGCTCCAGCCTGGCGCGACGGTCAATGCGGCCAAAAACGGGCCGGCAGTAATGGCGGTGGCAGGCGGGCAGGAGCAGCGGTCACGTCGTCAGCCGAGCTTACGTCCCATCCAGGGGCAGCGAGAGAACCCTCTCTCACGGCGTGAAGACAACGCGCCCGTGTTCCGTTCCTCGAACGGCTCGCGCACGTGCAACGGCTGCCCTGCGAACCACTCGCCTCGTCGCATTAACTCCACGGCGGGACAGGCGGCGCCTCTGGCAGGAAAAGCGAGCGACGCTTCGACTTCGCCATAATGACCGCATCAAAAAAGGTACACCGTGTCGTTTGGTTTCGTATCCTTTTCCTTTTTTCCTCTTTCTCTCTCTTGCAACAGGGACCGGGAAAGGGGGATACCCTGGAAGGGATCCTTCCCCGTGAAGGAACCAGGCTCCGAGCCTCCCTACTGATCAAAGGTTCGAAGGTTGGCCCCTCGGAAGGGTTCAACAGCCGCCTCAGAGCACGTGGGCTCCACACCCACTACTGGTCAAAGGTTCAAAGGCCGGCCCCTCGGAAGGGTTCAATGGCCGCCTCAGGCTACTCGGGCTCCGCGCCCACTACTGATCAGGGGTTCGAAGGCTGGCCCCCGAAGGGTTCACAGCCGCCTCAGACACAGAGCGAGGGATGACCATGGGTACGTTTGATACATAACCAAGGCTCGGGCTGCGCTCCCGAGGTACCCTAGGACATTTCCGAGACCAGCGGGAACGATCTTGTAACGGAATCCCATCGGAGGGAGGCATCGAGCCCTCGGACCCCGTCACCAGGGGACCGGGTCCGGCAGATCACCCGCAGGTACTTTTGGGCGCGCCTCTGGGCCCCTAGCCGACCCCTAACGAATGGGGCACGGACGTCCGCTCGGATCACCTGCCTGCAGCTCACCGGAGACACCATGTTCGGCGCCCACCGAGGGCCCCCTCCTCCTTGCGGAAAGGCGACGCAGGGGCGTATATAAAAAAGTCGAGTCTGTCCCTGATCGCCCTCTCGCCCTGTGCAGAGGCTCGGGGGCTGCTCTCGCAAACCCGGCTCCGGCCAAACCATTGACAGCGTCAACATACCAGCCCGAGAACTTGGGACCCGACCGTACACCCGGGCTACGGCCAGCTCGCATGAGGGAACGACCAGACCAGCCAAAGCATTGCGCGAGGCGTTAAGACCTCGGAGGAGTCAAACCACTCCTCTGAGGCCTCGGGGCTACACCCGGCGGGTGCGCTCGCGCGCACCCACCGGAACAAAACACAACCGAGAAAGGCTGGTCCCCTTGCAAAAAAGTGCGACGAAAGCCTCCAAGCGAGTGCTAACACTCCCTTCGAGGCTCGGGGGCTACTGTCGGGGACCATAATTAGGGGTACCCTCAAGGCTCCTAATTCTCAGCGGGTAACCCCCATCAGCATAAAGCTGCAAAGGCCTGATGGGTGCGATCAAGTCAGGGATCAGTCCATTCGAGGGACTCGATCACGCCTCGCCCGAGCCTAGCCTCGGACAAGGGCAGCCGACCCCGGAGGATCTCCGCCTCACCCGAGGCCCCCCTCCAGCGGCGAACACGTTCCCGGCTCGCCCGAGGCCCTGTCTTCGCCAAGAAGCAACCCCGACCAAATCGCAGGAGCATTTAATGCAAAGGTGGCCTGATACCTTTATCCTGACGCGCGCCCCTCAGCTGACAGAGCCGAAGTGACCGCCGTCACTTCGCCGCTCCACTGACCGATCTGACAGAAAGACAGCGCCACCTGCGCCGCTCCGACTGCGGTGCCACTTGACAGAGTGAGGCTGACAGGCAGTCAGGCCCGGCCGCACACCATAGGAAACTCCGCTCCGCCCGACCCAGGGCTCGGACTCGGGCAAAGCCCCGGAAGACGGCGAACTTCGCTCCGCCCGACCCAGGGCTCGGACTCGGGCTAAGCCCCGGAAGACGGCGAACTCCGCTCCGCCCCACCCAGGGCTCGGACTCGGGCAAAGCCCCGAAAGACGGCGAACTCCGCTCCGCCCGACCCAGGGCTTGGACTCGGGCAAAGCCCCGGAAGACGGCGAACTCCGCTCCGCCCGACTCAGGGCTCGGACTTGGGCTCAGCCCCAGAAGACGACGAACTCCGCCTCGCTCGACCCAGGGGCTCGGACTCGGCCTCGGCCATGGAAGACGGACTCGACCTCGACCTCGGAGGAGCCTCCACATCGCCCAACCTAGGGCGCGGACCGGCCACGTCAACAGGAGGCGCTGTCATTACCCTACTCCAAGCTGACTCAAGCTACGGGGAACAAGACCGGCATCCCATTTGGCTCGCTCCGCCAGATAGGCGATGATGGCGCCCCGCACGCTCCCTGACGATGGCGACTCTCGGCCCCCTTACGGAAGCAAGAGGACGTCAGCAAGGACTCGACGGCCCCGACAGCTGTCCCTCCGCCAGGCTCCGGCGCTCCTCCGACGGCCACGACATCACACAAACCGGGCGTCAAAATCTCTCCGGCCGCCACGATGGCGTGTACTTAGGGCACTAGCTCTCCTCCGCTAGAAACGTAGCACTCTGCTACACCCCCCATTGTACACCTGGACCCTCTCCTTACGCCTATAAAAGGAAGGACCAGGGCCCTCTTAGAGAAGGTCGGCCGCGCGGGGACGAGGACGAGACGGGCGCTCGCATGAGGCCGCTCGCTCCTTCCCCCGTGTGGACGCTTGTAACCCCCTACTGCAAGCGCACCCGACCTGGGCGTGGGACGAACACAAAGGCCGCGTGATTTCCACCTCTCTCACGACCCATCTCCGGCCTCCTCGCTTTCCCCCCTTCGTGCTCGGCCTCGCGTCGACCCATCTGGGCTAGGGCACGCGGCGACACTTCACTCGTCGGCTCAGGGACCCCCCGGTCTCGAAACACCGACAAAATCTCTCTCTCACAAGTCACTAAGTGTTTGAGATGAATTTGGGACTTGGAGACGCTTTGATCTTTTGAATTGTGTCTAGGAGTGAATGCTAGAGCTCTTGTAATGAATGTGATACTTAGAAATCTTGGATGCTTGGAGTTGTAGTGGTTGGGGGTATTTATAGCCCTCAACCACCAAATGGCCGTTGGGGAAGGCTGCTGTCGATGGACGCACCGGACAGTCCGGTGCGCCACCGGACAGGCACTGTAGGCTGTCTAGTGCGCCGCCACGTCACCCAACCGTTAGGGTTCGGGAGCAGCCGACCATTGGCGCTGTTGTCTTCTTGTGGCACCGGACAGTCCGGTGCCACAACGGACAGGTCCTGTTCACTGTATGGTGCGCCTCTGACTCTGCGCTTTGACTCTGCCGCGCACTATTCTCCACTATTGCGTTGTCAACGCTCTTTTGCAGTCGACCGTTGCGCGAGTTAGCCGTTGCTCCGGTGGCACACCGGACAGTCCGGTGAATTATAGCGGAGCGCGCCTGCGAAAACCCGAGAGTGGATGTTTGGACTCTGTACGGTCCTGGTGCACCGGACACTGTCCGGTGGCACACCGGACAGTCCGGTGCGCCAGACCACAACACACTTGGTTTCTTTTGCTCCTTTGAATTTGATCCCTAACTTGAATATTTATTGGTTTGTGATGAACCTTTGTGCACCTGTAGAACATGTATTCTAGAGCAAACTAGTTAGTCTATTTGTTTGTGTTGGACATTCAACCACCAAAATTAACTGTGGGAAAATGTTAATCCTATTTCCCTTTCAATCTCCCCCTTTTTGGTGATTGATGCCAACACAAACCAAAGCAAATATATAAAGTGCAGAAATGAACTAGTTTGCATATGGTAAGTGCATAGGTTACTTGGAATTAAACCAATTGATAATATTACTAGATATGAATGGATTGGTTTCTTCTATTTGACATTTTGGACCACTTTTGCACCACATGGTATTGTTTTTGCAAATCTTTTCAATGTCTTCTCAAAAAATTTTTGCAAATAGTCAAAGGTATATGAATAAGATTGCGAGAAGCATTTTTCAAGATTTGAATTTTCTCCCCCTGTTTCAAATGTTTTTCCTTTGACTAAACAAAAGCTCCCCCTGAATGAAATTCTCCTCTTAGCTTTCAAGAGGGTTTTGAAATAGATACTAATTTGAAATTGCCTTAAATATCAATTGAAAAACAAACATTTGTGAATACCAATTAAATCTTTTATTTCGAAAATTTTGAATTGGGGGTGGTGGTGTGGTCCTTTTGCTTTGGGCTTAATATTTTCTCCCCCTTTGGCATTAATCGCCAAAAACGGAGAACTTTGGAGCCCTCCTTGTATTTTTCTCCCCAATGATAAAAGAAATATGAGTGAAAGATTATACCAATTGGAGAGATGGTGGAATACCGGCAAAGGGTAGATAATACCAATGGAGTTGAGTGGAAGCGTTGTCTTTGCCGAATACTCCATTTCCCTTTCAATCTATGACTTAGTATATAAATACACTTGAAAACACATTAGTCGTAGTTTTGGCACAAGAAGAATAAGAAATATGCAATTGTACCAAAAGAATGAGATGTGATCAAAGGGATATAAATGAGCTATGTGTGCAATGTTTCAATCAAAATTCCAAGAATCAAGAATATTTAGCTCATTCCTAAGTTTGCTAAAGGTTTTCTCATCTAATGGCTTGGTAAAGATATTGGCTAATTGATCTTTGGTGTTAACATAAGCTATTTCGATATCCCCCTTTGTTGGTGATCTCTCAGAAAGTGATACCGAATGTCTATGTGCTTAGTGCGGCTGTGATCAACGGGATTATCCGCCATGTGGATTGCACTCTCATTATCACATAGGAGAGGGACTTCGCTCAATTTGTAGCCATAGTCCCTAAGGGTTTGCCTCATCCAAAGTAATTGCACACAACAATGGCATGTGGCAATATACTCGGCTTCAGCGGTAGAAAGAGCTACGAAGTTTTGTTTCTTTGAAGCCCAAGACACTAGGGATCTCCCCAGAAACTGACAAGTCCCTGATGTGCTCTTCCTATCAATTTTACACCCTGCCCAATCGGCATCAGAATATCCTATTAAATCAAAGGTGGATCCCCTAGGGTACCAAAGCCCAAACTTGGGAGTGTAAACTAAATATCTCATGATTCTCTTCACAGCCCTAAGGTGAACTTCCTTAGGATCGGCCTGAAATCTTGCACACATGCATACAGAAAGCATAATATCTGGTCGAGATGCACATAAGTTGAGTAAAGATCCTATCATCGACCGGTATACCTTTTGATCTATGCATTTACCTCCCATGTCGAGGTCGAGATGCCCATTTGTTCCCATGGGTGTCTTGATGGGTTTGCCATCCTTCATTCCAAACTTCTTAAGAATGTCTTGAATGTACTTAGTTTGGCTAATGAAGGTGCCATCTTGGAGTTGCTTAATTTGAAATCCTAGAAAGTATCTCAACTCCCCCATCATAGACATCTTGAATTTCTGTACCATGATCCTACTAAACTCTTCACAAGTAGACTTGTTAGTAGATCCAAATATAATATCATCAACATAGATTTGGCATATGAACAAGTCTTTTTCAACAGTTTTAGTGAAGAGTGTAGGATCGGCCTTGCCGACTTTGAAGCCATTAGTGATAAGAAAATTTCGCAGGCATTCATACCATGCTCTTGGAGCTTGCTTGAGCCCATAAAGCGCCTTTGAGAGTTTGTAAACATGGTTAGGGTACTCACTATCTTCAAAGCCGAGAGGTTGCTCAACATAGACTTCTTCCTTGATTGGTCCATTAAGGAAGGCACTTTTCACGTCCATTTGGTAAAGCTTAAAGCCATGGTAAGTAGCATAGGCAAGTAATATGTGAATTGACTCAAGCCTAGCTACGGGTGCATAAGTTTCATCGAAATCCAAACCTTCAACTTGTGAATACCCTTTGGCCACAAGTCGGGCTTCGTTTCTTGTCACCACACCATGCCCGTCTTGCTTGTTGCGGAATACCCACTTGGTACCTACAACATTTTGATTAGGACGTGGAACTAAATGCCATACCTCATTCCTCATAAAGTTGTTGAGCTCCTCTTGCATTGCCACCACCCAATCCGAATCTCTTAATGCATCCTATCGGAGAGGAAATCTCTGGCCGTGTGGCGGAATGCACTTGCCCTAAATCCTAAGATGAGGAGAGGCCTAAGCGTTTTGCCTGTTACGAGATTGGGGGATGAACACACAATAACACAAAGATTTAGAGTGGTTCGGGCCGCCAGAGCGTAATACCCTAATCCACTGTGTGTTGTATTGCTGTGAGAGCTTGAGAGCTGAGAATCTAAGTTGGCTTATGTGTATCTGCCTTGTAACGCCGTGTGCCCTCCCTTTTATAGACCAAGGGGGGCACGTACAAGGGCACTGGGCCCCGACATGCGGGCCCAAGGGCAAACGGAGGGAAACAACTAACGACTGCAACGTCCGAGCGATCTCCGAGTGTAGTAATGTCCATAGCGCTTACAATATTGATTTCTCGCGGCTGCTTCCTCGGTAACGCGCGAGCCATCATGAGTGCAGGACATGCGGTAGTATGGACACGCCACCTGCCAATTGATTGGACAGGTTCACCGCCTGCAGGATGGCCCGGTCGCTGTCCACCTGAGGAATAGAGAGGGCTCATTAAATGCCGAGGCGGCACATCGCCTGCCAGCAGAGTGGACAGGGTGCATTAAATGCTGAGGCGACACATCGCCCATCAGCGGGATGGACAGGCGGCGCGCCCCATCCACATTTAATGCTGAGGTAGTGTAGCTTGCAGCGTAGCCCGCGGTGCGGCCCGTGGCGCAGAGGCCATACGTCAGGCTCCGCCCTCTAGCTTACATCACGGGTCGTGGGCCACGTGGCGGCATCGTGTAACACCCGGCTTTAATGAACAAAGCCAGGTGCATCTCATACATGCGCCAAGAAGACAACATATATAATAACAGAGTGTATAGAGATAAATGTCATAAATCATCAGAGTGTTTATTACATAGCGGAAGACTTATTACAAAATAAAGTAATAAAGATAAAACGAACTAAGGATCGTCGGCGCCAATGTCGACTGGGAAACGCCACCTAGATCAGATCGAACTCCTCAGTGTTAGGCAGCTCCTCCTGAACCACCTGATCATCTCCTGTGGGGGGGTGTGAGACAGCAAGGGTGAGCTCACACATGATCATAGCTCAACAAGTTGTGGGGAATCCAGTGGACACAAACTCACAAAGGTGTCAGTTCATGTGATGTGTAAGGCTAACCAATGATAGGGGTTAAAGCTGAGCATTGCTTTTAAGTGGTTGGTCAAAATTTTATTAGCAGTTACTAAGTGTAAGTAAATACCAAACCATAAATAAAGTAATAGAACAAAATTAATAACAAACCCATGCAATGCAAATGACAAAATTGAATTTAAGTTCCATAATTAAACATCAGAGAGTCCTGAGCTGCTCATGACCGCGAGCTCGGCTAGTATACCAGTTTTACACTCTGCAGAGGTTGTACCCTTTACCCACAAGTCATGTTACCCATCTGCCAAGGGGTCATGACTCCCATACACCTCTACCTAGGAAGCGCGGCAGGGCAACACTACGAGGCCTTTACAAAGTTCCACTAGCTTCCGAAAACCCGCTACAGTTTATAGGAAGATCCAGTACAGGGTTCCTGGCTGACTGCCATCCCAGCAAAATCAACCAGGGACCTCCCCGCACTGACCTCTCCCCTACTGCCCTTGCCCCTTTCGGGTAAGGTAGTCTTCCACTAGCTTTCCTAATTAGTCAGCCAAGGGGTCCCATTCCTCCCTTGTGGTGGCACGTGTTACTCAAGTTAAGCTCTATGTTCCAATTAACATTAATAATAACAACATGAACATAAACAGAATAACATCAAGAATTGGAACATAGAGGTAATAAATAATTATCCCAAAACCATATAAAGCAGTAGCAAACTACCCAAGTGATTCAGGGGTAAACAAGGTAATGAGATAAACAAATCTAGGGTGACCTATTGGGTCCCATCAAAATTAACCTATGCATGGATAAGTGATATTTAAAGAACATTATTGGGTAAAAAGTGGTCAAGGGCACAACTTGCCTGCAATGAGCTCCTGCTCAGCTACTTCAACCTGCTGCTCACCAGTATCCTCAGCAACGGGCTCTTCTACTCGCCACAATACAAACAAGCACAGTGTATATAGAGAAATTAACATTACACCAAACATATAAATAAAATACACAGAGATATTCTACATATTAAAATAAAATCCTAGGAACAGAAATCATAATTTTCTGAGTTATGGATTTTAAGTTATGCATTTTCAAAGGTTTTATGTGCTTTAAATAGGATTAAGTGATAAATAAATTTCCTTACTGTTTTCAGGATAAAACAGAGACACTAAGTGCTAAAGAATAAAATTACAAAATTTTAGGAACTGGAATGGATGAATTTGGACTAAAAATGGATTTTATATGATTTATTCAAGTTCTAGAATTTATTTTTGTATTAAAATTCAATTTCCTAATCATTTAATCAATTTATAACTGTGCTGGACTGGGCCTCAATTCTAGAGAAACCCAGGGGGCTCGGGGTAAAACTACAGAGACACAGCGCACAGTGGAAATAGGACGGCGGGTTGATTTCCCGGAAGCCCGAGGACTCTTTAACAAAAATGACCCGCGAAGGGGTATGGTTGTATCCTGGCCGTTGGATCACACACGGATGGCTCGGATTAGATCTAATATATACCGAACCGGTACGCGACTGAAGCCGTTCGATCGGCGATCAACGGCTCGAATTTAATGAAGCCGAGATCCCGCCGCATCCCTTGGATCTTGAATCTACGGTCGACGCTCGTTTGAACGAAAGGGTATCCTCGATCTAATCGGGATCGTCAAAAAGAGATCGGACGGCCCGAGAATCGCCCCCAACCTTAGCTCAACGGGGAGCGCCGCTGTGACAACTCCACGGCGGAGCTGGTCGCCGGTGCTCATCGCTCGACGAAGACAGGCCCCAAATCCCCAAATTGACTGGTGCTAATCGGAATTCAGGTGACGGCGAACCTACTGAACCTGTGCTCTCTGGAAAATACGTGACGGAATGCCCTACCCACGGTATGGCGCGGTGTCGCGGCGCCGGTGACCAATTCAGGGTCCCCGGAGGGGTAACTACCTCCCCTGCGAAGCTCTACACGATGAGAATCGGTAGAAGAAGGCGATGGGAGATTACCTACACGTCGCGGCGCAGAAGAACTCCCTGACCACGGAAGCAGGCAGTTCCGCGGCGGAAGGAGGTCCGCGGCGAGGAATTGCCGGGACCCCGGCGAGCAGACCCGAGCAGCGCCACCCAAGGAAGCCTTCCCCCACTCCAAGGGAGCCTCTGGGCAACACTTCGAGGGCGCGGTCGACGGCAGGCGGCGATTCACGAACGGCGGCCTCGGTTCCTTCCGCGGCGGCGAGAAATGCGCTGGAGTATCACGGGCATCTGGTGGTGAGATGGCGGCCCCGACCCCCGGTCATATAGGGCTGACTGGTTCGGTCATTGGGAGCACGGTGCCCGGAGATCTCGCGCCGTCAAATTCGGCCGAACGGGTCGCCGACGCCCGCGCGAAGCTCGGCAAGGTGGTTGACGAGCGAACTGACCACACGGGTCCACGCGCCAGCGAGAAACGGGAGAGCCACGCGCGCGTAAGCGGCCGGTCCAGGGGACCCCACCTATCGGCGCACGCGGGCGCGAGTGAGCGACTGGCGAGCGGGTCCCACATGTCAGTTGGCCGGGCGCGCGCGCAGTGGAGAATAGTAGTGGGCCGCGCAAAGGGATTGGCCACATGGGCCGAATAGGTGGCCGCCGGCCCAGGTAGGGTTTTATCCTTTTCCTTTTTATTTTCTGTTTTCTTTTCTTTTACTTTTGAATCTAAGTTTTGAATTTCAAATTTGTGATGAACTTGTACTCAAATTTTTTTTCTGAATATATGATTTGGATAAAGCATTGTGGAACAAATTTATCCCTTTATAAGTCTTATTTCTTTG